>JAVIAB010000001.1:46020711-47342951 GCA_032433765.1 Megaustenia siamemsis
GCAAGACAGAGCTGGATAGACAAAACAGAGAGCCTTAATCTAGACAAAATGGTATAAACTATGGAAACTTGCGAAAGCTCTGAGCGACGAAAACAACTGCCGACCTTCAATATCATTAGCACACAATCAGAACATCCTCACAGGCAAAGGGCAGCAAATATACTGATAGAGACTTACAAAAACATTAGTAGTATAAACTTTCCAATAGACAAACAGAAAGCTGCAAGACAGGAAAACCAAGATGCAAAACACATGCCTTTAGCACCAGAGGAACATCATCGACTATCTTAACCCCAACTGAATTAGATGTTGCCCTCAAAGGATTGAAGCTCAAAAGTTCCCCTGCTAAAGATGGAATCACCAACGAAATGCTCATGAAACAGGGACAGAAAGCCAAGGGCCACCTTCTAAGGATAAAAAATGCTAGCTGGAAGAGAGGTCATGTGCCGGCAATCTGGAAAGAAGCTATTATGGTGCCGATCCTCAACGGGAAAAAGACCCACTAGACCCAAGTAGCTACAGGCCAATTAGCTTACTGAGCTACCTGAGTAAACTCATGGAAAGGCTGGTTAACAGAAGACTTATGGGCATTTGGAGACAAAACAACAAATCGTACCACAACAAAGTGGCTTCCGTCAGCACAGATCAACTGAAGACCTGATCACGATCATCGCACAGGAAATAGAGGATGCTCTACAAGAAAAGAAACACACCCTGGCAGTGTGGGTCGACATGGAGAAGGCTTTTGATAGGGTATGGCGAGAGGGTTTAAAGAACAAGCTTTTTAGAATTGGCATCCAGGATCGTTTATTCAATTGGGTCTCTCAATACCTTCAGGATAGAACGGCCAGAGTACAAGTACAAGGTCAACTAAGTAAGAAGGTCACAATCGAACAAGGTGTCCCACAAGGCGGAGTCTTGTTCCCAACACTCTTTTTAATTTTCATAAATGACATCGTAAAGGACATTCCACCCCGAATACACTCAGCAATATATGCAGATGATCTGGCGTTATGGGCGTGCGAGGAAAGTATGTCGGTGGCTGCATCCAGGATGCAAGATGCCCTAGGAGAACTTGAAAAATGGACGAACACCTGGTTATTATCAATTAACGAAAAAAACTACATATACAATTTTCAGCCTATCAAGAAACACACTCTCTGCAAACTTGAAGATAAAAGACCATACACTTTCTATTGACCAAAACCCAACATATCTTGGTGTCACCATGAATCACAGAATGACTTTGACAAATCAGATAGACAGAGCAAACAAAAAAGCCAGAAACGAACTAATGTTATGAAAAAATTGACAGGAACGGATAGACCAGTCCTTGAGTATGGAGTCACAGCCTGGGAAAGGCTTCCAAATCACACCTTAGCAAAATTAACAGAACACAGAACCAAGCTGCCCGTATCATCACTGGTGCTCTGAAATCTACACCTATCAAGACTCTAGAAACAGTAACTGGTTTACAACCCTTAGATGACAGACGGATCACTAAAGTATTGCAACAAGCGGAGAAATATAGAAGGCTCCTTAGCCACCCCATGCACCAAAGAATATCTGGTTCCGGAATTGTACGACTAAAGAGGAGCAACTTCGCTGCACTTCCCAATGAACTAACTACTGGAACCCAGTACTTTCCAAACAATATCGAAACCCTTGGGCCCATCTGATATGTTTCCTTATGGGAAGCACAAAATACCAGAACTTAAGGGAAATATAACAGGAATCATGAAAAAAGGCACCCAATCAAACACATAAAGAAAACACGTAGCAGAAAAAACACATAAACAATACCTACCCACAGGACTTTTGGTCCTACATATACACAGATGGCTCTGCTACAATGCCATCAGAAATGGAGGGGAGGTATGTTCCTTACGCTGAATAACCAGGACGAGATCACCAAGTCAATAGCTACTGGGAAATTCTCAAACAACTTTAAAGCAGAAACTGAGGCCATCAGATATGCTGCAACACTGGCTACTCAACATAAAATAACATGCACAATAAATTGGTGATTCTGACTGATGCACTGTCAGTACTAACAGCTCTAAAGAGCCTCCAAAAGAATGAACTAGATGAATTGAGAACAACTCTGGACTAACTATACAATAACTTCCAGAGAGTAGTCATTCAGTGGATGCCATCACACTGTAATATACACGGGAACGAACGCGCAGACAAATTAGCTAAAGAGGGAGGGAGATTACCACAAGAGAACCATCCGCTCAGTTATGATGAAGCTAAATCCATCTTCAAAGGTCAGTTCCATGAAAATGGAAACGAGAACACCCAAAGCATAAATAGAGTGACGGATACCACCAACTATCAAGGAGGGATCAAGTCATCATACTTCGCCTACGCACTGGCCACAATAGAATGAGAAATCACATGTTCACCAAATTCAAAATAGGCACAACCAGCCTATGCCACTGTACACTGGACAATATGACTACAAAACATGTTCTACAGGATTGCCACCGGTGCACAGACCTGAGAAGAGCAATGTGGTCCACGCCCACCTCCCTGGAAGAGAAACTATATGGGGCAATCGAATCACTTAAACAGACAGCTGACTTCATGAGAGAGTCTGGAATCCTACTCTGATTGAGTCTTGATCGCAGAGAGAGAGAGAGAGAGAGAGAGAGAGAGAGAGAGAGATGGAGAGAGAGATAGAGAGAGAGAGAAAGTTTCGAATGAATCAATTTTCTTCCTTGCTGTTTGTGAGATTGTCCATGATTCACAACCATTTAGTGCTATGGTGAAGATATATGTCCTTAGTAATTTTAATTAGACTGCCTAGTTTGCGTGTGCTACATGTTTTTTCGCGGCGTTTTACATTTGGAGTTGCTATTACAAAGCTTTTTCTTATCTGTTTCTGGCAGTCCACATTGTTAGTTCCTTCTGATCCCAAAAATACTCATAGTTTGTTACAATTGTATGTTCCTCACTGTTGATGATGATTTTGGGTTGACTTTTTGTTTCATCAGTGAACTCTATGGGAACCGTGAGCTGTGTTTTCACCTGGATCGTGTTTCGATATTCCGATTGCTTATGATGAATGATGAAATTGTATGACTAAGGACAGTTCATCTGCGTTCACTTTCCGTGCCGCTTGTCCTTATGTCTTTTGGCGTGTGCTGCTATGATGGGAAGTGCAGCTGCCTTTCTTGCATCCTTCAATGAGATGACTTTTAATTCGTCTGCAGTGATACCGGGGTCTTCGATTATTACAGCCATAATCATCATTTGTATACACTGCTACGTGATTAATTTTGTAGTCAAATGTGTCCATTTAAATGTGGTTCTACAAATAATAGCATACATATTGTTTGTGGAGCTATATCACAAGTATAGCAAACCATTAGGTGCCCTGTCACTTACAATAAATGTGAAGTGTGTGGATGGTGTCGTTAGCTTGCTGGTCGCGCACATACACAATTGACTTTCAACGACGTTGCATTCTAAATTGTTGCCGTTTCAAGACTACATCTTCACTGACAGGACACACAACAGCTAAGCTACATCTCCATGTTCGTAATCCTTATCACAGGTATATCTAAGGTCAGTCTAATCAGTTTTTTCTTGTTCCCATTAGATCATCTCTTCTATAATTTACACGCACATTAACATCGCATAATATATTGTCTACTTCACACAAACATTAACCTCATCACATAGTTTTCTTCTCTACTTCACCCCCCCCCATTAACCTCATCACATAAGTTCTACTCTTCCTTCACCCCCCCCCCTTACCTCATCACATAATCTCTTCTCTTCTTCACCCCACCCCCCCCCCATTAATCTCATCACATAATTATTCTCTACTTCACCCAAACGTTAACCTCATCACATAATCTCTTCTCTAGTTCATCACCCCCACTAACCTCATCACATAATCTTTTCCCTTCTTCACCTCCGCCCCCATTAACCTCATCACATAATTTCTTCTATACGTCACCCAAAAATTAACCTCATCACATAATAGCTTCTCCACTTCACCCAAACATTAACCTCATCAAATAATCTCTTCTCTACTTCACCCAAACATTAACCTCATCACATAATCTCTTATCTTCTTCTCCACTCCACATTAACCTCATCACAAAATAACTTCTCTGCTTCACCCTCCCCCATTAACCTCATCACATAATTTCTTCTCTACTTCACCCCAACCCACCCCCATTAACCTCATCACATAATCCTTTCTCTACTTCACCCAAACATTAACCTCATCACATAATCTCTTCTCTTCTTCACACATACATTAACCTCACCACATAATCTCTTCTCTACTTCACCCAACATTAACCTCTTCACATAATCCCTTCTCTACTTCACCCCCCTCCCCCCGTTAACCTCATCTCATAATATCTTCACTACTTCACCCCTACCCACCTCCATTAACCTCACAACATAATCCCTTCTCTACTTCACCCAAATATTAACCTCATCACAAAATAGCTTCTCCACTTCACACCCAAACATTACCTCATCACATAATATCGTCTCCATTTCACCCAAACATTAAACCTCATCACATAATCTCTTTATTCTTCTCCGCGCCCCCCCCCCCATTAACCTCATCACATAATCTTTTCTCTACTTCACCCCTATCCACCCCAATTAACCTCATCACATAATCCCTTCTCTACTTCACACAACATTAACCTCATCACATAATCTCTTCCCTACTTCACACAAACATTAACCTCATCATATAATCTCATCTCTACTTTACCCATAACATTAACCTCATCACATAATCTCTTCTCTAGTTCATCACCCCCATTAACCTCATCACATAATCTTTTCCCTTCTCACCTCCGCCCCCATTAACCTCATCACATAATTTCTTCTATACGTCACCCAAACATTAACCTCATCACATAATAGCTTCTCCACTTCACCCAACATTAACCTCATCACATAATCTCTTCTCTACTTCACCCAAACATTAACCTCATCACATACTCTCTTCTCTTCATCTCCACTCCCCATTACCTAATCACATAATCACTTCTCTGCTTAAACCCCCCCTCCGATTAACCTCATTACATAATCTCTTCTCTACTTCACCCCTACCCACCCCCATTAACCTCATCACATAATCCCTTCTCTACTTCACCCCAAAATTAACTTCATCACATAATATCTTCACTACATACACAAACATTAACCTCATCACATAATGTCATCTCTACTTCACCCAAACATTAACCTCATCACATAATCTCTTCTCTTCTTCACCCTCCCCCCCGACCAATAATCTCATCACATAATTCCTCTCTTCTCTTCTTCACACAACATTAACCTCATCACATAATCTCTTTCTCTCTTCACCCAACATTAACCTCATCGCATAATCCCTTATCTAATTCACCCACCTCCCCCCCGTTAACCTCATCTCATAATATCTTCACTACTTCACCCCTACCCACCTCCATTAAACTTAGCACATTATCTTTTCTCTACTTCATCCCCCCCCCATTAACCTCATAACATATTCTCTTCTTTATTTCACCCCACCACCCACCCACCTCATTTACCACCACCCACCTCACATAATCCCTTCTCTACTTCACCCAAACATTAACCTCATTACATAATCTTTTCTCTAGTTCATCACCCCCCCCCATTAACCTCATCACATAATCTTTTCTCTACTGCACCCGAACATTAACCTCATCACATAATCTATTCTCTACTTCACACCCCCCCCACCCCATTAACCTTATCACATAATCTATTCTCTACTTCACACAAAATTAACCTCAATCACATAATAGCTTCTCCACTTCACCCAAACATTAACCTCATCAAATAATCTCTTCTCTACTTCACACCAAACATTAACCTCATCACATAATCTCTTATCTTCTTCTCCACTCCACATTAACCTCATCACAAAATAACTTCTCTGCTTCACCCTCCCCCATTAACCTCATCACATAATTTCTTTCTCTACTTCACCCCAACCCACCCCCATTAACCTCATCACATAATCCTTTCTCTACTTCATCCAAACATTAACCTCATCACATAATCTCTTCTCTTCTTCCACATACATTAACCTCACCACATAATCTCTTCTCTACTTCACCCAAACATTAACCTCTTCACATAATCCCTTCTCTACTTCACCCCCTCCCCCCGTTAACCTCATCTCATAATATCTTCACTACTTCACCCCTACCCACCTCCATTAACCTCACACATAATCCCTTCTCTACTTCACCCAAATATTAACCTCATCACAAATAGCTTCTCCACTTCACCCAAACATTAACCTCATCACATAATCTCTTCTATACGTCCCCCAAACATTACCTCATCACATAATATCTTCTCCATTTCACCCAACATTACCTCATCACATAATCTCTTCTCTACTTCACACAAACATTAACCTCATCAATATCTCTTTAATTCTTCTCCGCCCCCCCCCATTAACCTCATCACATAATCTTTTCTCTACTTCACCCCTATCCACCCCAATTAACGTCATCACATAATCCCTTATCTACTTCACACAAACATTAACCTCATCACATAATCTCTTCCCTACTTCACACAACATTAACCTCATCACATAATCTCATCTCTACTTTAACCCATAACATTAACCTCATCACATAATCTCTTCTCTAGTTCATCACCCCACCATTAACCTCATCACATAATCTTTTCCCTTCTTCACCTCCGCCCCCATTAACCTCATCACATAATTTCTTCTATACGTCACCCAAACATTAACCTCATCACATAATAGCTTCTCCACTTCACACAAACATTAACCTCATCACATAATCTCCTTCCCTACTTCACACAAACATTAACCTCATCCATAATCTCATCTCTACTTTACCCATAACATTACCTCATCACATAATCTCTTCTCTAGTTCATCACCCCCATTAACTCATGACATAATCTTTTTCCTCTTCAACCTCCGCCCCCATTAACCTCATCACATAATTTCTTCTATACGTCACCCAAACATTAACCTCATCACATAATAGCTTCTCCACTTCACCCAAACATTAACCTCATCACTAATCTCTTCTCTACTTTCACCCAAAACATTAACCTCATCACATAATCTCTTCTCTTCTTCTCCACTCCCCATTACCTCATCACATAATCACTTCTCTGCTTAACCACCCCTCCGATTAACCTCATTACATAATCTCTTCTCTACCTCACCCCTACCCACCCCCCTTAACCTCATCAACATAATCCCTTCTCTACTTCACTCCAAAATTAACCTCATCACATAATATCTTCACTACTTCACACAAACATTAACCTCATCACATAATGTCATCTCTACTTCACCCAAACATTAACCTCATCACATAATCTCTTCTCTTCTTCACCCCCCCCCCACCAATAATCTCATCACATAATTTTCCTCTCTTCTCTTCTTCACACAAACATTAACCTCATCACATAATCTCTTCTCTACTTCACCCAAACATTAACCTTATCGCATAATCCCTTATCTAATTCCCCCACCTCCCCCCGTTAACCTCATCTCTAATATCTTCACTACTTCACCCCTACCCACCTCCATTAAACTTAGCACATTATCTTTTCTCTACTTCATCCCCCCCCCATTAACCTCATAACATATTCTCTTCTTTCTTTATTTCAACCCCACCACCCACCTCATTTACCCCACCCACCTCACATAATCCCTTCTCTACTTCACCCAACATTAACTCAATTACATAATCTTTCTCTAGTTCATCACCCCCCCAATAACCTCATCACATAATCTTTTCTCTACTGCACCCGAACATTAACCTCATCACATAATCTATTCTCTACTTCACACCCCCACCACCCCATTAACCTTATCACATAATCTATTCTCTACTTCACACAAACGTTAACCTTATCACATAATCTCTTCTCTAGTTCATCACCACCCCCCCCCCATATTAAACTCATCACATAATCTTTTCTCTTCTTCACCCCCCCTCCCCAATTGATCTCATCACATAATCTATTCTCTACTTCACCCAAACATTACCTCATCACATAATCTCTTCTCTAGTCATCACCCCATTAACGTCATCACATAATCTCTTCCTCTTCTTCACCTCCGCCCCCATTAACCTCATCACATAGTTTATTCTATACTCACCCAGACATTAACCTCATCACATAATAGCTTCTCCACTTCACCCAAACATTAACCTCATCACATATCTCATCTCTACTTCACCCAAACATTAACCTCATCACATAATCTCTTCTCTTCTTCACTCCTCCCCCCCCATTATATCTCATCACATAATTTCCTCTCTTCTCTTCTTTACACAAACATTAACCTCATCACATAATCTCTTCTCTACTTCACCCAAACATTAACCTCATCACATAATCTCTTATCTTCTTCTCCACTCCACATTAACCTCATCACAAAATACTTCTCTGCTTCACCCTCCCCAATTAACCTCATCACATAATTTATTCCCTACTTCACCCCTACCCACCCCCATTAACCTCATCACATAATCCTTTCTCTACTTCACCCAAACATTAACCTCATCACATAATCTCTTCTCTACTTCACACAAACATTACCTCATCACATAATCTAATCTCTACTTCACCCAACATTAACCTCATCACATAATCTCTTCTCTTCTTCACCCCCCCCAATAATCTCATCAAATAAGTTTATCTCTTCCCTTCTTCACACACATACATTTAACCTCACCACATAATCTCTTCTCTACTTCACCCAAACATTAACCTCTTCACATAATCCCTTCTCTACTTCACACCCCTCCCCCCGTTAACCTCATCTCATAATATCTTCACTACTTCACCCCTACCCACCTCCATTAACTCACACATAATCCCTTCTCTACTTCACCCAAATATTAACCTCATCACAAAATAGCTTCTCCACTTCACCCAAACATTAACCTCATCACATAATCTCTTCTATACGTCACCCAAACATTAACCTCATCACATAATATCTTCTCCATTTCACCCAAACATTAACCTCATCACATAATCTCTTCTCTAATTCACACAAACATTAACCTCATCACATAATCTCTTTAATTCTTCTCCGTTCCCCCCCATTAACCTCATCACATAATCACTTCTCTGCTACAACCACCATTAACCTCATCACATAATCTTTTCTCTACTTCACCCCTATCCACCCCAATTAACCTCATCACATAATCCCTTCTCTACTTCACACAAACATTAACCTCATCACATAATCTCTTCCCTACTTCACACAAACATTAACCTCATCACATAATCTCATCTCTACTTTACCTACATTAACTCATCACATAATTCTCTTCTCTAGTTCATCACCCCCATTAACCTCATGACATAATCTTTTCCCTTCTCACCTCCGCCCCCATTAACCTCATCACATAATTTCTTCTATACGTCACCAAACTTAACCTCATCATCACATAATAGCTTCTCCACTTCACCCAAACATTAACCTCATCACATAATCTCTTCTCTACTTCACCCAAACATTAACCTCATCACATAATCACTTCTCTGCTTAACAACCCCCCTCCGATTAACCTCATTACATAATCTCTTCTCTACCTCACCCCTACCCACCCCCATTAACCTCATCACATAATCCCTTCTCTACTTCACCCAAAAATTAACCTCATCACATAATATCTTCACTACTTCACACAAACATTAACCTCATCACATAATGTCATCTCTACTTCACCCAAACATTAACCTCATCACATAATCTCTTCTCTTCTTCACCCCCCCCCCCACCAATAATCTCATCACATAATTTTTCTCTCTCTCTTCTCTCTTCACACAAAACATTAACCTCATCACATAATCTCTTCTCTACTTCACCCCAAACATTAACCTTATCGCATAATCCCTTATCTAATTCCCCACCTCCCCCCGTTAAACCTCATCTCATAATATCTTCACTACTTCCCACCCCTACCCACCTCCATTAACTTAGCACATTATCTTTTCTCTACTTCATCCCCCCCCCATTAACCTCATAACATATCCTCTCTTCTTTATTTCACCCCACCACCCACCTCATTTACCACCACCCACCTCACATAATCCCTTCTCTACTTCACCCAAACATTAAACTCATTACATAATCTTTTCTCTAGTTCATCACCCCCCCAATAACCTCATCACATAATCTTTTCTCTACTGCACCCGAACATTAACCTCATCACATAATCTATTCTCTACTTCACACCCCCACCACCCCATTAACCTTATCACATAATCTATTCTCTACTTCACACAAACGTTAACCTTATCACATAATCTCTTCTCATAGTTCATCACCCCCCCATATTAAACTCATCACATAATCTTTTCTCTTCTTCACCCCCCCCTCCCCAATTGATCTCATCACATAATCTATTCTCTACTTCACCCAAACATTAACCTCATCACATAATCTCTTCTCTAGTCATCACCCCCATTAACGTCATCACATAATCTCTTCCCTTCTTCACCTCCGCCCCCATTAACCTCATCACATAGTTTCTTCTATACGTCACCCAACATTAACCTCATCACTAATAGCTTCTCCACTTCACCCAAACATTAACCTCATCACATAATCTCATCTCTACTTCACCCAAACATTAACCTCATCACATAATCTCTTCTCTTCTTCACTCCCCCCCCCCATTAATCTCATCACATAATTTCCTCTCTCTCTTCTTTACACAAACATTAACCTCATCACATAATCTCTTCTCTACTTCACCCAAAAATTAACCTCATCACATAATCTCTTATCTTCTTCTCCACTCCACATTAACCTCATCACAAAATAACTTCTCTGCTTTCACCCTCCCCAATTAACCTCATCACATAATTTATTCCCTACTTCACCCCTACCCACCCCCATTAACCTCATCACATAATCCTTTCTCTACTTCACCCAAACATTAACCTCATCACATAATCTCTTCTCTACTTCACACAAACATTAACCTCATCACATAATCTAATCTCTACTTCACCCAAACATTAACCTCATCACATAATTTCTTCTCTTCTTCACACCCCCCCCCCCAATAATCTCATCAAATAAGTTTATCTCTTCCCTTCTTCACACATACATTAACCTCACCACATAATCTCTTCTCTACTTCACCCAAACATTAACCTCTTCACATAATCCCTTCTCTACTTCACCCCCCTTCCCCCGTTAACCTCATCTCATAATATCTTCACTACTTCACCCCTACCCACCTCCATTAAACCTCACAACATAATCCCTTCTCTACTTCACCCAAATATTAACCTCATCACAAAATAGCTTCTCCACTTCACCCAAACATTAACCTCATCACATAATCTCTTCTATACGTCACCCAAACATTAACCTCATCACATAATATCTTCTCCATTTCACCCAAACATTAACCTCATCACATAATCTCTTCTCTAATTCACACAAACATTAACCTCATCACATAATCTCTTTAATTCTTCTCCGTTCCCCCCCCCATTAACCTCATCACATAATCACTTCTCTGCTACAACCACCATTAACCTCATCACATAATCTTTTCTCTACTTCACCCCTATCCACCCCAATTAACCTCATCACATAATCCCTTCTCTACTTCACACAAACATTAACCTCATCACATAATCTCTTCCCTACTTCACACAAACATTAACCTCATCACATAATCTCATCTCTACTTTACCCATAACATTAACCTCATCACATAATCTCTTCTCTAGTTCATCACCCCATTAACCTCATGACATAATCTTTTCCCTTCTTCACCTCCGCCCCCATTAACCTCATCACATAATTTCTTCTATACGTCACCCAAACATTAACCTCATCACATAATAGCTTCTCCACTTCACCCAAACATTAACCTCATCACATAATCTCTTCTCTACTTCACCCAAACATTAACCTCATCACATAATCTCTTCTCTTCTTCTCCACTCCCCATTAACCTCATCACATAATCACTTCTCTGCTTAACCCCCCTCCGATTAACCTCATTACATAATCTCTTCTCTACCTCACCCCTACCCACCCCCATTAACCTCATCACATAATCCCTTCTCTACTTCACCCAAAAATTAACCTCATCACATAATATCTTCACTACTTCACACAAACATTAACCTCATCACATAATGTCATCTCTACTTCACCCAAACATTAACCTCATCACATAATCTCTTCTCTTCTTCACCCCCCCACCAATAATCTCATCACATAATTTCCTCTCTTCTCTTCTTCACACAAACATTAACCTCATCACATAATCTCTTCTCTACTTCACCCAAACATTAACCTTATCGCATAATCCCTTATCTAATTCACCCACCTCCCCCCGTTAACCTCATCTCATAATATCTTCACTACTTCACCCCTACCCACCTCCATTAAACTTAGCACATTATCTTTTCTCTACTTCATCCCCCCCCCATTAACCTCATAACATATTCTCTTCTTTATTTCACCCCACCACCCACCTCATTTACCACCACCCACCTCACATAATCCCTTCTCTACTTCACCCAAACATTAAACTCATTACATAATCTTTTCTCTAGTTCATCACCCCCCCAATAACCTCATCACATAATCTTTTCTCTACTGCACCCGAACATTAACCTCATCACATAATCTATTCTCTACTTCACACCCCCACCACCCCATTAACCTTATCACATAATCTATTCTCTACTTCACACAAACGTTAACCTTATCACATAATCTCTTCTCTAGTTCATCACCCCCCCCCCCATATTAAACTCATCACATAATCTTTTCTCTTCTTCACCCCCCCTCCCCAATTGATCTCATCACATAATCTATTCTCTACTTCACCCAAACATTAACCTCATCACATAATCTCTTCTCTAGTCATCACCCCCCATTAACGTCATCACATAATCTCTTCCCTTCTTCACCTCCGCCCCCATTAACCTCATCACATAGTTTCTTCTATACGTCACCCAAACATTAACCTCATCACATAATAGCTTCTCCACTTCACCCAAACATTAACCTCATCACATAATCTCATCTCTACTTCACCCAAACATTAACCTCATCACATAATCTCTTCTCTTCTTCACTCCCCCCCCCATTAATCTCATCACATAATTTCCTCTCTTCTCTTCTTTACACAAACATTAACCTCATCACATAATCTCTTCTCTACTTCACCCAAACATTAACCTCATCACATAATCTCTTATCTTCTTCTCCACTCCACATTAACCTCATCACAAAAAAACTTCTCTGCTTCACCCTCCCCAATTAACCTCATCACATAATTTATTCCCTACTTCACCCCTACCCACCCCAATTAACCTCATCACATAATCCTTTTCTCTACTTCACCCAAACATTAACCTCATCACATAATCTCTTCTCTACTTCACACAAACATTAACCTCATCACATAATCTAATCTCTACTTCACCCAAACATTAACCTCATCACATAATCTCTTCTCTTCTTCACACCCCCAATATCTCATCACATATTTATCTCTTCTCTCACATAAGTCACACATAATCTCTTTTACATTAACCTCCTCACCACATTAATCTCTTCTCTACTTCACCCAACATTAACCTCTTCACATAATCCCTTCTCTACTTCACCCCCCTCCCCCCGTTAACCTCATCCCATAATATCTTCACTACTTCACCCCTACCCACCTCCATTAACCTCACAACATAATCCCTTCTCTACTTCACCCAAATATTAACCTCATCACAAAATAGCTTCTCCACTTCACCCAAACATTAACCTCATCACATAATCTCTTCTATACGTCACCCAAACATTAACCTCATCACATAATATCTTCTCCATTTCACCCAAACATTAACCTCATCACATAATCTCTTCTCTAATTCACACAAACATTAACCTCATCACATAATCTCTTTAATTCTTCTCCGTCCCCCCCCATTAACCTCATCACATAATCACTTCTCTGCTACAACCACCATTAACCTCATCACATAATCTTTTCTCTACTTCACCCCTATCCACCCCAATTAACCTCATCACATAATCCCTTCTCTACTTCACACAAACATTAACCTCATCACATAATCTCTTCCCTACTTCACACAAACATTAACCTCATCACATAATCTCATCTCTACTTTACCCATAAACATTAACCTCATCACATAATCTCTTCTCTAGTTCATCACCCTCCATTAACCTCATCACATAATCTTTTCCTTCTTCACCTCCGCCCCCATTAACCTCATCACATAATTTCTTCTATACGTCACCCAAACATTAACCTCATCACATAATAGCTTCTCCACTTCACCCAAACATTAACCTCATCACATAATCTCTTCTCTACTTCACCCAAACATTAACCTCATCACATAATCTCTTCTCTTCTTCTCCACTCCCCATTACCTCATCACATAATCACTTCTCTGCTTCCCCCCATTAACCTCATTACATAATCTCTTCTCTACTTCACCCCTACCCACCCCCATTAACCTCATCATATAATCCCTTCTCTACTTCACTCAAAAATTAACCTCATCACATAATATCTTCACTACTTCACACAAACATTAACCTTATCACATAATGTCATCTCTACTTCACCAAACATTAACCTCATCACATAATCTCTTCTCTTCTTCACCCCCCCCCCACCAATAATCTCATCACATAATTTCCTCTCTTCTCTTCTTCACACAAACATTAACCTCATCACATAATCTCTTCTCTACTTCACCCAAACATTAACCTCATCACATAATCCCTTATCTAATTCACCCACCTCCCCCCGTTAACCTTATCTCATAATATCTTCACTACTTCACCCTACCCACCTCCATTAAACTTAGCACATTATATTTTCTCTACTTCATCCCCCCCCCCATTAACCTCATAACATATTCTCTTCTTTATTTCACCCCACCAGCCACCTCATTTACCACCACCCACCTCACATAATCCCTTCTCTACTTCACCCAAACATCAACCTCATTACATAATCTTTTCTCTAGTTCATCACCCCCCCCCCCCCCCATTAACCTCATCACATAATCTTTTCTCTACTGCACCCGAACATTAACCTCATCACATAATCTATTCTCTACTTCACACCCCCCACCCCATTAACCTTATCACATAATCTATTCTCTACTTCACCCAAACGTTAACCTTATCACATAATCTCTACTCTAGTTCATCACCCCCCCCCCCATTAACCTCATCACATAATCTTTTCTCTACTGCACCCGAACATTAATCTCATCACATAATCTTTTCTCTTCTTCACCCCCTCCCCAATTGATCTCATCACATAATCTATTCTCTACTTCACCAAACATTAACCTCATCACATAATCTATTCTCTAGTCATCACCCCCCATTAACCTCATCACATATTCTCTTCCCTTCTTCACCTCCGCCCCCATTAACCTCATCACATAGTTTCTTCTATACGTCACCCAAACATTAACCTCATCACATAATAGCTTCTCCACTTCACCCAAACATTAACCTCATCACATAATCTCATCTCTACTTCACCCAAACATTAACCTCATCACATAATCTCTTCTCTTCTTCACTCCCCCCCATTAATCTCATCACATAATTTCCTCTCTTCTCTTCTTCACATAACATTAACCTCATCACATAATCTCTTCTCTACTTCACCCAAACATTAACCTCTTCACATAATCCCTTCTCTATTTCACCACCCTCCCCCCCCCCCCGTTAACCTCATCTCATAATATCTTCATTACTTTACCCCTACACACATCCATTAACCTCATCACATAATCCCTTCTCTACTTCACCCAAACATTAACCTCATCACATAATCTCTTCTTTACTTCACCCAAACATTAACCTCATTGCATAATCTCTTCTCTACTTCACCCCCAACTCCCCATTTACCTCACAACATATTCTCATTTTTATTTCGCCCCACCACCCACCTCATTAACCACCACCCACCTCACATAATCCCTTCTCTACTTCTCCCAAACATTAACCTCATCACATAATCTCTACTTTACTTCACCCAAACAATAACCTCATCACATAATCTCTTCTATACGTCACCCAAACATTAACCTCATCACATAATATCTTCTCTACTTCACCCAAATATTAACCGCTTCACATAATCTCTTCTATTCTTCTTCACCCCCCCCCCCTTACCTCATCACATAATCACTTCTCTGCTTCAACCCCCATTAACCTCATCACATAATCTCTTCTTTACTTCACCCCTACCCACCCCCACTAACCTCATCACATAATCCCTTCTCTACTTCACCCAAACATTAACCTCATCACATAATCTCTTCTCTACTTAACACAAACATTAACCTCATCACATAATCTCATCTCTACTTTACCCATAACATTAACCTCATCACATAATCTCTTTTCTTCTTCAGCCCCCCCCCCTCATTAATCTCATAACATAATCTCTTCTCTTCTCTTCTTCACACAAACATTAACCTCATCACATAATCTCTTTTTTACTTCACCCTTCCCACCTGTAACCTCATCACATAACCTCTTCTCTACTTCACCCAAACGTTAACCTTACAACATAATCTCTTCTTTACTTCCCCCAAACATTAACCTCTTCACATAATCTCTTCTCTACTTCACCCAAACATTAACCTCTTCACATAATCTCTTCTCTTCTTCACCCAAACATTAACCTCATCACATATTCTCTTCTCTACTTCACCCAAACATTAACCGCTTCACATAATCTCTTCTATTCTTCTTCACCCCCACCCCCATTAACCTCATCACATAATCACTTCTCTGCTTCAACCCCCATTAACCTCATCACATAATCTCTTCTTTACTTCACCCCTACCCACCCCCACTAACCTCATCACATAATCCCTTCTCTACTTCACCCAAACATTACCTCATCACATAATCTCTTCTCTACTTCACACAAACATTAACCTCATCACATAATCTCATCTCTACTTTACCCATAACATTAACCTCATCACATAATCTCTTTTCTTCTTCACCCCCCACCCTCATTAATCTCATAACATAATCTCCTGTCTTCTCTTCTTCACACACACATTAACCTCATCACATAATCTTTTTTTTACTTCACCCAAACGTTAACCTTACAACATAATCTCTTCTTTACTTCACCCAAACATTAACCTCTTCACATAATCTCTTCTCTACTTCACCCAAACATTAACCTCTTCACATAATCTCTTCTCTTCTTCACCCAAACATTAACCTCATCACATATTCTCTTCTCTACTTCACCCAAACATTAACCTCTTCACATAATCTCTTCTCTTCTTCGCCAAAACATTAACCTCATCACATATTCTCTTCCTTTCTTCACCGCCGCCCCCACTAATCTCATCACATAATCTATTCTCTACTTCATCACCCCCCAACCCATTAACCTCATCACATAATCTCTCTACTGTGCTTCACCCAAACATTAACCTCATCACATAATATATTGTCTACTTCACCCAAACATTAACCGCATCACATAATATATTATCTACTTCACCCAAACATTAACCTCATAACATAATCTCTTCTCTTTTTCACCCCCCCATTAACCTCATCACATAATCCCTTCTCTACTTCACCAAACATTAAACTCATCACAAAATCTCTTCTCTACTTTACCCCCCCCCCCCCCCCAATTAACCTCATAACATATTCTCTTCTTTACTTCACCCCACCACCCACCTCACATAATCCCTTCTCTACTTCACCCAAACATGAACCTCATCACATATCTTTTCTTTTCTCTACTTCATTACCCCCCCCCCCCCATTAACCTCATCACATATCCCTTCTCTACTTCACCCAAACATTAACCTCATTACATAATCTCTTCACTACTTCACCCAAACATTAACCTCATCATATAATCTCTTCACTACTTCACCCAAACATTAACCTCATCACATAATCCCTTCTCTACTTCACCCTCCCCCCAGCCCGTTAACCTCATCTCATAATCTCTTCTCATCCCCCACACTATTAGCCTCATCATAAAATCCCATCTCTACAACACCCCCCCCCCCCCCATTAACCTCATCACATAATCCCTTCTTTTCCCAAAATTCTTGTTCCCATAATTTAGAGTAAACAAATCGGTTGTAAATATCCTTTTCTTTTCTTTAAGAATGTACTCGCTGAGCCATTCAACATCAACTATTATACATCTGCCATCTGAAGTTATCATGTGTTATCACACCTACCAAGTGTTCATTGACCTGTTTTGCTCGGAAACATAGACACTCAACTCATGTTCTAATGTTCATCTAGACACGTCATAACTTCATATCATTTCGTCAGTTTGCCATCCCCACATTAGCATCACAGCAACTTAGTTCCCTTCCCTGCGTCACTCTAAATATTAACATCCTAGATAACTCGCTATGCCACACAAAATGATAAACAAAAAGTTGAAATGACTATTTGACACCTCACTTTCACATCACTGTACGTATATATAGCTAAGTGTGGTATAGTTAATTGTGGGTGGTATAGCTAATTGTGGTATAGCTAATTGTGGTATAGCTAAGTGCAGTACAGCTAGTGTTATATAGCTAATTGTTATATAGCTAATTGTGGTTTGGCTAATTGTGGTATAGTTAATTGTAGTATAGCTAACTGCAGTATAGCTAATTGTTATATAGCTAATTGATATATAGCTAATTGTGGTATAGCTAATTGCGATGTAGCTAATTGTGATATAGCTAATTGTAATATTGTGGTATAGCTAATTGTGATATAGCTAATTGTGGTATAGCTAACTGCAGTATAGCTAATTGTTATATAGCTAATTGTTATATAGCTAATTGTGATATAGCTAATTGTAGTATCGTGGTATAGCTAATTGTGATATAGCTAATTGTAGTTTTGTGGTATAGCTAATTGTAGTATTCTGGTATAGCTAATTGTAGTATTGTGGTATAGCTAATTGTAGTATTGTGGTATAGCTAATTGTAGTATTGTGGTATATCTAATTGTAGTATTGTGGTATAGCTAATTGTGGTATAACTAATTATGGTATTGTGGTATAGCTAATTGTGGTATTGTGGTATAGCTAATTGTGATATAGCTAATTGTAGTATTGTGGTATGGCTCATTGTAATATTGTGGTATAGCTAATTGTAGTATTGTGGTATAGCTAATTGTGATATAGCTAATTGTGGTATAGCTAATTGTAGTATTGTGGTATAGTTAATTGTGATATAGCTAATTGTAGTATTGTAGTATAGCTAATTGTAGTATTGTGGTATAACTAATTGTAGTATTGTGGTATAGCTATTTGCAGTATTGTGGTATAGCTAATTTTGGTATAGCTAATTGTTGTATTGTGATATAGCTAATTGTGGTAAAGCTAATTGTGATATAGCTAATTGTAGTATTGTGGTATGGCTCATTGTAATATTGTGGTATAGCTAAATGCAGTATTGTGGTATAGCTAATTGTAGTATTGTGCTTTAGCTAATTGTAGTATTGTGGTATGGCTAATTGTAGTATTGTGGTATAGCTAATTGTAGTATTGCGATATAGCTAATTGTAGTATTGTGGTATAGCCCATTGTAATATTGTGGTATAGGTAATTGTGATGTAGCTAATTGTAGTATTGTGGTATAGCTTATTGTGGTATAGCTAATTGTAGTATTGTGACATAGCTAATTGTAGTATTGTGGTATAGCTAATTGTGATATAGCTAATGTGGTATAGCTAATTGTGATATAGCTAATTGTGATATAGCTAATTGTGGTATAGCTAATTGTGGTATAATCATAAATTCTCCTTCTTCATCAGGGTTTACCAGTTAGGCTGAGGTAGACGCGCTGTGTCGCTAGTTTATGACATCCCACGACTTCTACGCCTGTCGTCTTCAGTACAGGTAGATATATACATGTTAAATTGCTTAACAATTCTTCTCGGCCAGTGTCCGTTTTAGACGACTATTGTCGACTTCTAATTGTCTATAAAGTACGTTGAGTGTGTACTCAGCAACTTATATTTCTCGATATTGTTTGAAAGGACTACACATCGGATCTCCCTACCCAGAGAGAGCTAGACACCAGATCTCCCTACCCAGAAATGACTACACATCGGATCTCGCTACCCAGAGAGAGCTAGACACCGGATCTCCCTACCCAGAAAGGACTACACATCGAATCTCGCTACCCAGAGAGAGCTAGATATCGGATCTCCCTACCTAGAGAGAGCTAGACATCGGATCTCCCTACCCAGAAAGGACTGCACATCGGATCTCCCTACCCAGAAAGGACTGCACATCGGATCTCCCTACCCAGAAAGGACTGCACATCGATCTCCCTACCCAGAAAGGACTGCACATCGGATCTCTATACCAGAAAGGACTGCACATCGGATCTCCCTACCCAGAAAGGACTGCACATCGGATCTCCCTACCCAGAAAGGACTGCACATCGGATCTCTATACCCAGAAAGGACTGCACATCGGATCTCCCTACCCAGAAAGGACTGCACATCGGATCTCCCTACCCAGAAAGGACTGCACATCAGATCTCCCTACCCAGAAAGGACTGCACATAGGATCTCCCTACCCAGAAAGGACTGCACATCAGATCTCCCTACCCAGAAGGCTTGCACATCGGATCTCCCTACCCAGAAAGGACTGCACATCAGATCTCCCTACCCAGAAAGGACTGCACATCAGATCTCCCTACCCAGAAAGGACTGCACATCACATCTCCCTACCCAGAAAGGACTGCACATCAGATCTCCCTACCCAGAAAGGACTGCACATCAGATCTCCCTACCAAGAAAGGACAGCACATCAGATCTCCCTACCCAGAAAGGACTGTACATCGGATCTCCCTACCCAGAAAGAACTGCACATCAGATCTCCCTACCCAGAAAGGACTGCACATCAGATCTCCCTACCCAGAGACCTGGAGAAAAAATTCACACCTGTGGCGGAATTAGAGCCCGAGATTTTCTGACCCAAAACCGACTTTTTACACACACACACACACACCCCTACCCCCACCTCTTCAAATCATTAATTGGTCTTCAACTGACCGCGCTCAGCAGCCGACTGTAAACTTGTGGGACGGTTCAAGATGAGCACGAAGACATATTGATCAACACGTGTGGGTATGCAGTATTTATTTATGCAGATTTTTGGGCATGTTAAAAGGCACAGCATCCTACTAAAGGTAATCTTGGAAGGGAAAATACAATATAAAGAGGCAGACCAAGACTAGACCGAGAGTGCTGAGATGTTGACCGAGTGAAATCAAAAGATGGACTTCTACCTATGACAACAATCAAAGCAAGAGACAGAGCGGATTGGCTCTCCGTGGTGGCCAACATATGACACGGAGATGGCACTTGATGGTGATGATGATGGTCAATTTAGAATCAATGTGGTAGTTTATGGTTAGTTCAGAAACATTTGGCAAGTTGGTCAGATAACAACAGAGTGCTGGTACCAGTTTAACGTAGGTCTCTGAGACGTAGACCACGAAACTGCCAAGAGTTTGAGATTATTTGTTTTGTTATTGTTTTGGACATTACAACCTACAGCTTAGTCAGGGCGCCTGCTGAATTTCTGTATCATAAACGGGGACATAACTAGCATAGCAATCTGTGGTTGTCACTGCATCGGCCGAGCTGGCTCAGACAGAGTTATTTCCCTGTCGCTCCTGGACAAGGCTCGGTTCACGATGACTCACCGGAAACTGGCCTTTAAGTGGAGCGGTGCAACAGGGCGATATCTGTAGAGGTGCTGGCAACTGACGGACAGATGAACTTTAACTTTCTATGGTTTGTTTCACACGATGTTTGAATTTAAAAAAATAAAACTTTCATTCCTTGTGTTTTAGAGTAATAAGTTAAAAAATTAAAATGACTATATAAACATATATGTCTAATTGTATGGACACTTGTGTAGCTGCTTATAGACAAGTTTTAGACGTACCACAGATATATGAATACAAACATGAACAAACATATCAGTTTTGCAACAACTTAATTAAAAAAGAGGCTGGTTTGCTAAAGAACAGGAAGAGAAGGAAAAATAAAATGTTCTGATCAAGTAAATCGACTGATGGCCTAAACAAGATAATTAATTGTGCAGACAGACGAAATAATTAATTGTGCCAGACAGACGAAATAATTAATTGTGCCAGACAGACGAAATAATTAATTGTGCCAGACAGACGAAATAATTAATTGTGTCAGACAGACGAAATAATTAATTGTGTCAGACAGACGAAATAATTAATTGTGCCAGACAGAAAAAAATAAATAATTGTGCCAGACAGACGAAAAACCTAGAGTAAGGCAAATGGGATGCAGCATATCACAGCTGGGATTGTTTGCCGCAGAACTAGACATCTCCCACAGAACAAAAAAAAAAAAAAAAGCTGCAGTGCAGTTGTAAAAAAGGCCACAATTCAACAGACAAGCTAGACGACGATGATGACGATGTGTTGATGTAATATGTAGAAGATTGCTAGCAACTTTGTGACAACAGATCTCAGTTGATTCTTTCACACATCTCAGCACTCTTACGATGGGGGCTTCCCTTTCGAGCAAGAGAAGAAATCATCGTCGGCAGTGTAGAGTTGCGTGTCACCAGCGTCTCACAATATAAGGTACATTGACCAAATGCTGCTGGCATTAAGTGTGTTCAAAAGAGTGTCCAGATTTTGTTTAAATTCTTGGAAAGACATCAAGATGGCCTTTCGTTGGATTCATGTCCTGGAATATTAATACGTCTAAGTCAATAACAAGTCTGAGACAATAACAAATCTAAGACAATAACAAATCTAAGTTAATAACAAGTCTGAGACAATAACAAATCTAAGTCAATAATAAGTCTGAGACAATAACAAATCTAAGACAATAACAAATCTAAGACAATAACAAATCTAAGTCAATAACAAATCTAAGACAATAACAAATCTAAGTCAATAACAAGTCTAAGTCAATAACAAGTCTGAGACAATAACAAATCTAAGACAATAACAAATCTAAGTTAATAAACAAGTCTGAGACAATAACAAATCTAAGTCAATAATAAGTCTGAGACAATAACAAATCTAAGACAATAACAAATCTAAGACAATAACAATCTAAGTCAATAACAAATCTAAGACAATAACAAATCTAAGTCAATAACAAGTCTAAGTCAATAACAAGTCTGAGACAATAAACAAATCTAAGACAATAACAAATCTAAGACAATAACACATCTAAGTCAATAACAAATCTAAGACAATAACAAATCTAAGACAATAACAAGTCTAAGACAATATTATTTTAAAACAGACGCTACACGTAAACGAAAACAATATTTACGTCTAGAGAAGTTGGTCACGTAGTAATCATGGCTACACGAGGACACAAGGATGCTGTAAATCAGCAACATCTGAAACCAAGTCTGGAAATGAAGCCGCCACAGTGCCGTGATCAGGGAACCAGCCAGGTAAGGAAATACTCAGGTTCAACCTTCGATCGACTGGTTCTAGCTCACTCAACGTGTGAACTCATCGCAAGTATTTGGTGGTAAAGAAGGACGGTCTAGCAGCAACCACGAGCATAACAAGTAATATGCACCAACACCGCTTTCTCTCTTGACTACTCTCGTGACGTGAACATGTCATTTTCTTTTATATGGCTCGCAAGAACAAATAAGGCGTGTTTACCCACTGAGCTCCAGGTACCATAAGCATATATACCCTTTGGGCTCCAGGTACCATAAGTATATATACCCTTTGAGCTCCAGGTACCATAAGTTGTATATATACCCTTTGAGCTCCAGGTACCATAAGTATATATACCCTTTGAGCTCCAGGTACCATAAGTATATATACCCTTTGAGCTCCAGGTACCATAAGTATATATACCCTTTGGGCCCCAGGTACCATAAGTATATATATACCCTTTGAGCTCCAGGTACCATAAGTATATATACCCTTTGAGCTCCAGGTACCATAAGTATATATACCCTTTGGGCCCCAGGTACCATAAGTATATATATACCATTTGAGCTCCAGGTACCATAAGTATATATACCCTTTGGGCACCAGGTACCATAAGTATATATACCCTTTTAGGCTCCAGGTACCATAAGTATATATACCCTTTGAGCTCCAGGTACCATAAGTATATATACCCTTTGAGCTCCAGGTACCATAAGTATATATACCCTTTTAGGCTCCAGGTAAAAAAAAAAAGTAAAGTACCCCCGTCACGCCAAGTGGCGTATATGGAAATATGGTGTTAGTGACCCTATATTTTACAGACCTTCAGCACATGATTTTTGGGGTAATGTGGTCGGTATTACGCCCGTGCTGCTTTACTTTCCCAGAAAAAATCCGGTACCTATTTAAGGCTGGGTGAACCCGGAAGCCGTCGGTTGGAATCGAACCTACCCCTTGTCCGTTGTAGTCCAGTTCACTAAACACTGAGCTATCGCGGCTCCCTTTTGGGCTCCAGGTACCATAAGTATATATACCCGTTGGGCTCCAGGTACCATAAGTATATATACCCTTTGGGCTCCAGGTACCATAAGTATATATACCCGTTGGGCTCCAAGTACCATAAGTATATATACCCTTTGAGCTCCAGGTACGATAAGTTATGGTTATGGAAGGCCTCGGTATCACTGCAAATGAATTAAAATCCATAATTGCTCAATCGTCTAAGCCAATGGAATCAGTGTTATCTCATCTCCCAAACAAAGAAAGGTAGATGTAGTCCCTATCATAACACTCTCAGCACACGCCAAAAGACATAAGTCGAAACCGCACAGAAAGTGAACACAACCGTCTGTTCCAAGTCATGCGATATTATCATTCATCGTAAACAATCGGAATAATGAAAAAAGGATGAAACGCACAGCTCACGGTGTGCACAGAGCACTTAACTCAGTAGCTCGGCAACAAGCCGGACTTGGAATATGAGGAAACTTCAACAAGGAACACTTTTCAGACATAGCCTTTAATGGTTCCTGCCGCCTATCTACCACATTGACGGAAGTTCACGTCTCCTGAAAATGATGATCGTCATATTTTTTAAAAATGTTATTGAGTTATTTGCGGGTCATCATCATTGCACTCCGAACATGTCCATAGGTGCTCAGATCCCCTCCTCAGCAATTCCTGCAGTGTCCAGCGACTGACGCCTCCAGTTCTATGTTGGTTGATAAGTCTTCATACACGGCCACTAAGTTTCTCATTTCTGTCTGTGCACGTCTTAACTCCCATTTCAAAATCCGAAGAAGTGACGTGGATCTGTGTTTGTCGAAGTCCTGTGCTCTTCCCACATCTCGGAGGGCATTGGTGATGTCCGCCCGATCCATTGGTTGCCCGTCCTCAACGACAGCACAGCTAGCCAACCTGCCCGCTCTTTCATTTCCCCGTACTCCTGCATGTCCAGGGACATAGACAAAGGTGACCTTACGTATTTTGGATTTTTGCAACGACTCTACCCATAGCATGCGTACAGAGCCCGCTCCACTTTTTTTATCATGCTCATCGAATCACTCATGAGTGGGTGTAGTCTTGTTTTTAAATGTATAGCGCTTGATGATGTTAGGACATCGTTTTTGACTCCAAATCCGAACATATGAAACACAGTTAGTCACCTACTGCAGTTGGGCAACATCTCTTAGAGCAGACCTAGTAGCTGTGAAGATATGATAACAGTTGGGCAACATCTCTTGGAGCAGACCTAGTAGCTGTGAAGATATGATCACCTACTGCAGTTGGGAAACATCTCTTAGAGCAGACCTAGTAGCTGTGAAGATATGATCACAGTTGGGCAACATCTCTTGGAGCAGACTTAGTAGCTGTGAGGATATGTTCACAGTTGGGCAACATCTCTTAGAGCAGACTTAGTAGCTGTGAGGATATGTTCACAGTTGGGCAACATCTCTTAGAGCAGACTTAGTAGCTGTGAGGATATGTTCACAGTTGGGCAACATCTCTTAGAGCAGACCTAGTAGCTGTGAAGATATGATCACCTACTGCAGTTGGGCAGCATCTCTTGGAACAGACCTAGTAGCTGTGAAGATATGATCACAGTTGGGCAACATCTCTTAGAGCAGACTTAGTAGCTGTGAAGATATGATCACCTACTGCAGTTGGGCAGCATCTCTTGGAACAGACCTAGTAGCTGTGAAGATATGATCACAGTTGGGCAACATCTCTTAGAGCAGACTTAGTAGCTGTGAAGATATGATCACCTACTGCAGTTGGGCAGCATCTCTTGGAACAGACCTAGTAGCTGTGAAGATATGATCACCTACTGCAGTTGGGCAACATCTCTTGGAACAGACATAGTAGCTGTGAAGATATGATCACCTACTCTAGTTGGGCAGCATCTCTTGGAACAGACCTAGTAGCTGTGAAGATATGATCACCTACTGTAGTTGGGCAACATCTCTTGGAACAGACATAGTAGCTGTGAAGATATGATCACCTACTCTAGTTGGGCAACATCTCTTGGAACAGACCTAGTAGATGTGAAGATATGATCACCTACTCTAGTTGGGCAACATCTCTTGGAACAGACCTAGTAGCTGTGAAGATATGATCACCTACTCTAGTTGGGCAACATCTCTTGGAAACAGACCTAGTAGCTGTGAAGATATGATCACCTACTCCAGTTGGGCAACATCCATTGGAGCAGACTGAGTAGCTGTGAAGATATGATCACCTACTGCAGTAGGGCAACATCTCTTGGAACAGACTGAGTAGCTGTGAAGATATGATCACCTACTCCAGTTGGGCAACATCTCTTGGAACAGACCTAGTAGCTGTGAAGATATGATCACCTACTGTAGTTGGGCAACATCTCTTGGAACAGACTTAGTAGCTGTGAAGATATGATCACCTACTCCAGTGGGCAACATCTCTTGGAGCAGACCTAGTAGCTGTGAAGATATGACCACCTACTCTAGTTGGGCAACATCTCTTGGAACAGACTGAGTAGCTGTGAAGATATGATCACCTACTCCAGTTGGGCAGCATCTCTTGTAGCAGACCTAGTAGCTGTGAAGATTTGATCACCTACTCTAGTTGGGCAACATCTCTTGGAACAGACCTAGTAGCTGTGAAGATATGTTCACCTATCAGTTGGGCAACATCTCTTGGAGCAGACCTAGTAGCTGTGAAGATATGATCACCTACTCTAGTTGGGCAACATCTCTTGGAGCAGACCTAGTAGCTGTGAAGATAAGTCACCTACTCCAGCTGGCATAGAACATGGCGATGTTGGCACTTCCAGAGTTAGCCATAAGAACAGATAAATCAAATATATTTGGTAGGGACACTTCCAAGGTTCACTATACATATAGGCTTTAACAAATAGGAAAGGAACGTGGCACACTTGAAGAGTTCATGGATACGTTTTAACAACCATAAATGTAGCACACATTCACAGTTCTCCATATGTACATGCTTTTGCAACCATAATGTGACACACTTGAAGGTTTCGTATATGGACAGATTTTAGAAATATAAAATGTGGCACACTTTCATAGTTCGTAACATGGACAAGTTTAACAACCAGAAATGTGCCACACTTTAAGTGTTCATTTAGTGACAAAATTGTGTTCAGATATGGTCAAAAGTTATCACTTTTAACAAGATGTAACAAATATGACACTGTCACAATTCATTCATGGAAACAACTGTAATAGAGGTACTATAAGTTTATATAACCTTTGAGCTCCAGATACCAGAGGTATATATGCCCTTTCGGCTCAGATACCATCAGTAATTATACCCTTTGGGCTCCAGGTACTATAAGTATATATACTCTTTGAGCTCCAGGTTATAAGTATATACAGTGTATACCGTTTGAGCTCAATGTACGTTAAGTATATATACCTCTTTGGGCTCCAGGTACCAAAGTACATATACCCTTTGAGCTCAAGGTACCACAAGTATATATACCCTTTAGGCTCCAGGTTCCAAAGTATATATACAATTTGAGTTCCAGGTACTTAAGTCTATATATCCTTTGAGCTCCAGATACCATAAGTATATATACCCTTTGAGCACCAGGTACCATAAGTATATATACCCTTTGAACTCCAGGTACTAAAATCTATATTCCTTTGAGCACCAGGTACCATAAGTATATATACCCTTTGAACTCCAGGTACTAAAATCTATATTCCTTTGAGCACCAGGTACCATAAGTATATATACCCTTTGAACTCCAGGTACTAAAATCTATATTCCTTTGAGCACCAGGTACCATAAGTATATATACCCTTTGAACTCCAGGTACTAAAATCTATATTCCTTTGAGCACCAGGTACCATAAGTATATATACCCTTTGAACTCCAGGTACTAAAATCTATATTCCTTTGAGCACCAGGTACCATAAGTATATATACCTTTGAACTCCAGGTACTAAAATCTATATTCCTTTGAGCACCAGGTACCATAAGTATATATACCCTTTGAACTCCAGGTACTAAAATCTATATTCCTTTGAGCACCAGGTACCATAAGTATATATACCCTTTGAACTCCAGGTACTAAAATCTATATTCCTTTGAGCACCAGGTACCATAAGTATATATACCCTTTGAACTCCAGGTACTAAAATCTATATTCCTTTGAGCACCAGGTACCATAAGTATATATACCCTTTGAACTCCAGGTACTAAAATCTATATTCCTTTGAGCACCAGGTACCATAAGTATATATACCCTTTGAACTCCAGGTACTAAAATCTATATTCCTTTGAGCACCAGGTACCATAAGTATATATACCCTTTGAACTCCAGGTACTAAAATCTATATTCCTTTGAGCACCAGGTACCATAAGTATATATACCCTTTGAACTCCAGGTACTAAAATCTATATTCCTTTGAGCACCAGGTACCATAAGTATATTATACCCTTTAAACCTCCAGGTACAATAAATATAGATATCCTTTGGGGGGGCTGGTTGGTCTCGAGGCAAGACGCCGGCGTCGAGATAGAGAGGTTGTGGGTTCAATCCCGGCTGCACGGGAAAGCTTCATGTACTGTAAGTATGTATACCCGTTGTGCTTCAGGTACTATAAGTTTGTATACCCATTGAGCTCTAGGTACTGTAAGTATGTATACCCATTGAGCTCTAGATACTATATGTTTGTATATGCATTGAGCTCTAGTTACTATAAGTTTGTATACCCATTGAGCTCTAGTTACTATAAGTTTGTATACCCATTGAGCTCTAGATACTATAAGTTTGTATTTGCATTGAGCTCTAGTTACTATAAGTGTGTATACCCATTGAGCTCTAGATACTATAAGTTTGTATATGCATTGAGCTCTAGTTACTATAAGTTTGTATACACATTGAGCTCTAGTTACTATAAGTTTGTATACCCATTGAGCTCTAGATACTATAAGTTTGTATACCCATTGAGCTCTAGATACTATAAGTTTGTATACACATTGAGCTCTAGTTACTATAAGTTTGTATATGCATTGAGCTCTAGATACTATAAGTTTGTATACACATTGAGCTCTAGTTACTATAAGTTTGTATATGCATTGAGCTCTAGTTACTATAAGTTTGTATACACATTGAGCTCTAGTTACTATAAGTTTGTATATGCATTGAGCTCTAGATACTATAAGTCTGTATATGCATTGAGCTCTAGTTACTATAAGTTTGTATACACATTGAGCTCTAGGCACTATAAGTCTGTATACCCACTGAGCTCTAGGCACTGTAAGTATGTACACCCTTTGAGCTCTAGGCACCATACGTGTGTAAACCCATTGAACTCTAGGTACTGTAAGTATGTACACCCTTTGAGCTCTAGCCCAAAAATCAACCCCCAAAAACCCCAAAATTTTTGAACCCCAAAAATCATGTGCCGAATGTCGGTAAAATATATGGTCACTAACACCATATTCATTATACGCCACTTGGCGTAAACTACGATATAGAGATATCTGCAAATCATCTCTGAAAGACTTCTCCATCTGTGAAAACGACTGGCAACATCTGGCAAGTGATCGCACATCATGGAGAGCATGTATAAGGAACGGTATAACAACATTTGAGACTGTGCTAAGACAGGACTTAGAAGAGAAGAGACTCATGAAAAAGGATGGTAAACCCTGTGGATCAGCAAGCCTGACCTGTTCATTATGTGACCGCGTGTGTTTGTCAACATTGGTAGAATTAGCCACGAGAGAAGCTGTTCGGCAAAAAACAATACCTCAAAAAAATACGCAATAGCCTCCACTAGACCGTCTGACAAGACGAAAAGGGCCATATATACTTGGCGTGACGGGGGCACTTTACTTTTCTTTTTCTCTCAATGTTTCTCAATAATCTTGTTTCTGTCTGTCACTTTCTATGTCTCTTACCCTTCCTTCACTCTTCTTTCTCTCATTACTTTCTTCTTTTCCTTCTCTTTTCTTTTACCTATTTCGTTGTCTCTGTGTGTTTGTGTGTGTACGGGTGAGTGTGTGTGTGTCTCTTCAGTTTTTCCTCTTTCCTTCTGCTAACTGCTTCCCTGTCTTTCGCTCTCATTCAGTTTCACTCTATCTTCTATTTCTCCTCTCCCCCTCCTTTCCCCTCTTTCTCCGCCTCACCTCACCCTTCACTCTCAATATACCTCCTCTCCTCCGTGTCTATCTACCTATGTACATCCTGATCTCACTATGAAATATTTCTTGCGTTCGCTCATTCTTCCCTTTACTGTTTTTGAACCCTTGATTAAGCTCGTTTCACAGCCCGTTTCCCACACGTGAACACAGCAGCGTCACTTGAGAGATAATAGACGCAATTAACCCTGAATGTTCGCCCCGAAATGATTGCTCTTTCAGTCATGATTCTACAACCCTCCAGAGAGTCAACAACAACCACGAAACATACACCGGGCAACAATGGCTGCACGCCTATTTTATATGCACTGCTATTTATAACATCAACTTCACATTGACAAATGGCACTAAAACTTGCATCAAATATCCGAGCTTCTTAAGAGGTTTGTTTCCTTTCTCTGTTGTCGCGCGCTCCGTGCAAGCACTCTAAGTTTGGCTGTTGTCTGCACCAATGTCAAGTAAGTATTGACAGCCATATTTGAATTACTTCTCTACTTATTTGTATATTAGTACTAATGCGTCATATATGTGTGTGTGTGTGTGTGTGTGTATAGATATATATATATCATCAAATATACATCAGTAATATACATATAGCATATAGCATATAGCATATAGCAACTCAAATATAAAACAGTACCATATACTTAACTTTACTGATTACTTTATCCACGTGCGTCGTGGAGACGCGATTTATTTATCTTTACACATATGTGTCACAGTGACAATCGTTAGAGCACGCCGCTAAGGAATATTGTAATATTATATATCTTTAATAGGACAACAAGCAAGAAAATCACTGGAGGCTGTAGAAATGTGGCTTTGCAGAAGATGTTGAGAATACCACGGACAGATAAGAAGAATGATGAAAACGTTCTGAAAGAGGCAAAAGCAGAGAGAGATAACTAATGTCCAACATTAGGAAGAAACAATCATCATTTTTGTCCATGTAATCCGAAGGACACAGCTGGGATATATTATGACAACTTGGAAAATTGAGGACAAAGAGATAGAGGGAAGAAAAAAAGAAAAGATACCAGACAGCTTAAGAGAATGGCTTGGCATAAGGTCAACAACAGAAATGATAAATAACTGTTGAGATCGTAAAGTGTGGAGACACATGATCACCTACGCCAGCAGGCATGCTACTTGATGATGATGTGACGACTGGTCTTACTCCAGCCCTGAAGATAGATCATTGGATAGTGTAGGCGCATGCATTTCCGGTGTGTAATCTAAACACTCTGTCTCTTACTGTGTAATCTAAAAGCTCTTACGTCTTTCCGTGTGTAATCTGAACGATTTTCTGACTTTCCGTGTGTTAGATATAGGATTTGATTCCTACAATTTTCATTTAACTATCACAGACTCAAGTGGAATGACAACATGGAAGAGAGAATCTATGACCAGTACTAGTACAGCAAGAGACGGATCCAACTAGTGCTCCATGGCGGTAAGCTTCCGATACGGAGACTGCACAATACGATGATCTCATTCTTCTAATTTCTGGTGCTATTTATGGCTTCTCTCAATCAGGTCATCCCACATGTTGTGATGTTTTCATGTACCTCTGTAAAACAAAAGGTAGTTTTCATGTGTCTCTGTAAAACAAAAGGTAGTTTTCATGTACTCTGTAAAACAAAAGGTAGTTTTCATGTACCTCTGTAAAACAAAAGGTAGTTTTCATGTACCTCTGTAAAACAAAAGGTAGTTTTCATGTACCTCTGTAAAACAAAAGGTAGTTTTCATGTACCTCTGTAAAACAAAAGGTAGTTTTCATGTGTCTCTGTAAAACAAAAAGTAGTTTTCATGTGTCTCTGTAAACAAAAAGTAGTTTTCATGTGTCTCTGTAAAACAAAAAGTAGTTTTCATGTTGGTTATTTTGGTTATATTATTTGGCCCCGGTATCACTGCAAACGAATTAAAATCCATAATTGCTCAACCGCCCGTGCCAGTGGAATCATCCGAATTAATAAATCATCTCCGAAACAAAGAAAGGTAGCTGTAGTCCCCATCATAGCAGTCTCAGCACACGCCAAAAGACATAAGGCGAAACCGCACAGAAAGTGAACATGGCCAACTGCTCCCTGTCATACGATATCACCATTCATCGTAAACAAATGGAATATCGGAACATGATCAAAACGGATGAAACACACAGCTCACGGTGTGCACAGAGCACTTAACTCAGTAGCTCCTGCAACAAGCCGGACTTGGAATATGAAGAAACTGCAACATGGTACACTTTTCAGACATAGCCTTCAATGGTTCCTGCCGCATATCCACCATATTGCCCGGAAGTTCACGTCGTATTTTTTAAAACAATTTATAGCGCTTGATGATGTTTCCACGCTATAACAAGTATTTTTCTTAGACATTTATTTTCAAATCCATGCAACTTTGCTGAGATGCCTCGTGTTGACTTCCAGATCCCGCACGCATATGTAAGGGTTGATAGTACGTTTGATTTGAATAGTCTAAGTCTTGTTTTTGTGCTGATGAGATTTGATTTTTACATCATCTCAATGCTCTTGAAGGACATTGCTTGCTTTAACTATTCTTAAGCTATTTCTTTACTTGTATTCCCTTCGGATCAATGTGACATCAAGTTAAATTTATGTCTGTCTGTCTCTCTGCCTGTCTGCCAGCCTGTCTGTCAGTCAGTCTGTCTGTCTGTCTGTCTGTCAGTCTGTCTGTCTGTCAGTCAGTCTGTCTATCTGTCTGTCTGTCTGTCAGTCAGTCAGTCAGTCAGTCAGTCAGTCAGTCTGTCTGTCTGTCTGTCTGTCTGTCTGTCTGGCTGTCTGTCTGTCTGTCTGTCAGTTGTCAGTCAGTCTGTCTGTCTGTCTGTCAGTCAGTCTGTCTGTATGTCTGTCTGTCTATCTGTCTGTCAGTCTGTCTGTCTGTCTATCTGTCTGTCTGTCTATCTGTCTGTCTGTATGTCTGTCTGTCTGTCAGTCTGTCTGTCAGGCTGGCATGATTGCCTACACCAATCGGTAAAGCATATGATGTTAATCGTTACCACTTCCTCCTCTTTTAACACGTTAACTGTTCTTGGTAATTATGTATCTATCATGTTTCTCAATTCTTTCTCTCCCATTTCCCTTAATTCGTGCACCTCTTTCCCTTTTATTTCAATAAACCCCTACACATAGAATTCACTAGAATTTGAAGAAAACTTTTTTCATGTGTCTCTGTAAAGCAAAAGGTAGTTTTCGTGTGTCTGTAAAACAAAAAAGTAGTTTCGTGTGTCTGTAAAACAAAAAAAGTAGTTTTCGTGTGTCTGTAAAACAAAAAAGTAGTTTTCGTGTGTCTGTAAAACAAAAAGATCGTTTTCGTGTGTCTCTGTAACACCATCGCTGAACGTTTTATTTGTTTTGATTTCAAACAAAATGAGGGCCGTCAGGATTGTCAATGACATAATACAAGCTTTTGTTACCCTCGTTGCGCAACTAGATGCTGAATCGTGTGTGAAAATATAACTTTGTTGGGGAAAGGAGATGAAGGTACACAAGCACGACTTCATAGAATTATTATTGGTGGAAGGTGGTGTAGGTGTGGACAAGCTCGTTTTTCGGCTTTGAACTGTGGTAGAGGGGTGGAGGGGCGGGGTGGTCAATGTACGAATTTATTATTGGGTTTTAATTGTCGGAAGAGGGATGCAAAATTTGACTTTATTGGACTTTGATGTGTTGTGGTATCGCGCCCACGATTACAGTATCATGCATCGTTTGAAATATTACATCTGAGTACTACTTACGCACCCTAAAATATCTTTTTTGGAATAAACAAGGCTGAGAAGTTGTTTGGCGCCCACCCGTGCTGATGGTCGCCCCCATTGATAAATGAATTGTTTGATATTGATACGAGTTTCCTGAAAACGCAGCAGACTATTTCTCCACGGTGAGAGAAGATAAAAGGATGGGTAAACATGGAATTTAACTGCCCAATATTGTGTGCTGGGCTCTTAAAGGAAATGGTAGTTAGGTTTTTAGAGGAAATGAATCAGTAGTTCATTCAGGGATTCGGACATGGCGAGTTTTGAAAAGAGACAGGACGGTCAGGGAGATTTTGATTTAGTCATTTAGAAAAGAGAGGACTGATTCACAAAGAACCTAGAAAGTGTGGTCATATAATACCGACGGTAGCTTACACACACACATACACACACATACACACACATATACACACACATACACACACACACACACACACACACATATACCATCATCATCGTGTGCCTTCTCCGCAACGAAGGTTGGCTACCATGGATCGCCATTCTACTCTGTTTCTTGCTTTGATGGTGCAGGCTGTCATAGATTGACTTGACCATCTTTTGATGTTACTCGTCCATGTTAGTCTTGGTCTGCCTCTGCCTCTTTTACCTTGTCTTTTTCCTTCCAATGTTACTTTTAGTAGGCTGTTGTGTCTTTTAACATGCCACAAAAATTTCATTTGTCTTGACTTAATTGTATTTAGTAGTTCTCTTTTTATTTTCAGTTGTTTTAAAACGTTATCGTTTGTTATCTTTTGTTTCCATCCAAGTTTACCTATTCTTCTATAAATCCACATTTCAAAGGCTTCAATTTTCTGTTCTGTTTTCTTGTCTAATGTCCATGTTTCTGCACCATACAGGAATATTGAGAAGATGTAATATTTTGCTATTCTTAGTTTCAGCCCTGTTGATATTTGTTTTGTTGTTAGTATATTTTTCATGGCATTAAAATTACTTTTTGCCATACCTATTATTTTGTTTATTTCAGTTTTGCATTTTCCATAATTGGTTATAGTATGTCCCAGGTAACTCTGGACTGTCTCCAGATGTATTCCCTCAACTGTGATATTAATTGTAGGTCTTGAGAATTTTCTTTGTTTATGATCATAGTTTTAGTCTTTTGATATTCATTTCTAGTCCATATTTTTTGCTTGTTATGTTTATCACATTAAGCAATTGTTGTAGGTCTTTAGGATTTTCTGCTAGTAGAACAGTATCATCAGCATATCTCAGGTTATTGATTATTTTTCCATTAATGTTTAGGCCTGGTATCTCTGAGATGTTTTTAAAGATTTGCTCAGTGTATAGATTGAACAAGCTTGGTGATGGGATGCATCCTTGTCTTACGCCTCTGTTTATGTCCATGGGTGTAGAGTTCTCCTTGTTATATCTTATATAGAATATGAACTAAACAATGTATGGCCTTCTTCGTCTCGTCAGACGGTCAGTTTGATATATTGTATAGAAGGCCATAGCCAACCTGATGTGAAATGAATGACTTTTAAATGCCACCAAGATATGTATCCGGATGGATTATGAAGTGTAAAGAAATTGGTGAAAAAAACTGTTGTAACCGATCTAGACATCTCGAGTCATCATGACGTGTCGAACACGGTTATTGTTTACTTCATTTGCACTTACTGTGTTGTGAATTAATCACGTTGTGTGCGCACTCTCATAGGGGACTTTATTGAATGTTAATTAATAGATGGAAAGGGGGGGGGGAGGGGGTTGTAAAACACGACTTTATTGAATTTTAATTAATAGATGGAAAAGGGGGGGGGGGTGGGGTTGTAAAACACGACTTTATTGGATTTTGATTAATAGATGGAAAAGGGGGGGGGGTGCAATAAACCACTTTATTGGATTTTGATCAATAGATGGAAAAGGGGGGGGGGTGCAATAAACGACTTTATTGGATTTTGATTAATAGATGGAAAGGGGGGGGGGTGCAATAAACGACTTTATTGGATTTTGATTAATAGATGAAAAAGGGGGGGGTGCAATAAACGACTTTATTGGATTTTGATTGTGGTGAATGATGAATAAAAGTGCGGAGATGTGTGAAGGAAGCCGTGCAGCTGAGATATGTGAAGGAAGCCGTGCAGCTGAGATATGTGAAGGAAGCCGTGCAGCTGAGATATGTGAAGGAAGCCGTGCAGCTGAGATATGTGAAGGAAGCCGTGCAGCTGAGATATGTGAAGGAAGCCGTGCAGCTGAGATATGTGAAGGAAGCCGTGCAGCTGAGATATGTGAAGGAAGCCGTGCAGCTGAGATATGTGAAGGAAGCCGTGCAGCTGAGATATGTGAAGGAAGCCGTGCAGCTGAGATATGTGAAGGAAGCCGTGCAGCTGAAACACATGAACAAGCACTTTTACGAATAAAACTTTGAAGTAGATTAATACAATAATAACAAGTGTGCACTATGGGTAGTCAATCATGGAATTTGATATGTGTATAATTAAGGAAGGATCACTCCCGTTATTTCTATTTTAGCTCTCAGAGATGGTTGACACAAGAGATATTATAGAACACGGAGATCGTTGAGACATGAGATATTATATAACACAAAGATGGTTGAGACATGTGATATTGTAGAACACAGAGATCGTTAAGACATGAGATATTGTAGAACACAGAGATCGTTAAGACATGAGATATTGTAGAACACAGAGATCGTTAAGGCATGAGATATTGTAGAACACAGAGATCGTTAAGACATGAGATATTGTAGAACACAGAGATCGTTAAGACATAAGATATTGTAGAACACAGAGATCGTTAAGACATGAGATATTGTAGAACACAGAGATCGTTAAGACATGAGATATTGTAGAACACAGAGATCGTTAAGGCATGAGATATTGTAGAACACAGAGATCGTTAAGGCATGAGATATTGTAGAACATAGAGATCGTTAAGATATGAGATATTGTAGAACACTGAGATCGTTAAGATATGAGATATTATAGAACACAGAGATCGTTAAGGCATGAGATATTATAGAACACAGAAATCGTTAAGGCATGAGATATTGTAGAACACAGAGATCGTTAAGACATGAGATATTGTAGAACACAGAGATCGTTAAGACATGAGATATTGTAGAACACAGAGATCGTTAAGACATGAGATATTGTAGAACATAGAGATCGTTAAGACATGAGATATTGTAGAACACAGAGATCGTTAAGACATGAGATATTGTAGAACACAGATCGTTAAGGCATGAGATATTATATAACACAGAGATCGTTAAGACATGAGATATTGTAGAACATAGAGATCGTTAAGACATGAGATATTATAGAACACAGAGATCGTTAAGGTATGAGATATTATAGAATACAGTGATGGTTTTGACATGAGATATTATAGAACACAGCGATGGTTGAGACATGAAATATTATAGAATACAGTGATGGTTGAGACAATGGATATTATATAACACAGAGATCGTTAAGACATGAGATATTGTAGAACATAGAGATCGTTAAGACATGAGATATTATAGAACACAGAGATCGTTAAGGTATGAGATATTGTAGAACACAGAGATCGTTGAGGCATGAGATATTATAGAATACAGTGATGGTTGAGACAATGGATATTATAGAATACACTGATGTTGAGGCATGAGATATTATAGAACACAGCGAAGGTTGAGACATGAGATATTATAGAATACAGTGATGGTTGAGACATGAGATATAATAGAACACAGCGATGTTTGAGACATGAGATATTATAGAAGACAGTGATGTTTGAGACATGAGATATTATAGAACACAGCGATAGTTGAGACATGAGATATTATAGAATACAGTGATGTTTGAGACATGATATATTATAGAACACAGCGATGGTTGAGACAATGGATATTATAGAATACCGTGATGGTTGAGACATGAGATATTATAGAACACAGCGATGGTTGAGACATGAGATATTATAGTACACAGTGATGGTTGAGACAATGGATATTATAGAATACAGTGATGGTTGAGACGTGAGATATTATAGTACACAGCGAAGGTTGAGACATGAGATATTATAGAATACAGTGACGGTTAAGACGTGAGATATTATAGAACATAGAGATCGTTAAGACATGAGATATTATAGAAGACAGTGATGTTTGAGACATGAGATATTATAGAACACAGCGATAGTTGAGACATGAGATATTATAGAATACAGTGATGTTTGAGACATGATATATTATAGAACACAGCGATGGTTGAGACAATGGATATTATAGAATACCGTGATGGTTGAGACATGAGATATTATAGAAACACAGCGATGGTTGAGACATGAGATATTATAGTACACAGTGATGGTTGAGACAATGGATATTATAGAATACAGTGATGTTGAGACGTGAGATATTATAGAACACAGCGATGTTTGAGACATGAGATATTATAGAATACAATGACGGTTAAGACGTGAGATATTATAGAACATAGAGATCGTTAAGACATGAGATATTATAGAATACATTGATGGTTGAGACATGAGATATTATAGAACACAGCGATGGTTGAGACATGAGATATTATAAAATACAGTGATGGTTGTTGAGACAATGGATATTATAGAATACAGTGATGGTTGAGACATGAGATATTATAGAACACAGCGATGGTTGAGACATGAGATATTATAGAATACAGTGATGGTTGAGACATGATATATTATAGAACACAGCGATGGTTGAGACATGAGATATTATAGAATACAGTGATGGTTGAGACATGAGATATTATAGTACACAGTGATGTTGAGACATGAGATATTATAGTACACAGTGATGGTTGAGACATGAGATATTATAGTACACAGTAATGGTTGAGACATGAGATATTATAGTACACAGTGATGTGACAGAGATTTTATAAGTTTTTTCAAGATGTCGTCGGCTAATCGCCAATGTCGTCGTATAGAACACCATCCGGACCAGAGCAGTGTTGTGTGACCTTTTAAGTTTTGTGCAAATGGTATCGGTTGTGATGGTGAGATCTTCTTCCATCACTACATCGTTGCACAATTTTGACAGCGATCCCCGTGTCATTCTTACAGCCTCATTTCTTTGGTTCGTCTGCTCAATGTCACGGGCAAGCAGGGCCTTCCCTATGCTCTCATCAGATTTGTGCCATATCCGGCCTGTGCTCTGAAAGTCTGGTATACCTCTGTGTCGTGTTGTGCCATTCATGCTCTGATGAAGGTACCAGAATGTGGCTAGTGATTTTTCTGAGCACACTTTTTTGCAGAAGTCATCCCATTTGGCATCCTTAGCCTACTTAGCACACCGTTTAATGTGCATCATTTTGTGGTCGACCTCTACTTTCAGACGCTTCAAGGGGTTCAGGTTCTGTTCTTCCATTCTTTCTAGATTCTGCCATGTCTTGGTCGTTTGTCTTTTGTACCGCCAAGCTTCCTCGACTTCTACATACAACCAGGGTATCTGCGTCCATCTCTCCTGCCTTCTACTAGGGACGCTCATGTTTCCTATGTCTGATTTTGCTAATGATGTCCTGGACTGTTTTCTCGTAGTTTAATGTGTGGAGCACACGCCAAAAGACATAAGGTGAAACCGCGCAGAAAGTGAACACAACCAACTGTTCCCTGTCATACGATATCATCATTCATCGTAAACAATTGGAATATCGAAACATGATCAAAACGGATGAGACACACAGCTCACAGTGTGCACAGAGCACAGTAGCTCCTGCAACAAGTTGGACTTTGAACATGACGAAACTGTAACAAGGAACACTTTTCATGCATAGCCTTCAATTGTTCCCGCCGCCTATCCACCATATACCGGAAGTTCACGTCCTCTTGAAAATGATGATCATCATATTTTTTTTAAAAATGTATAGCGCTTGATGATGTTAGGCCATCGTTGTTGACTCAAACAACAGACCTTTAGATTAGCGTACGACCGGTCTAGGGATATACAATGAACCATACGATGACGTAGCACACAACAATTTCTTTCGCGCCCTTTAGATTCCTGATTACTCTAGTGAATGCAGCATACGACGAACAATACACGGTGCAAATTCCCTAAAGAGATAAAACTGCAGCTGACGAAGCAGTTCACATTAATGAGTAACATGTAGATAACTTACGTCAAGCAATTCCAACAACGGTCATGAACAGCACCAATGTGACGTAAAGCGCAGAACAAGTCTAGACGGTGAAAGGTCGCATTCACAACACTTGACTTGTCAAAAAGGATCTGTAGCCGGCGTACGACTCCGCTTTATCAGCGCATATGTAATAATAGATCATCATTTTGACTTTAACGCAGAAAAGTGCAATGGAGAATCGAAATTAATCAGATCCTGAATGCACTTTCTGCAGCGATCGAGAGAACGTGACCTAGAACGTCGATGCTGTGGATGGTCTAGACTCACATGCACTCACTCAGTCGCATGGTCCAGAATCCGTTTCCACGTTATAGACTGGCCAACTCCAGTAAATCGCTCTGCAGCACGCGGATAAACTGTGAACCTTTTACAAATTAAATGAATTACGCGTCCTTGACGACAGACCGGCGAAAACAAACCGCCATTTTTTGACGCGTTCATAGCGCAATCAACAACAAAGATGAGTATAAGTGATTAAATAAGGAAATTGTAACAAAATGCAATGAATCAAAAGAAGCAAAGTGATTTACATCAAATAGAAAGCGTTTACAATCACAGGATCCCTTCAAATATCAATAAAAAGAAACACCACTCTATTGTCCTCATTCATCTCATTAACATATCAAAAACCAAGAACATATATTATGAACATATCAAAGAGGTGAGCACTATCACATTGTTGTTTGTCCACCCTGTTGTCCTCATTCATCTCATTAACATATCTTTATTATTATTTTTATTATTATTATATACACACATTTCCATTGAATTTCCAATCACTCTGAGAACCTCTTACAGGTCATTCATTGCCTTTTTCTACTTTTTTTTGTCATGGATATTTTCCACTGTCACGATGCCTTTCCCCCGCCGCCCCGCCCCATATATTCCTGAATTATGGTGCAATAAGTTTCTTTGTCCTCCCTTTATTTCAGTTTTCTTCGTACTTTTTACAAATTGCTATTTTAAAAATATTTCTTTATCTGATCTCATAATTGTCATTGGTCTGTATTGTTTTATCAGATACCGTTGCTGCAGGACCCGCTGTTGAGAAATTTCACGTTGTTGACTTCACGGATATAAACGGAAACATTGTTTATGAAGAGCTCTCATTTCGGTAAAAGGTGACTCATTAAAGCAGATCCGGCTAAACGAACTGGTAGAGTTGAGCACTATCACAATCTTGGTTTTCTCATTGAGACCTCCGTCATCCCCTCCCACAACACGTACGCCCACCAGTACCGAATACAACTGCCTGTGTTTTCCAAGAAAGTAATCCCGCCAAGCCCCATATAGGGTACAATTGTTAGTAGTAAAAGTCAAGTACCCCTGTCACGCTAAATGACGTATAGAGAATATGGTGTTAGTGACCATAAATTTTACTGACCTTCGGCACATGATTTTTGAAGTAATGTGGTCGGTATAACGCCCTTGCCGCTTTACTTTCCCAGAAAAAAATCCGGTACCCATTTAAGGCTGGGTGAAATGGAATGCCGTCGGTTGGGATCGAACCCCACCTCTTGTCCTTTGTAATCCAGTTCACAAACCACTGAGCTCCCACAATTGTTAGTTACGACTTTTTTTTTTGTTTTTTTAATACAATCATTCGTGTTTAAATAATGAGGTCTTCACTACGTGGTCCTTACCAGTGGAATCGAACCCAATTTCTTGTCCGCAATAGTCCAGTTCACTGCCCATTGCACTGTTGTTGTCTTCATGGATTTGCCTACATCTTGATGAAGTGCGATCCGTTCGTTCAACATTGTGATCGTCAACCAAAAGTGAAAGTGACAATCAATTTCTCATATTTTAAATACTAAACCATGAATTAGGATTCTGTGATCGTAAACTATTTTCGTTCACAGTTCTGTATTATACTTCTTTCCTTCCTCATTTGCCTCTCAGCGTTGAGGGAGATATAATTTGATTTCTTTTGGTTTTCTGTGGGCCTCTCCTGCTGTTGTCTCATCTTGTGGTCAAACCTTTTCTCTATTATTTTTTATATATTCTATGGCGGTAATTATTCCTAGAATTTTTTCTCAGTTCTTCGTTTCGGACCTTATCTCTCAGGTTTCCTTTTTCAATCGTCTAACACATTTCACCTAGGTGTCATTTTTCCTACTGTTCTTGCATCTAGGCTCCAGGTTTGGAATTGGTAGCACAACGTTGAGATGAACATTGTATTTTAGAGTGCCCGTTTCGCCTCTAGAGTTATTTCCTTGTTGAACAATAGTCGTGATAGCTGTCCAATGATTTGACAAACATTGTATTATCCTGAGTCTATTTCTGCTGTTTGTGAATTGTCGTTTGTCAATCTAAACACTTTTCTGTCTCTTACTGTGTAATCTAAACACTTTTCTGTCTCTTACTGTGTAATCTAACACTTTTCTGTCTCTTACTGTGTAATCTAAAAGCTCTTACGTCTTTCCGTGTGTAATCTGAACGCTTTTCTGACTTTCCGTGTGTTAGATACAGGATTTGATTCCTACAATTTTCATTTAACTATCACAGACTCAAGTGGAATGACAACATGGAAGAGAGAATCTATGACAGTACTAGTACAGCAAGAGACGGATCCAACTAGTGCTCCATGGCGGTAAGCTTCCGATACGGAGACTGCACAATACGATGATTTCATTCTTCTCATTTCTGGTGCCATTTATGGCTTCTCTCAATCAGGTCATCCCACATGTTGTGATGTTTTCATGTACCTCTGTAAAACAAAAGGTAGTTTTTCATGTGTCTCTGTAAAACAAAGGTAGTTTTCATGTACCTCTGTAAAACAAAAGGTAGTTTTCATGTACCTCTGTAAAACAAAAGGTAGTTTTCATGTGTCTCTGTAAAACAAAAGGTAGTTTTCATGTACCTCTGTAAAACAAAAGGTAGTTTTCATGTACCTCTGTAAAACAAAAGGTAGTTTTCATGTACCTCTGTAAAACAAAAAGTAGTTTTCATGTACCTCTGTAAAACAAAAGGTAGTTTTCATGTACCTCTGTAAAACAAAAGGTAGTTTTCATGTGCCTCTGTAAAACAAAAGGTAGTTTTCATGTGTCTCTGTAAAATAAAAGATAGTTTTCATGTGTCTCTGTAAAACAAAAGGTAGTTTTCATGTGTCTCTGTAAAACAAAAGGTAGTTTTTCATGTACCTCTGTAAAACAAAAGGTAGTTTTCATGTACCTCTGTAAACAAAAGGTAGTTTTCATGTACCTCTGTAAAACAAAAGGTAGTTTTTCATGTACCTCTGTAAAACAAAGGTAGTTTTCATGTACCTCTGTAAAACAAAAGGTAGTTTTCATGTACCTCTGTAAAACAAAAGGTAGTTTTCATGTGTCTCTGTAAAACAAAGGTAGTTTTCATGTGTCTCTGTAAAACAAAAGGTAGTTTTCATGTGTCTCTGTAAACAAAAGGTAGTTTTCATGTGTCTCTGTAAAAAAAAAGTAGTTTTCATGTGTCTCTGTAAAACAAAAAGTAGTTTTCATGTTGGTTATTTTGGTTTATATTATTTGGCCCCGGTATCATTGCAAACGAATTAAAATCCATAATTGCTCAACCGCCCGTGCCAGTGGAATCATCCGAATTAATAAATCATCTCCGAAACAAAGAAGGTAGCTGTAGTCCCCATCATAGCAGTCTCAGCTCTAGCCAAAAGACATAAGGCGAAACCGCACAGAAAGTGAACATGGCAACTGTTCCCTGTCATACGATATCAGTATTCATCGTAAACAAATGGAATATCGGAACATGATCAAAACGGATGAAACACACAGCTCACGGTGTGCACAGAGCACTTAACTCAGTAGCTCCTGCATCAAGCCGGACTTGGAATATGAAGAAAACTGCAACAAGGTACACTTTTCAGACATAGCCTTCAATGGTTCCTGCCGCATATCCACCATATTGCCCGGAAGTTCAATTCGTATTTTTTAAAACAATTATAGCGCTTGATGATGTTTCCACGCTATAACAAGTATTTTTCTTAGACATTTATTTTCAAATCATCCAACTTTGCTTAGATGCCTCGTGTTGACTTCCAGATCCCGCACGCATATGTAAGGGTTGATAGTACGTTTGATTTGAATAGTCTAAGTCTTGTTTTTGTGCTGATGAGATTTGATTTTTACATCATCTCAATGCTCTTGAAGGACATTGCTTGCTTTAGCTATTCTTAAGCTAATTTCTTTACTTGTATTCCCTTCCGGATCAATGTGACATCGAGTTAAATTTATGTCTGTCTGTCTCTCTGCCTGTCTGTCAGTCTGTCTGTCTGTCAGTCAGTCTGTCTGTCTGTCAGTCTCTCTGCCTGTCTGTCAATCTGTCTGTCTGTCTGTCTGTCAGTCAGTCTGTCTGTCTGTCTGTCTGTCTGTCTGTCTGTCTGCCTGTCTCTCTGTCAGTCAGTCAGTCAGTCAGTCAGTCTGTCTGTCTGTCTGTCTGTCTCTCTGTCTGTCTGTCTGCCTGTCTGTCTGTCTGTCTGTCAGTCAGTTTTTTAATACAATCATTCGTGTTTAAATAATGAGGTCTTCACTACGTGGTCCTTACCAGTGGAATCGAACCCAATTTCTTGTCCGCAATAGTCCAGTTCACTGCCCATTGCACTGTTGTTGTCTTCATGGATTTGCCTACATCTTGATGAAGTGCGATCCGTTCAACATTGTGATCGTCAACAAAAATTAAAGTGACAATCAATTTCTCATATTATAAATACTAAACCATGAATTAGGATTCTGTGATCGTAAACTATTTTCGTTCACAGTTCTGTATTATACTTCTTTCCTTCCTCATTTGCCTCTCAGCGTTGAGGGGAGATATAATTTGCTTTCTTTTGGTTTTCTGTGGGCCTCTCCTGCTGTTGTCTCATCTTGTGGTCAAACCTTTTCTCTATTATTTTTTATATATTCTATGGCGGTAATTATTCCTAGAATTTTTTCTCAGTTCTTCGTTTCGGACCTTATCTCTCAGGTTTCCTTTTTCAATCGTCTAACACATTTCACCTAGGTGTCATTTTTCCTACTGTTCTTGCATCTAGGCTCCAGGTTTGGAATTGGTAGCACAACGTTGAGATGAACATTGTATTTTAGAGTGCCCGTTTCGCCTCTAGAGTTATTTCCTTGTTGAACAATAGTCGTGATAGCTGTCCAATGATTTGACAAACATTGTATTATCCTGAGTCTATTTCTGCTGTTTGTGAATTGTCCGTTTGTCAATAGACTGCCCAGTTATTTAAATACCTCTACTTGTTTTAGTTTTCTGCCGTCTATAGTTATGTTGATGTTCTGTTTTTCTTTTGCGAAATTCATGACTTTTGATTTTTAAAGTTTATTTTCCTGTTGTATTACGTGCCTGTGCTGTTGAGTCTATATAATTGTTCTTCTAGGTCTCATTTTTTCATGTTTTAATGCATGATCGTCTACAAATATAAGATCGTTAATCGGAAACCAAGTTTAGTTCATACCAAATGAACTAAAAGCATCAACTTTCATTGCATTGCCTAAAAAGAATGGTGCAGTTGAATGCAGTGACTTTAGAACAATAAGTCTAATGAGCCATGTTACAAAAATTTTGCTAAAAGTTATACAAGGAAGGATTCAGATAAAATCATACTGAATTAGATGAGCAGCAATTTGGATTTAGGAAAAAAGCGGTACAAAATAAGCCATATTCTGCATGAGAACATTATCGAAAAGTACACAGAAGTAACAAACCAATATATGCCTGCTTCATAGACTACACCAAAGCTTTTGATAGAGTACACCACAAACAACTTATAGAATGCCTAAAAGAGATACATCTAGATGACATGGACATACGACTAATATGTAATCTATACTGGGAGCAACAGCAATAATAAAATATAACAAAGAGAACTCTACACCCATTCATATAAAAGAGGAGTAAGACAGGGATGCATCCTATCACCAAGCTTGTTCAATCTATACACTGAGCAAATCTTTAAAACATCATAGAGATGCCAGGCCTACAAATTAATGGAAAGATAATCAATAACCTAAGATATGCTAACGATACTGTACTATCTATCTATTGACCTTTCGAGCCGTAACCGGCCCATAGGGCGTAGACCAAGATACGCCTTCTCCTATATGAATTTTTTGTTCTAGCAGTTTTCTTTTAAAGATATTTTTATCAAATCTCGCCATCTGTCTCTGTTCTGTGCAAGCAGTTCTATCTCATTGAGGGAGCCGATTCCTGCTGCTCTTGCCTCTCTCATCAATGTTCTTCTCAGTGTCTCCCTGGGTCTTCCTCTTTTTCTTTACCTGTTGTTTCCCATATGATGGATTGCTTTGCTATTCGGTTATTATCTCTTCTCATCACATGTCCAACGTATGACCATCATCTTTTCTTTATTACTGAAGATATTAGTGGTTGATTAGCGATTTCTCTAATTTCCTCGTTTGTTTTGAATTCGTTCCTGCTATACCAAGTATTTTCCTTAGACATTTATTTTCGAATGCGTTCAACTTTGTTTCTATATCTCTTGTTGTTTTCCAGCTTTCACACGCATACGTAAGGGTTGATAGTACATTTGATTTGAATAGCCTAAGTTTTGTGTTTGTGCTGATGAGTTTTGATTTCCACAACTTTTCAAGGCTTCTGAAAGATATTGCTGCTTTAGCTATTCTGATTCTAATTTCTTTGCTCGTATCACCTTCTCGATCAATGTGACTTCCAAGATAGATAAAGTGATCGATCTCTTCTACTGGTTTGTTTTCCATGTATATTTTGTCACCTGTTGGAATTAAATTTTTCATGACTTTAGTCTTTTCATGATTGATCTCAAGCCCAATTTTGCTGGCTATTGATGATAGTTCATTTGTGTTTTCCTGCATCGTTTTTATCTGACTGCTGATGAGAATTATGTCATCAGCAAAGTCGAGGTCCTCCAAATGGTCTCCTTGTATCCATTCGATGTCTTTATTACCAGTGCAGCATTTCTTCATTATGAAGTCCATAACAATTCCAAATAACAAGGGCGATAAAATACATCCTTGTTTAATCCCAGTATCTATTGGGAAACATTCGCTCAGTCCTTCCTCTGTTCGAACTGCACATGTGTAACCATCATGCATATCTTTGATAATATTTATGATTTTTGATGGTAAGCCATATTGCTTCAGAATTTTCCACAAAGAATCTCTATGAATACTATCAAATGTTTTTTGAAGTCGATGAAGTTAAGTACAAAAGATTTTTGCTTTTCAATGTGTTCCTCCAATATAAGTCGTAGAGTGAAAATGTGGTCAAGACAGCTTCTCCCTTTTCTAAACCCAGCCTGTTCTTCACGCATTACTGTATCTATTGAATCCTTTATTCTATTTAGGATGATTTTGCAGAATAACTTTGAGGCAACTAACAAAAGTGTCACGCCTCTCCAGTTGTTACAATCTCTAAGATTGCCCTTTTTTGGGATCTTAACAATGATTCCTTTTTTTTTCCATTTATGAGGCGTCTTCTCTGTTTTCCAATGATGTTGAACATTTTTTGGAGATGTATTAGATTATGGCCATCAATTGCCTTGGATCTCAGCTGTTAACTTATCCTCTCCAGCAGCCTTGTTATTGGTCATAAGCTTTAAGGTGGTTTCTATTTCGCTCAAGGTGAAGTCATCTAAATCTACATCTAATTCTGCTGCTGGTGTTTCAGCTTCAAATCTATTAAACTGTTGGGTAGTGGACGGTTTAAGAATTTCTTTGAAGTGTTCCGTCCAACGGGCTTTTATGTCTGCGCTTGTTGTTAGCATTAATCCAGATTTGTCTAGAATTGGTGTTCCACTGGATGTATAGTTCTGCTGTCTCCTGTAATTGCAGCTGTCTCTGCTTTCTCTGCCAAATTCTCATTATAAACTCTTGTATCTCTTCTTGCTGAACTTTTGACTTTGTTGTCTAATTCTTTGTATGTTGCTTTTGCCAGAACCTTTCCAAGATCTGTCTTTACATTAGTCATGGCTCTCTTCGCTTCTCTTCTTTCTTTTATGTATTTCCACGTGGTGTCTGAGATCCAAGCTCGTTTTTCCATTTTACTGTACTACTAGCAGAAAATCCTAAAGACCTACAATTACTTAATGAAATAAACATGACAAGCAAAAAATATGGACTAGATATGAATATCAAAAAGACTAAAACTATGATCATAAACAAAGAAAATACTCAAAACCAACAAGTGGATATTAAAATTGAAGGAACAGTGGATACCATCACACTGTAATATACACGGGAAAGAACGCGCAGACAAATTACCTAAAAGAGGGAGGGCGATTACTACAAGAGAACCATCCGCTCAGTTATGATGAAGCCAAATCCATCCTCAATGTCAGTTCCATGAAAAATAGAAACGAGAACACCCAAAGCATAAAGAAAGGAACGGATGCCATCAACTATCAATGAGGGATCAAGTCATCATACTTCACCTACGCACTGGCCACAATAGAATGAGGAATTACATGTTCACCAAATTCAAAATAGGTACAACCAGCCTATGCCACTGTACAACAAAACATATTCTACAGGATTGCCCCCAGTGCACAGACCTGAGAAGAGCAATGTGGTCCACACCCCTCTCCCTGGAAGAGAAACTATATGGGGTAATCGAATCGCTTGAACAGACAGCAGACTTCATTAGAGAGTCTGGAATCCTACTCTGATTGACTCTTGATCGCAGAGAGAGAGAGAGAGAGAGAGATAGAGAGAAGGAATATACCTGGAGACAGTTCAGAACTACAACTACCTTGGACATTCTATAACCAGCGATGGAAAATGTACAACTGAAATAAACAAAAGAGTAGGAATGGCAAAAAGTGATTTTAATGTCATGAAGAACATACTAACATCAAAACAAATAACACCAGGGCTAAAACTAAGAATAGCAAAATGTTACATCTTCTCAATATTCCTATATTGGTGCAGAAACATGGACATTAGACAAGAAAATAGAACAGAGAATTGAAGCCTTTGAAATGTGGATATATAGAAGAATAGATAAAATTGGATGGAAGGAAAAGAAAACAAACGATGAAATCTTAAAACAACTAAAAATGAAAGAGAACTACTAAGCATAATTCAAACAAGACAAATGCGATTTTTGGGCCATGTTAAAAGACACAACAGCCTACTAAAAGTAATCCTGGAGGGAAAATACAAGGTAAAAGAGGCAGAGCAAGACTAACATGGATGAGTAACATCAAAAGATTGTGACAAATCAGCCTATGACAACCTGCACCATCAAAGCAAGAGACAGAGCAGAATAATGCTCCATGGTAGCCAACCTTTGTTGCGTAGACGGCACTTGATTATGATGAATCGGAAACAGCTCCGATGGGTTGGCTAACTTACATATGTAGTCTATATAAGTAAGAAACAATAGGGGAGATAGTAGTCTGTATCTAGTATACATAGGAATATATATAGTGGTCCTTATAGCCTGATGCAGTTCTGACTGTGCACATGCCGTTGATGTAGAGACTTTTACGTAGGTTAGTTAGATGTTGACTTACTCCATATGTTGTTAGTATCTTACATAGTTGTTCACAGTTTACTCGGTCGAATGCTTTTTCTTGGTCTATGAGAGCTATATGCTCATCTTGATTGTGTTCTGTCGTCGCTGTATTCTGTCGACGCTAAAAGGTAAATGAGGAAATAAAGAAGAAAAAAATTATGTCGTAATTTTTACTACTTGTTGTAGGCTGAAAGTGCATCAGTATATCCTCTGTTTTTGTGGACTTTACTATACAACTGTTATTATTGTCAACTTCTATAAAGGAGAACAAATGCGAAATAACTTATTTTATTTGTAAACTCTGTTTTTCTTTGATGTGTGTTTTCAAACAATAAATTCCAAACTTTGTTACGATACTTATCCTACACATATACAGGGCCTGGCACAGTAACAGGCATGCTCGCTGATGGCACGTGCGACGTTGTGCTGACAACTGTGGATGGCAAGCCCCACTCCGGAAACGGCGCGTCCCCGCACCAAATCTGCGAACACACTTTAAGACCGGAAGTGGGTACTCCTTACAGAATAACGACCATCAAAGCAACCTCTTGTTGTCCTAGAATGGAGTTGTGTCAAATGTGGAGACTAGTGTAACTTTAAGGTCTACATTCACACATTTCATCCTACACGTCGCTCAAGTGTGAGCCCACACACTCATTGCAAGTGCCACACACCCATCTGAGAGGCCTGCCACCAAATAACGCTAAGTGAACAGTCCTTACTCTGGAGACGATCTGTTGTGTGCTTCCCCTAAACACTAGCAATCGTGATCTTCCTTCCACCATTGCCACTCACTCATGCTGACATGTGTCATTCTTACATTGCCAGATGTTATAGTATGTAGTTAACTATTTAGGAGCATTGTAATTGTTAGCCACTCCATAAAATCATAAATTAATTTCATTCTATGCAATCCCCCCCCCCCCTTTTTTTTCCAACACCCCCCCCCCCCAATAAACGAACTAAGCGAACTAAAGAATCAACATTTGTGACATGTTCAGCTTTGCGAGCAGGGGCCGTTGTGGGTGATATGGCATCACACGTCTGTAGCTGGCATAGCTGAAGCCATTAGAAAGTTCGCCTTATTTCGGAATTTCCCTTTCAGCCCGCAGGTTTAGGTAAAACTATAAATAGATGTGTCCTGTGCCGACGTCATTAGGCAGAGACAAAATTATAAATGAAACCATAATAGACCATGCCGAAATAGAAGCAGTCTTGAACTACATATAAAGACAAATTCTTTTTCCTCTTTCTTTCCTAATTTATATGTCAGCATGGAGGAGATATACAATTCGCGGTCTTTTGTCCTTTTCTTGACTTCTGTAGTTCCCAGTTAAATCAATGTATCTTTTTCGTAGCTGACCCTTGGGTCTGGTGTTATCATGGCGTTTGTTGAAGGTTCTTTACCTTGTATTTTGATCTTTGTCTTACCACATGACAAAACCATTTTATCTGTTATTTCTATATATAGTCAATGACAGTAATTATGCATAGCTTTTCCTTTAGTTATTCCATTGTGATCTTACCACTCATGCTGTTTCCTGCCACGATTCTGATACATTTTCATTTCGGCAGTGACAAGTTTCTTATTGTTCTTGATTCTATTGTCCAGGTTGCACAACTTTGGGAATAAGATTGATATAGACAACACAAGAACAGTGAAAGTCCTTTACCCAATATCTGACAGAGTCCTTTTAGTGAAATTGAATGGAAAGCCAATATACATAAATCTTACATAAATTTATGCACCAACAGCAGACAGTCTAGAGGAAACAATTGATATTTTTACAACGAGTTAAATGAGGCACTTCATAAATACAAACCACATGAAAACACCATAGTTCTAGGGGATTTTAATGCAAAAGTAGGAAAGGAAAGAGTTGAGGAAGTAGTTGGTCATTATGGCTTAGGCGAGAGGAATGAAAGAGTTGAGGAAGTAGTTGGTCATTATGGCTTAGGCGAGAGGAATGAAAGAGTTGAGGAAGTAGTTGGTCATTATGGCTTAGGTAAGAGGAATGAAAGAGTTGAGGAAGTAGTTGGTCATTATGGCTTAGGCGAGAGGAATGAAAGAGTTGAGGAAGTAGTTGGTCATTATGGCTTAGGCGAGAGGAATGAAAGAGTTGAGGAAGCAGTTGGTCATTATGGCTTAGGTAAGAGGAATGAAAGAGTTGAGGAAGTAGTTGGTCATTATGGCTTAGGTAAAAGGAATGAAAGAGTTGAGGAAGTAGTTGGTCATTATGGCTTAGGCGAGAGGAATGAAAGAGTTGAGGAAGTAGTTGGTCATTATGGCTTAGGTAAGAGAATGAAAGAGTTGAGGAAGTAGTTGGTCATTATGGCTTAGGCGAGAGGAATGAAAGAGGTGAGAAACTTATTGACTGGGCTAGAACACACAACATGATGATAGGAAACACCTGGTTTAAGCAACATCCAAGACGTCTGTGGACATGGAAAAGCCCAGGAGACAACGCACGTAATCAAATTGATTACATAATGATAAGCAATAGATTTAGAAACAGTCTGGTGTGTGTGAAAACTAGACCAGGGGCTGATTGCAATATTGATCATGATCATGTGCCAGTTGTGGGAAAACTTAGAGTAAAATTAAAAACAACAAAACGAGCCTCAGTTAACATCAAGTTAAATTTAGATTTACTCAAATCAGACAAGAAGCTTCAAGAAAAATAAAAATCACAATTCAAAACCGGTACAATGCAATAGAGAAGATACAAAGCATTGATGAACAGTGGGACATGCTTAAAGAATCAATGCAACAAACATCAAAAGAGTTCATACCACTAGTGAGGACAAATTCAAGAAGGAAATGGATATTTCGGATGTGGATGACATTTTGCAGCTAATGAATACAAGAGGAAGAAATAAAGAAAATAAAGATGAGCATAAGAGATTAAATAAAGAAATTGTAGTAAAATGCAATGAAGCAGAAGAAGCATGGCTAAAAGAGATATACAAAGAGATTGACATGCAACAAAATGGAGATGCTAAAGCTATATACAAACAAATTGAAAATTAACAGCAATAAAATGCAATCAAAAACTGGATGTTTAAAATCAAAGGAAGGAGAACTGTTGATTGAACAAGAAAGCATAAGGGAACGATGGACAGAATACATTAAGATCTTATAATGATAAACGAACAGAGGTAAATATTAAGGATAATGGAGAAGGACCTGAAATACTCAGAGAAGAAGTGGAAGACGTCTTGCGCAATATGAAAGCATGAAAAGCTCCTGGACCAGATAATATAACTAAAGAAGAGATTGAAGCTATGGTTGATTTTGGAAAAAGAAATAAATAAAAAATATTGAATGATATCTACAACAGCGGATATATACCAAACGACATGCTCAAATCAATATTCATAGCCCTACCAAAGAAATCGGGTGCGATTGAATGCGATGATCATCGCACAATAAGCCTTATGAGTCATATGACTAAGATATTACTAAGAATTATTATGCGAAGAGTGCGGAACAAAATCAGTCCAGAAATTAGCGATGAACAGTGTGGAGGTAAAGGAACAAACAATGCCATATACATCATAACATAAGATCTTTAGTAGAAAGAGCCATAGAAGTGAAAACAGATCTATACCTATGTTTCATAGATTATACCAAAGCATTTGACAAAGTAAAGCACCAAGAAATAATGAAAATTTTAGAAGGCATAAATGTAGACAGCAAAGATCTAAGAATAATAAAGAACATGAACTGGCAACAAACAGCGGCCATAAGAACTGGAAACCAATTGGGAATGTTTCAACAAATAAAACAGGGTGTTAGGCATGGTTGCTTGCTGTCACCAGATTTGTTTAATATTTATAGTGAGATTATTTTAAGATCCATAAGGGGCATGCCTGGAATAACAATTGGAGGTCATAATATAAATAATCTAAGGTATGCTGAAGATACAGTCTTAGTTGCTAGAGTGAAAATGAGTTACAAGAAATGTTAGACATTATAGTGAAAGAAAGCACAAATAAAGGACTCAGCCTTAATAGCAAAAAGACAGAAGTAATGGTAACAACAAAGAAAAATACATCACCTCAGTGCAAAATAAAGACAAGTGGAACAATATTAAAACAGGTTAAATGAATTTAAATATTTGGGAACTTTGTTAACCTCAGACGGAAGATGTACAACAGAGGTGAGATGCAGAATGGCTCACGCAAAAGCAGCTTGCCAAAAAATGAGGAAGATACTATGCAATCCATTTTTGACAATAGAAACAAGAAAAAGAGTTCTTAAATGTTATGTAGAGCCAGTCTTAACATATGGGTATGAATCGTGAACAATATGACAATAGGCAAGAAAATCACTGGAGTCTATAGAATGTGGTTTTACAGAAGAATGTTGAGAATACCATGGACAGCTAAGAAGAGTAATGAAGATGTTCTGAGAGAGGTCAAAGCAAAAGAGAGCTAATTTCCAATATTAGGAGAAACAATCATCATTTTTTGGCCATGTAATGAGAAGAGAGCAACTGGAACATATTGTAACAACCGGAAAAATTGAGGGACGAAGAGATAGAGGGAAGCAAAGAGAAAAGATACCGGACAGCTTAAGAGAATGGCTTAGCAGAAGCTCAACAACAGAAATAATAAATAACTGTCGAGATTGAAAGTTGTGGAGAGACATGATCACCTACGCCAGCAGGCCCAGTACTTGATGATGATGATGATGATGATGGTGATGATGATGATGGTGATGATGAAGATGATGATGATGATGATGGTGATGATGATGATGATGATGATGGTGATGGTGATGATGATGGTGATGATGATGATGATGATGATGATGATGATGATGATGATGATGATGATGGTGATGATGATGATGGTGATGATGAAGATGATGATGATGATGATGGTGATGATGATGATGATGATGATGGTGATGGTGATGATGATGGTGATGATGATGATGATGATGATGATGATGATGATGGTGATAGACAACAGAACAGATACAAAGTCTAATGCACAGGACAAAACTCCATTTGACATTTCCTACCATATAAATCGTGTACAAAAGGTAGAGTGATAGAGGAGCAAACTATAGGCATGCCTAGAATAAATGGAGAGTTGGCGTGAGCTTAATCTAGGCACAATCATCAGGGAGGTATACAATAGCTTCAAACACAATAACTAAGGTAGCCTGCAGAACCACAGCTACAATTTTATTTTTCTTTTAAATCTCTCTCCCCCCCCCCCCCCCCCCCCGCCCACCCACTTACCGAAAAAGTCATAACATGACAGGAAGTACACACACACACACAAATAGGATAGAAATGCCCTCAATTATTTGATGAACTGATGTGTAGAATCTTGAAGAACACTTATCAAGATGACACAAGGCCATTGAAGTGGGTATACACAAGCGAATTGCGCATTCATGGATAGAAAAGTTCTGCAGAATTCTTCTCTTTAACTACTAATAAAAGAGAAATGTTTTAGTTTGAAATATTTGACAAGTGAATAAAAGGTGGAGATTGAAATATTTGACAAGTGAATAAAAGGTGGAGATTGAAATATTTGACAAGTGAAGAAAAGGTGGAGATTGAAATATTTGACAAGTGAATAAAAGGTGGAGATTGAAATATTTGACAAGTGAAGAAACAATGGAGATATTTGACAAGTGAAGAAAAGGTGGAGATTGAAATATTTGACAAGTGAAGTAAAAGCGGAGATTGAAATATTTGACAAGTGAAGTAACAGTGGAGATATTTGACAAGTGAAGTAAAAGCGGAGATTGAAATATTTGACAAGTGAAGTAACAGTGGAGATATTTGACAAGTGAAGTAAAAGCGGAGATTGAAATATTTGACAAGTGAAGTAACAGTGGAGATATTTGACAAGTGAAGTAAAAGCGGAGATTGAAACATTTGACAAGTGAAGTAACAGTGGAGATATTTGACAAGTGAAGTAAAAGCGGAGATTGAAATATTTGACAAGTGAAGTAACAGTGGAGATATTTGACAAGTGAAGTAAAAGCGGAGATTGAAATATTTGACAAGTGAAGTAACAGTGGAGATATTTGACAAGTGAAGTAAAAGCGGAGATTGAAATATTTGACAAGTGAAGTAACAGTGGAGATATTTGACAAGTGAAGTAAAAGCGGAGATTGAAACATTTGACAAGTGAAGTAACAGTGGAGATATTTGACAAGTGAAATAAAAGCGGAGATTGAAATATTTGACAAGTGAAGTAACAGTGGAGGCTGAAATATTTGACAAGTGAAGAAACAATGGAGGTTGAAATATTTGACAAGTGAAGTAACAGTGGAGATATTTGACAAGTGAAGTAACAGTGGAGATATTTGACAAGTGAAGTGACAGTGGACATTGAAATATTTGACAAGTGAAGTAACAGTGGAGATATTTGACAAGTGAAGAAACAGTGGAGATATTTGACAAGTGAAATAACAGTGGAGATATTTGAGAAGTGAAGTAACAGTGGAGATATTTGACAAGTGAAATAACAGTGGAGATATTTGACAAGTGAAATAACAGTGGAGATATTTGACAAGTGAAGAAACAGTGGAGATATTTGACAAGTGAAATAACAGTGGAGATATTTGACAAGTGAAGTAACAGTGGAGATATTTGACAAGTGAAGAAACAATGGAGGTTGAAATATTTGACAAGTGAAGTAAAAGCGGAGATTGAAATATTTGACAAGTGAAGAAACAGCGGAGATTGAAATATTTGACTAGTGAAGTAACAGTGGAGGTTGAAATATTTAACAAGTGAAGTAACAGTGGAGATATTTGACAAGTGAAGAAACAATGGAGGTTGAAATATTTCACAAGTGAATAAAAGGTGGAGATTGAAATATTTGACAAGTGAAGAAAAGGTGGAGATTGAAATATTTGACAAGTGAATAAAAGGTGGAGATTGAAATATTTGACAAGTGAAGAAACAATGGAGATATTTGACAAGTGAAGAAAAGGTGGAGATTGAAATATTTGACAAGTGAAGAAAAGGTGGAGATTGAAATATTTGACAAGTGAAGAAAAGGTGGAGATTGAAATATTTGACAAGTGAAGTAAAAGCGGAGATTGAAATATTTGACAAGTGAAGTAACAGTGGAGATATTTGACAAGTGAAGTAAAAGCGGAGATTGAAATATTTGACAAGTGAAGTAACAGTGGAGATATTTGACAAGTGAAGTAAAAGCGGAGATTGAAATATTTGACAAGTGAAGTAACAGTGGAGATATTTGACAAGTGAAGTAAAAGCGGAGATTGAAATATTTGACAAGTGAAGTAACAGTGGAGATATTTGACAAGTGAAGTAAAAGCGGAGATTGAAATATTTGACAAGTGAAGTAACAGTGGAGGTTGAAATATTTGACAAGTGAAGAAACAATGGAGGTTGAAATATTTGACAAGTGAAGTAACAGTGGAGATATTTGACAAGTGAAGTAACAGTGGAGATATTTGACAAGTGAAGTAACAGTGGACTTTGAAATATTTGACAAGTGAAGTAACAGTGGAGATACTTGACAAGTGAAGAAACAGTGGAGATATTTGACAAGTGAAGTAACAGTGGAGATATTTGACAAGTGAAGAAACAATGGAGGTTGAAATATTTGACACGTGAAGTAAAAGCGGAGATTGAAATATTTGACAAGTGAAGAAACAGCGGAGATTGAAATATTTGACTAGTGAAGTAACAGTGGAGGTTGAAATATTTGACAAGTGAAGTAACAGTGGAGATATTTGACAAGTGAAGAAACAATGGAGGTTGAAATATTTGACAAGTGAAGAAACAATGGAGGTTGAAATATTTGACAAGTAAAGAAACAATGGAGATTGAAATATTTGACAAGTGAAGAAACAATGGAGATTGAAATATTTGACAAGTGAAGTAACAGTGGAGATTGAAATATTTGACAAGTGAAGAAACAATGGAGATTGAAATATTTGACAAGTGAAGTAACAGTGAAGATATTTGACAAGTGAAGAAACAGTGGAGGTTGAAATATTTGACAAGTGAAGAAACAGTGGAGGTTGAAATATTTGACAAGTGAAATAACAGTGGAGATATTTGGCAAGTGAAGAAACAGTGATGATATTTGACAAGTGAAGAAACAGTGGAGACTGAAATATTTGACAAGTGAAGAAACAGTGGAGGTTGAAATATTTGACAAGTGAAGAAACAGTGGAGGTTGAAATATTTGACAAGTGAAGAAACAGTGGAGGTTGAAATATTTGACAAGTGAAGAAACAGTGGAGGTTGAAATATTTGACAAGTGAAAAGCGTTGATTAGAAATGGTTGTTTTTGAGGATTATACAATAAAGGAAGCGCGCAGAGAAGCAAAGAGAAAGGCAGCGTTATAGATTGCATGAGACAAATTATCTTCTCTTGTTTACAATGACAAGCAGCAGGTTTATGGTCAGTATGGCGCCAGGCCGATCTACTTAACCAGAAAATCTCTTTGAGAAATCTCACACGTTCGGGTAATGGAAGTATTCATTTAGTTCTTGTTGAAGGCTTACATCGTGTAAGTTTCATAAATTAAAATAAAATTGTACATTTCTATGTTCAGTCTGTTTTATGACAACTATTTTACACATACATAATACATACATACATACACATACTCAGAGGGAGAGAGAGAAATAACAAGAGAGAGAGAGAGAGAGAGAATAATCATATATAAGTAAGAGTCAATCAAAAATTGAAGTTGAGAACTTTTACCCCTTTTACTCTTGTTCTGTTGTATTTTTTTCCCATTTTCAATTTGAATTCCCATAACTGTTTGTCGAACGTCTCATCATTTGTTAAACAAACATTCTTTCACAGTTTCAGTTTAGTAAACCCCAAATGCTAATAGTTTCTGTTACATAACATTTAGTAATTGACGAAGTAAACAATTTTTAGTGTTTGGCACTAGAGGTTGCTCTAACTTTTATACAAGTCATTACACATAAGATACAAGTTCTTTCATTAATGCTGACTTTGATAAAGACAGTTCTAATGTCATGTTTCCACGGTGTCGAGTCTTTTTCTTCTTTCTTCCAACATAGCCATCATTATGACAAGTCAAGAAAATCACTGGAGTCTGTAGAAATGTGGTTTTACAGAAGAATGTTGAGAATACCATGGACAGCTAAGAAGAGTAATGAAAACGTTCTGAAAGAGGCAAAATGAGAGCTAATTTCCAATATTAGAAACAAGCATCATTTTTTTGGTCATGTAATGAGAAGAGAACAACTGGAATATATTGTAACAACTCGGAAAATTGAGGGACGAGAGATAGAGGAAAGCAAAGAGAAAAAATACCAGACAGCTTAAGAGAATGGCTTGGCAGAAGGTCAACAACAGAAATGATAAATAACTGTCGAGATCGAAAATTGTGGAGAGACATGATCACCTACGCCACGCTAGCAGGCGTGGTACTTGATGATGACAAGTCGTTGCAAGCATTATCCTCTACATCACCAACAGTTTGATATATCATAGCAAACACTATCCTTTACATCACCAAAGGTTTGATATATCATTGCAAGTACTATCCTTTACATCACCAACGGTTTGATATATCATAGCAAGTACTATCCTTTACATCACCAACAGTTTGATATATCATAGCAAACACTATCCTTTACATCACCAAAGGTTTGATATATCATAGCAAGCACTATCCTTTACATCACCAAAGGTTTGATATATCATAGCAAGTACTATCCTTTACATCACCAAAGGTTTGATATATCATAGCAAGTACTATCCTTTACATCACCAACGGTTTAATATATCATAGCAAGTACTATCCTTTACATCACCAACGGTTTAATATATCATAGCATGTACTATCCTTTACATCACCAACGGTTTAATATATCATAGCAAGTATTAGCGCCAGGATACATGTAGAATTGAGGCTGTCACAGAGCTAGCACGTCGGTTTGTCAGTTAGAAAAACAACGCCTAACATGCCTGGCGTATTGACACAAGGTCCAAATGTCTCCACACTCCCAATTAAAATGGTAGGTTAGTTGTGCGTGTCTCTCGTCACTATTGTCGGCATGCCAACGCGTGATTTGATGAAATCAAAGGACAGTCTCTAGCCTAGTTGTCCGAGTCAAGACCTCAGTTTGTTGTTATGACAGGAGATGGGGGGAGGAGGGGGCTAGACTCAATTGAGTACATTGCCTGGATAAACCAATTTTGACAATTCTAATCTGTGTTTGCTGCTAGAGAGACACCTGGAGATTGCCAATGATTGGTTGAGCATTAACCTCTTCAGTTCTCTGATTACGATTCTGTAATTTCGGGGAGAACATGGAAAGGTCAGTATAAAAGTGAACCTATCTATGTAGGCTATTTTACTGTCCATGTCCAGTCTAAGTTACATATCTAACCTACCCTGCTTATTCACTTTTCACTCCTCTCTCTCACTCTCTCTCTCTCTCTCTCTCTCTCTCTCTCTCATTGAAACCTATGATACACAAAAGTCGAAACCCATCAATTTCGAGCTCTTACTGTTATCTAATCAATCTGTTGTTTTTTCTTCCTTTGCATCTTGCACCACTCCCAATTCTTTACATGCTTTTCTTTCCCTCTCTCCCTCTCTCTCTCTCTCTCTCTCTCTCTCTCTCTCTCTCTCTCTTTCTTATTTGCAAAATTCGATGTATTAAGTCTGTACTTTATGAGTTTTCTGTTCTCTACGGTGGCATTGTGTCATAGTAAGCTCCAATATATTTTCGGATTCAGTATTTGACTTCACTGTTGATCAAAATGGCATGTATCCTGAGATAGAAAACAATAGCAGGAATTAAACATTTATAATTGTACATGGTAAACTCTATGGCTTTTCTCTGCTTTTCCTATTGTTTCTGGATTTGTTCGATCACTATAAAATAATTAATTATGTGCCTATGTAATTTATATGCCGCAGAGTTTCCATGAACATAAATATCGCAAGTAAATTGACTAGGAGATGTCCCACCTAATTGTTCAGATCCTTATTTAACAAGGAGGGAGGTTGTGAGCATTCATGAATCTTAAATTCCGCACAGAACGTTCCATGTGGCACAAATAACAAGATTTTCACAATTTGGATACCGCTAGACTAAACTCTCTTGGCTGGTCTATGCTAGGGTGACCATTTTTTTTCCCATTGTTTCCGGGGACATTTGTCATATTTTTTACATTTCATAGGATTTTTTTGCTTATTTCTGAGACTGTCCCACAAAATCGGGGACGAACGATATATATATATATATATATATATGTGTGTGTGTGTGTGTGTATACATATATATATTTATTTATATATATATTTACACGACTGCACTGTACTGTCATTACACTCGGACTGATTTGAAAATTGGCCGGGAAAGATACTTTGGCGGGAGATGTCCGGAAAGGCAGGGGTGGGGGGAGAGAGTGTCTGCTTTTTAAAAAAAATTAAACCCATCCCAATAGAAGTGAGTGGTGGGAATAGAAGTGACGTAGCACCGCGCTTCAAGAGTTCAAAGAACTATCTCCGACACAACGCGCCCAAGTCTTCTCTTTTATCTTCTTGCTAATGCCGCTCAGTCTGGGATAAAGAAACACAACTCAGTAACGTCCGGAGTCCTAGTGATTACTTTAAAAGAGGGCCGATTCCGTGTATGAACATTTATTTATTCACTGAAATCGGGGACAAATTTCTTTTGGGGACAACTTCTACATTCCGGGGACTGTCCCCGGAAATCGGGGACGAATGGTCACCCTAGTCTATGCTGTCTCTGCTGTCCTGGAGGTCATTGTATAACAGTTGATGGCTACTTCTTTCGTTACCTTGAACTACTGCGTTTATTGTACAGAAATTGATGGCTACTTACTTCCTGACTTTTAACTACTGCGTTTATTGTACAGAAATTGATGGCTACTTACTTCCTGACTTTGAACTACTGCGTTTATTGTACAGAAATTGACGGCTACTTCCTTCCTGACTTTGAACTACTGCGTTTATTGTACAGAAATTGATGGCTACTCCCTTACTGACTTTGAACTACTGCGTTTATTGTACAGAAATTGATGGCTACTTACTTCCTGACTTTGAACTACTGCGTTTATTGTACATAAATTGATGGTTACTTCTTTCGTTACCTTGAACTACTGCGTTTATTGTACATAAATTGATGGCTACTTCCTTCCTGACTTTGAACTACTGCGTTTATTGTACAGAAATTGATGACTACTTACTTCCTGACTTTGAACTACTGCGTTTGTTGTACAAAAATTAACGGCTACACCTTTCCTTACCTTGTACTACTGAGTTTGTTTGACATAATTCTATGGCTACTCCCTTCCTGACTTTAAACTACAAATACACTAGCGGTTCTCATAATATCCCCCTTCCTCTCCGTTTTAGGGAAAAGAAATAGCTGACCGCCCCTTTAGACATTGACCTTCTCTAAGCAAACAAAGAGAAAAATGCAGAAACAATTTTGAGATTCTATTATGCATCTATGTTTTTACTTACACCCTACACAACATGTAGATGGGGACTGGACATTATTAAAGTCAAGGTCAGAGCAATATAATTTTAGATGTTTGCTGAGGGACCGGAGAAGAATAGTTTTAAAAAAAGACGTTACGTCGCTAGACGCCACGTCACCAACAAAAGCGCGGGAAAAGGAGATACTTTTACCCTTGAGTGAGTGGAACACGACACTTAGCAAAGAGAACCAGAGAGAGTCGGGTCGGGTAACACCGAGAGGGCGTTCGTCCGAATCAAGAAGTGCCGAGTACCCAAGCGATCTCAGATGGAACCAACGGTTCACACATCTGAAGGATATATCTGCCAGAGATGGCAAAGCTAAATCAACCAGAGACAAGAAATGTTCTCTCGCAAAGAAGTCAAGACCGAAACTTTCACTAGTAAGTTGAGAGACTGAGGGAGAAATCTGCCAAAATGGCAAAAAAGCTAAGTCAACCAGAGGCTAGAACTTAGATAAGCAATGGACACAAGATGAGTCTTGTAACAAGCGGATTGGCGATAGCCAAATCTACCAGAAACAAAGAAACGCTTGGAGAGAGGAAAACGCTCTCAAGCACACGGAGAGAAGGAAAGAACCATTGAGCTAGAGTAAGAATATTTACGTGAACAGCTTCACTGACCACAGGATTACGTTTCAGATTCCGAGATGTATATTAGGCATCGATCACAAGGAGTGTGAGCTGTGAACTATTTTGAGCAAAACACGATGGTAGCAAAACACGATGGTAGAAGTTCTGTCGAATAGACACGCTTTGCAGCAGCAAAATCAGCACCTCCCCGACCGCTCTAGGTCAAATGAGATCGCAGTAGACGTAAATATTTTTAAAATCGGTATCTAGATCCTCTGTATCCTCGCCATCTAGCACCGGGCTGACGTCCGTCGATACGCAGGCTGATGTCAAAGCTAGGTTTTTCCTTAACTGATTTGACTTGACTTGACTTAATCCCCTTGTTAGCCGTGAGCTATGAACTCTTTATAGCTTAATGCATCTCGCATGAAGGCGCAGGTCCTTCTCAGTTGTACAGCTGAAGAGTACAGTGTATTATTGATGGTTGGAAGTAGTGGGAGTAACATGCTCCGTCGGTTTTGTAAATGTGGACAGTGTAGTAGCAGGTTATCTACTGCCTAAGATTGTTGATGACAGTGTCTGCAGATTGGATCATGTTGTATTTTTATTCTGCTCAGGTGTTGATTGATAGGAGTATGGCTTGTTCTCAGTTGGAATATCAGTCTTGATCCCTTCGCCTCAGCACCCTCACAGGGTCGAGGGGGGTCTGGTTTTGTTTGATATCTGTAGAGTAGGCGTCCAGTTTTAGCTGAAGCCCACATATTCAACCATTTATCGTGGTAGTTGTTTCTCAAAATTTGCTTGCATGTTTTGAGGCTAACTTGAACAGGAAGCTGCGGTAGGGATGCTCCCAGTTTAGCCAACCTATCCGCTCTCTCATTTCCTGATATGCCGATGTGACTAGGGATCCATTGTAGGGTCCTTAACTGATCGCTTATTTTAACTTCAGCACCCGGTTCGTATAGTTTCAACAACGCCTTTTCTAAGATTTGTTGTAATTGATTCCCAGTTGCTCTAAATCCTTATTTATTATTTTATACATTCCCATAATCAGCAGATTCATTTCCTTGATGTTTCGGGTAAGTCGTACAGACTCGCTGGTAACGTGAATAATATCGGAGGCGGTCAATCATAGGACACCTTTTCCGCCTCGTCTACGGGTGGACAGAACTGTAATTATATGCAATTTTCCATAACGTTACAGTAGCTCGTGGGAAACTGAATTTCGACCAGTCCGACCTCGTATTGAGTTGTAATATCGATGGCTCTTGGACAACTTGAGGAAAAATGTGCTCGTATTATTGTCTTTAAAAACATTCATAGAGACGTTGTTGGGTAAAGTGACTCAAAAATTCACATTCGTCTTAGCGTCTCGTCTCTAACTTTAGATTTTTTTTTCGTTCGCCAGCTTTTACTTCTGACGAAGTCCCTAGAGACTAGGAACTGAATTTTACGTGTTAATCCATTTTTCCCTGGCAGCCGTGTGCACAAGGGTCCCTCGCCACACAAGTAGACAACTCCGATTCTGAGGTATTCATATTTTTTTTTCCGTCGATGAGTAATTGACGTTTCAAGCTAGGCCTCGCTGCAGAGACCAGGGGTGGTTGTCGCAGAGAGAAATCATAAATAAAAATCCCAACCTGTGTAGCCGGGATTTGAATCCACAACCTCTCTGTCTCGAGGCCGGCGTCTTGCCTCAAAACCAACCAGTCCCCCTAACTTTAGATTTGGAATAATATATTACAGAAAATTGTTCAGTAGGGCGATCTTCAGTTTTCCTTCTCGCACGCTGTCTGGCACTTTGGTGGCTAGAATAAATTATGAGACTGCGACAACGGCACATATAATCACCGTCTGACACACGAAAACAATCTCATGCCCGGAATCGAATGTTTGAAAAATGCCCAGATGGACGAATGCTTCGCATCTGTCCAAAATGCTTCGCATTTTTTCACCCCGCGAAAGAAAAACTGTATCCACATTTACTTCCTCCTCCACTTCCTCATCCTCAATTTTGACCACTCTCTTTCTCTCTCTCGCTCTAGTTTATATATATATACGTATATCCTCTGTCGGTATCCAACTGTTAAATGACGAACCATAACTGTACCACTTGACTAAACACGCTTTTTGTCGCCTCGACGTTTGACGTTCCCCTATAACGCTCTGGATTCTGTGTTCTCGTTTGTCTCCAACTTTTTTTATTTCTTGGCGTAGAAGGACACCTTTATGGTCTTTCAGCACAAATGTAACATGTTTTGTTTTGTTTACGCGACTGACGGTAGGCAGTTTTCTTGTCCAAGTCGGGGTGTAGCCTTTCTCCAAATTTGTTCTGCCCCGGACAAGTCTAACTCGATCGGCCGTCTTACATGTCATTTTTTAAATCGACGCTGTTTGTAATCATAATACGCGCGCCACATCTGTTCTTTCTTGTCTATGGTAAAATCGACAGGCGCCAATTTGATACTTCTGTGGTACTAGCGGTTGTACATTCGAAATAAGGTGGCTAGCACGTTGACTTAGCGAAGTCGGTTGGCTTTTGTAAACTATCGCCGCTGTTTCAAGGTCCTATTAAAGTGTTTCACCACCGCGACCTTAATATCCTTATTCTGAGTAGTAAAAATATGAACGTCGTTTCCTCGAGAAATTTCTAGAAAGTTCTTTTAAAAATGCTGATCCTTTATCGGTTTGAAAACACAGAGATTTCCTTATAGTGAGTACTTTACCGATGGCCTCCACAAATGATTTGCCCGTCTTGGCCTGTATGGGTATACGGCCTAGGCATATATGCTAAAAACGTCGATGCATGTTACCAGATAGGAATATTCGTCGTTGTGTTTTTTTTTCAAATGTCTCAAATCGATCAGATCTGCTTGACATTGTTGCTGCCGTCCGCCTGTTATAATGGGGAGTCTTTCAAATCTACGACGAATCAGTTTGTGGAGGGTATAATTTTCCTGTCCACTCAATCACTGTTTGATCTCTTTAGCCCCTAGCTTGGTACTACGTTGCAAGCCCATCGCGCCACTATAAGCCCCGGGTCGATTAGAGTCGTAGTAATGACGACTCAACGTTTTTCCCATCGTTTCCATTTCGGTGTTGGACTTTTAGACTTTATTTTTCTCGTCCTCAGGTTATATAACGCTGACTCTGTTTGAGTTTTATTTACGCTCCTTTGTAGTGCCTGGTAATTTGTCCACCATAGCCTTCTCCGTCAGCACTTGGAGTAGAGGAGATGAAGAAGGTATTGATTCCGTGGATGGGATATTTTGAATATGATCGAACGAACCCAGCAAGCGTCGTTTATACTGTTCCAACCTAGTTAAATACTGGCGCAGAATACTTTGATACAGTCTGGCCTTATCCGCATGTACTAAATCATAAAGGTTGCATTTCACCATCTACATATCTGAGGTTGCCATTTTGGTGTCAGGTGGAGAATACGACATAACATGTTTCAGACCCACCAGCAACCGAAGATCCATCATAATCATTTTTTGGCCTTAACTTAGGCAGCAACACCACAGAAAACGCTTAAAATAGGTTGAAGCAAGGCACACATGAAACCACATGTTTATAGAATCTCTTTCCGCCGTTTAAGACTCGTTTTCTTTGTAGCGAGGAGTCTCAACTTGTTCTTGCGTCGTCGTAGTTCGCGCTTCAGATGAAATGTGAGACGAACATTCATCATCGTCAGTATGTGCCGTCTCCGCATCGAAGGTTGGGTAGTATGTAACGCCATTCCACTATGTCTCTTGCTTTGATAGTGCAGGTTGTCATAGGCTGACTTGTCCATCTTTTGATATTGCTCGTCCATGTTAGTCTTGGTCTGCCTCTTTTACCTTTAAATTTACTAACATTACCTTTTAATATGTTATGACAATATTCACACAAAGTGCGAATGAACTAGGGAGAGATCTTTTTAATACAGCTCATAGACCCATCGTCGTTGCAAAACGCAAGAATCTCAACATTTCTCCACGCTGCCTAAGTGAGTCTGCTATACTGTTTTTTTTACTGTGGCACATAGACTATTTGTCTCCCTCCCGGTAATATCTTTATTTTGAAAATCGGATGATCCGGTGTTTCCTGTCGAAGGTCCACCAACAAATAACATTGAGTGGACACAATCTCGTCTTTAAAACACACTTTGAGATACGCCATGTGGCCGGAATTCTATTGCTTGGTGAAATTGGTAATTTGCTTGCCGTTTCTTATTTTTATTTGAAAAACTCTTTTAAAAAATGAATAATTGATTCTCCTTAATATCAGCAAGTTTGTAGCAAATAATAATTGTTTGCAAATTGTTTTTATTTTTTAATGAATCACACGTACGCTAAAAGTAAGGCTTCATTTCCTGCAAAGTTGGCTCATCAAAGCTGCACAGAGAACTCGGATGTTTTCAAATACTAGCATAATGAATCTTCGACATCTTGAGACACGTGTTGTGTTCTATGCATCATTTATCACATGTTTTGTTCTATGCTTCATTCGTTGTTTATTATCTGTTATATATATCAACGATGTTATCACTTCTGCAGACTGGACTTCTATCGTTACTGGACTCTCAATGACAAGTGAAAGTAATATGGCTACTTGGACAGCTAAAATAGATTCTATATATAGCCTAACAGAAGCATTAGCGCTCACTGCAGATAGAATTAGCTTGCAGTTATCGACAGACGTGCTCATATTGCATATGTTTAGTGCCTTTGTTATAACCCCGACACTGAAATGTCTAGTGGATTTATTGTGACGCCGACATGTTTAGTAGATTTGTTATGACGCAGAAACTGATATGTTTAGTGCCTTTGTTATAACCTCGACACTGAAATGTTCAGTGGATTTATTGTGACGCCGACATGTTTAGTAGATTTGTTATGACGCCTAAACTGATATATTTAGTGAGTTTGTTGTAACGCCAACACTAACATGTTTAGTGGGTTTGTGGTGACGCTGACACTGATATGTTTAGTGGGTTTGTTGTGACGCCGGCACTGATATGTTTAGTGGGTTTGTGGTGACGCTGACACTGATATGTTTAGTGGGTTTGTGGTGACGCTGACACTGATATGTTTAGTAGGTTTGTTGTGATGATATGTTTAATGGTTTTGTTATGAGCTGCCTTAACTAACATTTTTCAGTGACATTCTTCATTATGTCGTCCTACCCCGTCTTGAGATACATTTTTAGTACTCACTAGGAAAATTTAGAGTTAATATTAATGTCTTCGTGCAGGCTTAAGATCATCATTATACGCGAGTGTTGTTTCATTTACAGATTAATGGCTTTCAGCAGAATGTGTTGTAATCAAGTATCCAGTTTTGTTCCTGTCGGTGTTTTCAAATCATGTTTGTAAAGATTTTTGTAAGAAAGAGATTTCTGCCTTTCAATCTTTTGTGATCCTCCTATTTAAGAAGTATTGGCAGAAGACAGTGATCATGCTTCATGTTCTGGCACACCGAGTACCTTGTTTGCTACTCCTTCACTTCATTAGATCTGTCGTGAGTTGCTTTAAAAAAAGCGTGTGAGCGTTTGCTTTTTCTGTCACATTTACCTTATACATTACTGGGTAGATCTGTCAAGGGAAAATATTGCAATGCCCAAAATGTTAACAGATAGGAACATTATGAACATCATTACTGATTTATTCATTTGTTTCCTCGTACTGTCTCAGGAAGCCTCAAGAGTGCAATACAATTCCTAACTGTACTGACATCATCTTGTGAAGTTAAACAAGAAATCAGAAAGCTTTGGGTACAAACTGAGTAGAGTAATGAAGGTTCTGTACATACGAAGAAGAAGCACAAGAACAATTCAATGTGAATGTGCGAGACTTTTGTTACAAACAAAACAAGTTCACTTAGTGAGTGTCTGATTAAGCCAATGCATAAACTGCTATATCACTAGGTTGAATTGGTCCATGAATGTTTCTACAATGAATGTGTTGTGGTTCAATCCACGCTTCTGTGCTTTAATAAACGGGAATATTCAGCTACCGTGTGTGCAACAGTAAAGGCTGATTAGAAAACTATGAGGCTGCATACTTCGCTATTTCTTACTTTGACGCCGTTGATCAGGGTTGTTCAAGTTTGCGTTTTTCTCTCCCTCTCCTTCTCCTCTATTCAGTTCGTACACGTCCTCCTTGGCTGTGTGGTATGTCTTGTGGGCCGCTTTGAACATAGACCAGAGTGCGGCACTGAGTACAACGAGAAGAGACACCTTTGTTGTGTAGTAGCTGACCCTCTCGGATGATGAGTGCTTCCATTGTTAGCGTCACTTGATACGATCATTGAGAGTTTCACAGAATCTGACTAATTAGAGCCATGAAGTGGGGGAGCACTGGGAATGGGGAGGGGCACTGACTAAAATCATAACATAAAATCTGAATTGGCACACACTGAGTGTACCCGCCCACTTCTAGTCCAGTCATCAGTTTCTATAGCAGCGATCTTTGTCATGAAGGTGACTAGTAAACATTTCCTCCATGAAGTATTGAGAATATTGTGTTAGTGCCCATATTATCCAATGATCATTAGTACATTTTACTAGCGCCGTGGCCCATATTATTCAATGATCACTGGTACATTTTGCTGGCGCCGTGACCCATATTATTCAATGATCATTGGCACATTTTGCTGGCGACGTGGCCCATATTATTCAATGATCATTGGCACATTTTACTGGCGACGTGAGTCAAATTATTCAATGATCATTGGCACATTTTACTGGCGCCATGGCCCATATTATCCAATGATCATTGGTACATTTTACAGGCACTGTGGCCCATATTGTTCAATTATCATTGGTACATTTTGCTGGCGCCGTGGCCCATATTTTTCAATGATCATTGGCACATTTTGCTGACACCGTGGCCCATATTATTCAATGATCAATGGCACATTTTACAGGCAAAGTGGCTGATATTATTCAATGATCATTGATACATTTTACTGGCGCCGTGGCCCATATTATTCAATGATCATTGGTACATTTACTGGCGCCGTGGCCCATATTATACAATGATCATTGGCACATTTTACAGACGAAGTGGCCCACATTATTCAATGATCAATGGCACATTCTATTGGCGACGTGGGCCTTATTATTCATTTATCATTGGCACATTTTACAGACGAAGTGACCCATATTATTCAATGATCATTGGCACACTTTACAATCGAAGTGGTACATATTATTCAATGACCATTGGTACATTTTACTGGCGACGTGGGCCATATTATTCAATGACCATTGGTACATTTTCCTGGCGACGTGGGCCATGTTATTCAATGACCATTGGTACATTTTACTGGCGACGTGGGCCATATTATTCAATCACCATTGGTACATTTTACTGGCGACGTGGGCCATGTTATTCAATGACCATTGGTACATTTTACTGGCGACGTGGGCCATATTATTCAATCACCATTGGTACATTTTACTGGCGACGTGGGCCATGTTATTCAATGACCATTGGTACATTTTACTGGTGACGTGGGCCATATTATTCAATGACCATTGGTACATTTTACTGGCGACGTGGGCCATATTATTCAGTAATCATTGGCACATTTTGCTGGCGACGTGGGTCATATTATTCAGTGACCATTGGCACATTTTACAGGCGAAGTAACCCATATTATTCAATTATCATTGGCACATTTTGCTGGCGACGTGGGTCATATTATTCAATGATCATTGGTACATTTTACAGGCGAAGTGGCCCATATTATTCAACTATCATTGCTACATTTTACTGGCGACGTGGCCATATTATTCACTGATCATTGTCACATTTTCTAGCGAATGCGCTGACCACTCAGGCTTTGCGTCTTTATGGTGGTTGGTTTTCATGTGTAGGCAAATCCATGCCTGCCTGTCAAGTCAATCCATGACCGTTGTATCCTGTGATATGCCCGTACCAAGATCATTTTCTTTTCTTACAAATTTAAACAGTTCATTGTGTGTGTCTATTATATCGACGTTGTCATTCATTTATACGGAAATAACTCAACCAAGGTTTTCGGGGAACTACCATATGTGTTCCTTCATGACTTTTCCAAAAGCTTGCCTTCATAGAACTACCAGTTGTGTGCCTGTCACAGGGTTAGGTCATTTAGCATAAATGTAGGTATAGTGATGTAATGGGTTACAGATGCAGGAATCGCAATAGGGGAAGGTAATTTTAGAGCGGGTATAAATAAGAATGATCTTGTCAGTTCAATGAGGACACGGTGACACATGGTTATCTCAAAGTTCAAGCTTATCTCTTGAAAGTCATGTTTGGTGTGAACATTGACAGCACGGGCCGTTGCTAGAAAGCTCAGATCCTCACCAGTCGTTGTGGTGGAAACAGCTCAGAAGGGAGACACAAGAGCCAGGCAGAATAAGAACATCAGTATAGAGGAGATTATTGTAATAGCCAGCACAAAATATGTAGATAAATATGTAGAACTATGTAGAGACGTCAAATAAGGAATGATCTAGTGCAGTTAAGATAATTCTTTATAGTCCAATCCGGATAATGTTACAGAATATATGTGTTATGTGAGAATTATAAATTCTTCTTCTGCGATCATGGCTTATTCAGATTAGGATTCAGGACTCTCTTATGAAGGCAGCTGTCTGTTGTAGTAATTCGGTTGTCCCATAGAGGTTTTCTTCCAGGGAGGTGGGCATGGACCACATTGACCTCATCAGGCCAGTGTAAGAACATGTTGTGTTGTCATGTTATCCAGTGTACAGTGACATTGGCTGGTAGTTCCTATTTTGAGTTTAGTGATCCTGTGGTTTCTCATTCTGTTGTGGCCAATGCGTAGGCGAAGTATGATGACTTGATCCCACCTTGATAGTTGGAGGTATCCATCCCTCTCGTTATACTTTGGATGTTCTTGTTTAAATTTTTCATGATATTGGCCTTTGATGATGGATTTGGCTTCATCGTAGCTGACCAGATGGTTCTTTTGTGATAATCTCCCTCCCTCATTAGCTAGTTTGTCTGCGCATTCATTTCATTATATATGAGTGATGGTATCCACTGGATGTCCACTCACTGGAAGTTATTGCACAACTGGTCTAGGGTTGTTCTCAGGTCATCTAGCTCGCTGTTCTAGCCTTTTTTTTAGAGCTGTTGGACTGACAGTGCGTCAGTCACTATCACCAATTTCTTGTGCACGTTATTTTTGTGTTGAATAGCCACTTTTGCGAATTGAAATGAGACAGAGTAGCAGTCTTTAGAGAGTAGCAGTCTTTAGAGAGTAGCAGTCTTTAGAGAGTAGCAGTCTTTAGAGAGTAGCAGTCTTTAGAGAGTAGCAGTCTTTAGAGAGTAGCAGTCTTTAGAGAGTAGAGAACCTTCAATATGATGGTTTATATTTTACGGCCATCACACGTGACATTGTTCTCACAGGATATATGTATGACAATAAACATTTTGAAGTGCTGGATGGATGGAGCCAGTCTCCTATAATTTTTTACTTGAAATCAATATCATTGTTTCCACTATACTCGTCTGTTCAGTTCTGCATATCCAACTAGTCCACGTTAATGACAGTTGTTATAGAGAACGTGAACATGCAGGAAGAGTTGTAGAGTCTGCTATAAAAAGCCATAACATACGAGTTGCACAGGATTAAGAGACTGTATCTGTCCACCTTCTTACTGGGGTATCTTATTTCAGACTCCAGATAGATCGACCAAAGAGGAGTGAGACCCATCACCAAAATATATTACGAGGGCGAAATAAAACAATGATCGTTTCTCAAATAAGGCCGTGAATTGCACACGCGTGCACATCTTCATGACACTACGAGGTGTATGTCTTCATGAAACTACCAGATGTATGTCTTCATGAAACTACCAGGTGTATGTCTTCATGAAACTACCAGGTGTATGTCTTCATGAAACTACCAGATGTATGTCTTCATGAAACTACCAGGTGTATGTCTTCATGAAACTACCAGGTGTATGTCTTCATGAAACTACCAGATGTATGTCTTCATGAAACTACCAGGTGTATGTCTTCATGAAACTGCCATGTGTATGTTTTCAATAAACTACCAGATGCATTTCTTCATGAAACTACCAGATGTATGTCTTCATGAAACTACCAGGTGTATGTCTTCATGAAACTACCAGATGTATGTCTTCATGAAACTACCAGGTGTATGTCTTCATGAAACTACCAGGTGTATGTCTTCATGAAACTACCAGGTGTATGTCTTCATGAAACTACCAGGTGTATGTCTTCATGAAACTACCAGATGTATGTCTTCATGAAACTACCAGATGTATGTCTTCATGAAACTACCAGGTGTATGTCTTCATGAAACTACCAGATGTATGTCTTCATGAAACTACCAGGTGTATGTCTTCATGAAACTACCAGGTGTATGTCTTCATGAAACTACCAGGTGTATGTCTTCATGAAACTACCAGATGTATGTCTTAATGAAACTACCAGGTGTATGTCTTCATGAAACTACCAGATGTATGTCTTCATGAAACTACCAGGTGTATGTCTTCATGAAACTACCAGGTGTATGTCTTCATGAAACTACCAGATGTATGTCTTCATGAAACTACCAGGTGTATGTCTTCATGAAACTACCAGGTGTATGTCTTCATGAAACTACCAGATGTATGTCTTCATGAAACTACCAGGTGTATGTCTTAATGAAACTGCCATGTGTATGTTTTCAATAAACTACCAGATGCATTTCTTCATGAAACTACCAGATGTATGTCTTCATGAAACTACCAGGTGTATGTCTTAATGAAACTGCCATGTGTATGTTTTCATAAACTACCAGATGCATTTCTTCATGAAACTACCAGATGTATGTCTTCATGAAACTACCAGATGTATGTCTTCATGAAACTACCAGATATATGTCTTCATGAAACTACCAGATGTATGTCTTCATGAAACTACCAGATGTATGTCTTCATGAAACTACCAGATGTATGTCTTCATGAAACTACCAGATGTATGTCTTCATGAAACTACCAGATGTATGTCTTCATGAAACTACCAGATGTATGTCTTCATGAAACTATTAGATGTATGTTTTCATGAAACTACCAGGTGTATGTCTTAATGAAACTGCCATGTGTATGTCTTAATGAAACTGCCATGTGTATGTTTTCATGAAACTACCAGATGCATTTCTTCATGAAACTACCAGGTGTATGTCTTAATGAAACTGCCATGTGTATGTTTTCATGAAGCTACCAGATGTATGTCTTCATGAAACTACCAGATGTATGTCTTCATGAAACTATCAGATGTATGTCTTCATGAAACTACCAGATGTATGTCTTAATGAAACTACCAAATGCATTTCTTCATGAAACTACCAGATGTATGTCTTCATGAAACTGCCATGTATATGTCTTCATGAAACTACCAGGTGTATGTCTTAATGAAACTGCCATGTGTATGTTTTCATGAAACTACCAAATGCATTTCTTCATGAAACTACCAGATGTATGTCTTCATGAAACTACCAGATGTATGTCTTCATGAAACTACCAGATGTATGTCTACATGAAACTACCAGATGTATGTCTTCATGAAACTGCCAGACGTATGTCTTCATTAAACTACCAGATGTATGTCTTCATTAAACTACCAGATGTATGTCTTCATGAAACTACCAGATGTATGTCTTAATGAAACTACCAGGTCTAGGTCTCCATTAAACTACCAGATGTATGTTTTCATTAAACTACCAGATGTATGTCTTCATTAAACTAACAGATGTATGTCTTCATTAAACTACCAGATGTATGACTTCATTAAACTACCAGATGTATGTCTTCATTAAACTACTAGATGTAGGTCATCATGAAACTACCAGATGTATGTCTTCATTAAACTACCAGATGTATGTCTCCATTAAACTACCAGATGTATGTCTTCATTAAACTATTAGATGTATGTTTTCATGAAACTACCAGGTGTATGTCTTAATGAAACTGCCATGTGTATGTCTTAATGAAACTCCCATGTGTATGTTTTCATGAAACTACCAGATGCATTTCTTCATGAAACTACCAGGTGTATGTCTTAATGAAACTGCCATGTGTATGTTTTCATGAAGCTACCAGATGTATGTCTTCATGAAACTACCAGATGTATGTCTTCATTAAACTACCAGATGTAGGTCATCATGAAACTACCAGATGTATGTCTTCATTAAACTACCAGATGTAGGTCTTCATGAAACTGCCATGTGTATGTCTTCATGAAACTACCAGATGTATGTCTTCATGAAACTGCCATGTGTATGTTTTCATGAAACTACCAGATGTAGGTCTTCATGAAACTGCCATGTGTATGTTTTCATGAAACTACCAGATGTATGTCTTCATGAAACTACCAGATGTATGTCTTCATTAAACTATCAGATGTATGTCTTCATGAAACTACCAGTTGTAGGTCTTCATTAAACTACCAGGTGTAGGTCTCCATTAAACTACCAGCAGTATGTATTCATGAAACTACCAGCTGTATGTCTACATGAAACTACCAGATGTATGTCTTCATGAAACTATTAGATGTGTGTAATCATCACATGTGATGAAACTACCTATGTGTCTTCATTACCGTACATGAAGGTAGAGGTGTATCCAACATTTGTATGCTGACATCCATTTCGAGCGATCACATCATTCGGGGGCATATCGCGATTCAGGTTCACGCAGCCTTAAATGGGTACCGGATTTTTTTCTGGGAAAATAAAGCGGCACGGGTGTAATACCGACCACATTACCCAAAAATAATGTGCCGAAGGTCTGTAAAATTTATGGTCACTAACACCATATTTCATATACTCCAAGTTCAGTCAGTATGTCCTCATTGGATGTTTTTTTTTCTACCCATCATCAGTTTTGTTGTTGACTGTTTTCCATGCCATGACACCAAGCTATCCAGTATTTTCTCTCTTTGTCGTCCGCGATCTCTCTTTCCTTTTATTTTGCCAGTTGTAACCAATTATTCCAACTATCCTCTTCTCATAATGTGCTTGAAAAATGTTGATTGTTTCTTTCTGATGTTTTTAGGAGCTCTCTTTTTGTGTTGGCCTCTTTGAGAACTTCTTCATTGGTCTTTTCAGCTCGTCCAGGGAACTTTCAATATTCTTCTGAGAAATCCCATCTCTGTGGCCTCTAATCGTCTTTTCGTTTGTATGTTTACTGTCCATGATTCGCTTCCATAGGTCAGAATTGGTTCTATATAGCACTCTTTCTCATTTATATTGACATAGATTTGTTGCATAAGATACTTTTAATTTTCTGAAATGCTATTTTGGCCTGAGCTATTCTGCTATTTTTTTCTGTGGTGCATCTTCCATCTGATGTTATTATTGTGCCCAAGTATTTCAAACGTTGCACTTGTTTCAGATTTGTCCTGTTTATTTGTATGCTGCATGATGGTGATGATTGTTTCTTCGATATGACCATTACTTCTGTTTTTTTTATTATTCAGACTTAGACCTTTCTTGTTGCTTTCTTTTACTATTATGTCTCTCATTTCTCATGTCTACTCTGTCTCTGCTGTTAAGACTGTGTCATCCGCATATCGCGAATTATTTATGTCGTGACTGTTGACTTCGATTCCTTTTTTGTCTACTATTGATCTCATGTTCGTTGTAAAGTGAAAACAAATCAGACGACAAAACACAGCCGTGTCTGACTCCTTGTCAAATCTTATTGTCTTTACAAATCTGTAAAATTATGTCTGCAGACGTCGTTGTGGCAAAAAATAGATTTTCCTCTCGTTGTTGTGTCTTTGAACTGATTAAATATATTGAACTAAGTAGCCTGCTACATGTGAATGATTTAGCTCAGTGAGAGTTGATTAAAATTGGCTAAAATTTAGATGTTGATGGCTTAGTCCACATATAGTTTATTTAAACTGGTTACATTCTGCGCTATTATTGACCGGAACTATTCGGAACGAGTTCCGGTAAACTTTTTTAATAATAATTGTAATGGTCCTTAGATAATAATTTATAAATATTTTTTTTTTAAATACTATAACTGTTTACATTCTAATGGTATGATGATTAACAACGAGAGAGCATGAAAGATTGAGAACGTTGTGTATGGCGATTTTCTCCATTTATGGTAAATGGAGTTCCGGTTATCTTAGGCACCACGACTAAACAATTATTGGAAAGATGTGAATGGTTTAATTTAGTAAATGTGATTATTTATTGAAAATTAGTTAATTTGATAGTTATAAGTTAATGGTTTAGCCCAATGATAAGTTATTGAAGGTGGTTCATTTGATAGTTATAAGTTAATGGTTTAGCCCAATGATAAGTTATTGAAGTTAGTTAATTTGATAGTTATAAGTTAATGGTTTAGCCCAATAATAAGTTATTGAAAGTTAGTTAATTTGATAGTTATAAGTTAATGGTTTAGCCCAATAATAAGTTATTGAAAGTTAGTTAATTTGATAGTTATAAGTTAATGGTTTAGCCCAATAATAAGTTATTGAAGGTGGTTAATTTGATAGTTATAAGTTAATGGTTTAGCCCAAAGATAAGTTATTGAAGGTGGTTAATTTGATAGTTATAAGTTAATGGTTTAGCCCAAAGATAAGTTATTGAAGGTGGTTAATTTGATAGTTATAAGTTAATGGTTTAGCCCAAAGATAAGTTATTGAAGGTGGTTAATTTGATAGTTATAAGTTAATGGTTTAGCCCAAAGATAAGTTATTGAAGGTGGTTAATTTGATAGTCATAAGTTAATGGTTTAGTCCAATGATAAGTTGTTGAAGGTGGTTCATTTGATAGTTATAAGTTAATGGTTTAGCCAATGATAAGTTATTGAAGTTAGTTAATTTGATAGTTATATGTTAATGGTTTAACCCAATAAGTTATTGAAGTTAGTTAATTTGATAGTTATAAGTTAATGGTTTAACCCAATAAGTTATTGAAGTTAGTTAATTTGATAGTTATAAGTTAATGGTTTAACCCAATAAGTTATTGAAGTTAGTTAATTTGATAGTTATAAGTTAATGGTTTAACCCAATAAGTTATTGAAGTTAGTTAATTTGATAGTTATAAGTTAATGGTTTAACCCAATAAGTTATTGAAGTTAGTTAATTTGATAGTTATAAGTTAATGGTTTAACCCAATAAGTTATTGAGGTTAGTTAATTTGATAGTTATAAGTTAATGGTTTAACCCAATAAGTTATTGAAGTTAGTTAATTTGATAGTTATAAGTTAATGACAAGAGGTAGGGTTCGATCCCAACCGACAGCTTCAGGTTCACCCAACCTTAAATGGGTATCGGATTTTTTCTGGGAAAATAAAGCGGCACGGGTGTAATACCGACCACATTACCCCAAAAATAATGTGCCGAAGGTCTGTAAAATTTATGGTCACTAACACCATATTTCATATACTCCAATTTGGCGTGACGGGGGTACTTTACTTTTTACTTTTTTATAAGTTACCGGTTTAGCCCAATGATAAGTTATTGAAGCTGGTTAATTTGATAGTTATAAAGGTATTACCCTGGGAAGGTGAGGAATGTCGCTTCGCATCTGAGTTTCGATGCTTGAGGCGACACTATACAGAAATATCCGAACATTTCTGGATAGGCGGCCGAGCACTTATGGGTGGAAACTCGCGTGCTAAGACGCCGGTTCAAGTCTCGTACTTGACCTTTACCTAAGTTAATGGTTTAGCCCAATAAGTTATTGAAGTTGGTCAACTTTATAGTTTGAAGTGGACGTTTTAGAAAATGTGATCTAAGTAGATAGATGTAAGCATCTCAGTTTGTCTAATAAAAGAGCATGTGAACTTTGAGCAATTTATTCTGTATTTAGTCGATTAATAGCATGTAATAGTAACTTGAAATAAAGTCTGCATAAATAGATGATATACGCTAGCACTCTCTCCCTCTCCCCTCTCTCTCTCTCTCTCTCTATATATATATATATATATATATATATATATATATATATATATATGTGCATAGACGATACAATACGATAATTGTGCCATCTATATTTACTGTTGGTTGAGTAGTATTCGATAAATCTAAGTCGATCACTCTCTCCATCACTCTCTCCATCACAGCATAAAATTTAAAAAGACCTTAAATATCATAATGTTTTTAAATCCGCAACCGTTCACTGCATGTCCAAAACATGTCCATTATTCCGTGTAGCTGTCAGTGAACACGAATGCTCCACCGACATATTCTCACGTTTTCTCAACTTCAAGTCACCAATTGTCCTCTCACGTCCAAACCGTTCCCTGAAACATTGACTCATTTACTTCAAGTTTGTTTCAAGTGGTTCACTCGTTTTATTCCCCTCAACCTGGATCGCGGCTGAAGTTTCACCATTTTAACAGTTGACGACTTCATGTTAAATTCCGTTAGCGGCACTAAATAACTGTTTCTTTAGTTCCACGAGATGTCTTGTTTGACTCATAGTTGTGCCTACACTTAATTAATTACTCAGATGCCATTTGTTGATTATCAGTTCTGGTTTTTCCATTGACAGATTGGGGAGTTTACACTTATCACCGAGTTCAGAGGTCACTTCAGATGGTGAAGCTGATGCCGTGTTACGCTCGTCACTAGAACACACTCTCCCGTCGTCAAGTAGTTCCGGTTATTTGACACTCCAGACCACGAGCACAGAAAAAGCAGAAATTTGGGTCGATAGTTCATTCATTGCTTGTAGTTCTGGTTTTTATCAACAAAATGGAGACTCTATTGTGAATCCAAGCTTTTCTGGAGACTTCGACCCGAGCAGCATTTCTAAGTCAAATCAGAGTTTGCAAAAATCGGACATCGATGTGACCTTCAAAGAACACGCCAACACGTTCTCTTACTCTGGTCGTTCTCGATCAAATGACGTAATCTCACGAGGAAACAGTGAGACAGGGCAAACACGTTATCGTAGAGTCACCAAGTCATCGCTGCCAGTCTCAGTTGTCACTAGTCATAGATCCCTGCAGTCAGGAATCGCTGTCTTGGAAATCACTTCTCATGTCAGCCAGCACGTTGTGGTCTCATCTCAACTCGCACGAGACTCTGTGAGACATATGACTAGTCCCGAACTAACGCATCCATTGCCAGCGACCAAAAATCGTGATCGCCCTCAAATCGCCATACAAACGCAAAGTTCTACAGAAGGCGACTACATTAAACTAGATGCCGCTTCTTCGCGTAATTTCCGAAACCAACTTGGATTTGGTGAGTCTCAAGAATCTGACACAGGAATTAGTAACGATTGTAGAGAACTAACTGTCAGAACGTTACTACTAATAGAGGATACATTGTCATACAGCTCACCATTTTGGTTAGTGCAATCTTCTACACACAAATCATCATATCTGTCGTACCTTCTTGCGGGTAGCACAAGAAAGCATTTCCTTCATCCGACCGGCTCTGTCAACACAATTGTTAAAGGATATTCAACGGAGTTAAGGAACTTCGATAGCCTTGTAGTCGCAGTGGATGAAACGTCGAGTACTGAGGCAATCAGAAACTTATTGCACAGTGACGTCCTTCTAGCCTGGTCGCACCCATCATTCCAGAGCAGTATTCTGTCGATAGGTGACATTTATGACAGCAGTGCTTCTCTAATACATGGTATTTATGACAACTGTACTTCTCTAACACATGGTATTTATGACAACTGTACTTCTCTAACACATGGCATTTACGACAGCAAAAGTGTGCCTACACTTAGTGTGCATGATACTCCTGCTGGCGGAGACAGAAAAGTATCAGAAGCAGCTGATGAAACATTTCAGCTGACGCTGGGACACTCAAAGCCTTGGCAAACAATCAGACCGTCAACTGTCACCAAAAAAGTTGTCTATGAAACAACTTACATTGCTCACGACTCTGCGCTCGGATACGAATTTCTTGGATTACTGCCGTGCTCCTCTCATGGAACTGACACTTTAGCTTGCATTACTTCAGCTGATCGTTTTGAAGCTGTAAGTGGTAGTTTAGAACAGAGCTGGAAGAGATGGGAACCAGAGCTGTCAGTGAGTCTTCAAGCTGTGAATGTCCCGGGCGGCGACACATTAGAACTGAGTTTGATAAACATATATTTTAGTTCACTACCACCTGATGCTGGTTTCGAGTTACTTTCAGTTCCTTCCTCTCACACACCACGCGATAGGTCTGGTTTACTGGAGTTAGATGAGCGTGAAACATCAGTTCTTTCTGGTAGCACACCACGTGTTCGTTTTGTTCATGGCGTGGACTCGACCGTAGGCACGGTGTATAGTCTACAGACAGATATCTCAGCTGGAGCGAGCGGTTTCGCTAGGGGAGAAATTAGCCACGAGGATAACTCCAAGAGGGCAGGCAAAGATGGCAGTACAGATACCGTATCTACAAGAGTGCCATTGAGTATTTCCTCGCCAGTTGACGAGTTGGTGAAGTGTACGGAAGCTTCAGACTTGGTATCAAACGAAAGCACTGACCAGCTGCCGAGTGGTTTTATTCATGTATACAGCACTACTAGCGCAACCCCTACAATGTCGTCAGTGCATCTACAGCCGTCACTGACCTACGATTCTCTCTACTATCCAACTATTGCGACTACAGAGAAACAAGACCGAGTCGAGATTGACGTTTCAGTGTTAAAAACCAGCACTGATAACCTGTTGCCGTTACAGCCACTAAAGCTGAACTCTCCAACACAAGGTCCATACATCGATGAAGCAAAGACCCTTAGAATTGATCCTGCTCACACTGAGCATGTGGATGTAACTGCGTGGAAAACATCAGCCATCTGCAGCGGGGTGGCCTGCCCGTCACAAAGAATCACAAATGAAGTGTTTGTGTCGGTAACTGTGGATACAACTCAAGCTTCAGGTGCCGATGGAGGAGGCAGCTCAAAGCAAAGTAAGTCTAAACTGTTTGTTATAATTTTGTAAATACAATTTATAATGTAGTTTACTTCGATGCTACAATTTATAATGTAGTTTACCTCGATGCTACAATTTATAATGTAGTTTACCTCGATGCTACAATTTATAATGTAGTTTACCTCGATGCTACAATTTATAATGTAGTTTACCTCGATGCTACAATTTATAATGTAATTTACCTCGATGCTACAATTTATAATGTAGTTTACTTCGATGCTACAATTTATAATGTAGTTTACTTCGATGCTACAATTTATAATGTAGTTTACTTCGATGCTACAATTTATAATGTAGTTTACTTCGATGCTACAATTTATAATGTAGTTTACTTTGATGCCACGATTTATAATGTAGCTTACTTTGATGCCACGATTTATAATGTAGCTTACTTTGATGCCACGATTTATAATGTAGCTTACTTTGATGCCACGATTTATAATGTAGCTTACTTTGATGCCACGATTTATAATGTAGCTTACTTCGATGCCACGATTTATAATGTAGCTTACTTCGATGCCACGATTTATAATGTAGCTTACTTCGATGCCACGATTATAATGTAGCTTACTTTGATGCCACGATTTATAATGTAGCTTACTTTGATGCCACGATTTATAATGTAGCTTACTTTGATGCCACGATTTATAATGTAGCTTACTTCGATGCCACGATTTATAATGTAGCTTACTTTGATGCCACGATTTATAATGTAGCTTACTTTGATGCCACGATTTATAATGTAGCTTACTTTGATGCCACGATTTATAATGTAGCTTACTTTGATGCCACGATTTATAATGTAGCTTACTTTGATGCCACGATTTATAATGTAGCTTACTTCGATGCCACGATTTATAATGTAGCTTACTTCGATGCCACGATTTATAATGTAGCTTACTTTGATGCCACGATTTATAATGTAGCTTACTTTGATGCCACGATTTATAATGTAGCTTACTTCGATGCCACGATTTATAATGTAGCTTACTTCGATGCCACGATTTATAATGTAGCTTACTTTGATGCCACGATTTATAATTTAGCTTACTTTGATGCCACGATTTATAATGTAGCTTACTTTCTTGTTTACGATGTACATTTTTACGACACTGTTAAATGGCACCTTCTCTCTCATGTAAACATATCGTTTGATTACATACAGTTATCTGACCATTTCAATAATTATCTTAATTACACGAATGTTCTAATTAAAAGATATCATTTTGTTACACAAATGTTCTAATTAAAAGATATCATTTTGTTACACAAATGTTCTAATTTAAAGATATCATTTTGTTACACAAATGTTCTAATTTAAAGATACTTTTGTTACATAAATTGTATAATTTAACTCATCATCATCAAGTATCGGGCCTGCTGGCGTAGGTGATCATGTCTCTCAACAACTTTCGATCTCGACAGTTATTTATCATTTATTTTGTTGACCTTCTGCCATTCTCTTAAGCTGTCTGGTATTACTTTCTCTTTGCTTCCCTCTATCTCTTCGTCCCTCAGTTTTTCCAGTTGTTACAATATATTCCAGTTGTTCTCTTCTCATTCTATCTATCTATTGACCTTTCGAGCCGTAGCTGGCCCATAGGGAGTAGACAAAGATATTCCCTCTCTCATATGAATTTTTGTTCTAGCAGTTTTCAATTCTTTTAAAGACATTTTATCAAATCTCGCCATTTGTCTCTGTTCTGTGCAAGCAGCTCTATCTCACTGAGGAAGCCGATTCCTGCTGCTCTTGCCTCTCTCATCAATGTTCTTCTCAGTGTCTCTCTGGGTCTTTCTCTTATACTCTTACCTGTTGTTTCCCACATGAGGGTTTGCTTTGTTATTCGGTTATTATCTCTTCTCATCACATGTCCAACATATGACCATCATCTTTTCTTTATTACTGAAGATATTAGTGTTGGCGATTTCTCATTACATGGCCAAAAAATTATGATTGTTTCTTCCTAATATTGGAAATTAGCTCTCTTTTTGCTTTGACCTCTTTCAGAACATTTTCATTACTCTTCTTAGCTGTCCATGGTATTCTCAACATTCTTCTGTAAAACCACATTTCTACAGACTCAAGTGATTTTCTTGTCTGTTGTCCTATTGTCCATGATTCGCATCCATATGTTAAGACTGGCTCTACATAACATTTAAGAACTCTTTTTCTTGTTTCTACTGTCAAAAATGGATTGCATAGTATCTTCCTCATTTTTTGGCAAGCTGCTTTTGCTGAGCCATTCTGCATCTCACCTCTGTTGTACATCTTCCATCTGAGGTTAACAAAGTTCCCAAATATTTAAATTAATTTACCTGTTTTAATATTGTTCCACTTGTCTTTATTTTGCACTGAGGTGATGTATTTTTCTTTGTTGTTACCATTACTTCTGTCTTTTTGCTATTAAGGCTGATTCCTTTATTTTTGCTTTCTTTCACTATAATGTCCAACATTTCTTGTAACTCATTTTCACTCTTTTAGCGATTAAGACTGTATTATCAGCATACCTTAGATTATTTATATTATGACCTCCAATTGTTATTCCAGGCATGCCCCTTATGGATCTTAAAATAATCTCACTATAAATATTAAACAAATCTGGTGACAGCACACAACCTTGTCTAACACCCTGTTTTATTTGTTGAAACATTCCCAATTGGTTTCCAGTTCTTATGGCCGCTGTTTATTGCCAGTACATGTTCTTTATTATTCTTAGATCTTTGCTGTCTACGTTTATGCTTTCTAAAATTTTCATTATTTCTTGGTGCTTTACTTTGTCAAATGCTTTGGTATAATCTATGAAACATAGGTATAGATCTGTTTTCACCTCTATAGCTCTTGCTACAAAAAATCATATGATATATATGGCATTGCTCGTTCCTTTACCTCTAACAAAACCACACTAGTAGTATAGGTGGCTGTTTACCCCATCGCATTTCTGGAAGAATATGCACCGAAAATGCACCAAAGACAATGGATTTTGCACCGTGCAATGGTGCAAAAAAAAAAATAAAAATAAAAATAATTCGCTATTTTTTCGAAATTGAATATTTTTTGGGGGGTAATTTTTTTTAAATATTTTTTTTTTGGGGGGGGGGGGGGAAGGTTCGTCGCTTTGTCGAAACGGTCGGCTTAACTCAGGTAAATTGTGAAGATCGTTGAAACGGTTACGTCTCAGAGATTATCTTGCGCGGCTGAGAGGATGAAAGTATTTGTGAAAGAGTATTTTAAAGTATTTTAAAGATGTGAAATACGTATTTGTGAAAGTAAAAAAATTCAGAATTATTAAAAAATAAAAAAAAACTCGCACATGTCGTCTCTGTCGCTCGCCGGCTATCTCGGACAACAGCGGTTCTAAAACTTGTGTTCTAGGGTCGTCTCACACCGGTTATCTCTCGGATGGCGGGTCGTCGCTCACGCCGGCTATCTCGCGCGGGTGGCGGGTCTGCCTCTTGCGGGCGGGGACAACAGCGGTTCTAAAACTTGGGGCGATGTGCCTTGAATGGTCGTGTGTGTTATTAGTATCGCTAACATCATGTGCCAGGATAGTGGTTCTTGGGGAAAGATTATTGGCCAAGTGTGTTATCACCATGTGTTCGCGTAAGATTGTGCTAATATTAAATAGTCACGCTCGCTCTTTCTCATTCAATGTAAAGCAAAACAAAAATTTGTTCTATATTTCACAACTTTATTAATACAACAAATATACAACACATATTTGAAAATACCTCATCAAGGCCAGTTCCTTGTCGTGGGAATGGGGCTTAACAGTCATCAGGGACAGAAAACCAAGACTGGCCAGGCCTTCCTACACCCGTGCAAGACCACAGTCTGCTCTAGCAATTTCAAGTGCTGAAATCGGAGGCAACCAGCCAAAAGGCGCACTACAAAAATCAGGATGCCACGCACTCACGCCAATGGGAAGCATGTCTATAACTGCAAATCGATATGGCACTCGCCCTGTGATGGACACTCAAGCAGGTGCAGCGCCGGGCCCTCAGCCTCGAAAGGGCCCAACCTCTATTACTGGATGCTATGAAGATATGGACAAGAGAGGTGAAGAACTTGAAAATTGGCAGGATGACAATGGGCTTATACTATTAAACCAGGCAACAGATCCACCAACATTCTATTCCAGATCATGGCATACCACATCTACACCAGACCTTGCTGTCCATTCACCAGACCTGGATTGGAATATCACACGTATTGTTGGGAAACAACTTGGAGGCAGCGACCACCGACCTGTCTTTTTAGTGGTGCAAAATGAGGCCGTCAGGGAGAGCAGCACTCTCTCCAGATGGAATTACAAAAAGGCAGACTGGAAAATGTATCAACATTACACCAGTGTACTGACTAAAGATCTAAATACAGACAGAGACATCAACAAAATAGTTGATAAACTCAGTAGACTAATAATACAAGCTGCCAGTGAAACAATACCTAGAGGGGCACGGAAACACTACAAACCATACTGGAGTATTGAACTAGAGCAACTGCACAATGACATGGAAATATCTCGAAAGCAAGCAGAAAATAACCCCTGCCAGGAACACCACAATAACTATCAACATGCTAAAGCCAAATTTCAATGGGCTAAACTACAAGCCAGACGGAGAAGCTGGAAAGAGAAAACAGAGTCCTTGAATCTTGAACGAGACACAAGAAAAGTGTGGTAGCTTGTAAAACAGCTGAATGATGAAGGTACAGAAAAGAACACAAAAATTACACGGAAGAAGGATGGAAACATCCTAACAGGTAAGCATGCAGCAAATCACTGTGCAGACTTCTTTGCAAATGACAACACTATTGGAATTAGCCTAGAGAAACGACAAGAGACTCGTTTAAAACAACAAAATGCAAGACAAGAAGAGATCACACATGAAGTCACGGAAATACCCATTACACAAAGAGAGCTAGAGCTGGCAATATCCAAATTAAAAATGAAAAAGTCACCAGGCAGTGATGGAGTGTCTAATGAAATGATTAAGAACTTGGGAACTGCAGCTAAAGCAAAACTACTGCAGATCTACAACATTTGCTGGATCACAGGTAGAGTGCCACAGGCATGGAGAGAAGAAATTATGATACCATTACTAAAGCCAGGAAAAGATGGTTCAATAACATCCAGCTATAGACCAATCAGCCTTACAAGCTGTTTGTGCAAAACAATGGAACGTATAATCAACTTCAGACTGCAGTGGTACCTGGAAAGTGAAAATCTCCTTGTCCCACAACAAGCAGGCTGAATTAGACAGTGTTACTCTACCGAAGATCAGGCAACCTATCTTTCCCAGGAAATTGAGGATGCGTTTCAAGAAAAGAAACTGGCACTTGTAGCATGGATAGACCTAAAGAAAGCATTTGATAAGGTATGGAAGGAAGGGCTTTTGAAGAAACTGAGAAATTATGGAGTAAATGGCAGAATGTACAAATGGGTCAAAGCATACCTGCATAACAGGAGAGCCAGAGTTCAACTGGATGGTCTTAAGAGTAAAAATGCCTTACTGCGCCAGGGCGTTCCACAGGGAGGGGTACTATCTCCAACACTTTTTCTGATCTACATCAATGACCTAGTTACTGAACTACCACATGGTGTCAAAGTGGCAATGTATGCAGATGACTTGGTAATGTGGTGCACAGAGGAGTATGCAAAAGTGGCCTCCAAATTGTTACAAAGAGCTATGAATGCACTGAATTCATGGACAAATAGATGGTGTATCAGCATCAATACAGACAAATGCAGTACTACACTTTTCACTCTTTCCCCAAAACAAAAAGCAGGAGCCATCTACATAAACAATGAGCCTGTGAAAGTAAGACATACAAGCTACGTATCTCGGAGTTACATTTGATAACAAACTATCTTTGAAACAGCAGATAAATAAGGCAACCAAAAAGCAAGGAGAAAATTGGCTATTCTAAGAAAGCTGTGTGGAACTACGTGGGGTGCGAGTGGGAAAATACTCAGTAAAGTTTACCAACAGAGTATACGCCCACATTTAGAATATGGATCATCTGCATGGTGCTCAGCATCAAACACCACACTGCAAGAACTGGATAAAGTACAAAACCAGGCACTTAGGGTCATCACAAGAACAATGAAATCAACACCAATATTGGGGATGGAGAAATTGTGGAGGATACCAGTAAGGTGACCATATTTTTGAAACCTTAATCCGGGACGGATTAATTTGACATAAATTTCCCATCAATAAAATGAAATTTCTTCTGTCTTTTTAAAGTGAATAATACATATATATATATATATATATATATATATATATATATATATATATATATATATACTAACTAAATCACCTAAAAATATAGGCTTATAAATCGTTATCAGGAGATTTAAAAAAAAAAAAAACATTAGTGATACTCACTTAAATGGAAGGTGAAGCAGAGTTGTACTTTTCTGATCAGTATTTCAGTTTCAGTATAAAAGATTTAAAACTTGGAGCGCGTTTTACTGTTACTATTTCGCTAAATGAACAGCCAGTTCAACTTTTTAAATATTTTCTACACAACAACGGAATAATGTATATTTTTAAGTCGAAGAGACGTTTACCATATTGGCAACATTGGTAACCGTTTGTGTCCCTAATGTATTTTAACAAATCCGGGACAAAAGCTAAAAAAATCTGCCAAAATCGGGACAAATTCGGGACAGTAACAAATCCGGGACAAAGGTTGAAAAAAGAGTAAAAAATCGGGACTGTCCCGGAAAAATCGGGACGTCTGGTCACCTTAATACCAGCACTGAGAGAACGGAGGGACACAAAGGTGCTGATACAGGCAGAAAAATTTGCTTGCATGCCGAGACATCCAATGAAGGACCGATTCCAAAATCTTGCATTTGGACGACTTAAGAGAAGCAGTTTTATCCACCAAGCCAAGAGTATTAGTAGACAAACACCAGACATGCCAAGAGCTGTTAACCCCCTACTGCCCGTACCTGAACAGACTCCCTGGACAGAGGAATCAGGATTATCAGTTCAAATACGGACAGAAGTGAAAGGAATAGTTGACAAAGAGAAACAGAATAGTCTACAGCGAAAAACAATAACTCTCAGTTTCCTGGATGAAGAATACCCGCAAGACCTATGGATTCGTGTGTATACAGATGGATCAGCACAGAGTGCAGTAAAGAATAGGGGAGCAGGTGCATATAGAGAGTACCCAAATAACACTAGGGATATGAATAAAATAGCAACAGGGAAATATTGTCACAATTATGATGCAGAAATACAAGCAATAAAGTTGGCAATAGAAAAACTGCTGAACAGTAATCTTAGCCCTCAGCCTGTAGTATTTTTGACAGATGCAAGATCAGTACTCCAGGCACTACAATCCAGAAAATTACCACATCTGCAGACCTTATTGACTGAACTCTGCAAGCACCACAGGGTTGCCCTGCAGTGGATTCCATCTCACTGTAGAATACCAGGAAATGAGAAAGCAGATCAGTTGGAAAAGGAAGGTTCAACAGGCACACAACTAGATACACCGGTTACATACCATCATAAGAAACAGATAATCAAATCAACCAGAGGACCACAAGCCCCAAATCAGGATGCCTTTCATAATATGAATAGATATTGAACAAGTTATCATTATACGCCTCAGAACAGGACACAATCGACTCCATAGTCACATGTATACAAAATTCAAGATCGGCACCTCAACTACTTGTACATGTGGACAGGTGCCCCAGACTGCTGAACACATACTTCAAGACTGCACTGAATATAGTAGACTGAGGAAAATCCATTGGCCCATAGATACAACATTACAGACAAAACTATATGGGCCACTGCAAGAATTACAAAAGACGGTAACATTTATGCAGGAAACGACATTGCAGATATCGACAATACTTCAGGCGAACGAAAGATAGATAGATAGATTTGAAAATATATATTACTGTCCGGTTGTTGATAATTTTAAGCGTCTGGGTTTCCTCCCTCCTGTTTTGGTGGTACTGTATGTTAAATGTCTATCAAACACGGGTGCATAGGAAGTTTCATTAGCCTTCAAAACACAACTGCCCTCCATTTTGACAAAACCTTGATCAAAGCTGGAATAGGTAATTGGTGACTCTGCTGAAACACCCGCGGCATCCATATTGGCTGCCGGATCTGTCGTCTGATCAACAAGAGCGAGGTTCCCTTGATTAACAAAGGGGGGCGTGTAGTTGATGAGATTCGGGTTAACAAGAGATGGTATATAGTTCTAGTGGTTAATAACAAGCGGCGTGTAGTTTTGGTGGTTAACGAGAGGTGGCGTGTAGTTGACCTGGTTAACAACAGGCGGCGTGTAGTTGAGGTCAGTATAAGCGGTTAAAATTTCCTCTCGCATCTCAACTAACGTGATAAATTCCTCTCTCGATAGTGTTATCCCAGTTCTAGTAGGAAACTTAAAAAAACTCTCACCGCTATATGTCCTTATATTTATCAATGGTCTGTTACGAAAAACACAAACCGAAACTGCCTTAACGCCATCTTTAGACAATGGAACTACAGTCTCATTACCACGTGACATAAATATGCGCTGATCACTGACATCAAACGAAGATGGCGTATTCAAGCTACACGACTCCATATTCAAAGAAAACAAACACAAACCACCTGGTAACAGACGCTGGTTATCTATGTGTGTGCGTGTACACTGATCGACTGGGGTTTCTATACCCGTTACGTTTATCGGGTCGAGGACCGTCTATTTATAGTAGCTAACGTAATACGTTATCAGGCGTGGTAATCAGTCGTGTTGCGACATGTTCAGTGACCTCTGGAACTGACCCAATAGGGTGATGTATGGGAAATATGATGCGTGTAACAATTCGGTCTCAGGTAATGCGGCTTGAGACTAGGACCCTGTAGTGTTTATATAGGATGTGGATTTTAAAAATAGGTGTTAGTTGAAGAGGGGAAACCTCGCGCGCTGACCTAATATCACTCGTTGTTATTTTGTCGGTGGTATAATCACTAAAGTTGGTAGCACTTGTGAGGGTGGATCCCCGATGGAATTATCCCTTCACAGCTCTGACAGCCGGTCCTATCGGATGTGGGAAAACGGTATTTGTGCACAAGTTTATACAGAACCTTCACGAGTTAGCTGTCCCTGTACCGGAGGAAGTTATATGGTGTTATGCGGAATGGCAACCGATATACGAGACTATGAGGTCAGTGAGATTTATCGAGGGTCTACCAGACGTCGATAAATTGGAAGGTGGTAAGAAGAGGAGACTGATCGTCATCGATGACTTGATGTCTGAGACGGACGAGCGGGTAACAAAATTATTCACCAAAGGTAGTCATCACAGAGATATTAGTGTGATGTACATTGTTCAAAATCTATTCGGAAAAAATAAAGAGCATCGAACCATAAGTCTCAATACGCACTATTTAGTCCTTTTCAAGAACCCGAGAGACGGGAGTCAAATTATCAATCTGGCTAAACAAATGTACCCAGGACAGGTGGGATACCTCCAAGATAGTTTTAAGGACGCGACAGCGTCTCCTCACGGTTATTTGCTGGTCGATCTTCGTCAGGACACACCTGATAATCTTAGTTGGAGAACAAAAATATTCCCGGGGGAGAGACAAATCGTCTGCGTGCCATAGTAGAGAATCATGTGTGATGAATCACTTAGACGGCACGGTGAAATGTTGAAATGTATGCGCGCCGCCTCGCCGAGCGGTTTAAGAGCCATATTAAAAACAGCCTCTCCCAAACTCATTAACTTTTTGTGCGAGCGTTGTCATAACATATTAAAAGGTAATGTTAGACTCACTCAGCGACAGAAGTGCGAGCTACGTCGACACAAGAACAAGTTGAGACTGCTCACTAAAAAGAAACCGAATCTTAAGCGGCGGAAAGAGATTCTACAAACCGGTGGGTTCATAGGTGCTTTGCTCCGTCCTATATTAAGTATCCTCGGTGGAGTACTAGGTGCGTAACAATGGCCAAAAAAATGATTTTGATGGATCCTCGATTCCTCGAGGGTCTTAAACAGACTAATAGCACGTATACCCCACCCGAGACGATCGGTGACAACTTGAGAGATTTAGATGATGAAATGCAACGTATCCTATTCCGCAATGATTTAGCACCCGCCGATAAGGCCAGAGTGTACCAACGTGCCCTGCATCAATATTTAACTAGATCGGATCAGTATAAACGACGCTCATTGGGCTCGGTCGATCTCATTCAACACAACACGTCAACAGAAAAAACACCTTCTCCACCACCACCATCAATCGACGTATCACCAGAGCAGACAAAGACACCACCACCACCACCAGCGGAAACCCCAAAGCTAAGTAATGAAACCACTCCGCCCGTAGCCACGTATAAACTGAGACCTAAAAAAAGAAAGAGCGGAATCCCAACACCAAAATGGGAACGGTGGAGAAAATATTGAGATGTACGATATTGAGAGAAACGGCTAAAGGGTCAGAGTTTCTGAACAGAACATTTAAGAAGTTCCTCGCTGACAACAACGTTCACTTTTTCACTACGCAGAACAAAGATATTAAGGCCGCCGTGGTGGATCGCGTTAATAGGACTCTGAAACAACGGATGTGGCGATATTTCACGAAATCCAATAAGCTGTCTTATGTCCGAGTCCTACCCGCCCTACTTCGAAGTTATAACCATTCGTATCACAGAAGTATAAAAATGGCATCGGTCGACGTCAACGCAGACAATCAAGAACAGGTATGGAACACGTTGTATAATAGCAAACGCAACTTTAAATTTCAAAGACCCCTATATAAGCCTGGTGATCGAGTTAGACTGGTCCTGTGCAGAGCCAATTTTAAAAAGGGTTATGCCCCGGCTTAGACGGAGGAACTGTTTTCCATCAGTCGAGTAAATGAAACAAACCCCGTTACATATGTGTTGAAAGACGATAAGGGCGATGAGATAGAAGGGTCATTCTACACACCGGAAATTCAAAAAGTTGGAGACAAGCACGAGTACAGAATCGAGAGTATCATAACCGAGCGTCGCACATCATTTGGGCGAAAAGAGAGTTTAGTCAAATGGTTTGGGTACGATTCCTCATTTAACAGTTGGATACCGTCCAAGGCCATTGTCAGATACAAAAACTAGAGATGCGAGAAGAAGAAGAAGAAGTAGAAACTTTAGGAGAGCCCGATTTGCGAGCCGTAAACTCGGGAGTGAGGAGAGAGGGCGAACTACGCTGGTGGTCGGTGTTTGGGAAACTATCCCCATACTTAGAACTTGTCTTTATTTGTCAAGTGGTAGTTATATATACAGTTGTAGCGGTCTCGCTGTTCAATATGACCACCGAAAAGCCAGACGCAAAGGAGGGAAAACTGTGGATAGCCCTACTGAGCAGCTGTTTGGGTTACATGCTACCGAATCCAAACTTGGAGAGGCGACGGTGAAACGAGTAAAAAAAAATGAGTTTTTATGTCACCCTGCCCAGCAATGCATCTATGGAACTTTTTAAGGATAATAACCCCGGCCACTTTTTCGTTAAACTCCCTCAGACCATTGACATTTCGACGCAGTATGAGATCGCACTGGTGGACAGTTTCCGCTAAATTATTTCAATGTAATAGAGGGTGATGTCTGGATTCGGTACGAATCTCTCGATAACGACGATATTTGCGACGCTAGATTTCATTTCAACGTGACCTTGGAGCCTGGGTTATACACGAAACCCGATGCGTTCATCGGCGCGTTGAATGCGTCGATCATAAAAGCGGAGAATGCGTCGAACGGGGATGTGAAAGGTAAAAAAATGAGATTCATTTACGCAAGAGAGGTGAATAGAGCCATCTTGAAACTTTACGAAAAAGGAGTCAGTGTTACCATAAGCGACACTTTGAAAAACATGTTAGCCTTCCCCACGACCTCTATATCAGACACGACTCCCGATATCTACAGCGTGGGCGTAATGGACTTGGAAAGTGTTGCGAAGAATGTCTACGTCTACTGCGATCTCGTTTCCCCCAGACCGGTCGGGGATGTGATGGTGCCTCTCCTCAAGAGCGTGCCTGTTCTCAATAGAAATCACACCGCGGTGTTTCAGATCTACGATAAGCCTCACTACCTACCCCTGAGTAGATTTTCTTTCGATACCGTGGAAATCCTTTTAGCCAAAGAACACGGAATATCCATTCCATTCACCAGCGGGACGTCGGTGCTAACGGTACACTTTCGAGTGAAGAAACATCTCGAGCTGGTATAACGGTGAGACACACCCCCCTTCATCGAGATGTTGAGTTATACGAGGACTTTTACTGTTGTCAGGCGGGTGATAGAATGCCTGTGTTTAATAGGAGGTCGAAGTCAGAGCGGTCGAGGAATCGGTAGTTTCTTTGGTGGAATCGGGAGGGCTATTCTACCCTGGTTAAAAACCGGCGGTAAGGCCTTGCTCAGAGAAGGCTTGGGGACCGGTCTGCAGGTCGCACAGGACGCATTAGCCGGGAAAAATGTCGGTGAAGCTTTCAAAGAACGAGCTAAGGAGGCCGGTCAGCGGTTGATACACAAGACCGTAGACCACCTGAGTGTTAACAACCAATCAGGAAGTGGTTTACGACAAAGCAGAAAGCGAGTTATGAAGTTACCTCCACCAGGAGAACCCGTTACGAAGAGGATAAAACCGACAGCTAGACAGTTCCCCCTTCATTCGGTGCACAACAGCAAGAAGACGAAGACGAGGGTGGCAAAGGATATTTTCGACTAATAATGTCCCTCATTCACCCCAAATCGTGTGAATGTCTTCACTCTGGTTTGGATTTATTTAGCGTTCCACCCACACAGACATCTCTAGACTGTGGCCAGTTTATTGAAATTCGTCCGATCGCAGCCTTGTCGCATAGCGCACCGATAGAGTTTTTCATTTCTGGAAACAGCGAGGAGTATCTAGATCTTTTCAACACGTTTTTACATCTGCGGGTCAAGATCACCCTCCCGAATGGTGATAGTGTACCACCCGATGCTGAGGTAGGACCAGTCAACAATTATCTTCAAAGTCTATTTTCACAAGTCGATGTATCGCTAAACGACACGTTGGTTACACCGTCGGAGAATACCTATCCTTTTAGAGCAGTGTTTGAGGCTACGCTAAATTACGGGGAGGATGCGAAAACGGGATACTTGACGGCCGCTCTGTTCTACAAAGACACAGCTGGCCACCATGACGATTTGAAAGAAAATGAGGGTTTTAAAACACGGCGCGATTTGACTTCGAGTAGTAAAGAGGTTGAAATGATGGGTCGTTTGCACTCTGATGTCTTTGTGCAGGATCGTTACATGTTAAACAGAGTCGATGTAAAAATAAAACTCACGCCCTCTAAGGATGTGTTCAACCTCACGGGTCACGATAGCTCTGTGGGTTATAAGAGTGTTATCACCTACGCCGCGCTCATGGTCAGAAAAGCTAAGCTAAACCCGGCGATTTCTCTGGCCCACGAAAAGGCTCTCTTAAGCGGGAATGCGCGGTACCCGATCAAGAGGGTTACCATTAAGACATTTTCCATCGCTAGCGGGATGTTCTCCCACAGTCAAGACAATTTACTTTTGTCTCAAACACCGACCCGTATAGTGATAGGTCTGATTACTGCCATTGCGTTTAATGGTGTTTATACAGCTAACCCGTTCAATTTTCAACACTTTGGTCTGATTTATATGAACCTGACGGTCGACGAGAAATGTATCTCGGGAAAGCCTCTAACTATGGACTTTGAACGAAATCAATACGCGAGAGCTTTTTTCGGTACAAATCTGGCCATGGGTCTGATTGGTAAAGACGCTGGGAATAACATTGATTATAGAGAGTTCAATGACGGATATTGTCTATTTGGTTTTGACCTCTCGTACAGCCTACTGGACGGCTCCCATTTTGAGCTAGCCACAAGAGGACCCTTATCGATAGAACTCAAGTTTGCCGCTCCTACAACTACTCCCCTACAAGTTATCGTCTACGCCGAGTTGGACTCAGTCTCGAGGTGTCCAAGACAAGGCAGATTCTATCAGACTTCGCCGTTTGAGAGAAAGAAGATGAACACGAGGGAAATTTACAACCTTTTGATGTCGGATATTTTCGTTCGATGTTTTTCCCTTGTTAGTGTCATTCCACGAAACCACTTTACCGCCCAGCATCGACCCAACGGCGACCGCAGCCTTTGTCATAAACACCGATCCTGCCCACGAACCCGGTGAGCATTGGGTGGCCCTATTTTACAACGGTCTCGGCGAATGTGAGTATTTCGATTCCTACGGTTTACCTCCCAGACACGTGGATATTTTAAACTTTATAGAGCAAAACTCACACGTTCCATTCGTCTACAACCCGCGGGTGTTGCAAGATTTGTTTAGCAACACGTGCGGTCTATATTGTGTTTATTATAAACTTCTTAAGTGTCGTGGCGCTAAACTTAACAGATTTCTCATGCCTTTTTCATCAAGACAGCACATAAACGGCCGTATCATTTATCGTTTGCTCGCCCCGTGGATACTTCGGCTTCGAGGGGCCCATGGATGCCCAAAGTCAACAACCGGACAGTAATATATATTTTCAAATATGTGTTGTATATTTGTTGTATTGATAATAAAGATGTGAAATATAGAACGAATTTTGTTTTGCTTTTCCATGAATGTGAAAGAGAGAGAGAGAGCGTCACTATTTAATGTTAGCACACCTTACTACACATGATGATGTTGCCCGAGCCCCGCGCCGACCCGCGCCGACCCGCGCCGACCCGACGACCCCCGCGCCGACCCGACGAGCCCCGCGACCCGACGAGGGTGTGCCGACCAGTACCATATATACGAGATATCCTATATTTTAAAATTTCCCTTCATTTAAGTTTTTTAAATATTGATCGTTTTTATTTTTAAAATAAGTCCGTTTTCTTTTCATAACAATCGGGTTGAGACCACGGCTAGTTTGGCGAGACCAAAAACCACATACCAAGTTCACACATACTATCGATGAGTGTGGACATTAGGTGGTCCTCTAACAATGTGAATAAAAGAACCTACGCCACCTTACTACAACTATAAAGTCTGCTAACAACCAGAACACTGGGCACCTCCGGAAATCGCGTTCATTTTAAATAAATTAATCGTTCATTTTAATATTCTTAAACGTAAATAACACATTCTTAAATTTCTGCTTCGCTTTTTCATCGGAAACAATATTTACCTAGTCCGCGAGAGATAGCTGTCGAGCACCAACAAAGTCACCTGGCTCATTTAGCCTCTAATTCTGTAGTCATCTGTAGCATAGTGATAAGTATCATCGCCTGTCACGCCGTATATCCCGTGTTCGAATCTCGGTGGGAGCCTATTTTTTTTATTTATTTTTTATTTTTAATAATTCTGAGTATTTAAAATTTACACCATATTTTTTTTTATTTTTGTTATAATTCTGAATTTTTACTTTCACAAATATACTCGTTTACATCTTTAAAATACTTTAAAATACTCTTTCACAAATATTTTCATCCTGTCAGCCGCGCAAGATAATCTCTGAGACGTAACCGTTTCGACGATCTTTTCAATTTACCTGAGTTAATCCCACAGACGCAGTGGACCGTTTCGACAAAGTGACGAACCCCCCCCCCCCCCAAAAAAAAAAAAAAAAAAAAATTCCCCCAAAAAATATTCAATTTCGAAAAAATAGCGATTTTTTTTTCACCATTGCACGGTGCAAAATCCATTGTCTTTGGTGCATTTTCGGTGCATGTTCTTCCAGAAATGAGAAGGGTAATCACCCACCTCTACTACTCACACTGTTCATCGCTAATTTCTGGACTGATTTTGTTTCGCAATCTTCGCATGATGATTCTTAGTAATATCTTAGTCATGTGACTCAAAAGGCTTATTGTGCGATGATCATCGCATTCAATCGCACCAGATTTCTTTGGTAGGGCTATGAATTTTGATTTGAGCTGGTCGTCTGGTATATATCCGCTGTTGTAGATATCTTTCAATATTTGTGTTATTATTTCTATTCCAAAATCACCCATGGCTTCAATCTCTTCTTTAGTTATATTTTCTTGTGCAGGAGTTTTCCTGCTTTCATATTGCGCAAGGCGTCTTCCACTTCTGCTCTGAGTATTTCAGGTCCTTCTCCATCATCCTTAATATTTACTTATGTTCTTTCATCATTATAAAGATCTTTAATGTATTCTGTCCATCGTTCCCTTATGTTTTCTTGATCAATCAACAGTTCTCCTTCCTTTGATCTTAAACATCCAGTTCTTTTATTGTGTTTTTCTTCCTGTTAATTCTTCAATGTGTTTGTATATAGCTTTAGCATCACCTTTTTGCTGCATTTTCAATCTCTTTGCATCTCTATTTTGACCATGCTTCTTTTGCTTCATTGCATTTTATTAACATTTCTTTATTTAATCTCTTATACTCATATTTATTTTCTTTATTTCTTCTTCTTGTATTCATTAGCTGCAAAATGTCATCTGTCATCCATTTCTTTCTTGAATTTGTCCTTACTGGTAGTATGAACTCGTTTGATGTTTATTGCATTGATTCTTTTAGCATTTATTATGTAATTTATTATATAATTTAACAACATTGTTTTATTACACACATTTTCAAAATATGAAATAGTTTAAGTACATTTACTTCATGTCTCCTTATATTAATCAAGAACGACATTATAATTTGCTTTGTATAGTTACAATGCAGACATATTTTTACCACCTCAACAACGTTTGTCGATAGCACAGGGCATGCGGATTTTCAATGTAAATTTTCCAATAAATACACTGGCCCCTCCCACATACTCTAAAAATGTTGGTTAATGACGCAATTATATTGTTCGTCGTTGATATCACATCACTGTTGGCTTGTGGATGCTCAGCCGTTTTTATGACATATTAAAGTGTGCACACATATGGTTACAGTAGCTCACTGGTTGTGTATTAGCGTGCACTTGTATGTTGTCACGTATAGACAGTATACATGTTGCAGTCTCGTGACATCACTATAAATACATAGAAGGCTTAACTTACAGTCTTTGATCTTCTTCAAGTTGTCCTTGTAGTGTATATGCACCAGTTGGTATATTTTATCCGGTCTTATCTTTAGGCCGGTATATGCACCAATTGGTATATTTTATCCGATCTTATCTTTAGGCCGGTATATGCACCAAATGGTATATTTTATCCGGTCCTATCTTTAAGCCGGTATATGCACCAATTGGTATATTTTATCCGGTCTTATCTTTAGGCCGGTATATGCACCTGAAACCACATTTCCTTTCCCGATGCTGGGATGCTCGAGTGACCTTGACAGTGCATACATCCCTATGAGAATATTAGGATTGAAGTTCTCTGTATACGTCATCAGCTCGTGTGGAAGACATCAAATGTGAACTCTTCCACTGACAGCCTCTTACCACAGTTGTCCCATTCAATGGTACCTTTGAGAACTATTGGCTGTCATGATAGTTACGTTATCGATACAGTGCAATACAAAATCAAGCTAAGGAAATTTGAGAGTAAGAAACATCAAGATTGTCATTTCATACAGTCTGCTTGTGAAGAAGTCTCAGAGTATTTTGGTGAAACAAAAAATACAACTTGGAAATGGTCAGCATATGTAACCAAAAGGTGAATGACATTAACAGACAATCACCCACACACTCACGCACGCGCGTGAGAGAGAAATTGACAGCCCAGAAGAGATCTTGGACAGCCTAGAAGAGATCATGGACAGCCTATAAGAGATCTTGGGGCAGCCTAGATGAGGTCTTGGACAGCCTATAAGAGATCTTGGGGCAGCCTAGATGAGGTCTTGGACAGCCTATAAGAGATCTTGGGGCAGCCTAGATGAGGTCTTGGACAGCCTAGAAGAGATCTTTGACAGCCCAGAAAAGATCTTGAACATCCCAGAACAGATCTTTGACAGCCCAGAAGAGATCTTGAACATCCCAGAAGAGATCTTGGACAGCCTAAAAGAGATCCTGGACAGACTAAGTTCTTGAACAACCTAGACGAGATCTTAGAAATCCTAGAAGAGATCGTAGAGATCCTAGAAGAGAACAGTGTAGACACAATTTCGTCTGTTTGGTGTACGGTAGAGACAAAAGTACAATTATGTTCCCATATGTTTTGTTCGGAAGAAACCACACATTAATATGCATCAAGCAAAATGCGAGAAGATGCTGGAAGTACATCGGGCGTGTGCTTGCGCAGAATTCGACCTTAACCACAAAACTCCCAAAGACGGCCTAAGATGTCCCTGGATTGTCATTGTTTAAACCGTTTCGGTTGCTTTGTTTGTTTACAATGTATTTCTCCAATGAAACTGGGATGAGGAAGTGATAGTGAAACTGTTCTCTTTTCTATGAAAATGATTTGGAATCGTCGCTAGTGCAATCGATTAGGACATGCACAGAGGTCGACCTTGTAAACAGAATTTACGGAGACACTTAGAGAGATTTTGTTGCATGAAGTGGAGCGGATATGGGGAGTTCTCGGCTGTAATGAAACATATTATATAGAATAGTGATGTTTACAAAGACTACTAGCCCGAATGACTATTATCTCTAATGAAGATTTTGATAAACTGAAACACACACCATTGAAGGTACAATTTGAACTGAGTGGTCAAGAGGTAAATCGTTGGCTTCTGGACAAAAAGATTGCAGGTTCGAATCCCACCACAGGCCGTGTAATCCCACCAAAGGCCGTGTAATCCCACCACAGGCCGTGTAATCTCACCAAAGGCCGTGTAATCCCACCACAGGCCGTGTAGTCCCACCACAGGCCGTGTAATCTCACCACAGGCCGTGTAATCCCACCACAGGCCGTGTAATCCCACCACAGGCCGTGTAATCCCACCACAAGCCGTGTGAATTGTTCACTTTGAGCCAGTGGTTTCTTGGTGACTTTACCGTCCTCAGTTTCTTTGTGGTGAGATCCCATGCCTAGCCTACTCGGATGCGGCAAAAATATGGGATGCTTTTTGCACACGTTAAAAAAAACAGTGACAACACGTGAGCCTAACGCCAGAGATGACTTGTGCGCACAACAGCAAGCACTTGCACAGACTGCATGAACCCAGGCGCAGTTTGAATGTTGAAGCATCATTCTCTCGAATGTAGCGTTCGAACTCTGAAGCGGTAGAAACACTAGACTTCACTAGTTGACGAGTTGATGAAGTTGGTGAAGTAAACGAAAGCACTGACAATCTGTCGAGGGGTTTTATTCATGTATACACAACAAGCGCAACCCCTACAATGGCGTCAGTGCATCTACAACCGTCATTGACAGCAACCTGCGATTCTCTCTGTTATTCACCAACTATTGCGACTACAGTGATAGTATTGTTTATCACACTAGATCAACTAGTGTTTGCCTCATGACACGTCAGTTTGCTGTGAGATAAAGTGGTCATCAATGTTGAGCTAGGACTATGAGTACGTGTTTGTTGAGTTGGGGCTATTAGTATGTGTTTGTTGAGCTAGGGCTATGAGTACGTGTTAGTGATTAGACTTTATATGTCTTCAGTTTAACACAGGTGACATTTGAAAAATAAAATGCTAATTTGTAGGCAAATTAAAACATGAACTAGCGTTTTCAGTATGGTCGTAATGACAGTGAAGAGTAGTGTCATTGTTTTTGACGTTTGCAAATTTAGAAGTTTTTATTCTACAAAATATGTGAGCAATAATAATATATTTGTACATATCTCTGAGATGTACTCGACTGGTCTGAAAAGTCCTCCTTTTCTGAAAGGGTGTCGTTATTTTTTTAATGTTACACTTGTATACCTATCATATGATAAGGTAGGGTTTTTTTTTTTTTTTTTTTACAGAATTATATATAATTTGTTTAACAAAAGTATGACGTACCAGCACAGTGTACAGGAAAAGATTTTTTTTGAAATTTCGTTTTGTACACATACAATTATTGCAGAGACGGCGCTCCTTATACGTGAGTATCAACGTACATTGAAACCACTATATTTACCACCTTTATCAACCCACGCGAATTGACAATGTTTGAGCATAATTTGATTGACGATAACGTCCCGTCTTCTTAGCCTGACACTAGTCAGTAGTTGACGGATTAAGCGTCGCTTACAAGTAGGTAAAACCCCCAAGACAGGACATGAGCGGTGGTGGGCACGCTCGTCAGTGTAACAATAAAATGAACGCTAAGGAAACGATTATATCGAATCTCGACAGTGCTACATTCCATAACTCAACCATTGAGAACAATAGGATAAATGCTAGTACGTGAGTTGTTTGAATCACTGCTGATTTTTTTGTTTTTTAACGATACAATAATTTAGCGTTTTAATATATTGGGAAACTAACTACTGCCTATTAAAAGTGACTAAACTCCCATTTCCATTAAGTTAGACTTCATTTAATTGTAACCAAAAACGTTTACGGCAAACGCGAGCTAGTATTATTTTCATTAATAATAAACATTGTATATGAGGAGCACGTGGCGTGAGGCGAAATCCACTGTTTCGCTGTGTGAATAGTGGGCCCATGGTGTTTGAAAGCCTCGGTAGACAGAAAGGATATTTTCTATCGGGAGTGAAATAAAAATCATAAGTCTCACACGTCGTGGTATCTGCTTAGCTGACCAAGCGGCCCTCTGGTCCTGTTGTGGACCCCTCGACATACACCAGCAATGGTAATATGTGTCGTAAAGATAGTATATAAGCCTATGTAAACTATTAAGTCTCTGTGTTATTACTTATTTGTTATTTACCTATTTTTGTTGTGAAAATAATTCATATATGTACTTTATCTTTATAAAAATAGCTGGCTCTGCTCATCATTAACTCAGATCTTGTACAATTGAAGCCGTTAAATTTATTATAGGGATCCCGAAAGATAGCAAGTGGTTATTTTCTATTTACACACAGAGAAATGTCCGACATTTTTGGAATGTAAGCGTTTTAAAATCACTTTTAGATGCACAAGCGGCGCATATTTCAATATTTTAATTAATTGGTTCTTTTACGCATTTGTGCTCTTCGAAATGTGAAAGACATCTGTCTATAAATGTGAAAGACATCTGTCTATAAATGTGAAAGACATCTGTCTATAAATGTGAAAGACATCTGTCTATAAATGTGAAAGACATCTGTCTATAAATGTGAAAGAGATCTGTCTATAAATGTGAAAGACATCTGTCTATAAATGTGAAAGACATCTGTCTATAAATGTGAAAGACATCTGTCTATAAATGTGAAAGAGATCTGTCTATAAATGTGAAAGACATCTGTCTATAAATGTGAAAGACATCTGTCTATAACAAAGGAAGTTTATTATATATTTTTTTTTGGTTTAAGTAGACCATCTCGGCCTAAAACAACAAGCGCCACACTTGATAATCAAATCCACACTTGATTATGTTAATAACTGCGTATTTGTCTACAATTTATGCCTCAATTTACTGGACAATGTACACAAGAGTGTTGAATTTAGCACTCATTGAAATATACAAAATTAACATAATTGCGAAGTTTGATAATTTCTGACCTTACAGTGTCCAATCAGAACTTATGGCAATTAATAATAATAATATTATTAAACTTTTTTTTTTAATTGATCAATATGCTTGTACTCCGTTTGTTCGCCATTTTGTGGCTTGGTGTACAGGTTTAACAGGTTCACTTCATTAAAAAAAACTATGGAAGGTACGTCACTCTCACATCTAGAGCAGAACGACCTAATTTTTTCAGAACATCTAAAATGTAAAGTGTAGGTCTCGTCCAAATATTTATAGGATGTTGGTAGTTCCAACAGTTGAAAAATAACATTGTAATGAATGTCGCGAACTTCACGTTGACAGTGTTTTTATTTTATGAGAAGTAGCCCTTAGTTTCGGTAAAGATGGTGAATTATCTAGACTCTAGACAATGAAATAAAGCTGATCACATATTCCACTATTTCCAAATATTCCTGAAATCAGTTAGCCCAAACAGAATTACAAGAGACACACCCAGGACTAGTGTGTTATCTTTCAATTCTGCTGTTGTGAAAACTCGAGTCGGTTTATGTTAGTATGAGAACGAATAGCGTGTTGATATGTCATTAGTACTAATGTCTGCGTGTGTTTTCTCCCTGCAGTGCCAAACTTCAACACCACCATCATCATCGCTTCAGCATGTGCAGTACTGGCGGTAGTTATCCTTGTCATTATAACTATTGCCTGTCTCCGGAGGAAGAAGAGGATGAAGCCCCCTGTAAGCTTGCGCAACATCCAGTACACAAGTATACTCACATACACAGTATCAACACTACAAGAGTCATTGTATACCACAAATGTCAACTAACACACCCACACTACAAGAGTCATTGTATACCACAAATGTCAACTAACACACCCACACTACAAAACTTATTGTATACCACACATGTCAACTAACACACCAACTACAAGAGTTATTGTATACCACAAATGTCAACTAACACAACCACACAACAAGAGTTATTGTATACCACAGATGCCAAATAACACACCCACACTACAAGAGTTATTGTATACCAGAAATGTCAACTAACACACCCACACTACAAGAGTTATTGTATATCAGAAATGTCAACTAACACACCCACACTACAAGAGTTATTGTGTACCATAATGTCAACAAACATATCCACAGTACACTAGTCAATGTGTACCACAGATGTTAATTAACACATGCACACTGCAGGAGCCATTGTACACCACAGATGTCAGCTAACATACCAACACTACAGAAGCCAATGTATACCACAGATGTCAACTAGCACATGGACTCTACAGGAGAGATTTGTATACTACAGATGTCAACCAAAGCATTCACATTACAGGAACCATTGTATACCTCGTGTGTTAACTAACACACCCACACTACCGGAGCCACGCTATGGCACAGATATCTAACACACCAACACAAGACGAGCTACTGTATACCACATTTTCCAACTGCACATTACGAGAGCAGGCTGCCACAGGCCCCAACTTATTAGAAAATAATTGATATGATGAAAGGCGTACAAGACTGTCAGGTTTACAAGTTCACGGATTACTTGTTTTATGAAAGAAATGAATGTGATTATGGAGACGAGTGTGAAAGAGATATCAGTTTTATGAAAGAAATGAATGTAATTATCGAGATGAGTGTGAAACAGATATCAGTTTTATGAAAGAAATGAATGTGATTATGAAGACAAGTGTGAAACAGATATCAGTTTTATGAAAGAAATGAATGTGATTATGAAGACAAGTGTGAAACAGATATCAGTTTTATGAAAGAAATGAATGTAGTTAACGAGATGAGCGTGAAACAGATATCAATTTTATGAAAGAAATGAATGTGATTATGAAGACAAGTGTGAAACAGATATCAGTTTTATTAAAGAAATGAATGTAATTATGAAGACAAGTGTGAAACAGATATCACTTTTCTGAAAGAAATGAATGTAATTATGGAGATAAGTGTGAAACAAATAACAGATTTATGAAAGAAATGAATGTAACTATGGATATGAGTGTGAAACAAATATCAGTTTTATGAATGAATTGTGGAGATGAGTGTGAAACAAATATCAGTTTTATGAAAGAAATTAAAGTAATTATGAAGATGAGTGGAGCCGCGATAGCTCAGTGGTTAGTGAACTTGGCTACAAAGGACAAGTGGTAGGGTTCTATCCCATCCGACGGCTTCCAGGCTCACCCAGCCTTTAATGGGTACTGGATTTTTTTCTGGGAAGGCAAAGTGTCATGGGCATAATACCGACCACATTACCCCAAAAATCATGTGCCGAAGATCTGTAAAATTTATGGTCACTGACACCATTTTCCCTATACACCACTTGACGTGACTAGGGTACTTTACTTTGTCTAATCAAGATGAGTATGAAACAGATATCAGTTTTATGAAAGAAATGTATGTAATTATGGAGATGAGTGTGAAACAGATATAAGTTTTTTGAAAGAAATGTATGTAATTATGGAGTTGAGTGTGAAACAGATATAAATTTTATGAAAGAAATTAATGTAATTATGGAGATGAGTGTGAAACAGATATAAGTTTTTTGAAAGAAATGAATATAATTATGGAGATGAGTGTGAAACAGATATCAGTTTTATGAAAGAAATGAATGTGATTATGGAGATGAGTGTGAAACAGATATAAGTTTTATGAAAGAAATGAATGTGATTATGGAGATGACTGTGAAACAGATATCAGTTTTATGAAAGAAATGAATGTGATTATGGAGATGAGTGTGAAACAGATATCAGTTTTATGAAAGAAATGAATGTGATTATGGAGATGAGTGTGAAACAGATATAAGTTTTATGAAAGAAACATTTGTGGTTATGGAGATAAGTGTGAAACAGATATAAGTTTTTTGAAAGAAATGTATGTAATTATGGAGTTGAGTGTGAAACAGATATAAATTTTATGAAAGAAATTAATGTAATTATGGAGATGAGTGTGAAACAGATATAAGTTTTTTGAAAGAAATGTATGTAATTATGGAGTTGAGTGTGAAACAGATATAAATTTTATGAAAGAAATTAATGTAATTATGGAGATGAGTGTGAAACAGATATAAGTTTTTTGAAAGAAATGTATGTAATTATGGAGTTGAGTGTGAAACAGATATAAGTTTTTTGAAAGAAATGAATATAATTATGGAGATGAGTGTGAAACAGATATCAGTTTTATGAAAGAAATTAATGTAATTATGGAGATGAGTGTGAAACAAATATAAGTTTTATGAAAGAAATGAATGTGGTTATGAAGATGAGTGTGAAACAGAAATCAGTTTTATGAAAGAAATGAATGTGGTTATGGAGATGAGTGTGAAACAGATATCAGTTTTATGAAAGAAATGAATGAATTATGGAGACGAGTGTGAAATAAATATAAGTTTTATGAAAGAAATGAATGTAATTATGGAAATGAGTGCGAAACAAATATAAGTTTTATGAAAGAAATGAATGCAATTATTTATAGAGATGAGTGTGAAACAGAAATCAGTTTTATGAAAGAAATGAATGTGATTATGGAGATGAGTGTGAAACAGATATCAGTTTTATGAAAGAAATGAATGAATTATGGAGATGAGTGTGAAACAAATATAAGTTTTATGAAAGAAATGAATGTAATTATGGAGATGAGTGTAAAACAGATATCAGTTTTATGAAAGAAATGAATGTAATTATGGAGATGAGTGTGAAACAAATATAAGTTTTATGAAAGAAATGAATGTAATTATGGAGATGAGTGCGAAACAAATATAAGTTTTATGAAAGAAATGAATGCAATTATTTATAGAGATGAGTGTGAAACAGAAATCAGTTTTATGAAAGAAATGAATGTGATTATGGAGATGAGTGTGAAACAGATATCAGTTTTATGAAAGAAATGAATGTGATTATGGAGATGAGTGTGAAACAGATATCAGTTTTATGAAAGAAATGAATGTAATTATGGAGATGAGTGTGAAAGAGATATCAGTTTTATGAAAGAAATGAATGTAATTATGGAGATGAGTGTGAAAGAGATATCAGTTTTATGAAAGAAATGAATGTAATTATGGAGATGAGTGTGAAAGAGATATCAGTTTTATGAAAGAAATGAATGTAATTATGGAGATGAGTGTGAAAGAGATATCAGTTTTATGAAAGAAATGAATGTAATTATGGAGATGAGTGTGAAACAGATATCAGTTTTATGAAAGAAATGAATGTGATTATGGAGATGAGTGTGAAACAGGTATGAGTTTTATGAAAGAAATGAATGTGATTATGGAGATGAGTGTGAAACAGGTATGAGTTTTATGAAAGAAATGAATGTGATTATGGAGATGAGTGTGAAACAGATATCAGTTTTATGAAAGAAATGAATGTGATTATGGAGATGAGTGTGAAACAGATATCAGTTTTATGAAAGAAATGAATGTGATTATGGAGATGAGTGTGGAACAGATATCAGTTTTATGAAAGAAATGAATGTGATTATGGAGATGAGTGTGAAACAGATATCAGTTTTATGAAAGAAATGAATGTTGTTATATTATGGAGATGAGTGTGAAACAGAAATCAGTTTTATGAAAGAAATGAATGTGATTATGGAGATGAGTGTGAAACAGATATCAGTTTTATGAAAGAAATGAATGAATTATGGAGATGAGTGTGAAACAAATATAAGTTTTATGAAAGAAATGAATGTAATTATGGAGATGAGTGTAAAACAGATATCAGTTTTATGAAAGAAATTAATGTAATTATGGAGATGAGTGTGAAACAAATATAAGTTTTATGAAAGAAATGAATGTAATTATGGAGATGAGTGCGAAACAAATATAAGTTTTATGAAAGAAATGAATGCAATTATTTATAGAGATGAGTGTGAAACAGAAATCAGTTTTATGAAAGAAATGAATGTGATTATGGAGATGAGTGTGAAACAGATATTAGTTTTATGAAAGAAATGAATGTGATTATGGAGATGAGTGTGAAACAGATATCAGTTTTATGAAAGAAATGAATGTAATTATGGAGATGAGTGTGAAAGAGATATCAGTTTTATGAAAGAAATGAATGTAATTATGGAGATGAGTGTGAAAGAGATATCAGTTTTATGAAAGAAATGAATGTAATTATGGAGATGAGTGTGAAAGAGATATCAGTTTTATGAAAGAAATGAATGTAATTATGGAGATGAGTGTGAAAGAGATATCAGTTTTATGAAAGAAATGAATGTAATTATGGAGATGAGTGTGAAACAGATATCAGTTTTATGAAAGAAATGAATGTGATTATGGAGATGAGTGTGAAACAGGTATGAGTTTTATGAAAGAAATGAATGTGATTATGGAGATGAGTGTGAAACAGGTATGAGTTTTATGAAAGAAATGAATGTGATTATGGAGATGAGTGTGAAACAGATATCAGTTTTATGAAAGAAATGAATGTGATTATGGAGATGAGTGTGAAACAGATATCAGTTTTATGAAAGAAATGAATGTGATTATGGAGATGAGTGTGGAACAGATATCAGTTTTATGAAAGAAATGAATGTGATTATGGAGATGAGTGTGAAACAGATATCAGTTTTATGAAAGAAATGAATGTGGTTATATTATGGAGATGAGTGTGAAACAGATATCAGTTTTCTGCGAGACATTAAAATTACTATTTGGTAATGAACAAAAGGACAATTGTTTATATCATTTATTATTGAAGTCTAAAGTTACTAGAAACCTAATAGTTGTTACAATGAACAAGCAAACAAAAATGAGTAAACAACAAGTAAACTGTAGGGACTCAAGTCTTGTGTTTGCATGTAACATTTCAGCCAGCTAGACTAGAAGGTGACGATATGTGGGTGGACCTGTACAGAAATAACTCATCACATCATATGCCACTCCCCTCACTGACGAATTGCCAGTCAGCCTTTGAGATGACAGACACCTTGAAACTTGGTGAGCTCAAACTTTAGACAGAACTGAACGAGTTAGTGCTCGTTTTAGCGCAGCTCAGCTCAAACATTAGGAAGAACTGAATGAGTTAGTGCTCGTTTTAGTGCAGCTCAGCTCAAACATTAGGAAGAACTGAATGAGTTAGTGCTCGTTTTAGCGCAGCTCAGCTCAAACATTAGGAAGAACTGAATGAGTTAGTGCTCGTTTTAGTGCAGCTCAGCTCAAACATTAGGAAGAACTGAATGAGTTAGTGCTCGTTTTAGCGCAGCTCAGCTCAAACATTAGGAAGAACTGAATGAGTTAGTGCTCATTTTAGCGCAGCTCAGCTCAAACATTAGGAAGAACTGAATGAGTTAGTGCTCGTTTTAGCGCAGCTCAGCTCAAACAATAGGAAGAACTGAATGAGTTAGTGCTCATTTTAGCGCAGCTCAGCTCAAACATTAGGAAGAACTGAATGAGTTAGTGCTCGTTTTAGCGCAGCTCAGCTCAAACATTAGGAAGAACTGAATGAGTTAGTGCTCATTTGAGTGCAGCTCAGCTCAAACATGGTTAGTGTTCGTTTTATCTTAGCTCAGCTTAAACATTAGGCAGAACTGAACAAGTTAGTGCTTGTTTTATCTTAGCTCAGTTCAAACATTAGACAGAACTGAACAAGTTAGTGCTTGTTTTATCTTAGCTCAGTTCAAACATTAGGCAGAACTGAACAAGTTAGTGCTTGTTTTATCTTAGCTCAGTTCAAACAGACAGAACTGAACGAGTTAGTGCTTGTTTTATCGTACCTCAACTCAAACATTAGACAGAACTGAACGAGTTAGTGTTCATTTTAGCGCAGCTCAACTCAAACAGTTTGAAAAGCTCCTAATTTTGTCTTTGTTACACATAAATCAACTTTGCTAACACATCCACACTACAGGAGCCATTGTGTATCAAACATGTCAACTAAGACATCTACACCACGGAGCAATTGTATACCACAGATGTCATCTTACACATACACAGTACTGGAGCCATTGTATACCACAGATGTCATCTTACACATACACAGTACTGGAGCCATTGTATACCACAGATGTTATCTTACACATACAAAGTACTGGAGCCATTGTATACCACAGATGTCATCTTACACATACACAGTACTGGAGCCATTGTATACCACAGATGTCATCTTACACATACACAGTACTGTAGCCATTGTATACCACAGATGTCATGTAACACAGACACACTACTGGAGCCATTGTATACCACAGATGGCATGTAACACATACACACTACTGGAGCCATTGTATACCACAGATGGCATGTAACACAGACACACTACTGGAGCCATTGTATACCACAGATTAGCACTGTTTGTTTCTCATTGATAGTTTAGCTGTTATGTACAAATGGTTTGTTTCCGACATATGATACATGATTCTTCTATGGTACGCTTTTGATTTAATTGGAACAATTGAGAGCTTGAACCACATGGGAACATGGAATATTTCAGAAACGTTAACTAAGTCGAGTTTTCAAATATAGTTTGCTCTTCTCATAAGTAATATTAGTAGCAAAATATGATCATATGAACAGCAACAAAATCAACACTTTGATGCGGTGCAACATGTTGGAACCACTCTCTTAAAGTATTCATTTTAATAATGAGGGGAATTTTGTAGACTCGGCATATCTTGACTCGCGTTGTTAGGTTACTAGATGTATAGGGTGTTTCTAAAGTCGCTGTGCAGTGATTTGAAAATAGTTTTGAAAATACGTCACCGATTGATGAAATTTACGTCATGATATTTTGTTTCACTGCACAGCGACTTTAGAAACACGTATAAGCTACAATGTTATCTTGTAGTGACCTCATTAGAAAACCTTGTACAAGTGTCTTGTGTTGATCATCGTCACAAACAACACATTATTTCCAAAAACTATTTGTTTAGTTTAAAATCAAAGACAAATAACAATCATATCTCGGTGTGTCCGTGTTAATCATGTCTCATATCTTAGTGTGTATCTGTGTTAGTCATATGTCATATCTTTGTGTGTGCATGTCTGGGTTAGTGATATCTCATATCTTTGTGTGCATGTTTATGTTAGTCATATCTCATATCTTTGTGTGTGCACGTCTGTGTTTGTCACATCTCATACCCTTGTGTGTGCATGGCTATGTTAGTCCCATCTCATATCTTTTTGTGTGCATATCTATGTTAGTCATATCTCTTATCTTTGTGTGCATATCTATGTTAGGCATGTGTCATATCTTTGTATGTGCATGTCAATGTCAGTTATCATATCTTTATGTGCATGTTAGTCATGTGTCATATATCTTGATGTGTGTCAGTGTTAGTCATGCCTCGTATCGCTGTGTGCATGTCTGTATTAGTCACATCTCATATCTTTGTGTGTGCATGTCTGTGTTAGTCACATCTCACATCTGTGTGTGTGTATGTCTGTGTTAGTCACATCTCACATCTTTGTGTGTCCGTGTCTGTGTTAGTCACATCTCACATCTTTGTGTGTGCATGTCTGTGTTAGTCACCTCTAGTGACTCGGGCAGATGGTGCTCGTAAACCTGGGAGGGCCGACCATCTAAGGGCAGAATCCCCCTACAGAAAAGACAATCTGCTGCCTTGCAGGAAGATTGGGGACAATCAAAGGCTAGGGAAAGCAAACCCGAATAAAATGCTGGCTGAAATCGAATGCACTGGGCCACTGGCGCAGAACACAGTGCAACGTATTAACGGGTGTTCAGTCAGAGTGGATATGACAGACTCTAATTGTGATGTTCTGTCTGTGGGGGCGATCAACACACTTAGCCTGACAGCTGAATTCATGTGGGAGTGTGGAATCCTTATTCTGATTGAGTCCTGAACGCAGAGAGAGAGAGAGAGAGAGAGAGAGAGAGAGAGAGAAATAACAATCAATGACTATAATTGTGAACGGGAATTTCCGATGCGAAGATCAATGACTAACTTCAAGGGGATTGTATGTTTACAACACTTCGTCCTATGACTGTGTGTCTTCTTCTTCTTCTATCCTTCCTCTATTGCCGCTGGCGTCGAGGGGAGATACAATCTGCGATTCTTTGCTCTTCTGTTGGCCTCTTCTGGTGTTATCCCTCCTAGTGACTCTAGTATTCCCTTTATCCATCGCTTTCTCGGTCTTCCTCTTAATCTGGCGTTTTCGTAGCGTTTGTTTATGGATCTTTGAGTCATTGTTAGTTCTTTTTGTCTTGTAATGTGGCCGAACCAATTTATCTGTTGTTTCTTTATGTATTCGATGGCTGGTTCAATCTCGAGTTTCTTCCTCAGGTCGGTGTTTCTTACTCTGTCCCTTAAGCTGTTTCCTGTCATTCTTCTGACACATTTCATTTCGGTGGTCGTTATCTTTCTTATTGTTCTAGAGTCCAGCGTCCAATTCTGGCACTGATAGCACAGAGTTGGTAGAAAAATTGATTTGTATATTGCCCTTTTACTTCCGTAGTTATTGCTTTGTTTTTCAATAGTGTTGATACTTGGCCTATAACTTGGCATGCTTTGTTACACCTTATATCTATCTCTGTCTCTTGGTTATTGTCTTGTGTTAACGTGTTACCCAGATATTTAAAATTGTCTACTTGCTTCAGAGCCGTATTATCTATTATGACGTTTAGTTGTTCTTTCTTTCTCGCTATTGCCATTACTTCGGTTTTGTTTATTTTGATCTTCATGTTGTATTGTTTACAAGTGTTGTTTAGCCTGTTGATATGTTCTTGCAGGTCCTCATTTGTTTCATGTATCGGAACTTGGTCGTCTGCAAATAGTATTTCATTTATTTCTTCCTCTCTTCTGCTGTTTTCTGGTACGTATATTTTGTTCTCTTTTGTGTTATCGCTTGTTATCATCCGTGTTGGTATATTTCCTTGGATTCGGCATGCTAATTTGCATATATTGTTCATATATGTGATGAAAAGTAAAGGGGAAAGCACGCAGCCTTGTCTTACTCCGGAGTTAATGGTGAAATGTTTAGAGTAGCCTGCTGAAGATCTTACTGTAGTAGTGTAGTGCGACTACTTTCATAGAGGCTCTTGCATATCTCTCTAGTAGGTGGTGACTCACTCCGTACAAGGGCAATACGGACCACAGTTGTTCCCTGTCCACCCTATCGAACGCCTTTTCCATTATTTTGGCTCTGGGCACTGTTGTGTACTTTGTGTCAACAACGCAATTATTTCAGCGCTACCCTATCCGGGCGATGCTTGCCTTAAATAAAAATACAGATATTTATTTTAATATATATTATATAATTTATGCCAGAGTTTTGTTCACAACTCTGTGCTATAGTCATGAGTATACCAGCGTGAAAGAAATTGCAAGTGATAGCAGCTGTTTGGAAGTGCTGGCTGTATGCCTTAACACGTTTCACGCGGCAAGTTCCGTCAAGACGTTATGTTGAGGAGTACGGCTTCGACCCAGTTTCGAACTTTAGTTCTTTGTGTTTTTTTGTTCGATGATGGTTTGTTGATTTTTTTTTTCCGAGTGTTGTAAACACACCTTCCCCTTGAAATTAGTCATTCGTTGAAAATCTCGTTAAAACCTCTCAGTTTTTTAAACATTGTCAACTCAACAGACAATTTGATAGGAAAATGTATATAAAGCTTCGCAAAGGGAGACAATTTGAACAATAAGAATTCGTCTACTTTTTTTTCTCTGTCGAAAGACAGAACAAAGGGGGAAAAAAACATTACGTACCATTGCATGCAAAAAATATAGTGTTACTGTTAAAAAATATAGTGTTACTGTTAAAAATATAGTGTTACTGTTAAAAATATAGTGTTACTGTTAGAAAATATAGTGTTACTGTTAGAAAATATAGTGTTACTGTTAGAAAATATAGTGTTACTGTTAGAAAATATAGTGATACTATTAAAAAATATAGTGTTACTGTTAGAAAATATAGTGATACTATTAAAAAATATAGTGTTACTGTTAAAAAATATAGTGTTAATGTTAGAAAATATAGTGTTACTGTTAGAAAATATAGTGTTACTGTCAGAAAATATAGTGTTACTGTTAGAAAATATAGTGTTAATGTTAGAAAATATAGTGTTACTGTTAGAAAATATAGTGATACTATTAAAAAATATAGTGTTACTGTTAAAAAATATAGTGTTAATGTTAGAAAATATAGTGTTACTGTTAGAAAATATAGTGTTACTGTCAGAAAATATAGTGTTACTGTTAGAAAATATAGTGTTAATGTTAGAAAATATAGTGTTACTGTTAGTGTTTATTGTTTAACTGCCGATACATTGAAGGGCAACATGGTCAAGATTGAGCTTGTGTCGATACATTGATGGGTGACATGGTCAAGATTAAACTTGTGTCGATACATTGATTGATGACATGGTCAAGATTGAGCTTGTGTCGATACATTGATTGATGACATGGTCAAGATTGAGCTTGTGTCGATACATTGATTGATGACATGGTCAAGATTGAGCTTGTGTCGATACATTGATTGATGACATGGTCAAGATTGAGCTTGTGTCGATACATTGATTGATGACATGGTCAAGATTAAACTTGTGTCGATACATTGATTGATGACATGGTCAAGATTAAACTTGTGTCGATACATTGATTGATGACATGGTCAAGATTGAGCTTGTGTCGATATATTGATTGATGACATGGTCAAGATTAAACTTGTGTCGATACATTGATTGATGACATGGTCAAGATTGAGCTTGTGTCGATACATTGATTGATGACATGGTCAAGATTAAACTTGTGTCGATACATTGATTGATGACATGGTCAAGATTAAACTTGTGTCGATACATTGATTGATGACATGGTCAAGATTAAACTTGTGTCGATACATTGATTGATGACATGGTCAAGATTGAGCTTGTGTCGATACATTGATTGATGACATGGTCAAGATTAAACTTGTGTCGATACATTGATTGATGACATGGTCAAGATTAAACTTCTGTCGATACATTGAGTGATGACATGGTCAAGATTGAGCTTGTGTCGATACATTGATTGATGACATGGTCAAGATTGAACTTGTGTCGATACATTGATTGATGACATGGTTAAGATTGAACTTGTGTCGATACATTGATTGATGACATGGTCAAGATTGAGCTTGTGTCGATACATTGATTGATGACATGGTAAAGATTGAGCTTGTGTCGATACATTGATTGATGACATGGTCAAGATTGAGCTTGTGTCGATACATTGATTGATGACATGGTCAAGATTGAGCTTGTGTCGATACATTGATTGATGACATGGTCAAGATTGAGCTTGTGTCGATACATTGATTGATGACATGGTCAAGATTGAGCTTGTGTCGATACATTGATTGATGACATGGTCAAGATTGAACTTGTGTCGATACATTGATTGATGACATGGTCAAGATTGAACTTGTGTCGATACATTGATTGATGACATGGTCAAGATTGAACTTGTATCAATACATTGATTGATGACATGGTCAAGATTGAACTTGTGTCAATACATTGATTGATGACATGGTCAAGATTTAACTTGTGTCGATACATTGATTGATGACATGGTCAAGATTGAGCTTGTGTCGATACATTGATTGATGACATGGTCAAGATTGAGCTTGTGTCGATACAATGATGGGTGACATGGTCAAGATTAAACTTGTGTCGATACATTGATTGATGACATGGTCAAGATTGAACTTGTGTCGATACGTTGATTGATGACATGGTCAAGATTGAGCTTGTGTCGATACATTGATGGGTGACATGGTCAAGATTGAACTTGTTTCGATACATTGATGGGTGACATGGTCAAGATTGAACTTGTGTCGATACATTGATTGATGACATGGTCAAGATTGAACTTGTGTCGATACATTGATTGATGACATGGTCAAGATTGAACTTGTGTCGATACATTGATTGATGACATGGTCAAGATTGAACTTGTGTCGATACATTGATTGATGACATGGTCAAGATTGAACTTGTGTCTATACATTGATGGGTGACATGGTCAAGATTAAACTTGTGTCGATACATTGATTGATGACATGGTCAAGATTGAACTTGTGTCGATACATTGATTGATGACATGGTCAAGATTGAGCTTGTGTCGATACATTGATTGATGACATGGTCAAGATTGAACTTGTGTCGATACATTGATTGATGACATGGTCAAGATTGAGCTTGTGTCGATACATTGATGGATGACATGGTCAAGATTGAGCTTGTGTCGATACATTGATGGGTGACATGGTCAAGATTAAACTTGTGTCGATACATTGATTGATGACATTGTCAAGATTGAACTTGTGTCGATACATTGATTGATGACATGGTCAAGATTGAGCTTGTGTCGATACATTGATGGGTGACATGGTCAAGATTGAACTTGTGTCGATACATTGATTGATGACATGGTCATGATTGAGCTTATGTCGATACATTGATGGGTGACATGGTCAAGATTAAACTTGTGTCGATACATTGATTGATGACATGGTCAAGATTGAGCTTGTGTCGATACATTGATTGATGACATGGTCAAGTTTGAGCTTGTGTCGATACATTGATTGATGACATGGTCAAGATTGAGCTTGTGTCGATACATTGATTGATGACATGGTCAAGATTGAGCTTGTGTCGATACATTGATTGATGACATGGTCAAGATTGAGCTTGTGTCGATACATTGATGGATGACATGGTCAAGATTGAGCTTGTGTCGATACATTGTTTGTCGACATGGTCAAGATTGAGCTTGTGTCGATACATTGATTGATGACATTGTCAAGATTGAACTTGTATCGATACATTGATTGATGACATGGTCAAGATTGAGCTTGTGTCGATACATTGATTGATGACATTGTCAAGATTGAGCTTGTATCGATACATTGATGGATATCATGGTCAAGATTGAGCTTGTGTCGTCACCATTCCATTAAAAAAAATAATTCTGGTATGAGTTTAATGTACGTTGAGTCTAAATGTCTTTCGGTCGAAATCGAACCAGGCCTGTTGTAGAGCACTTCACGAACCACCACTCCAGATTGCCATTGTCCGTAGCGCCCGCCGACACTTAGTGAATGTTTGACTGTTCCTAGAGTTGTGTCTAAAACAGCGTGTCTGTCGCTAGTTCCACACCCTCCCCACAACGTCTCTCATGGGATTTCAAGATAATTTGAGGATTTCAAGATAATTTGACTGTTTAATTTGCTTGAATTGGTTTGCCTATCCGGATGAAGACATACTGTAGTTTAGATGTTACTACAAAAAGGGAACGCAATATGCTGACGTTTACATGATGCTTTCTTCACAAGACGAGGACAAGGACAACAAACGGTGATGCACATATACCTGTTATTGTCACCAAACCTTGTAGGAGTGTACGTCACACCCCACTACTGGTTCCTTGCTTTACCGCAGCACTGCACTTATTTGCCTGTTCCCTAAACATTTTATCAGTACATGATCTCCCACTTATAAAGTCTGCCTGCTCTTCTCTAAGCTTTCGTTCCACACTTTTCTTTATGCGTTGGAGAACCATTTGGCAAATATCTTCCCAGTACTGACAGCAAATTTATACCTCAGCTTTATACCTCAGCTTTATACCTCAGCTTTATACCTCAGATTTATACCTCAGCTTTATACCTCAGATTTACACCTTAGATTTATACTACTCCAATTTTCACATCGACTGAGGTCCCCTTTCTTAAAGCTTTAGACAATAATCCCTTTTTTCCATGCTTTTGGTACTTTTTCATCTTCCAAAATTGTATTGAATAATTTTTCTAAGACTTTTGCGCTCAGTCCTGGGTCTGCCTTGAACATGTCTGCAGAACTTCTATCTTCACCAGGTACTTTGTTACGTTTAATCTGTTTGATGGCAGTTTCAATGTTGTCGTATGTAAGCTTCCCTTTCTTCATTTCCAACTGGACAGGTGGCGGGGAAGTAGAAACTTCATTTACTGGTTCTGGCCTGTTGATAGTTTCTTTAAAGTATTCTTCCCATCTTTTCATTTTATTTGGCTAATGGTTCTCCATTTTTACTTCGCACAATGGTGCTACCATTTTTGAAGCCACCAGAGAGAATCTTTGTGTCCTGTAAACAGTTCTGCTGTCCTCTTTCTCTAATGCCTCTTGAGCATCAGTTGCCACAGTCTCCATATACTGTCTTTTATCTTTCCTCATATTCTTCTTAACCATGTTGCTCTTCTCTGTATAATCCTCGATTAGTTTGGCTTTATCATCTTACCAACATTTTAGCATTAGTTGTTTGATAGTCTTTCTTTCTTGAAGCAAGTTTCGTGACTTCTGTAATCCAGTCCTTCCTTGCCTTAGGATGTTGTTTAAGGACTTCCTGATTAACATCTACATATATATATATATATATATATATATATATATATATATATATATATATATATATTGTAACATCAAGGAAGAAAATCAATTCATTCGAAACAAAATGCTACAGAAAAATCATTAAGATACCTATGATAATGAAAGAGAGCAATAAAGACATTACACGATTTAAACATTAAAACGAACTGGCTTATAATCACCATTCTACAAAAGAAAAGAAAATACTATGGCCACGTCAAGAGACACAGCGGGCTGGAAAGAACACTAATGCAAGGCAAGGTTCCTGGGCGACTCATCAGAGGCAGACCAAGAAGAAGTTGGTTTCCAGATATCAAAGAGACCTTTAGCGAGACAACAGAAGAAGTAGGAGATCTGGCTAGAGGCAGATATTCTTTCAGACGGGCTGTGGCGAATGCAACGTTCTACATAGGACATGCGACCTAATGATATAATTTCGTAACTCTTGGAACTGTTCATTTACCTCTTCTTCTTGTATATCCTGATGGGCATGGAATCTGTTAGTAACGTTTATGACGAACTGGGACTTGATTGTGTTATCATTGTGAATCAAATATCTGTTTTTGGCCATGTTTTGTGTCTTTTTTAGTTTTAACTTTATTTTGCATAATTGCATATTGTGATCGCGTTCGGCCTCTGATTGAAGTGGTCCTGGTAATATTCAATTTGATCACGTCACTGAACATTTTTAGTTCACATGCTGTCTGGTACAACACCCACAAAAGTCTCACTATTAAACAAATTAGCAAAATGAATGTACGCCCATAGTGTCATTTGTTTCTTTTGTATCCGCCACGAAGGTTCATCTTACACGTTTTCAATGTTCGGTATAAATGACTATGATTGTTCTATATCAACAAATATATCAACAAAAATGTGAATGTGATAAATTACAGGTGCAGCACAAGAGTTACGCGAAGAGAAAGAGCAACCCGTTTTTGTAGCCAGTTCTTCACAAGTGAGTCAGGTCAAATCACACAAGCACGTCAGTTCTTTCCAAATCAAAAAGCCAAAACTAGACACGGAGCAAGATTTGTATTGGCCTGCCCGGTTATAGAGCTAGAGGTGAGACCTAATACCTGTTGGTTTATCTTCATATACTCTATAAACATCAATTTATTGATCTGTTCACTATTTAAGAACATTCGTTATATAAATTTACAGATATTTTAGATATATTTACATCTATTGTTTAGTTTCTAGAGTAAACATCTACTTTGATGCTTTTTTTCCAAAGAAAGAGAAAAATGTTCTCAACACTACACATTCACCGCAACACAGAAGAGCGGAAAATAGAGATCACCTGCCACACGGAAGTGGAGAAAATAGAGATCACCTGCCACACGGAAGTGGAGAAAATAGAGATCACCTGCCACACGGAAGTGGAGAAAATAGAGATCACCTGCCACACGGAAGTGGAGAAAATAGAGATCACCTGCCACACGGAAGTGGAGAAAGTAGAGATCACCTGCCACACGGAAGTGGAGAAAATAGAGATCACCTGCCACACGGAAGTGGAGAAAATAGAGATAACCTTCCACACGGAAGTGGAGAAGTGGAGCCACACGCAAGTGGCTGTGCCTCTAAAGTTACAGATAACACCACAAACAAAACTACTACTTTCAGTAAGCATTTTAATTAGTCGGATATATCTGAAGATCAATAGTAGATATAAAAAGAATTGAAGTCAACAGTCACAATATAAACAATTTGCAATATACGGAGGGCACAGTTTTAATAGCAGAGACAGAGAATGAACTACAAGAAATGATAGACATAATAGTAAAAGAAAGCAACAAGAAAGGTATCAGTCTGAATAGTAAAAAAAACAGAAGTAATGGTCATATCGAAGAAACAATCGTCACCAGCATGCAACATAAAAATAAACAGGACAAAACTGAAACAAGCGCAACGCGTCAAATACTTGGGCACAATAATAACATCAGATGGAAGATGCACTACAGAAATAAAAAGCAGAATAGCTCAGGCCAAAATAGCATTTCAGAAAATGAAAAACATCTTATGCAACAAATCTTTTGTCGATAGAACTGAAGAAGAGAGTTCATCGGTGCTATATATACCCATTTCCGACCTATGGAAGCGAATCATGGACAGTAAACAAACAAACAAACAAACGAAAAGACGATTAGAGGTCACAGAGATGGAATTTCCCAAAAGAATATTGAAAGTTTTCTGGACAGCTAAAAAGACGAACGAGGAATTTCTCAAAGAGGTCAACACAAAAAGGGAGCTCCTAAGAAACATCTGAAAGAAGCAATTAACTTTAACGGGCACATCGTGAGAAAAGGGAAAGTTGGAATACTTGGTTACAACTGGGGAAATACAGGGAAAGAGCGATTGCTGACAACAAAGAGGTGAAATACTAGATAGCTTGGTGTTATGGCATGGAAAAAAAAAACAACAGAATTTATAAAATGTACAATTGAAAGAAGATTGTAGAAGGACATGATCGCCTACGCCAACCGTATGGCGCATGATGATGATATAAAAAAAAAACAAAGTAAAGTGCCCTGTCACGACAAGTGGCGTATAGAGAATATGGTGTTAGTGACCATAATTTGTATAGACCTTCGGCACATGATTTTTGGGGTAATGTGGTCGGTATTACGCCCGTGCCGCTTTACTTTCCCAGAAAAAATCCGGTATCCATTTAAGGCTGTGTGAATCCGGAAGCTGTCGGTTGATGATTGATGATATCTGAAGCGATAATTCGAAGCTCACCTTGCAAGATGCAATATCTATGTCAATGGCCAGCTCCAGAATGCAAGATCCCCTAGGAAAACTTGAAAAATGGATGAACACCTGGTTACTACCAATTAACGAAAAAAAAAAAACTATGAGGGGAGGTCAAAAAGTAATGCACACCAATTTTTTTCTCGGCTAATAATAAAGATAGGAATATGAAATTTTGCACACTTGGAATATGACATGTTCTAATTATGTGTACCAAATTGCACAGCATTCTGATAAATATTACGCAATCTATGAACCGTTACAATGGAGCTTGTCAACAATGTCCGTTACAAACAGCGAATTGTCATAGAATTTCTGGTTGCGGAAAAAGAAACTGTGGCAAACATTCATAAACGACTGTGTGCAGTGTACAAATGTTCTGCAGTCGATAGGAGCACAGTTAGTCGCTGGGTTCAGAGAATTAAAGCTGCAGAAAGTGTACGAGTGGAGCTGCATGATTTACCGCGTTCTGGACGTGTTGCCTCGGCTACCAGCACAGACATGTTAAACCGGGCTGATGCCATTATTCGTAAGGATAGGCGTATCACTAGTCAGCAATTGGCATTGCGGCTTACAGTCAGCAAGGGAAGTGCAATCGCAATTTTAAAACTCTCGGATATTCAAAGATTTGCGCTCGATGGGTTCCTCGGTGCCTAACAAATGATCACAGAGTTCAAAGGAAAACATTCTGTTCTGAATTGTTGGAGCGTTTCGGTGTTGAAGGAGAAATGTTTTTGTCAAAAATTGTTACCGGTGACGAAACGTGGGCACATCATTATGAGCCTGAAACAAAAATGCAGTCAATAGAATGGCATCATCCGCAGTCACCAAAAAGAAAAAAATTCAAAACATCTCCATCAGCCGGAAAGGTATATATACAAAGGTATATATAGGTATATATAAAGGTGTATATAAAGGTATATATATGACTATACGTAGGAAGAGTAAGACCAGTCCTAGAGTATGGAGTCACAGCCTGCGCCACATCTTCCAAATTACAGCTTAGCAAAATAAGCAAAACAAAAAACCAGGCTGCCCGTATCATCACTGGTGCTATGAAATCTACACCTACCGAGACTCTAGAAACAGTAACAGGTTTACAACCTTAGAAGACAGACGGAAAACTAAAGTAATACAGCAAGCGGAGAAATATAAAAGGTTCCTTAGCCACCCCATGCACCAAAGAATAACTGGTTTCGGAAAAGTAAGACTAAAGAGGAGAAACTTCGCTGCAATCTCCAAAGAACTGGCAACTAGTGACCCAGTACTGTCCCAAACAATGCCGAAAGCCATAAGTCCATCTGATATGACTCCTCATGGGAAACACAAAATACCAGAGCTTAAGGAAGACATAATAGGAATCATGAAAAAAAGGCACCCAAACAGACACCGAGAGAAACACATAACAGAAAAACACATAAACGACAACTACCCACATGACTCCTGATTACACATATACACAGATGACTCTGCTACAAATGCCACCAGAAATGGAGGGGGTGGTGTGTTCTTGAGACTGAATAACCAGGAAGAGATCACCAAGTCAAAAGCTACTGGGAAATTCTCAAACAACTATAAAGCAGACACTGAGGCCCTCAAAAGACGCTGCAAATCTGGCTATCCAAGACAAATATAACATGCACAAGAAAGTGGTGATACTGACTGATGCACTGTCAGTCCTAACAGCTCTAAAAACCCTCAGGAACAGCGAGCTAGATGAGAACAACCCTAGACAGCTACGATGAAGCCAAATCCATCATCAAAGGCCAATACCATGAAAAATGGAAACAAGAACACCCAAAGTATAACGAGAGGGGTGGATACCACCAGCTATCAAGGAGGGATCAAGTCATCATACTTCGTCTACGCACTGGCCACAATAGAATGAGAAACATGTTCATCAAACTCAAAATAGGAACTACTAGCCTATGCCACTGTACACTGGATAACACGACAACAAAACATTCTACAGGATTGCCCCCACTACACAGACCTGAGAAGAGCAATGTGGTCCACACCCATTTTCCTGGAAGAGAAACTATACGGGGCAACCGAATCACTTAAACAGACAGCTGCCTTCATAAGAGAATACGGGGGGGGGGGGGGGGAAGAGAGATTGTTTGGAAGGACGCCGGCCTCGAGACAGAGAGGTTGTGGGTTCAAATCCTGGTTACACCGGTTGGGATTTTATTTATGATTTCTCTCTGCGGCAACTACCCCTGGTCTTAGCAGCGAGGCCCGGCTGTAAAGGTCAATTACTCATCGATAGAAAAAATATGAGTACCTCCGAAGTCGGAGTTATCTGCCTGTGCGACGAGGGACCCCTGTGCACACGGCTGCCAGGGAAAATGGATTGACACACAACATTCAGTTCCTAGTCTCTAGGGACGTCGTCATATGTAAAAATTTGGCAAAAGAAAGAAAAATAAGAGAATCCGGAATCCTAGTCTGAATGAACCATGATCGCAGAAGAAGAAGAAGCAAGATACAACATTAATGAACTGGTAAACGTTACCCAGAAGGCAATATTGGTCTGTTTCGTCAGACATTGGAACGAGCAGAGCACTGTGTATATCTTGGTAGTAAGATGAAACTCAGAAATATATCAGAAGCAGGATAACAAAAGCAGGAGCAAATAAAAAAATAACTTGGACAAAATATAGCGATAAAAAAAAATAACTAAACAAGAAATCTAAACTTAGAATATTCAACTCAAACGTATTATTAACCCTTATCAACGCACGTGAAAGCTGGAAAATACAAAAGAGATTGATGGAAAATTAAAAGCTTTGAAGACAAATGTCTAAGAAAAAAACTCTGTCCACAATGGAATGAATTTAAGATATATAGAGATAAGAGGAATGGCCATGAGACCACCGACCTCATCTACAATTAGCAAGAGAAGATGGACATACGTCGGACATGTGTTGAGAAAAGATGACAGGATAATTCCAAAACATGTTCTTCTATGGGAAACTTCAGGGTACATAAAAAAGAGGAAGAACTAGAGAGGCACTAAAAATAACACTTATAAGAGAAGCAAAACTGGCAGGCATTGACTCATCAGAAAAGCTTGAACATCTCACACACACACAAAAGAAATAGATGAAGAAATACACTACCAGCCCAATGCGACGTCTAGCGGTGCTGGAGAGAGCAAGGTCAAGAAACGTTACTATGGGGACACACACAATCGGTAATAATATTGACTTGCTTGATACATAATGTAAAAAAAAAAAAAAACTAAAACTCAACTTAAGCTGGCTTCAAAGCTAATTTTTTTTTAAAATATGAGGTATTGTAAACATAAAAAAAAATGTGTACATATTCTGTACATGTAATGTTCACAGGGACCGGGACGTCTAGGCCAGGCAGAAAATTGGGTCCAAATGACGACCAGTTTGTCAATGACGTCTCTGCCAACAACAGAGTTGAGTTACAACACAAATCTTACAGATTACAACCTGGCAGCTGTTGGTAAGCTCTAACTCTGCTTCTCTTTGGGGCAGTGCTTGCTTCTGTTTAACACTTACAGCACTGGTGTGTTTAACACTTACAGCACTGGTGTGTTTAACATTTACAGCACTGGTGTGTTTAACACTTACAGCACTGGTGTGTTTAACACTTACAGCACTGGTGTGTTTAACACTTACAGCACTGGTGTGTTTAACATTTGCAGCACTGGTGTGTTTAACACTTACAGCACTGGTGTGTTTAACACTTACAGCACTGATGTGTTAAAAAAAAAATAAACCTGCCAGCATTGAATATGGCAACTTGAATCAAGCTTTAAAATACTGGGTTTTAAATACTTTGAAATACATTTTTAATATATATATAATACAGAATGGCCAAAACCATGAATTAGCCATTCTGTTTTGATTCCAAACTATTCCAAATATGTCCTAATTGTCTAGTGTAAAAAAAAAAAATGTATGTATTCATGCTCTTGATAAAAACCTGGAATGTATGTTGACTGTTGGTTGACATGAGAAGATTGAACATTGTCTGCCTTATTTGTGATTAGGTCACAAGTTCCGAGCAGTTTATGCCTACAAGCCAGTGTGCAAGGGAGAGATGGCACTCAAGGAAGGAGAACTGTGGTGTGTAAGGAAAGGGACCGCAATGGTTGGATGTTTGGGCTCAATCCCAGAACAAACCAGGAAGGCTGGTTTCCTGCTGTTTATGTTGATGAAGTAAGATTAAGTTACAATTTTACAAGAAAATGAGAAAGAATCTTGTGTGTAACCAATATGGCTATACCTGTTCATTTTGCTGTTTGCTTATTTTGGGATCATCACTGAATACCAGATTAATCCATATGTTTTTCGATATCCCCGTCGTGATCCTTGAAAAACCGAGGAGAATCCTCCCCCTTGTGCATGAACTCCGTAGCATGGCCTGGGACCCACGGTGTAGGTAGGTTTCTGCTGACATTTTTTCCCAGAGCGGCGGTCCCATTTATGGCCTGCTCTTTTTTATTTTAACTGCCAAGGGTTCTTTAACATGTGCGAGTACACACGGGACCTCCTGTTCCCATTATCTGAGAGGGCTAGATGTTGGATCTCACCACCCAAGAGATCAAGGGAGGGTAATGTCAAAGAAACCATAGATTCATTTTTTTTTAATTTTTTTTTTTTAAATCACTTCAGGTAGGCTTTGAATGCAGATCCTTCCTGTCTATAGGCTGATGTCGTACCTCTACACTGCCCAGCCCTCTACTTGTTCAGTATTCTTGTGACCCACACACTTATTTCTTTAGAGCTATTTGACACAAAGAGGAAAAATTAAAAAATAAAAAAAGGTATGTAAGAAGCTTTACGTGACAAGTGGACGACACAGACTAAACAACGTTTCGGCTCAATAGGCCTTCATCAGGAACAAACAATAAAAACACACACACACAAATTAATAACGAAACAACCAAACAAAAACAGGTGGCAAACGTACAAAAACTAAAGGATGATCAAAATGGCAGTCAAGTAAAAGGATAAAACTAAGATATAAATACTAAAGTAAACACTAAGGACGAAATACAAACATTAAGTAGCAGCTGTATTGTACTAGTAAAGGGTTAAGGCATAAAAATGCGAAGCTGCAGTAAAGCTGAATATGAGGAAAAATTAAAAAAATAAAAAAGGTATGTAAGAAGCTTTACGTGACAAGTGGACGACACAGACTAAACAACGTTTCGGCTCAATAGGCCTTCATCAGGAACAAACAATAAAAACACACACACACAAATTAATAACGAAACAACCAAAACAAAAACAGGTGGCAAACGTACAAAAACTAAAGGATGATCAAAATGGCAGTCAAGTAAAAGGATAAAACTAAGATATAAATACTAAAGTAAACACTAAGGACGAAATACAAACATTAAGTAGCAGCTGTATTGTACTAGTAAAGGGTTAAGGCATAAAAATGCGAAGCTGCAGTAAAGCTGAATATGAGGAAAAATAAAAAATAAAAAAAGGTATGTAAGAAGCTTACGTGACAAGTGGACGACACAGACTAAACAACGTTTCGGCTCAATAGGCCTACATCAGGAACAAACAATAAAAACACACACACACAAATTAATAACGAAACAACCAAAACAAAAACAGGTGGCAAACGTACAAAAACTAAAGGATGATCAAAATGGCAGTCAAGTAAAAGGATAAAACTAAGATATAAATACTAAAGTAAACACTAAGGACGAAATACAAACATTAAGTAGCAGCTGTATTGTACTAGTAAAGGGGTTAAGGCATAAAAATGCGAAGCTGCAGTAAAGCTGAATATGAGGAAAAATTAAAAAATAAAAAAAGGTATGTAAGAAGCTTTACGTGACAAGTGGACGACACAGACTAAACAACGTTTCGGCTCAATAGGCCTTCATCAGGAACAAACAATAAAAACACACACACACAAATTAATAACGAAACAACCAAAACAAAAACAGGTGGCAAACGTACAAAAACTAAAGGATGATCAAAATGGCAGTCAAGTAAAAGGATAAAACTAAGATATAAATACTAAAGTAAACACTAAGGACGAAATACAAACATTAAGTAGCAGCTGTATTGTACTAGTAAAGGGTTAAGGCATAAAAATGCGAAGCTGCAGTAAAGCTGAATATGAGGAAAAATTAAAAAATAAAAAAAGGTATGTAAGAAGCTTTACGTGACAAGTGGACGACACAGACTAAACAACGTTTCGGCTCAATAGGCCTTCATCAGGAACAAACAATAAAAACACACACACACAAATTAATAACGAAACAACCAAAACAAAAACAGGTGGCAAACGTACAAAAACTAAAGGATGATCAAAATGGCAGTCAAGTAAAAGGATAAAACTAAGATATAAATACTAAAGTAAACACTAAGGACGAAATACAAACATTAAGTAGCAGCTGTATTGTACTAGTAAAGGGTTAAGGCATAAAAATGCGAAGCTGCAGTAAAGCTGAATATGAGGAAAAATTAAAAAATAAAAAAAGGTATGTAAGAAGCTTTACGTGACAAGTGGACGACACAGACTAAACAACGTTTCGGCTCAATAGGCCTTCATCAGGAACAAACAATAAAAACACACACACACAAATTAATAACGAAACAACCAAAACAAAAACAGGTGGCAAACGTACAAAAACTAAAGGATGATCAAAATGGCAGTCAAGTAAAAGGATAAAACTAAGATATAAATACTAAAGTAAACACTAAGGACGAAATACAAACATTAAGTAGCAGCTGTATTGTACTAGTAAAGGGTTAAGGCATAAAAATGCGAAGCTGCAGTAAAGCTGAATATGAGGAAAAATTAAAAAATAAAAAAAGGTATGTAAGAAGCTTTTTTTTGTCACGTAAAGCTTCTTACATACCTTTTTTTATTTTTTAATTTTCCTCATATTCAGCTTTACTGCAGCTTCGCATTTTTATGCCTTAACCCTTTACTAGTACAATACAGCTGCTACTTAATGTTTGTATTTCGTCCTTAGTGTTTACTTAGTATTTATATCTTAGTTTTATCCTTTTACTTGACTGCCATTTTGATCATCCTTTAGTTTTTGTACGTTTGCCACCTGTTTTTGTTTGGTTGTTTCGTTATTAATTTGTGTGTGTGTGTTTTTATTGTTTGTTCCTGATGAAGGCCTATTGAGCCGAAACGTTGTTTAGTCTGTGTCGTCCACTTGTCACGTAAAGCTTCTTACATACCTTTTTTTATTTTTTAATTTTTCCTCATATTCAGCTTACTGCAGCTTCGCATTTTTATGCCTTAACCCTTTACTAGTACAATACAGCTGCTACTTAATGTTTGTATTTCGTCCTTAGTGTTTACTTTAGTATTTATATCTTAGTTTTATCCTTTTACTTGACTGCCATTTGATCATCCTTTAGTTTTTGTACGTTTGCCACCTGTTTTTGTTTTGGTTGTTTCGTTATTAATTTGTGTGTGTGTGTTTTTATTGTTTGTTCCTGATGAAGGCCTATTGAGCCGAAACGTTGTTTAGTCTGTGTCGTCCACTTGTCACGTAAAGCTTCTTACATACCTTTTTTTATTTTTTAATTTTTCCTCATATTCAGCTTTACTGCAGCTTCGCATTTTTATGCCTTAACCCTTTACTAGTACAATACAGCTGCTACTTAATGTTTGTATTTCGTCCTTAGTGTTTACTTTAGTATTTATATCTTAGTTTTATCCTTTACTTGACTGCCATTTTGATCATCCTTTAGTTTTTGTACGTTTGCCACCTGTTTTTTTTGGTTGTTTCGTTATTAATTTGTGTGTGTGTTTTTATTGTTTGTTCCTGATGAAGGCCTATTGAGCCGAAACGTTGTTTAGTCTGTGTCGTCCACTTGTCACGTAAAGCTTCTTACATACCTTTTTTTATTTTTTAATTTTTCCTCATATTCAGCTTTACTGCAGCTTCGCATTTTTATGCCTTAACCCTTTACTAGTACAATACAGCTGCTACTTAATGTTTGTATTTCGTCCTTAGTGTTTACTTTAGTATTTATATCTTAGTTTTATCCTTTTACTTGACTGCCATTTTGATCATCCTTTAGTTTTTGTACGTTTGCCACCTGTTTTTGTTTTGGTTGTTTCGTTATTAATTTGTGTGTGTGTTTTTATTGTTTGTTCCTGATGAAGGCCTATTGAGCCGAAACGTTGTTTAGTCTGTGTCGTCCACTTGTCACGTAAAGCTTCTTACATACCTTTTTTATTTTTTAATTTTTCCTCATATTCAGCTTTACTGCAGCTTCGCATTTTTATGCCTTAACCCTTTACTAGTACAATACAGCTGCTACTTAATGTTTGTATTTCGTCCTTAGTGTTTACTTAGTATTTATATCTTAGTTTTATCCTTTTACTTGACTGCCATTTTGATCATCCTTTAGTTTTTGTACGTTTGCCACCTGTTTTTGTTTTGGTTGTTTCGTTATTAATTTGTGTGTGTGTGTTTTTATTGTTTGTTCCTGATGAAGGCCTATTGAGCCGAAACGTTGTTTAGTCTGTGTCGTCCACTTGTCACGTAAAGCTTCTTACATACCTTTTTTTATTTTTTAATTTTCCTCATATTCAGCTTTACTGCAGCTTCGCATTTTTATGCCTTAACCCTTTACTAGTACAATACAGCTGCTACTTAATGTTTGTATTTCGTCCTTAGTGTTTACTTTAGTATTTATATCTTAGTTTTATCCTTTTACTTGACTGCCATTTTGATCATCCTTTAGTTTTTGTACGTTTGCCACCTGTTTTTGTTTTGGTTGTTTCGTTATTAATTTGTGTGTGTGTGTTTTTATTGTTTGTTCCTGATGAAGGCCTATTGAGCCGAAACGTGTTTAGTCTGTGTCGTCCACTTGTCACGTAAAGCTTCTTACATACCTTTTTTTATTTTTTAATTTTCCTCATATTCAGCTTTACTGCAGCTTCGCATTTTTATGCCTAACCCTTTACTAGTACAATACAGCTGCTACTTAATGTTTGTATTTCGTCCTTAGTGTTTACTTTAGTATTTATATCTTAGTTTTATCCTTTTACTTGACTGCCATTTTGATCATCCTTTAGTTTTTGTACGTTTGCCACCTGTTTTTGTTTGGTTGTTTCGTTATTAATTTGTGTGTGTGTGTTTTTATTGTTTGTTCCTGATGAAGGCCTATTGAGCCGAAACGTTGTTTAGTCTGTGTCGTCCACTTGTCACGTAAAGCTTCTTACATACCTTTTTTTATTTTTTAATTTTTCCTCATATTCAGCTTTACTGCAGCTTCGCATTTTTATGCCTTAACCCTTTACTAGTACAATACAGCTGCTACTTAATGTTTGTATTTCGTCTTAGTGTTTACTTTAGTATTTATATCTTAGTTTTATCCTTTTACTTGACTGCCATTTTGATCATCCTTTAGTTTTTGTACGTTTGCCACCTGTTTTTGTTTTGGTTGTTTCGTTATTAATTTGTGTGTGTGTGTTTTATTGTTTGTTCCTGATGAAGGCCTATTGAGCCGAAACGTTGTTTAGTCTGTGTCGTCCACTTGTCACGTAAAGCTTCTTACATACCTTTTTTTATTTTTTAATTTTCCTCATATTCAGCTTTACTGCAGCTTCGCATTTTTATGCCTTAACCCTCTATTTGACACAACCTTTCTATACTTGTTTTGTTCCTATGAAAATTCTCATAACTATTTTGCTGTGCAGATTAAGGAAAAATTATAAAGGGAAGCATCTCTGTTCATATATTAATGTTTAATTGTGACAACAGTTTATGTTGATCTTACTGCCAATTTTATTTATTAATTTACTTATTAATTTAAGTATATTTTATATTTTTTCGATACTATTTCATAAAAAAATATCTATTGTAACTCAGATAACACTTTTATGACATCATTATTTTGGATTCTGCCAATAACAATTTTCACAGCATTTTACCACTACTGGGGTCTGCTGGTGGGACTTTTAGGACTGGAGAATAAATGCTGCTAATTCAGTGCCGTTGTCTCGAGGTTTTCAAGTCTGCATTTTGATTTCACCAAAGCTAAAAACAAATGTTGACCCTAACGGGATTTGAACCATGTTCTCATGAATTCTCTCAATGATATTGTATAATTAATGACACACGGACAAAGATTTTGTTTTTCACTTTTATGGTCCTCTTTTTTGTTTTATTTTTTACAGTTTTAAAGTTGTAATTTAAAAGTAAACAATAAACATTATAAAACAATACAATGGGCGAAAAAACATGCATTTATCACACAATACATGATTCTACTCACAGGTATCCAGTGATTACGAGTTGGATTTCAACTTTGACATTCCAGAAACCTATGACATACTTGAATCAAACAAACTACACAACACTGATCAGTATTGGACTGGTATAGGTGAGTCATTATTCATAACTTTAGACAAAAATACCTTGACAGAGAACAAACATGTGATAGACATCTATAGATCCCAATATCTATTTCTTGTGTTATATAATAATTGGCTTTGTCAACTTTGATCCTTGCATAAATAATACTTATCTTTTTTCTTTATTATTAAAGATCTAATTTCATCTTTGCTGTTTAAATTAGATTATTCTAGTATGTTGCAAGCAAATTATTTGAAAGTATGACAAAAATGATGTTCCAATGATATAAATAACCTTGGCATTCATGTAAACAACCTTGACATTCATTTAAGCACGCACAGTATTCATTTTAGGCCATCATTAACATTCATTTCAGCAATTGTTACTATTAATTTTAGGCAATCATTGACATTCATTTCAGCAATTGTTACTATTCATTTAGGCAATCATGACATTCATTTAAGCACTCACAGTATTCATTTTAGGCCATCATTAACATTCATTTCAGCAATTTTTACTATTCATTTTAGGCAATCATTGACATTCATTTCAGCAATTTTTACTATTCATTTTAGGCCATCATTAACATTCATTTCAGCAATTTTTACTATTCATTTTAAGCAATCATTGACATTCATTTCAGCAATTTTTACTATTCATTTTAGGCAATCATTGACATTCATTTCAGCAATTGTTACTATTCATTTTAGGCAATCATTGACATTCATTTCAGCAATTTTTACTATTCATTTTAAGCAATCATTGACATTCATTTCAGCAATTGTTACTATTCATTTTAGGCAATCATTGACATTCATTTCAACAATGTTACTATTCATTTAGGCAATCATTGACATTCATTTCAGCAATTGTTACTATTCATTTTAGGCAATCATTGACATTCATTTCAGCAATTGTTACTATTCATTTAGGCAATCATTGACATTCATTTCAGCAATTGTTACTATTCATTTAGGCAATCATTGACATTCATTTCAGCAATTGTTACTGTTCATTTAGGCAATCATTGACATTCATTTCAGCAATTGTTACTATTTATTTAGGCAATCATTGACATTCATTTCAGCAATTGTTACTATTTATTTAGGCAATCATTGACATTCATTTCAGCAATTGTTACTATTCATTTTAGGCAATCATTGACATTCATTTCAACAATTGTTACTATTTATTTTAGGCAATCATTGACATTCATTTCAGCAATTGTTACTATTTATTTTAGGCAATCATTGACATTCATTTCAGCAATTGTTACTATTTATTTAGGCAATCATTGACATTCATTTCAGCAATTGTTACTATTCATTTTAGGCAATCATTGACATTCATTTCAACAATTGTTACTATTTATTTTAGGCAATCATTGACATTCATTTCAGCAATTGTTACTATTTATTTTAGGCAATCATTGACATTCATTTCAGCAATTGTTACTATTTATTTAGGCAATCATTGACATTCATATTAGCAATTGTTACTATTCATTTAGGCAATCATTGACATTCATTTCAGCAATTGTTACTATTCATTTAGGCAATCATTGACATTCATATTAGCAATTGTGACTATTTATTTAGGCAATCATTGACATTCATATTAGCAATTGTGACTATTGATTTAGGCAATCATTCATTTCAGCAATTGTTACTATTCATTTAGGTAGGCATTCATTTCAGCAATTATTACTATTCATTTAAGCAATACAACCATGCGCTGCTGGGGCCTGAAAGGGGAGTAAAGAATAGTGGCGCTGTACCCTACCAGGCATATTAGTAAGAGGTGAGAAAGGAGGGTTGGGCATGGGACTGACTATCCCATAATGTAAAAAAAATAAGCCGAAAAAAACTTCACAAACATGGACAAGTCAAAGAAAAGAATAAAAGTAAATCCACCATCCAGGATTGATAAAGACTCTCTGTCTAAGAGACCTATGATATGATGCAAGCCAGAGAAAGCTGTAAGGAGTCCGGGTTGCTGACTCACCTTTTGTCCACCAGGAACATTCCTCCAGAACTGGCACCTGGAATGTACATACCCTAAACAAACAAGGAAAAGCTGCACAGTTAGCAGCAGAAATGAGAAATTACAAAATAGATATTCTGGGAATGTGAGAAACAAGACGACTAGGAACGGAAAGAATAAAACTAAATACAGGAGAGATGATTTTATCATCAGGACACCAGGAACCTGGAACACAACATAGTGAAGGGGTAGCTATAATATGATCAAGGAATGCACAGAAGACACTAATAGAATGGGAAGCAGTAGGGCCAAGACTAATGAGAGCAACATTTATACAACAAAAAACAAAATAAAATGACACATTATCCAATGCTATGCACCAACCAATGATAAGGATGATTTAGTTAAAGATGAATTCTATAAACAGTTACAATGTCAGATGGATGAAAGATGAGCAAGGATATTATGATCTTGATGGGAGATCTAAATGCTAAAGTAGGATCTGACAACAGAGGCTTTGAAGAGATTATGGGAAAACATGGACTTGGAGATATAAACGAGAATGGAGAGACATTTGTGAACTTCTGTGCCCTTAATCAAGTGAGCCTAGGAGGAACAATATTCCAACATAAAAGAATACACAAAGCTACATGGGTGTCACCAGATCATAGAACAGGGGACCAAATTTACCACATATGTATTAATAAAAAGTTGAAGTGAACCATACATGATATAAAAGTATATAGAGGGGCAGATATAGCTTCTGATCATTATCTTCTGCTAGCCAAACTTAAATTTAAACTAAAAAGATATACTACAATGAATAAGGGTAGAAAGTATTTCAATGTAGGGTTTCTTAAAGAAGAAGGAATTAAAGATAAATTTGCAGTCACAATATCAAACAAATACCAAGTCTTCCAACAAAATAGAAAATACAATAAATATAGAAGATCATTGGAAACAGGTAAAGGATATACGGAAAGAGACATGTGAAGAAACGCTGGGGAAAAGAGAACACCAGAATAAGGTATGGATGACAGCAGAGACCCTGGATAAAGTTAATGAAAGAAAGAACAAGAAAGCAGACATAAATAAAAGCAAAACAAGAAGTAATAAAGCCAAGACACAGGAAGCTTACACAGAGGTGAACAAAGAAGTGAGAAGATGCATTAAAAGGGATAAGAGGAAATATATAGATGAACTAGCTAAAGAGGCAGAGGAAGCAGCCAATAAAGGGAATATGAAAGAACTGTAGAACAGCACAAAGAAATTAAGTGGAAAATACAAACAGATCAATGCCTTTATTAAAGATAAGAAAGGAAATCTGCTTAGTAATATAAGGGAACAAATGGGGAGATGGAAAGAGCACTTTGAAGAACTTTTGAACAGATCTGGCTCAAATAATCCTCCAGATATACTACCAGCAGAAGAAGAGTGACATGTTAACTGTGGAAAATCAAGCAAAGAAGAAATAATGAAAGCCATCAAGCTATTAAAAAAGGGTAAAGCCACAGGACCAGTTGAAATTCATTTGGAAGCCATCAAAGCAGATGTTAACACCTCTACCAAGATGTTACATAATCTATTAAATAAAATTTGGGAGTGGGAAGTAGTACCTCAAGACTGGAAAGAAGGTTATATGATCAAACTACCAAAGAAAGGAAGTTTACAGGAGTGCACACATTATAGGGGAATTATGCTACTATCAGTGCCAGGAAAAATATTAAGCAGAATCATTCTGGAGAGATGAAAAGAGGCCATAGAGAAACATTTGAGAGATGAACAAGCAGGTTTTAGGAAGAACAAATCATGTGCTGATCAAATAACTACTCAACGTATAATAGTTGAACAAAGTTTAGAACTACAGTCCCCACTTTATTTGGATTCATAGATTACGAAAAAGCATTTGATAGTTTAGACAGAAGAATAAGAAACTAAGAACAGGACACAATCGACTCCATAGTCACATGTATACAAAATTCAAGATCGGCACATCAACTACTTGTACATGTGGACAGGCACCCCAGACTGCTGAACACATACTTCAAGACTGCACTGAATATAGTAGACTGAGGAAAATCCATTGGCCCATAGATACAACACAACAGACAAAACTATATGGGCCACTGCAAGAATTACAAAAGACAGTAAAATTCATACAGGAAACGACATTGCAGATATAGACAATACTTCGAGCGAACGAAAGATAGATAGACAGAAGAATGCTTTGGAAGTTGCTGAGTCATTATGGAATCCATATAAAGTTTATGAACCTGATAAAAACAATGTATGAAGGAATGAAATGTAGTGTGGTGCATGAAGAGCAGCTTACAGAAGCATTTGAAATAAGAACAGGAGTAAGGCAGGGATGCCTTCTGTCTCCATTTCTCTTTCTACTGGCCATGGATTGGATTTTGAAAATAAATCAAAACAACAGAAATGGAATCCAGTGGTCACTGACCAAACAACTTGATGATTTAGACTTTGCTGATGACATAGCTCTCCTATCACACAGCCATCAACAGATGCAGGATAAAATTAACATACTTGATGGAAGATCACAACAGCTAGGACTGAAATTTATAGAGATAAGACCATTATGAGAATTAATGCAGTTGGTAATAACCAAATAAAATGAGGAGAAATACCTCTACTAGATGTATAAATCTTACATATATCTGGGTAGTAATATAGATAAAGAGGGAGGAACAGACAATGATACCAAAATAAGGATATCAAAAGCAAGAGGAGCTTTCATTGCATTGGGAAACATATGGAAATCCAAAGAAATTATGTTAAATACAAAAATAAAATTTGTTAACTCCAACGTTAAATCAGTCCTATTATATGGCTGTGAAACATGGAGAACAACAAAATTAATAATCATGAAGATACAGACTTTCATTAATGGATGCTTATGCAGAATAAAAGGATGGAAATGGCAGGACAAAATCACTAACATAGAATTATGGAAATGTACCAGTCAAATACCAGTGGATAAAGAGATACAGCGAAGACGATGGTGATGGCTAGGACACACACTGTAGAAGACAAATGAGAGTATTACACAACAGGCCCTTTTTTGGAATCCCCAGGGGAAAAGACAAAGAGGAAGACCAAGGAATTCTTGGAGAAGACAGATAGAAGCAGAGATGAAGATGATTGGGAAGACATGGAATGATCTTAAAAGAATGGCAAGAAACAAAACGACTTGGAAAGTGTTTGTTGAAGACCTATGCTCCACAGGGAGCTGAAAGGTAGAAACAGATTTAGGCAATAACATTTGTTTTTCTCCCTCTTGGTATAGAACCATTGATCAGAGGTTTAACAAGCCGCTATCGTAAAAACACTTTTGTTAATGAAACATAGACCTGATAAATGAGGCTGACCCAGAGAGACACTGAGAAGAACATTGATCAGAGAGGAAAGAGCAGCAGGAATCGGCTCCCTCAATGAGATAGAGTTGCTTGTACAGAACAGAGACAAATGGTGAGATTTGATAAAATATCATTAGAAGGATTGAAAACTGCTAGAATAAAAATTTAAATAAGAGAAAGAGTATCTAGGACTATGTCCTATGGGCCGGCTATGGCTTGAAAGGTCAATAGAATAGAATCGTTGGCATTTATTTCAGCAATTGTTACTATTCATTTAGACCATCATTGACATTTATTTCAGCAACCATTACTATTCATTTAGACAATCATTGGCATTTATTTCAGCAATCGTTACTATTCATTTAAAAGATTATTGCATTTATTTCAGCAGTTATTGACAAATGTTTAAGCAATAATTTTATTGAACAGTATTTTATGTTTTAGAATACTTCTCTTGATGACATTCATTTATTTATGAAACTTATTTATCAATTTATAATAGACAGTTTAGATGTAAACAAATGTGAGAGATTGGCAGTAGTTGCTCAGTTTTTACCAACATCTGATATTACCACTGATATTTAGATTGACAATTTTTATTAATTGTAAATTACACATTACGACACCAATTTACATCCATTTTTAATAAAAATCAAATTTTTAATAACTTTGTATCCTTTTTTTTTTTACATCAAAAATATTATTTATAGCTGTGCATCCTTTAATAATTAACAATCAAATTTGTTATAGCATCTATTTATATCAAATAAGAGATTTGCTATAACTTATCTTGAAAAATACAATTCTGTGTCATGTTTCATTTCAATATGTTCGTTAAACAAGATATTTATTAAAAATATGTCAATGGTTATCTATTTAAGAATATAAGTGTTCTATAACTTTAATGTTGATATTCCTTAGAGCACAAAGTTTGCTACATCTACGACAGCTCAGTGCCAGGAGATCTCACTCTTGAACCTGGCCAAATTGTGATTGTTCTTCAAACTTTGGCCAATGGCTGGTGGTTTGCAGTCAATGAAAACAGATGTGGATGGATTCCTGGCTCTTATGTTGAGGTTTGTGTTTGTTCATGAGAGTCATCATCATCAAGTACCATGTCTGCTAGTGTAGGTGATCATGTTTCTCCACAACTCTTGATCTTGACAGCTATTTATCATTTTTGTTGTTGACCTTCTGCCAAACTATTCTCTTAAGCTGCTTTGTATCTTTTCTGTTTGCTTTCCTCTATCTCTTCGTCCCTCAATTTTCCCAGTTGTCACAATATATTCCAGCTGTTCCCTTCCCATTACATGGCCAAAAAAATTATGATTGTTTTTTCCTAATATTGGAAATTAGCTCTCTTTTTGCTTTGGTCTCTTTCAGAACATGTTCATTACTCTTCTTAGCTGTCCATGGTATTCTCAACATTTCTCTGTAGAGCCACCATTCTGCAGCCTCCAGTGATTTTCTTGTCTGTAGTCCTATTGTCCATGATTTACATCCATATGTTAAGACTGGCACAATATATCATTTAAGAACTTGTTTTCTTGTTTCTATCGTAAAAAATCATTCTGTGCATTACCGGGGTGATCACAGACATATGCAACGACATATACCATACAGAATACATACCAAATGAACTAAAAACATCAACTTTCATTGCATTGCCTAAAAAGAATGGTGCAGTTGAATGCAGTGATTTTAGAACAATAAGCCAGGTAACCAAAATTTTACTAAAAGTTATACAAGGAAGGATCCAGAATAAAATTAATACTGAAATAGATGAGCAGCAATTTGGATTCAGAAAAAACAGTGGGACAAAAGAAGCCATATTCAGCATGAGGACATTGATTGAAAAGTACACAGAAGTAAACAAACCAATATATGCCTGCTTCATAGACTACACCAAAGCATTTGATAGAATACACCATAATCAACTTATAGACTGACTAAAAGATATAAATCTGGATGAAACAGACATACGACTAATATGTAATTTGTACTGGGAGCAAACAGCAATAATAAAATATAACAAAGAGAACTCCACACCCATGGATATAAAAAGAGGAGTAAGACAAGGATGCATCCTATCACCAAGCTTGTTCAATCTATACACTGAGCAAATCTTTAAAAACATCATAGAGATGCCAGGTCTAAACATTAATGGAAAGATAATCAATAACCTAAGATATGCTTATGATACTGTTCTACTAGCAGAAAATCCTAAAGATCTACAACAATTACTTAATGTAATAAACATGACAAGCAAAATAAATGGACTAGATATGAATATCAAAAAGACTAAAACTATGATCATAAACAAAGAGAATACTCAAACCCACAAGTGGATATCAAAATAGAAGGAATAGACCTGGAGACAGTTCAGAACTACAACTACCTTGGACATACTATAACCAGTGATGGAAAATGTACAACTGAAATAAATAAAAGAATAGGAATGGCAAAAATTAATTTTAATGTCATGAAAAATATACTAACATCAAAACAAATAACACCAGGGCTAAAACTAAGAATAGCAAAATGTTACATCTTCTCAATATTCCTGTATGGTGCAGAAACATGGACATTAGACAAGAAAACAGAACAGAGAATTGAAGCCTTTGAAATGTGAATTTATAGAAGAATAGGTAGAATTGGATGGAAAGAAAAGAAAACAAACGATGAAGTTTTAAAAGAACTAGAAATGAAAAGAGAACTACTAAGCACAATCAGAAGAAGACAAATGAAATTTTGGGCCATGTTAAAAAACACAACAGCCTAATAAAAGTAATATTGGAAGAGAAAATACTAGGTGAAAGAAGCAGAGGCAGACCAAGAATAACTTGGGCGAGTAATATCAAAAGATGGACAAGTCAACCTATGAAAATCTGCACCATCAAAGCAAGAGACAGAGCAGAATGGTGCTCCATGAATGCTGAGACGGCACTCAGTGATGATGATGATGCATTACCGGGGTCAAAGGGGAGTAAAGAATCGTAGCACTGTTCTGGACTAACATAGCATGTTCATAAGAGGTGACTAAGGAGAGTTGGGCATGGGACTGTCTATCCTGCACTGTAAAAAAATAAGCTGCAAAAACTTCACAAACAAGGACAAGTCAAAGAAAAGAAAAAAAGTAAATCTGCCATCTGGGAAAGATAAGGGCTCTCTGTCTAAGAGATAAATGACACAATCCTGAGAAAGCTGCAAGGAGTCTGGGTCACCAACTTACCTTTTGTCTTCCAGGAAATTATCCAGAATTGGCACCTGGAATGTACGAACTCTAAATGAGCAAGGAAAAGCTGCACAAGTAACAGTAGAAATGACAAAGTATAAAATATATAATCTAGGAATGTATGATACAAGATGGTTAGGAGCAGAAAGGACAAAACTAAACACAAGAAAGATGATGTTATTATCAGGACACCAGGAACCTGGAACACAACATAGTGAAGGGGTAGTTATAATGTGATCAAGGAATGCACAGAAGACACTAATAGAATGGGAAGCAGAAGGGCCAAGACTAATAAGAATAACATTTAAAACAACAAAAAACAAAATAAAAATACATATTATCCAATGCTACGTACAAACTAATGATAAGGAAGAATTAGTTAAAGATTAATTCTATAACAGCTACAATGTCAGATGTATGAAATACAAGCCAAAGACATTATAATCTTAATGGAAGATCTAAACAAAAAAAGCAAGATCAGACAACCGAGGCTTCGAAAAGATCATGGAAAAACATGGACCTGGAGAAATTAAATAAGAATGAAGAGATACTCATGAACTTCTGTGCTCTTAATCAAATAAGCCTAGGAGGAACAATATTCCAACATAAAAGAATACATAAAGCTACATGGGTGTCAACAGATCATAGAACAGGGGACCAAATTGACTACATATGTGTTAATAAAAAATTTAAGTGATCCGTACGTAGTGTAAAAGTAATATAGAGGAGCAGATGTGGCTTCAGATCATTATCTTCTGTTAGCCAAATTTCAATTTAAACTGAAAGATATACTACAACGAATAAGGGTAGAAAGTATTTCAATGTAGGGTTCCTTAAAGAAGAAGGAATTAAAGATAAATTTGCAGTCACAGTATCAAACAAATACCAAGTCCTCCAATAACTAGAAAATATCATAAATACTGAAGACCATTGGAAACAGATAAAGGATATATGGAAAGAGACATGTGAAGAAACACTGGGAAAAAGTGAACACTAGAAAACGACATGGATGACAGCAGAGACCCTTTCACCCTGGAGAAGCAAAATGAGAAGTACTAAGGCCAAGGCACAGGAAACTTACACAGAGGTGAACAAAGAAGTGAAAAGATGTATTAAAAGCAATGAGGAAATAAATAGATGAACTAGGTAAAGAGGCAGAGGAGGCAGCAAATAAAAGAACTGTAGAACAGCACAAAGAAATTAAGTAAAACATACAAACAGATCAATGCCTTTATTAAAGATGAGAAAGGGAATCTGCTTAGTAATATAAGGGAACAAATGAAGAGATTAAAACAGTGCTTTGAAGAACTCTTGAACAAATACGGCCCAAATAACCCTCCAGAGAGTTCAATATTACCAGCAGAGGAAGAGTTGCACATTAACTGTGGAAAGCTAGGCATGGAAGAAATAATGAAAGCCATCTTGTTATTAAATAATGGTAAAGTCACAGGACCAGATGAAGTTCCTTCAGAAGCCATCAAAGCAGATATTAACACCTTTACCAAGAAGTTACATAATCTATTAGATAAAATATGGGAGAGGGAAGAAATACCTAAACACTGGAAAGAAGATCATATTATTTAACTACCAAAGAAAGGAAGTTAACAGGAGTGCACAAATTATAGGGGAATTAACCCTCAAACCACTATCGAAACCACTGTTTAGCTGGCTCAAAAGCCAGTGTACAGTGTTTGAAACCCGCGGTAGACAGAATTTTTTCTATTGGAGGTGAAATAAAAATCCTGTGTCTCACATGTTGTGGCAAATGCTTTGACCGAGTGGCCTTTGTCCCTCTGGTTCTATCATGTGCCCCCTGACATACACCAGCAATGGTACTATGTGTCATAAAGACTGTGCCTGGAAAAATACTAAGCAGAATCAGTCTGGAGAGACTAAAAGAGGCCATAGAGAACATTTGAGAGATGAACAAGCAGATTTTAGGAAAAATAGATCATGCGCTTATCAAATGACTACCTTATGTATAATAGTTGAACAAAGCTTGGAACTACAGTCCCCACTTTATATTGGATTCATAGATTACAAAAAGATATTTGACAGTTTAGACAGGGGAATGCTTTGTGAGTTACAGAGTCATTATGGAATCCCCATAAAGTTTATTAACCTCATAAGAACATTGTATCTTCTTCTTCTTCTTCCCTTCCTCATTTGCCTTTCAGCGTCGAGGAGAGATATAATTTGCGGTCTTTTGCTCTTCTGTTCGCCTCTGCTGCTGTTATGTTTCCTAGTGCTTCTAATATTCCATCCATCCATCTTTTTTGTGGTTGACCATTGGGTCTGGTGTTCTCACAACGTTTGCTGAAGGCTCATTGTGTTGTGTTTTGATCTTTCTGCCTTGTCACGTGGCCAAACCATTTTATCTGTTGTTTCTTTATATATTCTATGGCGGGGGCTATTCCTAGCTTTTTTCTCAGTTCTTCATTTCTGATCTTATCTCTCAGACTGTTTCCTGTCATTCGTCTAACACATTTCATCTCAGTAGAGGTTATTTTTCTTATTGTTCTTGCATCTAGGGTCCAGGTCTGGCATTGGTAGCACAATGTTGGGATGAAGATTATATAGTATAGTGCTCAGTTTGCCTCTAGAGTTATTTCCTTGTTGGACAATTTGTTGAACATTGTATGAAGGAATGAAATGTAGTGTTGCGCATAAAAGGCAGCTTACAGAAGCATTTGAAATAAGAACAGGAATAAGGCAGAGATGCTTTCTATCACCATTTCTCTTTCTGCTGGCCATAGATTGGATTATGAAAATAACTCAAAACAACAGAAATGGAATCCAGTGGTCACTGACCAATTAACTTAATGACTTAGACTTTGCTTAATACATATCTCTTCTATCACATAATCATCAACAGATGCAAGATAAAATGAGTATACTTGATAAGAGATACAACAGCAAGGACTGAAAATAGAGATAAGACCAAATGAACTGAGATTTATGAGATTAAATGCAGTTGGCAATAACCAAATAACAATAGGAGAAATACCTCAACTAGACGTATCCATCATCATCATCATGTGCCCTCTCTGCAACAAAGGTTGGCTACCATGGAGCACCATTCTGCTCTGTCTCTTGCTTTGATGGTGCAGGTTGTTATAGGCTGATTTGTCCATCTTTTGATGTTACTTGTCATGCCAGTCTTGGTCTGCCTCTGCCTCTTTTACCTTGTATTTTCCCCTCCTGGATTAATTTTAGTAGGCTGTTGTGTCTTTTAACATGGCCCAAAAATTGCATTTGTCTTGTTTGAATTGTGCTTAGTAGTTCTCTTTTAAATTTTAGTTTCATCATTTGTTTTCTTTTCCTTCCATCCAATTCTACCTATTCTTCTATATACCCACATTTCAAAGGCTTCAATTCTCTGTTCTGTTTTCTTGTCTAATGTCCATGTTTCTGCACCATATAGGAATATTGAGAAGATGTAACATTTTGCTATTCTTAGTTTTAGCCCTGGTGTTATTTGTTTTGATGTTAGTATGTTCTTCATGACATTAAAATTACTTTTTGCCATTCCTAGTCTTTTGTTTATTTCAGTTTACATTTTCCATCACTGGTTATAGTATGTCCAAGGTAGTTGTAGTTCTGAACTGTCTCCAGGTCTATTCCTTCTATTTTGATATCCTCTTGTGGGTTTTGAGTATCTTCTTTGTTTATGATCATAGTTTTAGTCTTTTTGATATTCATATCTATAGCTTGTTTCATAACTCGTGCCCAACTTTTAAATCGATAGCTTTTTAACCACTTGTTGTAAGTTATTAAAAATTTGCATGTAAAGTTATAATGATTAGAACCCAACAGGGAATTAATTTCATTAAAAAAAAACATTTGGTTATTATTGTTGCTTATTTGATTTATATAAATTTATAACGACCCATTGATGTAGTCAAAACTTAATGTTTACAGTATTTTAAGTTAAAAATAGCGAGTAAAAATCCATACACGGTACAATTGACATGTTTGCACGCTTTTACCGTGGTTTTTTGACACAATTAGACACTTCTAAAAAACACAAGAAATTGTGTGTTCCATTTCCATTCATTCATAGGTGGAGACGTGGAACGATAACATTTATCATGAGTCTTAAAATGAAATTCTGCATTTTACAAAACATCGCAATAAAAATGTATGACTATTTTTGCAAAGAGGCTAAACGAGGAAGATTATTTCATTCTTTAGAAACCCTGAGAATAGGACAAGACACATTTTGGATTTATCTAAACGGTCATTTAATCGCTGGATTCAAGCACGTGACCATCAATGTTCAAAATATACAAAATCACAAGGAAGAGCAAAAATGTTGGATAATTTCGACAGTGAACTTATTAGAAGTGAAATTCGCAAAATGTTGGGTATGAATGAAACTGTTAAAATAAGAAAATTAAAAGTATCGCTGAAAAAGAACAACAGTATTGAAATATCAAAGTCTACATTATGGAGGAATGTGAGAGCTGCAGGCTTTACATTCAGAAAGTATTCCAATGGACGAAACATCATCTGTGAGAAGCCACATATAGTAGTCATGAGAAGCAAGTACTTACGTGAAGTAAAAGAGGTGCGCAAGCAAGGTTATGATATTGTGTACTTGGATGAAACATGGATCAATGCTCACCACACTAACCAAAGGGAATGGCAGTCATCAGATGGAAAGATTAAGAGATTAATACCTAGCAGCAAAGACAGCGCTTGATAATTGCTCATGCAGGTAGTCGACAACATAGACTAATACAGAACGCAGAGCTCATTTTTATTTCAAAATCCATAGACAATCGGGATTATCACTCTGAGATGAATGGTCACATATTTAGAATTTGGATTGAAAATTCTGTTCTCCCATCACTAGATCGACCATCTTGCCTAATAATGGACAATGCAGCGTACCACAACATTGTTGCACTTGAAGATAAAGTCCCGACGTCATCCAGTACAAAAGATGCTATTAAGATATGGCTCACAAAGGAGCACATACAATTTAATAACATGTACTTAAAACCTGAATTACTATCTCTAGTAAAGCAAAAACAAAGGACAAAGATTTTTCAAATAGATAAGATTATCCAAGAGCACGGTCATATAAGTTTGAGGCTGCCACCTTACCATGCTCATTTAAATCCAATAGAACTAATCTGGGCAAAATTAAAAGGACAAGTGGCAGATGAAAATACAACATTCAAAATATGCGATGTAAAGACTCTTGCTAATCTCGCTTTATTAAATATAGACAAAGATTATTGGGCTAAATGTGAAGACCACATCTTAAAACAGGAAGAGGAATATTGGAAAAATGATGGTTTGTGGAATGTTCAACCCCAAACAGTTATTAATCTTTTAGACTCGTCTGATTCAGAATGAAAGTATATAGCCCCCACAATGTTGGCCCCTATATTACCTTAAATTAGTTCAACAAACGGTCCTTATCAGGACCACACAACTATGAAAATTGGACATACAGGTATACCTTGATATTATCGTCCGTCCTCGAACTGAGAAGACAATAATTCTCCTGGTGTTTTGTCTTATTAGGTTATTTCCCCATTACGGCCACGCCTTTACCTAGTGAAAATTAATCATAGACCAGCAACTACGGTAATTTCTGTTATTTAGGGGTTCACAATTTACAATTTTGACAAACATCAAAGAAATTCGCCGCTTTAAGAAAACTGCAGCTGCAAGATATTTGTTAAATATACATTTAAAGGGTCTTTTGCATTCTAATAACATTTGGAAAATTTCAACAGTTTTTAACAAATGGTTACTGAATAATAGCGTTTTGATCTGGGCACATGATTTGAAACGAGCTATAGTCCATATTTTTTGCTTGTCATGTTTATTACATTAAGGAATTGTTGTAGATCTTTAGGATTTTCTGCTAGTAGTACAGTATCGTCAGCATATCTTAGGTTCATCATCATCATCAAGTACCGTGCCTACTGGAGTAGGTGATCATGTCTCTCCACAATTTTCTATCTCGGCAGCTATTTATCATTCTGTTGTTGATCTTCTGCCAAGCCATTCTCTTAAGCTGTCTGTTATTTTTTCTCTTTGCTTCCCTCTATCTCTTCGTCCCTCAATTTTTCCAGTTGTTACAATATATTCCAGTTGTTCTCTTCTCATTACATGACCAAAAAATGATGATTGTCTCTTCCTAACATTGGAAATTAGTTCTATTTTTGCTTTGACCGCTTTCAGAACTTTTTCATTAAGCTTCTTAGCTGTCCATGGTACTCTCAACATTCTTCTGTAAAACCAAATTTCTACAGACTCCAGTGATTTTCTTGTCTGTTGTCCTATTGTCCAAGATTCGCACTCATATGTTAAGACTGGCTCTACATAACATTTAGGAACTCTTTTTCTTGTTTCTATTGTCAAAAATAATAGTCTGCGTTGGGCAGAACACTTCAAAGAAATTCTTAACAGTCCACTACCCCATAGTTTAATCTAATACATCTCCAAAAATTGTTCAACATCATTTGGAAAACAGAGAAGATGCCTCATAAATGGAAAAAAGGAATCATTGTTAAGATTCAAAAAAAGGGCAATCTTAGAGATTGTAACAACTGGAGAGGCGTGACACTTTTGTCAGTTGCCTCAAAGTCTTCTTCTTCTTCTTTCCTTCCTCATCTGACTTTCAGTGTCGAGGGAAGATATAATTTGCGGTCTTTTGCTCTTCTTCGTGGTCGACCGTTGGGTCTGGTATTCTCACAACGTTTGTTGAAGGCTCATTGTGTAGTGTTTTGTTCTTTCTGCTTGTCACATGGCCAAACTATTTTATCTGTTGTTTCCTTATATATTTTATAGCGGGGGCTATTCCTAGCTTTTTTCTCAGTTCTTCATTTCTGATCTTATCTCTCAGACTGTTTCCTGTCATTCGTCTAACACATTTCATCTCAGTAGAGGTTATTTTTCTTATTGTTCTTGCATCTAGGGTCCAGGTCTGGCATTGGTAGCACAATGTTGGGATGAAGATTATATAGTATAGTGCTCAGTTTGCCTCTAGAGTTATTTCCTTGTTGGACAATTTGTTGAACATTGTATGAAGGAATGAAATGTAGTGTTGCGCATAAAAGGCAGCTTACAGAAGCATTTGAAATAAGAACAGGAATAAGGCAGAGATGCTTTCTATCACCATTTCTCTTTCTGCTGGCCATAGATTGGATTATGAAAATAACTCAAAACAACAGAAATGGAATCCAGTGGTCACTGACCAATTAACTTAATGACTTAGACTTTGCTTAATACATATCTCTTTTATCACATAATCATCAACAGATGCAAGATAAAATGAGTATACTTGATAAGAGATACAACAGCAAGGACTGAAAATAGAGATAAGACCAAATGAACTGAGATTTATGAGATTAAATGCAGTTGGCAATAACCAAATAACAATAGGAGAAATACCTCAACTAGACGTATCCATCATCATCATCATGTGCCCTCTCTGCAACAAAGGTTGGCTACCATGGAGCACCATTCTGCTCTGTCTCTTGCTTTGATGGTGCAGGTTGTTATAGGCTGATTTGTCCATCTTTTGATGTTACTTGTCATGCCAGTCTTGGTCTGCCTCTGCCTCTTTTACCTTGTATTTTCCCCTCCTGGATTAATTTTAGTAGGCTGTTGTGTCTTTTAACATGGCCCCAAAATTGCATTTGTCTTGTTTGAATTGTGCTTAGTAGTTCTCTTTTAAATTTTAGTTTCATCATTTGTTTTCTTTTCCTTCCATCCAATTCTACCTATTCTTCTATATACCCACATTTCAAAGGCTTCAATTCTCTGTTCTGTTTTCTTGTCTAATGTCCATGTTTCTGCACCATATAGGAATATTGAGAAGATGTAACATTTTGCTATTCTTAGTTTTAGCCCTGGTGTTATTTGTTTTGATGTTAGTATGTTCTTCATGACATTAAAATTACTTTTTGCCATTCCTAGTCTTTTGTTTATTTCAGTTTACATTTTCCATCACTGGTTATAGTATGTCCAAGGTAGTTGTAGTTCTGAACTGTCTCCAGGTCTATTCCTTCTATTTTGATATCCTCTTGTGGGTTTTGAGTATCTTCTTTGTTTATGATCATAGTTTTAGTCTTTTTGATATTCATATCTATAGCTTGTTTCATAACTCGTGCCCAACTTTTAAAATCGATAGCTTTTTAACCACTTGTTGTAAGTTATTAAAAATTTGCATGTAAAGTTATAATGATTAGAACCCAACAGGGAATTAATTTCATTAAAAAAAACATTTGGTTATTATTGTTGCTTATTTGATTTATATAAATTTATAACGACCCATTGATGTAGTCAAAACTTAATGTTTACAGTATTTTAAGTTAAAAATAGCGAGTAAAAATCCATACACGGTACAATTGACATGTTTGCACGCTTTTACCGTGGTTTTTTGACACAATTAGACACTTCTAAAAAACACAAGAAATTGTGTGTTCCATTTCCATTCATTCATAGGTGGAGACGTGGAACGATAACATTTATCATGAGTCTTAAAATGAAATTCTGCATTTTACAAAACATCGCAATAAAAATGTATGACTATTTTTGCAAAGAGGCTAAACGAGGAAGATTATTTCATTCTTTAGAAAACCCTGAGAATAGGACAAGACACATTTTGGATTTATCTAAACGGTCATTTAATCGCTGGATTCAAGCACGTGACCATCAATGTTCAAAATATACAAAATCACAAGGAAGAGCAAAAATGTTGGATAATTTCGACAGTGAACTTATTAGAAGTGAAATTCGCAAAATGTTGGGTATGAATGAAACTGTTAAAATAAGAAAATTAAAAGTATCGCTGAAAAAGAACAACAGTATTGAAATATCAAAGTCTACATTATGGAGGAATGTGAGAGCTGCAGGCTTTACATTCAGAAAGTATTCCAATGGACGAAACATCATCTGTGAGAAGCCACATATAGTAGTCATGAGAAGCAAGTACTTACGTGAAGTAAAAGAGGTGCGCAAGCAAGGTTATGATATTGTGTACTTGGATGAAACATGGATCAATGCTCACCACACTAACCAAAGGGAATGGCAGTCATCAGATGGAAAGATTAAGAGATTAATACCTAGCAGCAAAGGACAGCGCTTGATAATTGCTCATGCAGGTAGTCGACAACATAGACTAATACAGAACGCAGAGCTCATTTTTATTTCAAAATCCATAGACAATCGGGATTATCACTCTGAGATGAATGGTCACATATTTAGAATTTGGATTGAAAATTCTGTTCTCCATCACTAGATCGACCATCTTGCCTAATAATGGACAATGCAGCGTACCACAACATTGTTGCACTTGAAGATAAAGTCCCGACGTCATCCAGTACAAAAGATGCTATTAAGATATGGCTCACAAAGGAGCACATACAATTTAATAACATGTACTTAAAACCTGAATTACTATCTCTAGTAAAGCAAAAACAAAGGACAAAGATTTTTCAAATAGATAAGATTATCCAAGAGCACGGTCATATAAGTTTGAGGCTGCCACCTTACCATGCTCATTTAAATCCAATAGAACTAATCTGGGCAAAATTAAAAGGACAAGTGGCAGATGAAAATACAACATTCAAAATATGCGATGTAAAGACTCTTGCTAATCTCGCTTTATTAAATATAGACAAAGATTATTGGGCTAAATGTGAAGACCACATCTTAAAACAGGAAGAGGAATATTGGAAAAATGATGGTTTGTGGAATGTTCAACCCCAAACAGTTATTAATCTTTTAGACTCGTCTGATTCAGAATGAAAGTATATAGCCCCCACAATGTTGGCCCCTATATTACCTTAAATTAGTTCAACAAACGGTCCTTATCAGGACCACACAACTATGAAAATTGGACATACAGGTATACCTTGATATTATCGTCCGTCCTCGAACTGAGAAGACAATAATTCTCCTGGTGTTTTGTCTTATTAGGTTATTTCCCCATTACGGCCACGCCTTTACCTAGTGAAAATTAATCATAGACCAGCAACTACGGTAATTTCTGTTATTTAGGGGTTCACAATTTACAATTTTGACAAACATCAAAGAAATTCGCCGCTTTAAGAAAACTGCAGCTGCAAGATATTTGTTAAATATACATTTAAAGGGTCTTTTGCATTCTAATAACATTTGGAAAATTTCAACAGTTTTTTAACAAATGGTTACTGAATAATAGCGTTTTGATCTGGGCACATGATTTGAAACGAGCTATAGTCCATATTTTTGCTTGTCATGTTTATTACATTAAGGAATTGTTGTAGATCTTTAGGATTTTCTGCTAGTAGTACAGTATCGTCAGCATATCTTAGGTTCATCATCATCATCAAGTACCGTGCCTACTGGAGTAGGTGATCATGTCTCTCCACAATTTTCTATCTCGGCAGCTATTTATCATTTCTGTTGTTGATCTTCTGCCAAGCCATTCTCTTAAGCTGTCTGTTATTTTTTCTCTTTGCTTCCCTCTATCTCTTCGTCCCTCAATTTTTCCAGTTGTTACAATATATTCCAGTTGTTCTCTTCTCATTACATGACCAAAAAATGATGATTGTCTCTTCCTAACATTGGAAATTAGTTCTATTTTTGCTTTGACCGCTTTCAGAACTTTTTCATTAAGCTTCTTAGCTGTCCATGGTACTCTCAACATTCTTCTGTAAAACCAAATTTCTACAGACTCCAGTGATTTTCTTGTCTGTTGTCCTATTGTCCAAGATTCGCACTCATATGTTAAGACTGGCTCTACATAACATTTAGGAACTCTTTTTCTTGTTTCTATTGTCAAAAATAATAGTCTGCGTTGGGCAGAACACTTCAAAGAAATTCTTAACAGTCCACTACCCCATAGTTTAATCTAATACATCTCCAAAAATTGTTCAACATCATTTGGAAAACAGAGAAGATGCCTCATAAATGGAAAAAAGGAATCATTGTTAAGATTCAAAAAAAGGGCAATCTTAGAGATTGTAACAACTGGAGAGGCGTGACACTTTTGTCAGTTGCCTCAAAGTCTTCTTCTTCTTCTTTCCTTCCTCATCTGACTTTCAGTGTCGAGGGAAGATATAATTTGCGGTCTTTTGCTCTTCTTCGTGGTCGACCGTTGGGTCTGGTATTCTCACAACGTTTGTTGAAGGCTCATTGTGTAGTGTTTTGTTCTTTCTGCCTTGTCACATGGCCAAACTATTTTATCTGTTGTTTCCTTATATATTTTATAGCGGGGGCTATTCCTAGCTTTTTTCTCAGTTCTTCATTTCTGATCTTATCTCTCAGACTGTTTCCTGTCATTCGTCTAACACATTTCATCTCAGTAGAGGTTATTTTTCTTATTGTTCTTGCATCTAGGGTCCAGGTCTGACATTGGTAGCACAATGTTGGGATTAAGATTGCATTGTATAGTGCTCGTTTTGCCTCCAGAGTTATTTCCTTGTTGGACAATAGTGGTGATAACTGTCCAATGATTTGACAAGCTTTGTTGCATCTTGATTCTATCTCTGCAGTTTGAGAATTATCATTTGTCATTAGACTTCCTAGGTATTTGAATTCCTCTACTTGTTTTAGTTGTCTGCCTTCTATAGTTATGTTGATGTTCTGTTTATTTTTGGTGACATTCATGACTTCTGTTTTATTGATGTTCATTTTCATGTTTTATTTTGTGCCTGAGATGTTGAGTTTGTTTAAGTGTTCTTGTAGGTCTTCTATTGTTTCATGTATTAGTGCCTGATCATCTGCAAATAGAAGCTCGTTGATCTCCTCTGTCTCTGATGGGTTGGCTAGCTTGCATACATGGTCCATGTATGTAATAAACAGTAGGGGGGATAGTACGCACTCCTGTCTTACGCCTGATCTAACTTCGAAGTGGTCTGTGTAGCCTGCTGCTGTTCTGACCCTGCAGCTGCTGTTGATGTAGAGGCTTTTAATAAGGTTGGTTAGATGTTGGCTTACTCCGTATGTTATTAGTATCTCCCACAGTTGTTCTCTGTTTACTCTGTCGAATGCTTTTTCCTGGTCAATGAAGGCTATGTATAAGTTTTGATTGTGTTCTGTCGTTTTTTTCTGCAAGCTGTTTTAGTGTGATTAGTGCCTCAAAGTTATTCTGCAAAATCATCCTAAATAGAATAAAGGATTCAATAGATACAGTAATGCATGAAGAACAGGCTGGGTTTAGAAAAGTGAGAAGCTACCTTGACCACATTTTCACTCTCCGACTTATATTGGAGGAACACATTGAAAAGCAAAAACCTTTTGTACTTAACTTCATCTTCTTCTTCTTTCCTTCCTCATCTGCCTTTCAGCATCGAGGGGAGATATAATTTGCGGTCTTTTGCTCTTCTGTTCGCCTCTGCTGCTGTTATGTTTCCTAGTGCTTCTAATATTCCATCCATCCATCTTTTTTGTGGTTGACCATTGGGTCTGGTGTTCTCACAACGTTTGCTGAAGGCTCATTGTGTGTGTGTTTTGATCTTTCTGCCTTGTCACGTGGCCAAACCATTTTATCTGTTGTTTCTTTATATATTCTATGGCGGGGGCTATTCCTAGCTTTTTTCTCAGTTCTTCATTTCTGATCTTATCTCTCAGACTGTTTCCTGTCATTCGTCTAACATATTTCATCTCAGTAGAGGTTATTTTTCTTATTGTTCTTGCATCTAGGGTCCAGGTCTGGCATGGTAGCACAACTTTGGGAGGAAGATTGTATTGTATAGTGCTCGTTTTGCCTCCAGAGTTATTTCCTTGTTGGACAATAGCGGTGATAACTGTCCGATGGTTTGACAAGCTTTGTTGCATCTTGATTCTTTCTCTGCTGTTTGGGAATTATCGTTTGTCATTAGACTTCCTAGGTATTCAGTACACTTATTCAGTACACTTATTCCTTGACTTCATCGACTTCAAAAAAGCATTTGATAGTATTCATAGAGATTCTTTGTGAAAAATTCTGAAGCAATATGGCTTACCATCAAAAATCATAAATATTATCAAAGACATGTATGATGGTTATATTTGCGCAGTTCGAACAGAGGAAGGACTGAGCGAATGTTTCCCAATAGAAACTGGGGTTAAACAAGGATGTATTTTGTCGCCCTTGTTATTTGGAATTGTTATGGACTTCATAATGAAGAAATGCTGCACTGGTAATAAAGGCATTGAATGGATACAAGGAGACCATTTGGAGAACCTCGACTTTGCTGATGACATAGTTCTCATCAGCAGCCAGATAAAAACGATGCAGAAAAACACAAATGAACTATCATCAACAGCCAGTAAAATTGGGCTTGAGATCAATCATGAAAAGACTAAAGTCATGAAAAGTTTAATTTCAACAGATGACAAAATATACATGGAAAATAAACCAGTGGAAGAGATCAATCACTTTATCTATCTTGGAAGTCACATTGATCGAGAAGGGGATACAAGTAAAGAAATTAGAATCAGAATGGCTAAAGCAGCAATGTCTTTCAGAAGCCTTGAAAAGTTGTGGAAATCAAAACTCATCTGCACAAACACAAAACTTAGGCTATTCAAATCAAATGTACTATCAACCCTTACGTATGCGTGTGAAAGCTGGAAAACAACAAGAGATATAGAAACAAAGTTGAACGCATTCGAAAATAAATGTCTAAGGCAAATACTTGGTATAGCGTGGAACGAATTCAAAACAAACAAAGAAATTATAGAAATTGCCAATCAACCACTAATATCTTCAGTAATAAAGAAAAGACGATGGTCATATGTTGGACATGTGATGAGAAGAGATAATAACCGAATAGCAAAGCAAGCCCTCATGTGGGAAACAACAGGTAAGAGAAAAAGAGGAAGACCCAGGGAAAAAGTTTGAACAGTTTTTTCAGGGTTTGAACTTGAAAGATTCGATTGATTAAAAACATGCAAAAGTTTTAAGTTTTTGAATTTTATAAATTTTTGTTAAGATTCTCATGATTCAAGGATTTGAGTGCCCCATCTTTACATTTTAGCTGTCTATGAAATTCTTAATTGTGTCTATTAATGTGGATAACATGCTTATTGGATGGCAATATTTGAAGCCAAATATACTTTCAGGTGACCTCCATTACTAAACACAATTACATCTTCAGACTGACAATCACATCAACTTGTACTGTCTCTGCATCAAAGGTTGGCTACCATGGTTAGTTAGTTCCTCTTGGGCTAAAGACAGGAAGTGGAAGTCATAGCTCTCCACAACTGACGATTTGCTGTAAATTCTTCTAGGTTATTTGTTAGTCCCGTGGTTGAGCCTTCCCTAGTAATTTTTTTCTGCACAGGGCAATTTCTTTTGGTCTTCCTTGTTTTCTGACACCAGATGGTTTCCACATGGATGCCTTATGGGCTACCATGGAGTGTCTTTAACTTTGTACTTTCCCTTGATAGTACACACTATCAAGAGTTATATATCTATCGTATATATCTCCTATATGTCTCCTGATGTTGTCAGCCCACATTCATCTTTGTTTGCTTCTACCTCATTTATCTTCTATTTTCCCTAGAAAAGGAACTTTCATCAAGTAATTGTGTTTCTCTATATATCCAAACATATTACTTGTCTTCTTTGAATTCTATTAAATAGTTCTTTCTTCAGCAGTTTCAAAACTTCATGATGACAATATGACAGCTTATCTATAAAACCTCTACTACCTAGAAGTACATGCCTGCAGCAATAAGGGCTTTGCTTGAAAGCTTGTGGCTACAATAATTTTCATTTATTTTATTGCAGATGATAGAGGACACCAGTCCACTGGAAGTGACATCAAATAGTGACAAACAACATGATCAATCCAGTGTCAGCACAGAAAGTCAAAGCACCAATGAAGGCAACATTGAGACACAAACAACTGAAAACAGTACAAATTCTGAAAATAAATATGTAACTGACAATTCCAAAGTGCCTGAGAATAGAAACTCAGAGAAAGATAATGCAAAGCAAGCAGTAACAAGCAAAACAAAGCAAACTCCTGAACCATTTAATGACAGTTTTAAAATAAGCTCTTCCACCCTAGAACAAGAAAAATCAAACAAAAATACAATGATAGAGTCTAGTCCTTTAACTGAAGCAGTATCAGCAAAGCCCATGGCAACTTCCACTCCTTCAAGGCTAGCTCCAGGCACACCTGAAACACATGAAAGTGCTTCAACAAATGCTATCAATAGCTTGCCTGTGTCAACACAGCCTTCCCACAACGAGAACAAGTCTGGGAAATCATTTCGTCCTGTTCGACCTGCACCACCTCCTCCTAAACGAAAGGATTCAAAGGTAAAGAAAGATATCACATTAAATCAGGATGAGCCAAACAAAGCACAAATAACTGTTGTGAAAAAACCAATAATTTTAATTCAAGGAAAACGACCAAAACTACAAAAAGTACTGCGTGGTCAACTGGATGACAAACAATTGAATCCAATGATTAAGCCATCAACTAGAGGATTTATGCCGAAACCAACAGTCAACTCTGAAAATGTTCAGGCACATTCCAATTTGTATAAGCAAAGACATGAGTGGAGTTCATCAGAACATGAGCACACAAATTCAAGCCCCAGTATTGCTGATGATTTTCACAGTGAGCTTATGACACTTCTTGGTCAACATCAGGAAACATCTAATGTCACATCTCCCAACTCTCTTACCTTCAGACCTTTACCTCACAGCGATGGTACATCACCTTCAAGAATCTCTCTTGAATCTGGGTCTGATTACAACACAGCCTACCATGGTAGTGTTTTAAACCACATACTTAATGTGAAAGAAAATCTCCCTCACACTAAGCACAGTGAAATAAAGCAACCTAAAACAGCTCTAAACAACATCTCTAGGGACAGAAGTGTGACCCCTGAGTATAAAAGAGAAAGAAGTGTGACCCCTGAGTTTAAAAGAGAAAGAAGTGTGACCCCTGAGTATAAAAAAGAGAAAAACAATTCTCCTATTCTCCTTACCACTGGCAGTCTTCTTCAAAACGTTCAGAGATTCCATGGTGCTCTCAACTACCCATTGCCACCTCAAGACATTGACAAGGAAGTCTCTGAAGCTAGTCCCCGCAACATGTCTCCACATTCATTCAATGTGGCAAGTCGTCGACAACGAACACCAACAACTGTCCCACCTCCAAAGGTCCCACCAAAAATCAATTATCACTCTAGCAGTCAGCGAGATCACAGGCAACAAAGCCATGTGATCATTTCTGCACCTTTGAACAAACAGAAGAACTATGAAGCTTCTTCAACTGCACAGCCAGCAAATACAGATGTCAACAGTAATAGAGAAGATATTATAGACAGCAAGAGACGTCCATCCAAGGTGCTAAGAACAGATAGTACAGGTTTCCAAAGAGATTCCTTAGTTGTTATGCCTGGGACTGTGTCTGAAATAGTTTACCAGATCAACACTCAGTCACCTCTACAGAAAGAACTGCTGCAAAAACTGAAAGGTGATGAAACAGAAACAGCAGAAATGTTGGCTGCCACAGACAGAAAGATGTAACAGGTTTGTGCTACTAAATCTTTGACAAGAGGATGAAGGCACAATAAAGTGTAACTTCTAATGAAACAACTCACCCCCTCTTTACTGTCCTTCCATTCCTGCTAACCTTGATTGACATTATCACAGTCTAAAGGGTGCATAGTCTTTAAAGTTGAGAGCAATGTTCCAGTAGTTCATTGGTTCCCTCTTGAATATTACCTGTCATTTGCCTTTTCTTACTCATGCCCCATTTTATTTCATATTCTAGCAGTTTCTGGATTGTAGATTCATTAATCTTTTTCCATGTCCTCATTCACATAGACATCATCAAGTGACCTCAGTATGCCTCCTTTAGGTTGCATCAATCTTCTCATTAACTGAATCTTACATTATAATATAATGATTTCATGTCACACAGCATATTGTCTGTAATATCTATCTATCTATCTATCTATTGTCCTTTCGAGCCAAAGACAGCACATAGGGCAGAACCACAATCTCAAAAACAGAAACCTTGCGTACCAAAATGGCGCATATTGCAGAGATCACTGCTTCTAAAATCTATGGCTCTGTTTCCATAAGTATACTTTTTACAATGACAGCTTGTCAAGCCATCAATCAACCTCCTTAGTCACCTCTTACGACATGCCTGGAAGGTCACAGTGTCACTATTCTTTACTTCCCTCATAATGAGGCCCCGGTAACACACAGGAGGTCTGTAATGTACAGTCTGCTAAAAAAGTGTTTACACATTTCACTAATGTATTCACACATGTCATATTTACCATCATACATGTCACATATGTATAAATGTATGTATACATTTTTAGCAGACTCTGTGGGTGTATACATATGATATAATTGGTACAGGCATGTTAAATACAAAATCTAATGGCCTGGCCAAAAAAAATATCTATGTAGATGTAGAAAATAAAAAAAAATTATTCATTGATGTGATACCAGACCTAGTGAGAAAAATGTCATTTCCAAATGCATTCTGTTATGCATTTTGTGCATACAGTTACATCATATACACTTACAGATCATCATTACATTAATGGGTTTTCAATACTTTTTTTGTTTTATTTTTGGTGTAGTTGGTTATGTGTAACCACTGTCTTTTAACCGTATCACCCAAGGTGTATGTGTAACCACTGTCTTTTAACCGTATCACCCAAGGTGTATGTGTAACCAACCAAAGCTATGAGAATGTTGTAGTATTGAGATGAAAGTGAACATGAAAGTTATCATTAAGCATGAATAGAACATATGTAGGTGATCTAGAAATTAAGGAAGGTGAACTAATGCCTGCAACCAGTATTGCTAAGAGACAGCAGAAGGTAAAAGAGAGAACCCTAAAAGTATAGTTATTTGGTGTGTTTATGATTCCCCTTCCAAATAATAACCTGTCACTTCCTCTCCATCAGCCACATGAGACATCACCACTCCTCACTAAGTTACAGTAAATGCTATTTTTATTTTATTATAGAGTATTGACATATTTTACTCATTGTTTTCATATTATAATTCATTATTTAGGTCATGGTGTTATATTTATTTTAAAGTATATTTATTTGCTCATTAAGTTAATAAAAATAGGTATTACTAAGGGAACATATTATGAGATCAATAGTAGACAAAAAAGGAAACTGAAGTCTGAGGTCACAACATGAATAATTTGTGATATGCTGATGACAGTCTTAATATAATAGCATTTCAGAAAATGAAAAATATCTTATGCAACAAATCTATGTCAATAGAAGTGAAAAAGAGAGTTCATCGTTTCTATATAGAGCCAATTCTGATCTGTGGAAGCGAATTATTGACAGTAGATAAACAAATGAAAAGACAGTTAGAGGCCACAGAGATGGGATTTCTCAGAAGAATGTTGAAAGTTCCCTGGACAGCTAAAAAGACCAATGAGAAAATTCTCAAAGAGGCCAACACAAAAAGAGAGCTCATAAAAAACATCAGAAAAAAACAATCAACAATTTTCAGGCACATCATGAGAAGAGGAAAGTTGGACTACTTTGTTACAACTAGCAAAATAAAAGGAAAGAGAGATCGCGGATGACAAAGACAGAAAATACTGGATAGCTTGGTGGCATGGCATGGAAAACAGTCAACAACAGAACTGATACGATGCACTGTAGATAGAAGATTGTGGAAGGACATGATTACCTACGCCAACCGGTATGGCACAGGATGATGATGATTACTTAGGGTCCTGGAGTGAATGAGCTCTCTCTCTCATCACTTCAGAGGTCTTGTATTCTTAATGTCTTTACCCCTTATGAGATACAAAGTTCTAGTTCTTGTGGCAGCCTCAGCCATTGTCAGTTGATGTTGTTCTATTGTTTCTCAGAAATGTCAAACCATCTTGCTCTGAGTCTCCCAGAGGCTCTTCTTCTATCTCCTCTTTTAGTAGATATTTTGTGAGGTATAGAATGTCTTGAGAAGGCACATAGGGCTGCTGCCAACTGTTCCAATTCTGGATGAGCTGTTTGATTATAGAGAGTGAGTCTATGCCTGCCAACCTTGCCTCTTTTGTTGAGTTCTTTTCAGTGTTTCTCGAGATACTCTTCTTTTTCTCTGACTTGATGTTTACTGTTTGAGAGCCTGCTTGGTAATTCTCCGACTTGATGTTTACTGTTTGAGAGCCTGCTTGGTAATTCTCTGACTTGATGTTTACTGTTTGAGAGCCTGCTTGGTAATTCTCTGACTTGATGTTTACTGTTTGAGAGCCTGCATGGTAATTCTCTGGTCATTTCTTCAAAGCGCAAGATTTATCTTTAGATAAATTTGTATCATTATTTATCTTCCCATGTGAGTTGACCATTAATTTAATTTTTCCATTATTTATAAGGGAAATATGTAGTCATACATCGAATAATTCAGAGATTGAATGGCCTCCTGGAATGAATTACATTTGAAGTAAAATATGAGGCATCACCATATATATATATATATATATATATATATATATATATATATATATATATATATATATATATATATATATATATAAATTATATATATTATTACATTAACTGTTATCATCAAATATAATTGAAAGCATATTTTGATTATCAACTTGTTTATAAACTATGTTTAAATTTGCACTTGATGAATATAAAAATGTATGTGATGATGAGAATTACACAACAAATTCCTCCTTGGCTCTTTAACTAGTGTAGCACTCAATGATCTGTGACATTTTGCAATATAGCACACTTCCTTCTCATTGTACTCAGCATATGGCATTCTGTCCAGGGTGCCTTGGTCTAATTCAATCTTTTCATCTCTCAACCACCTGGTTTTCTATCTCAAGGTTCATCTATCTATCCCTGGCTCTTGCATCAACCACCTGGTTTCTATCTCGAGGTTCATCTTTCTATCCCGGCTCTTGCATCAACCACCTGGTTTTTCTATCTCAAGGTTCATCTTTCTACTCCTGGCTTTTGCATCGACCACCTGGTTTTCTATCTCGAGGTTCATCTTTCTATTCCTGGCTTTTGCATCGACCACCTGGTTTTCTATCTCAAGGTTCATCTTTCTATCCCTGGCTTTTGCATCAACTACCTGGAATTCTATCTCGAGGTTCATCTATCTATCCCTGGCTCTTGCATCAACCACCTGGTTTTCTATCTCGAGGTCATCTTTCTATCCCTGGCTCTTGCATCAACCACCTGGTTTTCTATCTCGAGGTTCATCTTTCTATCCCTGGCTCTTGCATCAACCACCTGGTTTTTCTATCTCAAGGTTCATCTTTCTATTCCTGGCTTTTGCATTGACCACCTGGTTTTCTATCTCAAGGTTCATCTTTCTATCCCTGGCTTTTGCATCAACCACCTGGTTTTCTATCTCGAAGTTCTTCATCTTCTATCCCTGGCTCTTATATTTATTGTGTGGTTCATCTCTTCTTTAACTTCTACTGCATTTACCCAAAGCAGCTCCTCTTCAGCATCAACCTGCAGGATGTTAAATGCACATAGATGCATTATGTTGTTGTTGACAGAAAAAAAATATCTGCTTCTGTGTGGATGTTCTCTTCAGTCCTACATGCTTGACCAGGCTCGTAAGTTTTTTTCAAATCCATTGAGAGGAAGTGGGTCTGTTATTAGTTACATCTGGTTCATTGGCAGTTAACGAGTCACTAAATGCTTCCTATCAAGATGCTGTTGGGCATTGTTCATCTCACAACTTCCCAATTTTCCCTTTTCTCCTTGGTTCATCATTCAAATCCCTAGTTTTTGTCTGAACCACATGTTTAATCTATCAATTGTCTTTTTTTTTTTTTTTTTTTTTTTTTTTTTTTTTTTTGAGTCAAGAACAGCAACTCTAGACTCTCCATGTCCTGCAATCTTTGCTATCAAGTGTCAGACTTGCACACAATTTGCATTGTACCTTGCCACTTGTCACAGTTCTGTGTAAGTCTCTCAACCTTGATGAAGGAGCTGATGCCTGCTGTTGTTGTTTCTTACCTCAGTTTTCTTTTTTAATGTGTCTCTAGGTCTGCCTTTTTTCACCCTCTTCTTGCCATTTGAGGGCTTGCTTCGAGATTCTCTTGTTGTGTGTTTTCATGACATAGCTAACATATGATTATACATAGATTAGATATTTTTGAGTGTTTTGTCATTTCTCTTATTTCTACACTAGTCTTCATTATATGGTATACAAAGTATTTTTCTGGGGCATCTGTTTTCAAATGCTTCTAATTTATTTTCTATTTCTTTAGTTGTTTTCCAGCTCTCATATGCATAAATAAAGGTGGATAATATACTTGATTTGAAAATCCTGAGCTTTTTTTTTTTTTGGAAAAAAAAAAAAGTAAAGTACCCCCGTCACGCCAAGTGGCGTATAGGTAATATGGTGTTAGTGACCATACATTTTACAGACCTTTGGCACATGATTTTCGGGGTAATGAGGTCAGTATTACGCCCCTGCCGCTTTACTTTCCCAGAAAAATTCCGGTACCCATTAAAGGCTGGGTGAAACCCGGAATCCGTCGGTTGGGATCGAACCCTACCTCTTGTCCTTTGTAGTCCAGTTCACTAACCACTGAGCTATCGCAGCTCCCCCTTTTTTTTGTGTTTAGTAATAAACTATTTGATCTCTGCAATATATGACATTTTGGCACACAAGGTTTCTACTTTTGAGATTGTGGTTCTGCCCTATGTGCCGTCTTCGGCTCGAAAGGATGATAGATAGAGAGAATAAACTATCTAATCCTTTATTCTTACATCTGTCCAGTTCTGGTCCTAAACTCTAGTTGATTTAATCCCTGGTTCTTATTACTATCCTCAGGTTAACTTCTCTACTTCACCTGTCTTACCTCCAAGCGCTGCTTTATATCTGTACATCTACCTCTCTTCTCTAACTGTCATATTTGTTGCTTCTAATTCCTGGTTTTTTTCCTGCTCACTGGTCCTTTTCTCTAACCTCTAACCCATTTGTATTTTACGCTACACCCCCATCACTACCCCGATCATACCAGCCTGTCTGTTCCTTCATAACTTTTGGATTGACAACATGACTGTTTGAGACCTGTTCCTACTCTACACTTTTATACATGTTTTATAAGTTTGTTTGGGCTGAACGGTGTCAGCACTCAGGCAACTTGATCCATAACAAGACAGGTTTATTTGAATGTTTTCTTTGTCAAATCTTATATAATTAATCACGTTTCTTCTTTTCAATCTTTCACTGATCCTAGCTGTTAGTTCTTGTAACATGCTTGCACCAACATAATTTATTTTTCTTTACAACTGTAAGAAGCTCTCAATTGTGGGCTTATATTTTGATTTCACAAATGCTCATGTTCTCTTTAATTCTTTGCCAAGTATTCCTGTTCAAATATGATTCCATAGTTGGAGATGATACTGTTGGGCCACTTTTGAAAAATAATACATCCATAATCATACAATAACTGCCATGTACCTTTACAAGTCTGTACTGGTGACCTTTATTACCATCAACATTGAATTATTCACATTTTCCCATTCTTCCTCAACCTCTTCTATCAATCAATTCATCCTTCTGTGATGTTACTCAATGAAAATGTTGACTACTATTTCTGATCTCTATGATACGAGCAATGAGAAGCTTTGGTGTATATTACAAATGTAATATCTTTATCTCAGTGTTCTATGGTTGATTGAAACATGTTGTCTAAAATATTCATATTTATTTCCTATTTGTTAATGATTTTTTTTTTGACAAATAAAAAAAAAAATTTAATTTTAATAAATAAAAAGGAAATTATAGTTGCATCTATACTTTACTGCTATAATCTTTTAAAACTTGCATTTCTACTTCTAAACTTGCATTTGTAGTTGCCATGAGTGTCCCTTGATGTTGCTGTAGTGAAGTGATTATTGCATACATCTGGCGGCCCAGGGTCCATTGATCTAAATTGGTTTCTGACTGCCACGACTTTGGGCTTTACCAAGCCTTTGAACATAGGCACCAGAAAAAAATAGGATAGCCAGACTGACATCAGCCATGCTGATGGTCATGGATAAATATGAGCGCTAAAATCAAGTTCCCCATATAAGGTGTGGTAAGCAGACTTAACTGTAATTGAGTGTTCTGTTGAAGCCGATGTGTGATGGGCAGATTTAATAGCATTTCCCTGAGAGTTCCCTGTTTGAAGCCAATAAAGCGCCCAGAAAATCCATTTTAATCTTGTTTCCACTTCTTTTTACCCCTCATATGAACCAACAAAGCAAAGCAATCAGTAGCTGACATGCCTCAATGATATTTTGCAGGTCAGCAACATTTTTTTTCCCCCTTAATTTACAATCATTACTTTTTAAGGATGGCCCATACTTGTTTATCTCAGGCTCTATTGTTTTCTACTTTACTGTCACACTTTCTCTAATCACTTGTTTGTGCTATCATTACTTGGTTTCTGCTTGTGAGAAATCAATTCTATTGCCCTGTTTGATACAGTTTTTCTGTCTTTTTACCATACACACTGTTTTACATTGACTTACACATTGATTTACATATTTGAATGACTTCTACTGCTGCATTCAAGCTGTCCTATTTGAAAGATTTTTTTTAATGCAAACTGTTCATCCATATTCTTTGTCCATGATTGTCTTCATCTGTGCATTTTTGCTGACCAATGTGATGAGCGCAATGCATTGTTACTGTTAAAATATTACTGAAGAATTATCTAGTGCTTGTTAACCTGCTCCTACTGGAGTACATCTTTGGTGTATCATTAGCCCCAACATTTCAGTAATATCTAAACTGCTAGTAATTATGATGTCATGAAACAAGAACATAACAACTTTGTATTTCCTGGCCAAGTAAAAGAAAAAACTATCCCATAGCATTATTGCCACAGGAGGGAATGGATTATATGGTCTCTACTTCTCATTGGCACATACTTTGAGTGAGAACTGCCCAGTAATCTGCTTTGAGTGAGAATTGCCCAGTACTCTCTACCCAGGTCCCATTTTTTTTAAAAATAGCTTGGTCAACTGAAGGATATGTTTCAAACCCAGATGCTCATGAAAAATAAGCACTCTTCCTATCTATCTATCTATTGTCCTTTCGAGCCAAAGTCGGCACATAGGGCAGAACCACAATCTCAAAAACAGAAACCTTGCGTGCCAAAATGGCACATATTGCAAAAATCACTGCTCTAAAATCTATGTCGAACTCTTCCTACAGCACTGCTAATTTGTACAACCACAAATGATAGAACAGTTGACATCAGTATGGCTAACTCTGATCATGCAGATCCTACCAGTGACAAGGTATTTATTGTCATTAAGCTGTTGTCATCATCACTTGTGGCTATAGCTATTATATCCTAATATAACCTAAAGACATTGTCTAAGGTTGAACAGATTGTTCTCACCACAAAACTGCAAGAAAAAAAAAAAAGAACAGATTGAAAAATAAAGGTGACATTAAATAAGTCACATATCCTCCCTCTATTGAGCTACTCATTCATTTCCTCTTGTGTTTTCTAAACATGACCAGGCAATACACAATTTTGGATTTCATAAATTCTTCTGATATCTACACATTTTCCTTAGTACCATTGTTTACATTTATGTTGTCCACAAAAAGACTATGCACAATTGATCTTGCTCAATAATGTATGTTTTATGGTCCATTTGACTGTGGAACTCAGATCTCTTGAACATTGTACTTTAGTTTACTTTTGCACATTTTCAAGGATTAAAAAAAAACATTCCTACTAAGAATTTTAATCTACATTATGTACAACTTTCTGTAAAATGTGAAAGGACACTCCTTACAAGTTACAGTCCAGTTAATTATATTCACATATATTTTAGGACATGGCACAATTAACACTTAAGGAAAGGATGCTGCAAATAACATCAGTCATCTGCTCAGAATGGATGAAGACTTTTCATGAGGCCTTCATATGGACACCAGGTGGTGTAAAGTAAAAGAAGGCAATTTAAAAAAAAACTACTTAGAAATATTAATGGAGTTCATCTATGAATTTAAGATTAAAGAATCATCAGACAAAGAGAGTTTGGATTTCTGCCCTGTGTACCGTTTTGGGCTAACAACCGAAAAACTAGTGCTTTATCTATGAAAAGAACAGAATTGGACTGCATGAGTGACAATATACAAATAAATTAGATACTTTATATAACAGAAGGAATAAATAAGTACATTAAAATTAATTAATTTAGATTACAAGATAAAGTATACCATTTGTGGGAAATGCTACAACAGTCAATGCTATAAAACAATAGTGGAAGAATGGATGTAAACAAACAGATGTAACTCTACCAACAATATAACAGGATAAAATCTTTTTTAATAAGCACTTGCTTTAAGCATCAGAACCTATGAACCTCTATGGTGTTCAGTGCTGCTGATTTTGTCAATCAATAACTACTTAATTAAAGAAGTTAAAAACATAATAAATAATGTCTATTAGTTAAGAAATGTGTTAGCCGGGCCTCATTATGAGGGAAGTAAAGAATAGTGACACTGTGACCTTCCGGGCATGTCATAAGAAGCGACGCGACTAAGGAGGTTGATTGATGGCTTGACAAGCTGTCATTGTAAAAAAATATTGTTATGGAAACAGAGCCATAGATTTTAGAAGCAGATCTCTGCAATATGCGCCATTTTGGCACGCAAGGTTTCTATTTTTGAGATTGTGGTTCTGCCGTATGTGTTGTCTTCGGCTCGAAAGAACAATAGATAAATAGTTAAGAAGAAAGGAGTCAATAAAACAAGGAATAACCAACATCATATAAACCCACCTTTCTGGAAAATAGGAATCTTGTTTTGGGAACTTAGTGAATTGAGTACTCCAAAAAAAAGTGCTATCAATAAGCTAGGTCTTTATTATGGTATCCCACAAATTTAATTACAGTTTAAAGTGCTTTTAACTCTCTTTGTGTTCATGTTGTTTGGTATAATTGTGTGTTGATGATTGAAAGTTGACAAAGATAGTTTTCTGTGACCAGAGAAGCCTAACTTGAGCTATTACTGGACCAATGATAGCTCCAAACTGGGTGTATATTGTGAGAAGCCAGCCCGGGGTCTGTACTGCAACAAGAGGACAACATTGATCTGAGTCTGCCTTGCCTTTTTGCAAATGTCAAGAAGTGAACCTCTTTCAGGTTGAAGGAACTACTACTCGAGGCAGAATGTCTCTTGATGCAATGCTTTGTTTAACCTGTCCTATCACCAGTCTTCAATTCTGAATCAGTGGGTGTCTGATAACATTTCATAACTAAACGATGTGGAAAAGAAGAACAAGTTCTTATCTTGTAATGAATGGTAGTTTCTGCAAAAGTTTAATTTCATGTTACAAAGTGCTCATAAGAAAAATAAACTTTAAAAATTAAATCCTGTTTCTCATTTATGAGATGTGTTTTTGTTAATCTGCGTATATCATCATCATCATCATCAAGTTCCGTGCCTGCTGGCGTAGGTGATCATGTCTCTCCACAACTTTCGATCGACAGTTATTTATCATTTCTGTTGTTGACCCTCTGCCAAACCATTCTCTTAAGCTGTCTGGTATCTTTTTTTTTTTTTTTGCTTCCCTCTATCTCTCTCTCATTCCTTGATTTTTCCAGTTGTTACAATATATTCCAGCTGTTCCCTTCTCATTACATGGCCAAAAAATTATGAACTTATATAGACAGTCACAATAAAGTGTTGACAATAATTCATGACACAAACATTCTGTTAGTTCAAGAGCTGTATGAGAAATGACAGTCAAGCACAAACAGCATGGGTGGTAGAGTTGCTAAAATTCTGTCATTCTGTCATTTATAAGGTAAATGTGGGTCCGAATCACAGGAAGGTTCAAAATTGTTTTCTAAAGGAGTTGAAATAAAATTACCTGATGGTGATTCTTGTGGGCATTCAGCTTTTATTCTCCATTTCCATTGAAATTCCCAGAAATTGAATCAGATGCTGTAGCAAAATCTTTGTCTTTCCTTCCTAATTTACCTTTCAGCATCAAGGGGAGACAATTTGCACTCTTGCTCATCTGTTGGCGTCTGCTGCTATTATATTTCCTAGTGTTTCCAATATTCCAAAAATCTATATTTTCCACTGTTGAGACTTCAATCTTGTGTTCTCAAACATTTATTAAAGGTTTATTGTGTTGCGATTTGTTCTTTCTATCTTATAACATGGCCAAACCAATTTATCCGTTGTTTCTTTTTGTATTCAATAATGAAAATTATTCCTAACTCTTTTCTCAGTTCTTCATTTCAGATCTTATCTCTCAGACCATTTCCTTTCATTCATCTAAGACATTCCATCTCAGTGGTGGTTATTTTTCTTATTGCTACAGCAATAGTATTAGTAAATTGATATCTCCATTTGAGAAATTTACAAAAACAGTTCTTAGCCTGGAAACAACAAATGCCTTATCACAAATTGATATTGTTAGCAAAAAGGAAAACAAAAAAAGTCTTCTTGTGTAAATATAAATTTTATTAAATCCAAGCCTTGGTTATCTGCCACTAGTTTTATCTTGAGGGCAAAAGAAGTTCAGCTTATTCCGCAGAAGTGAAATGTCTACAGGCATGGCCTCAAAAGATTCTCCATCAATGTTGTACCATTGACCCTGAAAAGAGTTTAACAAATGTCTGTCAATGCACTTTTCACTGCAGTAAAAGAACTGACCAATTACCTTTAAACTTCTCATAGTGGTGAGATCTATGTATATCTAATATGACCATGCTAGATAAAATACACAGTTAAATGTTGTTGCTTCTAATGAAGGTTTGACTGCATTTTTTTTTTTTTACTTTACAATAAAACAGTCAAATTATGTCACTTTAATCTAATCTACTGTTCTACTATATAAAGTGTCAAGCACACAATTTTCTATAAAGTACAAAGTATTGTTTAAACTGTCAATTAAAAAAAGCACAGCCAAACTTACATTTTGTAAGTACGCAATAGACACTGTAATATTAATATATTAACTATATATTAACCATATATGTTTCATATATATATATATATATATAACTGTTGTCCTTTCGTGCCAAAATGGCACATACTGCAGAGATCACTGCTTCTAAAATCTATGGTTCTGTTTCCATAATAATGCTTTCCATGACAATACTTTTTTACAATGACAGCTTGTTAAGCCATCGATCAACCTCCTTAGTCGCCTCTTACGACTTGCCTGGAAGGTCACAGTGTCACTATTCTTTATTTCCCACATAATGAGTAACACACATATATATCTGGAATTTGGCATCTTGACAGACGGTTGGTAGCAAGCAATCATGATAAGTCATTAGCTTGGTAAAAATATTAGTGTCTTATGCTGGATGCTGCTTTGCTGAACAGCTTTTCTTGTGGCTGAATCTGCCAATATTGGACAGACAGATCCATCGTAGAATGGACCACGTATTCGTGGTGACTGGCCTCGTCTCCTTTCTCCTGCGCCCTTTGTCTTCTGAATTTGATATCAGCACTTCCTCGAAAGTTGCTGTGCCATTTTTTATTTTTGCTCTCCATGTGCTATGATCTGCAGCCAGATTTTACCAGTTCCTTTCACTTACAGAAAATTCCCTCAAGGAAGCCACGAAAACATCCTTATATCTAAGCTATGATCTGCAGCCAGATTTTCCAGTTTCTTTCACTGATAAAGAATGCCCTCAAGGAAGCCACGAAAACATCCTTATATCTAAGCTATGATCTGCAGCCAGATTTTACCAGTTCCTTTCACTTACAGAAAATTCCCTCAAGGAAGCCACGAAAACATCCTTATATCTAAGCAATGATCTGCAGCCAGATTTTACCAGTTTCTTTCACTGATAGAGAATTCCCTCAAGGAAGCCACGAAAACATCCTTATATCTCAGCAATGATCTGCAGCCAGATTTTACCAGTTTCTTTCACTGATAGAGAATTCCCTCAAGGAAGCCACGAAAACATCCTTATATCTCAGCAATGATCTGCAGCCAGATTTTACCAGTTTCTTTCACTGATAGAGAATTACCTCAAGGAAGCCACGAAAACATCCTTATATCTAAGCAATGATCTGCAGCCAGATTTTACCAGTTTCTTTCACTGATAGAGAACTCCCTCAAGGAAGCCACGAAAACATCCTTATATCTAAGCAACGATCTGCAGCCAGATTTTACCAGTTTCTTTCACTGATAGAGAATTCCCTCAAGGAAGCCACGAAAACATCCTTATATCTAAGCAATGATCTGCCTTTTGGTCTCTTTCCATCCTCTAAGTTTGCCATACAATATTTGTTTGGAAATACAAATGTTTGCCATTCTTCTTACATGGCCCAGCAACCTTAGTCTACGACTCCAAAGTGTTGCCATGATGGATGGGAGTTTGGCTTGTTGTAAGACATTAGAGTTGGTTATTTTGTCCTGCCATTTGATGTTCATAATCCTTCAAAGGCAACGCACATAAAAGCCGTTTAGCCTTTTCTTCTGCCCTGCATAGGCAGTCCAAGTTTCTGATACATAATAGAAGCACACAACTTTGGTATATTTGAATTTTAGTTCTGAGTATCAATTTGGTGTTGGTCCATGCTCTTTCTTTAAGTTTATCAAATGCGGAAGCTGTCTTTCTGATTCAGGAATTTTTTCTTCAAAAGAGACAGTGGTAGTGACCATAGATCCAAATATAGGTGAACTTCACAGATTCAAGGGGTGCATTATTTAATGATATAGCTGCGGGACTGGCTACACCCTTTTGAAGCACTACAGTCTTCTGTATACTTATTGATAGGGAGAATAAATCACATGATTTAGCTAGATTGTCAATCATTGACGAATTTATCATGAGCAACCAGTGAAGCATCATCAGCGAATAAAAGCTCATTGATTAGGGTCTCAATTATTTAAAATTTTTACCTCAGATGTGCTAGATTGAATAAGGAGCCGTCAGATCTTGTACTGATATAGATGTCTCCAGAAACGGTTTCCAACACATTGTGTAGAAGGGCACCGAAAAATATTCAGAATAGAGTAGGGCCAAGGACACATCCTTGTTTGACTCCACAGTTCATATCAAAGGGCTGGGAAGATCCACTGTCAAACTGGATGGTGACAGACATATTGTTGTGAAACGATTTGATCATCTTGAGTAATGTAGGAGGGCAGCCAACATTTTTCAGCACCCTGTATAGACACCCGCTCTGCTCACGGTGTCAAAAGTCTTTGTGAGATCACAGAAGGCTATAAATAGAGTTCTCTATTCCTTGTATTTATCTGCAGTTGGCAGAGAGTAAAAATCATTTCGGTGGTTGACCGTCCAGCTCTAAACCCACACTGGGACTCAGGAAGGGTAAGTTCTGCCAGTTGATGTAGGCGCTTTAAAACGATTCTTGCAAATTCAGAACAGCAGCAGGCTACACAGACCACTTAAAAAATTAGATTAGGAGTAAGACAGGGGTGTGTACTATCTCCCCTATTATTTATTACCTACATGGATTACATATGTAAGTTAGTCAACCTATCGGAGACAGAGAAGATTAACGAGCTTCTGTTTGCAGATGATCAGGCCCTAATACATGGAAAAATAGACCTATTGAGGGCTGGTCTCAAGGCAAGACGTCGGTCTCAAGACAGAGAGATTGTGAGTTCTAATCCTGGTTGCTCCAATTGGGATTTTTATTTGTAACTTCTCTCTGTGGCAACCACCCCTGGTCTCACCAGTGAAGCCTGACTTGAAACATCAATTACTCATCGATAGAAAAAATATGAATACCTCCGACGATGGAGTCTGTGTACACTGCTGCCAGGTAAAAATGGATTAACATGCAAAATTCAGTTTCTAGTCTCTAGGGACTTCACAAAAGGTGAAGGTTGGCAAACACAAAAATAAAAAAAATAAACAAAGACCCACAAAAATATGTAACAGCACAGGCACTCAAAACAACATGAAAATCAACTTCAACAAAACAGAAGTCATGAATATCACACAAGAGAAAACAAAACATCAACATAACAAAAGATAGCAGACAACTAAAACAAGTGGATGAATTTAAATATCTAGGAGGTCTAGTTATTGATTTATTTGTGGGTTATCATCATTGCACTCCGATAGCTCACTGGTTAGTGAACTGGACTACAAAGGACAAGAGGTAGGGTTCGATCCCAACCGAAGGCTTCCGGGTTCACCCAGCCGTAAATGGGTACAGGATTTTTTTTCTGGGAAAGTAAATCGGCACGGTCGTAATACCGACCACATTACCCGAAAAATCATGTGCTGAAGGTCTGTAAAATTTATGGTCACTAACACCATATTACACTGAGAAGAACATTGATGAGAGAGGCAAGAGCAGCAGGAATCGGCTCCCTCAATGAGATAGAACTGCTTGCACAGAACAGAGACAGATGGCGAGATTTGATAAAATATCTTTAAAAGAAAACTGCTAGAACAAAAATTCATATAGGAGAAGGTGTATCTTGGTCTACGCCCTATGGGCCGGTTACGGCTCGAAAGGTCAATAGATAGATAGAACACCATATTCCCTATATGCTACTTGGCATGACAGGGGCTCTTTACTTTACTTACTTTTTATCATTGCACTCCGAACATAGGAAGTCTAGTGACAAGCAGCAACTCAAATGGAAATCACTCTAAAGGCAAAACAGGCACTCTACAATATAATCTTCATTCCAACACCTTCAAGCCAGACCATAGGTGCAAGAACAATAATAAAACTAACCATTAACGAGATTAAATGTTTTAGACGAATGACAGGAAACAGCTTGAGAGATACAGATCAGAAATGAACAACAGAGAAACAAGCTAGGAATAATGCCTATCATTGAATACACTGAGAAACAACAGATAAAATGGTCTGGTCTTGTGATAACACAGAAAACCAAAACACAACACAACAAGCCTTAATAAATGTTATGTGAACATCAACCTCAAGGGTAGACCACAAAAAAGATGGAATATTAGAAACATAACAGGAGCAGAAGCAACAGAAAAGCAAAAGACCACAAATTATATCTCCTTTTGATGCTAAAAGATAAATGAGGAAGGAAAAAAGAAGACATACCTCTAGACTGGGAAGTGCTTTAGCATTGCAAAAGACCTCTAGAGTGGAAAGTGCTTTGACCTAAGTCAGAGCATTTGTAGGTCAGTAATTCTTCTCTGTGCTTTATCTTTCAAAACTGAGTATCATGTCACCAATTATATAAATGGGTTGAGTAGAGCGTGGCAACAGAAAAACAAACATGAAGAAAAGCAATCAGTGTTAAACCACATTATGTCTTGTTCCCTTTCCTCATTTGTCTTTCAGTTCTGAGGGAAAATGGAATGCTCTTGCTAGTACACTTTAGTTCACCTCATACATGGTACTTATATGGTGTTAGATATTTCTTAGAAATGTCATTACATATCAATAAGACCTAGCTAAAATGTGAATCACTTCAAACCTCACTTAGACTCAGTAAAACCCTCTTGTATTCAACAATGTGTGTGTGTACACACTCTAACAAGAACTAGTAGTCATACCTCTTGTTTGGGCTCAATGTGAACTTTCTTGACAACAACCTTTTCATCTTCAGCTGAGCCCATTTCAACTCCAGATTTGTTAATTCTTCTCCACCTGCACAGCAACAAACAAAATATTTAAACTATCAAAAATGTTGGGCAGCAAACTATACAATTGTTGAGCAGCAAACTATAAAAATGTTGAGCAGCAAACTACAAATATGTTGGACAGTAAACTATAAAAATGTTGGGCTGTTGGACAGTAAACTATAAAAATGTTGGGCAGCAAACTACAAATATATTGGACAGCAAACTATAAAAATGTTGGGCAGCAAACTACAAATATATTGGACAGTAAACTATAAAAATGTTGGGCAGCAAACTACAAATATATTGGACAGCAAACTATAAATATATTGGACAGCAAACTACAAATATATTGGATAGCAAACTATAAAAATGTTGGACAGCAAACTATAAAATTGTTGAGCAGCAAACTATAAAAATGTTGAGCAGCAAACTACAAATATGTTGGACAGTAAACTATAAAAATGTTGGGCAGTAAACTATAAAAATGTTGGGCAGTAAACTATAAAAATGTTGGACAGTAAACTATAAAAATGTTGAGCAGCAAACTATAAAAATATTGGACAACAAACTATAAAAATATTGGGCAGCAAATTATATGATCTACTAGGGGTGGGTCTGTGAGATAAAGCTAGGATATAGCATTCTTTTGGGGAAATCACAATTATTTTTGTGTTCACCAATGCCTACTGTTATTCATTGTCCATTAAAAATCATTGAACCATTGTCCAAAAGGACATTAAGTGGGTGTAACTGAGTTGTGTCACACTTTGCAGCAAGCTGTGATATTTGTGCCTTTTGGGTATACACATATGACTTCAACAAAAAGCGAATATTGAAAATAAATTGCTTTTTGGGGGGAAAAAAATTGATGGAATCCCACGAAATAGCCTTCAAAAACCTGCAATTCTCCATAAAATATCTCTAGAATTTTATACCCATAAATTTGATCATTATTATTATTAAACATGAGGTGTTTGCTGTTTGGTTCCCAGCTTTTGCTGTGAGGTGTTTACTGTTTGGTTCCCAGCTTGTGTTGTGAGGTGTTTGTTGTTTAGTTTTGTTTTTGTTGTGAGGTGTTTGCTGTTTGGTTCCCAGCTTGTGTTTTGAGGTGTTTGCTGTTTAGTTCTGTTTTTGCTGTGAGGTGTTTGCTGTTTAGTTCTCAGTTTTTGCTGTGAGATGTTTGCTGTTTAGTTCTCAGTTTTTGCTGTGAGATGTTTGCTGTTTAGTTCTTAGTTTTTGCTGTGAGGTGTTTGCTGTTTAGTTCTCAGTTTTTGCTGTGAGATGTTTGCTGTTTAGTTCTCAGTTTTTGCTGTGAGGTGTTTGCTGTTTAGTTCTTAGTTTTTGTTGTGAGATGTTTGCTGTTTAGTTCTCAGTTTTTGCTGTGAGATGTTTGCTGTTTAGTTCTTAGTTTTTGCTGTGAGGTGTTTGCTGTTTAGTTCTCAGTTTTTGCTGTGAGATGTTTGCTGTTTAGTTCTCAGTTTTTGCTGTGAGGTGTTTGCTGTTTAGTTCTCAGTTTTTGCTGTGAGATGTTTGCTGTTTAGTTCTCAGTTTTTGCTGTGAGATGTTTGCTGTTTAGTTCTCAGTTTTTGCTGTGAGGTGTTTGCTGTTTAGTTCTTAGTTTTTGTTGTGAGATGTTTGCTGTTTAGTTCTCAGTTTTTGCTGTGAGATGTTTGCTGTTTAGTTCTTAGTTTTTGCTGTGAGGTGTTTGCTGTTTAGTTCTCAGTTTTTGCTGTGAGATGTTTGCTGTTCAGTTCTGTTTTTGCTGTGAGGTGTTTGCTGTTTAGTTCTCAGTTTTTTGCTGTGAGATGTTTGCTGTATAGTTCTGTTTTTGCTGTTTAGTTCTCAGTTTTTGCTGTGAGATGTTTGCTGTTTAGTTCTCAGTTTTTGCTGTGAGGTGTTAGCTGTTTAGTTCTCAGTTTGTGCTGTGAGATGTTTGCTGTTTAGTTCTGTTTTTGCTGTGAGGTGTTTGCTGTTTAGTTCTCAGTTTTTTGCTGTGAGATGTTTGCTGTTTAGTTCTGTTTTTGCTCTTTAGTTCTCAGTTTTTGCTGTGAGATGTTTGCTGTTTAGTTCTCAGTTTTTGCTGTGAGGTATTTGCTGTTTAGTTCTTAGTTTTTGCTGTGAGATGTTTGCTGTTTGGTTGTCAGCTTGTTCATTTTGATCATCTTTGTGGGCAGCTTATGTTCCTACTTTCATTAAAACCTCTGATGGCAGTTAATAACTCTTGCAACATTTGTTAACACGATTTAGATCTTCCATTATCATGAGAACTGCATTGACCAATTCCGTTCTTCCAATTTGATAGCTTTAACTTTATGATGTTCACTGAGCCTTAAAGAACAATGAGCTAACTCAACCAACTCTTGAGATGGATCAACATCAAATGTGTCTTTACAACTTGCTACCTCACTCCAGAATTCAAGTTTAGACCCTCCTATTAGCAGTTTTCTCCAACTTTCTATCTATCTATTGACCTTTCGAGCCGTAGCCTGCCCATAAGGCGTAGACCAAGATACTCCTCTTATCTGAATTTTTTTTCTAGCAGTTTTCAATTCTTTTAAGATATTTTATCAAATCTCGCCATTTGTCTCTGTTCTGTGCAAGCAGCTCTATCTCATTGAGGGAGCCGAATCCTGCTGCTCTTGCCTCTCTCATCAATGTTCTTATCAGTGTCTCTCTGGGTCTTCCTCTTTTTCTCTTACCTGTTGTTTCCCATATGAGGGCTTGCTTTGCTATTCGGTTATTATCTCTTCACATGTCCAACATATGACCATCGTCTTTTCTTTATTACTGAAGATATTAGTGGTTGATTGGCGATTTCTCTAATTTCCTCGTTTGTTTTGAATTCGTTCCAAGCTATAGCAAGTATTTTCCTTAGACATTTATTTTCGAATGCGTTCAACTTTGTTTCTATATCTCTTGTTGTTTTCCAGATTTCACACGCATACGTAAAGGTTGATAGTACATTTGATTTGAATAGTCTCCAACTATCTATCTATTGTCCTTTCGAGCCGAAGATGGCACATAGGGCAGAACCACAATCTCAAAAGCAGAAACCTTGCGTGCCAAAATGGCACATATTGCAGAGATTGCCACTTCTAAAATCTATGGCTCTGTTTCCATAACAATACTTTTTACAATGACAGCTTGTCAAGCCATCGATAAACCTCCTTAGTCGCCTCTTACGACATGCTTGGAAGGTCACAGTGTCACTATTCTCTACTTCCCTCATAATGAAGCCCCGGTAACACACAGGATTCTCCAACTTTACAGATGTTAAATTTATTCACTCCATTTCTGCTTTCGCAACTTTGTCTGATGGAATTTGGAGATGCTGCATTAATGGCATAAATTGTTCTTTGACAACTGGAGGAGCACAAGACACAGATGTTATTGACATTGATCTTAGCACCTTTATATTCTCAGGCAGTCTTGGAGCTCTTTATGTAGCCTAATAGGGAAGACAGAGCATCGTTTTCTGAAGTCAGTTTCTTCTTCTGCTGGCAGTTCCATTTGATATAGTTTTTCCTCAACTACATTTCAATGCATTTGCAAAATCTAGATTTTGCTTTACCAGTTGACCAGCACTTCCCAGAATTTCAAAGACCCACTCTTTAAGCAGAACTTCACTTAGAACTTCTTTTACAAAATGAATGCTGATATTGTGGCCCCATATTTTGAATTATCTGAAACAATAGAAGACCTACAAGAACACTTAAACAAACTCAACATCTCAGGCACAAAATACAACATGAAAATCAACATCAACAAAACAAAAGTCACCAAAAATAAACAGAACATCAACATAACTATAGAAGGCAGACAACTAAAACAAGTAGAGGAATTCAAATACCTAGGAAGTCTAATGACAAACGATAATTCTCAAACAGCAGAGATAGAATCAAGATGCAACAAAGCTTGTCAAATCATCGGACAGTTATCACCACTATTGTCCAACAAGGAAATAACTCTGGAGGTAAAACGAGCACTATACAATACAATCTTCATCCCAACGCTGTGCTACCAATGCCAGACCTGGACCCTAGATGCAAGAACAATAAGAAAAATAACCTCTACAGAGATGAAATGTGTTAGACGAATGACAGGAAACAGTCTGAGAGATAAGATCAGAAATGAAGAACTGAGAAAAAAGCTAGAAATAGTCCCCGCCATAGAATATATAAGGAAACAACAGATAAAATGGTTTGTCTTGGCCACGTGACAAGGCAGAAAGAACAAAACACAACATAACGAGCCTTCAACAAACGTTTTGAGAAAACCAGACCCAAGGGTCGACCATGAAAAAGATGGGTCAATGGAATATTAGAAGCACTAGGAAACATAACAGCAGCAGAGGCGAACAGAAGAGCAAAAGACCGCAAATTATATCTCCCCTCGACGCTGAAAGGCAGATGAGGAAGGAAAGAAGAAGAAGATATTTTGAATGAAACAGTTTAATACACTAAACAATTTAATATAACATGAACTATAGTAGTCCAGATATATCACAGCATACGTCTGTCACAATTTGCACCAATGTCATGAAAATGTGAAGAAAAGGGACCAAGAGAAAAATGAAAACAGCAAGTCTAAAAGAAGTCTTTATTAGAAATTGTAACTAAAAAGTAAAAATTATAAAAACTAGGAAAAAAACATGAAACTGAAACCCTGCCTAGTCAATATTAAAGACTTCTTTCAATTTTTTTTGTCACTGGAATTTTAATCAATTCTAGACGTTTAGTTCGATAATGAACAATAGGAATTGTCAAATTCCTTTCTTGCATATTGTTTTTCTGGAGGGAAACACATGTATAAGTTGCTGGCCCGTGATTTATATATATCCAGAATTATCGCTTAAAGGGATAAAATATTTGTAGCTGCTAAATGAGGTACCTAACCCTCTATATCCAGCAGGAAAACCAACCGCTAAATTGGCAACACTGCTTCCAGATCTATTAACTGATATGGCTAATACCTGAGATGAATGATTTTATCAGAATTCACATCTACAGTTACCTACCCTTCTTTAACTAGCTGTGTCTTTGTAGGTTCACTAGGGCCAACTGTCATGTGAAGAGCTTTAAGTGGCTGTTGAAAAATTTATAAAATATTAGATATAACGTAAAACCAGCTGTTTTGTATCTCCCTCAGATTAAATAAGGTTTTTCTTTGAAATTTCTTAACAATTGCATCTAGAAGTACGAGAGGAATCTGGAACATATACAAATATTTTCAGCATGAAAAGAGGAAAAATTGTATTACAAATTATGTGTATGACCAATATCATTATGCATTTTGAGCATGGAAGTGGTGACCTAGAACTACCATGGATGGCCATGTAGAATGTGATACGGGAAAACTGGCTTGTCACAGTCAAGGAGGTGACATCGCTATTAGGCATTAGTGTTGGATCGGCCCATCACACCATTCATTATGAGCAGAAGTTTTAAAAAGTGTATACAAGATGGGTACCCAAATGATTAGACCGACAGATCATTTTAATAACACATTGAACAAGTCCATTAGTGCTTAAACTTCCTTTGAAGTATATCCCCTGAGAAACACTGAAAAAGAACTCTAGAGACACGGTTGGCACGCAAAGACACACTCTATAATCGAACATTTTTCTCAGAAAAGAGACAACTGGCAGGAGATTCTATGATCTCTACGCACCATCTAACAGCATTTGAAGGATTAAGAATATTCCTCAACATATAAGACTAACAACACAGGTATTGGTTGACAAGTCTTCGTTGGATTTCTGCTCCTATCTGGCATTTCCCACCTTGACATGATATTCCTGAAGTCTGTTCATGGCTGTGGATTCATGGTCAGTTAGTGGATTGGTTTTTTTTTTGTCCAGTGCCCCTTAGGGTGGTCAGAATGTTGGTGAAATCCATTGTCCTTCTGCACAAACATCAACTAAACTGGGAAGTTTGTCAGCACATTCATTACCTCTTACGTCTGCAAGCCCTGGCATGAAAATGAAGCATACTTTTGTTAGATTTGAGTTTACCAAAGATTTTAACCACTGCCATCAAGCCCAGCATTTATGGTTTTTCTGGGAGTACTCACTCAGAAAATGTGTATAAGTCTGTTCCACAAACCATGCCACTGCTTTAGAGCCAGCCATAAAGTCCATGGTCAAATTACTTGTAGTCAATGTAAAAGCATGACTTCCTTCAAAGTTCTACCTCCAGCATGAGCCATGGAGGCTAACAAGCTCTGTACATGTCAGGTAACAGACTCATCTGTGTAAAAGACTGCATCACTCCCAGACGAGTTCTCACAAATTAAGGCCTACATGCCAGCCTCAACGACCAAGGGGTTTCATTGTCTACATTCTCTGTCCTGTGTGAAGACTATGGGAAAGTATGAACAGCATACTGATGGCACAAATACCCATTCTTCCTTGGGTTCTAAGTCTTCAATTGAACACACCTGCTAAACAATATCCATAACATGCCCTATCCATGATTTTATTCTTTTTAACTTGCTGCCTTTGAACAGCAAATTGAAACTCAAGGTATAGTGAGTGAAGTGGGTCTGCAATAATTCGAAGGTAGCCATGTGCTCAGCAAAGTCCTATTCTGTCTGCCATGGTGGGAAAATGAAGAAGCTGACACATTGTCCTACACTCAGTATCTTTTGTGCACCCAAAGTTGTTGCACACTGCAAATAGATTGTGATCACCCAAGTGCCTGAAATGAAATAAAGACTGATGCTTACCAGGAGCTTCTACATCAGTATAAAACCGTTACACTGAAATGACATCATTTGTGCAGTGTATTATCACAGTGGATGAGAGTTGGGTATATTATCTATCTATCTATTGACCTTTCGAGCCGTAACCGGCCCATAGGGCGTAGACCAAGATACACCTTCTCCTATATGAATTTTTGTTCTAGCAGTTTTCTTTTAAAGATATTTTATCAAATCTCGCCATCTGTCTCTGTTCTGTGCAAGCAGTTCTATCTCATTGAGGGAGCCGATTCCTGCTGCTCTTGTCTCTCTCATCAATGTTCTTCTCAGTGTCTCCCTGGGTCTTCCTCTTTTTCTTTTACCTGTTGTTTCCCATATGAGGGCTTGCTTTGCTATTCGATTATTATCTCTTCTCATCACATGTCCAACGTATGACCATCGTCTTTTCTTTATTACTGAAGATATTAGTGGTTGATTGGCGATTTCTCTAATTTCCTCGTTGTTTTGAATTCGTTCCATTCTATACCAAGTATTTTCCTTAGACATTTATTTTCGAATGCGTTCAACTTTGTTTCTATATCTCTTGTTGTTTTCCAGCTTTCACACGCATACATAAGGGTTGATAGTACATTTGATTTGAATAGCCTAAGTTTTGTGTTTGTGCTAATGAGTTTTGATTTCCACAACTTTTCAAGGCTTCTGAAAGACATTGCTGCTTTAGCCAGTCTGATTCTAATTTCTTTGCTCGTATCCCCTTCTCGATCAATGTGACTTCCAAGATAGATAAAGTGATCGATCTCTTCTACTGGTTTGTTTTCCATGTATATTTTGTCACTTGTTGGAATTAAACTTTTCATGACTTTAGTCTTTTCATGATTGACCTCAAGCCCAATTTTGCTGGCTATTGATGATAGTTCATTTGTGTTTTCCTGCATCGTTTTTATCTGACTGCTGATGAGAACTATGTCATCAGCAAAGTCGAGGTCCTCCAAATGGTCTCCTTGTATCCATTCGATGCCTTTATTACCAGTGCAGCATTTCTTCATTATGAAGTCCATAACAATTCCAAATAACAAGGGCGATAAAATACATCCTTGTTTAACGGGTATATTAGGAGACAGAATAAAAGTAACAAAGCATGGAGTGGTGGGACACTTTGTTCCCAAAACATGAGAAGTTGTGGGCGTGGCGGTCTGCTGGATAAAATCATGTTGACTTTCTTCTGGATCACAAGGTACTTCCATATCTTTAGTCCAGAAACAGCATGGATTGTTGATGCAGTGCATGTTTCTTCTCCGTGACAATATTAACTCTGCATAGTGTTAGAGCAAATACCAACTATAGAGGAGCTACTGTTTGGGTCCATCCTATACCCTCCATGTTCAGCCAACCTTGCACCATCATACTTCCATATCTTTAGTCCAATGAAAAGACTAAGTGGAACAAAGTTCTAAGATGATGATGAGTTTCAGTCAGCAGTGCATGAGTGGTTGTGCACCTGTCTGAGAGAATTCATTTCCTGCACTTGTTAAATGCTTTCAGAGTGCACTGAACTAGAGGGGAACTATATTGAACAGTGATAATATAATTATTTCAGTGTTTATAATAAAAAGTCTGTAAATAAAGAATCCCAGTTTGCCATTGAATACACCTTATATACTGAATACAGATAGAGCTGTTCATAAAGTTCTGGGACTGAAATTTTAACCTGGAAACTATGCAACAAATTGGTAGTTCACTTTTAGTAACTGCTCTGAGTGTAAATGTAAAAATGAAACTCATATTCTTCAGTCATGTGAACTATAGAAGCCTCGAAGTGAACACATAGCAGGTTCTGCCAAATTTCAACATGAATGAATAAATGCACTAAAAAAAGTGAGTCTATGAATCCTGAAGAAAAGAGATTTGCATGTTGTGAGGCATTCTAGCCTTGATGATGGCTCTGCTCTACTATCATAAACAATTATTATACTTTTATTATATATTTGTACTTCTGCTAAGAAATACAGCTGTCCAGCAACAGACTTGGTCTTGGTATGTAATTACACAACACAAAATGTTAATAAATAGAGAGAAAGGTGAGTACTACAAGCAAATGAAAAAAGTGACAGAAGCTATAATTATCATAGTGGTCAACTGAAAATTGTCCAATAATTTGAAAAATGAAACAAAATCATTACAATTGTTCAAAATCAATAACAAAGTCACATAAAGAGAGGTCCAAATAAAGTAATACCATACTCTTATGCACAGTTAGAGACGAAAGTATGGGCAAGTCAAGAATAAATGGAAGTCAAAATCATTATCCTTTATTTGGTAAGTAAATTCAAGTAGGTTATCATTACTATCTAATTTTCAGTCTACATCAACATGGGATATTGCTAATTCTTTTAAATTTATGAAGTGAAGTTTGACAAGAAAGATATACTGAGGTATCTCACAGCTAGACAAGAAAGTTATACTGAGGTATCTTACAGCTAGACATGAAGGATATATTGAGGTATCCCACAGCTTGATAAGAAAGATACACTGAAGTATCTCACAGCTTGACAAGAAAGTTATACTGAGGTATCTTACAGCTAGACAAGAAGGATATATTGAGGTATCCCACGGCTTGATAAGAAAGATACACTGAAGTATCTCACAGCTTGACAAGTTATCTGAAGTATCTCACCTGCTGAGAATCAGGAGTCAAGTCAGGTACAATTAGAACAATGTTACAGACAGGAAAGATTGGTTGATCATGAGTGTATATAATCAGTAAGATCATGAAACTATCATCAAGCATATTTTCATCTGTTAGGAAGAACTGAGCTCCTGTGAGTTTTCCCTTAGTGCCTACCGTGGTGTTGTTTTTTTTTTCAGCATCAAGAAAGTTATAAATTAAGCAGGCCATTGCTGAAAATTATACCACCTATACCATTTAAAGCAAAAAAGTTACTGAAATTACACTACAGTATACTAATGATACAAATAAACAACAAAAAGTGAAAAAATGTCTCACAGTTTGATATTTTGCTAATGTTGTAGTTGTTACTGTGAGTTCAACTGTGGAGACCTCTCTGCCGATTTTGTGTTTCTCATCTTCTTCATTTTGTTTTGCCTCATTAGCTCTTCTCTCAGCTTCAGCTATTTCATGGAAAAAGCAAAATACTTTCAGTAAGGCAGATACAATCAAACAAATAAAAGTATATTTTGTGAACACCCACAAAGGCAGATGGGAAACATGGTGTTAGTGTTTGTCATGACCAACAACACATGTCATGGCTGTTGTTGGTATCATACCAGGCCACCTTGTGCTCCAAGAAAAATCTCCAGTACCTATTCTCTGAGGTTCAATAAACAACCGAAGCTATGTTGATCAAGAAAAGAAGTTTGTCACATTTGGGAATTGATTTTGGATATGTCAGGGCAGTAGTAAGGGCACTAACAACTTAGCCACCAAGGTTTCAAATCTTCTAGTCTGTGGCAAGTGCACTAACAACATAGCCACCAAGACATCACATATATGTTTACTATAAATAAAGACCATAACATAAATTTAAAAAAGCATTCACATCTTACAATAGCTCTCTATATCAGGTGGACATTGATTTAAATCACAACAGGATCAAACAATTTTTTCTAAAATCAGGGGTAGGGGGACTGGTTGGTCTTGAGGCAGCAAGGTTGTGAGTTCAAATCTAGGCCCAGCTTGAAACACTAATTACTCATCGATGGAAAAAATATGAGTACCTCCGAAGTCAGGAGTTATCTGCATGTGTGACAATGGACCCCTGTGCATACGGCTGCCAGGGAAAAATGGACTAACATGCAAAATTCAGTTAAGTCTATAGAGACTTTGCTAGAAGTGAAAGCTGGCGAACGAAAACAAAAAATTTTTTAATCAGGGGTAAAATAGAAAAATTAATTTTATTCAAACTTTACAAGGATTGGTCAAATAACAATGTTAAAATAGTCAAATATAAATACAAGACAGAAACACCATGCTATTATACTGTTATTGTACCAATAACATAAAGGGCATAATGTGTCAGTATACTGTCATAGTAGCAGTGTAAAGATGGTTGTTCCACTTGAGACAAGGAGAGACATGCACTTTCATAATGTATATCATTCATCAATGAATTGCAATTGGTTTCACTCTTTTGCTGCTGAAAAAAAATATGGACGAAAGAACCCTGTCCATCCCTGATGCATGTCCCAAATAGGATGGCCAACTCTATATTGCTACTGTGATGGACATGATGTTTGTCTGCACTCTGCTGCCAACTGTAGGACAAGCTTTATGTTACTAGTAACAATACTGCAAATATGGCACACAGTTTTACATTTCTAATGCTAATTTATGGCTTTCATTGAACTCACTCACATGATTAACCTTGTATTCCCAATCTAGTGTCAGCAAACAAAAAAATAACAGAACCAATCAGAATTTTAGGTAAAATAATTCAGCTGGTCAGCATGGTATAGGTCACCTACCACACAAGCTTATCATGAAAGAGCTGCTATATTTCTGATAAAGAAGATTCAAAATGGGAGACAGATTGATATAGGAGGAAAGGCTGAGAAAAGACCCTGGGATAGATTATAACTTGACTACTGCCTAGTCAGATCAACTTATCAATTTCTACTATATGACACCAATGTTGACAAGCTTGTGTTGTCATATCATGATTTTGCCACTGTTAACCAACATATGAATATTTTCTTACTATTCAGACTGAGACCTTTCTTGTTGCTTTCTTTTACCATTATGTTTATCATTTCTTCTTGTTCATTCTCCATCTCTGCTATTAAGACTATATCATCCGCATATCACAAATTATTTATGTTGTTACCATTGCTCAATTCCTTTATTATCTACTATTGATTTCATACAACTGGCAAAATAAAAGAAAAGAGAGATCGCGGACGACAAAGAGAGAAAATACTGGATAGCTTGGTGTCATGGCATGGAAAACAGTCAACAACAGAACTGATATGATGCACTGTAGATAGAAGATTGTGGAGGGACATGATCACCTACGCCAACCGGTATGGCACATGATGATGATGACTGATTTCATAATATTTTCGCTGTAAAGTGAAAACAAATCTGGTGACAGAACACAGCCTTGTCTGACTTCCTGTTTTATATATTGGAACTGCCATGTTTGGTAGTACTCCAACTTGACAAAACAAAGCAATTTCAGTTTTCCCAATAAAGTATGTCTAATATGTCTCACCCGTGTGTTACCAGGGCCTCATTATGAGGGAGGTAAAGAATAGTAACACTGTGACCTTCCAGGCATGTCATAAGAGGCGACTAAGGAGCTTGATCGATGGCTTGACAAGCTGTCATTGTAAAAAGTATTGTTATGGAAACAGAGCCATAGATTTAGAGCAGTGATTTCTGCAATATGTGCCATTCTGGCACGCAAGGTTTCTATTTTGAGATTGTGGTTCTGCCCTATGTGCCGTCTTCGGCTCGAAAGGACAATAGATAGATAGATATATTATATCTCCATATTTTACTAAGGATTTTTGTAGCAGCATGATGTAAAAACCTCGACTTTGCTGATGACATAGCTCTCATCAGCAGTCAGACAAAAACGATGCAGGAAAACACAAATGAACTATCATCAATATCCAGCAAAATGGGCTTGAGATCAATCATGAAAAGACTAAAGTCATGAAAAGCTTAATTCCAACAGACGATACATGGAAAACAACCAGTGGAAGAGATCGATCACTTTATCTATCTTGGAAGTCACATTGATCGAGAAGGGGAAACAAGCAAAGAAATTAGAATCAGAATAGCTAAAGCAGCAATGTCTTTCAGAAGCCTTGAAAAGTTGTGGAAATCAAAACTCATCAGCACAAACACAAAACTTAGACTATTCAAATCAAATGTACTATCTACCCTTACGTATGCATGTGAGAGCTGGTAAACAACAAGAGACATAGAAACAAAAGTTAAACGCATTCGAAAATAAATGTCTAAGAAAAATACTTAGTATAGCGTGGAATGAATTCAAAACAAATTAAGAAATTAGAGAAATCACCAATCAACCACTGATATCGTCAGTAATCAAGAAAAGATGATGGTCATATGTTGGACATGTGAGATAATAGCAAAGCAAGCCCTCATGTGGGAAACAACAGGTAAGAGGAAAAGAGACCGACCCAGAGAGACACTGAGAAGAACATTGATCAGAGAGGCAAGAGCAGCAGGAATCGGCTTCCATAATGAGATAGAGTTGCTTGCACAGAACAGAGACAAATGGCGAGATTTGATAAAATATCTTTAGGATTGAAAACTGCTAGAATAAAAATTTAGAAAAAGAGAAAGAATATCTGGGTCTATGCCCTGGGTCGACTACAGCTCGAAAGGTCAATAGAATATGTCACATTCATGACTTCATGTCTTTTTCCCTTCAAACTCACCTTTACTCTGACTCTGTTTCTTCCCAAATAAGAAACTGAAAAAATTCCAGCCAACATTTGATTGATGAACATTAGGGCCATCAGAATCTTCATTTCCCATGTTCTGTGCTGTAGCTTCCACAAATGATAATGATGCATGCAGTGCTGGTGGCCATTGTTTCATTGCCGTTCGAAGGTAAGTCCATCGAGACTTGAGGGGACCAAAATACCAGTATCTGTTAACAATATAATAGTTACTCTTATTCACACACAAAAAAAAAAAAAAAAGTTTTCTTTGCGTTATCAGCACTGAGGAGTTGCAAAAATAAAGATCTGAACGATCCTATGCCAATACACTGCAAGTCATGCATTTATGTAAATGAAATGTGTTTTTGTACTTAACTTCATCGACTTCAAAAAAGCATTTGATAGTATTCATAGAGATTCTTTGTGGAAAATTCTGAAGCAATATGGCTTACCATCAAAAATCATAAATATTATCAAAGACATGTATGATGGTTACACATGTGCAGTTCGAACAGAGGAAGGACTGAGCGAATGTTTCCCAATAGAAACTGGGGTTAAACAAGGATGTATTTTATCGCCCTTGTTATTTGGAATTGTTATGGACTTCATAATGAAGAAATGCTGCACTGGTAATAAAGGCATCGAATGGATACAAGGAGACCATTTGGAGGACCTGGACTTTGCTGATGACATAGTTCTCATCAGCAATCAGATAAAAACGATGCAGGAAAACACAAATGAACTATCATCAATAGCCAGCAAAATTGGGCTTGAGGTCAATCATGAAAAGACTAAAGTCATGAAAAGTTTAATTCCAACAAGTGACAAAATATACATGGAAAACAAACCAGTAGAAGAGATCGATCACTTCATCTATCTTGGAAGTCACATTGATCGAGAAGGGGATACGAGCAAAGAAATTAGAATCAGACTGGCTAAAGCAGCAATGTCTTTCAGAAGCCTTGAAAAGTTGTGGAAATCAAAACTCATTAGCACAAACACAAAACTTAGGCTATTCAAATCAAATGTACTATCAACCCTTACATATGCGTGTGAAAGCTGGAAAACAACAAGAGATATAGAAACAAAGTTGAACGCATTCGAAAATAAATGTCTAAGGAAAATACTTGGTATAGAATGGAACGAATTCAAAACAAACGAGGAAATTAGAGAAATCGCCAATCAACCACTAATATCTTCAGTAATAAAGAAAAGACGATGGTCATACGTTGGACATGTGATGAGAAGAGATAATAATCGAATAGCAAAGCAAGCCCTCATATGGGAAACAACAGGTAAAAGAAAAAGAGGAAGACCCAGGGAGACACTGAGAAGAACATTGATGAGAGAGGCAAGAGCAGCAGGAATCGGCTCCCTCAATGAGATAGAACTGCTTGCACAGAACAGAGACAGATGGCGAGATTTGATAAAATATCTTTAAAAGAAAACTGCTAGAACAAAAATTCATATAGGAGAAGGTGTATCTTGGTCTACGCCCTATGGGCCGGTTACGGCTCGAAAGGTCAATAGAATAGTGCTGGTGGCCATTGTTTCATTGCCGTTCGAAGGTAAGTCCATCGAGACTTGAGGGGACCAAAATACCAGTATCTGTTAACAATATAATAGTTACTCTTATTCACACACAAAAAAAAAAAAAAAGTTTTCTTTGCGTTATCAGCACTGAGGAGTTGCAAAAATAAAGATCTGAACGATCCTATGCCAATACACTGCAAGTCATGCATTTATGTAAATGAAATGTGGCCCATAATAAAACAATAATTCAATAGATTTGTTTACACAAGAATATAGAACCTAGTGAAGAATTGTCACAAGTGCCAGCAGAGTGTTGTTTGTCTTTTTCGGTGTGCATCAAACTAAAATCACATTGCACACAACAAAACTTGGCGGCCTGGAGCCAGTGGTACAGGCAAAGATTTGTTAGAATTCAGCTGAGAGTGATGCAGTGATATAAACTGATGGGTCTGTAGTAGTGAAGCTGACGGGTCTTCACAGCTGAAAGTGATGCAGTGATATAAACTGATGGGTCTGTAGTAGTGAAGCTGACGGGTCTTCACAGCTGAGAGTGATGCAGTGATATAAACTAATGGGTCTGTAGTAGTGAAGCTGATAGGCCTTCACAGCTGAGAGTGATGCAGTGATATAAACTAATGGGTCTGTAGTAGTGAAGCTGATGGGCCTTCACAGCTGAGAGTGATGCAGTGATATAAACTAATGGGTCTGTAGTAGTGAAGCTGACGGGTCTTCACAGCTGAGAGTGATGCAGTGATATAAACTAATGGGTCTGTAGTAGTGAAGCTGACGGGTCTTCACAGCTGAGAGTGATGCAGTGATATAAACTGATGGGTCTGTAGTTCAGAACAGGTGAAGTTCATGAGCCTTCACAGCTGAGAGCAAAGGGAGAACTGCAAAGGGAGACAGCAGTACATTCGCCTTGACTGTAAGCAATTTGACCAAGGAGGATAGCAGTAATTATGAGGATAGCAAAGAAACCAACCCTTACCCAAGCATGTTTTTCAATGACTCAATGAGTATGTTCAGGAAAACTGAAATGGGCAGAGATTGAAGGCAGTGGTTGGAGACTCTATTAAGAGGTCTAAATTGACAAAAATCTGCTTCAGTTTTGTGCCAAGGTACCCTGGTTTAAGAGTAGGTGAATGAGCAGACAAGCTTGCTGGCACGGCTGTTGTGGAAAGTGGATGAGCAATGAACCAGGCTGACATTCTAAATACTCTTAGGGAAGCAGGATGAGTAAATGATTCAATGATGAATGTTAGTCTACAACCTTGAATAGAATGTAAGAACATCAAGTCAAATGGGGCCAGACAGGAGCACTAGGCAGGGAGCTAATGAAGAATGTTATGCCAACACAAAACTGGGGTTGTCAGTTGATAAACACTGAGGGGTATATCTATGAGGGGATAAGAGCACTTATGGAGTTCTTCAATGGATAATGAGGAAGATCTGTTGACTGTTTCAACTTTTAACAATTCAACAATTCTGTCAATAATTTTGTTTCAACTAACTAAAGTGAATCCCATCATAGTGTAGACATTTTTTTTTGACTCACAATTTGGCTCACAAGAGGGACAAATAATGTCAGCTGAAAACAAGTATAACATAGAAAAAAGAAAGGAAAGTTTAATGCAAGCAATGATGTTAAGAACAATATTTTGATATACAAATGATGCTGTTAATGTAAATTGCATTTTAAAGCAGTACAGAGGGCACTGACAAGACAGTTAATAAATGATTGAAGCAATACATTTCAAAACACAGGGTGTTTGTATACAGGCACAAATGCTGAAAGACCACTCATGTCAGAGGATGGTGTTTGTGCCATGTACCCATGCAACCAAGAAAACACACTATAAAGGTGAGCTTGAAGTTGCAAAACTTCAACAGACTGTGAGAAATGAAACAACACATCAGAAGCAAAGTTGAAAATGTTAACGCTAACATTTTTAAATAATAGAACTAAATGGATAGCTGCCATGTCACAAAAGGTGCACAAATATAACATCTTTAATTTGTCAATACGATCATTAAGACATTCCATATAAAACCATCAAAAATACTTGTCAATAACTATAACAATTTGGTTTCTATAATAAAGTGTCCATTTCTTTTGTAGTAACCCTGTAAAGAGAAAAATTTATGTTCATTATTCCCAATAAAAGCACATATTTATATTATGTTAACCAAAAAGTTAACTTTATAATTTCTCTTATAACTGATGATGAGGTTATCCACCATATAAATTGAAACAAAATGTCTCACTTGGACTTCCTCTCCTCAGCATCTCTGTATGCTCCTGCCTCCAAACCAGTCATGGCATAAATGGTCTTGCCCTCACCTCCCTGCAAGATTCATGAAATATTTTGGTCAAACTATTCTCATATAACTGACAGATTACTGTTTTGACAATATATGTATATAATATAGTTATTCTATCTATCTATTGTCCTTTGGAGTGGAGGACAGCACATTGGGCAGAAATTCTTGGCTCTTCACATCTGACGATGTTTAAAATTGTAAGTATCAGACTTTGCACAGGACCTGCATTGTATCGTGGCACATGTCTCCGAGCAAGCCTCTCAACCTCAACAAACAAACTGCTACCTCATCTTGCTGCTTCTCATATCAGTGTACCTTTTAGTGCTTCTATAGGTTGGCCTCTTTTTTCTTTTACCCTCTGGTTCCAATAGTGGGCTTGCTTTGAGATTCTCTTGTTTCTTCTTATTATACGGCCGACATACATCCATTTTCTTCTTTTGAATACAGATAATATTTTTGTTATGATCATGATTTCTGTTTCAGTAACAATGGATATATTAACATGATGGTGGTTATTTAGACCACCGATCAACCGTCCATAGCATGATGAAGAAAAACAACCCTTCATCTTTGACCAGAACCTGAGACATCCATGTTTGAACCATATACAATTATTGCTTCATACAAATATATTTTGAACTTCCTTGTCAAATAATACAACACAAACACCTAATTTAAACAAAAACATGAACAAGATTAATAGACTTACATCTAACTTGATAACATCAACTTTCTTTGTCACAGCCCTGACAACAGCAATTGCAGCTTCTGCTATTGATCTATGGAAAAAAGCACAAATAAGAGATTAACAAAGTTTATCATGGAACAGTTTATCCAAATGACTGGATACATAATAGTGTAGCCAGAAAGGCTACTACTACAGCTGGTATAGAAATTTTGATACATTATTCAGATGACTTGATACACTGATGGTGCAGCCACAACGGCTACTACCAAAGCTGGATAAGATATTTTGATACATTATCCAGATGACTGGATACACTGATGGTGCAACCACAACGGCTACTATTCAAAGACAAACAAGAAGTCTAGTCAGAGAAAGCCTGCCGCTTGTAAATCAACGAAGAGCTGAGAAGTGAAGAAAGCAGTATTGTCAAGATATGTTAGATGAAAGCTTGATCAAGTAACTCCCAGAAGCAGTTGTGCAATTGACACCTCTTGGAGATTGGTGTGAGGCTGAATTATAGACAGGCTCATAGTCATCATCAGAATAGACATGATCGAATCCCTGACAGTATGAAGAAGTATTTTATTATGTTTCCAGTGATATGGATGATATGATTAATGAGGCAGTAAGTGAATACAGCAGTTGACAGTACAGTCAACATATCATATATAGAAGACATTCATCCAGGTAAGGTGGCAGACATTCATCAAAGAAGATAATAGTAAAAATGGTGCAAATATCGTTCATTGGATAAATAGAAATGTTGCAAAGCACAACGCAGAGAGGTTGGCATAACAATTGAAGCAGAGAAGCAACACATTCCAACCTTACTTCAACCATACCATCAAAGAAAAAACTTACATCATATTTACTGATTCCAAATCAGCTCAGCAGGCTCTAGGAAGTAACAGACAAACAATTTCTCACTGACATCTCTTTAAACACAGCCAAACAAATCATAAACTCTGTCAGTAGAAAAGAATAGCTGAATGGATGGGCCAAGGGAAAAACAGGGAGAGAACTTTTTTAAAATACAATACAGGACTAAACAACAGCATTAATAACCTAAAAAGAAGAGACCAAATCACCATTTTCAGACTGAGAACTGCTCATATATCACTGAAGAACCACATCAATAGAATATAACAAAACCAAACTCCAAAGTGTCCACTCTGTGAACATAACTAATCTCATAACAAGCCCTCAAATGGGAATCAAAGAGCGAAAGAAAAGAGACACCCTATATACACCTAAAAAGAATATTGAGGCAAGAGGCTCCCTTGCTGAGATTGAGAGGTTCACCAAGAACAGAGATTTGTGGTGATATACAATGCTGGTCCTGTGCAAGGTCTGACACTTGATAATTGAGGTCGTCAGACATGGTTGGATTATAATTTCTACCCTATGTGCTCTCTTCAGCTCTAAGTACAACAGACAGACAAGATTTAATTAACAATGTGACTAAAAACAAAATATCACCAAAGTCCAGATATTCAGTTAGGATGAGAGTGAAAGAGAAACATTGGAGCCTATAACAAAAGAAGGAATGGATGCATGTGAACAAAAATTGGAGAAAGTGAAGACCAAATCAGAGAAAGTTGTAAATATAAATGTGAACAAAAAACATAGAAGAGAGGCTGGACATTACAAATCATATCCTTGACAAGGGAATTTTAACTCAGGACCAAGAAGTCACTGAAGTAAATTTGATAGCAATAGTATTAACAAATGTGACAGTGATGATTACATTTCATTCACTACTTATTTGTCATTTCTAACATACTTTTCTGTTATGGAAAAATAAATGAAGCAGCAGAAAGTAAATACAAGTACCTGTATATGGTTGTGAGGTTACATAAATTCTTCACAATAAATAACTTCCATAATTCAACATTTAATATGTTATGATGGTAAATAAAAAGATGAAAAGTTTGTAGCATTTTGTTTTTAAATCTTGAAAGAAAAGCAAAATTTACATAATTACTTACCTAACTTCATCTAAATCCTGACCAAACAGAATCTTGAAAAATAGATTTGAACTACCAAGTGGGATGACCCCAACTGGAATATTCTCACTGAAAGTCTGCAACAATGGAGCCAAAGATGTATACTGCCATTATTATTAAGAAAGAAAAATATGAAGATTGGATAATCTCTCTCTCTCTGTGATCAGGACTCAATCAGAGTAGGATTCCAGACTCCCACATGGAGTCAGCTGTCAGGTTAAGTGTGTTGATCGCACTCACAGACAGAACATCACAAGTAGAGTTCGCCAGATCCACTCTGATTGAACACCCGTTAATATGTTGCACTGTGTTCTGCGCCAGTGGCCCAGATTGGATAATGTTGCAGTTTATAGAATTCAGATGCACATCCTGAAGTCTCTGCTGCTTATTTAATATTGTCTTCATGTATACAAAATGTCTTCACAATTTCACATAAAACTTTTATAAATCAAGAACAATGGTGAGCAGCAAAATTGGGCTACTGGCACAATATGAAAAGTGGGGCAGCCAATATCACAATTATAGGCAGTGCCTTAGCATAGATGGAAGATCTGAACCCTGATCTGAAGACCTGGGCACAACTTCCTTAAATCTTAGGGGTATAACATTTTTTTAAATGTCATCATTATCTAGCACGTCCCTGTTGAAACTTGGCTCCCATGACAACTCAAAAGCTTTTTCTGTCCTGCATAAGATATCCAGCAGTCAAACTGAGCCCATCTGTGATATCTTGCACCTACATTCATCTAGATTTTTCTCTCATTTATCTGGAACTATAGATTTCTGATTTTAACTCTTTAATTCCTGAGACCAGAATACCAATTTCCTATAGACAGGCACTTTACAAATGCAGGTGTGGTTCAGTTTAAACTATCAACATTTTTTGTTCCATATCTTTAGCCAAAATTTAACTAACCTCACAGTATTTCTGAGTGATTTCCTTTTTCAAAATAGCCTACTTTTACAGTTATATTTTGACCAGGTTATTTACATTTCAAAAGTGAATAATTTGATGATTTTTTTGGGGGGTTATACTTCTTTACATAAAATAGATTCTGAGTGAAAATTGTCTTTCTATATTGATTATTTCAAAGTAAAAATAGAACTTTTGATTTTGTATAGTATTTAATGCATTATTATAATAATAGTTATATATTGTGATTCTACAATCTGTCAAGTTATATTACATAGGGATAGGGAGTTAGTAAAAGACAGTAGATTTTTCTACTTTGTTTTATCTTATACTGTGTCTACATAAATGTGAATCCATTATTATATTGAACATTCTGAAAAGGATATTCAACTTGCAAAGACATAAAGGGATTTACTTCATACAAAACAACACTTGGAATTAACTGTGCATCTGATCTTATTGAAAATTGATCTATAATCACAATTTGTTGGGTGACATTTTAATTTGTTTCAAATTTCATTTGAGCCTTTCTTCACTTTATAAATATAATGATTTGATGGCATTGATAGCTTTCCACAAAGAATCATTGATAGCTTTCCACAAAGAATCATTGATAGCTTTCCACAAAGAATCATTGATAGCTTTCCACAAAGAATCATTGATAGCTTTCCACAAAGAATCATTGATAGCTTTCCACAAAGAATCATTGATAGCTTTCCACAAAGAATCATTGATAGCTTTCCACAAAGAATCATTGATAGCTTTCCACAAAGAATCATTGATAGCTTTCCACAAAGAATCATTGATAGCTTTCAACAAAGAATCATTGATAGCTTTCAACAAAGAATCATTGATAGCTTTCAACAAAGAATCATTGATAGCTTTCCACAAAGAATCATTGATAGCTTTCAACAAAGAATCATTGATAGCTTTCCACAAAGAATCACTGATCTAGGCCTTGTCCAACATCACCAAACGTGTACCTCAGGCCAATCACTTCTACCAATTCCCCATTGTACTCTGACTGTAAATGAATTGTTTGAGGCCATATCAAAGAAATGTTGGCTCTGAACCCTTTGACCTACATTCAATTTTTCTATTGAAACCAACTTGAAGCCAGCAGTGACTGCTTCAATCTCCATTCCTGTTCTAGAAGTTGTTACAGATCACAGATCCAGCCCAATCTGAAATGATTCTGTCCCATGACTTTATAACCAGTCTTGACTTTTAGTCCCATGCAGCACAGACTAGTCAGTGAATGTAACAACAATTATTATTCAAAACTGAGTAATTGTTTAATTTCAAGGTATATATGTCCAATGTACCAATCTCTGCAAGAATAACCCACCCTTCTACATTGAGTATCATTCTGACACATGGACAACCTCAGCTTTTTTGACCTGCCCTATCCATGACATTCCACACTTGATTCTTGTGCCTTTGATATGCAGTGGACTTCTTTGCTGACCAGAAAGGGTGAGTCCACGTAATTAAGGATAGGTAGGATGAGCAAAAACCTTTTGTACTTAACTTCATCGACTTCAAAAAAGCATTTGATAGTATTCATAGAGATTCTTTGTGGAAAATTCTGAAGCAATATGGCTTACCATCAAAAATCATAAATATTATCAAAGACATGTATGATGGTTACACATGTGCAGTTCGAACAGAGGAAGGACTGACCGAATGTTTCCCAATAGAAACTGGGGTTAAACAAGGATGTATTTTATCGCCCTTGTTATTTCGAATTGTTATGGACTTCATAATGAAGAAATGCTGCATTGGTAATAAAGGCATCGAATGGATTCAATGAGACTATTTGGAGGACCTAAACTTTGCTGATGACATAGTTCTCATCAGCAGTCAGATAAAAACGATGCAGGAAAACACAAATGAACTATCATCAATAGCCAGCAAAGAGATAATCATGAAAAGACTAAATGTGAAAAGTTTAATTCCAACAAATGACAAAATATACATGGAAAACAAACCAGTAGAAGATATTGATCACTTTATGACTTGGAAGTCACATTGATCAAGAAGGGGATACAAGCAAAGAAATTAGAATCAGAATAGCTAAAGCAGCAATGTCTTTCAGAAGCCTTGAAAAGTTGTGGAAATCAAAGCTCATCAGCACAAACACAAAACTTAGACTATTCAAATCAAATGTACTATCAACCCTTACGTATGTGTGTGAAAGCTGGAAAACAACGAGAGATATAGAAACAAAGTTGAACGCATTTGAAAATAAATGTCTAAGGAAAATACTTGGTATAGCATGGAACGAATTCCTAACAAACAAGGAAATTACAGAAATCGCCAATCAACCACTAATATCTTCAGTAATAAAGAAAAGACGATGGTCATATGTTGGACATGTGATGAGAAGAGATAATAACCGAATAGCAAAGCAAGCCCTCATATGGGAAACAACAGGTAAGAGAAAAAGAGGAAGACCCAGGGAGACACTGAAAAGAACATTGATGTGAGAGGCAAGAGCAGCAGGATTCGGCTCCCTCAATGAGATAGAGCTGCTTGCACAGAACAGAGACAAATGGTGAGATTTGATAAAATATCTTTAAAAGAATTGAAAACTGCTAGAACAAAAATTCAGATAGGAGAAGGTGTATCTTGGTCTACGCCCTATGGGCCGGCTACGGCTCGAAAGGTCAATAGATAGATAGATATGATGAGTACATTAACATAACAGGTAGTACAAATGTTAGTTGCCAGATCATCTACATTGCACAATGGACAAGCTCATAATGCTCAGATCCCCTCCTCACCAAGTTCTCCTGCATGACAACACACTAGCAAAAGCACTGAAGATGGCTTAAGCTCAGATGCATGAACTCTGTAGGCCAAGACCTTGACACCCACTCCCCCTAACCTCCTTAATTGTCTCTTACAATATGTGTGACCTGTGACTACGGCTCTATTCTTTTCTCCGCTGACCATAGTTGATGGTTGGTACTCCAGGCGTGGTAGTATGGATATGAAGATTCAGCAAATAAGGAGATTGCTTGCTTGTGTTCATCCGATGACTAAAGGAATACGTCTTCTCATCATCCACCCTTAAGAGAATGTCAAGTGGGCGTGTCTGCGTTGTGGTTTGCAGCAAAACTGTGATATTTGCACCTTTTGGCCCAACACATCCGACTTTAGCATAAGTAGATGATGAGGATACTCTACAACAAAACAGGCAGTGAGTAAAACCTAATGTAACTGAATTTTGTTTTGTTTTGTTGAGAATGATTTTATGTAAGGAGATAGGTGGTGAGAATGACCTTATGTAACTGAATTTTGTTTTGTTTTGTTGAGAATGATTTTATGTAAGGAAATGGGTGGTGAGAATGACCTTATGTATCCGAATTGGTGGTGAGAATGACCTTATGTAACCAAATGAGTGATGAGAATGACCTTATATAACCAAATGAGTGATGAGAATGACCTTATATAACCAATATGAGTGAATTGGTGGTGAAGATGACATTATGTAACCAAATTAGTGGTGGGACTGAATTTTATGTAACAAAGTTGGTGATGAAGATGATTTGTTAATGTACTATCCTTGATCATAGTGAATTCCAGACTTTGAATGAAATTACATACCCTATCCTCTTTTCTTAAGAAACCAGTCACAGCCTGCAATTCAAGTACATTAGAGTCTAAATTATCATAGAAACAAGGGCCATAACACATATTTATATCTTTATACCCTTATTCAAATATATACAAATTATATAATGCCTTATTGGTCTTTGTATTAATTGGAAGTTTATGATAACACAAAATGTATAAATAATATTCAGATTGTATCACACTTCAAGAAACTGTTACCTACAGAATTGTCTGGCTGATGATCAGTCACATCTTTCTGTAGTGTCAAAGTATAACATGACAATGTGCCATTTGAGTATAAATAATACTAGTCATTCATCTGTACCGATGTGAAACCATTTATCCCAGGATGAAATTACCTCCTATTTGTCTACATGATCTTTGCAGCTATGGCTCACTGTGAAACTCTAGTATAACTGTAAAGAATTACTATAAACGACAATGATGGACATCTCAAAATTTCTAATAAAATGTTAATTCATTAATAGAAAATAGGTACCAAAAGGATTTTTAAATTAAAAAAAACATGCAGATTTATAGACGGAGATGCAGTTTGTCCAAGATAATGCTGAAATGAATCAAATCAATTCTCTTAATTTGTACAAATGCTCCAAAGCCCTTTAAGTGTCAAAGTAATATTGCTTCAGTTTTAAAATACTGGAGGATTTGCAAATATAGCTCTTGTATTTCCCCCCAGACACTAGCTATAACTTGTAGGACAGTTGAGGACATTTAAACTATCTGGCACAGAAAAAAATTGAAAACTTATGGCCCTGAGGATTTGTGTTTATAAACCAACAAACCTCCAGGAGAGTTCCATTTCCACCAGCAACAACAACAGCATCAGTATCTGTGGTGTCTAAGACTGTCATAAAATTCTTGACTTGACCTTCATATTCTGTCTGAAGAAACACAGATCAAGTTTACATCAAACAATATTGTAAGACCATCTCTGAAGAAACACAGATCAAGTTTACATCAAACAATATTGTAAGACCATCTCTGAAGAAACACAGATCAAGTTTACATCAAACAATATTGTAAGACCATCTCTGAAGAAACACAGATCAAGTTTACATCAAACAATATTGTAAGACCATCTCTGAAGAAACACAGATCAAGTTTACATCAAACAATATTGTAAGACCATCTCTGAAGAAACACAGATCAAGTTTACATCAAACAATATTGTAAGACCATCTCTGAAGAAACACAGATCAAGTTTACATCAAACAATATTGTAAGACCATCTCACTGTAGTAGACTGACACTGCTCTAGCATTTATTTTTACAACACTGTGCTACTTTTTTTAAATCTGACAATAATGTATGGTCTGATGTTTTTTAACCCCCCCCCCCCCCCAGGTGTCTCTACCTTATCGTGTTGGGGGGTTTGAATGTTCCAATGATCCAGAGAGCTATACCAATAAGCATAGCTTAACAGCAGAGTCTCCAAAGCCAGACAGGTCAAAGGATAGGAGCCAGATAAGGAGAGATACGCTGGCCCTCCAGGTTGGGGGTTTTGGTGTTGGGCCAGCGATTCACGCATAGAAAAATTACAAAATGTTGCAGAAACAAAAACAAGAGAACTTGCTAATCAAGTCTTGGAGGAATGAGCGGGGACCAGGTCCTTGATCACTCCCAAACAACTAATAAGAATTGCAACATGAAATGTTAGAACAATGTATGAAACAGGCAGGACATCTCAAGTGATTAAAGAGATGAGGCAATACAACTTTGATATTTTAGGTCTAAATGAAGTTAGGTGGACAGGAAATGGAAGATACAGAACAGGAACTGAAGAAACCAAATAATATTTATTATTCTGTGAGAAGTGATGACTAACATCTTGAAGGAGTCGCTATTGTTGAGAATAAACAGACAGACAAAAATTCTCCAAGAGTGAGAACCTATAAATCCATGCATAATACGAGCTAGATTCTACTCAAGGTTCTCAAAGACAACCATCCTGCAATATGCCCCAACTCAACATGCAGCAAAGGATAAAAAGAATGACTTCTATGAGTGTCTACATGACCAGATTAACTAGACGCCTTCACATGACATCTGACTTGTAATTGGAGATTTCAATGCTAAAGTTGGATCTGATTATGAGGGCTATGAACAGTGCATGGGAATACATTTTGAGGGAAATATGAGCAATGGCATTGCTGAATTATGCTTAGAGAATGGACTTACTGGGGACACTATTTTTCAACATAAACATATCCACAAAACATCATCACCAGATGGAAAAGTTATCAACCAAATCTACAACACAAAGTATAATCATGAACTCCAATTGCTTGTTGTATCCTTCACAAACTTTTTCATTTATGATATGATCTAAGTAAAAAATGCCAAAATCTCACATTTCATCTCAATAGCTTGTATTTTTTTCTGCAGCGCTGCTGTAAAGTTTATATCTTATTAAATACTAATGCATTAACATCCAATAGTGTAAGCTTTCCTTCTTAAGTAGCTGCATGCATTTTTTTCTCTGTATGGACACCTTCCCAGGGAACACAAAACTCCATTCCAAGAAGTTAAACTGTCAACATTTTTTGTTTCATATCTTTTGCCAAAATTTAACTGACAGTTAAGTAATCCATGAGATTTTTAAAATTCTAAAATTCTTCATCTATTTGTTTTCAGATCTTGTGGTTCCTGATTGAAATCAATTGTTTGTAGTATGCATTTGAGCTACTGCTGGGATAATTGTGCTTGTAAGATCAATCTTACATCTGTTTGTGAAATTTATTAATTCTTGATGCTGCTGCAAATCTCATTAATATATTTTGTGTTTGTATATATTCATAGGAGCCTCAGTGGCTAAGTGGTTAGTGTCTTGCTGCCTAATAAGAAGGCTTGAAACTCAAAAAGAGACAAGATTTTTTTTTCTGGACGGACAAGGCTCTGGGGTTCACCAAGCCTCTAAAAATGGATGCCTGAGATTTTTCTGGTAAGTGATGACATGGTACCAACCACATCACCCAAAAATGTGCTGTTATCATGACAAAAACATGGCCACTAACACCATATTTCCTATTTGTCTAGCAAGGCATGGGTGGAACCTTTATTTGTTCACTTTTTGTTACATGTACTCATAACACGTGGTATAAATAAAAAATATAGCACATAAGATAATATAGTTGCAAGGTTTTAATTATGCATGGCAACATTCCAATCATGATCATCATCATCAATTTACAGAAGTTACAGAAATGCTGAGGTCAAGGTCAGTCACAACCCTACTTAATGTCCTCCTCAGGGTGGTCCTTGAAACAAGCTTACAAATTAGCAACAGAGACAAAGAAAAGGCAAACTCAGTCTTAGAAAATACAGATCTGAAGTAGGACATATCATACTAAGAGACACAAATATTATAGGTCACTTCAACCATGTCTCAGTGCAACTTTAATGCCCATTTCAAAGAACAGAAAAGACAAATTAGCAATCATCATGGTGACTACCAACACACTGTAAAAATAAGGTAATCAGGTCTTTAAAACCTTCTTTTCCATTTGTTCTGCCTTGTCTAAACTTTCCATTCTTATTCTCATCCAGCTTGATCTCTTATATCACTTTCTAACAGTCTTTTTCATGAATAGTTTCATTTTCCTAAAAATCTGTTCCATGTGGATTCTATAAGTTGACCCACCTTGCAATGAAATGCTTGCTGAAATGTGATTTTTTCAAAATGTGTTCATTATTAGTGATTAACACATATCATCTCTATCCTTCAGTTTAAGCATAACTTTATGAAAATGCATTTTTCTTAGTCATTTGTGTTGTTTTTAATGCTAAAGCCTCAATATTTAAAATTAACTTTGAAGACAATACATGAAGACTTACATTATCCAACATAAAAAATGCAATGTTTAGAATATGATCTCACTGAGTGTGGTCAACCGTGTGCAACAATACAAAACAGTTAATGCTAAGATACCATTATTTGATATAAAAATTAGAGCAAAAATGACTAACATGAAAAAACTAAATCTCATAGATAGTTTAAAGCATTACAATTTTTTTTAAAGGATAGATGTTTTTTAACAAATGGTTTAATTTTATTTTTGTTCACAAAACATGTTGAATGGATTTACAGTAAACCTTTTCAAATGATGAGAAAAACAAGTGGAAATTCTAGGTTACAAATAATTTTGTTCATATCTCAACAGACCTATCCTTGACAAATAAAACAGAGCCAACACTGCTAAAGTCAGAAAACTAAAAAAAAAAAACTTACTGACACTACATTAACTTCTATCCCTGCAAGATAAAGTATTGGGGCAGCTGTCTTCTCAAATAGCTTTCTTGCTTTTCTGAAAGTATTTCACATTAAGGTGAATAAGACAATTATAAGACAGAAGAAAAAAAACAATCAACATACCAGTTTTTCCTGTCATTACTGGAGCTAAGATTTTGAATTGATTTGCCTGCCCTAATTAGCACATGAGACTCTTCCCATCTGTTCTGAATCTCCTCAGTTCTGCATTAGTTTTGGATAGCTTAGTGAAGGTAGTCACAAGTCCACACGTATAGAGCAGCTAATGACACAGTGGTTAAAGTTATTATTTTGCTGTTGTTTTTTTTAACTTGAAAGTGGTTTTGGAGCCATTTCCTATACTGAGAAAACTACCCCAGCACACAGCAGGACTTGGGATCATACTCAGCATTTCTACCATTTTAAAAGTGAAAGTTGAAGGACACTTCAGAATTTGGATTACAAAGTGATTCATTATAGTATCAATTCAGTGGCTACTTACAACATAAACTGAGTTGTACAATAGGACATGATTGTCAGGAGTGGAGAGATCTATCTTCTTCTGTCCTTCCTCTTTTATCTTTCAGCTTCAGGAGGGGAGGATACAGTGTGTGGCCTATAGCTCTTCTATTATGTTTCCTAATGTCTCATGGATTCCATCAATCCATCTTTTTCATGATCAGCAGTTTAATCTGGTGTTCTTATAGCATTTGCTGATGATGCTTTGTGATACATTAAGTTCTATCAGCTTGTTACATACCCAAATCATTTTGTTTGCTGTCTTTTCATGTACTCAATAGTGGCTATTACTCCAGGCCTTTTTTTTTTTTTCAACCTATAGTTAGTTAAATTCAAATGTGATAGTTTAATATCAAGTTTCCCATTTCTGGGCCACCATCAATATGATGACTTGCAATATAAACATTTGAGCTAGATGGTTATGGTTACTATGACAATGACAAGTGGTGCATTACCACAAGTTGAAGTTTCCTACTTCACATGGATATACTGACTGACAGATCTGTGCAGAAAATTATTGATGTGGTTTTCAGAGAAAACTAACTGCTTTAACATCACTCCTCCTGTGTCATGTCTGATCTGATAAGTCATAGGCATGTTCATAAAAAAAATTACAGACAAAAACTATAAAATGTAAATAATATGTTTTTTTAGAAAACCTACATTGTCCAGATCTGATGGCTCATTATTTAATCTAGCACGTCTGAGGTCAAAATTTAAAACAAGTGAGACCCTAATCAAGGAGCTTCTATTTGCTGATGATGCAGCTCTGGTTGCTCATGATGAGTCCGTCCTGCAGTTAATGATTGACAATCAAGCTACTTCGTGTGATTTACTCTCCCTCTCAATAAGTATCCAGAAGATTGTGGTGCTTCAACAAGGTGTAGCTAGTCCAGCAATTATATAATTAAATAACACACCCCTTGAATCTGTTGTTCTCCTATCTCAGTTCTATGGTCACAACCACCATCTTCCTTGAAGAAATAAATTATCGAATCAGAAAGGCAGCTTCCACATTTGGTAAACTTAAAGATAGAGCAAGAGCCAACACCAACTAACACTCAGGACTGATTCAAATTGACCAAAGTTTTGTGCTTGTACACTCTTGCTTTCTATATGGATCAAAAATATGGACTACCTATGCAGAGCCAGAGAAAAGGTTAGATAGCTGTCATGTGCGTTGCCTTCAAAAGATTATGAACATCAAATGGCAGGACAAAGTAACTCTGATATCTTACAATGAGCCAAGCTCCCATCTATCATGGCAACACTTAGGAGTCGGTGACCAAGATGTCTGGGCCATGTAAGAAGGAATGGCAAACAATCGTATTCCCAAACAAATATTGTATGGCAAAGTTAGGGACAGAATGAGACCAAAGGGAAGACCAGTGCATAGATATAGGGATGCTTGCAGGTCTTCCTTGAGAGAATTCTCTATCAGTGAAAGAAACTGAATATATGGCTGCAGATAGTAGCACATGGAGAAAAAAATTTAAAATGGCACAGCAACTTTTGAACTTTCGTGCTGATTTCAAATTCAGAAGACAAAGGGCGCAGGAGAAAGGAGGTGAAGACATGCACCACAAATACATCTTGTTCATTCAGTGGATGGATCTGTCTTCCATTATTGGCATATTCAGCCACAAGAGAAGCTGTTCAGCAAAACAGCATCCAGCACAAGATATTAATATTTTACCAAACTAATTACTTATCATGATTGCTTGCTACCAGCTGTCAGTCAAGATGCCAAAGGACATACATACATTGTCCTGAAAACAAATGAACACATCTTGAAAATATAATTTACCCGCCATGAGCTGCTGGATTTAAAAAGACTGTCACACGTTTTGGTCTGTGTCCAAGTTGAATTTTCTCATCTCCATATTTCTGTGAGGTAGAAAATATAATAATTCTTTTGCCATATATAATTATTGAAATCACCACTGGCAGCACAAGTTAAAGATAACTTCTACTGCCAACATGATCATTTAAAAACTTAAAATTATTACTCAATTATGATCAAAAGAACCTGATAAAAGTAATAATTATTATTTATAAAGTCAATATCTCTTCAACAAAAATCATACATTCATGTTGGGGCTGGGTGGTCTAGAGCTATGATGTCAGCCTCTAGATAGGAGGATCCCCGGTTCAAATGCCACCATCTGTGGTGGGGAATTTTTAAAAAACTGAACCCATAGTTACTTTGTGGTACTACCTGTAATTAATGCAGCATTGTATCATTTAAATGATGTTTGATGATTCTTTATTGTATCTCATACTTTTACTTCCCTCTCTTATATAACTTTTACCTCATGTACTTTTATTATATTCTCTTATACTTTCAAAGGCCATCTTGTTCTTTTTTTAACACATTCCTGCGTCTCTCTTGTACATAAAACCTATGTCTTTCATGCTGATAATAGACGAATGCCTGAGATGTTCTGTAACACCATAACATATTTATTAATGTACTATTTAACAGCACTTTGGACACATTTCACATGAATACAACTGAACATTTACTTATGGCCACTTTGTCTATGAATGAAAACAAGAAGAACATAATTGGAATAATATAACATTAATTTACATGATCAATTTAAGAAACAGCATTGAATGTTGGCTTACCTCAGCTTCTTCACAATACTGTCTCCTCAAGAGATTATCACTATGGAAACAACAAATAGAATTATATTAACAGCAGCTTCAGTAACAGCATTTATATCATGTTTCTTAATCTCTTATTTTCATATACTACAAGATTTTCCAAGATGGCGGAAATAGTCCACGTTCTCTCGATCGCTGCAGAAAGTGCATTCGGGGTCTGATTGATTTCGGTTCTCCATTGCACTTTTCTGCGTTAAAGTAAAAATGATGATCTACTTATTACATCTGCGCCGATAAAGCTGAGTCATACGCTGGCAATATTCCCTTTTTGACAAATCAAGTGTTGTAAATGCGACCTTCCACCGTCTAGATTTGATCTGCGCTTTACGTCACATTGATGCTGTTCATGACCGTTGTTGGATTTGCTTGATGCAAGTTATTTACATGTTACTCATTAATGTGAACTGTTTCATCAACCGCAGTTTTATCTCTTTAGGGAATTTACACTGTGTTTTGTTCGTCGTAGCCTGCATTCACTAGAATAATCAGGAATCTAAAGGGCGCGTCATTTTTGTGTGTGCGACATTGTTGTGTGTGCTACGTCATCGTAATGGCTCATCATATACCCCTAGACTGGCCATACTCTAATCTTACGGTCTGTTGTTTGATGTGCGACGGGGATAATCTGATGACTAACTGTGTGTTTATATGTTTGAAATTGGAGTCAACAACGATGGCCTAACATCATCAAGCACTATACATTTTTTTTTAAAATATGACGATCATCCTTTTCATGAGGACGTGAACTCCCGGTATATGGTGGATAGGCTGCAGGAACCATTGAAGGCTATGCATGAAAAGTGTTCCTTGTTGCAGTTTCCTCTTATTCCAAGTCCGGCTTGTTGCAGGAGCTACTGAGTTAAGTGCTCTGTGCACACCGTGAGCTGTGTGTCTCATCCGTTTTGATCATGTTTCGATATTCCAATTGTTTACGATGAATGATGATATGGTATGACAGGGAACAGTTGGATGTGTTCACTTTCTGCGTGGTTTTGCCTTATGTCTTTTGGCGTGTGCTGAGACTGCTACGATGGGGACTAGAGTTACCTTTCTTTGTTTGGGAGATGAGATATTAATTTGGATGAATACGCTGGCACGGACGTTTGAGCAATTATAGATTTTAATTCGTTTGCAGTGATATCGGGTCTTCCATAACCAAATAACCAAGATAGTATTTAACTTGTCAATACCTAATCACAAAGTGTAATAATTATAAGTATCTGTGAACAAAAACATTTTGTACAAGTAAACAAACAAAACAGAAGTTAAACAAGAACTTTATACTTTGGAATGGAATGGATTCACTGTAGATGGGGCATTACTGTATCTGCTTAGTCTCCATTCCAGCAACCAACAAAGTGTTCATCCCGATCGTCCATACTGTTCTATTGAACATGTTGTGTGTGGTCTCTGAATGTGCACGTTTTTACTTTCATAAAAACTATTCTATTGAAAATGCTGTATTAAACTGTATAAATTGCATGCAGCTCAAAGTTGACACTTCCGGGTCACTGTAATGGCCGTCATGTGCAGTATACTCCATGCATGAATGATAAATCTGGATTAGGCTTCATGGTCAGTAGACATGCCCCAAGAATCACTGTCCCAACAAATGAAGTCGCCCCATTCACTTCAGTGAAACACTCGATCTGACTGTAGTCCAGATGGTGGCAAATTTACAGTTGAACACAGATATATACTTATATACAGCCATGTGAGAACGCATGAACCTGTATACATATATATATATATATATATATATCTATCTATTGACCTTTCGAGCCGTAACCGGCCCATAGGGCGTAGACCAAGATACACCTTCTCCTATATGAATTTTTGTTCTAGCAGTTTTCTTTTAAAGATATTTTATCAAATCTCGCCATCTGTCTCTGTTCTGTGCAAGCAGTTCTATCTCATTGAGGGAGCCGATTCCTGCTGCTCTTGCCTCTCTCATCAATGTTCTTCTCAGTGTCTCCCTGGGTCTTCCTCTTTTTCTTTTACCTGTTGTTTCCCATATGAGGGCTTGCTTTGCTATTCGATTATTTATATATATATATATATACATATACATACTTACACATATACATACATACACATATACATATATATATACACACACACACACACATATATATATATATATATATATATATATATATATATATATATATATATATATATATATACACACACACACACACATACGGCTATACCCATACATATGCATATACATGCATGTGAAAAAGTATGCATACAGAATAGATTCCCAAAAGTGTCCACACCTAGGTCCGTGTGCATACACAAAGCACAAAGAATAGACCAGAAGAATACAGAGTACCCGGAAGGATGAAAGTGAGAATGAAAGTGAGATGTCTCTGAGTGGAGTTCACTAAGAACATGTAAAAGGTAAGGTATCGTTCATTGCAGGCAGAAAGGTATCACCTTGCACAAAGGTCTGCAGCCCAGGCACAAGAGATATAGGGAACACCTGAAGTGTGGCCTACTAGAGGAGAGCTGTGAATAGCATAGCATGTACATATACTAATGTGCTCAAACAGGAGCAAAAGAGCAGAATATGGAATAGGGAAGGAGGAGCTACAGGGAAAAATTGTGTATGAGTGTGATACATTGTGGACTCAGCGAACCCAATTGGACTATACGGCGATTCTCCAAGGCGAACCGGCGGCGGTCGCTGGAGTGGAAGACAATACCAGTCACACGGATGTCATTTTTGCCCTTGTTGTCTGAGGAATTGAAATGGGACACCACTGGAATGCCAGTATTCTGTTGAACATCTCAAAAGTGTTCACAAAATCTTTCAGCTAAATGTCTCCCAGACTTCCAAATATAAGTCATGTATAAAAAATGGTACCAGTAAAGCCAGGACCTAGTACCATTCCACTACACTCCATGGTCAGTCACCTGCAGCACTATCTCAGCATGCAGGCCAAAACCATGTTGATTTTGTGGTTAGGTGAATGCGACTGGACTACTGCTGTCTCCACAAACATAATTCAAACTAGAAAGAATCACTTGAAACCGCATTGCAAGAAAAAATGTCATTAGTCCTGAACCTGATTCGACTAAGCGGCCATCTTGTCTGCCACACCAACCAAATATCTGGTTAAACAAGAATGTTTACTGTTACCTTATATATTATTTCTGTATAACATAAAAAATAAAACTATATTAATGGCTTTTATCCAATTTTTAGGGGTTTTCTTTGAGGGGAAGAATAAAGGTTGCATGACCAATTCAGTCACAAAAAGTTGCTAGGATCAAAATTTTTTTTTAAACTCCCAAGAGAAAATACTTTTGCACCTTTACAGCGTTTTAAACCCACATTTACCGTATATTTGGAAAATGACAGCTTGTGTCACCCACTCTTCTGTATAATAGTGAAAGCAAATAATGAGTATAGCAGAACTGTCACAATTAGTTAGGTGGTATAACATAGACAACTTGAGATATGTAAATGATGTTACTCTATATAGTGTGGGAAAAAATATACAATAACTGCTTGACAGGACAGATAGGAAAATAAAAATTCACAAAAGAACTAATCATCATCATCAAGTACCGGGCCTGCTGGCATAGGTGATCATGTCTCTCCACAACTTTCGATCTTGGCAACTATTTATCATTTCTGTTGTTGACCTTCTGCCAAGCCATTCTCTTAACTGTCTGTTATTTTTTCTCTTTGCTTCCCTCTATCTCCTCGTCCATCAATTTTTCCAGTTGTTACAATATATTCCAGTTGTTCTCTTCTCATTACATGGCCAAAAAATTATGATTGTTTCTTCCTAATATTGGAAATTAGCTCTCTTTTTGCTTTGACCTCTCTCAGAACATCTTCATTACTCTTCTAAAGAACTAATACCTAAGACCAAAAAAATGATAGAAGAAGTGATAACTAAACCTCAAAGGAACAGGATTCTAGAACATAATCAGAGTGGACAGAATACCATTAAAGCAATGCAACAGTGTGATAAGATGCAGTAACAACATTATGGAAATTACAACAGCATCACATAACTATGGGTGAGATTGCCAGTGGAGCAAGAACTAGAAATGTGAATTTCCCTCAACATTCATGATGAAAAATTATTACAACGAGAAAAAAAGTTAAGTTTACAGATCATCCTCATTAAACATTAGATAAGTGCTCAGATCTCCTCCCAAGTATGTCCCTCAGTGTGTAGAGACTGATGATTCAAGTTCTGCGTTGATTTGTTATTTTTCTGTGCCTCCACACGTAGCGCTCCTTACTTGCATTTATAATTTTGGCCTGATTCGTATGTAGTCTGGACTTGGTTGCAGATTCACAATCATTGATTAAATTAGTAGCTCACTCTACCTCCGTGAGTGCATCCAGAATGTCAGCCCAGTCCACATTCACCATCCACGTCAATAGTTTCAGCCAGGCTCATTCATTTCCTTTCATGCCCAAGTGTCCAGGAACAAAAATGAAACAGATCCCAGTCAGTCCTAAGTTTCGCTACTGACACCAAGCACTGTCTAAGAGCCCAACCCCTTCAATTATTCTGAGCATGCTTATCAAGTCACTCAGAAAACATACAACAGTAAAAAGTGATATTTCTAGCCAGGTCATTGTTTTAGATACTGCCATTTTCAAACTACTTGTAGTGACTGTGAAAGACAGCTGAGATAAAGGTAAAGCACAAGACTTAAATTGGCGCAGCGGTTGGGTCAACAGTGGGGGTATTTTTTTCCAATCACAAGTACAACTCACACTGCTTCCAGTGGGAATTGAATTCGGATTGTCCAAACATTAGTAGCCTAGTTGAGTGGTTTTCTGAACTAGGCTACCGAGACCCCCCTAAACTCTCTGTTCTCCTCCTGTACTATTTGTCCTTTGACCTAAGCTGTGAATGCCTATGAGCTATAACTGTGCCGAACAACCCCATTGACTGCCAAATTCTCAGTTAAATTCTGATAGATCAAGGCCTGCAACTCTGCCTCCAAAAACACAGGGTTATGTTTGCATTCTCTGTTCAAAGTGACGCAAACAGAAAAAGAAGTAGAGCACTCTGCAGGCACCCGTATTCACTCTTCCCCGAGTTCAATGTCCCCTTGTCGATAAATCTGTTGAACCATGTCCTCAGTTTGAGCCATCCATGACTTCCCTCTTGTGAATCCACTGCCCTTTCCTCTTTCAATCTCACTGTGCAGTAGGTGTTGTACATCAGCACTGACTCAGGGGTAGGGCTCATACAAAAGAAAAAAAAAGGATGCTGTGCAATAATTCTCTCAGAAAAAGTGGTACTGCACACAGTATTGACAAAACTATGTGTGTCATGGACATGAGGACAAAACAAGAGAGGCACTGGAGGTCACCAAGAAATGTTTAGCAGTCTTCTAATGAGATATTAAACCTGGGTGTTACCGAGGCCTCATTATGAGGGAAGTAAAGAATAGTGACACTGTGACCTTCCAGGCATGTCGTAAGAGGCGACTAAGGAGGTTGATCAATAGCTTGACAAAGCTGTCATTGCAAAAAGTATTGTCATGGAAACAGCCATAGATTTTAGAAGCAGAGATTTCTGCAATATGTGCCATTTTGGCACACAAGGTTTCTGTTTTTGACATAGTGGTTCTGCCCTATGTGTCCACTTCAGCTCGTAAGGACAATAGAATGACAGAATATATAAACACCGAATGAAGTGCAATGCAACGTCACTCAAGGGGACACTACTTTTCGAATTGAAATAATTTAGTAATTTACGAGTTTAGCATCCCAAATTATTTCTGCTAAATGAGTGATCTTCCCTCACTGACCAGACATACTTGAATTACATATGATCGGACACACTTGAATTATCAACCGTTTCTAGTTTTATTGTATTTAATTTAATTTTTTTCAACAAGGTTTAGGTTACAGTTTTGCTGTAGGCTATTCCAAATCCTAAAACACATGGGTCTCACAGGTCTGGGTCTTCTAATTAAATAACAGATTTGATTCGAGAACAGCCAAATAAAGTCAGGTGCAAAGGAACCGTTACTCAGAGCAGAAATAATTTGCGATGCTAAACTCCTAAATTACCAATAATTTATTTTCTTAAGCAAGCTGCTATGACTTTTATTTTTTTACCTAATACACAATACATCACATGATGAAATATACAATTTTTATGACGATGCAGTATACATATGACATGACAACATCAAATCATCATCATAAATAAACAATCACAATGAATCAATTAATAAGACTTTTTTTAAACTAAACTTTAAATTTAAAACACGTCACTCACTCAGAATCTTAGATTAGATTTTAAAGTTTAACTTACTACTACTAAATACTTCTTTTTCTTCTACTTTTCCTCCATTACCGCTGACGTCGAGGGGAGATACAATCTACGATCGCTCTTCTTAACTTCTGTGCAATCTGTTGGCCTCCTCTCAGGTCTTCTGGCCTGGTGTTATCCCTCCTAGTGACTCTAGTATTCCCTTTTACCCATCTCTTTCTCGTTCTTCCTCTTAATCTCAAAATCTGACGTTTTAGTGGCGTTTGTTTATGGCTCTTTGTGTCATTGTTGGTTGGTTCTGGTTCTTTTTGTCGTGTAACTGTAATGATGTAATGAATGTGGTCTAAGTCTAACCAATTTATATGTTGTTTTTTTATGTACTCGATTGCTGGTTCAATTTCAAGTTTCTTCCTCAGGTCGGTGTTTCTTACTCTGTCCCTTAAGCTGTTTCCTGTCATTCTTCTGACACGCCACACTCACACGGTCATTTCATTTTAAATAACTCTACAGACAGACTAGACTCTACTCTCTACTAAAACTACTATTACTTATTTACTATATAACTATACTATTTAAGTTAACTATGCTAACAATTAACAACTACTTACTTGTGCCTATCGTTTGCATATTTGAGACCATATACGGTCACACAGAAAAAAAACGTTGATTTCTTCCAATGATTTCTAAGGGTTTTAGCGGTCTTAATTAGAAAACTCATTCTTCATTAACTTAACTACGACATGTGTACACCAGCTATTGAAAGTTCCTCAGGTCAAGACACAACACACCGCTGCCATATTGAAATATTAAAACCTAAAGCGGCACAAAAGTGACGGTACAAAATAAATGTTAAAGAGAAGTTTATTATAAAAATATAATATGAACTTCTGAGTTAATAATAATCATCATCAAGTACCACGCCTGCTGGCGTAGGTGATCATGTCTCTCCACAACTTACGATCTCGACAGTTATTTATCTTGGCTGTTGTTGACCTTCTACCAAACCATTCTCGTAATCTGTGTGGTATCTTTTCTCTTTGCTTCCCTATATCTCTTCGTCTTTCAATTTTCCCAGTTGTTACAATATATTCCATTTGTTCTCTTCTCACTACATGGCCAAAAAATGATGATTGTTTCGTACTAATATTGGAAATTAGCTCTCTTTTTGCTTTCGCCTCTTCAGAACGTTTTCATTACTCTTCTTACTGTCCATGTCAGCATTCTTCTGTAAAACCACATTTCTACAGCCTCCAGTTACTATTTTCTCGTCTGATGTCCTATTGTCCATGATTCACATCCATATGTTAAGACTGGCTCTACAAAACACTTAGAGTTTAGGGACTATCCAGATAGCTCAGTGGTTAGTGAACTGGACTACAAAGGAGAAGGGGTAAGGTCCGATTCCAATCGACGGCTTTCGGGTTCACCCAGCCTTAAATGGGTACTGGATTTTTTTCTGGGAAAGTAAAGCGGCACGGGCGTAATACCGACCACATTACCCCAAAAATCATGTGCTGAAGGTCTGTAAAATGTATGGTCACTAACACTATATTCCCTATACGCCACTTGGCGCGGCGGGGGCTCTTTACTTTTTTACTACTTTTAGGGACCTGCCTTAGTTTTGCCCGCCGCCTAGGCGTAGGTAGTGGAACAATGGCCGGCCTTTAGATACAGAGACGTGCTGCGAATACAGAATAACCAGCTGCGTTCCGCAAAACAAAGTCAAGTGGTGATACAGAGGGTGGGGTGAATTAGTTGCGTGGGGCAGCAATTTCTATAAAATGCCCTACGACGTTTTCGCCGGTGAATTGGAGGCGCCCTAATGCCTAACCTCCTCCCCTGGTAGACGCGACCCGTTAGCCTAAAAATGGCAACACATCTAGGAGAAGGTCAGCTCCAATTATAAACCCCCGCTGTCTAGCGGTAATCCCTTCATGGAATAGACTTGGGGAGTAAACCCTGAGGGAAAATCAGGAGATGGAGTCCCTAAGGCAGTTCAGTGTTGAGACATTGCTCTGGTAACTCTTACGATGCAGTTGGCACCAATCTGTTCATGCCCTGCTAGACCTTTGGATCACTCGGCTGCGTGGAGAGAAGAAACATGTTACATGGGCAACAACTCATCTCTTTCTTTTTCTGCCCAAGCTCGCGCCCTGGAGAGAACACTCCAGCTTCACCATTTTGGTGTTGACATGTTACCATCCACACCTGCCACACAAGTGAAATCAACAACCAAGAAACAACCTACGGTTGGCTTGCTGGAAAGTCCGCTCAATGCAAACTGGCCTATCTGACAACTTGCACGACACAAACGACGTCAGAAATACAGCCATAATCATCAATGAACTGAAAAGACTCTAGGTGGATATAGCCGCACTTCAAGAGACGCGTTTGGCAGGATCAGGTATGCTGAACGAGGCGGACTACGTGTTCTATTGGCAAGGAAAGAGCAGCGACGATGTCAGAGAACGCGGTGTGGGATTTGCGTGAAAAAATCTCTAAAAGGTCTGTTTAACCTTGGTCAGAATGCATCAGAACGGATAATAACACTTCGCCTTAATACAACGGCAGGACCAGTTACTCTTATTAGTGTATGCGCTCCGACCCTGTGCTCTTCACCTGAAACCAAGGACAATTTCTACGAAAATTTGACAGAAGTCAAGGAAAAAATCCCAGGACAAGATCACACTATTCTACTGGGGGATTTCAATGCTAGAATTGGTGCAGACCACAGTTTCGTGGCCAACCTGCCTCGGTCGCTTTCTATTTATCTATTGTCTTTTCGAGCCGAAGACGGCACATAGGGCAGAACCACAATCTCAAAAAACAGTAACCTTGCGTGCCAAAATGGCACATATTGCAGAGATCGCTGCTTATAAAATCTATGGCTCTGTTTCCATGACAATACTTTTTTACAATGACAGCTTGTCAAGCCATTGATCAACCTCCTTAGTCGCCTCTTACGACTTGCCTGGAAGGTCACTATTCTTTACTTCCCTCATAATGAGGTCCCGGCAAACCTTGGTCGCTTTGGAGTTGGTAAATTAAATGAAAACGGCCAACGACTTTTAGAGTTTTGCGCCTACCATAACCTGTGTTTTTGTTAATGAAACGTAGACCTGATACAGAATGTGTAAATTAGCAGTAGATAATAGTGATAGTTCTTTCGGCCCTAAAACAACAACAAAAATAGGATTCTGGAATGTATGAACAATGGCCGCGCCGACCAAACAAGCACAAGTCGTGAACGAGATGAATAGATACGATCTAGATATGTTAGGATTAAGCGAAATGCGCTGGCTTGGAACAGGTAGGTAATCTGTTGATAATAAAATAGTAGTTTTTTTTTCTGGAAGGGAAGATGAAAAACACCGTGAAGGAGTAGGCATAATGATGACAGACATAGCTTCAATAAGTTTATTAGAATGGGAACCGGTAAATAGCCGTCTGATACCAACACGCTACAAAACAAAACATGGAAGACGTTCAATTATTCAATGTTATGCGCCTACAAATGAAGCTGATGATGAAGGACGATTTTTATGACCAAATACAACAACTTATAAACAAAATACCAAAGCACGATCTTTTAATTGTGATGGGAGATTTCAACGCCAAAGTGGGAAAAGACAACGCAGGAGTGGAACATGTAATGGGGAGAGAAGGCTGTGATACTACAAGTCAGAATGGAGAAAGATTAATATAATTATGTTTAATAGAAAATTTAGTTATAGGTGGGACATTATTTCCACACAAAAATATTCACAAAACAACATGGATATCTCCTGATGATAGAACATCAAATCAAATTGACCACCTATGTATTAAACAACAATTCAGATCACCATTAATAGATGTAAGAGCATACAGAGGTGCTGATGTTAATAGTGACCACAACCTGTGCATTGGGAAAATAAGATTAAAATTTAAAAGCCAACAGAAGAGATCAACTACACATAAAATTGATAGTCATAAACTGAAAGATGAAGCCATAAAGGAAAAGTTTAACATAGAGCTAAGTAATTGTTATACAGCACTCGGTGAAATAGACTTAGATATCAATGAGATGTGGGACTCACAGAGCAAAATACTAATGACAGCAGCAGAAGCAAGTGCTGGACTGAAGAAAATGGAAAAACGAGCTTGGATTTCAGACACCACATGGAAATACATCAAAGAAAGAAGAGAAGCGAAGAGAGCCATGACTAATGTAAAGACAGATCTTGGAAAGGTCCTGGCAAAAGCAACATACAAAGAATTAGACAACAAAGTAAAAAGTTCAGCAAGAAGAGATACAAGAGCTTCTATAGACAATTTGGCAGAGAAAGCAGAGACAGCTGCAATTACAGGAGACAGCAGAACTCTTTATACTGTACAAAAGATGCTGACAAACACCTATACATCCAGTGGAACATTAATTCTAGATAAATCTATATTAATGCTAACAACAAGCGCAGACATAAAAGCCCGTTGGGCGGAACACTTCAAAGAAATTCTTAACCGTCCACTACCCCACAGTTTAATAGATTTTGAAGCTGAAACACCAGGAGCAGAATTAGATTTAAATTTAGATGACTTCACCTTGAGTGAAATAGAAACCACCTTAAAGTTTATGACCAATAACAATGACTTCATCATCATCATCGAGTGCTTTCTCCACAACGAAGGTTGGCTACCATGGAGCGCCATTCTGCTCTGTCTCTTGCTTTGATGGTGCAGGTTGTCATAGGCTGATTTGTCCATTTTTTTATGTTACTCGTCCGTGTTAGTCTTGGTCTGTCTCTGCCTCTGCCTCTTTTACCTTGTATTACATTGTATCCCTCCAGGATTACTTTTAGTAGGCTTTTGTGTCTTTTAACATTGCCCAAAAATCGCATTTGTTTTTTTTTTTTATCGTGCTTAGTAGTTCTCTTTTCATTTTTAGTTTTCAGACTTCATGGTTTGTTTTCTTTTCCTTCCATCCAACTCTACCTATTCTTCTATATATCCACATTTCAAAGGCTTCAATTTTCTGTTCTGTTTTCTTGTCTAATGTCCATGTTTCTGCACCATATAGGAATATTGAGAAGATGTAACATTTTGCTATTTTTAGTTTTAGCCCTGGTGTTATTTGTTTTGATGTTAGTATGTTCTTCATGACATTAAAATTACTTTTTGCCATTCCTATTCTTTTGTTTATTTCAGTTGTACATTTTCCATCACTGGTTATAGTATGTCCAAGGTAGTTGTAGTTCTGAACTGTCTACAGGTCTATTCCTTCTATTTTGATATCCACTTGTGGGTTTTGAGTATTTTCTTTGTTTATGATCATAGTTTTAGTCTTTTCTCAAGGGAAGATGACTTCCCCTTGAGCGAAATAGAAACCACCTTAAAGCGTATGGCCAATAACAAGGCTGCTGGAGAGGATAAGTTAACAGCTGAGATACTCAAGGCAATTGATAGCCATTATTTATACATCTCCAGAAAATGTTCAACATCATTTGAAAAGCAGAAAAGACGCCTCATAAATGGAAAAAAAGAATCATTGTTAAGATTCCAAAAAGGGCAATCTTAGAGATCGTAACAACTGGAGAGGTGTGACACTTTTGTCAGTTGCCTCAAAGTTATTCTACAAAATAATCCTAAACAGAATAAAGTATTCTCTCTCTGCGATCAGGACTCAATCAGAGTAGGACTCCAGACTCTCACACGAAACCAGCTGTCTGTTTAAGTCTGTTAGATCCACCCTGATTGAATACCTGTTAAAACGTTGCACTGTGTTCTGCGCCAGTGGCCCAGTGCATCCGATTTCAGCCAGCATTTTGTTCAGGTTTGCTTTCCTTAGCCTTTGATTGCCCCCAATCTTCCTGCAAGGCAGCAGATGCTCTTTTCTGTAGGGGGATTCTGCCCTTAGATGGCCGGCCCTCCCAGGTTTACGAGCACCATCTGCCCGAGTCACTAGAGGTGACTAACACAGACATGCGACCTGTAATATGAGGAAACTGCAACAAGGAACACTTTTCATGCACAGCCTCCAACTATTCCCGCCGCCTATCCCCATGTACCGGTAAGTCACGTCCTCTTAAAATGATGATCGTCGAAAAACTTGATGATGTTAGGTTTTCGTTGATGACTCCAATTCCGAACATATAGACACACAGTCAGTCGTCAAATTATCCCCGTCGCACACCAAACAGCAGACCGTAAGATTTGCGCACGGCCGATTTAGGGAACCAATACGATGACGTAGCACACAACAATGTCGCCGAACGCAGAATCTCGTCCCCCTTTAGATTTCTGATTACTCTAGCGTAAGCAGCCTACGACGAACTAAACACGAAGCAAATTCCCCAAAGAGACAAAACTGCGGCTGACGAAGTAGTTTACATTAATGCGTAACATGGAAATAACTTGCGTCAAAGAATTCCAACGGTCATGAACAGCACCAATGTGACGTAAAGCGCAGATCAAGTCTAGACGGTGGAAGGTCTCATTCACAACACTTTATTTGTTGTCGGCCTATGACCTCGCTTTAGCGACACAGATGTTTTAATTAAGTATATAATCATTTTAACTTTAACGCAGAAAAGTGCAACGGAGATCCGAAATTAATCAGACCCTGGGTGCACTTTCTGCAGCGATCGAGAGGACGTGAACTAGATAGACATAGTAATGCGCAAAGAACAGGCTGGATTTAGAAAAGGGAGAAGCTGCCTTGACCACATTTTTACTCTACGACTTATATTGGAGGAACACATTGAAAAGTAAAAAAACCTTTTGTACTTAACTTCATCGATTTCAAAAAAGCATTTGACAGTATTCATCGAGATTATTTGTGGAAAATTCTGAAGCAATATGGTTTACCATAAAAAAATCATAAATATTATTAAAGACATGTATGATGGTTACACATGTGCAGTTCGAACAGAGGAAGGACTGAGCGAATGTTTCCCAATAGAAACTGGGGTTAAACAAGGATGTATTTTATCGCCCTTGTTATTTGGAATTGTTACGGACTTCATAATAAAGAAATGCTGCATTGGTAATAAAGGCATCGAATGGATACAAGGAGACCATTTGGAAGACCTCGACTTTGCTGATGACATAGTTCTCATCAGCAGTCAGACAAAAACGATACAGGAAAACACAAATGAACTATCATTAATAGCCAGCAAAATGGGCTTGAGATCAATCATGAAAAGACTAAAGTCATGAAAAGCTTAATTCCAACAGATGACAAAATATACATGGAAAACAAACCAGTGGAAAAGTTGTGGAAATCAAAACTCATCAGCACAAACACAAAACTTAGACTATTCAAATCAAATGTACTATCTACCCTTACGTATGCATGTGAGAGCTGGAAAACAACAAGAGACATAGAAATAAAAAGTTGAACGCATTCGAAAATAAATGTCTAAGAAAAATACTTAGTATAACGTGGAATGAATTCAAAACAAATTAAGAAATTAGAGAAATCACCAATCAACCACTGATATCGTCAGTAATCAAGAAAAGATGATGGTCATATGTTGGACACGTGATGAGGAGAGATAATAACAAAGCAAGCCCTCAAGTGGGAAACAACAGGTAAGAGGAAAAGAAACCGACCCAGAGAGACACTGAGAAGAACATTGATCAGAGAGGCAAAAGCAGCAGGAATCGGCTCCCTCAATGAGATAGAGCTGCTTGCACAGAACAGAGACAAATGGCGAGATTTAATAAATATCTTTAAAAGAATTGAAAACTGCTAGAACAAAAATTCAGATAAGAGAGGGAGTATCTTGATCTACGCCCTATGGGCCGGCTACGGCTCGAAAGGTCAATAGATAGATAAATAACCTGTGTGTCACAAATATATTTTTTTCAAATCCAAGCCTCGGCATAAAGTATCTTTGAGACACCCACGATCGAAACATTGGCACCAGCTGGACTTAATACTTGTCAGACGCCCGCGATCGAAACATTGGCACCAGCTGGACTTAATACTTGTCAGACGCCCGCGATCGAAACATTGGCACCAGCTGGACTTAATACTTGTCAGACGCCCGCGATCGAAACATTGGCACCAGCTGGACTTAATACTTGTCAGACACCCACGATCGAAACATTGGCACCAGCTGGACTTAATACTTGTCAGACGCCCGCGATCGAAACATTGGCACCAGCTGGACTTAATACTTGTCAGACGCCCGCGATCGAAACATTGGCACCAGCTGGACTTAATACTTGTCAGACGCCCGCGATCGAAACATTGGCACCAGCTGGACTTCATACTTGTCAGACGCCCTTTCCTCAAATCTGTCAACGTCACACGGTCATACCACAGTGCAGACTCGGATCATTCACTAGTCTGCTGAAAAATCAAGCTACTGCCCAGGAGGTTCCACTACGCCAAGCAGTCAAAGAAGAGACTTCGCTTAGACACTAGCAAGCTAACACATTCTGGATTGGTCGAGCAGTTCAACAAGACCCTCAAGGAGTCGCTAAGCGCTCATAAACAACGTAATAGCGCTGTGAAAAATGGGAGCATTTCCGCAACGTCATCTACAACAACGCGGTTAGCATCTTTGGAAAACTGTCATTTAAGTCTCACGATTGGTTTGAAGCCAACTCCCATGTTATGACCCCCGCAATCGAAGCTAAACGCGCGGCCTTCTTAGATCACAAGCGTGCACATAATGGAAGTACTCTGCAGGCTATTAAAAGAACCTTGGACCTTGCCTTTAGTCTTGCGAGAGTGAACAACCGACCGTCAGATCCAGTATGAAGATACTAGATTCATTCGCATGTGAGAATGCATGTTTTAATAGGACATCGAAGAAGATTCCAAATAGAGTCGGAGCAAGAACGCATCCTTGCTTGACACCGCTGCGTATGCCGAAGGGTTGTGATGTGCTGCCGTCGTATTGGATGGTGCCCTTCATGTCCTCATGAAACGATTTGACTAGCGTCAGTGGAGTATGTGGGCAGCCTATTTTGGAAAGTATTTTGAAAAGACTGTCCCTGCTGACTAGGTCAAAGGCTTTTGTAAGGTCAATAAAGGCGACGAAGAGAGGCTTTTTCTGCTCTTTAGATTTTTCTTGAAGCAAACGTCAAGAGAAAAATCATGTCTGCAGTTGATCTTCTGGATCTAAAGCCACATTGCGATTCAGGATATACGCACTCTGCGAGTTTTTGTAGCCTTCCTAAGATGACTCTGGCGAAGGTCTTGCCGACAATGCTGAGTAAGGAGATGCCTCTGTAGTTGTTGCAGTCGCTTCTATCTCCTTTATTTTTGTAGAGAATTACAATCACGGAGTCTCTCATATCTTGAGGAATGGTTTTCTCTTTCCAGCATAGATGTAGTACTTCAAGCAGGGGATGTAGCAGAGCACTTTTGCAGAATTTGACCAAATCGGGAGGAATCCCATCTTGTCCTGGCGCCTTGCCGGAGACCAAGCTATTGGCCTTGCTAAGTTCTACTGTTGGTTCAACGTCTAACTCTTCTATAGGAGGGAGACACTGGATGGCGTCAAGGGCGTTTGGTGTAGCAGTGTTTTCTATGATAAATTGTTAAAGAGAAGGGAGTCTGGGATAAATTGTTAAAGAGAGGGGAGTCTGGGATAAATTGTTAAAGAGAGGGGAGTCTGGGATAAATTGTTAAAGAGAGGGGAGTCTTGAATAAATTGTTAGAGAGAGGGGAGTCTTGGATAAATTGTTAAAGAGAAGGGAAGGGAGTCTTAGATAAATTGTTAAAGAGAGGGGAGTCTTGGATAAATTGTTAAAGAGAAGGGAAGGGAGTCTTAGATAAATTGTTAAAGAGAGGGGAGTCTTGGGTAAATTGTTAAAGAGAGGGGAGTCTTGGATAAATTGTTAAAGAGAGGGGAGTCTTGGATAAATTGTTAAAGAGGAGGGAAGGGAGTCTTGGATAAATTGTTAAAGAGGAGGGAAGGGAGTCTTAGATAAATTGTTAAAGAGAGGGGAGTCTTGGATAAATTGTTAAAGAGAGGGGAGTCTTGGATAAATTGTTAAAGATGAGGGAAGGGAGTCTTAGATAAATTGTTAAAGAGACAGCAGTGACTTGCCCTTAATACAAGTAGTTTGTCTATGGAGGTCATAGCTGTGACTTGCCTTTAATACAAGTAGTTTGTCTATGGAGGTCTTAGCTGTGACTTGCTTTTAATATAAGTAGTTTGTCTATGGAGGTCATAGCTGTGACTTGCCTTTAATACAAGTAGTTTCTCTATGGAGGTCTTAGCTGTGACTTGCCTTTAATATAAGTAGTTTGTCTATGGAGGTCATAGCTGTGACTTGCCTTTAATACAAGTAGTTTGTCTATGGAGGTCATAGCTGTGACTTACCTTTAATAGTCTGTCTATGGAGGTCATAGCTGTGACTTGCCTTTAATAGTTTGTCTATGCAGGTCATAGCTGTGACTTGCCTTTAATAGTTTGTCTATGCAGGTCATAGCTGTGACTTGCCTTTAATAGTTTGTCTATGCAGATCATAGCTGTGACTTGCTTTTAATAGTTTGTCTATGCAGGTCATAGCTGTGACTTGCCTTTAATAGTTTGTCTATGCAGATCATAGCTGTGACTTGCCTTCAACATGTTTCCAGGGCTAGAAACGCATTAAAAAAAAAAATGTCAGAAAAAGGTCAAAACAAAATTTAAAGCAGGAAAATGTAATGCCAAAGGCAATTTTAGTTTCAAATGTTTGATATATATATAAAATGAAAGGAAATATAATGAGATGGGCACAGAACAGTTATCGGAGTCTATCTTTATAGCAAACAGCACAATAAAATGTTAAAGATCAATGGCTAGTAACCCTAGGTAAAGAAGTGATATAGTGAAGATATAGTTTAACGTAATGGTAGATGAGATAAGCGGCAGCTTGTTGCCGGCACGTACATTCAAAGTTGGTGGCAATCAGAGCTTCAAGGCATAACTTTACACAAGAAGGCAAATATGCACTTAGATTTGCTACACGAGTTTTCATTCAAATATTTTATGGCCACAAATATTATCATATATGGCAATTTATTTCCAGTTGGTCTCCCCTGTTACTAGACACTTTGACGCTGTCACGCATCTCTGATACAAATCAATTGCTGGATCGCTTTCCTTGGTTGTTGTACGACAAACAACTTATCTCAATAATCACAAACCTAAACACTTAGGTTTCGACATAATCTGCGTCTCTTTGGTGGCAGGCGTAGGTGGTCAGGACTGTACACATGTAATTGAATAACATTCATTGGTGTCTTTGTGTTTGACAGCTAGGCAGGATTGGCAAGATACCTTATTTCTATAGTATAAACATAGCGCTTTAATATAAGTGTAATTACGGGACCGATAACATCACTTTCTGCTCCGTGTTCCATCACACGTTGTGTGGGATTGCTATTTTAACGGTTTCAGCCAACTTTAACTCAAGTGATTCATTCAGTTATTAAGCACACATCTGTGAGCCAGTAGCGTTTTATTTTTATAATATTGAAGAGAGTGTCGGGTGGAAATGTTATATGTCTGGAGCAATGATCACATGATATTTAAGCGAATGGTGGTTGAGACTAATAGAAGCTAACAGCGAGCAAGGGCATAACGACGTGCTGTGAATACTGCTGACTGAAAGGGACATACTAATACCTAGTAACATAAAGTGCTGCCGGATCAGTCAGATACGCCAAGCATGCTCAATATTCTCCACCATCGTCCTCTGAAATGGCATTGGCACTTTTATCGAGTGCAGGATTGACGGATTCCCAAACGTATCACTGACAGAAACACAGTCATCGGCAAAAGAAATAATGGAAGACACAGTCTGGGCTACAGAGATGCAGGTGACAAGGAGTCTTTTAAGGTGAACACAGCTGACTGGAACGCCAGTGACAGATCTACTAGAAGAAGGGCATCAATCGTTGGCACTAAATCAAGTGAACTGAATTTGAAAATTAATGTTGCTGACTTTTGACGTAGACGAGGGAAGAGAAAGCACTTCTGGCAAGATCCTTACACGGGAACAAAACCTCTCGAGACAAACAAGATCCTACAACTAGTGTCATACAATTGTAGTATTGCTACAGTTAACAGCAGAGGCTACTAAGATATACTTACAACTAGTGTCATACAATTGTAGTATTGCTACAGTTAACAGCAGAGGCTACTAAGATATACCTGCAACTAGTGTCATACAATTGTAGTATTGCTACAGTTAACAGTAGAGGCTACTAAGATTTACTTACTAGTGTCATAGAGTTGTAGAATGGCTATAGTTACAGCAGGGGCTACTAAGATTTACTTACTAGTGTCATACAGTTGTAGAATGGCTATAGTTAACAGCAGGGACTACTAAGATTTACTTACTAGTGTCATACAGTTGTAGAATGGCTATAGTTAACAGCAGGGACTACTAAGATTTACTTACTAGTGTCATACAGTTGTAGAATGGCTATAGTTAACAGCAGGGGCTACTAGGATTTACTTACTAGTGTCATACAGTTGTAGAATGGCTATAGTTAACAGCAGGGACTACTAAGATTTACTTACTAGTGTCATACAGTTGTTGAATGGCTATAGTTAACAGCTGGGGATATTAAGATTTACTAGTGTCATACAGTTGTAGAATGGTTATAGTTAACATCAGGGGGCTACTAAGATATACTTACAATTAGTGTAATACAATAGTAGTATGGCTATAGTTACAACAGGGGCTACTAAGATTTACTTACTAGTGTCATACAGTTGTTGAATGGCTATAGTTAACAGCAGGGGCTACTAAGATTTACTTACTAGTGTTATACAGTTGTAGAATGGCTATAGTTAACAGCAGGGACTACTAAGATTTACTTACTAGTGTCATACAGTTGTAGAATGGCTATAGTTAACAGCAGGGGCTACTAGGATTTACTTACTAGTGTCATACAGTTGTAGAATGACTATAGTTAACAGCAGGGACTACTAAGATTTACTTACTAGTGTCATACAGTTGTAGAATGGTTATAGTTAACATCAGGGGGCTACTAAGATATACTTACAACTAGTGTCATACAATAGTAGTATGGCTATAGTTACAGCAGGGGCTACTAAGATTTACTTACTAGTGTCATACAGTTGTAGAATGGCTATAGTTAACAGCAGGGACAACTAAGATTTACTTACTAGTGTCATAGAGTTGTAGAATGGCTATAGTTAACAGCAGGGACTACTAAGATTTACTTACTAGCGTCATACAGTTGTAGAATGGCTATAGTTAACAGCAGGGACTACTAAGATTTACTTACTAGTGTCATACAGTTGTAGAATGGCTATAGTTAACAGCAGGGGCTACTAAGATTTACTTACTAGTGTCATACAGTTGTAGAATGGCTATAGTTAACAGCAGGGGCTACTAAGATTTACTTACTAGTGTCATAGAGTTGTAGAATGGCTATAGTTAACAGCAGGGGCTACTAAGATTTACTTACTAGTGTCATAGAGTTGTAGAATGGCTATAGTTAACAGCAGGGGCTACTAAGATTTACTTACTAGAGTCATACAGTTGTTGAATGGCTATAGTTAACAGTAGGGGCTACTAAGATTTACTTACTAGTGTCATACAGTTGTTGAAGGGCTATAGTTAAGAGCATTGACTACTAAGGTTTACTTACTAGTGTCATACAATTGTAGTATTGCTATAGTTACAGCAGGGGCTACTAAGACTTACTTACAACTAGTGTCATACAATTGTAGTATGGTTATATTTAACATCAAGCGGCTACTAAGATTTACTTACAACTAGTATCATCATCATTATGTACCGTACCGGTTGGCGTTGGCGATCATGTCCTTCCACAATCTTCTATCCACAGTGCATCGTATGAGTTCTGTTGTTGACTGTTTTTCATGCCATGACACCAAGCTATCCAGTATTTTCCCTCTTTGTCGTCCGCGATCTCTCTTTCTTTTTATTTTGCCAGTTGTAACCAAGTATTCAAACTTTCCTCTTCTCATGATGTGCCCAAAAAATGTCGATTGCTTCTTCTGATGTTTTTTAAGAGCTCCCTTTTTGTGTTGGCCTCTTTGAGAACTTTCTCATTGGTCTTTTTAGCTGTCCAGTGAACTTTCAACATTCTTCTGAGAAATCCCATCTCTGTGGCCTCTAATCGTCTTTTCATTTGTTTGTCTATTTTCCATGATTCGCTTCCATAGGTCAGAATTGGTTCTATATAGCATTGATGAACTCTCTTTCTCACTTTTATTGACATAGATTTGTTGCATAAGATATTTTTCATTTTCTGAAATGCTATTTTGGCCTGAGCTATTCTGCTTTTTATTTCTGTGTTGCATCTCCCATCTGATGTTATTATTGTGCCCAAGTATTTCAAACGTTGCCCTTGTTTCAGATTTATGTTTATTTTTATGCTGTATGATGGTGATGATTGTTTCTTCGATATAACCATTACTTCTATTTTCTTACTATTCAGACTGAGACCTTTCTTGTTGCTTTCTTCTACTATTATGTCTATCATTTCTTGTAGTTCATTCTCTGTCTCTGCTATTAAGACTGTGTCATACGCATATCGTAAATTATTTATGTTGTGATCGTTGACTTCAATTCCTTTTTGTCTGCTATTGATCTCATAATATGTTCGCTGTAAATTGAAAACAAATCCGGCGACAGAACATAGCCTTGTCTGACGCCTTGTTTTATAAATTGAAATTGTCCTGTTTGGTTGTTAATTCGTGTAGCTGCTGTTTGTTGCCAGTACATGTTTTTTTATGATTCGCAGATCCTTGCCATCAATGTTTAATTTCTCCAGCATATTTATTATTTCCACGTGCTTTACTTTGTCAAATGCTCTCGTGTAGTCTATAAATACTAGTGTCATACAATTGTAATATAGCTATAGTTAACATCAAGGGACTACTAAGATTTACTTACAACTAGTGACATACAATTGTAGTATGGCTATAGTTAACATCAGGGTGCTACTAAGATTTACTTGCAACTAGTGTCATACAATTGTAGTATGGCTATAGTTAACATCAGGGTGCTACTAAGATTTACTTACAACTAGTGTCATACAATTGTAGTATGGCTATAGTTAACATCAGGGGCTACTAAGATTTACTTACAACTAGTGTCATACAATTGTAGTATGGCTATAGTTAACATCAGGGGGCCACTAAGATTTACTTACAACTAGTGCCATACAATTGTAGTATGGTACACGTTTGTGCACTGTGTTTTACACGTATCTTGATATAGAAGGCTTGAACTGCTGGAAGGGAACCTTGACTGATAGATCTTCTGATTGTTGCCGGGGCGACTGGACTTTGACAATGACAGCACTTGAAACTGGCGTGTACTGACCGCTGGATAATATCGCCCCTGTAATGTGCTGGATGGAATAACTGGTATACTGATCTTGGCACCGTGGAAAGAACCTACACTATTCTTTTCTGTTCTTGTAATAGCTTAGCCCCTCGAGGGTGGTACACTGGTGGTCGGTGTACGGTGCTCTTTCCTATATCGCTGGCCGTGGATTATATTGTCCTTAATTTCCGCGACCACCTCTAGCTGTTCTGTCCACCGCGCGTACTTTCCGTTCTTAGTGTGGTCATGTATTGCCTTGTTTATTTCGAGTCCCATCTTCGTTGTCCTTGGACTTTTATTCATACTCAACTACCATATACACACCACCTTGGGTAAATAATTTCATACACAAGTCTCTCTTGGAATAGAAACTGTGTAAACACTTTATTACATGAAGTCCAACATGACACTTCTGTAACAAATGAAAATGCCCTGCGGTGTAGATATTCCCGCTAGGGCATCTACATAAAATAATACTTCAGCTCTGGTACTTCCTTACACTACACACCAGAACCCGCTAGGTCTCTAAGTTCCACCTGTGACCTGACTAGTCACTGAGCCGTTCCGTCTAAGTGGCACTAATTATTCACATAGACTATGTCATTTCTACCACCGTGTTTTTTCAAAAAATCTCTCTTTAATCTAAATTATTCCCTAAAACTAGTTGAACATTTCACCTACTGGTGCTAACTATCTACGGAACGTGTGCTCCCTGCTGACCAGCGGGCTTTACACCCTCACGACGTAGCAACCCTGCTGGCATGTTAGTTCTACGTCTGATCTCTTGTCTCGGAGCCTCTACAGTGCCTTAAGTATCTCTCCTTTCAACCAATCGACAGCTACTTCCACGTCATCCTACATCTCTTACTTTGACCTTAACCCCCACCTGACTTACTTTATCCGTGTTTATCACTTGTTTTCTAAACCCCTTGAGTCTCTTCCTACTCCCTAAGAACACAGTTCACTCCATTATCTCGCGCTTGACACTTCTTCACACATCCGGTGTTTGTCACACTCTCTACATACCGTTCCCACACACTTCACTTTCATAGACTCACTGCTACAGTATGGCTAAAGTTAACAGCAGAGGCTACTAAGATTTACTTACAACTAGTGTTATACAATTGTAGTATGGCTATAGTTAACAATTTATTTCTTCTTCTGCAGACTTCACCCGACTACTATATCATCTTCATCGTCAGCCAATTAAAAAAAAAACAAAAAACGCCAGATTGACTTAGAAGCCTTTCTGTACCTTTCGGCCCAACATATCCGTCTACATCATTTTTTGATTACCAGGTCGCCTTCTATCTCCGACCCTGCCACACTGGTTAGTCTCTTCCCAGCAGTGGCGTATTCTCTATGATACCGCAGCTACCGCCGGTAGCCTGAACATATTAACGAAATACAAAAGGAAATGATAATTTATTATATTTTTAAAATAATTATATTACAAATTTTCGAATATTCTATTACACATTTCGTAGGTCAATATTATTGATTTGCTTTGATTTGTATTTATTAAAGCAAGGTTTTACTCTGGCCACTATAACGTTTGTGAATGAAACCGAAACTACATTGAAACCTCTATTAGCTAGCGGTACATTTTTCCTCTATCCGGGTCTTGTATTAACGACCTTGACATTCAAGAATTCCCGTCAAAATAATACGGCAAAGTTACCTCTACACTAATGCGGGTTCATGGGTTATTTTTAGCTCTAGCCAATTAGAATCGTCACAAAGTGAAACTGAAACAATGTCTGATTACCGGAACTTCCTTAGCTATTTTTAACTACGTTATGCGCATCAGCATCTGTTGAAAGAACTTTTTCTGCTCTCAAGAGAATCAAATCTTATTGTCGCTCAACTCAGACACAGATCTGGTTTGGTATTAATGTCCATTGAGAAATCATTCCCTCAAAAACTTAGAAACCAACACAACAGTACTTTCAATGAAAAAGTCATGAAGACATTTTCGTCCCAAACAAGACGGATATGATTAACATAAATAAGTAAGTAATTTAAAATGTAGTGACGTCATTAGAAAATACTACTTTTTGTTAGCCTACTGAATATAATGTATGTTTTTATTTATTATGTCAGCGGTAGCCCAGACCCGAAAACCAGTATACTCCACTGCTTCCCAGAGACATCGAGAATAGATGGATCTGCTCAGTTCTGGTTGACTGATCTTAGGATAAGCAGTCAGCTATGAGTCGAACTCTTTCAGCCCTAGTGATGTGAGGCGCCTTTGCCCCTAATAAAAGCTTACAAATTCGATTTTTAGTTCATACTGATATCACGTGGCTGGGAGATTGAAGAGCTATACACACATGGTTTTTACGAGTACTTTCGTGCTGTTAGCAATAGTATCAAGATGTTGACATCTAGTGGTATGCCATGTTGATATGAGTAATAGCTGCCCAGTGCAAGCGATGAAGACAGCAATCTCAGACCCTTGTAACTGCAGCTCATTTTTGTGCAGGGAAGTCAATGTCAAATCCAAATGTGGCAATTAATAATCTTTTTTTCCGGATGAGGATTCAATCTCAGTGCAAGTGAAACAGATTGTGCCATCCTCCCATGCAACGTGGGTATTATAGTGCCTCGTTTTTACGGCGATTCTCTGTTTTGCTAGTGCCTGTAAAAATGTGTCATACTGGACGTTTATGAGCAGAGATTTCAAAAGATGTAACGTCAATTTTGAAATTCTACACTTTGAAGTAATGTAGAAAAGTTTTTTTTTTTCGGTTCATAGTCATTGTCGATCTCGTCTTACAAATCGATGCTCTTTATTGGATTATTTAAATGTTTCACTCTAATGCATTAGAGCAATGAGAGCTATGTCACTATTAACCGTACGTTTTGTGTTAATGCCAGTGATTTACCTTCCACTCCAACACATTTCTGAGAAACCATTTTATTACCTTCCACTCACAAACACTTCTGGAGAATCTTTCAAACGCAAAAATAGCTGGTTACGGGCCCCATACATGTTTGTACCAGGCGTTGGTAACAGACATTTACCTTGTCTCGAGCGCTGACATTCCACACTTAACTTTTCTCAAGCGCTGGCATTCCAAACATAACTTGTCTCGAGCGCTGGCATTCCACACATACCTTGTCTCGAGCGCTGGTATTCCACACATACTGTGTCTCGAGTGCTGGCATTCCACACATACCTTGTCTCGAGCGCTGGCATTCCACACATAACTTGTCTCGAGCGCTGGCATTTTACACTTAACTTGTCTCGAGCGCTGGCATTCCACACTTAACTTTTCTCGAGCGCTGGCATTCCACACATAACTTATCTCGAGCGCTGGCATTCTACACATAACTTGTCTCGAGCGCTGGTATTCCACACTTAACTTGTCTCGAGCGCTGGCATTCCACACATAACTTGCCTCGAGCGCTGGTATTCCACACTTGTCTCGAGCGCTGGCATTCCACGATTAATTTGTCTCGAGCGGTGGCATTCCACACTTACTTTGTCTCGAGCGTTGACACCTCACATTTACCTTGTCTCAAGCGCTGGCACCTCATACTTAATTTGTCTCGAGCTCTGGCACATCACACTTACTTGTTTCTAGCGCAGGCACCTTACAACTTAATTAGTTCATGAAATCCTTACACTAATTTCTCATTCTGATTATACGTGTTGAGTTGTTTATTGTTAATAGAGATATGCCTACGTAGCTTTCTGTAGCCTTGCATTTAACTTGAGAATGTGTTGCACTATATCCCAAGCGCAAATTCTTGGTCTACACAACTGAAACCAGTGACAAGACCAAACAAACAAGTAGTCTGCCGTGCTCCATGGTTCTACGAGTTACTCTGCTACACAATGAGCCACCTTGTGTTTTGTCCGCATAAGTCAGTCAAAATCAATCTTTACATGTCTGTGAAAATATGCGCTATCAGGTAGCTATGGTTTCAAAGGGTGTCCCTACTGTCGTTCACAGTAGAGGCCTACTTCTAAGCTGAGGCCGTTGTACATGCTACTGTAGTTGGAAGCTCCACCCTTAGATAGCACATGGAAATATGTGTCCGTGAACCACTGCCGCAGCAAGCGAACGTTACCGGTGATGTTCAGTTACCTGACATTGGTATGTTTATGTTGTTGAACAATTTGTCAATGACGCCAAAATCGAGCGAAATTCATCCATCTCTAGACGTGATTACAAAGCAACGGACACGTATAATGATCACATAATCATGGACACAATATCATGGACACGATATCATGATCACAGTATCATGGACACGATATCATGAGCACAGTATCATGGACACGATATCATGATCACGGTATCATGGACACGATATCATGATCACAGTATCATGGACACGATATCGTGATCACAGTATCATGGACACAATATCGTGATCACAGTATCATGGACACAATATCATGATCACAGTATCATTGACACAATATCATGATCACAGTATCATGGACACAATATCATGATCACAGTGTCATGGACACAATGTCGTGATCACAGTGTCATGGACACAATATCATGATAACAGTATCATGGACACAATATCATGATCACAGTGTCATGGACACAATATCATGATCACAGAACACAAAAAGAAGCACAGGAATATTAGAGGTTACTGTTTATTTAACAAAAACCCTCAAACAAATAACCAAATTGTACCAGATGCTACTCCCTCTTATTTCAGAACAAGTTATTTCATCAATAATGCTTCAAATCAATGTTGACGTTGCATTTGTGAGTAACAATTAATATCAAATTATTGCAACATCTGTCATGAATGAGAGTTAACAAACGTGACATTATAGATGAGTCCATTCTTAATGAGCAGATAATGAACACTCTTGTAATAATGAAATAATAATACGGTAGGCCTAAGTGACATATAGACTTAAATAAGTTATAAAAATGGAAGTCACTTAACAGAAAATAAGCGAAAAAATTATTTAAAACAATGAATTCAGATTCCTGACTCCTGACAAACATAGTAAAATATTCTGTTCACGTGACTGGGTATTTCTATCTGTACAAAACAAAACAAAAACATCACTATAGTCCCAATTAGCTTCTACAATACCATTTTTTTTTCTAAATAAATCCTATACATCAATATAGTCTCAGTCACTTCTCCATAACATAACTGTTTGTCTCAGTCACTTCTCTATAACATAACTGTTTGTCTCAGTCACTTCTCTTTAACATAAATGTTTGTCTCAGTCACTTCTCTTTAACATAACTGTTTGTCCCAGTCACTTCTCTTTAAAATAACTGTTTGTCTCAGTCACTTCTCTTTAAAATAACTGTTTGTCTCAGTCACTTCTCTTTAACATAAATGTTTGTCTCAGTCACTTCTCTTTAAAATAACTGTTTGTCTCAGTCACTTCTCTTTAAAATAACTGTTTGTCTCAGTCACTTCTCTTTAAAATAACTGTTTGTCTCAGTCACTTCTCTTTAAAATAACTGTTTGTCTCAGTCACTTCTCTTTAAAATAACTGTTTGTCTCAGTCACTTCTCTATAACATAACTGTTTGTCTCAGTCACTTCTCTTTAACATAACTGTTTGTCTCAGTCACTTCTCTTTAACATAAATGTTTGTCTCAGTCACTTCTCTTTAACATAACTGTTTGTCTCAGTCACTTCTCTTTAACATAAATGTTTGTCTCAGTCACTTCTCTTTAACATAAATGTTTGTCTCAGTCACTTCTCTTTAACATAACTGTTTGTCTCAGTCACTTCTCTTTAACATAACTGTTTGTCTCAGTCACTTCTCTTTAACATAAATGTTTGTCTCAGTCACTTCTCTTTAACATAACTGTTTGTCTCAGTCACTTCTCTTTAACATAAATGTTTGTCTCAGTCACTTCTCTTTAACATAACTGTTTGTCTCAGTCACTTCTCTTTAACATAACTGTTTGTCTCAGTCACTTCTCTTTAAAATAACTGTTTGTCTCAGTCACTTCTCTTTAACATAACTGTTTGTCTCAGTCACTTCTCTTTAACATAACTGTTTGTCTCAGTCACTTCTCTTTAACATAACTGTTTGTCTCAGTCACTTCTCTATCATTGCTCAGTCCAAACGAGGACAGCACATCGGGCAGAAAACCGTGTCCGAGATCTTCACTATCACGTCTCAGACTGGACCCACGTTCTACCTCATCAAACGTTCCTATTCTGGGCGAGTCAACCTCGGCAAGTCAGGTGATGCCTGCTGCTGTTGCTTCTCGTCTCAGTGTTTTGTGTGTATCTCTCGATATGCCACTTATTCTTTTACCCTATGGTTCCCATTTGAGGGCTTGCTTTGAGATTCTCATGTTGTCTCCTCCTATCGCAGGGCCGACATATGTCCACCTTCTCTACTTGATCCTCACCCTTGCAGCCCCGCTAGACGCCACATAGGGCTCGTCATATTTTTCGCCATCCATCTCTATTCTTCGTGAGATGTTCAATCTTATCCAATGAGTCTATGCCTGCCAACTTTGCTTCTTTTATAAGTCATCTGTTAAGTGTCTCTCTAGGTCTTCCTCTTTTTATGTATCCTAATATTTCCCATATAAGAGCTGATTTTGGAATTATCTTGTTGTCTCTTCTCAACGTATGTCTGACATTGGCTCTATATTAGTCTTGAATACATTCCATTGTACACAGAGTTTTCTTCTTTGGCATTTGTCATCAAAGGTGTTTAGTTTTCTCTCAATCTTTGTTGTTGTTTTCCAGCTTTCACAAGTGTAGGTAAGGACACCTTTTACATTACTATAAATATTCATTACTATAAACACACATAAAAACATACAATTATAAATTACAAAATGCACATTTTTTTTCTCCTTTCACATAATCGCCAAATACACACTCATTACATTGTGCAAAGTGAATATCAAATAATAAATGGTTATGTTAATAGGACAAACGAAAATATACATAGACTCATTCTCCCCTCTTCTCTGATGTTGATGCATTTAGAATTGTTGTTAGTAATGTTATTTTGCTATGCTATTCTCATAAAGTGGTTAGCGGGTTAGAGTTCTGCCCTACCAAAGGAAGAGTATGACGTCTCCTTTCCTCCGCGAGTATTCGGGACACCCTTGGACAAGGTGGAGCTCCCGTTTAGCCCCCCAATCAAGGTTACGTGAGCAGCCGACAAGTAGTGCCGGTTATGGTCCCCACTCCGTGATGGCAGGCAGAGGATCCCATACCTTCTTATATTGCCTAGTATAATTATGCCAAAACATAATTTAATATATACAGCTAACGACGTTAATGGGGACTCCACAGCCACTTCGTCCGGTAGGTAGCGTCATGTGCTACAGGTGACACTCGATCGTCATCAAGCTACTGTATGCAAGATCAAAAATAAAGAGACACTAGCAATAGGAACTTTGAACATTAGATCAACATTCCAGGTTGGCAAACTAGAAAACATCAGCCAAGAAATGAAGAGGATAAAATTGAACATATTGGGACTATGTGAAATGAGATAGAAAGGAGCAGGATTATTACAACGCGACAGTGGAAATGTAACTTACTCTGGGGGAACCACACACGAAGGAGGAGTAGGCATCATGTTAGATAGAGAAAGAAGCAAAACAGTGAAAGGATTTTGGCCAGTATCAGACAGAATTCTGCTAGTAAAATTGAGAGGTAGACCAATGGATATCAACATAATTCAAGCTTATGCACCAACAAAGTAATAGCGAAGAAGAAGACATTGACACTTTTTATAACGATCTAGAGATGACCATGGAACAGTGTAAATCCCAAGGAATAACTATTATATTAGGGGATTTCAATGCAAAGGTAGGAACAGCTAAAGTGCAAAATGTGACTGGGAGACATGGCCTTGGAGAGATGACTGACAGAGGGGATAGATTGATAGACTGGGCAAAGACACATGAAATGATTATAGGTAACACCTGGTTCAAACAACACCCTAGGCGACTATGGACATGGCAAAACCCAGACAAAAAAGTACGCAATCAAATTGATTTTATACTGGTACAGAGAAGATTCACGAATGGGCTAACATCTGTTAAAACAAGGCCAGGAGCAGATTGCAATAGTCACTATTGTGTACATGTACCAGTAGTTGGAAAGATATGAATAAATCATGCGGAAGACACAGAAATCCCCAAGAAATATGAAATTAGAATTAGATATAGAGTAGATAGAAAGATGAGTGATAAGTACAGTATGATAGTACAAAATAGATATAATGCTATTGAGAAAATACAGAACATCGAGGAGCAGTGGGAAATGCTCAAACAATCAATTCAACAAACATCAAAAGAAGTAATACCAGTGACTAAAAGAATCAACAAAAAGAAATGTATGACAGAAGAAATGTTAGAAGTAATAGACAAAGGATGAAAACATAAGAAAGAAGAACGGACACAAAATATTGCACAAAGAGATCCAAAACAAATGCAGAGAAGCTAAGGAAAATGGTTAAAGCAGAAATATGAAGAAATGGAAAAAAAAAAAAGAAAGACTCAAAATGTATGCACAATCAGTTAAATGAATTAACAGGAAGAAAATAAGTCAAAGTTTAAGAATGTGTGAAATCAAAGCCAGGAAATATAATAATGGGACAGGAGAAGATAATGGAAAGATAGACAGAATATATCAGTCAACTCTATGATGATGAAAGACCAGAGCTAGACAATTCAAACAAAGACACAGACCCATCAATAATGCAGAGTAAAGTTGAGGACGCAATTAAACACATGAAAAGAGGCAAAGCTCCAGGTCCCGACAATATAACAATAAAAGAGATAAATGCATTAGGAGAGCTGGGAGTACAAGTCCTAACAAAACTACTCAATGACATATATAACACTGGACACATACCCAAACATCTACTAAAATCTATCTTTGTTGCCATACCGAAGAAGTGAGGTGCCACTGATTGACCATCGCACTATTAGTCTCATGAGCCACTTGACGAAAATATTACTAAGAATCACCATGAGACGTATAAGGAACAAAATAAAACCAGAAATGAGGAACAATATGGATTTGTGGATGGAAAGGGCACCAATAATGTAATATACATCTTAACAACATTGATAGTAAGAGCTATAGAGGTAAAGAAAGATCTATATATGTGCTTTACAGACTACACAAAAGCATTTGAGAAAGTAAAGCATGTGGAAATAATCAATATGCTGGAGAAATTAAACATTGATGGCAAGGATCAGCGAATCATAAAAAAAACATGTACTGGCAACAAACAACAGCTATACGAATTAGCAACCAAACAGAAAAATTTCAATATATTAAACAATGAGTCAGACAAGGCTGTGTTCTGTCGCCGGATTAGTTTTCACTTTACAGCGAACATACTATGAGATCAATAGTAGACAAAAAAGGAATTGAAGTCAACGGTCACAACATAAATAATTTGCGATATGCGGATGACACAGTCTTTTTATATCAGAGACAGAGAATGAACTACAAGAAATGATAGACATAATAGTAAAAGAAAGCAAGAAGAAAGGTCTCAGTCTGATTAGTAAGAACACAGAAGTAATGGTCATATCAAAGAAACAATTAACACCATCATGCAGCATAAAAATAAATAGGACAAACCTGAAACACGTCCAACGCGTCAAATATTTTGGCACAATAATAACATCAGATGGAAGATGCACAAATAAATAAAAAAACAGAACAGCTCAGGCCAAAATAGCATTTCAGAAAATGAAAAATATCTTATGCAACAATGTCAATAGAAATGAGAAAGAGAGTTCATCGATCGGTGCTATATATAACCAATTCTAACCTATGGAAGCGATTCATGGACAGTAGACAAACAAATGAAAAGACGGTTAGATGCCACAGAGATGGGATTTCTCAGAAGAATGTTGACAGTTTTCTGGACAGCTAACTGGGGAATGAGGAAATTCTCAAAGAGGCTAACACAAAAAGGGAGCTCATAAAAAAAATCAGAAAGAAACAATTAACTATTTTGGGCACATCATGAGAAGAGGAAGTTGGAATACCTGGTTACAACTGGCAAAATACGAGGAAAGAGAGATCACGGATGACAAAAAGAGAAAATACTAGATAGCTTGGTGTCATGGCATGGAAAACAGTCAACAACAGAACTGATACGATGCACTATAGATAGAAGATTGTGGAAGGACATGATCGCCTACGCCAACCGGTATGGCACATGATGATGATGATGATTCTTATAAAAGCCGGTCATACTTTTCAAATATCGTTTTTCTTATCTTAATTGATGAAGAAAATGTGACTAGGTGAGGCAGATGTAATAAAAGAAACAACTACAACTTTATTGCCTTTTATCCATTTCTGTTTTTTTTTATCAATGCAATGCTAGAAACTGTTCAATATTTGTTATTTATTTGTCTTAATATTCTTAATTTGCAGTCTAAATTTCTAAATTTTTTAACACCCCATCTTTTACTTGAGAAACAGAACACCACTCCCCAAAAGTAGACAAAAACAACAGAAGAAAAAACTATGTTTAGAGAACTTGAATAAATTCTTCTGTTTGTTATATGTTTGTTGTGGCCTTGTTGACAAATCTTGACATTTGTCTTTATCTTGAACTAGATGGTAAATATTCTTCTGTAGCACCAATTGTCTTCAGTCATTGTCTTTATAGTTTCTCACCTCTCTGCTATTAACATCCATTCTAACTCATAGAATTCACAAATTTCAAGGCAAGGGAAAAGTCAAACATTTTTTGTCATAATTAAACAAATAATGAACTTCAAATGGCAGAACATAGATTCTACACATATGATGAAATAACAAATAATAATATACATCAATTTGAAGCAGAAAAATAAATGCTATCAAATAAAGACATTTAAAAAAAAACATTGCAAAGGTTAAAAAAATAAAAAGAATATTGAAAGGCTGTTAAACCCATTGAAACAGGTTGGTTGGTAGCTTATGTTGGAAAATAATGTGAGGTCTGTTGGGCAGGGGGCACAAGGTTTTGATTTGAAAGTCCATTCGATGTAGCTGAACTGTGAACTTAGGGGATGAGAATGGCAACATAAATACAGGAGACTGTTATATAAGTAGTACACGAGGAGAAATCATTCTTGTGCAACATAAGAAGAGCTTTCTGTCATATTTTTGGTATAATCTTGTATTGATTTTAAAAGTATGGTCAAAATCACCTATGAAATATTGCATCATATATTGTTTATAATGACTCAATTATTTTTAAAATTAATTTATTAACAATCTTAATTTCGCTTTCATTATTTGATACAATCTTATATGTTGATGTAAATGATTTATGTTATGTGTGCAGAAATATATTTATATTGTTAGACAAAAGCAATGTTAATAAATATAAATAATAATATATTTTAAATGCTTTATACAATCAAGTGAATTGTACCCTGATGCAGGATACAGACCCAAAAAGCAGAATATGTCTGGTGACATCCTGGCATCTGGTACCACTGCCTGGGCAGTTGCCACATGGTGTCTATGTCAAAGATTTTACTGCACTCCCTAGCAGAAACAACGTTTGATCCTACCAAGAATTAAACCCGCATTCATTAGATAGTAAAATATGATGTGTATATTACTAGAACCTTCCAGTGTCGCTAGATAAACCATAGAGTTCATTGTGTGTATTACTAGAACCTTCCAGTGTCGCTAGATAAAACATAGTCCATTGTGTGTTTTTTGCCATCCATCTCTATTCTGGAAGAGATTTTCGACATTATCCAATGAGTCTATGCCTCTCCACCTTGCTTCTCTTATTGTGTTTCTTCTTTCGAATGCTTCTTTAGGTGTGCCTCTTTTTCTGTAGATGGATGTTTACTATATTAGAACCCGTTTTGAAATTCTTTTGTTTTCTCTTCTCAGCACATGTCCAACATATATCCATCTCTCCCTAATTGTAGATGAGATTGCATGACCATTCCTCTTATCTCTCTATATTAGTCTTGAATTTATTCCATTGTACACAGAATATTCTTCCAAAGCATTTGTCTTCAAAAGTGTTACATTTATTGTCAATCTTTTTCGTTGTTTTCCAGTCTTCACATGCATAGGTTTCACATGCATAACTTTCAGGTTGCAAATACGTTTGAGTTGAATATTCTGCGTTGTTTTCTTGCTTAATATTTTTGATTTACATTTTTTGTTCAGGTTTTTAAACTCTGCTGCTGCTTTTGCCATCCTGCATTTGATCTCTTTTTTTTTTTAGTTTCACCTTCTTGTTCTATTTTTCTACTAAGATAATTCCCTTTGTGACTCCGTAATTTACTCATCATCATCATCAGGTGCCATGCTGGTTGGCGAAGGGGATCTTCTGTCTCCACATCAAATGGTCCTTCATGCATGTCATAATTTTAGTCGGTTATCTTTTTTTTTTCTGCCATTTAGATAAACTGTTCAATATTTTTTTCTCTTGGTTTTCCTCTGCTTTTCTTTCCATTCATTTTGTCTGTTTTTGTAGTATTCTCAAAGACTTTTCGCATGACATGCCCAATAAATGTAGATTGTCATTTTAGTATGATATTGATAACATTCCTGGTTTCTCCAACTCGTTTTAAACTTTCTTCGTTTTATTGTTTGCTGTTCATGGAATTTGTAGCATTCCAGTAGATAAACCTCATCTCAGTTACCTCTAATATTCTTCATGTTGTCTTGCTTATTGTCCATAAACTCACTTCCATATAGAGAACATGTTCAATGTAGCACCTTAGGACACATGTTCTAACATTAATTGGCAATGATTTGTTACATAGAATGTTTTTCATTTGATGGAAATCTAACTTTGCTTGTCCCACTCTGCTTCTAATTTATGCAGCACATCTGCCATCTCATGTTATTATTGATCCATGTATTTGAATCTACTCACTAGTTTCAGGATTTTTCCAATTAGTTTTACTCTACATTCTTGTATGGTTGTTTCCTTTGATATTATTATAGTCTTTTTGAGGGTCAGGTCTTATTGTTTAATTTCTGTCACAATTGCATAGTAATTTACTGCGCTCATTAATTAAATGGCCGTGTGTTTGCATATGCTAGCTAAATATCTCTAGCGAATTTTGCAGTGATCTCTTTCACTTTTTCTTTTTATCTTGACACCTGTGTTCTCAGATATCCCTTGCTGTTCAGGCAGATATACTCAGACATTAAAGGTAATCTTATGTTTACTGTCAAGAGTTATCACAATTTGAGCATATTTTTCGTATCAATTTCCATAGACAGTGATAATTTTTTGCCAACTACTTTCAATTTCCATAGACAGTGATAATTTTTTGCCAACTACTTTCAATTTCCATAGACAGTGATAATTTTTTGCCAACTACTTTCAATTTCCACCTGCCAAGGGTTCTTTAATGTGCACAGTATGCACACAAGAGCTTGTGTTTGTCACCGTTACCTGAGAGAGGACTAGACATCAGATCTCACTATCCAGAGAGGACTAGACATCAGGTCTCACTATCCAGAGAGGACTAGACATCAGATCTCACTATCCAGAGAGGACTAGACATCAGGTCTCACTATCCAGAGAGGACTAGACATCAGGTCTCACTATCCAGAGAGGACTAGACATCAGATCTCACTATCCAGAGAGAACTAGACATCAGATCTCACTATCCAGAGAGGGCTAGACATCAGGTCTCACTATCCAGAGAGGACTAGACATCAGATCTCACTATCCAGAGAGGACTAGACATCAGGTCTCACTATCCAGAGAGGACTAGACATCAGATCTCACTATCCAGAGAGGACTAGACATCAGATCTCACTATCCAGAGAGGACTAGACATCAGGTCTCACTATCCAGAGAGGACTAGACATCAGATCTCACTATCCAGAGAGGACTAGACATCAGATCTCACTATCCAGAGAGGACTAGACATCAGATCTCACTATCCAGAGAGGACTAGACATCAGATCTCACTATCCAGAGAGGACTAGACATCAGATCTCACTATCCAGAGAGGACTAGACATCAGGTCTCACTATCCAGAGAGGACTAGACATCAGGTCTCACTATCCAGAGAGGACTAGACATCAGATCTCACTATCCAGAGAGGACTAGACATCAGGTCTCACTATCCAGAGAGGACTAGACATCAGATCTCATTACCCAGAAAGGACTAGACATCAGGTCTCACTATCCAGAGAGGACTAGACATCAGATCTCACTATCCAGAGAGGACTAGACATCAGATCTCACTATCCAGAGAGGACTAGACATCAGATCTCACTATCCAGAGAGGACTAGACATCAGATCTCACTATCCAGAGAGGACTAGACATCAGATCTCACTATCCAGAGAGGACTAGACATCAGATCTCACTATCCAGAGAGGACTAGACATCAGATCTCACTATCCAGAGAGGACTTGACATCAGATCTCACTATCCAGAGAGGACTAGACATCAGATCTCACTATCCAGAGAATGGGGGAGAGGCCACCAATTTGAAGCTAAAAATTTCCATTGCCTGTGGAGGGATTCAAATCTGATACCGTCTTGTCTATAGGTCAATGTCTTACTTCTAAACCACTCAATATTGAAATGGCTAAAATTTCGTTTTGATTTACTTTTATTTATTAAGTGGTTTAAGAAAAAATATATAAATTTACAAAATATGGAATGATTTCATAGTAAGCAATAGCAATAGCAATAGCAATAGCAATGCATCTCAGGTCTGTATTAAAATAGCAAGTCTCATCCAATCATCTAAATAGTATGGCTCAGCAAAAATATTAAAAAGAGGAAAGTCAAATGTAGGCCTGCTCAAATGAACAAAGAGTATGTGCATAAATAATAATAGTCTAAAGCTAGGAATAATTGTATATAAAATTTCAACTTATCTGATAAGTGTTTTCAAAATATTTTTGGGTGATTGAACAAAAAAAGTTATAGATAGTTTTTTTCAAGTATTTCTAGGAATTAGCATGTACACAATTATAGATGTAAATATAGCATTTATATTTTTAAAAATGTAATTCTTGAAATAAATATATCCGTGTATATATCACTCATATTTTTGCTTATTCAATTTTGTTTCTGCATATGCATACAAATTCACTTGCATAGTTATTTAATACACATGAACACATGGTTAACATGTTAAGAAGTGACATGAATGTACTTATAAAATATATTACACTTTATTACATAATATGCTAATACAAATTGTCACAAACACCCTTCTATGACACAAATAAAGCCTTATTTATCAGAATTGATGAATATACTAGCAAGAAAAAAGAATGGAATGTTAACAAACGTTGTCTGAATGATATAATCCTAAAACAAATGAAGCTAGAATCTTATACAGAAATATATACAAATCCATATTTCACACTGGGACAAATTCACCACATTTTTCAGATGAGAAACATAATGCTATAAAATTGTCATATAATTACATTTTGTAATGTTTTTAAGGCACTCATGCTGGTGCTATAGAGTTTGTGCACTATACCAAGATAGCTTAATTTAGTTGACTGGTCAGCATCATTGCACATAGGACAAAACCATAAACTAAATATTGATCCGCCTGTTTAATCAGAAATGAGATGTGAGAACCAATGAATATCGAGTACAATGCTGAGAATCTCATACTGAATAAATACATTAATATTAAATACAAAGAAGATGTTAGAAATGGTAAGTATAGCTACATAGCCTTTAAAGTAGTAGGGATATAAAGTGTTAAGGTTTCATAGAATTAACATCATTGTGAAAGTGAGGTAATCAGGTCTTTTCTCTCTGTTCACCTTCCGTAGCTCAGGTTCAAATGTACAGCTGAGAGCTAGTTTTTGTTTATTAACAAACATTAGATGTAGTGGATATACAGAACAATTATTTTAAACATTTATGTACACTATTTAAAACAGAGACATGTGGCAAGTAGTTGCAACACAAAAACTATCAACTTTGAAACCATAAAAAAAACGTCTAAATGGAATGCTTGCAACATGAAAGCAAGTAAGAAGTAATGTACTCATTACAATTATTTTTCAAGAAAATCTTCTGTATAAATAAGTCTTATTAAGACTTCAGACTTAGTAAGTAGGTATTGATCAGTTAAAAGAAGGGTGACATCTTCATAGTGCTTGTCCAAGTATGGTACTGGTGAAGGCTATGAGAACACCTGCTCTGTTTATTTATCATATGTTAAACACCTCTGTAGCAGTCATTTCAAGAATAACTAAAACAACAAATAGTAGGTTCAATGTTGTTTTTCTGACATATAACAACACTGGACTTTGTCAGGACATCAAAATGTAAACAAAAATATTGAATAAAAGAAAGAAAAAATGAGAATAGTAGAGTAGCACAAACTTTCCTTTCTTTCCAAAAGTAGAACATGAAAATTAAGATAACATCCTGTCTTCAATGGTCTGATAGGATCTCATCTCACAACATTGTGATTTCTATATATCCCCATTCTTATAAATGTATATAAAGACTTAGAATGGAAGCGAAAAGATATGGACAATATATAACTGATTTTCAAACTAATATTTCATTATTCACTTGAAAATCGTTCAATTATTTTCAGACAATTACTGCAACAGTCAAGGAAGTTAAATAAAACATCACAAAAAAGGGGGCCACAACAGCCTAGTTGGGACAACCACCTGACTAGGCTACCAATGATCGGACAACTCGTGTTCGATTCACGTTGGAAGCAGCGTGAGTTGTACTTGTGGATGGAAAAAAAAAAAACACACGGTCGACCCAGCCACTAGCAGAAATGGGTACCAGGGTAATAGTACTCTGGGAAGGTCGTGAGCTTCAATGCTTGAAGTGACACTGTCAGAAGTCTCCGAACACTTCCGGATAGGCGGCCGAGCACGTATGGGTGCATACTCGTGTGTTAGGACGCCGGTTCAAGTCTCGTACTTGACCTTTACCTTTATCACAAAAAGCAAGAAAGAAAGATTTCCTTGCAGCCTCTATCAGTAATGACAACCTTCGCAGCAGCAATAATAATAGCCTATAGATGGCCTGGAAATGGCAGGACAAAATCACTAACATAGAATTATGGAAATGTACCAGTCAAATACCAGTGGGTAAAGAGATACACCGAAGATGCTGGCACTGGATTGGATACTCAATACGGAAGCCAACTGAGAGTATTACACAACAGGCCATTTTTTGTAATTCCCAGGGGAAAAGACAAAGAGGAAGACCAAGGAATTCTTGGAGAAGATAGAAGCAGAGATGAAGATGATGGGGAAGACATGGAATGATCTTAAAAGAATGGCAAAAAACAGAACGACTTGGAAAGTGTTTGTTGAAGACCTATGCTCCTCTGGGAGCTAAAAAGGTAGAAGAAGAGATGGCCTGGCACTAATGAAATCTCCTCTAAATGAACAAATCAAAAGTATAATAAATCACAAACCACTACAATATAAGTGGAAATGAGAAGACTTAATAATGAGGGAGACAGTTACATTCAAAAGGCAATATACCCAATGAAGATCTCAAAGAAAAATGTAAAATATTTTAAAGAAAAGAATGACATAAAGATCATTCAAAGGCCTGAAGGAACAAAGACATGGAACTTGTTTTTGAGAGGAAATCAGCTAACAATCTTCCAACTGAAAACAGGCCACTACAGATTCATGTAAAGGAAACAAGCAAAACTGATGTCATAAGTATATGCTCATGTTTGATGAACAAACAAACAGTAGAACATGTTCTCCAGGAATGCTCTTACCCCTCTGAGTGACAAACCTTAGACACATCTGAGTTTCGATGCTTGAGGCGACACTATCTAGAAATCTCCGAACATTTCTGGATAGGCGACCGAGCACATATGGGTGTAAACTCGCGTGTTAAGACGCCGGTTCAAGTCTCGTACTTTACCTTACCTCAGATAACACAAGTCTAGTACAAGTTACCAATTTTGTGACAGAGAATAATTATGTGGTCTTATGAACAAAGATGAAAAAGAATTAGCATTATACCAAAAGGGACAAATACTTCTCATAACAAACTTTTCATATAACATTTCAAATTAAGATATCTGATCAAACAAAGATGTCTCTGCAGTAAAATGAGCATTTGTTAATTTAATGAATTTATTTATTTCTGTTTAAAAAATAAAGCAAATTTTGGTTAATTGAACCACAAGAGATAACGACATCTATTGTTTCACAATCTTTCTATCTCTATAACCATACACTTGATCTCAAAACGATCACTACATTTTCATTGTCTTATTTTACCTGTACGCACTAAATCAACTTAACATGTCTTGTTATTTATATGTTTCACTATCTATGTGCCTTTTGTATTTGCTAGCGATTGTTGAGATCTTGCACCGACACACCAGACTTGTGAAGGGTACGCCTAGCCGCTTCAACAACTGCTCCACTTGTGTACTTGACTGTCTCCAGCTCCAATTCTGGGAACACGTCCCAGTGCACACTGCAGGTGTCATTTTGCCAGTTGAACTGGTGTCCTATGATGATAAACAATGAACTAATTACAAGTCAGACATAGCTGAGATTGGAGGTCAGTTTCATAAATAGTTATAAATAAAGAATACATGAGTAAAGTTCAGACCAGTCAATGAAGTGTTCTAACCTTTCACTAACAATTTCCTACAGACCTATAAATGGCTGATTGGTCAGCAAATGAAACAAAACCTGGCTAAGATCCTTTTCTACCTCCATGTAATTCTTCCTACTTAGCTCCCACTTTAATCTACCTACAGGATGTTTCTACTTAGCTCCCACTTTAATCTACCTACAGGATTTTCCTACTTAGCTCTCACTTGTTGGATTTTCTTATATGATACTCTCTCAATGAACATACCTTTAGGGTTTTCACTCAGAGGAGCTAGATATTCTGGTTGCCATGTTGGATGACAATTCGTATTGAGGCATTTCACCTGCAAGTGTCTGTGTAAGAAAATCAGTTCGGGGTTTTGTTCTACCAGCTGCAATATAACAACAAATGTTAGTTTTATTACACGTTCTGTTGCTTGCACATGTCACAATATTTATATTGTTAATTAAAGTATATTGTTAATTAAAGTATATTGTTATTTAAAGTATATTGTTAATTAAAGTATATTGTTAATTAAAGTAGCCTATATTATATTGTTAATTAAAGTATAGTGTTAATTAAAGTATATTGTTAATTAAAGTATATTGTTAATTAAAGTATATTGTTAATTAAAGTATATTGTTAATTAAAGTATATTGTTAAAGTATATTGTTAATTAAAGTATATTGTTAATTAAAGTATATTGTTAATTAAAGTATATTGTTAATTAAAGTATATTGTTAATTAAAGTATATTGTTAATTAAAGTATATTGTTAATTAAAGTATATTGTTAATTAAAGTATATTGTTAATTAAAGTATATTGTTAATTAAAGAAACTACGCTGATTAGGTCGACAAACATTCACGTTTTTTCTTAAATGTATTCATATTTTAGGTTTGTGGAAGGGTTGTCATATCATTTAATGCTTTTTAGGTGAGCAAATGTGTATAATCTTGACGACATTTATAAAGCTTCTTTGGTATAGTTGTTGTTATTATGAAATTTATGAAGCTTATTAGATTGATAGTAATTTGGGTTGTCCTGATATTTATAAAGCTTATTAGATTGATAGTAATTTGGGTTGTCCTGATATTTATAAAGCTTATTAGATTGATAGTAATTTGGGTTGTACTGATATTTATAAAGCTTATTAGATTGATAGTTATTTGGGATGTTCTGATATAACTAAAAAGCTTATTTGGTAAACAGCATGCTTTTTTCCTGATATTTTGTAAAGTTCATCATACATTTATGAAGAGCATAGTCAACACTTCATTCAAGAGAAAGATTAGAGAGAAACACCAGCTCTAGACGAGAAATGAACAAACGTTCTTGTTGGTATTTTAAGTTAGTTTGGGTTTTATGTTTATTGAGTTATTGAGTTATTTGTGGGTCATCATCATTGCACTCCGAACATTACCATAGGTGCTCAGATCCCCTCCTCAGCAATTCCCTCAGTGTCCAACGACTGACGACTCCAGTTCTATGTTGGTTGATAAGTCTTCTTACACGGCCACTAAGTGTCTCATTTCTGGCTGTGCCCAACTTAACTCCCATTTCCATCATCCGAAGAAGTGACGTGGATTTGTGTTTGTCGAAGTCCTGTGCTCTTCCCACATCTCGGAGGGCATTGATGACGTCCGCCCGATCCATTGGTTGCCCGTCCTCAACGACAGCGCAGCTAGCCAACCTGTCCGCCCTTTCATTTCCCCGTACTCCCGCATGTCCATGGACATAGACAAAGATGACCCTACGTATTTTGGATTTCTGCAACGACTCTACCCATTGCATGCGTACAGAGCCCGCCTCCACTTTTTTATCATGCTCATCGAATCACTCAGTATACATGCGTGGGTGTAGTCTTGTGACTCTAACCATTTGAATGCCTTGGTCACTGCTATCACCTCCATTGTCATGCTACTCGTGGTCACGACGTATGCACCACTGTCTTCGTAGACAATTCTGCCTGCCGAGCGTGCTGTAAATGCCCATGCACTTCTTTGGTGTCGTCGTACAGATCCGTCTGTATAGATGACTGCATCTTTCTCATCGGTGTTATCGCAGATGAGACCGTTGACCTCAGCATTAACCACGACCGGGTTCTGTTCCCTACTTTTCCTGTCGAGTGTGACAATACACGAGAAAGTCCCCTTGAATGACGTAGGCACCGGTATCCACTCCTCACCAACGCTGATATTGGTAAGCCCACAGACCTGTTTGATGACATCTTCTGCTCGGTCCACCCATGATTTGCCTCTTTTTAGCCTGGTACCTTTCTCTGTGTTGAGCACGTGTGCAATTGGATGCTCTGTATCTGTACTAATCTTCAGGTATGTTCGTGCTCTCCAGATCTTGATTCTGTCATCCATGGTTGGTAAGTCAAGAAGATACCTCATTGCTACGCAGGGAGTGTCCCTCGTACATCCCATGATAATGCGCATGGCTTCATTTTGTATTTTCTCCAGCCTATCAATTTGAGTCGTACTGACAGTAAGAATTGCCAGGGCATACTCGATTGGTGCGAGGACTAATCACTGGAACAGAAGAGTAAGTAGCCTCTGCTCGATGTTGGCAGCTGCCATGACCTTCAAGGCGGCTAATCCTTTGCGGGATTTTGTTATCACCTGGTCGACGTGGTCCCGAAAACACAGGCTGCGATCAAACTTAACTCCAAGGTATGTCATCAACTTGTCCCTGGTCACCTCATCAGCTCCCATTCGTACTACCGGTGTGGTCGTATGAACAATATGATTGTTAAGGGAGAACCATGAAACTGATGCTTTATTAGTATTAACCACGGCACCTGATACCCCACACCAGGAAGAAATGCAATCGAGTTCGTCTTGCATTGTGGAAGCGATTCTGTCTGTCTTTTTCCTGTCGATATACCAGAGTATCATCAGCAAAAGTCATAGTTCTTCCCCTCCCATCCAGCTGTTGTTCCATGATCGTTATTGTGTACACGTTAAATAGAACTGGTGACAATGGTGAGCCTTGTGGCAGCCTTGGACAAATGGATGTTGGCTCCGAAGACCAACCTCCATATCTGAGTATCACCTTCCTCTGAAACAGTGCCGCGGTGATCCATCTAATGAGGAAGGGGTGCACCGCGAGTTTGAGGAGCATATGCATGAGGTATTCAAATCGTACCCTGTTGTATGCATCCTCCAGATCTATAGCAGCAGCACATGTCTCCTCTCGTCTGTGGAAGCCTTCGAAGACGTGATAGGCAAAGACTGCCGCATTGAGCCATGTCTATCTGTTATATCTATAACCTCCGAGTGTGGGTGGGAATACACGTTTCTGTTCAAGGTAACAGGTGAGGACACGGGCAACTATTTTCTCCAGCAGCTTGCCCGCAGTGTTCTGCATTGTGATGATTCTGTAGGCACTGATCTGAGAATGGTCCTTGTTTGGCTTCGGTAGCGGTAGTAAGTAGCTGTGTAGCCACTCCTCCTTAATCTGGCCACTCCGAATACTGGCATTAACCTCATTGGCCAGTTTTGTCAAGTCGTCGTCAGCTAAATTGCCTATGTCATCATACCGAACACCATCTGGACCAGGAGACTTCCGGGAATATGGCGGCCTGTTAGATTGCCTCTTCCGAATACTCACAGATAAGTGCTGTTTTCTAGTGAACATTTGTTTGTTTTTATTGATATTTTAAGGGATCGTGTGATTGTACGCGCTTTCTATTTGATGTAAATCACTTTGCTTCTTTTGATTTATTGCATTTTGTTACATTTTCCTTATTTCATCACTCATCCTTGTTGACTGCACTATTGAACGCGTCAAAAAATGGCACCGCCGGTCTGTCGTCAAGGACGCGTAATTCATTTAATTTGTTGAAAGCTCACAGTGTATCCGCGTGCTGCTGAGATATTTACTGGAATTGGCCAGTTTATAACGTGGAAACGGGTTCTGGACCGTGCTACTGAGTAAGTGCACGTGAGTCTAGACCATCCAAAGCATCAACGTTCAGCGACGTTCATCAAAGACGACGGTAAGTGTAAGTTTTCAGATGCAGCCCAAACGACATCATCGAAAGGGTTTTATGTTTTCAAAGCTTGATGATTTGCGTCTATTTTGTGTGTCTGCACTGAATAGTTGTATCTCATATCTATGATATATATCTGGAACTTGATATCTTTCTCGCAGCTTTTTCCCACTAACTAAAGAAGTGACATGTTTGATACATGTTACTGGCATAAGGTCGGTTTTGTGAGATATTTGATTTTGATCATAGTCTGGGAACTTTTACTGACATTGTTGCTGGTTCCTTCATGCAAGCACACAACTGTTACTGACATTGTTGCTGGTTCCTTCATGCAAGCATACAACTGTTACTGACATTGTTGCTGGTTCCTTCATGCAAGCATACAACTGTTACTGACATTGTTGCTGGTTCCTTCATGCAAGCATACAACTGTTACTGACATTGTTGCTGGTTCCTTCATGCAAGCATACAATTGTTAATCTGTTGTTATTTTGTCATCATTATCCTTTCAGACATGAGATCATGTCTGTCCACAACTTTCTATTTCTACAGTTGTTCATCCGTTCTGTTTTTGACTTCCTGTTAATCCATTCTTCATTAATTGTCTAGTATATTTTCTCTCTCTGGTTCCCTTCGTCTCTTCTTCCTTCAATGTTTCCAGTTGTCATAATCCAGCTGTTCTACTCTCATTACACTGTATTAAACAATGATGGTTACTACCCCCTAATGTTGGCAAGAACAGCTATTTTTTCTTGTTGCTGTGGTCTCGTTTAAAGCGTCATTGTTACTCGCTGTAACTGCCTATGGTATTCTCAAGATTCTAATGTAAAGCCAGACTTCTAAGTTTGCAACAGTTTTCTTGTCTGTTGTCTAGGATTCACTTCCAGAGGCCAGGTTTTCTTATTTCCATTGCCAAAGTTAGGTTGTATAATATTTGTGAATCTATTGCGTCATCTATTCGGTAACCTTACGTGTGTTTTGTAGGCCTACATATACTGTCAAAGTAAGGTTGTATAATATTTGTGAATCTATTGCGTCATCTACTCTGTAACCTTACGTGTGTTGTAGGCCTACATATACCATCAAAGTTAGCATCGTTCCCCTATATTTGAATTTATTGACCTGTTTTAACATTGTTTATTTACTTTAATTGTGCGTTCAGGAGACGTGTTTTTGCATTTCTTTTCTTTTACAAACTTGACTTCTGTTTTTGGTATTACGTCACTATAACGTGTCATTTTCTGTAGCTAGTTTTCACTCGCAGTGATTGTGTTATCAACAAATCACAAACTGTTTATTATGGTCAGCGAGTGATATCTCAGGTATGTCCTCTATTAGTATAATCTCAATGTATGGATTAAATAAATTTGGTGATAGGACACATTCATAAGCTTTCCTAGCACCTTATTTAGCTTTCTTTAAATATTCACAATTTATTTCAAGTTCTTTTAGGCGCTTTTTGTTGCCAATACGTGTTCTTTATTATTCTCAGATATTTGCTGTCAACATTGATGTTTTATACAATTTACATTTTCTTCTTGATGTTTGATTTTGTCAATTAGTCGTCGAATTATCCACATCCCACAACAGACCATAGGCTCTGAGATCTCCTCCCCAGCAAGAGGCGTGAAACGATCAACTGGTTCACAAGTCTACCCTCGATCTCCTCATAGCTCCCCTGAATTTAGACAACACCCCTCCTGACTCAGATGAAAATCCAGAAGTCGAGCCAGGGCTGCAAAGTCACGAACGTTTCGCCCTTTATTTCGAGCGTACGGTAGGTTTAGAATTATACTACCGCCCATCGTGATGACATAACACCCACAACAATGGATCGGATCCACTACGCTCGATCCACTTCAAAGAATGCAGTCAATAAACGCACGAAACTCCGTAGCGATGGCGCAAAATCCCTAAAGTAAACCTTTGGTTGACTTGGCAGAATTAAGGAGCTGTGAGTCACTGGCAGAGAACAAAGCCAACAACTGTTAAATTCTGCTCACATTAAACAGCTCACAATGTGATGACGCAAACCGCATATCGATTTCACGACGGGGGAAGATCGCTTTCACAATATTTGAAAGTATTGGGACCGGCAAGTGCACTGATTCAATAGTGCCGGGTCGGATCCCTTAAGTGGAATATTTTTCCAAACGCTTCTAGTGTAGTCCATAAGACACAGTTAGTCCCATAGCTCTATAACTCTCTCACTTCAATGCTCATATGATGTGTGTCTTGTTGTCCATATATTTTTCTATCTGCAATCCACAAAATGGTGAATTAATAGAAAGAGAAACACAACCAAAATGTGGCTGATGGAGCATTGTGTGACTGAACAAAGGAGTCAATAGAGAGGATGTATAAATTAAATGATGGAACTCTATGATGATGAACGACCAGAGATACACATTCAAGATAATTTACAGGAGTGACTACAAATAATACTAAAATATGAGACATAGGATTCGGTACATGAACAAAATAATTACCAGGAGTAGATAAAATAACCAAAGAGGCAAAACAAGCTCAAGGAGAAATTGGAATAGGAATAATATCAAAGGTTTTCAACGACATATGTAGCAATAGATATTTACCGGATGATGTAATAAAATCTATATTCATAGCTCACAATAAAGAAATCTGGCACCGTTTAATTCAAGAATCATAGTAAAATAGAATAAGTAATATCAAAATATTACAAATATCTTGAGAAACAAGCATGAGAAACAACATTAAACCACAAATTACTAATGCTCAATGTAGATTTGCTGAAGCTATATGTATAACAATATCATTCATATCATTTGGTTATTTGATTATTTGGTTATGGAAGGCTCCGGTATCACTGCAAACGAATTAAAATCCATAATTTCTCAACCGCCCGTGCCAGTGGAATCATCCGAATTAATATCTCTTCTTCCAAACAAAGAAAGGTAACTCTAGTCCCCATCGTAGCCTTCTCAGCACACGCCAAAAGACATAAGGCGAAACTGCGCAGAAAGTGAACACAGCCAACTGTTTCCTTTCATACGATATCATCATTCATCGTAAACAATTGGAATATCGAAATATGATCAAAACGGATGAAACACACAGCTCACGGTGTGCACAGTGCACTTAACTCAGTAGCTCCTGCAACAAGCTGGACTTGGAATATAAGGAAACTGCAACAAGGAACACTTTTCATGCATAGCCTTCAATTGTTCCCGCCGCCTATCCACCATATACTGGAAGTTCACGTCCTCTTGAAAATGATGATCGTCGTATTTTAAAAAAAATGTATATCGCTTGATGATGTTAGGCCATCGTTGTTGACTCCAATTCCGAACATTTAGACACACAGTCGTCAGATTATCCCCGTCGCACATCAAACAACAGACCGTAAGATTATCGTACGGTCGGTCTAGGGATGTACGTTGAGCCATTACGATGACGTGGCACACAAAAATGTCGTACACACAATCTCGCTCCCTTTGGATTCCTAATTACTCTAGTGAAAGCAGCCTACGGCGAACAAAACACGGTGCAAATTCCCTAAAGAGATAAAACTGTGGCTGACGAAGTACTTTACATTAATAAGTAACATGGAAATAACTTGCGTCAAGGAATTCCAACAACGATCATGAACAGCACCAATGTGACGTAAAGTGCAGATCAAGTCTAAACGCTGGAAGGTCGCATTCACAACATTTGATTTGTCAAAAAAGGACTGTTGCCGCCGTACAACTTCGAGTTAGCCGCACAGATGTAATAAGTAGATCATCATTTATACTTTAACGCTGAAAAGTACAACGGAGAACCGAAATTAATCAGATTCCGAATACACTTTCTGCAGCAACAGAGAGCGTGACCTAGATCCACCATCTTTGTAACGGATCCCATTCATATCATAAGATGTCATACTATTCTACTACCTTTTTAGCTCCCAGTGGATCATATGTTTTCAACAAACATTTTCCAAGTCATTCTGTTTTTTTGCCATTCTTTTAAGATAATTCCATGTCTTCCCCTTCATCTTCATCTCTGTTTCTATCTGTCTTCTCCAAGAATTCACTGGTCTTCCACTTTGTCTTTTCCCCTGCGGATTCCAAAAAGGGCCTGTTGTGTAATACTCTCAGTTGGTTTCCGTAGTATGTGTCCGAACCAGCGCCATCGTCTTCGCTGTATCTCTTTATCCACTGGTGTTTGACTGGTACATTTCCATAATTCTATGTTAGTGATTTTGTCCTGCCATTTCCATCCTTTTTTTCTGCGTAAGCATCCATTAATGAAAGTCTGTATCTTCGTGATTGTCAATTTTGTTGTTCTCCATGTTTCACAGCCATATAATAGGACCGACTTAACATTTGAGTTGAGCATTTTTATTTTTGTATTTGGTTGGTTGCGTTCGCCCGATGACTAAAGTATTCTAGAGTATCGTAGTAGACTAGAATATTCCTCTTCATCATCCGCCCTTACAAGGACGTAGTGGACGTTGCTGCGTTGTGTCGTGGTTTGCAGTATAACTGTTATATTTGCTCCTTTCGACCCTACATATCCGACTTCAGCACGACATTTTTGAGTACCGGGTTGTCTTCCATCTTCGATCCCTGCACTCTTGGCCAGACTAGACAGGTTAGTCTGTTACTGGAGGCACCACGGAGAGGTGGAAAATTTTTGTATTTAACCTAATTTCTTTGTATTTCCATGTTTCCCAGTGCAATGAAAGCTCCTCTTGCTTTTGATATCCTTATTTTGGTATCATTTTCTGTTCCTCCCTCTTTATCTATATTACTGCCCAGATATATGTAAGATTGTACATCTAATAGAGGTATTTCTCCTAGTTTTATTTTGTTATTGCCAACTGTATTAATTCTCATAATGTTGGTCTTATGTCTATTAATCTTCAGTCCAGCTGTTCTGATCTCTCATCAAGTATGCGCATTTTATCCTGCATCTGTTGATGGCTGTGTGATAGGAGAGCTATGTCATCAGCAAAGTCCAAATCATCAAGTTGTTTGGTCAATCATACTATTAATTACCACAACATAATGAACAAAATCTTCAGCAAGTGCACATTGTTTGTCACTAATTTTTAACAATTTATTTTTAACATGTTTATTACACATTTTAAACACATTATTATATTTAACATGTTACACATTAATGTAAACTACTTCGTCAACCGCAGTTTTGTCTCTTTGGGGAATTTGCTTCGTGTTTTGTTTGTCGTAGGTTGCTTACACTAGAGTAATCAGAAATCTAAAGGGAGCGAGATTGTGTGTTCGACGACATTGTTATGTGCTACGTCATCGTAATGGTTCCCTAAACCGGCCGTGCGCAAATCTTACGGTCTACTGTTTGATGTGCGACGGGGATAATTTGACGACTGACTGTGTGTTTATATGTTCGTAATTGGAGTCATCAACGATGGCCTAACATCATCAAGTGCTACGACGATCATAATTTTCAAAAGGACTTGACTTACCGGTACATGGGGATAGGCGGCGGGAATAGTTGGAGGCTGTGCATGAAAAGTGTTCCTTGTTGCAGTTTCCTCATATTACAAGTCGCATGTCTGTGTTAGTCACCTCTAGTGACTCGGGCAGATGGTGCTCGTAAACCTGGGAGGGTCGACCATCTAAGGGCAGAATCCCCCTACAGAAAAGATCATCTGCTGCCTTGCAGGAAGATTGGGGACAATTAAAGGCTAAGAAAAGCAAACCTGAATAAAATGCTGGCTGAAATCGGATACACTGGGCCACTGGCGCAGAACATAGTGCACCATTTTAACAGGTATTCAATCAGGGTGGATCTAACAGACTCTAATTATGATGTTCTGTCTGTGGGGTCGATCAATTCACTTATACAGACAGCTGTCTTTATGTGAGAGTCTGGAATCCTACTCTGATTGAGTCTTGATCGCAGAGAGAGGGAGAGAGAGAAAGAGAGAGAGAGAGAGAGAGAGAAAGAGAGAGATTTTGAGTTTGGTGAACATGTGGTTTCTCATTCTGTTGTGGCCAGTGTGTAGGCGAAGTATAATGACTTGATTCCCTCCTAGATAGTTGGAGGTATCCATCCCTCTCATTATACTTTGGGTGTTGTTGTTTCCATTTTTCATGGTGCTGGCCTTTGATGATGGATTTGGCTTCATCGTAGTTGACCAGATGGTTCTCTTGTGGTAATCTCCCTACAGTTAGTTTGTCTGCTCGTTTGTTTCCGTGTATATTACAGTGTGGTGGTATCCACTGGATGATCAAAATAAGCTATTCAATAAATTAGAAGACATAAATTTACCTTGTATGCCAGAAACTGATCCACAAACCAAAACTTTTTTTTGTGATTTTGGGCATGTAAATTCCTCAATTTGAGAAGGTATTCAGCGTTTTTCTTGGCCATGATCGTCGTGTGGGACACGGAATCTGGCCAAGACCCGTATTGTGTCCAATCAGGAGAGGCCACTGTCTCATAGCTGAAAATGATATAATTGTATACCAATATTGATACGTATATAATAATATATATAGTAATATTAGTTATGAGTGGATATTGTTTTAGCTCCCGTTAACAACAAGGTTTTCTTCCCTTAACAGTTCACAAAAATACAAGTCCCGTTGTCTCCATGTCGACCGCACATGGTACATGAGAACACCCTATGAGACCACAGGACAGATACTGTAAATACAATAATGACGGATGGAAGATACAGGACAGGTACTGTAACTAGAATAATGACGGATGGAAGATAAGACAGATACTGTAACTACAATAATGGTGGATAGAAGATACAGGACAGGTACTGTAACTAGAATAATGACAGATGGAAGATACAGGAAATATACTGTGATTAGAATAATGACAGATGGAAGATACAGGACAGGTACTGTAACTATAATAATGACGGATGGAAGATACAGGAAATATACTGTGATTAGAATAATGACAGATGGAAGATACAGGACAGGTACTGTAACTATAATAATGTCGGATGGAAGATACAGGAAATATACTGTGATTAGAATAATGACAGATGGAAAATAAGAACAGGTACTGTAACCATAATAATGACGGATGGAAGATACAGGACAGGTACTGTAACTAGAATAATGACAGATGGATGATACAGGAAATATACTGTGATTAGAATAATGACAGATGGAAGATACAGGACAGGTACTGTAACTATAATAATGACGGATGGAAGATACAGGACAGGTACTGTAACTAGAATAATGACAGATGGAAGATGCAGGACAGATACTGTAACTATAATAATGACGAATGGAAGATACAGGACAGGTACTGTAACTAGAATAATGACAGATGGAAGATGCAGGACAGATACTGTAACTACAATAATGACGGATGGAAGATGCAGGACAGATACTGTAACTATAATAATGACGGATGGAAGATACAGGACAGGTACTGTAACTAGAATAATGACAGATGGAAGATGCAGGACAGATACTGTAACTACAATAATGACAGATGGAAGATGCAGGACAGATACTGTAACTACAATAATGACGGATATAAGATACAGGACAGGTACTGTAACTAGAATAATGACAGATGGAAGATGCAGGACAGATACTGTAACTACAATAATGACAGATGGAAGATGCAGGACAGATACTGTAACTACAATAATGACGGATGGAAGATACAGGACAGGTACTGTAACTAGAATAATGACAGATGGAAGATACAGGAAATATACTGTGATTAGAATAATGCCAGATGGAAGATACAGGACATGTACTGTAACTAGAATAATGACAGATGGAAGATACAGGACAGGTACTGTAACTAGAATAATGGCAGATGGAAGATACAGGACAGGTACTGTAACTACAATAATGACGGATGGAAGATACAGGAAATATACTGTGACTAGAATAATGATAGATGGAAGATACAGGAAATATACTGTGACTAGAATAATGATAGATGGAAGATACAGGACATATACTGTAACTATAATTATGACAGATGGAGGATACATGACAGATACTGTATAATAATGACAGATGGAAGATACTGGACAGATACTGTAACTAGAATAGTGACAGATGGAAGATACAGGACAGATACTGTAACTATAATAATGACAGATGGAAGATACAGGACATATACTATATAATAATTACAGATGGAAGATTCAGGACATATACTGTATAATAATGACAGATGGAAGATACAGGACATATACTGTAACTAGAATAATGACAGATGGAAGATACAGGAAATATACTGTGACTAGAATAATGATAGATGGAAGATACAGGACAGATACTGTAACTAGAATATTGATAGATGGAAGATACATGACAGATACTGAAACTAGAATATTGATAGATGGAAGATACAGGAAATATACTGTGACTAGAATAATGACAGATGGAAGATACATGACAGATACTGTAACTATAATTATGACAGATGGAGGATACATGACAGATACTGTAACTAGAATATTGATAGATGGAAGATACAGGAAATATACTGTGACTAGAATAATGACAGATGGAAGATACATGACAGATACTGTAACTATAATTATGACAGATGGAGGATACATGACAGATACTGTAACTATAATTATGACAGATGGAGGATACATGACAGATACTGTAACTAGAATAATGACAGAAGATACATGACAGATACTGTGGCTAGAATAATGACAGATGGAAGATACATGACAGATACTGTAACTAGAATAATGACAGATGGAAGATACATGACAGATACTGTAACTAGAATAATGACAGATAGAAGATACATTTTTGTAAACATCCAAGATGATGCCAACATCCAAGATGCTGCTAATATCCAAGATGATGTCAACATCCAAGATGATGTCAACATCCAAGATGATGTCAACATCCAAGATGCTGCTAACATCCAAGATGATACCAACATCCAAGATGATGTCAACATCCAAGATGATGTCAACACATCCAAGATGATGTCAACATCCAAGATGCTGCTAACATCCAAGATAATGCCAACATCCAAGATGATGCCAAAAATGTATCTTCTATCTGTCAACATCCATGATAATGTCAACATCCAAGATGATGTCAACATCCAAGATGCTGCTAACATCCAAGATGATGCCAACATCCAAGATAATGCCAAAAATGTATCTTCAATCTGTCAACATCCACGATAATGCCAACATCCAAGATGATGTCAACACCTCCAAGATGATGTCAACATCCAAGATGATGTCAACACCTCCAAGATGATGTCAACATCCAAGATAATGCCAAAAATGTATCTTCTATCTGTCAACATCCATGATAATGTCAACATCCAAGATGATGTCAACATCCAAGATGATGCCAACATCCAAGATGATGTCAACATCCAAGATGATGTCAACATCCAAGATGATGTCAACATCCAAGATGATGTCAACATCCAAGATGCTGCTAACATCCAAGATGATGCCAACATCCAAGATGATGCCAACATCCAAGATGATGTCAACATCCAAGATGCTGCTAACATCCAAGATAATGTCAACATTCAAGGTGATGTCAACATCTAAGATGATGTCAACATCCAAGATAATGCCAACATCCAAGATAATGCCAACATCCAAGATAATGCCAACATCCAAGATGCTGCTAACATCCAAGATGATGCCAACATCCAAGATAATGCCAACATCCAAGATGATGTCAACATCCAAGATGCTGCTAACATCCAAGATAATGTCAACATTCAAGGTGATGTCAACATCTAAGATGATGTCAACATCCAAGATGATGCCAACATTCAAGGTAATGCCAACATCTAAGATGATGCCAACATTCAAAATAATATGGACGGTAAGCCAGACAAGTTAGTAGTGTTATCATTACAGTTAAGTGAATTAGTACTCGCGTACGCACATACACACACGTACGCGCAGGCACACACCCACACACACTATATAATGGGCAAACATAGTTTAAAATACCCATTATGTTGCTGAGATATAGATTTATACAAAACGAAAATAATGAGAACTCATCTGTTAACAGAGCCAATATCTTCTCAGTTCGCGTGATGGCCTGACTACACTTTCCATTCTCAAGAAAGAATTATAGGGTATATATATATATATATATATATATATATATATATATATATAATTGTATGAACATTAATCTTTACTACTGCTCTTCTCTCTCTATCTTTCTTTTTTGTGTGAGAGTGTTGCTCTTCTTACCTACCATCCGCTGTAATTGCAATATCAATAAAACACTAGATAGATTTTAACAAACCATAAAATAAAATCTCAGCACAATAAAACAAAGAACACCAAACAAGAAAGAACAATAAAAGCCGGAAACATGTGAACCAAAGACCCTTGAAAGTTCGAGAAATACAAAAAAAGCTGCAGTCAGAAGTGGTTTTTGAACACCAGCAAGGGTATCTGTAGCACGTAATTTATTCACTTAAACGCAAAAAACAGGGCACAAGCCAACTATACCGCATGATAAACGGGTGATACCATATGGCCACTGTCTATTATTACTGATAATTATTAATATTATAATAATTATATAATATTATATTAATAATAATTAATTACATAATTACTTAACTATAATAATGTATTATTACTAATTATTATAGTTACAGGACAGATACTGTAACTAGAATAATAACAGATAGATGATACATGACAGATACTGTAACTAGAATAATAATTAATATTATGTCATTAATATAGTTACAGTATCTGTCATATCTTCCATCCGTCATTATTATAGTTACAGTATCTGTCTTATCTTCCATCCGTCATTATTATAGTTACAGTAATTATGTAATTATGGCTAGTTGTAATATTAATTAGTTGGAAATTTCCCATTTCCAACGTCATTATTATAGTTACAGCAATTATTATAGTTACAGTACACACACGGATATCAGTCACATGGTAATTGCTCTTCGTACATCCCTAGAACTGCCGAACGCTAATCTTACGGTCTGTTGTTTGATGTGCGACGTGGATAATCTGACGACTCACTGTGTGACTATATGTTCGGAATTGGAGTCAACAACGATGGCCTAACATCATCAAGCGCTATACAATTTTAAAAAATACGACGATCATCATTTTCAAGAGGACGTGAACTTTCGGTATATGGTGGATAGCCGGCGGGAACAATTGAAGTCTATGCATGAAAAGTGTTCCTTGTTGCAGTTTCCTCATATTCCAAGTCCGGCTTGTTGCAGTAACTACTGAGTTAAGTGCTATGTGTACACCGTGAGCTGTGTGTCTCATTCATTCTGATCATGTTTCGATATTCCAATTGTTTACGATGAATGATGATATCGTATGACAGGGAACAGTTGGCTGTGTTCACTTTCTGCGCAGTTTCGCCTTATGTCTTTTGGCGTGTGCTGAGAATGCTACGATGGGAACTACAGTTACCTTTCTTTGTTTGGGAGATGAGATATTAATTCGGATGATTCCGCTGGCACGGGCGGTTGAGCAATTATGGATTTAGTTCGTTTGCAGTGATGCCGGGCCTTCCATAAACAAATAACCAAATAGACCGCATGAACGAAGTAATCAGTACGAACTGATGACTCACCTCATATATTATGTGATTGCAGATTGTATGTATTTCAAAATGAGATTTTGTCGATTTATGGCAAGGAACATACGTTTTAATCTGAACCACAACCCAGAGAGCTCTATTAGAGAGAAATGAGTGTTCAAAATAATATGTTGTTTCTAGTTAAACATCGTGTACGCGTCATAGAAAGTAGACGCATGACACAGTGAAAGAGAGGAAGTGCTAGGAATGGGGGTTGGTGATGTCATTAGATGAACACGGCAGCCACGAAGGTAACTACCTCATCCTGATATTCACTAGCTAACAAGACCACTGATGCAAGTATTCCAGTAGGTTGGGTATTGTGGTGTCAAACATTCAACGAATAAGCCAAAAAGCTAACAATTTTTCATGGAAGGAGATGTTTAATAAAACCGAGAACACAAGAAAAGACAGAAATGAAGGCAGAAGAATGGTGGAACTATACATTTGCGTTGAAAAATACAATACAGTGGCTGGCACATATTGAATCTATGATTAAGCGCAGCCAACAAGTGACGACGATATCTCTTGTCTCTCTTGTGGAGGCTAATAAGCTCAGATCTCTCACAAATACTCTCCTACCACTGATAAAGAATGTTTCCCACTCTAAATGTTGTATATAAAAACCATCATGATCGTATTTGAGTATTGTCTATCAATCACTTAGTCTGTAATCTGTTTCGGGATTTCTGTTCCGCTGTATACTTTCTCTTCAATCCTAATTAGTGTAAGCCACATTTTAATCATCAAATGTGCGCAGTGGAGACAACGTTTTTTTTTCACCGACATATCTGTTTGACGCAGATACAGGTTTGTGACACCTACCCTGACTTTGGAGTACTCGTTTGCCTTATTCTGTTCTTGTTAGTACAAAGGCGGATCATGATAACCTGTCCACCCTACCCACTATATCTGGGAAGTCTTTGCTTCCACTTTTCGTTGTGCCCATGGGTAATAGATTTGGCTCCTTTATCTGACCAGACAGTTTTTTTGTGTGATCAGTTTCATGTTTTTTCTCTGGCAAGTCTCTTCGTGGTTGTTGCTGTACGATCATTGCTCTCTAGAAATGATGACACACTAACTTTGCCCTCAGCTGATCAAGCTCGTTATTCTTTAGAGATTGTTGCAATACTATTGCGGCTGATAGTACAATCAGTCAATTAATACTATTGCGGCTGATAGTACAATCAGTCAATTAATACTATTGCGGCTGATAGTAGAATCAGTCAACATCACCGGTTTCCTATGTCAATAGATTATAAACCAAATGAGTTAAACATTTTGATGATGTTATTACTATCGTAATGCTTTAAGTTTTCTTCTGGTTTCTTCTGTATAGCAAAATGAGACGGACTTTATTCCTACTAGATATACACATGTAGATACATACATTCAAATGCAGATATATATTTAAACGATCAAAGTCCGCATACTCAAAATTGTATAATTATATAAACTGCACCGACACTGTACTAAAATAACAACAAATAATGATACTTATCCATGAGATATATTTCAATAATATATTGATGCAGCACCAACAAAATGTCACAGCTTAGCTGTTTAATACACTTCAATTATCCTGTGAATTAATATTGTAATACTTTGTCATGAGTTTGTGAAGGCGTCTAGTTGACACGTCAGTACCTGATGTTGATAGTGAGTGCCTTACCTAAATAGATATTCCGGTATTGAGGTTGTCCAGATTACTTTGCTGTCACAGTATACGCCGCCATATTTAAGAAGTATGCTTACTCGCATGATACCTGCAGATGAATAAACTATTAGAGTAAACAGATGATGTGGGTTAGGTTTATTCTATGAGAGGAACAAACTATTAGAGTAAACAGATGATGTGGGTTAGGTTTATTCTATGAGAGGAACAAACTATTAGAGTAAACAGAGGATGCGTTAGGTTTATTCTATGAGAGGAACAAACTATTAGAGTAAACAGAGGATGCGTTAGGTTTATTCTATGAGAGGAATAAACTATTAGAGTAAACAGAGGATGTGGGTTAGGTTTATTCTATGAGAGGAACAAACTATTAGAGTAAACAGAGGATGTGGGTTAGGTTTATTCTATGAGAGGAACAAACTATTAGAGTAAACAGAGGATGTGGGTTAGGTTTATTAGAGTAAACAGAGGATGCGTTAGGTTTATTCTATGAGAGGAATAAACTATTAGAGTAAACAGAGGATGGGTTAGGTTTATTCTATGAGAGGAATAAACTATTAGAGTAAACAGAGGATGTGGGTTAGGTTTATTCTATGAGAGGAACAAACTATTAGAGTAAACAGAGGATGCGTTAGGTTTATTCTATGAGAGGAACAAACTATTAAAGTAAACAGAGGATGTAGGTTAGGTTTATTCTATGAGAGGAACAAACTATTAGAGTAAACAGAGGATGCGTTAGGTTTATTCTATGAGAGAAATAAACTATTAGAGTAAACAGAGGATGTGGGTTAGGTTTATTCTATGAGAGGAACAAACTATTAGAGTAAACAGAGGATGCGTTAGGTTTATTCTATGAGAGGAATAAACTATTAGAGTAAACAGAGGATGTGGGTTAGGTTTATTCTATGAGAGGAATAAACTATTAGAGTAAACAGAGGATGTGGGTTAGGTTTATTCTATGAGAGGAATAAACTATTAAAGTAAACAGAGGATGTGGGTTAGGTTTATTCTATGAGAGGAATAAACTATTAAAGTAAACAGAGGAGGTGTGTTAGGTTTATTCTATGAGAGGAATAAACTATTAAAGTAAACAGAGGATGTGGGTTAGGTTTATTCTATGAGAGGAATAAACTATTAAAGTAAACAGAGGATGTGGGTTAGGTTTATTCTATGAGAGGAATAAACTATTAAAGTAAACAGAGGATGTGGGTTAGGTTTATTCTATGAGAGGAATAAACTATTAAAGTAAACAGAGGATGTGGGTTAGGTTTATTCTATGAGAGGAATAAACTATTAAAGTAAACAGAGGATGTGGGTTAGGTTTATTCTATGAGAGGAATAAACTCATAGAGTAAACAGAGGATGTGGGTTAGGTTTATTCTATTTTAGGAACAAGCTATTAGAGTAAACAGAGGATGTGGGTTAGGTTTATTCTATGAGAGGAACGAACTATTAAAGTAAACTGAGAATTTCGGCACTAAATGTGTTTATTCTAAGAGCGTGTCAGAGCTTTGAAAACATTTTATTTAATACAAACTCTCTCTCTCTCTCTCTCTCTCTCTCTCTTTCTATCTATCTAGACGAATTACACACATACATATGTACATGCAGCAACCAACTAAAGTTTAAAAACATAAAATCTATTGTCCGTGATTATGTTATTTGTACCAGGTACGTGCACGGACATCAATAGGAAGTCTGGACCATGCATTAACAAGAGTCCTCCATACATAATTTGTGAACAATTTGTGTGCTTGCTTTTCCTAGTCAGTGGTATTTCTGGGAGGTCTTATATACAAAAAATAAATTGATTGTTGCATCTTATGTGGAACATTAGATTGTGCTCTTCTCTAGAATAGTGTTGCCAAGTCATGGTTTACTGTGCTCTTTCTTCGCACCAGTTGCTCCTGGTTGCCTCGAACTTCTCTGCGGCTTTATCCATGTAACCACACATCAGAGGAAACATTATTATCACGCAATGAGCCTCTGTTCCTACGCTGCAGGATCTATCCACAAGACAAGACTGCAGATTGTCTACCATCTATGTGTAGTACAGCTATAGTTTCGTTCCAGCCACAGTGGCAGACATATTAAATACCATGACATACATTTGCACATTCTTGGTAGGATTTTAAGATATAAAATCTGACTTGACAGTAACATTGCAACTTGCATTATACCGCTGGTCAGAACTACTTACTATCTCAGACACTTAGTTGTTAAGAGACGTGAAAAGAAGGAAAATAAAATATTTGGACATAAATGATACGAAGGTGCGGTTAATGTGGAGTGCTTGGTGCCACGTTAATGGAGGGAGGAAATTACATAAAAAAGTAAGTGCAGGTTACCAAGAACAAGCTGGGCATGATTGTAGCAGACCATGTGCATCTCTAGCTCATGACAAAGAGAACTTCAGAGTAGATGTCATCGGAGCCAATTTCCAAGAGGGACAAGCAGCTTGATGATGATGGTGTAAAGTAGGATACGTCATAAATGAGGCCGTCAGAGCTTGGTCAAGTGAACAATTTGAATTATTACTGTTACACTCTGTCTTGTTCGTGACCCAAGCTGGTCTAAACCTAGAACAGTTATACTCTGTCTTGTTCGTGACCCAACCTGGTCTAAACCTAGAACAGTTACACTCTGTCTTGTTCGTGACCAAAGCTGGTCTTGTTCGTGACCCAAGCTGATCTAAACCTAGAACAGTTATACTCTGTCTTGTTCGTGACCCAACCTGGTCTAAACCTAGAACAGTTACACTCTGTCTTGTTCGTGACCAAAGCTGGTCTTGTTCGTGACCCAAGCTGATCTAAACCTAGAACAGTTACACTCTGTCTTGTTCGTGACCCAAGCTGATCTAAACCTAGAACAGTTACACTCTGTCTTGTTCGTGACCCAAGTTGATCTAAACCTAGAACAGTTACACTCTGTCTTGTTCGTGACCCAAGCTGATCTAAACCTAGAACAGTTACACTCTGTCTTGTTCGTGACCCAAGCTGATCTAAACCTAGAACAGTTACACTCTGTCTTGTGCGTGACCAAAGATGATATAAACTTAGAACAGTTACATTCTTTTGTTTTCACAAATTGAAGAGCTCAAGACAAATATTTCTATGATCCGTCCCATCTTCCACCTATTCCCTCTCACCCCCACCTCCTTTAAAAAAAAAAAAAAAAGTCCAGGCCGTTAATAAGATCATATTTTATTAAAGAGAAAACACAAATGTAAAAACTTTGACAACGAAACTTGTTAGCCTACTTTCTGCTAACTCCTGGGTCATGATTGCTCTGTGCGAGTGTTCTGGGTATTCCCGGAATACGTGGACCACTTTTTGTGTTGCCTGCAACTTTTTCCACCACATCCCCGTTGGCTGCTTCACACCGTGAATGTAAACCTGCATTTGGATAACAAAATAATACTTATTTTGTTGCCGCTTTTTTTACCATTTTATTTTCTTTTTCTTTGTTTACTTGTTAAATATTTCGTATAATCATAAAATCATTTTCACTGCCGTCGGAAATCCCCCATATCCGCTCCACATTTTGTCACAGTATTCCCCACCATATTGCATATGTAATGTTTACTATTTTATACACTATAAATTTTGAAAAGAAAGTACAGAATTGAGTTGAGGAATCTACGATGGTAGAGATAAATGAACCGCATTTCATAACTAGGGGAGGAAAGAAACAAATAACAAATGTTTGAAAAATAGAATGAATCATACTTTTGTTTGTTTAAAAATAAATAAAACAATAAAGAAAACGGGAAACTTAGAAATATTAGATGAGGTGATGAAATCAAGAAAGTGACATTGCTATAATATGTGATGAAGAAATCAAGAGTGACATTACTATAAGATGTGATGAAGAAATCAAGAGAGTGACATTGCTATAAGATGTGATGAAGAAATCAAGAGTGACATTACTATAAGATGTGATGAAGAAATCAAGAGTGACATTACTATAAGATGTGATGAAGAAATCAAGAGAGTGACATTGATATAAGATGTGATGAAGAAATCAAGAGTGACATTACTATAAGATGTGATGAAGAAATCAAGAGTGACATTACTATAAGATGTGATGAAGAAATCAAGAGAGTGACATTGATATAAGATGTGATGAAGAAATCAAAAGAGTGACATTGCTATAAAATGTGATGAAGAAATCAAGAGAGTGACATTGCTATAAGATGTGATGAAGAAATCAAAAGAGTGACATTGCTATAAAATGTGATGAAGAAATCAAGAGAGTGACATTGTTATAAGATGTGATGAAGAAATCAAGAGAGTGACATTGCTATAAGATGTGATGAAGAAATCAAAAGAGTGACATTGTTATAAGATGTGATGAAAACACTAATGATGAACAAATACCAATCATATTGATGTGATAAGAAGACAACCAATTCTCACAGAAATCCATTGCAGCTAATGATAGTTGTGGAGACAACACTTGTATATTGTACAGAATGTCAAGTGTATTAATACATTTTCTAGGAAACTTTTACAGATCTCTGGGATATAGTTCTACAACTGTTTGCACTTAAGAGTGTTGGAGATAAGTCAATAGCCAAGCAGTCAACTAAAAATAGCAACTCGTGACGATCTTGATTCACCTGGGTCTCCAATATTGTTTAAATAGCGGAGTGTTTTATGTCTGGGAGATCAAAGAGAAATGTCTGGAGTCTCCGGTAGATAAAATATAAACTCATTATCTAGACGAGTCAAACGGAAATGAAAAGGTGTAAATTAGTGATTGACACACTCAGTATGTCTGAGCGTTACTTTAGAAATGTAAATTATCTAGCCAAATATGCTGAAGTTACCCACCACACAACAAAATCAATCTATGCACTGATAGTAAACGTGTACACATGTATAATATGATTTTTAAACATTGAATAAATGCACACCATACCGGAATGATAATTGAAAATTAGCACGCACACAAAGACAATGTTTTTGGTTTCTAGCAAAGTTTGTATCACCCTGCTTCTTAAAACTAGAAATGTGTAACATATCAGGCCTCCGAGCCGCGCGCGTATTTCTGGAAATGATAAAAATAATATTTTTTGTTTAATTATAACATTATGTCAGGATAATAAAATGTCAATTATTTACAGGCAGGAAGTTGTCAGTGACGTTCAGATAAAGTTTTCATGGGGACCTGTCACGAAACAGTTTCCAGCTAAAATACGCCCTGCAAAAATGTAGCCTTTTTTTTTTTTTTAGTTACCTCCAGTTATTCATATTGAACATAATTTATATCTTTATTTAAAAAAAAAAACACAACTGAGAATATAAAATAGAGAAATGAATGACATGCATTTTCATTTATTTTTTGTCGTGTTTGTCATTTCCATCCGATTTCATATCAAGTTGTTTGTCTGTTAGTCTCTATTAATGTGAACGACATTCCAAATGTGAACAAAGAAGATTCACAGAAAAACATAACGTAAAATAAAACAAAGCCTTAATTCGGGGCTCAACTAACTCCAATCAGAATGACATTTTTTTCTGATGAAGTGAAAGGTCAATGGCATTTGGAAATTTTGGAAACAAATCAACTTTTACAGGTCAACATATTCTGTTTCTAACGAAAAGCGATTCATATTATATGTGTTTATATATATATATATATATATATATATATATATATATATATATATATATATATGATATATATATATCATCTTCATCATCAAGTACCGTGCCTACTGGCGTAGGTGATCATGTCTCTCCACAATTTTCGATCTCGGCAGCTATTTATAATTTCTGTTGTTGACCTTCTGCCAAGCCATTCTCTTAAGCTGTCTGTTATTTTTTCTCTCTGCTTCCTCTATCTCTTCGTCCCTCAATTTTTCCAGTTGTTACAATATATTCCAGTTGTTCTCTTCTCATTACATGGCCAAAAAAAATGATGATTGTCTCTTCCTAATATTGGAAATTAGTTCACTTTTTGCTTTGACCTCTCTCAGAACATCTTCATTACTCTTCTTAGCTGTCCATGGTACTCTCAACATTCCTCTGTAAAACCACATTTCTACAGACTCCAGTGATTTTCTTGTCTGTTGTCCTATTGTCCATGATTCGCATCCATATGTTAAGACTGGCTCTATATAACATTTAAGAACTCTTTTTCTTGTTTCTATTGTCAAAAATGGATTGCATAGTATCTTCCTAATTTTTTGGAAAGCTGCTTTTGCCTGAGCCATTCTGCATCTCACCTCCTTTGTACATCTTCCGTCTGAGGTTAACAAAGTTCCCAAATATTTAAATTCATTTGCCTGTTTTAATATTGTTCCACTTGTCTTTATTTTGCACTGAGGAGATGTCTTTTTCTTTGTTGTTACCATTACATCTGTCTTTTGCGATTCATGTTTATACAAAGAAATTACGACAGTGGTTTTCTGTTGCCTTCCGTCGGTTTGTTTACGGTTGGCTCCGCTAGCCTTTGACTAAAAAGTCTCACCCACAAGGCAGTGGCGTTGTTTTATTTCGGGGTACCTTCCCTTAGCCTTTTACTCTCCCGAGCTTACCTGCAAGGCAGCAGGGCAGCCAAAGGTTGTACTGTTTACTGCATACAGTAGCAGGTAAAATTACCTGACCTGACATCATATATATATATATAAGCTTGGAGATATATGAATTGACAGTGAGATTTATAGGCAGGCTCATAGCCAATTTTAGTTCCTCTAATAAACATCGAATACAATGTACACCAACCAAGTAGTTGACTGTTGTCAATGCTTTCTGTCTGGAAGATTGTTGCTGTAGCCAAAACAACCTTTGAAGTGTCTCTTGTAATAGATAATAACATAGGTGTGTTAAGTGTTGATTGCTTGAGAAGGATAATTGTGTTTTGAAGTCAACTTGAGAAGTGTTAGCTTTAGATTGACTTTCATGTATTTCTTTTTATTTTATGATGGTCTTACACTTAGCACAAGTCTTTGTGGTTAGTGTGTTCGTTTCATGATCAGTAGTGTTGGTTTCAATTCCCAGAAGTGACGAATTTTTTTTTTGATCGACAAGTCTCTGGCTTTCACCGAGACACTAAAATGGGTACCAGAGACTTGCCAGGGAAATAAAGGTGCCCTGGAGTGACACCGACCACAACACCCGCCAAAAATGTTCATTAGCTCCATATTCCACACATGTAGGGGCCTCGGGAAAACCACCCGAATGGACTATCGATATTCGGACAACACGTGTTTGATTCTCGCTGGAAGCAGTGTAAGTTGTACTCGTGGTTGGAAAAACAAAATTACCCCCGCGGTCGACCCAGCCGCTGGCAGAAATGTGTACCAGGATATTACTATGGGAAGGTGAGGAATGCTGCCTTGCATCGTGAGTTTCGATGCTTGAAGCAACACTATCCATAAGTCTCTGAACACATCTGGATAGGCGGCCGAGCACATATGGGTGAAAACTCGCGTGCTCAGACACCGATTTAAATCTCGTACTTGACCTTTACCTCCACACATGCCAAGCAAGCCAGGAGAGGCAACCTTTTAACTTACTTTTCGGAATACCGCGAAATGAACAGCTGGCAGAATCTGTTCCCACACATCAGGTTAGACGCTACATTTGTTCAATGTAATTTTAGTGCATCTTGAATTTGTTTGACCATCTGTCTCTTTGAAGAAAGTGCAGCAATGATATAAACATACTCTTATACAGGATATCTTATCTTTGAAGAAAGTGCAGCAATGAGATAAATATACTCTTATACAGGACATCTTATCTTTGAAGAAAGTGCAGCAATGATATAAACTTACTCTTATACAGGATATCTTATCTTTGAAGAAAGTGCAGCAACGAGATAAATATACTCTTATACAGGACATCTTATCTTTGAAGAAAGTGCAGCAATGATATAAACATACTCTTATACAGGATATCTTATCTTTGAAGAAAGTGCAGCAATGATATAAATATACTCTTATACAGGATATCTTATCTTTGAAGAAAGTGCAGCAATGATATAAACATACTCTTATACAGGATATCTTATCTTTGAAGAAAGTGCAGCAATGATATAAACATACTCTTATACAGGATATCTTATCTTTGAAGAAAGTGCAGCAATGATATAAATATACTCTTATACAGGACATCTTATCTTTGAATAAATTGCAGCAATGATATAAACATACTCTTATACAGGACATCTTATCTTTGAAGAAAGTGCAGCAATGATATAAACATACTCTTATACAGGACATCTTATCAAAACATCACTAGATAAGAAGGTGCTATCTAAGAAGATGAGAGGTGACCTACCTTGTTCAAACCAGCCACATTTAGAGCGCTTAGTACACTGAGGTACAAGTTGAACTTCACCTCACAGTCCCAGCAGATGTAGTGGGCAATCCGAGGAATAGAGGTCCTCTGGCTAAACCTTGGACTGACCTCACCGACTCCATACCCGGCCAAGCGGCCTAGAGTGGCAAACCTAGACTGACCACCCCAGATGTTGGATGGAAATATCTCTCTGTCGACCTTCACACAGATGCAATCACCTTGCTCTTCTGTATTGAAGTGGTCAATTGTTCCACATGGCTGAATGGTGCCCTGGGCTGCTGAGCGACCAGAAGCTAGCACAACGTTAAGACCACTTTGACTAGAGGGACTAATGAAGCCATTCTTCTTGGCCACTATAATACCGTCTAAGTATTCTGACAAAGTTTTGGCGACAACGCCTGACACAAACTGTGCAGCTCTCAGATGAACAGGAAAATCGACTAAAATAGCATCTTCTGGAATAAAAATGCCACCGAAGTACTCCAGGAGACTCAAGACTAGCATGTATTTATCTGCTCCCGATTCTGAACATTTGGATGTGTTGAGATGCTTCAGAACGATGTGGTCGTTGCTCACGACGGTCTGGTTGAACCAGGTGTAGTACAGCTCAGGGTCAGGTTTCGGCAACTCCTGATAATGGAAAAATATCTTGTCTGGTTTGATGAGCGTGTCTGCCCTCTTGATGCTCAAATAGTGTCGAAACTCAAACTTTTTATTACCGCACCAGACAAAGTGAACGATAGGCGGACCTAAATTTGGCAACAGATCAGCTCTACTGTCGTCTTCCTCAAGCTCATTGACCATTTTATTATCATTGTTGTTGTTGTCAATGCTGTTCAACAGTTTCAAGTCAGGGCCACGACGGGCTACATTCACTTCTCCATTTGCCTGAATGTCGATTTTATTGTCAGAATCCAGAAGCGAGTGGGCCAGAATTGACGGCCGTTGCACGTACAGCACAAGGACGACGACCACAGAAACAATCAGAAGCCATGTGTACATCCGTCTCCGCTTGCACCTTGTTCTGGCTCGGTGGAGAAATCGGAAAATCCTTTGTGGCATGGCTTCTGTTGAGTAAAGTACAGAAAACATGAGCAAGAGGCAAGACGCGAACACAAACTGAATCAGACATCACATACGCTGTGTAGGTCTGTTAATTAAAAAAAGCTCGAGGGGCAAAAAATATTTACTGAAGAATAAATGCTGGTATTAGTATAATCAGATCATGAACTAGTTGACACTAATGTTACAATAAACATCAGTGCTGATGGTGTAGAGACATTTGATCTTTTCTACATGTATTTATTTTAGTTTTTTTTTTTTAAAGATATCACACTTCTAAATAAAATCATGAGTGCTCCCATGAAAAAATCATGAATACTCTTTGCTTATCACACAGGAAGATCCCTGCACAGCACATGAATTCCTTCTAGGAGGAAGGTCCGTAGGACAATTTCAGAAATATGGTAAGAATATTGACATGTAATGTCAGGATATTAGCTCGAAAAGAGACATTACTGCTTAATCTTTCTGTTTTAAAATGTGACTATAAACGAAATGATCACACCAAGAAAATCTTCTTCTTATTCTTCTTTTCTCTTTCACTGCTACCTAAAAGGTGTCGTGGTTTATATCATTTGTCGTTCTTGTGCTGCTCGAATTGTCTGAATTAGTGATTTTCCTTTGTTGTTACATGTCTCTGTCACTGCATCTATCCATCTTCTGCTGGGTCTTCCTCCTGGTCTTTTTCCTTGCATTCTCGAGAAGAACGCCCTTGATGGTGATTGGTGAGGATTCATTCTGACCAGGTGGCCAAACCATTTAAGTTGTTGTTGTTCTATATATTCTTGGCAGGGTTTTGTTCCTACCATTTTTCTTATGGTTTCATTTGGTATTCTATCTCTTCTTGTGTTGTTTGTTACTTTTCTCAAGCATCGCATCTCACATGTATTGATCTTTCTTAAATGTGATTTAGAAAGGGTCCATGTTTGACTTTCATAGCACAAAGTTGGTATGAAGATGCTATTTATCATTTGTTGTTTAGCTGGCATAGAAATGTTTGGATGTCTTAGCAATGGTGAAAGCTGGTATGTGACAGCATTCGCTTTTTGTATTCTCATGTCAATTTCTCTGTCTAGTTTTCCATCTTCTGTGAACATTGTGCCTAAATACTTGAATTCCTCTACTTGTTTTATTTCTGTATCTGTGATCTTGATGTTTAATGGGTGTCTTAATTTGCCAAAAAAATACATCAAGTTAAACCCAGAATGTTCAGTAAACTCTGTTCACGAGCCCGACACATAACACACAATCAAAGCATAGAATCGGAACACACAATCACAACACAGAATCGGAACACACAAACAGAACACATAATCGGAACACACAATCAGAACACGGAATCAAAACACATAATCGTAACACACAATTAAAACACAGAATCGGAACACACAATCACAACACAGAATCGGAACACACAAACAGAACACATAATCGGAACACACAATCAGAACACACAATCAAAACACATAATCGGAACACACAATCAGAACACACAATCAAAACACACAATCAGAACCCACAATCAGAACACAGAATCGGAACACACAATCAAAACACACAATCGGAACACACAATCAGAACACACAATCAGAACACACAATCAGAACACACAATCGGAACACACAATCGGAACACACAATCAGAACACACAATCAGAACACAGAATCGGAACACAGAATCGGAACACACAATCAGAACACATAATCAGAACACATAATCAGAACACACAATCAGAACACATAATCAGAACACACAATCAGAACACACAATCAGAACACATAATCAGAACACACAATCAGAACACACAATCAAAACACATAATCAGAACACAGAATCAGAGCTAAGAATCAGAACACACAATCAGAACACACAATCAAAACACACAATCAGAACACAGAATCAGAACACAGAATCGGAACACACAATCAGAATACACAATCTGAACACACAATCAGAAGAATCAGAACACACAATCAGAACACACAATCAAAACATACAATCAGAGCACAGAATCAGAACACACAATCAAAACACACAATCAGAACACAGAATCAGAACACACAATCAAAACACACAATCAGAACACAGAATCAGAACACAGAATCGGAACACACAATCAGAACACACAATAAGAATCGGAACACACAATCAGAACATAGAGTCGGAACACACAACCAGAACACAGAATCGGAACACACAACCAGAACATAGAATCGGAACACACAATCAGAACATAGAGTCGGAACACACAACCAGAACACACAATCGGAACACACAACCAGAACACACAATCGGAACACAGAATCGGAACACAGCTCACTGATTGAACTATATTGTGGTCACAACTCAATCAATGAAAATAACGTTATAACTCGACAGATCATTAACAATTACAATGGAATGTTTGTGAAAGATACAACACCATGAACACAGCCAAGACAAACACTATAGCTTTTATAGTGGCTTAGACAAGAGTTAGGCCGCGGAAAGACACACACACTGAAGATAAAGAGTGGAGAATTACAGGTCGTGAATTAAGATGCTCGAGACAAACCCTCGGAAGTGGCAGAAGGAGAATGTTTATATAGAACAGCAAGAGAAACCAACATGTTTGTACCATCTTGTTAGAATGGAGTGTACTTACAATCTAACGATATGCGGCTACAATAGTCAACACGGCATGACACGAGGACGATCTAGAGTTCATATAGGACTCATAAAACACAATATAAAGTAACGGATGCAATAATATCATATATGTGTGTGTATGTATACGTGTATCCAACATCGACACGGACTAAAAAGTGTCATTTCTAGACATCTTGTGCAGAATTAAAGAGCTGCAGTTCTTGAAAATCGCTTCACGTGATAAGTGACAGACCACGCTCGAGTATATTCTTTTATTTCTTCTTTCTTTCTTCACTTCCTCTTGTATCCGTTGGGGTGTGACAAAGTTCTGGTTCTCGCCCTTTTGGCGGCTTCCCTCATTGTCAATTGATTTTGTTGTAACGTTTCTTTGATGTTGTCAGTCCATCTGACTCTGGGTCTGCCTCTTGCACCTCTCCCTTCTCTTCTAATGTATGATTACTGTGGTAAGGAACCACACGACATTCTTTCAAAATGTCCATTTGATTTGCTATTTCTGTATGTAGCTTAGCATTGGCTCATGCCTTCTATTATAATATTCTTTGTGATTATGTCTTTTTCTGGTCACTGCAAGCGCTTTTCTCAGACATCTCATCTCTGTGCTGACAAGTTTTCTTTTATGCTTAAACGCAAGTGATCATGTTTGTCATTGGTAGCACAATTGTTGGAATGAATATACTCCGTATAAGATGTTTCTTGGTGGTAATAAGTATTGCATTGTATTGAAGTATAGGGGATAGCTGTCCCAATATTTGGTTTGCTTTATTTCATCTCATGTCTATTTAGTTATTGGTTATACCATCTTCAGAGAATGTTGCTCCCAGATATGTAAATTTTGTTGCTTGTTATATAACTTGATGTTCTATAGTTATGTTTAGTGTCTTCGTTTGTCTTCGTATTGATATAATTTCTGTTTTTTCACGACTTATTTTCACGTTACTGATTTTACATTCATGATTCAAGGACAGCAGATGTTCTCGAAGCTCTGTTTTTTTAAAAGCTAATTGAACATGGTCGCCATCAAAAGTAGTTCATTGATATCTTCACGCTGTGATTTGACATCTTTGCATATTTTGTCAATGTCAGTGATAGGCAAGAGTGGTGACAATATTCACTTGCAATCATTTTGTCAATGTCAGTGATAGGCAAGAGTGGTGACAATATTCACTTGCAATCATTTTGTCAATGTCAGTGATAGGCAAGAGTGGTGACAATATTCACTTGCAATCATTTTGTCAATGTCAGTGATGGGCAAGAGTGGTGACAATATTCACTTGCAATCAAAAGATCTTGCACGAATCAAAAGAAGATGCACTTCTGTCTTCCTGTGTGATATGGAGGTAAAAGACAGTCTTTTCAGTTGGCCAGACTATTGTATTTGTTGTATGTGTTCTGTTCTCTTCTATTCATGGAATCAGTTTCACTGCAGTCGGGACATCCCCATATCCGCTCCACCGTCCGTCCCAGCATTTCTCGAAGCCTACGCAGACGATTGTTCATGTAAGGTGTTGATTATAGATGCATCTACATTCCGCACTAAGCGCTCCTGATCGATCAGATCCCTTTTCCACATCTCGACTCTCCAGTCTCTTTATATATACATCATTGTCTCACCCATTCATCTCCTCTTGTCTCAAGGAATGAAAAACAAACTTGGCGATGTCCTCTTGCGATAGTTGTTTCAAAAGTTCTAGTCGTTTTGTATGACAGTTAATAGTGGTTCATAGAAATAGAGCGTCTGAGTAGTTGTTCATAGCGTCTGTATAGTTGTTCATAGCGTCTGTGTAGTTGTTCATAGCGTCTGTGTAGTTGTTCATAGCGTCTGTGTAGTTGTTCATAGCGTCTGTGTAGTTGTTCATAGCGTCTATGTAGTTGTTCATAGCGTCTGTGTAGTTGTTCATAGCGTCTGTGTAGTTGTTCATAGCGTCTGAGTAGTTGTTCATAGCGTCTGAGTAGTTGTTCATAGCGTCTGAGTAGTTGTTCATAGCGTCTGTGTAGTTAGTTGTTCATAGCGTCTGAGTAGTTGTTCATAGCGTCTGTGTAGTTGTTCATAGCATCTGTGTAGTTGTTCATAGCGTCTGAGTAGTTGTTCATAGCGTCTGTGTAGTTGTTCATAGCGTCTGTGTAGTTGTTCATAGCGTCTGTGTAGTTGTTCATAGCGTCTGTGTAGTTGTTCATAGCGTCTGTGTAGTTGTTCATAGCGTCTGTGTAGTTGTTCATAGCATCTGTGTAGTTGTTCATAGCGTCTGTGTAGTTGTTCATAGCATCTGTGTAGTTGTTCATAGCGTCTATGTAGTTGTTCATAGCGTCTGTGTAGTTGTTCATAGCGTCTGTGCTATTGTCAGAATTGGAGAGTAAAATAAAATAATAGAGTAGGCTTAAAGTTCGAGTCGGGATCAATTTTTACTGGAATTAAAGTTGAAATGGTGGAAGAAAAACATGGGTCGTTGGCTGAGTGTTACACTTAGTGTAGTGAGACTGATGTGATTGTTTAAGTAGAAGAATGTGACTCAATGGGAGCCACTTTTAGACATACTTGGTGCTGGCTGGCCACACTGGAGTCGTGTATTTTATAAAAACGAGAAAGGAACAAATGTCTTGAACCGCACCCACATCCATGTTTGCCTACCCTGACTCCTTCACTATCTCGCGATTCTCTTCTGAAACTGAGTAGAGATTGAAGAACAGTATCCGGTGAACAAGCGGCGTGACAGTGCACGTGCAGCATTGACAGTGAAGTGACCGTGTTCTCAGGAGAACACAGCTTGGTCCGTCTCATGGGTGTCTATGGGGCGAACCTCGGAGACGACATTTTCCTACCATTTGGTTTGACGTCACAGAGGAACATTAATTTTTAATTAAGTTAATTTTCATTATGAGTTCTAGACAAGAAATGGTCTGAAGAAATTGAACATTTCTAATAATGAAACTCTAAGGTCGGATAATACAAGTAATAAGCCAAACACGATTGTTAGAGCCAAGCACGATTGTTAGAGCCAAAACGATTGTTAGAGCCAACACGATTGTAGAGTCAAGCACGATTGTTAGAGCCAAGCACGACTGTTAGAGCCAAGCACGACTGTTAGAGACAGTCACGATTGTTAGAGCCAAGCACGACTGTTAGAGCCAAAACGATTGTTAGAGCCAACACGATTATTAGAGCCAGTCACGATTGTTAGAGCCAAGCACGACTGTTAGAGCCAACACGATTGTTAGAGCCAACACGATTGTTATAATCAACATGATTGTTAGAGTCAACACGATTGTTAGAGCCAACATGATTATTAGAGCCAGTCACGATTGTTAGAGCCAAGCACGATTGTTAGAGCCAATCACGATTGTTAGAGCCAACACGATTGTTAGAGTCAACACGATTGTTAGAGTCAAGCACGATTGCTAGAGTCAACACGATTGTTAGAGTTAAGCACGATTGTTAGAACCAACACGATTGTTAGAGTCAACACGATTGTTAGAGTCAACACGATTGTTAGAGCCTAGCACGATTGTTAGAGCCAACACGATTGCTAGAGTCAACACGATTGTTAGAGTTAAGCACGATTGTTAGAACCAACACGATTGTTAGAGTCAACACGATTGTTAGAGTTAAGCACGATTGTTAGAGCCAACACGATTGTTAGAGTCAACACGATTGTTAGAGCCAACACAATTGATAGAGTCAACACGATTGTTAGAGCCAAGCACGACTGTTAGAGCCAACACGATTGTTAGAGCCAACACGATTGTTATAATCAACATGATTGTTAGAGTCAACACGATTGTTAGAGCCAACATGATTATTAGAGCCAGTCACGATTGTTAGAGCCAAGCACGACTGTTAGAGCCAACACGATTGTTAGAGCCAACACGATTGTTATAATCAACATGATTGTTAGAGTCAACACGATTGTTAGAGCCAACATGATTATTAGAGCCAGTCACGATTGTTAGAGCCAAGCACGATTGTTAGAGCCAATCACGATTGTTAGAGCCAACACGATTGTTAGAGTCAACACGATTGTTAGAGTCAAGCACGATTGCTAGAGTCAACACGATTGTTAGAGTTAAGCACGATTGTTAGAACCAACACGATTGTTAGAGTCAACACGATTGTTAGAGTCAACACGATTGTTAGAGCCTAGCACGATTGTTAGAGCCAACACGATTGCTAGAGTCAACACGATTGTTAGAGTTAAGCACGAGTGTTAGAACCAACACGATTGTTAGAGTCAACACGATTGTTAGAGTTAAGCACGATTGTTAGAGTCAACACGATTGTTAGAGCCTAGCACGATTGTTAGAGCCAACACGATTGCTAGAGTCAACACGATTGTTAGAGTTAAGCACGATTGTTAGAACCAACACGATTGTTAGAGTCAACACGATTGTTAGAGTTAAGCACGATTGTTAGAGCCAACACGATTGTTAGAGTCAACACGATTGTTAGAGCCAACACAATTGATAGAGTCAACACGATTGTTAGAGTCAACACGATTGTTAGAGTCAACACGATTGTTAGAGTCAACACGATTGTTAGAGTGAGCACGATTGTTAGAGTCAACACGATTATTAGAGTTAAGCACGATTGTTAGAGTCAACACGATTGTTAGAGTCAACACGATTGTTAGAGTCAACACAATTGTTAGTGCCAGCACAATTGTTAGAGCCAAGCACGATTTTTAGTGCCAACACGGTTGTTAGAGCCATCACAATTGTTATGCCAGCACAATTGTTAGTGCCATCACAATTGTTATGCCACCACAATTGTTAGTGCCAGCACAATTGTTAGTGCCAACACGATTGTTACTGCCAGCACATTTGTTAGTGCCATCACAATTGTTATGCCAGCACAATTGTTAGTGCCGGCACGATTGTTAGTGCCAACACGATTGTTACTGCCAGCACATTTGTTAGTGCCAGCACAATTGTTAGTGCCAGCACAATTGTTATGTTAGCACAATTTCTAGTGCCAGCACAATTGCTAGTGCCAGCACAATTGTTAGTGCCAGCACAGTTGTTAGTGCCAGCACAATTGTTAGTGCCAGCACATTTGTTAGTGCCAACACAATTGTTAGTGCCAGCACAATTGTTAGTGCCAACACAATTGTTAGTGCCAGCACAATTGTTAGTGCCAACACAATTGTTAGTGCCAACACAATTGTTAGTGCCAGCACAATTGTTAGTGCCAGCACAATTGTTAGTGGCAGCACGATTGTTAGAACCAGCACAATTGTTAGTGCCAATACAGTTGTTAGTGCCAGCACAGTTGTTAGTGCCAACACAATAGTTAGTGCCAACTCAATTGTTAGTGCCAACACAATTGTTAGTGCCAGCACAATTGTTAGTGCCAACACAATTGTTAGTGCCAGCACAATTGTTAGTGCCAACACAATTGTTAGTGCCAGCACAATTGTTAGTGCCAGCACAGTTGTTAGTGCCAACACAGTTGTTAGTGCCAACACAGTTGTTAGTGCCAACACAGTTGTTAGTGCCAGCACAATTGTTAGTGCCAACACAGTTGTTAGTTCCAGCACAGTTGTTAGTGCCAACACAGTTGTTAGTGCCAGCACAATTGTTAGTGCCAGCACGATTGTTAGTGCTAACACAATTGTTAGTGCCAGCACGATTGTAACAAAAGAAAAACGTATGTCATAACATAGCGAAGTACTAAACATAGATGTTCTGGGCTACGCATTTGAGTGTAGGAAGCCAAAACTGTTTCTCGCTTGTGTATGTGAGTATGTGTCTGTGCGGGTATTTGTGTGTGTATGTATGTGTGTGTGTGTATGCCGTTTATTGTTTGACCACTACTGCAGCTTAAACTGATCATTTTTCATCAAGAAATAAATGCGTCAGTACAACTTGAGGGCAACATATGTGAGTGTGTCTCACTGTCAGCATCTCCGGTGACATGCGCTTAAGATCTGACTGCTATTTATTCAGTGTAGCTCGTTTGAAAAGGGCACGGAAGCTCAAATAAGAGATTCACTCTTGGCTGAAGATAGAGCGGTCATAGCGAGATACTTTGCAATCACTGATTGATAACTTCGCCAAATCGTGCGACATATTCTTCTTAATAATAAGTGAACAGAAAAGTGTACATTCTAGCTCAAGAAAACAGCAAACCTTGACCGGAAGCCTGCTTGAATGAGAACACAGATTCAGCTGGGATCTACTATCAGCCCAAGCCTCTCCAACGTGGAAGAAATAATTGTACGACTTAAGAAAGCAGTCTCATGAATTTGTAAACTAACACAATGGGCATGGGATAACACGAAATGACATTGAAAGATGCAAGTCTTAATGTATCAAACTAAATCGGATGTCCCGCAGAGCTCTCGGTTTCGATCCATTATGGCAGCAGTCAGGGGCCGAAGATTAATGGAGTCTGGGTCATGTTAGAAATATGACAACAACCACATTCACAGGCAAATTTTGTATTGAAGACTTAGAGATTGTTGTTAAACCAGAGGTGGGACAACTACAAATCATCCACGAGTAAATTCTTCATTAATGATGACAATTGGGAAAAGCTGACAGATGATCGTAGGACATGGAAAAGACATAAGAGAAGTTTTAAAATATGTGTAATGGAAAAGTCAAATTTAGAAGAAGAAGGAAAGACGCTAAAAAAAAAGTGACAAGGTCACTCGATGTAAAACCTCTTCGTTCTTCAGCGGGACTTGCCACTCCAATATTGGCACGATCAGACACAAGAGAAGATGCGCGCTACAACAGTGTGGATACTTAATATTGATGACCCACATCTGTCTGTTTCCAACCGTCTGTGAAGACATGACAGGCGCTGACGGGCGCCGTACATTACTGCAGTTAAATACAGGATGTAATGTATACAGATATTGTCAAGGTGTGCCAACGAAAATATTGTTGCCAAATAATGTAAGAGACACTGAGAAGAAATAACGTCACCACCTTTATGAGATTGTTTACACACGGCCGTATTACATGCTTATCTAATTAAATATGCAAAATGTGAACGGGCTTGTCTAAAAATATGAATTAAATTAAAGCTGCGAATCAAATTTCAGGATGTTATAATAACGAAACACTAATGTCATCTCCATCAGTGCTTCCAAACAATGTTTTGTTTGAGCACCCTCTTTACATGTCTTCCCATATCCGATCAGATGGTCGCAGTCCAGGCTCAATATCATTGGTTTCTAGAACAATGCTTCCAAACATTATTTTGTCTTTGTTCTAGAACAATGCTTCCAAACATTATTTTGTCTTTGTTCTAGAATAGTGCTTCCAAACAATAATTTGTCTTTGTTCTAGAATAGTGTTTCCAAGCATTATTTTTGTATCTGTTCTGTTTCTTTAACAGCACTCGATGTCATGTACAAAAATAAATATCCGCTATAAAATTATTTTTAATAATTGATAATCGTTCAAACCACCTCATCCACACTGTTCATCTCTACCTCTAGACCTCCTCATCCACACTGTTCATCTCTACCTCTAGACCTCCTCATCCACACTGTTCATCTCTACCTCTAGACCTCCTCATCCACACTGTTCATCTCTACCTCTAGACCTCCTCATCCACACTGTTCATCTCTACCTCTAGACCTCCTCATCCACACGGTTCATCTCTACCTCTAGACCTCCTCATCCACACGATCCATCTCTACCTCTAGACCTCCTCATCCACACTGTTCATCTCTACCTCTAGACCTCCTCATCCACACGGTTCATCTCTACCTCTAGACCTCCTCACCCACACGGTTCATCTCTACCTCTAGACCTCCTCACCCACACGGTTCATCTCTACCTCTAGACCTCCTCATCCACAGGGGAATATCCACCAACTTGAGCGCGTGAAATCTGAACAACAAAAGGGGAATATCCACCAACTTGAGCGCGTGAAATCTGAACAACAAAAGGGGAATATCCACCAACTTGAGAGCGTGAAAGCTGAATAACGACAACAGGGGAATATCCACCAACTTAAGCGCGTGAAAGCTGAACAACAGGGGAATATCCACCAACATAAGCGCGTGAAAGCTGAACAATAACAGGGGAATATCCACCAACTTAAGCGTGTGAATTGTATATAATACAAAGTTGTATTTGGTTTTCAATAAACACAAAGTTGTATAGGGTTTTCAATAAACACAAAGTTGTATATGGTTTTCAATAAACACCAAATTTGTATAGTGTTTTCAATAAACACAAAGTTGTATATGGTTTTCAATAAGCACAAAGTTGTATAGTGTTTTCCATAAACAAAAAGTTGTATATGGTTTTCAATAAACACAAAGTTGTATAGTGTTTTCAATAAACACAAAGTTGTATATGGTTTTCAATAAACACAAAGTTGTATATGGTTTTCAATAAACACAAAGTTGTATAGTGTTTTCAATAAACACAAAGTTGTATATGGTTTTCAATAAGCACAAAGTTGTATAGTGTTTTTAATGAACACAAAGTTGTATAGTGTTCTCAATAAACACAAAGTTGTATAGGGCTTTCAATAAACACAAAGTTGTATATGGTTTTCAATAAACACAAAGTTGTATAGTGTTTTCAATAAACACAAAGTTGTATAGGGTTTTCAATAAACACAAAGTTGTATAGTGTTTTCAATAAACACAAAGTTGTATAGGGTTTTCAATAAACACAAAGTTGTATAGTGTTTTCAATGAACACAAAGTTGTATATGGTTTTCAATAAACACAAAGTTGTATAGTGTTTTCAATAAACACAAAGTTGTATAGGGCTTTCAATAAACACAAAGTTGTATAGGGATTAATAAACACAAAGTTGTATAGGGCTTTCAATAAATACAAAGTTGTATAGGGATTAATAAACACAAAGTTGTATAGGGCTTTCAAGAAACACAAAGTTGTATAGGGCTTTCAATAAACATAAATTTGTATAGGGTTTAATTAATAGACTTGTAATACGGCATGTACCCTTTCAACCCCCACAGAACACACCATCCTTCTCCCCCCCCAAACCCCCCCCCACCCCCACCCACCAGCCCTTGTCCAGAAATAACAAATTGGGATGTTGATGTATTACCACAGGTTGGACGCAAGCAGTTAACTCTTAGGTCCAGGGAAGTGAGTGGGGCGAGTTAAAATGGCTCTCTTGATTTTACAGGTTCTGCTGAAGAAGTTAGACCATGCTAGAGGTGCTGCAATACTAGGTCTTCTGTATCAACAAACCATAACGGCAATATTCGCGTCTTTAGATAGTCTGTCTTAGCACTGGCTATGGGAGAGTTCACCTGACAAGTGAAGGTTATCATTAGCTCAGATAACTGGTCCCCCGCTTCCCAGTGAAAGGGGAATAACATAACAATATTTTCCTAATTGTTCAGTCTAGATTCTAAACGTGCACACATGGCTGTTATATTTTCATTCTATATTCATATTGACAAGGAGAATGGATTCTGGGAACTGTTGTCTCGAGGGATTGGCGCACGTCATTTCTGTGAGCTTCATAACAAAGCCCGGACAATTAACGTCTTCTGGGAAGGTAGAGTGATGGAGATCAAGAAGGAGAAATAGGGAGGAACAAGGAAGAGAGTTCTTGTTATTGTCCATAGGATCCCGTCTTGGCAGTACTCGAACAGTGCTCATTGGTACTTCGATCAGTTTCATTATCCAACAAGAAAAATACATGCCAGAGTACATTTCCTGTGTTGCACTGACGAGAATCTCTCTAGTCAAATCAGAAAGCTGATAAATATCATTTCAGTTATGGTAGAAATGATGTAGCCTAGGAAGCGGCATACTGTTTCTTTCGAGGTTGGACAAAGCTACTTTAAAGTGCTCATTGTAAACGTTGGATCAATCATCAGTCTTCGGTCAATATTCCTCTGAGATCTAGGACTCGATCCTTGAGATTAGTGGTCACCTAAGATCGCCCCTCATGTGCACCTAAGATCGCCCCTCATGTGCACCTAAGATCGCCCCTCATGTGCACCTAAGATCGACCCTCATGTGCACTTAAGATCGCCCCTCATGTGCACCTAAGATCGCCCCTCATGTGCACCTAAGATCGCCCCTCATGTGCACCGAAGATCGCCCTCATGTGATTGTTATCAAGTGAGGCGAGATGCACAGGAAGAGAAATAATGAACAAAAGAGATGAGAGAAAAGAACAAAGAAGATAGGAGCAGAACTCACTAAAACATTTGAGAACTATTTCTCATCGCAAAACCACTTGTGAGAGGTGGAGTTACATGGCCGCTAGAAAAGTATTTATCGGATTGAGACTACAAAGTGAGCAAAGAAAATAATAAGACAGGATCTAAAGTGTGTTTAAAGACGGGATCGAGTTGCGCTCATTGTTGAGATACACGCGAGAGAAGAAGAGACAATCCGTGATACACGAGATAGAACATTGCCGGATAAAACTGTCTATAAATTATACAAGAGGTGTCGCGTATTCGATTAGCTTTAGATACGAAACTTATTGTCAAACTCCCGACACTCATTTTAAACAGGGAACATCCATCACAGCTGGGAAAACAAGTCATGACATTTCTCATTTAAAATTCATTGTTCCTTGAGATTTTGAGAAAGTTGAACAGGGCGGAGAGCTATTCTAGACCAGAAAATGGAATCTCCATACAAATAGCTCTCGCATAAACTTACCGTAGGAAGACGGAAGTGAGTCAGTGACCAAATTTCATTCTTATACACAGAGACGTTATCAGACAGGTGGTCTGATCTTCTTCATCGGCGTTCACCCGACGGCTACCCTCATCATCGTGCGCCCTTCTACGGACTTTAAGGGGGCATAGATGTATTCTATTGTGGTTTACAGCAAAGCTGTGATATTTGCGCCTTTCGGCCCAACAAATCCGACTTTAACAATTTTAGTTTATAACACTTTTAGTGCTGAGTTACTTTCCTTCTTCGATCCCAAACCCGCTTGGTCAGACTGGTTAGTTTATTTCTGTAGGCACTGCGTGGAGTTGTAGTACGATCTTTATCAAGTGTTGCTGCAGCTGATGTGACATAAGTAATAAGTGGTAGATCACACACTGTCTTGGTGCTGCAGTGAAGCTTGGTCTACAACACCACTTGTGAAAGATCGACATGTAAAGTAGAAGGGTTGAGGAGAGAGTGAAGCTTGGTCTACAACACCACTTGTGAAACATCGACATGTAAGGTAGAAGGGTTGAGGAGAGAGTGAAGTTTGGTCTACAACACCACTTGTGAAACATCGACATGTAAGGTAGAAGGGTTGAGGAGAGAGTGAAGCTTGATCTACAACACCACTTGTGAAACATCGACATGTAAGGTAAAAGGGTTGAGGAGAGAGAGCGTGAAGGTGAGTGGAGGCGGTGGTTTAATCTTCTTCTTCTTCTTTTCACTGATACCTAAAAGGTGTCGTGGATTATATCATTTGTCGTTCTTGAGCTGCTCGAACTGTCTGAATTAGTGACTTTCTTTTGTTGTTACATTTCTCTGTCACTGCATCTATCCGGTGGTTTAATGGTATGCTATAATGGTAAGCACATGCACATAAAAACACATGCACATAGAAAACATGCACATAGAAAGACATGCACACAGAAACACATAGATTTAACCGTGGATACCACGCATACACAAAATATAGACGAATAAAAGAACAGAATCTACTATAACAGATCCAACCATAAATAGAGACGAAAGAACAGGATCTACTATAACAAATCCAACCATAAATAGAGACGAAAGAACAGGATCTACTATAACAAATCCAACCATAAATAGAGACGAAAGAACAGGATCTACTATAACAAATCCAACCATAAATAGAGACGAAAGAACAGGATCTACTATAACAAATCCAACCATAAATAGAGACGAAAGAACAGGATCTACTATAACAAATCCAACCATAAATAGAGACGAAAGAACAGGATCTACTATAACAGATCCAACCATAAATAGAGACGAAAGAACAGGATCTACTATAACGGATCCAACCATAAATAGAGACGAAAGAACAGGATCTACTATAACAAATCCAACCATAAATAGAGACGAAAGAACAGGATCTACTATAACAAATCCAACCATAAATAGAGACGAAAGAACAGGATCTACTATAACACATCCAACCATAAATAGAGACGAAAGAACAGGATCTACTATAACAAATCCAACCATAAATAGAGACGAAAGAACAGGATCTACTATAACAAATCCAACCATAAATAGAGACGAAAGAACAGGATCTACTATAACACATCCAACCATAAATAGAGACGAAAGAACAGGATCTACTATAACAAATCCAACCATAAATAGAGACGAAAGAACAGGATCTACTATAACAAATCCAACCATAAATAGAGACGAAAGAACAGGATCTACTATAACAAATCCAACCATAAATAGAGACGAAAGAACAGGATCTACTATAACACATCCAACCATAAATAGAGACGAAAGAACAGGATCTACTATAACACATCCAACCATAAATAGAGACGAAAGAACAGGATCTACTATAACAAATCCAACCATAAATAGAGACGAAAGAACAGGATCTACTATAACAAATCCAACCATAAATAGAGACGAAAGAACATGATCTACTATAACACATCCAACCATAAATAGAGACGAAAGAACAGGATCTACTATAACAAATCCAACCATAAATAGAGACGAAAGAACAGGATCTACTATAACAAATCCAACCATAAATAGAGACGAAAGAACAGGATCTACTGTAACAAATCCAACCATAAATAGAGACGAAAGAACAGGATCTACTATAACAAATCCAGCCATAGAGACTGGCAGCACGGTGAAGTGGTTAGGGCCCTCAAAGGTTTGGACTTTAATGCCAACCTGGCACTCTCTAATCGACGCAACACGATTGGTACCTGCTTAGCAGAGATCCTGAATATATTAACCGACAGGAGGATCACTGCTTTACCTCATCCTCAAATAATGTGGCCAGTTCTTCTTCTACCTTTCAACTCCCAGTCGAGCATAGGTCTTCAAAAAATACTTTCCAAGCCGTTCTGTTTCTTGCCATGTGTCTTCCCCATCATCTTCATCTCTGCTTCCATATGTCTTCTCCAAGAATTCATTGGTCTTCTTCTTTGTCTTTTTCCCTGGGGATTCCAAAAAAGCATGTTGTGTAATACTCTCAGTTGGCTTCCGTAGTGTGTGTCCTTATCCAGCGCCATCGTCTTCGCTATATCTTTATCCACTGGCATTTGACTTGTACGTTTCCATAACTCTATGTTAGTGATTTTGTTATGCCATTTCCATCCTTTTATTCTGCGTAAGCATGCATTAATGAAAGTCTGTATCTTTATGATTATAATTTTTGTTGTTACCCATGTTTCACAGCCATTTAATAAGACTGAATTAACATTGGAGTTGAGAATTTTTATTTTAGTATTTAACCTAATTTCTTTGGACTTCCATATGTTTCACAGTGCAACAAACGCTCCTCTTGCTTTTGGTATCCTTATTTTGGTATCATTATCTGTTCCTCTCTCTTTATCTATATTACTGCCCAAATATATGTAAGATTGTACGTCTAGTAGAGGTATTTCTCTTATTTTTATTTGGTTATTGCCAACTGCATTAATTCTCATAATTTTGGTCTTATCTATATTTATTTTCAGTCCCAGCTGTTGTGATCTCTCATCAAGTATGTTCATTTTATATTGCATCTGTTGATGGCTGTGTGATAGGAGAGCTATGTCATCAGCAAAGTCTAAATCATCAATTTGCTTGGGGTGTGACCACTGGATTTCATTTCTGTTGTTTTGAGTTATTTTCGTAACCCAATCTATGGCCAGTAGAAAGAGAAATGGAGACAGAAGGCATCCCTGCCTTACTCCTGTTCTTGTTTCAAATGCTTCTGTAAGCTGTCCTTCATGCACCACACTACATTTCATTTCTTCATACATTGTTCTTCTATAGAACAATTAAAGCCCTAAGACAAAAGAAAGACAATTATGACCCAACTGAAATCATCAATGATAAACGAGGCCAAGCAATAACAAACAAAACGCAAATCTTAACGAGAGGGAAAGAATATTTCGAAGAACTTTTGAATGTGAAAATAACAGGTCCAAAAACGCACAAAAAGCAACCAATAGTTGGCGATAAAAAACCAACTATATTAATTGAAGAAACAGAAGAAACATTGCGACTCGCAGCAAGAAACAAAGCCCCCCCCCCCCCCTCCCCACGATTCGATAACATCCCAGTAGAAATGCTAGCAGCAGCGGGAGAGACAGGAAGTAAATGGCTACACAGAATATTCAACGCTGCATGGATACAACAGCAAGTCCCAGAAAAGAAGGGCAGTAGAAGAGACTAGCCAATTTAGAGGAATATCGCTATTAAGCCACAGAGGGAAGTTGTATGCCAAGATAGTCGAAAGAAGACTGAGACCAATATAGACCCACAACTCAGCGATGCTCAGATGGGCTTCAGGAGGAACAGACGCTGCCCAGATGCCCTATTTATCATAAACAACTAGCGGAGAAAACAATAGAGCATAATAAAACACTATATATATATCTTTTATTGACCAAGAAAAAACGTTCGATAGGGTGGACAGGGAACAACTATGGTCCGTATTGCCCTTGTACGGAGTGAGTCACCACCTAGTAGAGATATGCAAGAGCTTCTATGAAAATAGTCGCACAGCAGTAAGATCCCATCCTCAGCAGGCTACTCTAAACATCTCACCATTAACTCCGGAGTAAGACAAGGCTGCGTGCTTTCCCCTTTACTTTTCATCACATATATGAGCAATATATGCAAATTAGCATGCTCAATCAAAGGAAATATACCAACACGGATGATAACAAGCGATAAAACAAAAGAGAACGAAATATACGTACCAGAAAACAGCTGAAGAGAGGAAGAAATAAATGAAATACTATTTGCAGTCGACCAAGTTCTGATACATGAAACAACTGAGGACCTACAAGAACATATCAACAGGCTAAACAACACTTGTAAACAATACAACATGAGGATCAACAGAAATAAAACCGAAGTAATGGCAATAGCGAGAAAGAAAGAAAAACTAAACGTCATAACAGATAATACGGCTCTGAAACAAGTAGACAATTTTAGATATCTGGGTAGCACGTTAACACAAGACAATAACCAAGAGACAGAGATAGATATAAGGTGTAACAAAGCATGCCAAGTTATAGGCCAAGTATCAACACTCTTGGAAAACAAAGCAATAAGTACGGAAGCAAATATGGCAATTTATTAATCTATTTTTCTACCAACTCTGTGCTATCAGTGCCAGAATTGGACGCTGGACTCTAGAACAATAAGAAAGATAACGACCACCGAAATGAAATGTGTCAGAAGAATGACAGGAAACAGCTTAAGGGACAGAGTAAGAAACACTGACCTGAGGAAGAAACTCGAAATTGAACCAGCCATCGAATACATAAAGAAACAGCAGATAAAATGGTTCAGTCACATAACAAGACAAAAAGAACTAACAATGACTCAAAGAGGCATAAATAAACAATGCGAAAACGCCAGAGTAAGAGGAAGACCGAGAAAGAGATGGATAAAGGGAATACTAGAGTCACTAGGAGGAATAACATCAGAAGAGGCCAACAGAAGAGCAAAGAATCGCAGATTGTTTCTCCCCTCGACGCCAACGGCATAGGAGAAAGGATAGAAGAGAAAGAAGATACATTATTCTTATCATTTTAATAAACTTTATGGGGATTCCGTAATGACTCAGCAACTTCCAAAGCATTCCTCTGTCTAAACTATTAAATGCCTTTTTGTAATCTATGAATCCAATATAAAGTGGGGATTGTAGTTCTAAACTTTGTTCAACTATTATACGTAGAGTAGTTATTTGATCAGCACATGATCTGTTTTCAATGTGGCCAGATACGGTTCAATATTCAAGCCAGTACGATGCGACATACCTTGGGTGCCACTATTTACCACAAGTAAACATGAGTATTTCAACCGGGTCAAGTTAACAATCATGCCACCGGTGACATATTTAAACAGGCCTCTTTGTTCAGGTTCCTGGAAAACAAAAACCGTTCATAGTAGACAGAAAACTTGACAGAGATACTGAGATGCAGGAAGGCATGCAACGCAGCAATGGTATATTTCTGCAATGTATATGTCAAGTATATCAAAAATAGTCCCTATACAAGGGATGCAGAACAAATAATCAACACTCGAGTTAGCATGCTAGATAAAAACTAAGAATGTGATAAGAAAAGAAAGAATGCGTAATGATGCAATAAAACATATTTTGAACTGCAGTCAGCATCAAACACATGGAATGACAGAAAATAACGTGAACTGTCCATTTGACAGTTTCGAGAGCTTAGTTCAAGCAACTACTATTTCGAGAGCTTAGTTCAAGCAACTACTATTTCGAGAGCTTAGTTCAAGCAACTACTATTTCGAGAGCTTAGTTCAAGCAACTACTATTTCGAGAGCTTAGTTCAAGCAACTACTATTTCGAGAGCTTAGTTCAAGCAACTACTATTTCGAGAGCTTAGTTCAAGCAACTACTATTTCGAGAGCTTAGTTCAAGTAACTACTATTTCGAGAGCTTAGTTCAAGGAGCTACTATTTCAAGAGCTTAGTTCAAGCAGCTACTATTTCGAGAGCTTAGTTCAAGCAACTACTATTTCGAGAGCTTAGTTCAAGCAACTACTATTTCGAGAGCTTAGTTCAAGCAACTACTATTTCGAGAGCTTAGTTCAAGCAACTACTATTTCGAGAGCTTAGTTCAAGCAACTACTATTTCGAGAGCTTAGTTCAAGCAACTACTATTTCGAGAGCTTAGTTCAAGGAGCTACTATTTCAAGAGCTTAGTTCAAGCAACTACTATTTCGAGAGCTTAGTTCAAGTAACTGCTATTTCGAGAGCTTAGTTCAAGTAACTGCTATTTCGAGAGCTTAGTTCAAGCAACTACTATTTCGAGAGCTTAGTTCAAGCAACTGCTATTTCGAGAGCTTAGTTCAAGCAACTACTATTTCGAGAGCTTAGTTCAAGTAACTGCTATTTCGAGAGCTTAGTTCAAGCAACTGCTATTTCGAGAGCTTAGTTCAAGCAACTACTATTTCGAGAGCTTAGTGCAAGTAACTACTATTTCGAGAGCTTAGTTCAAGCAACTACTATTTCGAGAGCTTAGTTCAAGCAACTACTATTTCGAGAGCTTAGTTCAAGCAACTACTATTTCGAGAGCTTAGTGCAAGCAACTACTATTTCGAGAGCTTAGTTCAAGCAACTACTATTTCGAGAGCTTAGTGCAAGCAACTACTATTTCGAGAGCTTAGTTCAAGCAACTGCTATTTCGAGAGCTTAGTTCAAGGAGCTACTATTTCGAGAGCTTAGTTCAAGCAACTGCTATTTCGAGAGCTTAGTTCAAGCAACTACTATTTCGAGAGCTTAGTGCAAGCAACTACTATTTCGAGAGCTTAGTTCAAGCAACTACTATTTCGAAGGCTTAGTTCAAGGAACTACTATTTCGAGAGCTTAGTTCAAGCAACTACTATTTCGAGAGCTTAGTTCAAGCAACTACTATTTCAAGAGCTTAGTTCAAGTAACTACTATTTCGAGAGCTTAGTTCAAGCAACTACTATTTCGAGGGCTTAGTTCAAGCAACTACTATTTCGAGAGCTTAGTTCAAGCAACTGCTATTTCGAGAGCTTAGTTCAAGCAACTGCTATTTCGAGAGCTTAGTTCAAGCAACTACTATTTCGAGAGCTTAGTGCAAGTAACTACTATTTCGAGAGCTTAGTTCAAGCAACTACTATTTCGAGAGCTTAGTTCAAGCAACTACTATTTCGAGAGCTTAGTTCAAGCAACTACTATTTCGAGAGCTTAGTGCAAGCAACTACTATTTCGAGAGCTTAGTTCAAGCAACTACTATTTCGAGAGCTTAGTGCAAGCAACTACTATTTCGAGAGCTTAGTTCAAGCAACTGCTATTTCGAGAGCTTAGTTCATAGAGCTACTATTTCGAGAGCTTAGTTCAAGCAACTGCTATTTCGAGAGCTTAGTTCAAGCAACTACTATTTCGAGAGCTTAGTTCAAGCAACTACTATTTCGAGAGCTTAGTTCAAGCAACTACTATTTCGAGAGCTTAGTTCAAGCAACTACTATTTCGAGAGCTTAGTTCAAGTAACTACTATTTCGAGAGCTTAGTTCAAGTAACTACTATTTCGAGAGCTTAGTTCAAGCAACTACTATTTCGAGAGCTTAGTTCAAGTAACTACTATTTCGAGAGCTTAGTTCAAGTAACTGCTATTTCGAGAGCTTAGTTCAAGCAACTACTATTTCGAGAGCTTAGTTCAAGGAGCTACTATTTCGAGAGCTTAGTTCAAGGAGCTACTATTTCGAGAGCTTAGTTCAAGTAACTACTATTTCGAGAGCTTAGTTCAAGCAACTGCTATTTCGAGAGCTTAGTTCAAGCAACTGCTATTTCGAGGCTACAACGATGTGAGTTTTGTGAAGAACGAAGAGTGGTGAGTGGATACTATTGCAAAAATTCTGCAGCTGCAAGAGCTAACAACTTTAACTAAATAACACAATCACACAAATATACATACACGAAGTGTTAGATACCAGAGACATTTCACAGGGACACGAATACGAATGGCTTAACTGTGGGGCTACAACACTAGACTAGGGGGTGGGGGGCATATACTTGAATGAAAGTATTTATTGAATCCAAAGCTAACTTTTTCTTCCATTTAGTGAAATGTTTTATTAGCACATCGTAAAAAGATACCACGCTCGGCATAACTCAAGAGTTGTGAGTATAAACACAAATATATAACATATACTAGCTATTTGTAACCAAATCATTTAAATAGTGACTTTTTTCAGGAAAGGACGTATGGATCACAGGATGAAAACAAGAGAGCCACAGTAGACACAAGTTTGAGAAATGTGGTTTTAATCAATCAAATCTGACCGCATTTGTTGATAACATGCACTGTTTTAGGTCTGGAGGTAAAAGGGCTAAAACAATTACGATCATCTCTACATCGAGACCTCATCCACACACTTCAACTTTACCTCTAGACCTCATTCACACACTTCATCTTACCTCTAGACCTCATTCACACAGTTCATCTATTCATCTAGACCTCATTCACACAGTTCATCTCTACCTCTAGACCTCATTCACACACTTCATCTTTACCTCTAGACCTCATTCACACAGTTCATCTATTCATCTAGACCTCATTCACACAGTTCATCTCTACCTCTAGACCTCATTCACACAGTTCATCTCTACCTCTAGACCTCATTTACACAGTTTATCTCTACCTCTAGACCTCATTCACACAGTTCATCTCTACCTCTAGACCTCATTCACACAGTTCATCTCTACCTCTAGACCTCATTCACACTGTTCATCTCTACCTCTAGACCTCATTTACACAGTTTATCTCTACCTCTAGACCTCCTCCACACAGTTCATCTCTACCTCTAGACCTCATTTACACAGTTCATCTCTCTCTACCTCTAGACCTCCTCCACACAGTTCATCTCTACCTCTAGACCTCATTTACACAGTTTATCTCTACCTCTAGACCTCATTCACACAGTTCATCTCTACCTCTAGACCTCATTCACACAGTTCATCTCTACCTCTAGACCTCATTCACACAGTTCATCTCTACCTCTAGACCTCATTCACACAGTTCATCTCTACCTCTAGACCTCATTTACACAGTTTATCTCTACCTCTAGACCTCATTCACACAGTTCATCTCTACCTCTAGACCTCATTCACACAGTTCATCTCTACCTCTAGACCTCATTCACACAGTTCATCTATTCATCTAGACCTCATCCACACAGTTCATCTCTACCTCTAGACCTCATTCACACAGTTCATCTCTACCTCTAGACCTCATTCACACAGTTCATCTATTCATCTAGACCTCATCCACACAGTTCATCTCTACCTCTAGACCTCATTCACACAGTTCATCTCTACCTCTAGATATCATCCACACAGTTCATCTCTACCTCTAGATCTCATCCACACAGTTCATCTCTACCTCTAGATCTCATCCACACAGTTCATCTCTACCTCTAGATCTCATCCACACAGTTCATTTCTACCTCTAGACCTCATTCACACAGTTCATCTCTACCTCTAGATCTCATCCACACAGTTCATCTCTACCTCTAGATCTCATCCACACAGTTCATCTCTACCTCTAGATCTCATCCACACAGTTCATCTCTACCTCTAGACCTCATTCACATTGTTCATCTCTACCTCTAGACCTCATTCACACAGTTCATCTCTACCTCTAGATCTCATCCACACAGTTCATCTCTACCTCTAGATCTCATCCACACAGTTCATCTCTACCTCTAGATCTCATCCACACAGTTCATCTCTACCTCTAGATCTCATTCACACAGTTCATCTCTACCTCTAGACCTCATTCACACAGTTCATCTCTACCTCTAGATCTCATCCACACAGTTCATCTCTACCTCTAGATCTCATTCACACAGTTCATCTCTACCTCTAGATCTCATTCACACAGTTCATCTCTACCTCTAGATCTCATTCACACAGTTCATCTCTACCTCTAGATCTCATTCACACAGTTCATCTCTACCTCTAGATCTCATTCACACAGTTCATCTCTACCTCTAGATCTCATCCACACAGTTCATCTCTACCTCTAGATCTCATTCACACAGTTCATCTCTACCTCTAGATCTCATTCACACAGTTCATCTCTACCTCTAGATCTCATCCACACAGTTCATCTCTACCTCTAGACCTCATTCACACAGTTCATCTCTACCTCTAGATCTCATCCACACAGTTCATCTCTACCTCTAGATCTCATTCACACAGTTCATCTCTACCTCTAGATCTCATCCACACAGTTCATCTCTACCTCTAGATCTCATCCACACAGTTCATCTCTACCTCTAGATCTCATCCACACAGTTCATCTCTACCTCTAGATCTCATCCACACAGTTCATCTCTACCTCTAGATCTCATCCACACAGTTCATCTCTACCTCTAGACCTCATCCACACAGTTCATCTCTACCTCTAGACCTCATCCACACAGTTCATCTCTACCTCTAGACCTCATCCACACAGTTCATCTCTACATGATATGAGAAATGGACTAATTGTACGACTAATTCCATTGATGTATACAGAAGAGAAAAAAATGAAATTTGATAAACTTTTAGAAAAGGTGAGTCTAATGAAGAAGAGATGTGGACATGAATATCTTTTGACGATTACCTCAGTTCACTTCACACATGAACACTTTGAGTATCATCACTTGTGCTTGGACTGTATTTCTTTTGCTGATGTTTCACATATAATCTGCTTTAGAAACTTTCATTATCAATACTCTGTAAGATTAGAATTTCTTTGAAAAAGTTGTTGCTCAAAAGGCGACTAATCTAATATGGTTTCGTTATGATAACGCTCCATCTTTGATCACTTGCTATGGCTAGCTCAAACGTTTCAATTAGTTATCAAATATGGTTTACTGAAGAAATAAGAATTGTAGGAAATAATGTCAGTCTATCGAAGTATTGTTGGACATTTGAAGCGCCTTTTTAAAGTCATTGACTAAGTCCTCGACTCCATCATTTAAGATGATAAAGACGAAGCGACCAGGTGAAGCTCCCAACTTTACATGTGCATTCGAATCATGGAACAGAAGCAAGCTGTTTTATTCTCTGCTACAGACTGATGTGTTCAGGTATATCATAGCGCTCGGCTCTAGAAGAAGTGATACGAGTCTGAGATGTGTTCAGGTATATCATAGCGCTCGACTCTAGCAGAAGTGATACGAGTCTGAGATGTGTTCAGGTATATCATAGCGCTCGACTCTAGCAGAAGTGATACGAGTCTGAGATGTGTTCAGGTATATCATAGCGCTCGACTCTTGCAGAAATGATACGAGTCTGATATGTGTTCAGGTATATCATAGCGCTCGACTCTAGCAGAAGTGATACGAGTCTGAGATGTGTTCAGGTATATCATAGCGCTCGAATCTAGAAGAAGTGATACGAGTGTGAGATGTGTTCATGTATATCATAGCGCTCGACTCTAGCAGAAGTGATACGAGTCTAAGATGTGTTTAGGTATATCATAGCGCTCGTCTCTAGCAGAAGTGATACGAGTCTGAGATGTGTTCAGGTATATCATAGCGCTCGACTCTAGCAGAAGTGATACGAGTGTGAGATGTGTTCATGTATATCATAGCGCTCGACTCTAGCAGAAGTGATACGAGTCTGAGATGTGTTCAGGTATATCATAGCGCTCGACTCTAGCAGAAGTGATACGAGTCTGAGATGTGTTCAGGTATATCATAGCGCTCGACTCTAGCAGAAGTGATACTAGTCTGAGATGTGTTTAGGTATATCATAGCGCTCGACTCTAGCAGAAGTGATACTAGTCTGAGATGTGTTCAGGTATATCATAGCGCTCGACTCTAGCAGAAGTGATACGAGTGTGAGATGTGTTCAGGTATATCATAGCGCTCGACTCTAGCAGAAGTGATACGAGTCTAAGATGTGTTTAGGTATATCATAGCGCTCGACTCTAGCAGAAGTGATACGAGTCTGAGATGTGTTTAGGTATATCATAGCGCTCGACTCTAGCAGAAGTGATACTAGTCTGAGATGTGTTTAGGTATACCATAGCGCTCGACTCTAGCAGAAGTGATACTAGTCTGAGATGTGTTCAGGTATATCATAGCGCTCGACTCTAGCAGAAGTGATACGAGTCTGATATGTGTTCAGGTATATCATAGCGCTCGGCTCTAGAAGAAGTGATACTAGTCTGAGATGTGTTCAGGTATATCATAGCGCTCGACTCTAGCAGAAGTGATACGAGTCTGAGATGTGTTCAGGTATATCATAGCGCTCGACTCTAGCAGAAGTGATACTAGTCTGAGATGTGTTCAGGTATATCATAGCGCTCGACTCTAGCAGAAGTGATACGAGTCTGAGATGTGTTCAGGTATATCATAGCGCTCGACTCTAGCAGAAGTGATACGAGTGTGAGATGTGTTCAGGTATATCATAGCGCTCGACTCTAGCAGAAGTGATACGAGTGTGAGATGTGTTCGCTAGAGCTAAGCAGATTATTTGTGGCCAGCTCCAGCCGAATGGTTCCTTTAGCATCATTACTACTCTATAAACCTTAAATCAGCGTTAGGCTCTTTTCAGGTTATCAAAATGACTTGCTTACATCTTTAAACAGTCGCTGTGTGTTGAAAGAATGGAATGCTCTTGGTGTTAAACTGTATCCCTGACTCAAAGAAAGTGTATATTTGAGCAAGGAAAGTCTTGAGAACGTTAAATCAACACTGATCATTGAAGTTTCTGATGCAGTATCTAGCAAGCAGAAAACAGTGATCTCAAGTCATCAGACTCAAGTAAAATAAATCGCCAACTGAACAAAGAGGATTTCATAGAATGTGGATTTACTCATCTCAACTGGTGACGTCATCTACCAACAGTGAGCAGAGTCCTCTGAAGAAGAAATAAATGCCAACGTAACAGAAACACTGCTTCCACCATGTGTGGACATCTTTACTCACTAGCAGGTTAGCAACAAATATCAAACATTGAGGAAACTAAGAAATTCTTGGTCACGCCTCCATCGACAAAGGTGTCGGCAAAACTATCCCGCAGATCAAACGACAAAGCAGATACAAAGTCGGCTCGATTTAGAACGAGATTGAATACAAGTGTTTTGAACTAAAAATCCCCATTGAAGTTTTCTGACTTGTTGCATTAGTCTGAAATAGTTTAGTGTTTGTATTAGCACCTACAATAAACATGTTTTTATTCTTATTATTTTTCTGCAAAGAATTGAGTGTCCATGTTCAGCGTTTATCTACACTACCTTTGGAAATTCTCCCCCCCCCACCTCCCCCCCCCCCACACACACACGCTAGCTTTGACTGTTAAGAATGTGTTGGGACTTTTCTTCAATAAAATTGTCAACAATCTGAATTGTTGCACAAATATTTGTTGATCAAATTGTGCTCAGAAATTGGATATCACGTCTCAACAGTTTCAGTTATTTTCTTATTATATTTAATACATTACTTCACTTTTACTAAATGTACATTTCCTTTGCATCTTCATAATAAATATGAATATATTGAAGACAAAAACTGTACTCCTTAATTTGTTTCTCATTAAACAAATATTTCACATTTTCCTCAATTAAAAGCGTGCACTTTTATGTGGAGGTCTTCCACCCTTTTTTCTTCTGATTAATTCTCCTATGAAAGATAGATGTCAATCACTTAGAAGAGAACGAACAGAAGAGTGTCTGGACATATTCATAGGCAGTGGCGTAGCGAAGGGGGTGTGGGGGGAAGCGTTTGTCCTGAGCGCAAAGCTATTAGCGGTGCACATTTCAAGGGGACATTGAAGAGCTGATGTAAACGACCTTCGTTAGAAAATATTTTACCTTCACATTCAGCTCTAGTGCGGTTTCCACGTCAGGCTCTGGGGCTTGAATGATGGTCTAGACCACCTTACTTCAATTCTCGGTGCTCCCTGAAAGTCTGTCAAAAGCAGAAAGCCTGATGAGGTGAATATCGCCGCAATCCCCGCAGTAGACGCGACTGTTAATACAAAAGACCCAATATTGCAGCATTTCTAGGATAAGCAAACTCTACATTGTCCAACAGAACCCGACAAATGAACAAGCTTCTGCAAACCGCTCCATCATCGTCCAGAGCCAAGAAACCTCGTGTTGATCCCGTGGCATTGGATCAACATCAAGAACGTCAAGTGATCTCTGCTACCGTCACCTAACCATCGCTACCGATATCTCTGAGTCTGCCCGTAGATGGGGGAGTCGCCCTATAGTTGTGACATTTTCAGCATTGCCAGCGTGGGAGGTTGTTGGTAAAATGAGGTAGCCGTCTATAGCTCGCATAGATCGAGTCGTCATAAGTATTGGGGTTATGGACGGCCCCGGTTTCACTACACACGAGTTAAAACCCATAATTGCTCAACCGCCCATGCCAGTGGAATCATCCAAATTACTATCTCATCTCCCAAACAAAGAAAGGTAGCTGCAGTCCCAATCATAACAGTCTTAGCACACGCTAAAAGTCATCAGGCGAAACAGCACAGAAAGTGAACACAGCCATCTGTTTCCCGTCATACGATATCATCATTCATCGTAAGCAATCGGAAGATCGAAACATAATCAGAACGGATGAGACGCACAGCTCACGGTGTGCACAGAGCACTTAACTCAGTAGCTCCGGCACGACGCCGGACTTGGAATGTGAGGAAACTGCAACAAGTAACACATTTCAGACACATTCTTTAACGGTTCCTGCCGCCTATACGCCACAAGGACCGGAAGTTCCTGGTGCATATGTAAGTTATTTGATATTGGCTGTCCGTCTTTGTCATTTATGAACTCAGTAGGATCGTGGTTTTCTTTTCTCGCTCTTGTTGCTTTTAAAGCTTTGTAGAAGTCTCTTTTGGATGTCTCTTTGTTCATTGTAATAAAAAAAATGTCTTCCAAACATGGCAACTATTTCTGCACATACAGGTCTGCTTACGATCGCAACTCCGATATTGGTCTTCGTTCGAGCTGCTCCCGTTCCATGTATGTTTACCATGGCTAAGTAAATATATCGTTTCATGTATTGGGGTGTCTTAGCGGGCAGGCTCAGAGGTACTGGTGGCGACAGGTTGACTCACTTCAAATCTTATACACTATATTTACTACTATTATCTACTATAGTTGTATTTTTAGATCTATATTCCCATTCAGTCGGCCTGTATACTGGAGCTGTCCATTCATTCCCAGTCAGTTGAAAGCAGGGTCGCGGGGTCGACGCAGGTACAGTTTCTCCTTTTTTTTTTTTTTTTTTTTTTTTTTTTAACGAAAATATAACTCTGACCTATTGACTACATAACGAATGCACAGGGGCATATGTTCGACTTGCACCTCCTCGGGAGACCCAATCAAATGTGATAAGTGCTGCAGAGATGTTTTTTATTCCTTGGTATTTCTCTAGAATGCCGTGACCATGTGTCGTGAAGAGATTGACTTCGTGATAGGTTCCAACTTGTCGGGCTAGCAGTTCACTTCTTCAGCGATCACCTGTTAAGTTGACTTGGACGGCGTCACGTGACGAACTTCACAGCCTGATGCTTGATTTCGCACTGGCTAACTTTTAAGTGCTTTAAAAAAAAGCAATGCTTATCCGCGCTGTTATTACTTGTCCAAACTATTAGCCATGTTTCCTATTTCCACAGTTTTTATATATCGACCGGGAACTGTCCATCGGCGGGGTGGGGAGGGGGGTGGAGAATCTGCACTTTGTGAATAACAAAGCTAAAGCTCAATTACCACGGTACTTTTATGCTTTTAATATCATTACTTTTACAGGGTGTCTGACTGCCATTACTTTTACAGGGTGTGTGACTGTCATTACTTTTACAGGGTGTGTGACTGTCATTACTTTTTTAGGCTGTGTGGCTGTCATTACTTTTACAGGGTGTCTGACTGCCATTACTTTTACAGGGTGTGTGACTGTCATTACTTTTACAGGGTGTGTGACTGTCATTACTTTTACAGGGTGTCTGACTGCCATTACTTTTATAGGCTGTGTGACTGTCATTACTTTTACAGGGTGTCTGACTGCCATTACTTTTATAGGCTGTGTGACTGTCATTACTTTTATAGGGTGTGTGACTGTCATTACTTTTATAGGGTGTGTGACTGTCATTACTTTTATAGGGTGTGTGACTGTCATTACTTTTACAGGGTGTCTGACTGTCATTACTTTTATAGGGTGTGTGACTGTCATTACTTTGATAGGGTGTCTGACTGTCATTACTTTTATAGGGTGTGTGACTGTCATTACTTTTATAGGGTGTGTGACTGTCATTACTTTTATAGGGTGTCTGACTGTCATTACTTTTATAGGGTGTCTGACTGTAATTACTTTTATAGGGTGTGTGACTGTCATTACTTTGATAGGGTGTCTGACTGTCATTACTTTTATAGGGTGTCTGACTGTCATTACTTTTATAGGGTGTGTGACTGTCATTACTTTGATAGGGTGTCTGACTGTCATTACTTTTATAGGGTGTCTGACTGTCATTATTTTTATAGGATGTCTGACTGTCATTACTTTTATAGGGTGTCTGACTGTCATTACTTTTATAGGGTGTCTGACTGTCATTATTTTATAGGGTGTCTGACTGTCATTATTTTTATAGGGTGTCTGACTGTCATTACTTTGATAGGGTGTCTGACTGTCATTACTTTTATAGGGTGTGTGACTGTCATTACTTTTATAGGGTGTGTGACTGTCATTACTTTTATAGGGTATCTGACTGTCATTACTTTTATAGGGTGTCTGACTGTAATTACTTTTATAGGGTGTGTGACTGTCATTACTTTGATAGGGTGTCTGACTGTCATTACTTTTATAGGGTGTCTGACTGTCATTACTTTTATAGGGTGTGTGACTGTCATTACTTTGATAGGGTGTCTGACTGTCATTACTTTTATAGGGTGTCTGACTGTCATTATTTTTATAGGATGTCTGACTGTCATTACTTTTATAGGGTGTCTGACTGTCATTACTTTTATAGGGTGTCTGACTGTCATTATTTTATAGGGTGTCTGACTGTCATTATTTTTATAGGGTGTCTGACTGTCATTACTTTGATAGGGTGTCTGACTGTCATTACTTTTATAGGGTGTGTGACTGTCATTACTTTTATAGGGTGTCTGACTGTCATTACTTTTATAGGGTGTCTGACTGTCATTATTTTATAGGGTGTCTGACTGTCATTACTTTTATAGGGTGTCTGACTGTAATTACTTTTACAGGGTGTCTGACTGCCATCACTTTTATAGGGTGTCTGACTGCCCTTACTTTTATAGGGTGTCTGACTGCCCTTACTTTTATAGGGTGTCTGACTGTCATTACTTTTATAGGGTGTCTGACTGTCATTACTTTTATAGGGTGTCTGACTGTAATTACTTTTATAGGGTGTCTGACTGTAATTACTTTTACAGGGTGTCTGACTGCCCTTACTTTTATAGTGTGTCTGACTGCCCTTACTTTTATAGTGTGTCTGACTGCCCTTACGTTTATAGTGTGTCTGACTGCCCTTACGTTTATAGTGTGTCTGACTGCCCTTACGTTTATAGGGTAAATGACTGCCCTTACTTTTATAGGGTGTCTGACTGCCATTACGTTTAGAGTATGTTTGACTAGTCATAATTTTGTACCATATTTGATTGTTATTACTTTTACAGCTTGTCATTATTGTCATTACTTGTAAAGCTTGTTTGACTATCTTTACTTGTTGGCTATTATCTCCATTTATTTACATTTATTTTGCCATAACCGTTGTTTTTTGCTTCTTCCTTTCTTTCAAAGGCTTTCACTCAACATGAACGGGTTTGTTATATTTACTATTACCGTACAGGTGTGCCCATTCCTTCTTATATTAGTTTCATCCACTTCTTTTCCATTACAGTCTTCATTCCAACGTTGTGCTACCAATGCTAGACTCAAGAACAATAAAATAATTAACCAATATCAAAATGAAATCTGTTAGACGCAGGACAGGAAACAGACTGACAGATAATATCAAAAATGAAAAGCTCAGAAAAAATCAGGAATAATTTCCGCCATTGAGAACATAACGAAACATAAGATGGTCACGTTTAGCCACGTGATACGACAGAAAGGTAAAAACACAACACAGTGAACTTTTAGCAAACGCTACGAGAACACTCGACCGTTGGCCCACCAGGAAAAAGATGAACTCATGGAATATAAGAACAAAAGATGAAATTCTCCCCCCCCCCCCCCCAAACCCCCCCCCCCCCCCCACCTCGACGCTGTAAGGCAAATGAGGAAACTACGCTCTCTGTTCGTCAGCGTCGCTGTGTACTCTTATTATATTCATCCTTCCTTCAGACAATATTAGACTGTACACTCGTTTCTTGCTTAGTGACGTCACAAGGAAAATACTGCACCAACAGGAGCAATTATTTTAAGTGTTAACTTCCGGGTGTGATAGAAATACTGGAACCGCGACAGTAGAACAGGCCAGCCAAAGAGCAAACGTCGCACTTCATCTCTCTCCTCGACGCTTAAAAGGCATATCAGAAAATAAGCAGAAGATTGTATAGCTTCAATATCAAACAGGATTTCAAAACAATTGTTGACGAGAGTACCACACAAGGAAAAAATAGCACAGAATGTGCAAGCAAAGTATGAAATATGATAGCTATATCTACAGCCTAGAAATATGTGTAAACTAATTAAAATGAATAAATAAACGTTGTTTGTCAACAAATATATAAATAGATGATGCAGGTTTAGTAAAGCCAAGATTTATTATAAATGTTTGATGTAAATAGGATCTACTTTAGCTCTATGTTTGATGTAAATAGGATCTACTTTAGCTCTATGTTTGATTTAAATAAGATCTACTTTAGCTCTATGTTTGATTTAAATAGGATCTACACTTTAGCTCCATGTTTGATATCAAAATGGCCTACTTTAGATCCATGTTTGACGTCAATACCGCCTACTTTATCGCTATGTTTGATGTCAATACGGTCTACTTTAGCTCCACGTTTGATGTCAACATGATCTACCTTATCTCCATGTTTGATATCATTATGATCTACTTTATCTCCATGTTTGATGTCAACACGGCCTACTTTATCTCCATGTTTGAAGTCAATACGGCCTAATTTAGCTCCATGTTTGATATCAATACGGCCTACTTGATTCCATGTTTGATGTCAATAGGATCTACTTTTTAGCTCCATGTTTGATGTCAATACGGTCTACTTTATCTCAATGTTTGATGTCAATAAGTTCTACTTTATCTCCATGTGTGATGTCAATACGGTCTACTTTATCTCCATGTTTGATGTCAATACAGTCTACTTTAGCTATCTGTTTGATGTCAATACGGTCTACTTTATCTCCATGTTTGATGTCAATACGGCCAACTGTATCTCTATGTTTGATGTCAATACGGTCTACTTTATCTCCATGTTTGATGTCAATAAGTTCTACTTTATCTCCATGTGTGATGTCAATACGGTCTACTTTATCTCCATGTTTGATGTCAATACAGTCTACATTAGCTACCTGTTTGATGTCAATACGGTCTACTTTATCTCCATGTTTGATGTCAATACGGCCCACTGTATCTCTATGTTTGATGTCAATACGGCCTAATTTAGCTCCATGTTTGATGTCAATACGGCCTACTTGATCTCCATGTTTGATGTCAATAGGATCTACTTTTTAGCTTCATGTTTGATGTCAATACGGTCTACTTTATCTCCATGTTTGATGTCAATAAGGTCTACTTTATCTCCATGTGTGATGTCAATACGGTCTACTTTATCTCCATGTTTGATGTCAATAAGGTCTTCTTTATCTCCATGTGTGATGTCAATACGGTCTACTTTATCTCCATGTTTGATGTCAATACGGCCAACTGTATCTCTATGTTTGATGTCAATACGGTCTACTTTACCTACATGTTTGATGTTAATACGGTCTACTTTATCTCCATGTTTGATGTCAATACGGTCTACTTTACCTACATGTTTGATGTTAATACGGTCTACTTTATCTCCATATTTGATGTCAATACGGTCTACTTTATCTCCATGTTTGATGTCAATACGGTCTACTTTTTAGCTCCATGTTTGATGTCAATACGGCCTGTTTTATCTCCATGTTTGATGTCAATACGGTCTACTTTATCTCCGTGTTTGATGTCAATACGGCCTATTTTATCCCCATGTTTGATGTCAATACAGTCTACTTTATCTCCATGTTTGATGTCAATACGGTCTACTTTATCTACATGTTTGATGTCAATACGGTCTACTTTATCTCCATGTTTGATTTAAATAGGATCAACTTTATCTCAGTGTTTGATGTCAGTACGGTCTACTTTAGCTCCATGTTTGATGTCAAAATGATCTACTTTATCTCCATTTTTTATTTCAGTATGATCTACTCTAGCTTCATGTTTAATGTTAATTGGCCTACTTTAGCTCCATGTTTGATGCCAATACTTGTCCATGCCTTGACACCAAGCTAAGTAGTTAGTATTTTATCTCTTTGTTGTTCCCGATCTCTCATTCCACGTGCTTTGCCAGTTGTAATCCAAGTATGCAACTTTCATCTTCTCATGGTGTGCCCGAAAAGTGTCTATTGTTTCTGTTTTATGTTTTTTAGAAACTGCGTTTTTTGTGTGTTCGTTGGTCTTTTTAGCTGTCCAGGAGCAAACCTCTGATCTCCGTTACTTGTTCCAAGGACAGTAATCTGGTGCAGCTCACATGTTGGATTGTATGACAACATTCATGACGATATGAGTATATTAATAGACGAACAATCTAATTATATGAATCGTAAAATGTGACAAATGTTTTCAACTTCTTACCAAATAACGAAAATAGTAATACATGAATAAATCGTTCCAAAATAACCAAACGTTTCAAATCTTTCGAAAGCAGCAGTAATCGTGTCAAATCTTACGAAAGCAGCAGTAATCGTGTCAAATCTTTCAAAAGTAGCAGCAAATCGTGTCAAATCTTTCGAAAGTAGCAGCAAATCGTGTCAAAACTTTCGGAAGTCGCAAATTGTATATAATTGTTTAAAAGCAGCAAATTCGTCATCGGTGGCGTCAAGGACATACGTAATAATCTTGGACGTGTGTAATCATGGACGTGTGTAATCATGAAGGTGTGTAATCATGTATGTATGTAATCATGGCGTACCAACTTATGTTCGAATATAACACATATATAATTATGAACGTGTCTAATGACGAAGACATACACATATACATTAAGAGCTATATACTTTTCGACGCTTATAACCAACCATTCGCGTGCATTACACTTTTCCACCGACGCTGTGAAACTAACCGATACTTTAAATGATGACCGATGATACACTGTGATTAATTACCAAGGTCACCTCTGATATTATCAGCCCATTTTAGTCCTTGTCTTTGTTTGTCTCCTACTTTTTTTTTGGTCTATATTTTTCATTGTAAAATGACTTTCAGTATGGCTATCTAATTATTATAGAGCATATCGTAGTTATTGGGAACCGCGATAGCTCAGTGGTTAGTGAACTGGACTACCACGGACAAGGGGTAGGGTTCGATCCCAATCGACGGCTTCCGGGTTCACCCAGCCTTAAATGGGTACCGGATTTTTTTCTGGGAAAGTAAATCAGCACGAGCGTAATACTGACCACATTACCCCAAAAATCATGTGCTGAAGGTCTGTAAAATATAGGGTCACTAACATCATATGTCCCTATACGCCACTTGGCGTGAATGGGGTACTTTACTTACTTCTATATCGTAGTTATTAGATGCGATTCTGAAGCGCAAATGTGTGTTAGTGTTAAAATATATGAAGGTTTGTTGTAATGGGTAGCGTTAGTGTTGAAATGTATGAAGGTTTGTTATTGAGTTATTGAGTTATTTGCGGGTCATCATCATTGCACTCCGAACATGTCCATAGGTGCTCAGATCCCCTCCTCAGCAATTCCCTCAGTGTCCAGCGACTGACGACTCCAGTTCTATGTTGGTTGATAAGTCTTCTTACACGACCACTAAGTTTCTCATTTCTCGCTGTGCCCATCTTAACTCCCATCTCTTTCATCCGAAGAAGTGACGTGGATCTGTTTTTGTTGAAGTCATTTGCTCTTCCCACATCTCGGAGGGCATTGATGATGTCCGCCCGATCCATTGGTTGCCCGTCCTCAACGACAGCGCAGCTGGCCAACCTGTCCGCTTTTTCATTTCCCCGTACTCCCGCATGTCCAGGGACATAGACAAAGGTGACCTTACGTATTTTGGATTTCTGCAACGACTCTACCCATTGCATGCGTACAGAGCCCGCCTCCACTTTTTTATCGTGCTCATAGAATCACTCAGTATACATGCGTGGGTGTAGTCTTGTGACTCTAACCATTTGAATGCCTTGGTCACTGCCATCGCCTCCATTGTCATGCTACTCGTGGTCATGGCGTATGCTTCACTGTCTTCCTTGACTATTCTGCCTGCCGAGCGTGCTGTAAATGCCCATGTACTTCCTTGGTGTCGTCTTACAGACTGTATTGACATCATGAAGGTTTGTTGTAATGGGTAACGTTAGTGTTGAAATATATGAAGGTTTGCTGTAATGGGTAGCGTTAGTGTTGAAATGTATGCAGGTTTGTTGTAATGGGTAACGTTAGTGTTGAAATGTATGCAGGTTTGTTGTAATGGGTAACGTTAGTGTTGAAATGTATGCAGGTTTGTTTGTAATGGGTAGCGTTAGTGTTGAAATGTATGAAGGTTTGTTGTAATGGGTGGCGTTAGTGTTGAAATGTATGCAGATTTTGTTGTAATGGGTAGCGTTAATGTTGAAATGTATGCAGAATTGTTGTAATGGGTACTGTTAGTGTTGAAATGTATGAAGGTTTGTTATAATGGGTAGCGTTAGTGTTGGAATGTATGAAGGTTTGTTATAATGGGTAGCGTTAGTGTTGAAATGTATGCAGGTTTGTTGTAATGGGTAGCGTTAGTGTTGAAATGTATGAAGGTTTGTTGTAATGGGTAGCGTTGGTGCTGAAATGTATGAAGGTTTGCTGTAATGGGTAGCGTTAGTGTTGAAATGTATGCAGGTTTGTTGTAATGGGTAGCGTTAGTGTTGAAATGTATGAAGGTTTGTTGTAATGGGTAGCGTTAGTGTTGAAATGTATGAAGGTTTGTTGTAATGGGTAGTGTTAGTGTTGAAATGTATGCAGAATTGTTGTAATGGGTAGCGTTAGTGTTGAAATGTATGAAGGTTTGTTGTAATGGGTAGCGTTAGTGTTGAAATGTAGGCAGGTTTGTTGTAATGGGTAGCGTTAGTGTTGAAATGTATGAAGGTTTGCTGTAATGGGTAGCGTTAGTGTTGAAATGTATGCAGGTTTGTTATAACGGGTAGTGTTAGTGTTGAAATGTATGAAGGTTTGTTGTAATGGGTAACGTTAGTGTTGAAATGTATGAAGGTTTGTTGTAATGGGTAGCGTTAGTGTTGAAATGTATGGAGGTTTGTTGTAATGGGTAGCGTTAGTGTTGAAATGTATGAAGGTTTGTTGTAATGGGTAGCGTTAGTGTTGAAATGTATGATGGTTTGTTGTAATGGGTAGCGTTAGTGTTGAAATGTATGAAGGTTTGTTGTAATGGGTAGCGTTAGTGTTGAAATGTATGCAGGTTTGTTGTAATGGGTAACGTTAGTGTTGAAATGTATGCAGGTTTGTTGTAATGGGTAACGTTAGTGTTGAAATGTATGCAGGTTTGTTGTAATGGGTAGCGTTAGTGTTGAAATGTATGAAGGTTTGTTGTAATGGGTAGCGTTAGTGTTGAAATGTATGATGGTTTGTTGTAATGGGTAGCGTTAGTGTTGAAATGTATGAAGGTTTGTTGTAATGGGTAGCGTTAGTGTTGAAATGTATGCAGGTTTGTTGTAATGGGTAACGTTAGTGTTGAAATGTATGCAGGTTTGTTGTAATGGGTAACGTTAGTGTTGAAATGTATGCAGGTTTGTTGTAATGGGTAACGTTAGTGTTGAAATGTATGAAGGTTTGTTGTAATGGGTAGCGTTAGTGGTGAAATTTATGAAGGTTTGTTATAATGGGTAGCGTTAGAGTTGAAATACTCAGCACGCCTTAGCTCCCCTCTACCACCACCTACCTCTTGCTCTCCCCCCCCCCCCCCCATACAAAAAACAAGAAAAGAATACAAATCTTGTCTTTAGTATCTCATCTGCCATTATTCTACAGAAATCATTGCTATCTGGAGCAGAATGCTCCCATTTGCTGAATCCAATGAGAAACCTGTCAACTTAGCTTGTTTGAGATCAACAAGGGCAAGTGGGACGGTCCTGTTTATGCAAATACTCGTTTTGTGCATTCGGAGCCGCCGCTGGTTATTCATACGATAAGTGAACTTCAGCTTGTGTTAATCCGACGTCGCTCTGTGCACGCATGGATGTCAAGAGAGAACAAGCATGAACTTAGCAGTCTTATGAAGATAACAAGGAGAATTTATTGAAAAAAATGTAGTGACTAGTGATGTAAACCAAGATAGCTGCACAAAAGAATCAAAGGATAAACATTGACCACAAAAGAATCAAAGGATAAACATTGATCCCAAAAGAATCAAAGGATAAACATTGACCACAAAAGAATCAAAGGATAAACATTGACCACAAAACAAGCAAAGAATAAATATTGACCACAAAAGAATCAAAGGATAAATATTGACCACAAAAGAAGCAAATGATAAAGATTGACAAAAGAAGCAAAAGATAAACATTGACCACAAAAGAATCAAAGGATAAAAATTGACCACAAAAGAAGCAAATGATAAACATTGACCACAAAAGAAGCAAAGAATAAAGATTGACCACAAAAGAAGCAAATGATAAACATTGACCACAAAAGAAGCAAATGATAAACATTGACCACAAAAGAAGCAAAGAATAAAGATTGACCACAAAGAAGCAAATGATAAACATTGACCACAAAAGAAGCAAATTATAAACATTGACCACAAAAGAAGCAAATTATAAACATTGACCACAAAAGAAGCAAAGGATAAACATTGACCACAAAAGAAGTAAAGGATAAAGATTGACCACAAAAGAAGCAAATGATAAACATTGACCACAAAAGAAGCAAAGGATAAAGATTGACCACAAAAGAAGCAAATGATAAACATTGACCACAAAAGAAGCAAATGATAAACATTGACCACAAAAGAAGCAAAGGATAAACATTGACCACAAAAGAAGCAAAGCATAAAGATTGACCGCAGAAGAAGCAAATGATAAACATTGACCGCAAAAGAAGCAAATGATAAACATTGACCACAAAAGAAGCAAATTATAAACATTGACCACAAAAGAAGCAAATGATAAACATTGACCACAAAAGAAGCAAAGGATAAACATTGACCGCAAAAGAAGCAAAGGATAAACATTGACCGCAAAAAAAGTTGAACTGAAAATGAAGCAGCCGTCCAGATTCGACGGGAACGAAGACTGCAAGAGTAGCCTCTACAAGATCCTCATTAAATATGTTGTCTTTCTACACTGGTGTGAAAACATAACTCATCATCATCATCAGGTACCGGGCCTGCTGGCGTAAGTGATCATGTCTCTCCACAACTTTCGATCACGATAGTTATTTATCATTTCTGTTGTTGACCTTCTGCCAGGTCATTCTCTCAAGCTGTCTGTTATTGTTTTTCTTTGCTTCCCTCTATCTCTTCGACCCTCAATTTCTCCAGTTGTTACAATATATTCCAGTTGTTCTCTTCTCATTACATGGCCAAAAAATGATGATTGTTTCTTCCTAATATTGGAAATTAGCTCTCTTTTGCTTTGACCTCTCTCAGAACATTTTTATTACTCTTCTTAGCTGTCCATGGTACTCTCAATATTCTTCTGTAAAACCACATTTCTATAGACTCCAGTGATTTTCTTGTCTGTTGTCCTACTGTCCATGATTCACATCCATATGTTAAGACTGGCTCTACATAACATTTAAGAACTCTTTTTCTTGTTTCTATTGTCAAAAATGGATTGCATAGTATCTTCCTCATTTTTTGGAAAGCTGCTTTTGCCTGAGCCATTCTACATCTCACCTCTTTTGTACACCTTCCGTCTGAGGTTAACAAAGTTCCCAAATATTTAAATTAATTTACCTGTTTTAATATTGTTCCACTTGTCTTTATTTTGCACTGAGGTGATGTCTTTTTCTTTGTTGTTACCATTACTTCTGTCTTTTTACTGTTAAGACTGAGTCCTTTATTTTTGCTTTCTTTCACTATAATGTCCAACATTTCTTGTAACTCATTTTCACTCTTAGCGATTAGGACTGTATCATCAGCATACCTTAGATTATTTATATTATGATACAATCATGAATCGCCACAACAATAGATAACATAACAACGACGATAATTTCAACAGGAATTCTTGTTATCTAAAATATCATTAATATGCTTATGTAACCCTTTCCGTACTTAGAGCCACGTATGTAGCAACCATTTATAGTAGCACGATAACCCATAGCTATAGCACGCATTTTACTAACAGGCTCTGCGAGTGACTCAACAACAGGATGTTCTCTTCCTGCTAAGGAAGAAACTTAAGCTATGACTTCTCAAGTTTAGAGATAAAAGAAGAGGTTTGAAGATAACATAAAGAAATGGACAAATCTGGGCGCCTTCGACTGTCACGCAGCTGTGAGAGAGGTGCAGATTGCTGATTGTAGACACGCGTGCCCCTACGATCACTATTAATTCAGCAACAAGAGAAAGGGGGGGATGTGTTAGATACAAATAATATAATTATCTCTGATAGATAAAAGGGAGCCATGATAGCTCAGTTGTTAGTGAACTGGACTACAAAGGAGAAGAGGTAGGGTTCGATCCCAACCGACGGCTTCCGGATTCACTCAGCCTTTAATGGGTACCGGATTTTTTTCTGGGAAAGTAAAGCGGCACGGGCGTAATACCGACCACATTACCCCAAAAATCATGTGCCGAAGGTCTGTAAAATGTATTGTCACTAACACCATATTCCCGATACGCCACTTGGCGTGACGGGGGTACTTTACTTTTTTTTTTTACTCTGATAGATAAAAGCTAAGAGCATCACATGACATTACTATCTGTAGGAGTTATCGGTCCTCGTATCATACTTACCACAACCTGTTGCCCGGTGTCAATCTCTTTCGGGAAAACAACTCGATGTTTCTCACTTCCCGAACTTGTCTACTTAAATAAAACGACAATATTTGTAACACAGTTTCATGTTAATTATTTCACAGACACAAAAAAGATAACCGATTTCTCTCTCATCGTTTGAAACAAGAAACATCAACAAGTGATTCCAATTATTATAATGTAAACAAATATTGTGACGATCTTGTGATTGCGTGAAAAGATAACCATTTTCTATGCTCATTTTTGCTACATTTGTAATGCACTTGCTATCAAAACTCATTAACTCAATAACATAAATGATTGCCGTAAGTACACTTCCGCTTGCTGTAATTACACTATTGCTGTAATTACACTATTGCTGTAATTACACTATTGCTGTAATTACACTATTGCTGTAATTACATTATTGCTGTAATTACACTATTGCTGTAATTACACTAGGGAGCCGCGATAGCTCAGTGGTTAGTGAACTGGACTTCAAAGGACAAAGGGTAGGGTTCGATTCCAACCGACTCACCCAGCCTTTAATGGGTACCGGATTTTTTTCTGGGAAAGTAAAGCGGTACGGGCGTAATACCGACCACATTACCCCAAAAATCATGTGCCGAAGGTCTGTAAAATTTATGGTCACTAACACCATATTCCCTATACGCCATTTGGCGTGACGGGGGTACTTTACTTTTTTTTACTGTAATAACACTGACTGTTGCTGTAATTACACTGACTATTTAAGTAATTACACTGATATAGTTTATTTTATTGAATTTATTTTCACTGTCATTACACTAACAATTACTATAATTATACTGATAATTGTTGTTAATTACAGAGACGATTGCTGTAATTACACTAATTATTGCAACAAATACTATAAACGTTGCTTTAGCTAGGATTACATTTGAAATAATTGCCTAGATAGTTGCTATAGATTTATCGACGCTCATTACAATCACAAACAACGTGTTTGCTGTCAAACACTCATCTTTGCTGTCAAACACTCATCGTTGCTGTTAAACACTCATCGTTGCTGTCAAACACTCATCGTTGCTATCAAACATTCATCGTTGCTGTCAAACATTCATCGTTGCTATCAAACACTCATCGTTGCTGTCAAACACTCATCGTTGCTGTCAAACACTCATCGTTGCTGTCAAACACTCATCGTTGCTATCAAACACTCATCTTTGCTGTCAAACATTCATCGTTGCTGTCAAACACTCATCGTTGCTGTCAAACACTCATCGTTGCTGTCAAACACTCATCGTTGCTGTCAAACACTCATCGTTGCTGTCAAACACTCATCGTTGCTATCAAACACTCATCTTTGCTGTCAAACATTCATCGTTGCTGTCAAACACTCATCGTTGCTGTCAAACACTCATCGTTGCTGTCAAACACTCATCGTTGCTGTCAAACACTCATCGTTGCTATCAAACATTCATCGTTGCTGTCAAACACTCAACGTTGCTGTCAAACATTCATCGTTGCTGTCAAACACTCATCGTTGCTGTCAAACACTCATCGTTGCTGTAAACTCTTCGTTGCTGTCAAACACTCATCGTTGCTGTCAAACACTCATCGTTGCTGTCAAACATTCATCGTTGTTGTCAAACACTCTCCTCTTTGCTATCAGTAAAATATTACTTTCTGCAGCTACATCGATAGTTGCTGTATTTACGTGTGCAACAAACACACTTGACATGACTGCATTGAAGCATGTTGCACTTACATTGACGCCCGATGTACTTGCACTGAGGTTCACTACAAATACACTGACGCCTGAGGTTCACTTCAAATACACTGACGCTTGTTAACCTTTCATCGACATTTCGAGTTCACCACAAAAGCACTGACACGCGCTAGCTCTCTATGGCTGTAAATAGGCTGACAACTGTTTAACAAAATAAACGAGCGCTTTAAATTGAAAAAAACCTTACTTGTCCAAAACTTTGAATAATGATGTCGCTACTCTGGCATGCAAATTGCAATCACAAGCGTTCTGGTTAATAACAGTTTGTCCAACTGTAGAGAATAGTGATATCATGTGGCGTCCAACTGCCAATCAGCGAGAAGACGGGCCCACGTCGCGTGCTTTCAGTTTGTGAACATTTCCGTGGGAGACATAAGTTACGCAGCGCTGCACAATCTATGTCACATGACCTGGCAGGACTAATTTTATTTTATATTGGGGCTAGATATATATACATTAATATATGAAGTACTGTCACGGGAAGGTTTAATGTGATAGTCACGTTGGGGTCTCGAAATGACTTCATTGTAGGTGTTGAAGTGACTTCATGTTAGAGGGACAATAAATTCGTCATCCTAGCGGTGTGACCGCCGATACACGACAACGTTCTTTACGGATATATAATAAGGCTTGGCCTCTCATTCCTGTCATCCAATTTGCCCTAAATACAATCATGACATCTCTGACTTCCGCAACGTAGTAGAATTCTATTATAGTGAATGTTTATTGTTACGGCTGCTCTTTCTGACGTTGAGTTCAACTGGTGGAACACGTTAGACGGTTACAGACGTGGTTACATTTTAAACTATTCTAGATATGGACAATCACCAGAAACATCGAATTAATTATTAATCTTGTGATCTGACGTCAGATGAATCTATTAGTTTACAATACCGTGGCATATCACTGCTGAACCAAGTAAGAAAAATGTATGCCAAGGTTATAGAAACCACATTAAGACCTATTATAGAATCCCAGCTGGCGGAAGAACAGATGGGGTTAGAAAAAAAACCCACCGATGATTGTTTAGCACACAATCTCCGATCATTTGGAAACTGCTTGGCAACTATTGTATCAGAATCTCCGGTTATCTCCAATAACTCAGTTTTCATTCCCACGCAATTTGCGTTTTCGGATCGATCAAAAGAACGATTTTTCTATGAGGTAAAGTTTCGGCTCGGAAGTATCACCTCTTGTTACATTGTCTGATGCAGTGGCTACTCTGTTACATTGTCTGAAGCAGTGGCTACACTGTTACATTGTCTGAAGCAGTGGCTACACTGTTACATTGTCTGAAGCAGTGGCTACTCTGTTACATTGTCTGAAGTAGTGGCTACTCTGTTACATTGTCTGAAGCAGTGGCTACACTGTTACATTGTCTGAAGCAGTGGCTACACTGTTACATTGTCTGAAGCAGTGGCTACACTGTTACATTGTCTGAAGCAGTGGCTACACTGTTATACTACTATTTACTGAACACTAAAGAACATGCAGACAAGATTGACTGATCAGTGAAAGTGTGCCATTGATTTATTTTCTTTAATGAAAACCATCGAACGGGACCACCAAGTAAGTCTCGCGGCCCATGGGGTGGCCAAGTCAAGTGAACAAATGTCGACACGCAACCCCTATAAAGAGAGCATCTGCTGCACCCTTGCAACCACAAGTCCTGTAAAGAGAGCATCTACTACACCCTTTCAACCACAAGTCCTGTCAAAACAGCATCTGCTGCACCCTTTCAACCACAAGTCCTGTCAAAACAGCATCTACTACACCCTTTCAACCACAAGTCCTGTCAAAACAGCATCTGCTGCACCCTTTCAACCACAAGTCCTGTAAAAACAGCATCTGCTGCACCCTTGCAACCACAAGTCCTGTAAAAACAGCATCTGCTGCACCCTTGCAACCACAAGTCATGTAAAGAGAGCATCTGCTGCACCCTTGCAACCACAAGTCATGTAAAGAGAGCATCTGCTGCACCCTTTCAACCACAAGTCATGTAAAGAGAGCATCTGCTACACCCTTGCAACCACATGTCCTGTAAAAAGAGTATCCGCTACACCCTAGCAAACAAAAATCCTGTAAAGAGAGCATCTGCTACACCCTAGCAACCACAAGTCCTGTAAAGAGAGCATCCGCTACACCCTAGCAACCACAAGTCCTGTAAAGAGAGCATCTGCTACACCCTAGCAACCACAAGTCCTGTAAAGAGAGCATCTACTACACCTTTGCAACCACAAGTCCTGTAAAGAGAGCATCTACTACACCTTTGCAACCACAACTCATGCAACAAAATCACACATTAGTCGGAGTACATAAGCTTTTTAGGCGGGCAGCGTCTAGGTCTGCTGTAGGACTCAGCATAAAATAACATTCAAATAACGTGGTTAGCCAGGATAACGATACTTTTATCAATGAAAGGATATAGCGAGCATGTGTCAACATAACTGATGGAAACACCTAAACTATATACAAATTGTGCAATGATCTCCAAGTCGAAGACAAAGCAATCAAAGGGATGGACAAGAATGCTACTATCGGAATTATATATCCGCCGATGCAACAACGAAATGCAGCAGTGATTGAAAATAACAATAAATAATATCTTAACAACGAGAAATGTACAGTCCGTCACAAGTTAAACAGCCACAACAGACATCAACAAAACACTGTTCCCAGCATTCCATCGCGTGCAACCTGCCTATTCCGAAACAATAAATGCTGCTTCGAAAAACACAGGGGCGCCATCTTGAACAACATATTTAATTCGACAAATTCAAAGGAGCCGGGATGTTCATCACAAAAAATCTCATATTATCAATCAAGGCCAAACAGACCAGAGTATCCCCAAATAGTGAAAATATGAAGTCTCAGATCTCATCAAACATGTTATTTACCTTTGCAGGATTATCCTGACAATGGCTCGAGAAGATTCCCTTTTGATGATTAAATGTCCCCTTGTTGTTGAGCTCCCTATAACAAGATTCCAACATTGAGCCCTGTATACCAAGATTCCTATAACGAGATTCCTATAACGAGATTCCTATAACGAGATTCCTATAAAAAGATTCCTATAGCGAGATTCCTATAACGAGATTCCTATAGCGAGATTCCTATAACGAGATTCCTATAGCGAGATTCCTATAACGAGATTCCTATAGCGAGATTCATATAACGAGATTCCTATAGCGAGATTCCTATAGTGAGATTCCTGTGGCGAGATTCCTATAGCGAGATTCCTATAACGAGCTCCATATAAAAAAAAAAAAGCCAAATCCCCCACATAAATTAATGGCACACATAAAGAGAATGTTTTAAGAGCCTTATTTCACATAAAGAGAATGTTTTAAGAGCCTTATTTCACAAAAAGAGAAAGTTTTAAGAGCCTTATTTCACATAAAGAGAATGTTTTAATAGCCTTATTTCACATAAAGAGAATGTTTTAAGAGCCTTATTTCACATAAAGAGAATGTTTTAAGAGCCTTATTTCACATAAAGAGAATGTTTTAAGAGCCTTATTTCACATAAAGAGAATGTTTTAAGAGCCTTATTTCACATAAAGAGAATGTTTTAAGAGCCTTATTTCACAAAAAGAAAGTGGTTTTCTTTGGTCATGCTATGATTAGAGAAAAAATGGAATGCTAAACTTTCAAAATGGACAAGTTAGTTTTTTGTTATCCATGATATTCTACATGACAAATATCATCGTTATTCATGATATTCTACACAACAAATATCATGAAGTGATAAACTTGTTGATGGTTGATGCCTACAGTTGTTGCAGTGTGACTCAGCCATGAAGGATAATGGGAAGAGTAGAAGAAAATGACGATCGACAGAGGAAGAATAGAATGATACGACGATGATAAGAGGTACAATAGTTTTAGGCGGCGTAGAATGAAAACGAAGACTTAAGGATTAGCAAGGAGACGTTAGGCTATAGGCTACCGAACCCAGATGTTGTGGCGTAACCAACTATAAGACTGCAAGAAAGTACGTACAGGCGTTCAACCTGAACGTGGAAATCCAGACAGTTGTCTATGCTTGTCGATAAAGTTACATAACGCAACGAAGCGGCCGATGGACTCCGAGACCTGCTGATATGAGATAGCTAGTCCAGCCCTGAAACATTCTGAGTTAAGCCGCCAAGGGGCGAGGCTCACCGACGTCGGGACATCTTTATGTTCAGCGGTGGGAAACGCTTTGAGTTCTCTCTGACTTGGAGATCAAAGAATCACCGACGTAAGCTTTAGTTGTGAGGGAACGAAGTTTAGGAAGATTGACAGGTGTCGACAGGACTCCTAAAGCAATAAGACTGTGGACATAATTCAAAGGTGGAGTTAAAGAAACAGTGACTGGAGGCGGACGAAGGATAAGCCGTGTATAGATTAGATTCCCGTGTTCCTTAGCCAGGTGGGAGTGGCTAAGATGGACACAAAAAGACCCGGAGAAGACTTAGACTGACACACAGAACAGAATTTAGACTTACTTAGACTTGACTCGAGACTCAGCACTTACAGACAGTTAACCTTTTACACCACGAAACCAGAGGAGGGCAGATACTAGACAGAATTAGTAGACGAGACCAAAGGAGATTAGATACCTGCCTCAAGGCAGAATTAAGAGTCAGGCAGCTTAAAACGATCGTTTTTTTTTGCTTCTCCTTCCACCCAGGCAGCTCGCGGGTGGAAACCAGTCAGATGAACAGGAGAGAGTAGCGAACCTGCTCGAAATTAGAGTAGGGAAATCAGGAGTTTGACTAAGTCAAAGTTGTTAAAGTTGTAACCAGTTGTTAAAGTTTTGAAGTGGATGTCAACAATAAAGACTATAGTATATTTGTTCGAAAACTATGATGACGAGTTATGTGTGTCTATATATATAAGATATGAAAGAACAAATAACAAGATAGTCAACACGTCACAGAAGATAGACACTGAAGACAGATCAACAAGTTAGAAAGATAAATAGCCAAATAACAAGAAGTCTGCAACACAGTAATGGACAAAATAAATGATGATGCGATGTTTAAGTGATGAGATATGAGAGAAATGGATATCATTCAAGGATGTAAACAGCGGCGGACATTCAGAGGAGACAACGGAGCCCGCGGCTCCTGTAATATTTGATCAGAAAATATAAACAATTACATTGCAGCTCAATGAGTTCAATGCCAGTGTACAACCAGCCACTGTGTTCCCTGGTATAGTCGTGATATAGCTCAAACAACTCAACTCGTTACTAATAGAATTCAATGTCTATGGAGGTCAAACTTACTACAACCGAGCAGTGACATTTATAGACCTTGCATTGTGTATGAGAACTAGCTAGGCCATTTCAACAATTACCTCCTCGTTTCTATGGCAAATTAAAAACAAACAAACAACAAATCAGTTGTCTTTCTGTCTTTTTATTGAAACATATAGAAGTAGTGCCGATGAGGAAAAGAGTTTTTGAAGTGCTGGCTGCAAGAATCACTGCGCTGTGTCTTTATATAAAAAAACCTAAACAAAACAGTAAGAAAATTTAATTGACAGCAAAAAAAACGTTTTTTTTCATAAATTATAATGCAAATAACTAAGATATTATAACGTAAAAGTAATACAATAAAAAATAATTAAAAAAAAAAATGTAAAATTGCAGCAGTGTTTATATTGCAGATTATAAGGTTAAAGTTCAACTTAAAAGTTCAGTCTCATGCCAGGCCTCCTCAAGTTTCAAACTCACCGTCAGCCGCTGTTTGTAGACAAGCAACAGCTTTTTTGAATAATCAAATCAAAGAAATAAAATTCAAAAAGGGAAAATATTCAAGGCCATGACAAAATAAAAAACAGAAAACCTTGACTGCATAGCATATCACATTGCACGAAGACACAATAAATGCACGCACAACAAGGCAAAAAGGGAAAGGAAAAATGTCAGATAAAAATACACAACACAGTGAAGAGCTAACAATTCTGCCTTGTGAATGTTAAACGGTATTCCTATGAAAAGCGTTAAATGAAGTGGACATAGAGAGGGTTTACAAAACTGTTATACAGAAGTGGGTTTGCAGTGTCGGTTCTATTATTGTTTCATACAGGTAAGCAGTACAACCTGTCCGCTCTGCCTTGTGTGTTTGTGGGGGGGGGGGGGGGGGGGTAGGGGAGGGCATTCCTTGAAAGCGGCAAAGCCAAGGGAAGTAAAACTAAACAGAAGCGGAGACCATTAGGTGGTCAGTAATGTTGAACAAGTCCTTCAGGACATCTTCAACAGTGGGACTGGCACCAGACGTAGTATAACAAATCCTTCCGGACATCTACAGTGGGACTGATACCAGACGTAGAATAACAAGTCCTTCCGGACATCTACAGTGGGACTGGCACCAAACGCAACAAAACAAGTTCTTCAGGACATCTACAGTGGGACTGATACCAGACGTAGCATAACAAGTCCTTCCGGACATCTACAGTGGGACTGATACCAGACGTAGCATAACAAGTCCTTCCGGACATCTACAGTGGGACTGACACCAGACGCAACAAAACAAGTTCTTCAGGACATCTACAGTGGGACTGATACCAGACGTAGCATAACAAGTCCTTCCGGACATCTACAGTGGGACTGGCACCAAACGCAGCAAAATAAGTTCTTCAGGACATCTACAGTGGGACTGGCACCAAACGCAGCATAATAAGTTCTTCAGGACATCTACAGTGGGACTGGCACCAGAGGCAACATAACAAGTCCTTCCGGACATCTACAGTGGGACTGGCACCAGACACTAGTATATCAAGTCCTTCCGGACATCTACAGTGGGACTGGCACTAGACGTAGTATATCAAGTCCTTTCTGGCACCTATAGTGGGATTGGCACCAGACGTAGTATATCAAGTCCTTCCGGACATCTACAGTGGGATTGGCATCAGACGTAGTATATCAAGTCCTTTCTGACATCTACAGTGGGACTTGCACCAGACGTAGTATATCAAGTCCTTTCTGGCACCTATAGTGGGATTGGCACCAGACGTAGTATATCAAGTCCTTTCTGACACCTACAGTGGGACTGACACCAGACGTAGCAAGGAGGACCCTGAGGTGTGACTGACTCTCCTTGTCCGGGCATGCCCATCACTTTGCTGCTCAAAGGCTTACAATCACATACGGATGTATCTCTCAAAATAGAGAGCATATTTGTACCATAATCATCGGTATCGTCTCCGCATAGAAGGTTGGCTACCATGGAGCGCCATTCTTCTCCGTCTCTTGCGTTGACAGTGCAGGTTGACATAGGCTGATTTGTTCATCGTTTGAATGTACTCGTCCATGTTAATTTTGATATGCCTCTGCCTCTTTGACCTTGTATTTTCCCCTCCAGGATTACTTTTAGTAGGCTGTTGTGTCTTTTTGTCTTTAGTTGTTCTTTTTTTCATTTTTACTTGTTTTTAAGAATTCAACATATGTTTTATTTTCTTTCCATCCAATACCTCATATTCTTCTATAAATTCACATTATATTGTATATAAGTTTCAAACCGATTAGCAATAGAAACGAAACGTCAATATTTAATAATAAGAAACAGGAAATACTAATTGGAAAATGCTTCAAAGTAATTCTTAAATAAGGAGGAGTCCAAGGAAGACTGGCATATTCGTACACACATACTATACACATATACATACTACATATATAAGTTAGCCAACCCATCGGAGACAGCGGAGATTAACGAGCTTCTATTTGCAGACGACCAGGCACTAATACACGAAAAAGTAGAAGAACCTACTAGAACACTTAAATAGACTCAACAGCACAGGCACTCAATACAACATGAAAATCAACATCAACAGAACAGAAATGAATAATTATATATGAGAAATAGAACATCAACATAACTATAGACGGCAGACAACTAAAACAAGTGGAGGAATTTCAATACATCGGAAGTCTAGTGACAAACGACAATTCACAAACAACATAGACTCAAGATGCAACAATACTTATAAAAGAATCTGACAGATATCAGGACTCTTTTCCAACAATGAAATAACTCTAGAGGCAAAACGGGCACTATACAAGACGATCTTCATCTCAACGTTGTGCTACCAGTGACATACCTGGAATCTAGATACAAAGAACAATAAGAAAAATAACCTCTATTGAGATGAAATGTGTTAGACGAATGACAGGAAACAGTCTGAGAGATAAGATCAGAAATGAAGATCTGAGGAAAAAGAAAATAATTCCCGCCATAGAATATATAATGAAGAAATGATTTGACCACGTGTTAAGGCAGAAATACAAAAACACTACACAGCGAGCCTTCAATAAGCGTTGCAAAGAACACCAGACTCCAGGGCCGACCCAGAAAATAGATGGATTGAGGATCATTAGAAACACTAGGAAACATAACAGCAGGAGAGGCCAAGAGAAGACCAAAAGACCGCAAATGAAATCTCACCTCGACGCTGAAAGGCAAATAAGGAAGGAAAGAAGAAGTAGTACAAACATATATAGGTATGGTATACTCTCTCTCTCTCTCTCTCTCAGTCTTTCTCAGTCTTTCTCTCTCTGTCTTTCCTTCTCTCTCTCTCTCTCTCTCTCTCTCTCTCTCTATCTATCTATCTATCTCGCACGCGCCCATGTATGGAGAATTCAAGGAAAGTCTGCAAAAGTCAGCTCAGCATTTTATGAGGAAGACATTGACAATTTTTATCAATAGCGGCCAAAAAACAAGCAATAAATAGCCTGAGCAGAGCCAAGTATTACTTTACCCCCCCCCCCTCCCCGACCGAGCACAGCCAAATATTACTTTACCCCCTCTCCCCCCACTGAGCAGAGCTAAGTATTACTTTAACCCCCCCCCCCCCCCCCCACCCGAGCAGAGCCAGGTATTATTCAACTTCTCCCCTCGAGCAGAGCCAAGTATTGTTCAACTTCTCCCCTCGAGCAGAGCCAAGTATTATTCTTCTCCCCTCGAGCAGAGCCAAGTAATATTCTTCTCCCCTCGAGCAGAGCCAAGTATTATTCTTCTCCCCTCGAGCAGAGCCAAGTATTGTTCAACTTCTCCCATCGAGCAGAGCCAAGTATTATTCTTCTCCCCTCGAGCAGAGCCAAGTATTATTCAACTTATCCCATCGAGCAGAGCCAAATATTATTCAACTTCTCCCATCGAGCAGAGCCAAGTATTATTCATCTTCTCCCCTCGAGCAGAGCCAAGTATTATTCATCTTCTCCCCTCGAGCAGAGCCAAGTATTATTCAACTTATCCCCTCGAGCAGAACCAAGTATTATTCATCTTCTTCCCTCGAGCAGAGAGAAGTATTATTCATCTTCTCCCCTCGAGCAGAGAGAAGTATTATTAATCTTCTTCCCTCGAGCAGAGAGAAGTATTATTCATCTTTTTCCCTCGAGCAGAGAGAAGTATTATTCATCTTCTTCCCTCGAGCAGAGAGAAGTATTATTCATCTTCTCCCCTCGAGCAGAGCCAAGTATTATTCATCTTCTCCCCTCGAGCAGAGCCAAGTATTATTCATCTTCTTCCCTCGAGCAGAGAGAAGTATTATTCATCTTCTCCCCTCAAGCAGAGCCAAGTATTATTCATCTTCTCCCCTCGAGCAGAGCCAAGTATTATTCATCTTCTCCCCTCGAGCAGAGCCAAGTATTATTCATCTTCTCCCCTCGAGCAGAGCCAAGTATTATTCATCTTCTCCCCTCGAGCAGAGCCAAGTATTATTCATCTTCTCCCCTCGAGCAGAGCCAAGTATTATTCATCTTCTCCCCTCAAGCAGAGCCAAGTATTATTCATCTTCTTCCCTCGAGCAGAGCCAAGTATTATTCATCTTCTCCCCTCGAGCAGAGCCAAGTATCATTCATCTTCTCCCCTCGAGCAGAGCCAAGTATTATTAACCCCCCCCCCCCTCTTCTCGAGATGAACGAACTAAAGGTTGCTTAGCTAACTGTGAATAATGAGGGAGAGGTTGAGCAAATATGTGGTCGTGGTAATAATTACTGTGAATAATGAGGCGGAGGTTGAGCAAATATGCGGTCGTGGTAATAATTACTGTGAATAATGAGGGAGAGGTTGAGCAAATATGCGGTCGTGGTAATAATTACTGTGAATAATGAGGGAGAGGTTGAGCAAATATGTGGTCGTGGTAATAATTACCGTGAATAATGCGGGAGTGTTTGAGCAAATATATGGTCGTGGTAATAATTACCGTAAATAATGAAGGATAGGTTGAGCAAATATGTGGTCGTGGTAATAATTACCGTGAAAAATGTGGGAGAGATTGTGTAAATATGTGGTCGTGGTAATAATTACCGTGAATAATGAGGGAGAGGTTGAGCAAATATGTGGTCGTGGTAATAATTACCGTGAATAATGAGGGAGAGGTTGAGCAAATATATGGTCGTGGTAATAATTACCGTGAATAATGAAGGATAGGTTGAGCAAATATGTGGTCGTGGTAATAATTACCGTGAATAATGAAGGATAGGTTGAGCAAATATGTGGTCGTGGTAATAATTACCGTGAAAAATGTGGAAGAGATTGTGCAAGTATGTGGTCGTGGTAATAATTACCGTGAATAATGAGGGAGAGGTTGAGCAAATATATGGTCGTGGTAATAATTACCGTGAATAATGAAGGATAGGTTGAGCAAATATGTGGTCGTGGTAATAATTACCGTGAAAAATGTGGAAGAGATTGTGCAAGTATGTGGTCGTGGTAATAATTACCGTGAAAAATGTGGAAGAGATTGTGCAAGTATGTGGTCGTGGTAATAATTACCAGTGAAAAATGTGGAAGAGATTGTGCAAGTATGTGGTCGTGGTAATAATTACCGCTAATAATTGGGGAGCTATAGAGTAATACTAAGTTGCAAGATTGCTTTGTTGGCCGTGTGCTCTAGCGCAAGTTTCTAGTGGCAAGGCGCTGTGTCGAAGAGTCCGGCTACGATCCTGTTTCGGGCTGTCTATTGTTCATTGTTTCTTCCTGTTGTTGATTATTTGTGAATTCTTTGAAGTCTTGCACACATCTTCCCCTGAAATAATTCTCCCATCTGTCGCATCGGAAGTTTCCCGCCATAATAACATATATGTATTTGTCTCTGTTCCTGAAACCAACAATTACATCAGAAGCAGACCCAAAGAACATTTAACAGAGATTAAAGTCGTCAGAATAGCAACACGCATGCCCACCTTCTGTCAACATTGCAGTTCCAAACATACAACAATAGATGCAAAACGACACAAGATATAACAAGCTATTCTAATGATTTTCTAGAATCCACCTTTATAGTTCTTCCCAAAAAGCCAGAAGCTAAAAAATGTGATGTATATAGAACAATTAATTGATCTTCTCACATCACAAAGATCATGCTAAGAATCATCTTGAGAAGAACAAGACAAAAGATTAAAAGAAATAACAGACCAGCAATTTGGATATGTACAACGAAAATATTATAGGAATAGTTGCGAAGAACACATGCATTAAAAGGGGGAGGGGGTAAGCAACATATACAACCTCAGGTATGCAGATGAAATCATTTGGGTAAAAATGTGTGTCATAAGTTAGAATGTGAAATGAAGCTACCACAAACATTGTTAGAACTATACCTTGAATAAAACACATATGGAGACGTACAACAAAGTATTCGGGTGTAACTACTTGACTACCTACCACTGTTTCTTCAACACTCGATAGTCTGGCTTCGTTCCTATGTTCCTTCAACACTCGATAGTCTGGCTTCGTTCCTATGTTCCTTCAACACTCGATAGTCTGGCTTCGTTCCTATGTTCCTTCAACACTCGATAGTCTGGCGTCGTTCCTATGTTCCTTCAACACTCGATAGTCTGGCTTCGTTCCTATGTTCCTTCAACACTCGATAGTCTGGCTTCGTTCCTATGTTCCTTCAACACTCGATAGTCTGGCTTCGTTCCTATGTTCCTTCAACACTCGATAGTCTGGCTTCGTTCCTATGTTCCTTCAACACTCGATAGTCTGGCTTCGTTCCTATGTTCCTTCAACACTCGATAGTCTGGCTTCGTTCCTATGTTCCTTCAACACTCGATAGTCTGGCTTCGTTCCTATGTTCCTTCAACACTCGATAGTCTGGCTTCGTTCCTATGTTTCTTCAACACTCGATAGTCTGGCTTCGTTCCTATGTTTCTTCAACACTCGATAGTCTGGCTTCGTTCCTATGTTCCTTCAACACTCGATAGTCTGGCTTCGTTCCATGTTTCTTCAACACTCGATAGTCTGGCTTCGTTCCTATGTTCCTTCAACACTCGATAGTCTGGCTTCGTTCCTATGTTTCTTCAACACTCGAAGTCTGGCTTCGTTCCTATGTTTCTTCAATACTCGATAGTCTGGCTTCGTTCCTATGTTCCTTCAACACTCGATAGTCTGGCTTCGTTCCTATGTTTCTTCAACACTCGATAGTCTGGCTTCGTTCCTATGTTTCTTCAACACTCGATAGTCTGGCTTCGTTCCTATGTTTCTTCAACACTCGATAGTCTGGCTTCGTTCCTATGTTTCTTCAACACTCGATAGTCTGGCTTCGTTCCTATGTTTCTTCAACACTCGATAGTCTGGCTTCGTTCCTATGTTTCTTCAACACTCGATAGTCTGGCTTCGTTCCTATGTTTCTTCAACACTCGACAGTCTGGCTTCGTTCCTATGTTCCTTCAACACTCGATAGTCTGGCTTCGTTCCTATGTTCCTTCAACACTCGATAGTCTGGCTTCGTTCCTATGTTCCTTCAACACTCGATAGTCTGGCTTCGTTCCTATGTTCCTTCAACAGTCGACAGTCTGGCTTCGTTCCTATGTTCCTTCAACACTCGATAGTCTGGCTTCGTTCCTATGTTTCTTCAACACTCGACAGTCTGGCTTCGTTCCTATGTTCCTTCAACACTCGATAGTCTGGCTTCGTTCCTATGTTCCTTCAACACTCGATAGTCTGGCTTCGTTCCTATGTTTCTTCAACACTCGACAGTCTGGCTTCGTTCCTATGTTTCTTCAACACTCGACAGTCTGGCTTCGTTCCTATGTTTCTTCAACACTCGACAGTCTGGCTTCGTTCCTATGTTCCTTCAACACTCGATAGTCTGGCTTCGTTCCTATGTTCCTTCAACACTCGATAGTCTGGCTTCGTTCCTATGTTTCTTCAACACTCGACAGTCTGGCTTCGTTCCTATGTTTCTTCAACACTCGACAGTCTGGCTTCGTTCCTATGTTCCTTCAACACTCGACAGTCTGGCTTCGTTCCTATGTTCCTTCAACACTCGACAGTCTGGCTTCGTTCCTATGTTCCTTCAACACTCGACAGTCTGGCTTCGTTCCTATGTTTCTTCAACACTCGATAGTCTGGCTTCGTTCCTATGTTCCTTCAACACTCGACAGTCTGGCTTCGTTCCTATGTTCCTTCAACACTCGACAGTCTGGCTTCGTTCCTATGTTTCTTCAACACTCGACAGTCTGGCTTCGTTCCTATGTTTCTTCAACACTCGACAGTCTGGCTTCGTTCCTATGTTCCTTCAACACTCGACAGTCTGGCTTCGTTCCTATGTTTCTTCAACACTCGACAGTCTGGCTTCGTTCCTATGTTCCTTCAACACTCGACAGTCTGGCTTCGTTCCTATGTTTCTTCAACACTCGACAGTCTGGCTTCGTTCCTATGTTTCTTCAACACTCGACAGTCTGGCTTCGTTCCTATGTTTCTTCAACACTCGATAGTCTGGCTTCGTTCCTATGTTTCTTCAACACTCGACAGTCTGGCTTCGTTCCTATGTTCCTTCAACACTCGATAGTCTGGCTTCGTTCCTATGTTCCTTCAACACTCGATAGTCTGGCTTCGTTCCTATGTTCCTTCAACACTCGATAGTCTGGCTTCGTTCCTATGTTCCTTCAACACTCGATAGTCTGGCTTCGTTCCTATGTTCCTTCAACACTCGATAGTCTGGCTTCGTTCCTATGTTCCTTCAACACTCGATAGTCTGGCTTCGTTCCTATGTTCCTTCAACACTCGATAGTCTGGCTTCGTTCCTATGTTCCTTCAACACTCGATAGTCTGGCTTCGTTCCTATGTTCCTTCAACACTCGATAGTCTGGCTTCGTCGCAGGAGAATGACCAGGAATGGACAGCAAACAAATGCAGCGTCACTTCACGACACACCAGAAGTAGAAATGTTCAATAGAACAAATCGGCAAATTAGTACATGCCACTAGTCGATCCCACCAAACAAATGCAGCGTCACTTCACGACACACCAGAAGTAGAAATGTTCAATAGAACAAATCGGCAAATTAGTACATGCCACTAGTCGATCCCACCAAACAAATGCAGCGTCACTTCACGACACACCAGAAGTAGAAATGTTCAATAGAACAAATCGGCAAATTAGTACATGCCACTAGTCGATCCCACCAAACAAATGCAGCGTCACTTCACGACACACCAGAAGTAGAAATGTTCAATAGAACAAATCGGCAAATTAGTACATGCCACTAGTCGATCCCACCAAACAAATGCAGCGTCACTTCACGACACACCAGAAGTAGAAATGTTCAATAGAACAAATCGGCAAATTAGTACATGCCACTAGTCGATCCCACCAAACAAATGCAGCGTCACTTCACGACACACCAGAAGTAGAAATGTTCAATAGAACAAATCGGCAAATTAGTACATGCCACTAGTCGATCCCACCAAACAAATGCAGCGTCACTTCACGACACACCAGAAGTAGAAATGTTCAATAGAACAAATCGGCAAATTAGTACATGCCACTAGTCGATCCCACCAAACAAATGCAGCGTCACTTCACGACACACCAGAAGTAGAAATGTTCAATAGAACAAATCGGCAAATTAGTACATGCCACTAGTCGATCCCACCAAACAAATGCAGCGTCACTTCACGACACACCAGAAGTAGAAATGTTCAATAGAACAAATCGGCAAATTAGTACATGCCACTAGTCGATCCCACCAAACAAATGCAGCGTCACTTCACGGCACACCAGAAGTAGAAATGTTCAATAGAACAAATCGGCAAATTAGTACATGCCACTAGTCGATCCCACCAAACAAATGCAGCGTCACTTCACGACACACCAGAAGTAGAAATGTTCAATAGAACAAATCGGCAAATTAGTACATGCCACTAGTCGATCCTACCAAACAAATGCAGCGTCACTTCACGGCACACCAGAAGTAGAAATGTTCAATAGAACAAATCGGCAAATTAGTACATGCCACTAGTCGATCCCACCAAACAAATGCAGCGTCACTTCACGGCACACCAGAAGTAGAAATGTTCAATAGAACAAATCGGCAAATTAGTACATGCCACTAGTCGATCCCACCAAACAAATGCAGCGTCACTTCACGGCACACCAGAAGTAGAAATGTTCAATAGAACAAATCGGCAAATTAGTACATGCCACTAGTCGATCCCACCAAACAAATGCAGCGTCACTTCACGACACACCAGAAGTAGAAATGTTCAATAGAACAAATCGGCAAATTAGTACATGCCACTAGTCGATCCCACCAAACAAATGCAGCGTCACTTCACGACACACCAGAAGTAGAAATGTTCAATAGAACAAATCGGCAAATTAGTACATGCCACTAGTCGATCCCACCAAACAAATGCAGCGTCACTTCACGACACACCAGAAGTAGAAATGTTCAATAGAACAAATCGACAAATTAGTACATGCCACTAGTCGATCCCACCAAACAAATGCAGCGTCACTTCACGGCACACCAGAAGTAGAAATGTTCAATAGAACAAATCGACAAATTAGTACATGCCACTAGTCGATCCCACCAAACAAATGCAGCGTCACTTCACGGCACACCAGAAGTAGAAATGTTCAATAGAACAAATCGACAAATTAGTACATGCCACTAGTCGATCCCACCAAACAAATGCAGCGTCACTTCACGGCACACCAGAAGTAGAAATGTTCAATAGAACAAATCGGCAAATTAGTACATGCCACTAGTCGATCCCACCAAACAAATGCAGCGTCACTTCACGACACACCAGAAGTAGAAATGTTCAATAGAACAAATCGGCAAATTAGTACATGCCACTAGTCGATCCCACCAAACAAATGCAGCGTCACTTCACGACACACCAGAAGTAGAAATGTTCAATAGAACAAATCGGCAAATTAGTACATGCCACTAGTCGATCCCACCAAACAAATGCAGCGTCACTTCACGACACACCAGAAGTAGAAATGTTCAATAGAACAAATCGGCAAATTAGTACATGCCACTAGTCGATCCCACCAAACAAATGCAGCGTCACTTCACGGCACACCAGAAGTAGAAATGTTCAATAGAACAAATCGGCAAATTAGTACATGCCACTAGTCGATCCCACCAAACAAATGCAGCGTCACTTCACGACACACCAGAAGTAGAAATGTTCAATAGAACAAATCGGCAAATTAGTACATGCCACTAGTCGATCCCACCAAACAAATGCAGCGTCACTTCACGGCACACCAGAAGTAGAAATGTTCAATAGAACAAATCGGCAAATTAGTACATGCCACTAGTCGATCCCACCAAACAAATGCAGCGTCACTTCACGACACACCAGAAGTAGAAATGTTCAATAGAACAAATCGGCAAATTAGTACATGCCACTAGTCGATCCCACCAAACAAATGCAGCGTCACTTCACGACACACCAGAAGTAGAAATGTTCAATAGAACAAATCGGCAAATTAGTACATGCCACTAGTCGATCCCACCAAACAAATGCAGCGTCACTTCACGACACACCAGAAGTAGAAATGTTCAATAGAACAAATCGGCAAATTAGTACATGCCACTAGTCGATCCCACCAAACAAATGCAGCGTCACTTCACGACACACCAGAAGTAGAAATGTTCAATAGAACAAATCGGCAAATTAGTACATGCCACTAGTCGATCCCACCAAACAAATGCAGCGTCACTTCACGGCACACCAGAAGTAGAAATGTTCAATAGAACAAATCGGCAAATTAGTACATGCCACTAGTCGATCCCACCAAACAAATGGAGCGTCACTTCACGGCACACCAGAAGTAGAAATGTTCAATAGAACAAATCGGCAAATTAGTACATGCCACTAGTCGATCCCACAACACACTGATCTCAGCTTAGACGATTATCAGCCGATCTTGGTTGCTTAGGTGCTAGCACTCCTTCCCAAACACACCTTCTATAAACCGCCTCTCCCCTAAACTCTTTCAATGGTCAATAAAAGGACCAATTTGTTCAGTGAGATCTTAAAGAAATGGCCTCGTTGACATTAACCGTCGATTAACTTGCTGCTGGTTCCTTCTCAAGCTCGAGTCGAATTTGTTTGTGAATGGTTTCGTTAATCATCACTTCCGATTATGTATTACTATTCCCCAGTCTCGTGTATGCATTACTGTTCCCCAGTCTCGTGTATGCATTACTGTTCCCCAGTCTCGTGTATGCATTACTGTTCCCCAGTCTCGTGTATGCATTACTGTTCCCCAGTCTTGTTTATGCATTACTGTTCCCCAGTCTCGTGTATGCATTACTATTCCCCAGTCTCGTGTATACATTACTATTCCCCAGTCTCGTGTATGCATTACTGTTCTCCAGTATCGTGTATACATTATTATTCCCCAGTCTCGTGTATACATTACTATTCCCCAGTCTCGTGTATACATTACTATTCCCCAGTCTCGTGTATACATTACTATTCCCCAGTCTCGTGTATACATTACTATTCCCCAGTCTCGTGTATACATTACTATTCCCCAGTCTCGTGTATACATTACTATTCCCCAGTCTCGTGTATACATTACTATTCCCCAGTCTCGTGTATACATTACTATTCCCCAGTCTCTGCTTTGACTCATGTTCATCTTCGGTGAAAACCGCTGCTCGTGAGGAATGTATTTGCATTTTTTTTTTCCAATGCTCTTTTCTTATTTAATTTAGTATTTATTTTTTTTAAACCGGTATATACACGTGTGTGTTTATACATAGGTATTTGCATTCACCTACAGTATCACACATATACCGCTATCGATGTTCTAAAGAATGTTTTCACTGTATTTGCAAAGTTTTACTTGAGACCTGTACGGCATTTGTATGACCCACATGGAGCGCATGGTCCCATTCACCATTCTTGACCCGATTGGAGCATGAATGAGGAAATGACGTCCGATTCGAACCCTCTTGTCTAATTTACGGCTCGGATTTCTGACATCACGAAATAAACAAGAAGTCCAGGACTGCTTCCGGGAGCTGATTTTTGGAATGTCAGGACACATGGATCATGAGCTTCCTTTCATTAATATCACGACTACAGGAACGGATATAGGTGTCTACAGTGTGACTAAATACGCATCGTGACAGGAATTCGGTAGCAAGAACATGCAGTGACACATTTTCAGCTGCTTATGTGGCTCCATATAGTTAAGGTTGTCATGTGAGCTTCCTCTGCTCGCTGTAAACACATAATGCTGTGAACATATCAAACTGATCGTTTATAATTCTCAATACAATATACTTCATTAAACTTCGAAAACGACTAGTTTTTTTGGAAGTAGATAAGTTGCTACAATATCCGCAGCGCCTGTTAGGTTTGGCACCCGGAGAGTCCGGGCCACTAAGACCGATTGTTGGTCGCTCTAGTGAACTGAGGTTTGATTCCTGGTAGGGTCATACAGCGTGTTTCTATCCAAGGAGAAATTAATAAACAATTCACTCTGACAGGAACACCACGTGACGACTACACATTTGGTTTTTATTTTCCAGACCAATCGAAATCTTCCCTCAGTGCGACTACTTCCCATCACCAAGAAATGAGATGCGCTGTGTTCTGGTACATTTAGCTGAGAGAGAGAGAGAGAGAGAGAGAGAGAGAGAGAGAGAGAGAGAGAGAGAGAATGAGGAGAGGTAAAGTACTGATGAACAGATAGGCTTAAGTGACCCATTTTGTGAGCATCTTCATGATATTGAGCAAAAGACTGGCAGCCCGGTGTCTGCCCATTTCAACTCCCCTGGCCAGAGCGGTAAACCTGACACGCAAGTCACTGGCATTGTCTCGTGTCACTCCAGCAATCGCAGCCGGTTCGCCCTTGAGAATCGCCTCATTGCCCAGTTTGGTTCGCTGCCCCCCCCCCCCAGGCAGGAACATATCGCTCTCATACACATAGGTTACACCTACCACACATTTCTTACCCCTCCCCCCTGCGTTGTGCACACACACACAGTTAGATATACACAGTTTATACGTATCTTGTACTCCCCGTATTTTTATAACCCTTCCGTCTTCTCACCTGACTGTCTGGCCAGTGAGACCATATATAGTTGGTCATCCCGCCTACTTATTTTAGTTCATTCAGAAGTTGACCACGCTCTGGACCACAGGGAAGTGACCTTTCTTTTTTTTTTTTTTATCTCCTTTCTAGAGTATCTATCATATTATCGCCATGTAGTTAGATTTGTGTACATATCATTATATATATTTTTGTGTTGTTGTTTGTTGTTCCAGCTGAAGGCCTACTTGACCGAAACATCGACTTTTGTTTTGTTAATTACCACGTAGAGCTGTTACCATACCACTTTTTTCTTCTTATATTTTTAAAACACGTAAAAAAAACAGCATACAAGAATCCTGCATCACCTTACCAAAAAAGGAAGTAACAAAAAACAAAAATGGATAACTGACAACATTTTAGAAAAAATGGAAGAGAGAAGACAAGCGACGAACACTGCCAAATACAAGGAAATTTATAATGAAATACGAAAAATGTGCAAAAAGGCAAAAGAAGACTGGCTCGACCAAAGATGTCTAGAAGTCGAAACTATGGAAAGTAAACACAATTTAAGAGGAATGCACACAGAAATAAAAAGAATGACTAATAAAGACAAAAAAGCTGCAGGAAACAGATGTATTGCAAACAAAGAGGGACAACCCGTGTTCAATTCCCGCTGGGAGCAGTGTGAATTGTACTCGTGGTTGGAATAAAAAAAAAAAAATACCCCCACGGTCGACCCAGCCGTTGGCAGAAATGGGTACCAGGGTATATTATCCTGGGAAGGTGAGGAATGTTGCCTCGCATCTGAGTTTCGATGCTTGAGGCTACACTATACAGAAATATCCGAACATTTCTGGATAGGCGGCCGAGCACATATGGGTGGAAACTCGCGTGCTAAGACGCCGGTTCAAGTCTCGTACTTTACCTTTACCTTACCTTTACAAAGAGGGAAGAATGCTAACAGACAACAAAGATATAATCGATAGATGGCAGGAATACGTAACAGAATTATTTCATGACGAAAGGGACAAAAAACCATTCATAAAATGTACATCCAGCTATAAAATCCTGAAATCTGGAGTAGGAAAAGCAATAAAAACAATGAAAGGGGAAAAGCAGCAGGACCTGACAATATACAGATAGAGATGATACAGGCACTAGAAGATTTTGGCATTGAAGTGATCACAGACATATGCAATGACATATACCGTACAAGATACATACCAAAGGAACTAAAAACATCAACTTTTATAGCATTGCCTAAAAAGAATGGTTCATTTGAATGCAGCGATTTTAGAACAATAAGCCTAATGAGCCAGGTAACCAAAATTTTACTAAAAGTTATACAAGGAAGGATTCAGAATAAAATTAATAATGAATTAGATGAGCAGCAATTCGGATTCAGGAAAAACAGTGGAACAAAAGAAGTCATATTTAGTATGAGAACATTGATTGAAAAGTACATAGAAGTAAACAAACCAATATATGCCTGCTTCGTAGACTACACCAAAGCTTTTGATTGAATACACCATGAGCAACTTATAGAATGCCTAAAAGATATAAATCTGGATGACACAGACATACGACTGATATGTAATTTGTACTGGGAGCAAACAGCAATAATAAAATATAACAAGGAGAACTCTACACCCATTGATATAAAAAGAGGAGTAAGACAAGGATGCATCCTATCACCAAAGCTTGTTCAATTTATACACTGAGCAAATCTTTAAAAACATCAATGAGATGCCAGGCCTTTAACATTAATGGGAAGATAATCAATAACCTATCAAAGTTATTCTGTAAAATCATCCTAAATAGAATAAAGGATTCAATAGATACAGTAATGCGTGAAGAACAGGCTGGGTTTAGAAAAGGGAGAAGCTGTCTTGACCACATTTTCACTCTACGACTTATATTGGAGGAACACATTGAAAAGCAAAAACCTTTTGTACTTAACTTCATCGACTTCAAAAAAGCATTTGATAGTATTCATAGAGATTCTTTGTGGAAAATTCTGAAGCAATATGGTTTACCATCAAAAATCATAAATATTATCAAAGACATGTATGATGGTTACACATGTGCAGTTCGAACAGAGGAAGGACTGAGCGAATGTTTCCCAATAGAAACTGGGGTTAAACAAGGATGTATTTTATCGCCCTTGTTATTTGGAATTGTTATGGACTTCATAATGAAGAAATGCTGCACTGGTAATAAAGGCATCGAATGGATACAAGGAGACCATTTGGAGGACCTCGACTTTGCTGATGACATAGTTCTCATCAGCAGTCAGATAAAAACGATGCAGGAAAACACAAATGAACTATCATCAATAGCCAGCAAAATTGGGCTTGAGGTCAATCATGAAAAGACTAAAGTCATGAAAAGTTTAATTCCAACAAGTGACAAAATATACATGGAAAACAAACCAGTAGAAGAGATCGATCACTTTATCTATCTTGGAAGTCACATTGATCGAGAAGGGGATACGAGCAAAGAAATTAGATTCAGACTGGCTAAAGCAGCAATGTCTTTCAGAAGCCTTGAAAAGTTGTGGAAATCAAAACTCATTAGCACAAACACAAAACTTAGGCTATTCAAATCAAATGTACTATCAACCCTTACGTATGCGTGTGAAAGCTGGAAAACAACAAGAGATATAGAAACAAAGTTGAACGCATTCGAAAATAAATGTCTAAGGAAAATACTTGGTATAGAATGGAACGAATTCAAAACAAACGAGGAAATTAGAGAAATCGCCAATCAACCACTAATATCTTCAGTAATAAAGAAAAGACGATGGTCATACGTTGGACATGTGATGAGAAGAGATAATAATCGAATAGCAAAGCAAGCCCTCATATGGGAAACAACAGGTAAAAGAAAAAGAGGAAGACCCAGGGAGACACTGAGAAGAACATTGATGAGAGAGGCAAGAGCAGCAGGAATCGGCTCCCTCAATGAGATAGAACTGCTTGCACAGAACAGAGACAGATGGCGAGATTGGATAAAATATCTTTAAAAGAAAACTGCTAGAACAAAAATTCATATAGGAGAAGGTGTATCTTGGTCTACGCCCTATGGGCCGGTTACGGCTCGAAAGGTCAATAGATAGATAGATAATCAATAACCTAAGATATGCTGATGATACCGTTCTACTAGCAGAAAATCCTAAAGACCTACAACAATTACTTAATGTAATAAGCATGACAAGCAAAAAATATGGACTAGATATGAATATCAAAAAGACTAAAACTATGATCTTAAAAAAAGAAAATTTACAAGACCTACAATTAAATATCAAAGTTGAAGGAATACATCTAGAGACAGCCCATAGCTACAACTACCTGGGACATACTATAACCAGTGATGGAAAATGTACAACTGAAATAAACAAAAGAATAGGAATGGCAAAAAGTAATTTCAATGCCATTAAAAATATACTAACATCAAAACAAATAACACCAGGGCTAAAACTAAGAATAGCACAATATTACATCTTCTCAATATTCATGTATGGTGCAGAAACATGGACATTAGACCAGAAAACAGAACAGAAAATTGAGGCCTTTGAAATGTGGATTTATAGAAGAATAGGTAGAATTGGATGGAAAGAAAAGAAAACAAACGAGGAAGTTTTAAAACAACTAAAATTAAGAAAGAACTACTAAACACAATTAGAGCAAGACAAATGAAATGTGTTGGTCATGTTAAAAGACACAACAGTATAATAAAAGTAATATTAGAATGGAAAATACAAGGTAAAAGAGGCAGAGGCAGACCAAGACTAACATGGACGAGTAACACCAAAAGATGGACAAGTCAGCCTATGGCAATCTGCACCATCAAAGCAAGAGACAGAGTGGAATGGCGCTCCTTGGTAGCCAACCTTCGATGCGGAGACGGCACTCAATGATGAACGATGATGATATTTTTAAAATTGTCATTATCATCAGCTTTACAACAGCTTCGCATCTCTATGTATCTTGGTTCATCTTGATCCCTTTACCCGTTTACTGATGAACAGAAAGCTCATCAATGTTATAACTAGGTTAACAGTTTGTTTATACGAAATGACTGTCAAAAATAACAGAATTAGTTGTTGACTCTTTGATACCATCGTCAAGTGAGGACCTGCTAAATTGAGGCAACAAGTGTAGGGTGCCGATATAACAACCGTGACATAGATTCTGGAGATACCTATCACACTCGTTATTTTAGGTGTAGACAAAGAGAAACGCTTTTATTGTTTCAATAACAAAATTGATGATACTTTTAGCAGTTTTCAACACAATGTCAGGGTTGCAATTTTTATATTGAAAAAAAGTGTCATAAAAGACAATGTTGTGGCCACTGTGACGGTTCTTGAGCAACAATGCTAATCAAAGAAATAGAGAAGGGTAAACAGTCAAGGAGAAAAAAACTGGGGAAGCAGCCCCGGACGTATGTGTGCAGACAATCGATGCCCCGAGCCAAAGGATGCAAAATAGAATGCTGTACAATAAAGAAAACCGCATAGTTTATGTGCTTTTACTCAGGTTGTCACAAACCACATAGTTTATATGCTGTCACACAACTTGTCACAAACCACATAGTTTATGTACTTTTACCCAGGTTGTCACAACTGCCACACAATTTGTCACACAAAACACAGTTTATGTGCTGTCACACAACTTGTCACAAACCACATAGTTTATGTGCTGTCACAAAACTTGTCACACATCACACAGTTTGTATGATGTCACACAACTTGTCACAAACCACATAGTTTATGTGCTGTCACACAACTTGTCACACATCAAAACAGTTTATATGCTGTCACACAACTTGTCACAAACCACATAGTTTATATGCTGTCACACAACTTGTCACAAACCACATAGTTTATATACTTTTACCCAGGTTGTCACAAACCACATAGTTTATATGCTGTCACACAACTTGTCACAAACCACATAGTTTATGTGTTTTTACCCAGGTTGTCACAAACCACATGGTTTATGTGCTGTCACACAACTTGTCACACATCACACAGTTTATATGCTTACACACAACTCGTCACAAACCACACAGTTTATGTGCTGTCACACAACTTGTCACAAACCACACAGTTTATGTGCTGTCACACAACTTGGTACAAACCACACAGTTTATGTACTCTCACACAACTTGTCACAAACCACACAGTTTATGTGCTGTCAAACAATTTGTCACAAACCACACAATGTATGTACTCTCACACAACTTGTCACAAACCACACAGTTTATGTGCTGTCATATAGTTTATCATAAACAACACAGTTTATGTGCTGTCATACAATTTGTCACAAACCACACAGTTTATGTACTCTCACACAACTTGCCACAAACCACACAGTTTATGTGCTGTCATACAATTTGTGACAAACCACACAATGTATGTACTCTCACACTTGTCACAAACCACACAGTTTATGTGCTGTCATATAGTTTATCATAAACAACACAGTTTATGTGCTGTCATACAATTTGTCACAAACCACACAGTTTATGTACTCTCACACAACTTGCCACAAACCACACAGTTTATGTGCTGTCATACAATTTGTCACAAACCACACAATGTATGTACTCTCACACAACTTTTTCACAAACCACACAGTTTATGTGCTTTCACTCAACTTGTCACAAACCACACAGTTTATATGCTGTCACCCAACTTGTCACAAACTACACAGTTTATGACGCTGCCACACAACTTGTCACAACCCACGCAGTTTATACCGTGTCACCCAACTTGTCACATACCACACAATCTGTGCTATCAATGAACCAAGTAGGCCCAGTGTGTGGTTGCTCTAACGACCCTAGTCATAAACAGACAAAATGTAAATTTTAAAAGAGAGATTAATGTAAAATGACAACATGATTCTGTTGTGAGTGAAGTGATATTGACTCTTTACGTAAACACAATTCAACAAAAATAACAACGCAAGTAAATCATTGACAACAATTAAACGTTGCTATATTTTGGTGACATCCATGGGCATTTGTTTTCTTGACTGAATCTAGGCAGACTTTACGAGCAAAGACACGCCTACCAAGAAACGTCAAGCTAACGTCACAGACCAACACATTCAGGCAGGATGTGACCACAAGCTATCCATCAACGATACACACGTTAGGGAAGGGAAACGAGGCCTCTCATTCGCCCAAGCCGGCAAGCCCGGGACTTGTTAACACCTGACTGAAATCAATGTTGGAGTGTCTGGATTCTTCATGTTTCTGGACCTCACCCGGGCATCTTTCTTTTCATCTGAGCTGATTTTCGGTTCGCATAATTATATTTACAGTTATACTGTTGACAAATGATTGCGCTGCAACGAATGTGCACATGCTAGTTCTTTCATTTGTGGAATCCATGCAATAATTCATTAACATTGACACACCCTTGATGAATGCCTAAGTAACTGTGTAAATGTATTCGTTTACTTATGAATGTAATGGTTGTAACTGTGATCGTTTAGTTGCTCTGTGTGTACGGATTTACGTTATCACACACAGCTTCTGTGTGTACGGATTTACGTTATCACACACAGCTTCGGAAAAAAACAGAGAATGTACTGACGCTTTGTTCACCTTCAAACAGCTGGCAGAAAAGACGACAGAACACAATCAAAATGTATACATAGCTTTCGCTGACCAGATAGTCTCTACGTCAACAGCAGCTGCACAGTCAGAACAGCAACAGGTTACACAGACCACTTCGAAGTTAGATCAGGTGTAAGACAGGGGTGCGCACTTCCCCTGCCCCCCTTTCCCGACTGTTTTTTAAATATATATATGCAAGTTAGCCAACCCATCAGAGACAGAGGAGACAACAGTTTTCTATTTGCAGACGATCAGACACTCAAACATGGAAAAATAGAAGACCTACAAGAACACTTAAATAGAATCAACAGATCAGGCACAAAATACAATATGAAGATCAACAAATCAGAAGTCATGAATATCGCAAAAGAGAAACAGAATACCAACATATCCCTAGACGGCAGACAACTAAAACAAGTAGAGGAATTCAAATACCTAGGAAGTTTAGTGACAAACGACAATTCTTAAACAGCAGAAATAGAATCAAGATGCATCAAAGCTTGTCAAATCATCGGACAGTTATCACCATTATTGTCCAACAAGGAAATAACTCTGGATGCAAAACGAGCACTATACAATACAATCTTCATCCCAACGTTGTGCTACCAATGCCAGACCTGGACCCTAGATGCAAGAACAATAAGAAAAATAACCTCTATTGAGTTGAAATGTGCTAGACGAATGACAGGAAACAATCTGAGAGATAAGATCAGAAATGAAGAACTGAGGGAAAAGCTAGGAATAACCTCCGCCATATAATATATAAGGAAACAACAGATAAAATGGTTTGGTCACGTGACAAGACAGAAAGATCAAAACACAACACAACGAGCCTTCAACTAACATTGCGATAATACCAGACCCAAGGCCGACCACGAAAATAGATGGATTGATGGAATATTTGAACAAATAGAAAACCTAACAGCAGAAGAGGCCAAAATAAGTGCAAATAACCGCAAATTATATCTCCCCACGACGCTGAAAGTCAAATGAGGAAGGAAAGAAGAAGAAGGAGAATGCACGCAAGTAGTATAGATTGGCATTTATATGCAACAAATGTTCTTCCAGAAGCACCTAAATCCTTATATAAATAGTCTACCCTCACATGGAAGCACCTAAATCCTTATATAAATAGTCTATCCTCACATGGAAGCACATTTTTTGGTGCCGTTTTTCCTTATATGAGAGTCTTCATTTTTCCTTATATGAGAGTCTACCCGCCCATTTTTGTTCCGGTGACCTCTCGTGGCGGCGTCGGGTGACCTCTCGTTGACCTCTCGTGGTGGTGGTGTGGTGACCTCCCGCGGCGGTGGTGAAGGGGCGGTGGTGGTATCATAACTTTCACATTCTTTGTACTTTCAATGGTGCCGTAACTTTCATAAATCTATTCTTTCTTTATACTCTCAGGCAATAAAAAACAGTGACAAGTTTATTTATTGTTTTAAAAAAACTTCCTTTAGAATTAAAGGTAACGGCTTAGGCTGTTACACATGTTACACGAAGGCGCATTACCGAACTTAGTAACTACACGGCAACCGCGAAGACGCGCAGCGAGGGGCCGCAAGATCAAAGAGTTCCCGGTAGACGCGCAGCAGCGAAGACGCGCAGCAAGGGGCCGCAAGATCAAAGAGCTCGGTAGACGCGCAGCGAAGACGCGCAGCGAGGGGCCCGCGTTTAACGTTAAGCAAGATCAAAGAGTTCCCGTTAGACGGATCGCGTTTACATCAAAGGATTACCCTTGAGCACACTAATAAATTTATCGCCTTAGCCGGTAAGTGTTCATCAGGTGAGTCATTCAACGGGGGAATTTTACGATACCGATGTTTTAATGTGAGATGTTTAGGGGAAATTAACACTGACAAGTTATTTATATATTGTTTTTATTGGTATATATTGAACAATCGATAACACATGATTTAGACAAAAATGTATTCTTTAACTAATGTACATTATAGACAAGTATAATACATAAGAAACAAAGTAGTTTATTTACAAGAAGTAATACATGATACTGTTAAATTGCTAAAGGGGAGGTGGTCACGTTGTTCAGAATGGACATGTCGCTTGCTGGGGTGAGGTAGTAAGTTGGAAGTTGTAGTAGTAGGTTAGAAGTTGGCGTGTAATAGAAGTAGTAGGTTAGAAGTTGGCGTGTAATAGAAGTAGTAGGTTAGAAGTTGGCGTGTATTAGAAGTAGTAGGTAGTTGGATGTGGAAGTTGTAGTTGTGGAGGTAGCTGGTTGTGGAGGTAGTTGGTAGTAGAAGTTGTAGTAGTGAAAGTTGTAGTAGAGCAGGTGACGACGTTCAAATTAACAGACGACGACTTTTATTCGACTGACTCAACAAGCAAAGACCAAAACGTTACTCCCAAACCAACGAAAGCTTAGACTTTGGAGTTCTATATCTTTAGCACTTCAACGAATAACAGACAACAGTAATGGTGAACCTTACAGATAAGAAAACTTAGTTCCAAACCCCAAAATTTCGTCTCATAACTAAAAAGTTGAACTCAAAACATTAAAAATCTAGGTCCAAAGTCAAAATAGTTAGACACGGTAGGGCAAAAGGGCATATTCTTTCCAACCAATACTCCATATTCTTCTACACATCTGCATCTCGAAGCCTTCGAATTTATATTCAATGTTTGGCTACTGACAATGTGGCAGTCATTTCGTTGTAATGGTCATCTCGTTGTAACAGACACGTATGTCATGTCGTTGTAACAGACACGTATGTCATGTCATTTTATCAGAGACGTATGGTATGTCGTGATGGATCATGTAGGTTGTCGACTGGGCCATGATGGATCATGTAGGTTGTCGACTGGGCCATGATGGATCATGTAGGTTGTCGACTGGGCCATGATGGATCATGTAGATTGTCGACTGTGCCATGATGGATGATGTAGATTGTCGACTGTGCCATGATGGATGAATGTAGGTTGTCGACTGTGCCATGATGCTTGTATGTAGGTTGTCAACTGTGCCATGATGGATGAATGTCGGTTGTCTAGTGTCGCATGATGGTTATATGTATGTTGTCTAATGTGCCATGATGGATGAATGTAGGTTTTCTAATGTGCCATGATGGATGAATGTAGGTTTTCTAGTGTGTCGGGATGGCTGAATGTAGGTTCTGTCTAGTGTGTCGTGATGAGTGTATGTAGATTGTCTAGTGTGCCATGATGGTTGTATGTAATTGTCGAGTATGCTCCAACAAATCACCGCGCCATTTAAACTTCTTTGAACACAGATGTTCACCAGAAGAAACTTCATTATGAGAAACCATCTGGAGAAAATCCAATAACCCTTTCGTCAACCATATTTAACATACCTAGTTTAACTTCATCAAACATCAAGCTCAACAATACTTAGCATGCCTACTTTAAAAAACATCGATACAATTGAATAACCTTTTATCGATAAGCCTTAACGTACTTTAAGAGAAAATATTCCAACTTACAGTGTAAAATAGAATCTCAATCCGTTAGAATGAATAGTAACTTTCCTTGAAGCAACCAAACTTATAACACGAAAGCCCTGAAGGGTCTTGTTTAAATATAGCCTGGTAACAAATGAATACATTATCCAATCAGTGAGTGATTATGCCAACATCGACTGATATCTGGATTAACCAATTAGAGAAGAGCATTAACATTGGAGGCGGAGCAAAGAAATGACTGACATCTGTATTATAACCATTCAGAAAAGAGCATTAACATGGGAGGCGGAGCAAAGAAATGGCTGACATCTGTATTATAACCAGTCAGAAAAGAGCATTACTATGAACGGCAGAGTGATTAACCAATTATAGAAGAGCGTAACTTTGAAAACGGTTCCAGTTCCATCTTAAGGTAAATGAATTGGTCGGGTTCTCATCGAGGATCGTGGGCGTTTCTGGTCCATAGAATGTGTTTGGATAAACTTATGTAGGAGTTTATGTTCCTGGGGGTTGATATTATTCACACATATGATAAGGCGTATAAGAAACATTCCAAGTTTTATAACGCGATGGCTAACCTAGTATACACATGATCGGAGATAAATGAGCTGTTATTTACTGGAATAATTCAGCGAGTCGGTGGTCATGATATCTACGCCACGTTTGTAACCATCGTTATCGAAATACTTTCAGATCGAATTCGCAATTTCGGTCGTCTTGTTGTTCTATATACCCTCGCCTATCGATTAGTTAAGAATCATGTCAAAGACATGTTCGACTCTGATTCCGACATTTGTGTTTTAGAAACGGACTTTGGTACTTGGACCGGTGGTATCATCGGAAGAGAATTTGGAGAGTGGTTACTAAAAGAAGGTGGTTTGGAAAATTTTCTAGACCTCTCTAACGAAGAAGCTACAACACTGTGGACTCTACTTCACAACAGCCTTTGGTCTTTAAGAGCTTTACCTAGAAATGTGAGTTTATATATTTTCCCTAATAAAAGTTTGGTAACCCCACAGCATTTGTTACTGCCTTACAATATTGTTTACCAGGTCACGACACCCTCTCACACTGATGATGAGGGTTGTCCTGTAGTAGGCCTGTGATTGTAATAAGAATGGTTTGCTCCAGCTTTGAAATCTGAAATTTTCACAAAAAGAGATGGTGTTACTCAGTTCCCCTATAATGGGGATGTTGAGTTACTAAAAATAGATTTTGATCTCTGATGCAATACCTGATTAGTTACTAAAAATAGAATGTGACCTATGCTCCAATAACAGAATACTCATTGCCCTGGTGACCAATTGAGACTGATGGAAAAGTGAATTCCCAGTCATAGAAAAGTATGTTGTCACGATAGGTGTGTCAATAACAAGGAATAAAAATCATTAAAGACATCCTAATTAAGTTGTGAAATTTTGGTGGTTGAGAGATAAATCTGAAGATAAGCACATCAAACTATAAGAACAAGGAAACAATCGTATATTACACACTCTTAGAGCCAGTGTTAAGTTAACACGTATTTAGTTAAAATAGAAGGTTATAAATTGAGTAGAGGTAAACTTATACCTTATGGCTCATCTACTTTTTCGAATAAACTCAAGTTCAGAAGAGGAAGACAGTAATGAAGATAGTGATGTGTCAATGAGCACGCAAACCACGACAATATGGCCTAGTGGTAATTTTAATAATGGTTTAACTTTAGACTCAATTTTCAAAAAGACAAATATACGTGAAAGGTTTTTAAACTCTAGTGAAACCTCTGACACTTACATCACCGGCTCTCAAAATCAGGGAGCTGGAAGACTGGAGATTCCAACTGAAATAATTAACAACCACTCCTCGACTGGTAATAGAGATATACAAATCTTTGAACATGATATTTATTTTGAACAAATTAACGCAACGTGGAACGAACAATACGCTTGCAGCCAGCAAGGTGATACACTAACCGATAGAGCTACCAAGGTAAGTAATTGCTTTGGAGTCGAGTTTACCTTTTGATTTTGATATTCTCTGTTTCTCCTTCGTTATCTTTATTACTGGGTTATTACACAACTAGTAGAGACATTATCTTTATTGATGATGATAAATAGTAAATTTCCACATGTAATGAAAATTTTGAAACTAGTTGCTAGTAATGATTGACGTTATAGTAAAGGAAACCGAAAAAATAAAGGACTCATCGTTAATACCATAAAGAAGTAACTGTAACATCAAATAAAACGACAAGTGGAATAATATTAATACTGGTAAATCTTTTGACTTATTATCCTCTGGAGGTGGAGTAGAGTAAATTTTACGTAGAAGCAGGTTTAACTTACCCAAGACACTCATGGACAATAGGTTACTAGGTGAGAAGCGAAAGAGATATCCAATACTTGGATGTTGTGACTTGTAATGAGAACTGCTATAATAACTTGTATCAACTTGAAAACGTGAGGGGTGAAAAGACAGAGGGAAACAAAGAGAAATGACATCAGCTACAGAGTTGTGCAGAGATATTTTATTATAAAGTGTTTTTCATTTAGAAGTTTTTGCTGGTTTTTAAACCTAAATTGTCTCGTTTTATTCTAGGTTCATTTTTGTGAAGAAACGATTGTTTTAACAATCCACGATGATGAAAATGACGAACCCAATTATTCTTGGCAGCAGTTTTCTATAGATAAGGAGCGCTTCATAAACCGTATACAAGAATGTGGCAAAATTATTTCCCCCATCCTAGCTATTGATCACAGAGCCAAGATTCTAAAAAGTATTTCAGAAGTAATAGAAACTAAAGTTTAGTTGATATTTTACTTGCCAAGCCCAATCCTGTGTTCACAAGAACACTTACCTCTAATGAACATAACATGCTATACTCGAGTTTGTCTCCAACTTGTCAGTGTAGGCCCCGCCCTCTGGATCATCATTTGTTTTGATGACTCCATGGATACATCGGCCTCGTGGGACAAACTTCCCATGATTCATCAAAGATGGCCGCTCTCTGAACATGTCTCATCACGTCCAATGACGTATTGCATCAGTTACTATAAATAGAACGTATTCCATTGGTTACTATAAATAGACTGACCACGCCCCCTTGTTACAGGGTATAAAGGGCAGCCGTTCTCAGTGCTGCTACATACAGAAAGTCAGAGCCCTGCTACCAAGTCGTGTGCTTTTTAGAATGGAGTCCGTTAGAATGGATATGTGTGATTCCGCTGTTAATGTTGACTGTGATGGTGCTTTTTTCTATGCCGCTCGTAATGGCGAGTATGTAAAGCCTCTACAGAAGAATGGTTTGAAGGCTGTCTCAGTTTCGAGATATCGAGCAAAGACTTTAATTCATCTTAGAAAATACGATGGCAAAACGGGGTTGAAATTCCCAACACGTTACGGTATAACACTAACACAGCCTGAATTTGATACTTTAGTGGGTCTGAAGTCAACGATTCTCTCAGAGTGTGACAGACTACGAGTAGCCACAGGTGATGCGTCTACGATTCTCTCAGCTGAGTGTGACAGTATACAAGCAACCACTTATGGAGCATCTACATTTCGCTCAGACTATGACAGAGAACAAACGACCAATGAGGGTGAGTGGTCGATCGCTGCTCCTCCCGTTTATGACGACTTCCAGGCGTCTACAATTCTCTCAGCAGAGTGTGACGGTGTACAACCAATTACTGATGGAACATCTACATTTCGCTCAGACTGTGCCCGAGAACAAACAGCCCATGAGGGTGAGTGGTCGTTCGCTGCTCCTCCTGTTTATGACGACTTCCAGTATCAACAGAGTAACCTTTCGACTGTTCTCACAGACACAGCTCACAAACGAATTGATCCCCGTTCGATCACTAATATAACTGATGGATCTTATGCTATTAAGAACAATAAACAAAATTGTGTTAAATTTTGCGATCCTTGTGTATTTAAAAAACCACGGGGGAGACCACGTAAACTTGTAATTTAAGCATTAAACACATGACTATGTTGTTATATGTGTACTTTTTCAGATGATTTGTATCCATATTTGCACTATTTAAAGTATCGTTGTTCAATTATAAATATTTGAACGTGTAACATGTGTTGTCTAGTTTTATTGTGAAAATAAACATTATATAAAGATCATATTTGTTTGTTTTTATTTGACTTATTTTAATTTTAATGAGTTTATTCGAAAAAGTAGATGAGCCATAAGGTATAAGTTTACCTCTACTCAATTTATAACCTTCTATTTTAACTAAATACGTGTTACCTTAACACTGGCTCTAAGAGTGTGTAATATACGATTGTTTCCTTGTTCTTATAGTTTGATGTGCATATCTTCAGATTTATCTCTCAACCACCAACATTTCACAACTTAATTAGGATGTCTTTAATGATTTTTGTTCCTTGTTATTGACACACCTATCGTGATAACATACTTTTCTATGACTGGGAATTCACTTTTCCATCAGTCTCAATTGGTCACCAGTGCAATGAGTATTCTGTTATTGGATCATAGGTCACATTCTATTTTTAGTAACTAATCAGGTATTGCATCAGAGATCAAAATCTATTTTTTAGTAACTCAACATCCCCATTATAGGGGAACTGAGTAACACCATCTCTTTTTGTGAAAATTTCAGATTTCAAAGCTGGAGCAAACCATTCTTATTACAATCACAGGCCTACTACAGGACAACCCTCATCATCAGTGTGAGAGGGTGTCGTGACCTGGTAAACAATATTGTAAGGCAGTAACAAATGCTGTGGGGTTACCAAACTTTTATTAGGGAAAAATATATAAACTCACAGATAAACATTTATAGGTAAAGCTCTTAAAGACCAAAGGCTGTTGCGAAGTAGAGTCCACAGTGTTGTAGCTTCTTCGTTAGAGAGGTCTAGAAAATTTTCCAAACCACCTTCTTTTAGTAACCACTCTCCAAATTCTCTTCCGATGATACCACCGGTCCAAGTACCAAAGTCCGTTTCTAAAGTACAAATGTCGGAATCAGAGTCGAACATGTCTTTAACATGATTCTTAACTAATCGATAGGCGAGGGTATATAGAACAACAAGACGACCGAAATTGCGAATTCGATCTGAAAGTATTTCGATAACGATGGTTACAAACGTGGCGTAGATATCATGACCACCGACTCTCTGAATTATTCCAGTAAATAACAGCTCATTTCTCTCCGATAATGTATATACTAGGTTAGCCATCGCTTTATAAAACTTGGAATGTTTCTTACACGTCTTATCATATGTATGAATAATATCAACCCCCAGGAACATAAACTCCTTCATAAGTTTATCCAAACACATTCTATGGACCAGAAACGCCCACGATCCTCGATGAGAACCCGACCAATTCATTTACCTTAAGATGGAACTGGAACCGTTTTCAAAGTTACGCTCTTCTATAATTGGTTAATCACTCTGCCGTTCATAGTAATGCTCTTTTCTGAATGGTTATAATACAGATGTCAGTCATTTCTTTGCTCCGCCTCCCATGCTAATACTCTTCTCTGGTTGGTTAATCCAGATATCAGTCGATGTTGGCATAGTCACTCGCTGATTGGATAATGTATTCATTTGTTACCAGGATATATTTAAACTAGACCCTTCAGGGCTTTCGTGTTATAAGTTTGGTTGCTTCAAGGAAGGTTACTATTCATTCTAACGGATTGAGATTCTATTTTACACAGTAAGTTGGATTGTTTTCTCTTAAAGTACGTTAAGGCTTATCGATGAAAGGTTATTCAATTTTATCGAGGTGTTTAAAGTAGGTATGCTAAGTATTGTTGAGCTTGATGTTTGATGAAGTTAAACTAGGTATGTTAAATATGGTTGAGGAAAGGGTTATTGGATTTTCTCCAGATGGTTTCTCATAATGAGGTTTCTTCTGGTGAACATCCGTGTCCATTATGTTCAAAGAAGTTTAAATGGCGCGGTGATTTGTTGGAGCATACTCGACAATTACATACAACCATCATGGCACACTAGACAATCTACATACACTCATCACGACACACTAGACAGAACCTACATTCAGCCATCCCGACACACTAGAAAACCTACATACAACCATCATGAGACACTAGACAACCTACATTCATCCATCTCGACACAGTCGACAACCTACATGATCCATCATGGCACAGTCGACAACCTACATTCATCCATCATGGCACAGTCGACAACCTACATTCATCCATCTCGACACAGTCGACAATCTACATACAACCATCATGAGACACTAGACAACCTACATTCATCCATCCCGACACAGTCGACAACCTACATGATCCATCATGGCACAGTCGACAACCTACATGATCCATCCCGACACAGTCGACAACCTACATTCATCCATCATGGCACCGTCGACAACCTACATGATCCATCATGGCACAGTCGACAACCTACATGATCCATCATGGCATAGTTGACAACCTACATGATCCATCCCGACACAGTCGACAACCTACATTCATCCATCATGGCACCGTCGACAACCTACATGATCCATCATGGCACAGTCGACAACCTACATTCATCCATCTCGACACAGTCGACAATCTACATACAACCATCATGAGACACTAGACAACCTACATTCATCCATTCCGACACAGTCGACAACCTACATGATCCATCCCGACACAGTCGACAACCTACATGATCCATCCCGACACAGTCGACAACCTACATTCATCCATCATGGCACCGTCGACAACCTACATGATCCATCATGGCACAGTCGACAACCTACATTCGTCCATCACGACATACCATACGTCTCTGATAAAACGACATGACATACGTGACTGTTACAACGAGATGACTATTACAACGAAATGACTGTTACATTGACATGACTGTTACATTGACATGACTGTTACATTGACATGACTGTTACATTGACATGACATACGTGTCTACTACATCGACATGACTGATACAACGACATGGCTATTACAACGACATACCATACGTCTCTGATAAAACGACATGACATACGTGTCTGTTACAACGACATGACATACGTGTCTGTTACAACGAGATGACCATTACATTGACATGACTGTTACATTGACATGACTGTTACATTGACATGACATACGTGTCTACTACATCGACAGAGAGTTCAGTGGTTGAATATAGAATCGACTCTGCGCAATCGGCGCAAAATATAGTCAGTAGCCAAACATTGAATATAAATTCGAAGGCTTCGAGATGCAGATGTGTAGAAGAATAGGGAGTATTGGTTGGAAAGAATATGCCCTTTTGCCCTACCGTGTCTAACTATTTTTGACTTTGGACCTAGATTTTTTAATGTTTTGAGTTCAACTTTTTTAGTTATGAGACGAACTTTTGGGGTTTGGAACTAAGTTTTCTTATCTGTAAGGTTCACCATTACTGTTGTCTGTTATTCATTGAAGTGCTAAAGATATAGAACTCCAAAGTCTAAGCTTTCGTGGGTTTGGGAGTAACGTTTTGGTCTTTGCTTGTTGAGTCAATCGAATAAAAGTCGCCGTCTGTTAATTTGAACGTCGTCCCCTGCTCTACTACAACTTTCACTACTACAACTTCTACTATCAACTACCTCCACAACCAGCTACCTCTACAACTACTATTTCTATTACACGCCAACTTCTAACCTACTACTACAACTTCCAACTTACTACCTCACCCCAGCAAGCGACAGGTCCATTCTGAACAACGTGACCACCTCCCCTTTAGCAATTTAACAGTATCATGTATTACTTCTTGTAAATAAACTACTTTGTTTCTTATGTATTATACTTGTCTATAATGTACATTAGTTAAAGAATACATTTTTGTCTAAATCATGTGTTATCGATTGTTCAATATATACCAATAAAAACAATAAATAAATAACTTGTCAGTGTTAATTTCCCCTAAACATCTCACATTAAAACATCGGTATCGTAAAATTCCCCTGTTGAATGACTCTCCTGATGAACACTTACCGGCTAAGGCGATAAATTTATTAGTGTGCTCAAGGGTAATCCTTTGATGTAAACGCGATCCGTCTAACGGGAACTCTTTGATCTTGCTTAACGTTAAACGCGGGCCCCTCGCTGCGCGTCTTCGCTGCGCGTCTACCGAGCTCTTTGATCTTGCGGCCCCTTGCTGCGCGTCTTCGCTGCTGCGCGTCTACCGGGAACTCTTTGATCTTGCGGCCCCTCGCTGCGCGTCTTCGCGGTTGCCGTGTAGTTATTAAGTTCGGTAATGCGCCTTCGTGTAACATGTGTAACAGCCTAAGCCGTTACCTTTAATTCTAAAGGAAGTTTTTTAAAAACAATAAATAAACTTGTCACTGTTTTTTATTGCCTGAGAGTATAAAGAAAGAATAGATTTATGAAAGTTACGGCACCATTGAAAGTACAAAGAATGTGAAAGTTATGATACCACCACCGCCCCTTCACCACCGCCGCGGGAGGTCACCACACCACCACCACGAGAGGTCAACGAGAGGTCACCCGACGCCGCCACGAGAGGTCACCGGAACAAAAATGGGCGGGTAGACTCTCATATAAGGAAAAATGAAGACTCTCATATAAGGAAAAACGGCACCAAAAAATGTGCTTCCATGTGAGGGTAGACTATTTATATAAGGATTTAGGTGCTTCCATGTGAGGGTAGACTATTTATATAAGGATTTAGGTGCTTCTGGAAGCACATTTGTTGCATATAAATGCCAATCTATACTACTCACGTAGCTTTTGAAACATGGCTGATTGTGTAATCCGGCATAAGGTTATGTGTTTGCTCATTATTCACGTTATTGGCTTCGAGTTAAAGAGAAAAATAAAACTCAGTCATACCTCGAATGTCGCGCCAACAATATATGGCGGCCTTCTTCTTTCTAAAATCCCGGGGATAGTTGAGCTACCACTGACAGACTTAATCAAAATTCTCTATGTCTATCATTAATCATTCTTAGGGACTGTGCAAAGTTGAAGCCTGTCCGTTCTTTGGTGTTATCTCTTTTTCTGGTTTACTCTCCCTCGCCCCTTTCACAGCTCTGTACAGAATGGTCTATGCTAGAGTTCACGGAAATAACATAGCGGGGATATCTTTGGGAACATTCATCTCCGGGATAATCACAAGGAAATTCATCGCAGGAAAATTGACAACCGGGGAAAATTGATCACCATGAAAATTCATCGCAGAATTATGTAATAAGGTAATGATGTATTATTAGAAGAAGTTAGATCATTTGACAGTCGAACGGTAGCATGAGCTAATGACTATAATAACAGTTTAAAAAGAAAAAGTAAAGAACCCCGTCACGCCAAGTGGCGAATAGGGAATATGGTGTTAGTGACCATAATTTTTACAGACCTTCAGCACATTAATTTTGAGGTAATGTGGTCAGTATTACGCCCTTGCCGCTTTACTTTCCCATAAAAATCCGGTACCCATTAAAGGCTGGGTGAACCCGGAGGCCGTCGATCAGGTTCGAAACCGACCTCTTGTCCTTTGTAGTCCAGTTCACTAACCACTTAGCTACCGCGGCTCCCTAAGGACTATAATGGTGACGGTGAATTAGTCTGAACCAAGGACGTCAATGTTATGATTTGCGTAGCAACAAGTCACAATGGGAGAGAACCATAAATGTGTGAAGTCAGTGCAGTGTGTTGATCAAATGACGTTCGACTAGAGGGACTAGAATTACTAGCATAAAATGAATACAAGAACAGTTCAGTAAGATTATGGCTTGGGCAGACCACACGACTCATCCGAACGGCCTATTGTCTCTTCTATCTCATGTCCCACACTTCACATTTATGACATCCTTGACAGTGTCTTTCAAGCCTCCCCTCAAATCTTAAAGACGCCAACGACGCTCTGAATATCTTTGTATCCGTCACCGTTTTCTCCTGATCGTAACTACCGCCTCTTTGTCATGGATGTCTGCTCCATGTACACCTCCATTCCCCACACCGACGGCCTTCGAGCTCTCAAACTTTTCCTGTATAAGAGAAGCCAACCTTCTATCACTAGTGTCTACTGTACCACTAGTGTTACCTCGGTCTTCTACAAACCTACTGACTCACATTGTTTCATCCGCTACGACTCATCTCAATCGACATCCTGCAAGAACTCTCTCTTCTATTCACAGTCACTCAGGTTTCGTTGCCTTTGTCAAAACGATGAAGATTTTCTACATAATGCCCACTTGATGCTCGACTTCTTCTGCCGACGCCTCTATCCTGAATCAGCTCTCCTTCCTGCTCTCCGATGGGTTCTCCTCACCTCACGCCAGGCTGCTCTCACCCCCTCTATCTGCCCCCCCCCTCTGACAGGGTAGTACTTGCTCTCACCCATCCCTCTCACCCATCATCCTCACCATCGCTCTCACCCATCACCATCACCCTCACCCATCACTCTCACCAATCACCCATCACCCATCACCGTCACCCATCACCCTCACCCATCACTCTCACCCATCACTCTCACCCATCACCCTCACCCATCACCCTCACCCATCACCCTCACCCATCACTCTCACCAATCACCCATCACTCATCACCGTCACCCTCACCAATCAATCACCGTCACCCTCACCCATCACCCTCACCCATCACTCTCATCCATCACCCTCACCCATCACCGTCACCCATCACTCTCACCCATCACCCTCACCCATCACCCATCACCATCACTCTCACCCATCACCCTCACCCATCACTCTCACCCATCACTCTCACCCATCACTCTCACCCATCACCCTCACCCATTACCCTCACCCATCACCCTCAGCCATCACCCTCACCCATCACCCATCACCCATCACCATCACTCTCACCCATCACCCTCACCCATCACTCTCACCCATCACTCTCACCCATCACTCTCACCCATCACCCTCACCCATCACCCTCACCCATCACCATCACTCTCACCCATCACCCTCACCCATCACTCTCACCCATCACTCTCATCCATCACTCTCACCCATCACTATCACCCATCACTCTCACCCATCACCCTCACCCATCACCCATCACCATCACTCTCACCCATCACCCTCACCCATCACTCTCACCCATCACTCTCACCCATCACTCTCACCCATCACCCTCACCCATCACTCTCACCCATCACTCTCACACATCACTCTCACCACTACGCGGTGATCAGAATCATTCACCGCTACCTCCTCATTCTCCGCTCCGACGTCTACTCTTCCCCGACCTCCTTCACCCCCCCCCCCCCCCCCAATTAGTGACCTTTAAGTGTGATCACAACCTCCGTGATATATTTGTCAGTAGCCACCTTCCTCCATAGCCATCGGGAAGAACGATTCCCTGTAATCGCAGTCTATGTAAAACTTGCAACCAACGCCCCCCGGACAGATTCGGTTCTCTTCCTCAATGGTCCTTTTAATATTAGACAGGGATTCACCTGTACATCATGTAACATTATTTAAGCCGTCATATGTAAGCGATGTAAGTTGACCTACATAGGCGAATCAGGTCACCGAATCATGAACATATGCCGAGAGCATCTGTATGACATCATGTGGGATGCAGGCACCCTTATAGCATCCCACTTCAACTCTCAGGGCCACCAGGGTAAGACACATGTCCTAATTCCTGACCTGGTGTCAGGTTCTTCTGACAACCGCAGCCGATTCACTTTAGAAAAGTACAGTCCCTGTTTGGTGCTGACTTGACAGAGTGAATGCGAGTACTGTCCCTGTTTGGTGCTGACTTGACAGAGTGAATGCGAGTACTGTCCCTGTTTGGTGCTGACTTGACAGAGTGAATGTGAGTACTGTCCCTGTTTGGTGCTGACTTGACAGAGTGAATGTGAGTACTGTCCCTGTTTGGTGCTGACTTGACAGAGTGAATGTGAGTACTGTCCCTGCTTGGTGCTGACTTGACAGAGTGAATGTGAGTACTGTCCCTGTTTGGTGCTGACTTGACAGAGTGAATGTGAGTACTGTCCCTGTTTGGTGCTGACTTGACAGAGTGAATGTGAGTACTGTCCCTGTTTGGCGCTGACTTGACAGAGTGAATGCGAGTACTGTCCCTGTTTGGTGCTGACTTGACAAAGTTAATGTGAGTACTGTCCCTGCTTGGTGCTGACTTGACAGAGTGAATGCGAGTACTGTCCCTGTTTGGCGCTGACTTGACAGAGTGCATGTGATTACTGTCCCTGTTTGGCGCTGACTTGACAGAGTTAATGCGAGTACTGTCCCTGCATGGCGCTGACTTGACAGAGTGAATGTGAGTACTGTCCCTGTTTGGTGCTGACTTGACAGAGTGAATGTGAGTACTGTCCCTGTTTGGTGCTGACTTGACAGAGTGAATGTGAGTACTGTCCCTGTTTGGCGCTGACTTGACAGAGTGAATGCGAGTACTGTCCCTGCTTGGTGCTGACTTGACAAAGTTAATGTGAGTACTGTCCCTGCTTGGTGCTGACTTGACAGAGTGAATGCGAGTACTGTCCCTGTTTGGCGCTGACTTGACAGAGTGCATGTGATTACTGTCCCTGTTTGGCGCTGACTTGACAGAGTTAATGCGAGTACTGTCCCTGCATGGCGCTGACTTGACAGAGTGAATGTGAGTACTGTCCCTGCATGGTGCTGACTTGACAGAGTGAATGTGAGTACTGTCCCTGTTTGGCGCTGACTTGACAGAGTGAATGCGAGTACTGTCCCTGCTTGGTGCTGACTTGACAGACTGAATTTGAGTACAGTCTCTACTTGGCTTTCTCCATTTGACCCAAATAAAAAAAAATTAATAGGTACCTGACTCGCTAAGTTGCACAACGTAGCATCGACGAGGAGAGCACTGACGCTCTACCTCCCCACCCCCTTCCCCAGAGCAGTGACGTCTGTACGACGAAGTTGAACACTTCACTCCAGCTCGACACTTGTGTTTGGGAACATTCTTCGCCCTTTAGACTAGATTAGATGTACACCTTAAGGAGAGTTAATGTTGAAGTCACTTTGATCTGCTCAAGTCCACCAAATTCACAACACTTTACTGCCATGTTCATACTGTTCCCTTAGACGCGAGTGACTCTTTCATTAAGAGATCATTCTGGAAATAGAAACTGTCCAACCACGGGCCTTTACAACTTCCCGTTAGATTTATTTTCATAGCTCACTTTTCTATTGAAGTCACGGTGGTTCAATGGTTGTTGTTTTCTCCACAGACCTGGAAGGTTCGATCAATTTCCATATTTGACCAGTGGCGTAGTTTGAGAGGGAGAGGGGGAGGGGCGGGGGGAGGGTAACTTCTGTCCTCAAACGCAGCATCTGAGGGCGCCAAATTGGCCGTTGTTGTCTTAACTATTTGACATGTTTTATCCTCTTCATACCCTTCAAAACAGTGATAGCTCAGTGGTTAGTGAACTGGACTCAAAGGACAAGATCGATCGACAGCTTCCAGGTTCACCCAGCCTTAAATGGGTACCGGATTTTTTCTGGGAAAGTCAAGCGGCAATGGTGTGATACCGACCACATTACCTAAGAAAACATGTGCCGAATGTCTATACAAATTAGAAAAGTCTAGAAGTACATATTTATATAGTTGTTGATTCTCCTTGATCTACACTGAAGGCAACATTTGTTTGTAGTTGTTTCCCCTAGCCTCTAAGAAACCGATGTTGTCAAACTAACGAATGTTATGGGGACGTTACATTTCAATGAATCATTTAACAAGATGACGATTTCGGGTCAGTCACAGCCCTCATTAGCCATACTTGTACCTCATGCTACTATCAGTTAATGGGTCGATTATTCCAGCTCTGTCGATGAAGAAATTGTAAGAAAAAATACGGATGGGGATGGATAGCACAAACACTGCGCAAGCCAACAGCAAGCATTACCAGACAAGTTCACACCTGGAACTCACAGGGAAAGAGGAAACCGAGAACAATCAAGAATACATGGAGACGAAACCTTGAGACCGAGACTGGAAGGATAAATTATACCCGGAATATAATACAGGAGATGGCAAGGAAGAGAAGTGACTAGAGAGCGCTTGCTGATGATAACCTATGCCTCAAATGTACGTAGAAAGAGAAAGAGAAAGACTAGAATAGAATAGAATAGAATAGAATAGAATAGAATAGAATAGAATAGAATAGAATAGAATAGAATAGTCAATAACCGAGCAATATATTATAAGAGTATTATATCATTAGAGTATTATAATCTCATTCATCAATTAATGAATCTGATATAATAATCTGATCATCATCATCATGTGCCATACCGGTTGGCGTAGGTGATCATGTCCCTCCACAATCTTCTATATACAGTGCATCGTATGAGTTCTGTTGTTGACTGTTTTCCATGCCATGACACCAAGCTATCCAGTATTTTCTCTCTTTGTCGTCCGCGATCTCTCTTTCCTTTTATTTTGCCAGTTGTAACCAAGTATTCCAACTTTCCTCTTCTCATGATGTGCCCGAAAAATGTTGATTGCTTCTTTCTGATGTTTTTTAAGAGCTCCCTTTTTGTGTTGGCCTCTTTGAGAACTTCTTCATTGGTCTTTTTAGCTGTCCAGGGAACTTTCAATATTCTTCTTAGAAATTCCATCTCTGTGGCCTCTAATCGTCTTTTCATTCGTTTGTCTACTGTCCATGATTCGCTTCCATAGGTCAGAATTGGTTCTATATAGCACCGATGAACTCTCTTTCTCATTTTTATTGACATAGATTTGTTGCATAAGATATTTTTAATTTTTGAAATGCCATTTTGGCCTGAGCTATTCTGCTTTTTATTTCTGTGGTGCATCTCCCATCTGATGTTATTATTGTGCCCAAGTATTTGAAACGTTACACTTGTTTAAGATTTGTCTCTTTTATTTTTATACTGCATGATGGTGGTGATTGTTTCTTCGATATAACCATTACTTCTGTTTTCTTACTATTCAGACTGAGACCTTTCTTGTTGCTTAATCTGATCAACAATCATCAATTAATGAATCAATCTGACTTCATATGAGAGTCTGGAATCCTACTCTGATTGAGTCCTGATCGCAGAGAGAGAGAGAGAGAGAGAGAGAGAGAGAGAGAGAGAGAGAGAGAGAGAGAGAATAGAATAGAAAACAAAAGAATAGAAAAGTATAGAATAGACAAGTATAGAATAGAATCTCAGCTCCATTTGTTAAAGCTTAGCTATGACAATGAAACTGCTGAACCGTTGAATTTCCTGTGCGTACAACAAACATTGCAAGCAACAAGATTGCACTACATTTTATGAAGGTCGTCTTGTGACATATTCTCACGGGTTGGGGGAGTGAAGCACGTCACCGGTACAACGATTTTGGAAGTCACGTGGTTTCATGTTGTTTCTCGTAATTTACTTTCTCCCAATCGTTGGGCGAAGCGTGTACTCGTTCTTGTCAGTGAAGTCGTGTACAGGCTGCCATCGATCTCAGGTTTCGTTATCGCCACTCCAACGCGCTACAATTCACAACGGACGCTCTTAAAATGTTAACTCCCCCCCCCCCTTCTCAATTCTGGTCTTAGATAACAATAACACAAACGATAACATAAACAATAACATAAACAATAACGCACGATCGATTCAGCACTCATTTGTATTACCTAGGCATAATTACTCCTTTTATTGATTAATTCATGAGTTCTAGTTATTTCATGTATTCTATATGCTTCCTTTATTCTGCTCACTTCATTTATTCTTTTACTTCCTTTAATCGGCTTATTTAATTTATTATGTATTCTTCCTTTGCTGATAACCCAGCCTTAATATCAGAGACGGGTAATGAACTACAAGAAATGATAGATATAATAGTGAAAGAAAGTAACAAGAAAGGTCTCAGTATGAATACTTTATAAAAAAACAAACAAACAGAAGTAATGGTCATATGGAAGAAATAATCATTACCACAATGCAACATAAAAATAAACGGGACAAATTTGAGATCATGCAGAGGGTCTAATACTTGGGCACAATAATAACATGAGACGGAAGAAGCACAATAGAAATAAAAAGCAGAAAAGCTAAGGCCAAAATAGCATTTCAGAAAATAAAAAAAAAACGTCTTGTGCAACAAGTCTAGACTTCACAGACTTTGAAACAGAATGGCTAGAACCGGACTAAGGCTGTCTCCACAAAAGAAAATCGAAACCAGAAAAAGTCATTGGAATCCACACTGCAACAAAAAATGTCACTCCTACTGAACTCGTTTAGACTAAGCGGCTTACTTCGTATATTCGCTTTCTTCCTTTATTCTGCTTACTTCATTTATTTGTTTTCTTCCTTTATTCTGCTTACTTCATTTAGTCGTTTTCTTCCTTTATTCTGCTTACTTCATTTATTTGTTTTCTTCCTTTATTCTGCTTACTTCATTTATTTGTTTTCTTCATTTATTCTGCTTACTTCATTTAGTCGTTTTCTTCCTTTATTCTGCTTACTTCATTTAGTCGTTTTCTTCCTTTATTCTGCTTACTTTATTTATTTGTTTTCTTCCTTTATTCTGCTTACTTTATTTATTTGTTTTCTTCCTTTATTCTGCTTACTACATTTAGATCGTTTCTTCCTTTATTCTGCTTACTTTATTTATTTGTTTTCTTCCATTATTCTGCTTACTTTATTTATTTGTTTTCTTCCTTTATTCTGCTTACTTTATTTATTTGTTTTCTTCCTTTAATCTGCTTACTTTATTTATTTGTTTTCTTCCTTTATTCTACTTACTTTATTTATTTGTTGTCTTCCTTTATTCTGCTTACTTTATTTATTTGTTTTCTTCCTTGATTCTGCTTACTTCATTTAGTCGTTTTCTTCCTTTATTCTGCTTACTTTATTTTATTTGTTTTCTTCCTTTATTCTGCTTACTTTATTTATTTGTTTTCTTCCTTTATTCTGCTTACTTTATTTATTTCTTTTCTTCCTTTATTCTGCTTACTTTATTTATTTGTTTTCTTCCTTTATTCTGCTTACTTCGTATATTCGCTTTCTTCCTTTCTTCCACTTACTTCATTCATTTTATTCTGATTGTTTGAACAAAGAAACCCAAATGCTACTCACAATTGAGATATCAAAGATGGCAGCATCAGATTTCAGGAGAACACGCAGCGCCAAGTTGTTGCGTTTGCCTAACTCCAGCCTATTCATTATTTGCAAAATCGTACTGGTGTTTACTTAGTTATCGCCTCGGCTCTCGAGCTGGAGTCATTGTTCTCCCTTTCTTGACATATCGCGGTGAACTTCGGTTATCTATTCTACTATGCTCTTAGTCCGCTCCACTCAGGTCTGTTAGTCTTAGCTTCTCTTATAGGTTTAGCCCAGTGGTTAGACTGCGGCCAAAGATTCATGATCTTTTCTCGGGTTCCCACACAATCTGTCTTAGCTGAGACAGATGTACCCCTGAGCGATACATGCAGAAACTGAGAGCCGGTGAAATCACTTGTTGTTAAACTCGGTTATTGACAAGTAGAACTGGTGAAATCACTTGTTGTTAAACTCGGTTATTGACAAGTAGAACTAGTGAAATCACTTGTTGTTAAATCTGGTTATTGACAAGTAGAACCGGTGAAATCACTTGTTGTAAAACTCGGTTATTGACAAGTAGAACCGGTGAAATCACTTGTTGTAAAACTCGGTTATTGACAAGTAGAACTGGTGAAATCACTTATTGTTAAACTCGGTTATTGACAAGTAGAAATGGTGAAATCACTTGTTGTTAAACTCGGTTGTTGACAAGTAGAACTGGTGAAATCACTTGTTGTTAAACTCGGTTATTGACAAGTAGTAGAACTGGTGAAATCACTTGTTGTTAAACTCGGTTATTGACAAGTAGAACTGGTGAAATCACTTCTGTTAAACTCGGTTATTGACAAGTAGAACTGGTGAAATCACGTGTTGTTAAACTCGGTTATTGACAAGTAGAACCGGTGAAATCACTCGTTGTTAAACTCGGTTATTGACAAGTAGAACTGGTGAAATCACTTGTTGTTAAACTCGGTTATTGACAAGTAGAACTGGTGAAATCACTTGTTGTTCATCATCATCATCGAGTGCCATCTCAGCAACGAAGGTTGACTACCATGGAGCGCAATTCTGCTCTGTCTCTTGGTTTGATGGTGCAGGTTGTCATAGGCTGGTTTGTCCATCTTTTGATGTTACTCGTCCATGTTAGTCTTGGTCTGCCTCTGCCTCTTTTACCTTGTAGTTTCCCCTCCAGGATTACTTTTAGTAGGCTGGTGTGTCTTTTATCTTGGCACAAAAATCGCATTTGTCTTGTTTGAATTGTGTTTAGTAGTTCTCTTTTCATTTTTAGTTGTTTTAAGACTTCATCATTTGTTTTCTTTTCCTTCCATCCAATTCTACCTATTCTTCTATATATCCACATTTCAAAGACTTGCTTATTGTTAAACTCGGTTACTGACAAGTAGAACCATTGTAATCACTTATAGTTAAACTCGGTTATTGACAAGTAGGACCAGTGAAATCACCTATTGTTAAACTCGTTTACTGACAAGTAGGATCGTTGTAATCACTTATTATTAAACTCGTTTATTGACAAGTATGACCGGTGAAATCACCTATTGTTAAACTCGGTTACTAACAAGTAGGACCGGTGTAATCACTTATTGTTAAACTCGGTTATTTACAAGTAGGACCGGTGAAATCACTTATTGTTAAACTCGGTTACTAACAAGTAGAACCGGTGTAATCACTTATTGTTAAACTCGGTTACTGACAAGTAGGACCGGTGAAATCACTTATTATTAAACTCGGTTACTGACAAGTAGAACCGGTGAAATCACTTATTGTTAAACTCTGTTACTAACAAGTAGAACCGGTGTAATCACTTATTGTTAAACTCGGTTACTGACAAGTAGGGCCGGTGAAATCACGTATTGTTAAACTCTGTTACTGACAAGTAGAACCGGTGTAATCACTTATTGTTAAACTCGCTTACTGACAAATAGGACCGGTGAAATCACTTATTGTTAAACTCGGTTACTGACAAGTAGAACCGGTGTAATCACCTATTGTTAAACTCTGTTACTGACAAGTAGAACCGGTGTAATCACTTATTGTTAAACTCTGCTACTGACAAGTACAACCGGTGTAATCACTTATTGTTAAACTCGGTTACTGACAAGTTGAACCGGTGAAATCACTTATTGTTAAACTCTGTTACTGGCAAATAGAACCGGTGTAATCACTTATTGTTAAACTCCGTTACTGACAAGTAGAACCGGTGTAATCACTTATTGTTAAACTCCGTTACTGACAAGTAGAACCGGTGTAATCACTTATTGTTAAACTCGGTTACTGACAAGTTTCATATTGTTGCAGCCTACGAGTTAACATTTATTTTTATTGTTGTGTACGTGAATGAATGCCTCATTTATTGTTGTGTACGTGAATGAATGCCTCATTTATTGTTGTGTACGTGAATGAATGCCTCATTTATTGTTGTGTACGTGAATGAATGCCTCATTTATTGTTGTGTACATGAATGAATACCTCATTTATTGTTGTGCACATGAATGAATGCCTCATTTATTGTTGTGTACGTGAATGAATGCCTCATTTATTGTTGTGTACATGAATGAATGCCTCATTTATTGTTGTGTACGTGAATGAATGCGTCATTTATTGTTGTGTACATGAATGAATACCTCATTTATTGTTGTGCACATGAATGAATGCCTCATTTATTGTTGTGCACATGAATGAATGCCTCATTTATTGTTGTGCACATGAATGAATGCCTCATTTATTGTTGTGTACATGAATGAATGCCTCATTTATTGTTGTGTACATGAATGAATGCCTCATTTATTGTTGTGTACATGAATTAATGCCTCATTTATTGTTGTGTACATGAATGAATGCCTCATTTATTGTTGTGTACATGAATGAATGTCTCATTTATTGTTGTGTACATGAATGAATGCCTCATTTATTGTTGTGTACATGAATGAATGCCTCATTTATTGTTGTGTACATGAATGAATATCTCGTCCACTATCACCGCAATCTTGTTCACTATCGCCGTGACCTCGTCAACTATCGCCGTGACCTCGTCAACTATCGCCGTGATCTCGTCCATTATCGCCGTGATCTCGTTCACTATCGCCGTGATCTCGTTCACTATCGCCGTGATGGCGCAGTGATCTCGTCCACTATCGCCGTGATCTAGTTCACCCTCGCCGTGATCTCGTCCACTATCGCCGTGATCTCATCCACTATCGCCGTGATCTCATCCACTATCGCCGTGATCTAGTTCACCCTCGCCGTGATCTCGTCCACTATCGCCGTGATCTCGTCCACTATCGCCGTAATCTCGTTCACTATCGCCGTGATCTCGTCCACTATCGCCGTGATCTCGTTCACTATCGCCGTGATCTCGTCCACTATCGCCGTGATCTCGTCCACTATAGCCGTGATCTCGTCCACTATCGCCGTGATCTCATCCACTATCGCCGTATCTCGTTCACTATCGCCGTGATCTCGTTAACTATCGCCGTGATATCGTCCGCTGTCGCGTGATCTCGTTCACTATCGCCGTGATCTCGTTCACTGTCGCCGTGATCTCGTTCCCTATCGCCGTGATCTCGTCCGCTGTCGCCGTGATCTCGTTCACTATGGCCGTGATCTCGTTCACTATCGCCGTGATCTCGTCCACTATCGCCGTGATCTCGTTCACTATCGCCGTGATCTCGTCCACTATCGCCGTGATCTCGTCCACTATCGCCGTGATCTCGTTCACTATCGCCGTGATCTCGTTCACTATCGCCGTGATCTCGTCCACTATCGCCGTGATCTCGTCCACTATCGCCGTGATCTCGTCCACTATCGCCGTGATCTCGTCCCCTATCGCCGTGATCTCGTCTACTATCGCCGTGATCTCGTCCACTATCGCTGTGATCTCATCCACTATCGCCGTGATCTCATCCACTTTCGCCGTGATCTCGTCCACTATCGCCGTGATCTCATCCACTATCGCCGTGATTTCATCCACTATCGCCGTGATCTCATCCACCATCGCCGTGATCTCGTCCACTATCGCCGTGATCTCGTTCACTATCGCCGTGATCTCGTCCACTATCGCAGTGATCTCGTTCACTATCGCCGTGATCTCGTCCACTATCGCAGTGATCTCGTTCACTATCGCCGTGATCTCGTCCACTATCACCGTGATCTCGTCCACTATCGCCGGATATCAAAAGAAAACGTCTTCACCGGAAACGCTCCATTCACTCCCCACAGACAAGAATCTGACTCATAATTACAAGTGCTCCTGTCGGCAGAAATATCCGACGTGGAATTAAGCTCGCTACCTCAATTCTACATCAAATAATCCTAGAGTCTGGTTAACTCTTTGTCAAAGTTCATGCATTCCTCTTGTATATCTATTCCAATTATTGTTTACCTTATACATGTATTAGGATTGTCCATACCGTAATATAAGTCTTCACTGACAGCTTCATATTTCTCATACACACATACTTTTATTGAATATATTTTGTTTCTAGATTAATCTTATTTGTGTTGTTTTTTTTGTAGAAATATACTCCTTCAATTTTGTTAAAAAATTAACAGTGTGGTTTTGTTAGAGATAAAGGAACAAGCAATGTCATATACATCATAAGATTTTTAGTAGAAAGAGCTATATAGGTGAAAACAGATCTATACCTATGTTGCATAGATTATACCAAAGCATTTGACAAAGTAAAGCACCAAGAAATATTCAAATTTTAGAAAGCATAAACATAGACAGCAAAGATCTAAGAATAATAAAGAACATGTACTAACAACAAACAGCGGCCATAAGAACTGGAAACCAATTGAGAATGTTTAAACAAATAAAACAGGGTGTTAAGCTTGTTTGTGTGTTGTCACCAGATTTGTTTAATATTTATAGTGAGATTATTTTAAGATCCATAAGGAGCTTGTCTGGAATAACAATTAGAGGTCATAATGAAAATAATCTAACGTATGCTGATGATACAGTCTTAATCGCTAAGAGTGAAAATGAGTTACAAGAAATATTAGACATTATAGTGAAAGAATGCAAAAATAAAGGACTGTCTTAAAAGCAGAAAAACAGAAGTAATGGTGACAACAAAGAAAAAGACATCACCTCAGCACAAAATAAAGACAAGTGGAACAATATTAAAGCAGGTATATTAATTTAAATATTTGGGAACTTTGTCAGACGAAAGATGTACAAGAGAGGTGCAGAATGGCTCAGGCAAAAGCAGCTTTCCAAAAAATGAGGAAGATACTATGCAATCCATTTTTGATAATAGAAACAAGAAAAAAGAGTTCTTAAATGTTATGTAGAGCCAGTCTTAACATGCTCTATGGATGTGAATATGGATGTGAATCATGGACAATAGGACAACAGACAAGAAAATCACTGGAGTCTGTAGAAATGTGGTTTTACAGAAAAATGTTGAGAGCACCATGGACAGCTAAGAAGAGTAATGAAGATGTTCTGAGAGAGATCAAAGCAAAAAGAGAGCTAATTTCCAATATTAGGAAGAAACAATCATCATTTTTTGGCCTTGTAATGAGAAGAGAGCAGCTGGAATATATTGTAACAACTGGAAAAATTGAGAGACGAAGAGATAGAGGGAAGCAAAGAGAAAAATACCAGACAGCTTAAGAGAATAACTTGGCAGAAGGTCAACAACAGGATTGATAAATAACTATGGTGATCGAAAGTTGCGGAGAGACATGATCACCTACGCCAGCAGGCCCGGTACTTGATGATCTTTTTTTAAAAATGGGGCAGCAAAATGAGTTATATGAATACCTTGATTATGTACAATGAACGTCTATTTGAAAGATTTGATGTGTGCCAGAATGTTTGTGATTCACGAAGATTTGATGTGTGCCAGAATGTTTGTGATTCACGAAGATTTGATGTGTGCCAGAATGTTTGTGATTCATGGAGATTTGATGTGTGCCAGAATGTTTGTGATTCATGAAGATTTGATGTATGCCAGAATGTTTGTGATTCACGAAGATTTGATGTGTGCCAGAATGTTTGTGATTCACGAAGATTTGATGTGTGCCAGAATGTTTGTGATTCACGAAGATTTGACGTATGCCAGAATGTTTGTGATTCACGAAGATTTGATATGTGCCAGAATGTTTGTGATTCACGAAGATTTGACGTATGCCAGAATGTTTGTGATTCACGAAGATTTGGTTTGTGATTTTAAAAAAAAGCTGCTCATTCTTTCACCTTCCTGTACAACAGATGTTGCAATCACAAAGAAGATGGGATTAGTCTAACATCACTTCCATAAACAATTTTCTTTGACATTTGGGTTTATAATCTGAAGCTAGAAAATAAAAAAAAAAACATAAAAAAACAATAAAAAGTCAAAAGGGCCAAAAAATTCGATGACGCAAACAAAATTTAAAGGTGCCAGATTTCTGGAATTTTTGCTTGAAAAGAATTAGCAAACCAGTCCAAATTTCAGGGAGAAAAAATTCGTTCGTTCTGCAGAAGTTGGAACGAATTGCAGACACACACAAATGGGATATTAACATTTTAATAGCTTGAAAAAAAGGAAGGGGAGGCATGAACCAGGGTCGACATGGAGGAAAGTTTTCACTCTTCCATTACCACAGAGACGTTACAATCTTTGTAGGCGTGACCCAGACACTATCAGGCATGTGTGTGCCGTTATTTGCGTAAATTTAACTTGGCCTTGAAACTGTGGCACAGTTTCATATTCGGCTCATCTGTAGAAAAACCTGCATTTATTTCTTTATTTACATTTTCTCACTTATTTTTTTCTAGCTCTGATGATAATACACACTCCACTCTTTCTACCGGCTGTTTTCTCTCACTCTGAGAAGACACACTCCAGTCTTTCTACCGGTTGTTTTCTCTCACTCTGAGAAGACACACTCCAATCTTTCTACCGGCTGTTTTCTCTCACTCTGAGAAGACACACTCCAGTCTTTCTACCGGCTGTTTTCTCTCACTCTGAGAAGGCACACTTCAGTCTTTCTACTGATTGTTTTCTCTCACCCTGAGAAGACACACTCCAGTCTTTCTACTGGCTATTTTCTCTCTCTCTGAGAAGACACACTTCAGTCTTTCTACTGGCTATTTTCTCTCTCTCTGAGAAGACACACTCCAGTCTTTCTACTGGCTATTTTCTCTCTCTCTGAGAAGACACACTTCAGTCTTTCTACTGGCTATTTTCTCTCTCTCTGAGAAGACACACTCCAGTCTTTCTACTGGCTATTTTCTCTCTCTCTGAGAAGACACACTTCAGTCTTTCTACTGGATGTTTTCTCTCACTCTGAGAAGACACACTCCAGTCTTTCTACTGGCTGTACTCTCTCACTCTGAGAAGACACACTCCAGTCTTTCTACTGGCTATTTTCTCTCTCTCTGAGAAGGCACACTTCAGTCTTTCTACTGATTGTTTTCTCTCACCCTGAGAAGACACACTCCAGTCTTTCTACTGGCTATTTTCTCTCTCTCTGAGAAGACACACTTCAGTCTTTCTACTGGATGTTTTCTCTCACTCTGAGAAGACACACTCCAGTCTTTCTACTGGCTGTACTCTCTCACTCTGAGAAGACACACTCCAGTCTTTCTACTGGCTGTTTTCTCTCACTCTGAGAAGACACACTCCAGTCTTTCTACTGGCTGTTTTCTCTCACTCTGAGAAGACACACTCTAGTCTTTCTACTGGCCGTTTTCTCTCACTCTGAGAAGACACACTTCAGTCTTTCTACCGGTTGTTTTCTCTCACTCTGAGAAGACACACTTCAGTCTTTCTTCTGGCCGTTTTCTCTCACTCTAAGAAGACACACTCCAGTCTTTCTATTGGCTGTTTTCTCTCACTCTGAGAAGACACACTCCAGTCTTTCTACTGGCTGTTTTCTCTCACTCTGAGAAGACACACTCTAGTCTTTCTACTGGCTGTTTTCTCTCACTCTGAGAAGACACACTCTAGCCTTTCTACTGGCTGTTTTCTCTCACTCTGAGAAGACACACTCTAGTCTTTCTACTGGCTGTTTTCTCTCACTCTGAGAAGACACACTCTAGCCTTTCTACTGGCTGTTTTCTCTCACTCTGAGAAGACACACTGTAGTCTTTCTACTGGCCGTTTTCTCTCACTCTGAGAAGACACACTTCAGTCTTTCTACTGGCTGTTTTCTCTCACTCTGAGAAGACACACTCTAGTCTTTCTACTGGCCGTTTTCTCTCACTCTGAGAAGACACACTTCAGTCTTTCTACTGGCTGTTTTCTCTCACTCTGAGAAGACACACTTCAGTCTTTCTACTGGCTGTTTTCTCTCACTCTGAGAAGACACACTTCAGTCTTTCTACTGGCCGTTTTCTCTCACTCTGAGAAGACACACTCTAGCCTTTCTACTGGCTGTTTTCTCTCACTCTGAGAAGACACACTCTAGTCTTTCTACTGGCCGTTTTCTCTCACTCTGAGAAGACACACTTCAGTCTTTCTACTGGCCGTTTTCTCTCACTCTGAGAAGACACACTTCAGCCTTTCTACTGGCTGTTTTCTCTCACTCTGAGAAGACACACTTCAGCCTTTCTACTGGCTGTTTTCTCTCACTCTGAGAAGACACACTTCAGCCTTTCTACTGGCTGTTTTCTCTCACTCTGAGAAGACACACTTCAGCCTTTCTACTGGCTGTTTTCTCTCACTCTGAGAAGACACACTTCAGCCTTTCTACTGGCTGTTTTCTCTCACTCTGAGAAGACACACTTCAGTCTTTCTACTGGCTGTTTTCTCTCACTCTGAGAAGACACACTTCAGCCTTTCTACTGGCTGTTTTCTCTCACTCTGAGAAGACACACTTCAGTCTTTCTACTGGCTGTTTTCTCTCACTCTGAGAAGACACTCTAGTCTTTCTACTGGCTGTTTTCTCTCACTCTGAGAAGACACACTTCAGTCTTTCTACTGGCCGTTTTCTCTCACTCTGAGAAGACACTCTAGTCTTTCTACTGGCTGTTTTCTCTCACTCTGAGAAGACACTCTAGTCTTTCTACTGGCTGTTTTCTCTCACTCTGAGAAGACACACTTCAGCCTTTCTACTGGCTGTTTTCTCTCACTCTGAGAAGACACTCTAGTCTTTCTACTGGCTGTTTTCTCTCACTCTGAGAAGACACTCTAGTCTTTCTACTGGCTGTTTTCTCTCACTCTGAGAAGACACACTTCAGTCTTTCTACTGGCTGTTTTCTCTCACTCTGAGAAGACACACTCTAGTCTTTCTACTGGCCGTTTTCTCTCACTCTGAGAAGACACACTTCAGCCTTTCTACTGGCTGTTTTCTCTCACTCTGAGAAGACACACTTCAGCCTTTCTACTGGCTGTTTTCTCTCACTCTGAGAAGACACACTTCAGCCTTTCTACTGGCTGTTTTCTCTCACTCTGAGAAGACACACTTCAGCCTTTCTACTGGCTGTTTTCTCTCACTCTGAGAAGACACTCCAGTCTTTCTACTGGCTGTTTTCTCTCACTCTGAGAAGACACACTTCAGCCTTTCTACTGGCTGTTTTCTCTCACTCTGAGAAGACACACTTCAGCCTTTCTACTGGCTGTTTTCTCTCACTCTGAGAAGACACACTTCAGCCTTTCTACTGGCTGTTTTCTCTCACTCTGAGAACATATATCCCAACCTTCCTATAGGTTTATTCTTCTGATACGTTTATGCAAAGACCATTCTTGTTCATCGTCTTCCCTGACGTTAAGTGGGAGCTGATGCGTTGTCTTGTAACAAGCTGCCATATTTGTGCATTTCGGTCTAAGACATCTGTCTTCAGCATATCATTTCTGAGTATCGTTACTTCCCTCCCTACTCACTTGGCCGAGTTATTTGTTAGTAGGGGCAAAACGTAAAAGAGGAGTATGATCTCAATAGTTTTGATTCACGATCATGATAAAAACAGTCAGCTATGGGTCACTAACAGCTTTCAGCCCTGGCGGGGACCAGTAACCCTCATTTATTGGTTTCTTTCGTTCTAAGGTTATGATAGATGCTTACCCGTGCCTATCACTCATCCTGTCTGTTTTTATAGGCAAGGACAAGTAAATATATTGTTGAGACCATCATTAACCTTGAAAGTATGCAGTGACAGACAGAACGAATTTATTTTGTAACCAGAGTTACCAGGAAGCACTTTAACAAACATTGCCAGTTTAAGTTTCGTTGTACCAGATTGGGTGGAGGTGTTTTCTATGCTGCTCTCAGGTATCGAGGTAGTTTGATGGTTTTTTGCTCAGGCTTTGCTTGTGGCGGGAGGGGAGGGAGCTAAACAAATTGTGTTGTTGCAGATATATATAATGTTATCTGGCCCATCTTGTCCTTCCTCGTTATTTACATCCACTTATTAACTTGACATATGTTTGAGTAGTATGTTTTTTTTTTTTTTTTTAACAAACGTTAAGATAAGGGGAAAGAACACCAAACAGAAAAGACAAAATCTTAAAACTGCTAAAACTTTTCTTATATTTCAGAATTGCGGGAAGTGACGTCACAGCCAGACACGTAATGTTGTATGTGACAACAACAAAACCTGCAAAACTTTGCTCGAGTAACGGTCATGGTTCACAGGATGTCCACAGTCTTGTTCACACTATTAATCTCTACCTTTCAAACTATATTTCGTCGGTTTATCTTTTGTCGTCTCTTCATAACTTCTATTGTTAGTTTCTACATCCCATGTATGACGTGACCTAACAAGCTCCAACTTATTGTTAGTTTCTACATCCCATGTAGGACGTGACCTAACAAGATCCAACTTATTGTTAGTTTATAGAACCCACGTAGGACGTGACCTAACAAGCTCCAACTTATTGTTAGTTTATAGAACCCACGTAGGACGTGACCTAACAAGCTCCAGCTTATTGTTAGTTTCTACATCCCGTGTAAGACGTGGCCTAACAAGCTCCCACTTATTGTTAGTTTCTACATCCCATGTAGGACGTGACCTAACAAGCACCAACTTATTGTTAGTTTCTACATCCCGTGTAGGACGTGACCTAAAAAGCTCCCACTTATTGTTAGTTTCTACATCCCATGTAGGACGTGACCTAACAAGCTCCCACTTATTGTTAGTTTCTACATCCCGTGTAGGACGTGACCTAACAAGCTCCAACTTATTGTTAGTTTCTACATCCCATGTAGGACGTGACCTAACAAGCTCCAACTTATTGTTAGTTTCTACATCCCATGTAGGACGTGACCTAACAAGCTCCGACTTATTGTTAGTTTCTACATCCCATGTAGGACGTGACCTAACAAGCTCCCACTTATTGTTAGTTTCTACATCCCGTGTAGGACGTGACCTAACAAGCTCCAACTTATTGTTAGTTTCTACATCCCATGTAGGACGTGACCTAACAAGCTCCAACTTATTGTTAGTTTCTACATCCCATGTAGGACGTGACCTAACAAGCTCCCACTTATTGTTAGTTTCTACATCCCATGTAGGACGTGACCTAACAAGCTCCAACATATTGTTAGTTTCTACATCCCGTGTAGGACGTGACCTGACAAGCTCCCACTTATTGTTAGTTTCTACATCCCGTGTAGGATGTGACCTGACAAGCTCCCACTTATTGTTAGTTTCTACATCCCATGTAGGACGTGACCTAACAAGCTCCAACTTATTGTTAGTTTCAACATCCCATGTAGGACGTGACCTAACAAGCTCCAGCTTAATGTTAGTTTCTACATCCCATGTAGGACGTGACCTAACAAGCTCCCACTAATTGTTAGTTTATAGATCCCATGTAGGACATGACCTAACAAGCTCCCACTTATTGATAGCTTCGACATCCCATGTAGGACGTGACCTGACAAGCTCCCACTTATTGTTAGTTTCTACATCCCATGTAGGACGTGACCTAACAAGCTCCAACTTATTATTAGTTTCTACATCCCATGTAGGACGTGACCTAACAAGCTCCAACTTTTTATTAGTTTCTACATCCCGTGTAGGACGTGACCTAACAACTTATTGTTAGTTTCTATATCCCATGTAGGACGTGACCTAACAAGCTCCCACTTATTGTTAGTTTCTACATCCCGAGTAGGACGTGACCTAACAAGCTCCCACTTATTGTTAGTTTCTACATACCATGTAGGACGTGACCTAACAAGCTCCCACTTATTTTTAGTTTCTACATCTCATGTAGGACGAGACCTAACAAGCTCCATCTTATTGTTAGTTTGTACATCCCGTGTAGGACGTGACCTGACAAGCACCAACTTATTGTTAGTTTCTACATCCCATGTAGGACGTGACCTAACAAGCTCCAACTTGTTGTTAGTTTCTACATCCCATGTACGATGTAACCTAACAAGCTCCCACTTATTGTTAGTTTCTACATCCCATGTAGGACGTGACCTAACAAGCTCCCACTTATTGTTAGTTTCTACATACCGTGTAGGACGTGACATAACAAGCTCCCACTTATTGTTAGTTTCTACATCCCGTGTAGGACGTGACCTAACAAGCTCCAACTTATTGTTAGTTTCTACATCCCATGTAGGACGTGACCTAACAAGCTCTCCACTTATTGTTAGTTTCTACACTCCATGTAGGACGTGACCTAACAAGCTCCAACTTGTTAGTTTCTACATCCCATGTAGGACGTGACCTGACAAGCTCCAACTTATTGTTAGTTTCTACATCCCATGTAGGACGTGACCTAACAAGCTCCAACTTGTTAGTTTCTACATCCCATGTAGGACGTGACCTGACAAGCTCCAACTTATTGTTAGTTTCTACATCCCATGTAGGACGTGACCTAACAAGCTCCAACTTATTATTAGTTTCTACATCCCATGTAGGACGTGACCTAACAAGCTCCAGCTTATTGTTAGTTTCTACATCCCGTGTAGGACGTGACCTAACAAGCTCCAGCTTATTGTTAGTTTCTACATCCCATGTAGGACGTGACCTAACAAGCTCCAACTTGTTAGTTTCTACATCCCATGTAGGACGTGACCTGACAAGCTCCAACTTATTGTTAGTTTCTACATCCCATGTAGGACGTGACCTAACAAGCTCCGTTTTATTATTAGTTTCTACATCCCATGTAGGACGTGACCTAACAAGCTCCAGCTTATTGTTAGTTTCTACATCCCGTGTAGGACGTGACCTAACAAGCTCCAGCTTATTGTTAGTTTCTACATCCCATGTAGGACGTGACCTAACAAGCTCCCACTTATTGTTAGTTTCTACATCCCATGTAGGACGTGACCTAACAAGCTCCCACTTATTGTTAGTTTCTACATCCCGTGTAGGACGTGACCTAACAAGCTCCAACTTATTGTTAGTTTCTACATCCCATGTAGGATGTGACCTAACAAGTACCCACTTATTGTTAGTTTCTACATCCCATGTAGGACGTGACCTAACAAGCTCCAACTTATTATTAGTTTCTACATCCCATGTAGGACGTGGCCTAACAAGCTCCAACTTATTGTTAGTTTCTACATCCCATGTAGGATGAGATCTAACAAGTTCCCACTTATTATTAGTTTTTACATCCCATGTAGGACGTGACCTAACAAGCTCCAACTTATTATTAGTTTCTACATCCCATGTAGGATGTGACCTAACAAGCTCCCACTTATTGTTAGTTTCTACATCCCATGTAGGATGTGACCTAACAAGCTCCCACTTATTATTAGTTTCTACATCCCATGTAGGACGTGACCTAACAAGCTCCAGCTTATTATTAGTTTCTACATCCCGTGTAGGACGTGACCTAACAAGCTCCAACTTATTGTTAGTTTCTACATCCCATGTAGGATGTGACCTAACAAGTTCCCACTTATTGTTAGTTTCTACATCCCGTGTAGGACGTGACCTAACAAGCTCCAACTTATTGTTAGTTTCTACATCCCGTGTAGGACGTGACCTAACAAGCTCCAACTTATTGTTAGTTTATAGATCCCATGTAGGACGTAACCGAACAAGCTCTAACTTATTGTTAGTTTATAGATCCCATGTAGGACGTGACCTAACAAGCTCCAACTTATTGTTAGTTTATAGAACCCACGTAGGACGTGACCTAACAAGCTCCAACTTATTGTTAGTTTATAGATCCTATGTAGGACGTGACCTAACAAGCTCCAACTTATTGTTAGTTTCTACATCCCGTGTAGGACGTGACCTAACAAGCTCCAACTTATTGTTAGTTTCTAAATCCCGTGTAGGACGTGACCTAACAAGCTCCAACTTATTGTTAGTTTCTACATCCCGTGTAGGACGTGACCTAACCAGCTCCAACTTATTGTTAGTTTATAGATCCTATGTAGGACGTGACCTAACAAGCTCCAACTTATTGTTAGTTTATAGAACCCACGTAGGACGTGACCTAACAAGCTCCAACTTATTGTTAGTTTATAGATCCTATGTAGGACGTGACCTAACAAGCTTCAACTTATTGTTAGTTTATAGATCCTATGTAGGACGTGACCTAACAAGCTCCAACTTATTGTTAGTTTCTACATCCCGTGTAGGACGTGACCTAACAAGCTCCAACTTATTGTTAGTTTCTACATCCCGTGTAGGACGTGACCTAACAAGCTCCAACTTATTGTTAGTTTCTACATCCCGTGTAGGACGTGACCTAACCAGCTCCAACTTATTGTTAGTTTATAGATCCTATGTAGGACGTGACCTAACAAGCTTCAACTTATTGTTAGTTTATAGATCCTATGTAGGACGTGACCTAACAAGCTCCAACTTATTGTTAGTTTATAGATCCTATGTAGGACGTGACCTAACAAGCTCCAACTTATTGTTAGTTTATAGATCCTATGTAGGACGTGACCTAACAAGCTCCAACTTATTGTTAGTTTATAGATCCTATGTATACGTGACCTAACAAGCTCCAACTTATTGTTAGTTTATAGATCCCATGTAGGACGTGACCTAACAAGCTCCAACTTATTGTTAGTTTATAGATCCTATGTAGGACGTGACCTAACAAGCTCCAACTTATTATCCGTTTGTTTATAGAGTTTAACTATAACCAATGACCTTGACTGTTTTAGCTATTTTCTTACAGCTTCTTCAGGATCCCTTTAACTTTATATTTCATGTTATATTATTTCGTAGCTGATATTAACAATTGTAGTTACGGCTGAGATCTGTGTTTAACTTGTGTGTTTATATTTGTCCCTTCATATTAGTATCATGTTGTTTTGTACCTGATGAAAGCTTTTGCTAAAACGTCGTAGTTTGTCTTGTCTATCTATTTGCTTTATTTGTCTTGTCTCTCTATTTGTCTTGTCTCTCTATTAGTTTAGCAGCTGTACACCGTTTTATGTTGATTGTACATGTTCTCTGCAGTTCTGCTCGCGGCCCAGCACAGTATTTAATATTTGATATTTGTGCTTATATACATTTTTATTTACTATAAACACTATAACCAAATGAACTAATATCACTTTTTCTAGCTGTATTTTATTATGAACTCAACACCCACGTAATTGCTGTTTCCAGAATGCTGTCTCAATTCTCTGTTTTTTCCTTCCTTCTTTCCATACAGCTTTTAGACTGTTGTTGATGTACTAATTATTAATGGGCCAGTCTGTGGCTAATTGTTCCTGTATTCTTGCGTGACAAAATTATTTAATTTGTTGTTTAATTATTTATTTTACTATAATTTATTTATTAGTGATACATATCTAATTAGATGTCTAATTGAGTCTCTGATAAAGGACCCCACCAGTCAAGGTGGCTGAGTGATCTGTGCGCTCGCTTCCTGATAACCTGATAACCTGATAACAAGAGTCAAGGTCACAATACAGAAGTGGGATTTTATCTTTTTACCGGCAAGGCTCCAGAGTTAACCCAGCCTTTAAAATGAGTAACAACAATTTTTTTTTTTCTGAGAAGTAAAAGTGGTCTAAAGTACACAATCAAATTGATATCTACTGGTACAGAGAAGATTCAGGAATGGGCTAACCTGTGGCGTATTCTCTATGATACCGCAGCTACCGCCGGTAGCCTGAACATATAAACGAAATACAAAAGGAAATGATAATTTATTATATTTTTTTGAATAATTATATTAAAAATTTTCGAATATTCTTTTACACATTTCATAGGCCAATATGATTTATTTGCATTTATTAAAGCAAGGTTTTCCTCTGGCCACTCTAACGTTTGTGAATGAAACCGAAACTACTCTACATTGAAACCTCTAGTAGCTAGCGGTACATTTTTCCTCTATCTGGACCTAGTATTAACGACCTTTACATTTAAAAATGGGAGTAAAAAAAATATAGCGGGTGCTACCGCTAGAGGAATGCGGTTTCATGGGTTATTTTTAGCTCTAGCCAATTAGAAGCGTTAAAAGTAAAAGTGAAACTATGTCTGATTACCGGAACTTCCTAAGCTATTTATAACTACGTTATGCGCATCAGCATTTGTAGAAAAAACTTTTTCTGCTCTCAAGAGTATCAAATCTTATTGTCGCTCAACTCAGACACAAGAACGCTTATCTGGTTTGGCATTAATGTCCATTGAGAAATCATTCCCTCAGAAACTTATAAACCAACCCAACAGTACTTTCAATGAGAGTCATCAAGAAATTTTCATCCCAAACAAGACGGATATATTTAACATAAATAAGTAAGTAATTTACAATGTAGTGATGTCATTAGAAAGTATTATTTTATGTTAGCCTACTGAATATAATGTATGTTTTTATTTATTATGTTAGCGGTAGCCCAGACCCCAAAACCATGTATACGTCACTGGGACTAACATCTGTTAAAACAAGGCCAGGAGCAGATTGCAATAGTGACCATGTACTAGTAGTTGGAAAAGTGAGAATAAAACTGCGGAAAACGAAGAACTCCCCAGGAAATACGAAAACAGAACTAGATATGCTTAAATAGATAGACACGTGAGTGATGTGTACAGTACCATAGTTCAAGATATATATATATATATATATATATATATATATAAGGCTATTGAGAAAATACAGAACATCGAGGTGCAGTGGGAAATGCTCAAACAATCGATTCAACAAACAGCAAACGAAGTGACTAAAAGAATCAACAAAAATAAATAGATAACAGAAGAAATACTAGATCTAATGGACGAATGACGAAAACATAAGAAAGGAGAGCGGCTACACACAATATTGCACAAAGAGATAAAAAAAAATACAGAGAAACAAAGGAAGAATGGTTAAAGCAGAAATATGTATAAATTGAAATACAACTAAAAAAAAAACATACACAAATTTTATGCACAATCACTTAAATGAATTAATAGGAAGAAAAGAAGTCAATGTTTCAGGACATGTGAAATCAAAGCCGGGAAATATAATAATGGGACCCGAGAAGATACTGGAAAGATGGACAGAATATATCAGTCAACTCTATGATGATGAAAGACCAGAGCTAAACAATTCAAAGACACAGGACCACCAATAATGCAGAGTGAAGTGGAGTCAAGTCAACACTTGAAAAGAGGCAAAGCTACAGGTCTCGACAATATAGCAAATGAAGAAATAAGTGCATTAGGAGAGCTGGGAGTACAAGTCATAACAAAATTACTCAATGACATATATAACACTGGACACATACCCAAAGATCTACTAAAATCTATCTTTGTAGCCATACCGAAGAAGTCAGGCGCCACTGATTGTGAAGACCATCGCACTATTAATTTGGGCACATCATGAGAAGAGGAAAGTAGGAATACTTGGTTACAACTGGCAAAATACAGGGCAAGAGATATCGCGAACGGCACAGAGAGAAGATACTGGATAGCTTGGTGACATGACATGGAAAACAGTCAACAACAGAACTGATACGATGCACTGTGGATAGAAGATTGTGGAAGGATTTGATCGCCTACATCAACCCGTATGGCTCATGATGATGATGATAAAAAGTGGCCTGGCGTAATACTGACCACAAAACCTGAACATCTGCCTATAAAAATGTGATCACGAACACCATATTGCCCATGTACCTAGCAAGGAGTGAAGGGAACGTTTACTTACTCACTGAAAACAGGCAGAGTAACGAGGAAGGTCGTTAACGAAGAAGGTCGCTAACGAAGAAGGTCACTGACTAACGAAGAAGGTCGCTGACTAACGAAGAAGGTCGCTAAATAACGAGGAAGGTCACTGACTAACTAAGAAGGTCGCTGACTAACTAAGAAGGTCACTGACTAACAAAGAAGGTCGCTGACTAACAAAGAAGGTCGCTGACTAACAAAGAAGGTCGCTGACTAACGAAGAAGGTCACTGACTAACGAAGAAAGTCACTGACTAACGAAGAAGGTCACTGACTAACGAAGAAAGTCACTGACTAACTAAGAAGGTCACTGACTAACGAAGAAAGTCACTGACTAACGAAGAAAGTCACTGACTAACGAAGAAGGTCACTGACTAACGAAGAAAGTCACTGACTAACGAAGAAAGTCACTGACTAACGAAGAAAGTCACTGACTAACGAAGAAGGTCACTGACTAACGAAGAAAGTCACTGACTAACGAAGAAAGTCACTGACTAACGAAAAAGGTCACTGACTAACTAAGAAGGTCGCTGACTAACGAAGAAGGTCACTGACTAACGAAGAAAGTCACTGACTAACGAAGAAGGTCACTGACTAACGAGAAAGGTCGCTAAAGCAGAGCTGACTAACGAAGAAGGTCACTAACTGACGAGAGGTGATCGTCCACTGGAGAGGTGGAAACTTAAGTGCACCTATTCTCCCAACAATTCGCCCCTTCCTTTGTTGCACATTCTGGTGCGTCTGTTTATCATGAGACTCCTAGATAGTTCTTCGCCATAACATGAGAATACTTGTCTCCTAGATAGTTCTTCATCATAAAATGAGAATACTTGTCTCCTAGATAGTTCTTCACCATAAAATGAGAATACTTGTCTTCTAGATAGTTCTTCGCCATAACATGAGAATACTTGTCTCCTAGATAGTTGTTCACCATAAAATGAGAATACTTGTCTCCTAGATAGTTGTTCACCATAAAATGAGAATACTTGTCTCCCAGATAGTGGTTCACCAAAAATGAGAATACTTGTCTCCTAGATAGTTGTTCACCATAAAATGAGAATACTTGTCTCCTAGATAGTTGTTCACCATAAAATGAGAATACTTGTCTCATAGTTGTTCACCATAAAATGAGAATACTTGTCTCCTAGATAGTTGTTCACCATAAAATGAGAATACTTGTCTCCTAGATAGTTCTTCACCATAAAATGAGAATACTTGTCTTCTAGATAGTTCTTCGCCATAACATGAGAATACTTGTCTCCTAGATAGTTGTTCACCAAAAATGAGAATACTTGTCTCCTAGATAGTTGTTCACCATAAAATGAGAATACTTGTCTCCTAGATAGTTGTTCACCATAAAATGAGAATACTTGTCTCCTAGATAGTTGTTCACCATAAAATGAGAATACTTGTCTCCTAGATAGTTGTTCACCAAAAATGAGAATACTTGTCTCCTAGATAGTTGTTCACCATAAAATGAGAATACTTGTCTCCTAGATAGTTGTTCACCATAAAATGAGAATACTTGTCTCCTAGATAGTTGTTCACCATAAAATGAGAATACTTGTCTCCTAGATAGTTGTTCACCATAAAATGAGAATACTTGTCTCCTAGATAGTTGTTCACCATAAAATGAGAATACTTGTCTCCTAGATAGTTGTTCACCATAAAACGAGAACACTTGTCCTTCCCCCTTCAGCGTGCTCGTGAGAACCTGCTAAATTGAGAAGACAGCCACATTCGCCTGTGGAAATGGCCTAGTTCGGTGGCAAAGTAATGCTTGTCTGTTACGCTAATCAAAGGGGAAACAGGCGTGCTACAAGATGCTGTTTTCTGAGAATTTCGTCTGAGTAAGCTCTACACGGTAAAATTTAAAAAAAATATATTTAAAAACCCACAAAAATAAAGGTGGTCTACACGTGCAAAAATATGCACACGTCGTTTTGTTATGGGAAGAGAAATTATAATAAGGATTGTTTGGAGCACACAGTACAAGCTAGATGGGGAGTACACAGTACAAGTAAGAAGGGGAGTACACAGTACAAGCAAAATGGGGAGTACACAGTATAAGTAAGATGGGGAGTACACAGTACAAGTAAGATGGGGAGTACACACACAGTACAAGTAAGATGGGGAGTGAGTACACAGTACAAGCAAGATGGGGAGTACACAGTGCAAGTAAGATGGGGAATAAACACACAGTACAAGCAAGATGGGGAGTACACAGTGCAAGTAAGATGGGGAATACACACACAGTACAAGCAAGATGGGGAGTACACAGTACAAGTAAGATGGGGAGTACACACACAGTATAAGTAAGATGGGGAGTGAGTACACAGTACAAGCAAGATGGGGAGTACACAGTGCAAGTAAGATGGGGAATACACACACAGTACAAGCAAGATGGGGAGTACACAGTGCAAGTAAGATGGGGAATACACACACAGTACAAGCAAGATAGGGAGTACACAGTGCAAGTAAGATGGGGAGTACACAGTACAAGCAAGATGAGGAGTACACAGTGCAAGTAAGATGGGGAGTACACAGTGCAAGTAAGATGGGGAGTGAGTACACAGTACAAGCAAGATGGGGAGTACACAGTGCAAGCAAGATGGGGAGTACACAGTACAAGCTAGATGGAGAGTACACAGTACAAGCTAGATGGGGAGTACACAGTACAAGCTAGATGGGGAGTACACAGTACAAGCTAGATGGGGAGTACACAGTACAAGCAAGATGGGGAGTACACAGTGCAAGTAAGATGGGGAGTGAGTACACAGTACAAGCAAGATGGGGAGTACACAGTGCAAGTAAGATGGGGAGTGAGTACACAGTACAAGCAAGATGGGGAGTACACAGTGCAAGTAAGATGGGGAGTACACAGTGCAAGTAAGATGGGGAGTACACAGTACAAGTAAGATGGAGAGTACACAGTACAAGTAATATGGGGAGTACCCAGTACAAGCAAGATGGGGAGTACACAGTACAAGTAAGAGGTGGAGTACACAGTACAAGCAAGATGGGGAGTACACAGTACAAGTAAGCTGAGGAATTTGTACATTACAAGCAAGATGAGGAATATTCAGTACAGAGAAGCTGAGATGTACTCAGTACATGAAAGCTGAGATGTACGCAGTACATGGAAGCTGAGATGTACTCAGTACATGAAAGCTGAGATGTACTCAGTACATGAAAGCTGAGATGTACTCAGTACATGAAAGTTGAGATGTACGCAATATAGGCAAGCTGATGAGCATACAAGCAAGCTTGTGAGTCTCTCCACTTCTTTCTCTGAACCTTCAGTCTGTGGCTACCCACTCTAGTGGGACAATCTTTCTAGCTGGAGCGTCACTTGTGTCACTTTTTATTGGCCCTTCATAATTGCTCTAATGATAGAACATTTGTATTCCAGATACTTGCTTCTCATTTAGTACATCATACTCGATCAGACTTGGTGCGATTTATTATTCTCTGATAGCAATTGTCATTGTAGAGATTTGTATTAATTCATTTTAGAATTATTCCTCTTACCTCATTTCTTGTGCTCATTAGCTAAACCACCAGTAATGCATCAGTCCACAGTTATGCTTATTTCGTGTTTATATTCTTCATACGTTTAATAATGAATTGTGTTGTACTGTGTTTTGCACCCTGTTGTCCAGTATATTGAGTCCCATATACTCGGTTACTCTATATTTCTAAAACGCTGCTGTGTTAACGTCTTGGTGTCATTAGCTCTGGGAAATGTCACTTTCCCCAGGTGAATGTAGATGAGCATGATTATAAAGTGATTACAGAAGAGTTAGTCCACTCATGGCCCATGCCAAGAGATTTACATATATGTAGGCTTGTAGACCTAACCTACTGCCTTGACCGCAACCTTTCAGCCGTTGATCTTGTTCCGTGCCACACAAACAAACTATTCAACATTCTTTTCCTTTTTCTACATCTACTTCTCCTATCTGGAAGGAAAAGAAAACAAACGATGAAGTCTTAAAACAAATAAAAATGAAAAGAGAACTGCTAAGCACAATTCAAACAAGCCAAATGCGATTTGTGGGCCATGTTAAAAGACACAACAGCCTACTAAAAGTAATCCTGGAGGGGAAAATACAAGGTAAAAGAGGCAGAGGCAGACCAAGACTAACATAGACGAGTAACATCAAAAGATGGACAAATCAGCCTATGACAACCTGCAGCATCAAGACAAGAGACAGATCAGAATGGCGCTCCATGGTAGCCAACCTTCGTTACGGAGACGGCACTCGATGATGATGACTTCTCCTATCTGCTATTTTTCCCGTTGTCACTAAATACTCCAACCCGCCCCTTCTCCACACATGCCCTACAAATCTCGACTGCCTTTTTCTCATTTCTCTTATAATCTTTCTCTCTGCAGCTAGAACCTACTACATGCCCTACAAATCTCGACTGCCTTTTTCTCATTTCTCTTATAATCTTTCTCTCTGCAGCTAGAACCTACTACATGCCCTACAAATCTCGACTGCCTTTTTCTCATTTCTCTTATAATCTTTCTCTCTGCAGCTAGAACCTACTACATGCCCTACAAATCTCGACTGCCTTTTTCTCATTTCTCTTATAATCTTTCTCTCTGCAGCTAGAACCTACTACATGCCCTACAAATCTCGACTGCCTTTTTCTCATTTCTCTTATAATCTTTCTCTCTGCAGCTAGAACCTACTACATGCCCTACAAGTCTCGACTGCCTTTTTCTCATTTCTCTTATAATCTTTCTCTCTGCAACTAGAACCTAATACATGCCCTACAAGTCTCGACTGCCTTTTTCTCATTTCTCTTATAATCTTTCTCTCTGCAACTAGAACCTACTACATGCCCTACAAGTCTCGACTGCCTTTTTCTCATTTCTCTTATAATCTTTCTCTCTGCAGCTAGAACCTACTACATGCCCTACAAATCTCGACTGCCTTTTTCTCATTTCTCTTATAATCTTTCTCTCTGCAGCTAGAACCTACTACATGCCCTACAAATCTCGACTGCCTTTTTCTCATTTCTCTTATAATCTTTCTCTCTGCAGCTAGAACCTACTACATGCCCTACAAATCTCGACTGCCTTTTTCTCATTTCTCTTATAATCTTTCTCTCTGCAGCTAGAACCTACTACATGCCCTACAAATCTCGACTGCCTTTTTCTCATTTCTCTCATAATCTTTCTCTCTGCAACTAGAACCTACTACATGCCCTACAAATCTCGACTGCCTTTTTCTCATTTCTCTTATAATCTTTCTCTCTGCAGCTAGAACCTACTACATGCCCTACAAATCTCGACTGCCTTTTTCTCATTTCTCTTATAATCTTTCTCTCTGCAGCTAGAACCTACTACATGCCCTACAAATCTCGACTGCCTTTTTCTCATTTCTCTTATAATCTTTCTCTCTGCAACTAGAACCTACTACATGCCCTACAAATCTCGACTGCCTTTTTCTCATTTCTCTTATAATCTTTCTCTCTGCAACTAGAACCTACTACATGCCCTACAAGTCTCGACTGCCTTTTTCTCATTTCTCTTATAATCTTTCTCTCTGCAGCTAGAACCTACTACATGCCCTACAAGTCTCGACTGCCTTTTTCTCATTTCTCTTATAATCTTTCTCTCTGCAGCTAGAACCTACTACATGCCCTACAAGTCTCGACTGCCTTTTTCTCATTTCTCTTATAATCTTTCTCTCTGCAACTAGAACCTACTACATGCCCTACATGTCTCGACTGCCTTTTTCTCATTTCTCTTATAATCTTTCTCTCTGCAGCTAGAACCTACTACATGCCCTACAAATCTCGACTGCCTTTTTCTCATTTCTCTTATAATCTTTCTCTCTGCAACTAGAACCTACTACATGCCCTACAAGTCTCGACTGCCTTTTTCTCATTTCTCTTATAATCTTTCTCTCTGCAGCTAGAACCTACTACATGCCCTACAAATCTCGACTGCCTTTTTCTCATTTCTCTTATAATCTTTCTCTCTGCAACTAGAACCTACTACATGCCCTACAAGTCTCGACTGCCTTTTTCTCATTTCTCTTATAATCTTTCTCTCTGCAGCTAGAACCTACTACATGCCCTACAAGTCTCGACTGCCTTTTTCTCATTTCTCTTATAATCTTTCTCTCTGCAACTAGAACCTACTACATGCCCTACAAGTCTCGACTGCCTTTTTCTCATTTCTCTTATAATCTTTCTCTCTGCAGCTAGAACCTACTACATGCCCTACAAGTCTCGACTGCCTTTTTCTCATTTCTCTTATAATCTTTCTCTCTGCAACTAGAACCTACTACATGCCCTACAAATCTCGACTGCCTTTTTCTCATTTCTCTTATAATCTTTCTCCCTGCAACTAGAACCTACTACATGTCCTACAAGTCTCGACTGCCTTTTTCTCATTTCTCTTATAATCTTTCTCTCTGCAACTAGAACCTACTACATGCCCTACAAATCTCGACTGCCTTTTTCTCATTTCTCTTATAATCTTTCTCTCTGCAGCTAGAACCTACTACATGCCCTACAAATCTCGACTGCCTTTTTCTCATTTCTCTCATAATCTTTCTCTCTGCAACTAGAACCTACTACATGCCCTACAAATCTCGACTGCCTTTTTCTCATTTCTCTTATAATCTTTCTCTCTGCAGCTAGAACCTACTACATGCCCTACAAATCTCGACTGCCTTTTTCTCATTTCTCTTATAATCTTTCTCTCTGCAGCTAGAACCTACTACATGCCCTACAAATCTCGACTGCCTTTTTCTCATTTCTCTTATAATCTTTCTCTCTGCAGCTAGAACCTACTACATGCCCTACAAATCTCGACTGCCTTTTTCTCATTTCTCTTATAATCTTTCTCTCTGCAACTAGAACCTACTAAATGCCCTACAAATCTCGACTGCCTTTTTCTCATTTCTCTTATAATCTTTCTCTCTGCAACTAGAACCTACTACATGCCCTACAAATCTCGACTGCCTTTTTCTCATTTCTCTTATAATCTTTCTCTCTGCAACTAGAACCTACTACATGCCCTACAAATCTCGACTGCCTTTTTCTCATTTCTCTTATAATCTTTCTCTCTGCAGCTAGAACCTACTACATCCCCTACAAATCTCGACTGCCTTTTTCTCATTTCTCTTATAATCTTTCTCTCTGCAGCTAGAACCTACTACATGCCCTACAAATCTCGACTGCCTTTTTCTCATTTCTCTTATAATCTTTCTCTCTGCAGCTAGAACCTACTACATGCCCTACAAATCTCGACTGCCTTTTTCTCATTTCTCTTATAATCTTTCTCTCTGCAGCTAGAACCTACTACATGCCCTACAAATCTCGACTGCCTTTTTCTCATTTCTCTTATAATCTTTCTCTCTGCAGCTAGAACCTACTACATGCCCTACAAATCTCGACTGCCTTTTTCTCATTTCTCTTATAATCTTTCTCTCTGCAACTAGAACCTACTACATGCCCTACAAATCTCGACTGCCTTTTTCTCATTTCTCTTATAATCTTTCTCTCTGCAGCTAGAACCTACTACATGCCCTACAAATCTCGACTGCCTTTTTCTCATTTCTCTTATAATCTTTCTCTCTGCAGCTAGAACCTACTACATGCCCTACAAGTCTCGACTGCCTTTTTCTCATTTCTCTTATAATCTTTCTCTCTGCAACTAGAACCTACTACATGCCCTACAAATCTCGACTGTCTTTTTCTCATTTCTCTTATAATCTTTCTCTCTGCAACTAGAACCTACTCGTTAGATGTGTTGTCTCTCCATAATATCTTTAGCATCCTTCTAAAGAAAAACGCACTTCAGCTTATCCTATTCTACGTTGTCTTTCGTTTACTGTCCATGATATGCAATCACAAAGCAGCACGGATTCAATTTAACATTGTAAACTTGCCAGAACGTATTTTAATTTATTCTGATCTTTGGCAGAGATACAAAATAGCCTTATCTGAGCGTGTTTCTTCCGTCTTTTCATTTGTTTGTGAACGAAGCGTATTACTGCTCCCTGTTTTTCTGTGTGGACTCAAGTACTCATGTTGTGAACGGAGCGTATTACTGCTCCCTGTTTTTCTGTGTGGACTCAAGTACTCATGTTGTGAACGGAGCGTATTACTGCTCCCTGTTTTTCTGTGTGGACTCAAGTACTCATGTTGTGAACGAAGCTATCATGATTTGATGAGGCTATGACGACACATTCCTGAACAGGTTTAATTCTGTCAGTGTTCAACTTGTCAAAGGCGATCTCAATATCGCTTCATGTGCTGTTACTGATCATCATAGAAAAATAGAATACACAGCGAGAGAAAAGATACAATAAAATGTCTAGGGGCGCTCAAAAATCCATAGTCAAATATGACTGACGGAGGCTACTACTGCTGTTATTGATCATCGTTATGATTTGCAAGGGTTTAAGGCATAACTATCGAGTTACTGTGTGCATGCACTTTGATATCCTCTGAAACAAATGAGCGGCAATGGATTTACCTGGATGATGTAATGATGACGGAATATCTCCTAAAAAAAAGTACCCCCGTCACGCCAAGTGGCTTATAGGGAATATGGTGTTAGTGACCATACTTTTACAGATGTAAATCACTTTGCTTCTTTTGATTCATAGTATTTTGTTACAATTTCTTTATTTAATCACTTATACTCATCCTTGTTGATTGCGCTATTGAACGCGTCATAAAATGGCGGTTTGTTTTCGCCGGTCTGTCGTCAAGGACGCGTAATTGTCCAGTAAATTCATTTAATTTGTAAAAGGCTCACAGTTTATCCGCGTGCTGCAGAGCGATTTACTGGAGTTGGCCAGTTTATAACGTGGAAACGGGTCATGGACCGTGCGACTGAGTAAGTGCACGTGAGTCTAGACCATCCACAGCATCGACGTTCAGCAACTAAATCATCTATGAGACTATGACGAGGGTAAGTATTCAGATGCAGCCCAAACGACAACATCGAAGAAGGAAAACACGACAAGGTAAGAGAGGTGGCGTTAAACTGTCGAAGTGTGAGAGGCTAGGTCTAAAGTATGTGCTCGTTACATATTGGAATTGTCGGTCCATAAATCAACGACGGTCCATTCTTGATAAGCTACTGTACGGCGCCGATATAATGGTTTTGCAAGAAACTCTTCTTGGTTACAGGACAGTAAGTACTCCTAGTTCTCATTGTTTTTACAATAGGCGACACCTTGGGCAGGCCATCCTTGTGCGCAACAATATGGTGGCAGCTGAGGGTGATATGTCTGCGTGGAACAATGCAGAATTGCAGGTACATGCGGTTAGGGTGCAGACCCCAGTTCATTTCGTGATTGTAAATGTGTATGCCTGTAATGGGAAGGTGAACACACAACAATGGCAGAATCTCTTCGAATTCGATGAAGAGAACGTCATTTTCTGTGGAGACTTTAATGCTAGAGGAAACCAGTGGGGGTAACGTCATAACCAACAAGCAGGGAGAAGAGCTAGAGAACGTCCTCGTGTCGGCCGATTTAGTGTGCTTGAATGATGGAAGGGTAACAAGAATGGCCACTCGAATAGGGGACTCTGATAGTGTCATAGACCTGGTATCTTCCACCTTCGCACCGGTTTGCAGGTGGAGTGCACTGGGGTTCCACGGAAGTGATCACTATCCATGTGTCCTCCTAAATGAGAAAAGCAGAAATAGAAGCCAGAAAAGAAAGCTCCACACATTCCACTACGAGAAAACAGACCAGGACGTCATTAACAAAATCAGACATAGGAAACGGAGCGCCCCTCGTAGGAGGCAGGAGAGATGGACGCAACCACCCTGGTGGAACGTAGTTGTCGAGGAAGCTTGGCGGAGCAAGAGACAAACGGCCAAGACATGGCAGAAAGCCAGAAAGAATGGAAGAACACAACCTGAGCTCTTGAAGCGTCTGAAAGTAGAGGTCGACCAAAAAATGATGCACTTTAAACTATGCGCTAATCAGGCTAAGAATGCCAAATGGGATGACTTCTGTAAAAAAGTGTGCTCAGAAAAATCGCTAGCCACATTCTGGCGCCTTCATCAGAGCATGAATGGCACAACAAGACACAGAGGCATACCAGACTTTCAGAGCACAAGCCGGATATGGCACAAATCTAATAAGAGCAAGGGAAGGCCCTGCTTGCCCGCTACATTGAGCAGACGGACCAAGGAAATGAAGCTGTAAGAATGAGGATACGGGGATCGCTGTCAAAATTGTGTAAAGATGTAGTGCTGGAAGAAGATATCACAATCACAACCGATACCATTCGCACGACACTTAAAAGGTCACACAACACTGCTCCTGGTCAAGATGGTGTTTGGTACGATGACATAGGCGATTTAGCTGACGACGACTAGACAAAACTGGCCAATGACTTTAATGCCAGTATTCGGAGTGGCCAGATTAAGGAGTGGCTACACAGCTACTTACTACCGCTACCGAAGCCAAACAAGGACCATTCTCAGATCAGTGCCTACAGAATCATCACAAAGCAGAACACTGTGGGCAAGCTGCTGGAGAAAATAGTTGCCCCTGTCCTCACCTGTTACCTTGAACAGAAACGTGTATTTCCACCCACACTCGGAGGTTATAGATATAACAAAGAGACATGGCTCAATGCGGCAGTCTTTGCCTATGACGTCTTCGAAGGCTTTCACATACGAGAGGAGACATGTGCTGCTGTTATAGATCTGGAGGATGCAAACAACAGGGTACCATTTGAATATCTCACGTATATGCTCCTCAAACTGGCGGTGCACCCATTCCTCATTAGATGGATGTTCGGAGTGCACATGTTCGGAGTGCAATGATGATGACCCGCAAATAACTCAATAACTCAAATTTTACAGACCTTCGGCACATGACTTTTGGGATAATGTGGTCGGTATTACGCACGTGCCGCTTTACTTTACCAGAAAAAATCCGGCACCCATTTAAGGCTGGATGAACCCGGAAGCCGTCGGTTGGGATCGAACCTTACCTCTTGTCCTTTGTAGTCCAATTCACTAACCACTGAGCTATGGCGGCTCTCTGGAATATCTCCTAGCAGGAATAGATTTACAAGGATGATGTGACTACTCATGAGTAGCAATAGATTTACAAGGATGATGTGACTACTCATGAGTAGCAATAGATTTACAAGGATGATGTGACTACTCATGAGTAGCAATAGATTTACAAGGATGATGTGACTACTCATGAGTAACAATAGATTTACAGGGATGATCTGATGTCATTTCTAAGACATTGAACAATATCGCAACGATTGTCGTATGTTGGTTGTTGTGTTGTCCATGCTTGACTGGTCTAGTGCTGCTATACCTAAATATAAAAGAGTCCCCTTTGTTGGAAGCGCCAGGACATTAAATTCAAGTTTGGCACTTTTTGTTTGATAAATGTCGTTATCCCTCGTTAACTTTGCGCCTCTACTGCGCGATCAGTGAATGCGTTAATCTAAATACCAAAAGACATTTTGAATACAACGATAATGGCCATATAAACTCGAATACAACATTTCATATAGAATATTAGAGGACATTTACTTTGGGAAAATCATTGATTGCATGTGTTCCCCCTCATTTATAACTCGACAGAAATCTGACCTACATTACAGAAGCAGAAATAAATGCTACAAACACACACACGCACGCACGCACGCACCCACATACATATCCACACACACAAACACATACGTATACACACACACACACGCTCGCGATTACACAGTCTTTCACAACGATAAAATGACGTACCACACTTTCGAACCTGACATCCTACGGGATTGCAGCTTTGAGCGGCGCGAGCTTTTCCTTTCCAGAAATGTCGAACTAAAGCCGAGCAGAGAACATCTGATAGAACATTTAAGAGAATGTAGAAGATTTTATTTTAGAAATAAAAACATGAATTGACATCTGGACTGCAACTGTTGAAGTCATTACAATGCACGACACACGTGAGCACGCACCGACAAACCCTCGTGCTGGTTGTTGATGTCAGTTCTGTCTCTGAGACCAAAGTCGAGATAACGTTCAAGGGCCCACCGATTACAACTTTCATCAGTTAATTAAGAATATTTTTATGAAGATTTTGTTTTCCTTCTAATCGGCCATATCGAACAATGTGACGAACCTATCATCATCGAGTGCCGTCTCCGCAACGAAGGTTGGCTACCATGGAGCGCCATTCTGCTCTGTCTCTTACTTTGATGTGCAGGTTGTCATAGGCTGATTTGTCCATCTTTTGATGTCCATGTTGGTCTTGGTCTGCCTCTGCCTCTTTTACCTTGTATTTTCCCCTCCAGGATTACTTTTAGTAGGCTGTTGTGTCTTTTAACATGGCCCAAAAATCGCATTTGGCTTGTTTGAATTGTGCTTAGTAGTTCTCTTTTCATTTTTATTTGTTTTAAGACTTCATCGTTTGTTTTATTTTCCTTCCATCCAATTCTACCTATTCTTCTATATATCCACATTTCAAAGGCTTCAATTTTCTGTTCTGTTTTCTTGTCTAATGTCCATGTTTCTGCACCATATAGGAATATTGAGAAGATGTAACATTTTGATATTCTTAGTTTTAGCCCTGATGTTATTTGTTTTGTGTTATTATGTTCTTCATGACATTAAAATTACTTTTTGCCATTCCTATTCTTTTGTTTATTTCAGTTGTAAGGTAGTTGTAGTTCTGAACTGTCTCCAGGTGTATTCCTTCAATTTTAATATCCACTTGTCGGTTTTGAGTATTTTCTTTGTTTATGATCATAGTTTTAGCCTTTTGATATTCATATCTAGTCCATATTTTTTGCTTGTCATGTTTATTTCATTAAGTAATTGTTGTAGATCTTTAGGATTTTCTGCTAGTAGTACTGTATCGTCAGCATATCTTAGGTTATTGATTATCTTTCCATTAATTTGTAGGGCTTGCATCTCTATGATGTTTTTAAAGATTTGCTCAGTGTATAGATTGAACAAGCTTGGTGATACGATGCATCACTGTCTTACTCCTCTTTTTATATCAATGGGTGTAGAGTTCTCTTTGTTATATTTTATTATTGCTGTTTGCTCCCAGTATAGATTACATATTAGTCGTATGTTCATGTCATCTAGATGTATCTCTTTTAGGCATTCTATAAGTTGTTTGTGGTGTACTCAATCAAAAGCTTTGGTGTAGTCTATGAAGCAGGCATATATTGGTTTGTTTACTTCTGTGTACTTTTCGATTAATGTTCTCATGCAGAATATGGCTTCTTTTGTCCCGCTATTTTTCCTGAATTCAAATTGCTGCTCATCTAATTCAGTATTGATTTTATTCTGAATCCTTCCTTGTATAACTTTTAGCAAGATTTTTGCAACATGGCTCATTAGGCGTATTTTCTAAAGTAACTGCATTCAACTGCACCATTCTCTTTAGGCAAAGCAATGAAAGTTTATGTTTTTAGTTCATTTGGTATGTATCAAACAAATGAAAAGACGATTAGAGGCCACAGAGATGGGATTTCTCAGAAGAATGTTGAAAGTTCCCTGGACAGATAAAAAGACCAATGAGGAAGTTCTCAAAGAGGCCAACACAAAAAGGGAGCTCTTAAAAAACATCAGAAAGAAGCAACCAACATTTTTCGGGCACATCATGAGAAGAGGAAAGTTGGAATACTTGGTTACAACTGGCAAAATAAAAGGAAAGAGAGATCGCGGACGGCAAAGAGAGAAAATACTGGATAGCTTGGTGTCATGGCATGGAAAACAGTCAACAACAGAACTGATACGATGCACTGTAGATAGAAGATTGTGGAGGGACATGATCGCCTACGCCAACCGGCAGGGTACATGATGATGATGATGGTATGTATCCTGTATGGTATATGTCGTTGCATATGTCTGTAATCATTTCAATGTCAAAATCTTCTAGGTGACGGACTAGCAATGAACATGTCTCCATAGTAGTAGAAGCCGTGCCCAGTAAAATCGGATTTTATAGGGGTGTGGGGAGTGTCTACACACACATACATATATGTACACATATATTTATATACTCACACATATGTGTTTTGTGTAAGAACCGTAGTTGACCGATTTATTGTATTTTAATGGGATATTAAGTAGCGGAAAGGGGGAGGGTGGTGGTCGGTTGTGAAGTCGGAAGGGGCGATTTGTAGGGAGTGTAATATGTAAGGATTGTACTTACACATTGTCAATATAAACTCTCCACCATTGTAATTACACATTGTCAATATAAACTCTCCACCATTGTACTTACACATTGTCAATATAAACTCTCCACCATTGTACTTACACATTGTCAATAAAAACTCTCAATCATTTCCAATAACATGTCAAACATCTCTATCGTTTCCAACAAACTCTCAATCAAAATTCTCCATCATTTCCATCAAACTGTCAAATCAATATTGTCCATTATTTCCATAAATCTGTGAATCAAAACTCTCCATCATTTCCATCAAACTGTCAAATCAATATTGTCCATTATTTCCATAAATCTGTGAATCAAAACTCTCCATCATTTCCATCAAACTGTCAAATCAATATTGTCCATTATTTCCATAAATCTGTGAATCAAAACTCTCCATCATTTCCATCAAACTGTCAAATCAATATTGTCCATCATTTCCAACAAACTGTCAATCAAAACTCTCCATCATTTCCATCAAACTGTCAATCAAAACTCTCCATCATTTCCATCAAACTGTCAAACAAAACTCTCCATCATTTCTAACAAACTGTCAAACAAAACTCTCCATCATTTCCAACAAACTGTCAAACAAAATTCTCCATCATTTCCAACAAACTGTCAAACAAAACTCTCCATCATTTCCAACAAACTGTCAAACAAAATTCTCCATCATTTCCAACAAACTGTCAAACAAAACTCTCCATCATTTCCATCAAACTGTCAATCAAAACTCTCCATCATTTCCATCAAACTGTCAATCAAAACTCTCCATCATTTCCAACAAACTGTCAATCAAAACTCTCCATCATTTCCATCAAACTGTCAATCAAAACTCTCCATCATTTCCATCAAACTGTCAATCAAAACTCTCCATCATTTCCATCAAACTGTCAAACAAAACTCTCCATCATTTCTAACAAACTGTCAAACAAAACTCTCCATCATTTCCAACAAACTGTCAAACAAAATTCTCCATCATTTCCAACAAACTGTCAAACAAAACTCTCCATCATTTCCAACAAACTGTCAAACAAAATTCTCCATCATTTCCAACAAACTGTCAAACAAAACTCTCCATCATTTCCATCAAACTGTCAATCAAAACTCTCCATCATTTCCATCAAACTGTCAAACAAAACTCTCCATCATTTCCAACAACCTGCCAAACAAAGCTCTCATCATTTCCAACAAACTGCCAAACAAAGCTTTCATAATTTCCAACAAACTGCCAAACAAAGCTCTCATCATTTCCAACAAACTGCCAAACAAAGCTCTCATCATTTCCAACAACCTGCCAAACAAAACTCTCCATCATTTCCAACAACCTGTCAATCAAAACTCTCCATCATTTCCATCAAACTGTCAAACAAAACTCTCCATCATTTCCATCAAACTGTCAAACAAAACTCTCCATCATTTCCATCAAACTGTCAATCAAAACTCTCCATCATTTCCATCAAACTGTCAATCAAAACTCTCCATCATTTCCATCAAACTGTCAAACAAAACTCTCCATCATTTCCAACAAACTGTCAAACAAAACTCTCCATCATTTCCATCAAACTGTCAATCAAAACTCTCCATCATTTCCATCAAACTGTCAATCAAAACTCTCCATCATTTCCAACAAACCTTAAATCAAAACTCTCCATCATTTCCAACAAACTGCAAAACAAAGCTCTCATCATTTCCAGCAACCTGCCAAACAAAGCTCTCATCATTTCCAACAAACTGTCAATCAAAACTCTCCATCATTTCCAACAACCTGCCAAACAAAGCTCTCATCATTTCCAACAACCTGCCAAACAAAGCTCTCATCATTTCCAACAAACTGCCAAACAAAGCTTTCATAATTTCCAACAAACTGTCAAACAAAGCACTCATCATTTCCAACAAACTGCCAAACAAAGCTTTCATAATTTCCAACAAACTGCCAAACAAAGCTCTCATCATTTCCAACAACCTGCCAAACAAAACTCTCCATCATTTCCAACAACCTGTCAATCAAAACTCTCCGTCATTTCCATCAAACTGTCAAACAAAACTCTCCATCATTTCCATCAAACTGTCAAACAAAACTCTCCATCATTTCCAACAAACTGTCAATCAAAACTCTCCATCATTTCCATCAAACTGTCAATCAAAACTCTCCATCATTTCCATCAAACTGTCAATCAAACTCTCCATCATTTCCATCAAACTGTCAAACAAAACTCTCCATCATTTCCAACAAACTGTCAAACAAAACTCTCCATCATTTCCAACAAACTGTCAAATCAAAATTGTCCATTATTTCCATAAATCTGTGAATCAAAACTCTCCATCATTTCCATCAAACTGTCAAACAAAACTCTCCATCATTTCCAACAAACTGTCAAACAAAGCTCTCATCATTTCCAACAAACTGCCAAACAAAGCTTTCATAATTTCCAACAAACTGCCAAACAAAGCTCTCATCATTTCCAACAAACTGCCAAACAAAGCTTTCATAATTTCCAACAAACTGCCAAACAAAGCTCTCATCATTTCCAACAACCTGCCAAACAAAACTCTCCATCATTTCCAACAACCTGTCAATCAAAACTCTCCATCATTTCCATCAAACTGTCAAACAAAACTCTCCATCATTTCCATCAAACTGTCAAACAAAACTCTCCATCATTTCCATCAAACTGTCAATCAAAACTCTCCATCATTTCCATCAAACTGTCAATCAAAACTCTCCATCATTTCCATCAAACTGTCAAACAAAACTCTCCATCATTTCCAACAAACTGTCAAACAAAACTCTCCATCATTTCCATCAAACTGTCAATCAAAACTCTCCATCATTTCCATCAAACTGTCAATCAAAACTCTCCATCATTTCCAACTAACCTTAAATCAAAACTCTCCATCATTTCCAACAAACTGCAAAACAAAGCTCTCATCATTTCCAACAACCTGCCAAACAAAGCTCTCATCATTTCCAACAAACTGTCAATCAAAACTCTCCATCATTTCCAACAACCTGCCAAACAAAGCTCTCATCATTTCCAACAACCTGCCAAACAAAGCTCTCATCATTTCCAACAAACTGCCAAACAAAGCTTTCATAATTTCCAACAAACTGCCAAACAAAGCTCTCATCATTTCCAACAACCTGCCAAACAAAACTCTCCATCATTTCCATCAAACTGTCAAACAAAACTCTCCATCATTTCCATCAAACTGTCAAACAAAACTCTCCATCATTTCCATCAAACTGTCAAACAAAACTCTCCATCATTTCCATCAAACTGTCAATCAAAACTCTCCATCATTTCCATCAAACTGTCAATCAAAACTCTCCATCATTTCCATCAAACTGTCAAACAAAACTCTCCATCATTTCCAACAAACTGTCAAACAAAACTCTCCATCATTTCCATCAAACTGTCAATCAAAACTCTCCATCATTTCCATCAAACTGTCAATCAAAACTCTCCATCATTTCCATCAAACTGTCAATCAAAACTCTCCATCATTTCCATCAAACTGTCAATCAAAACTCTCCATCATTTCCAACAAACTGTCAATCAAAACTCTCCATCATTTCCATCAAACTGTCAATCAAAACTCTCCATCATTTCCATCAAACTGTCAATCAAAACTCTCCATCATTTCCATCAAACTGTCAAACAAAACTCTCCATCATTTCCAACAAACTGTCAAACAAAACTCTCCATCATTTCTAACAAAATGTCAAACAAAACTCTCCATCATTTCCAACAAACTGTCAAACAAAATTCTCCATCATTTCCAACAAACTGTCAAACAAAGCTCTCATCATTTCCAACAACCTGCCAAACAAAACTCTCCATCATTTCCAACAACCTGTCAATCAAAACTCTCCATCATTTCCATCAAACTGTCAAACAAAACTCTCCATCATTTCCATCAAACTGTCAAACAAAACTCTCCATCATTTCCAACAAACTGTCAATCAAAACTCTCCATCATTTCCATCAAACTGTCAATCAAAACTCTCCATCATTTCCATCAAACTGTCAATCAAAACTCTCCATCATTTCCAACTAACCTTAAATCAAAACTCTCCATCATTTCCAACAAACTGCAAAACAAAGCTCTCATCATTTCCAGCAACCTGCCAAACAAAGCTCTCATCATTTCCAACAAACTGTCAATCAAAACTCTCCATCTTTTCCAACAACCTGCCAAACAAAGCTCTCATCATTTCCAACAACCTGCCAAACAAAGCTCTCATCATTTCCAACAAACTGCCAAACAAAGCTTTCATAATTTCCAACAAACTGCCAAACAAAGCACTCATCATTTCCAACAAACTGCCAAACAAAGCTTTCATAATTTCCAACAAACTGCCAAACAAAGCTCTCATCATTTCCAACAACCTGCCAAACAAAACTCTCCATCATTTCCAACAACCTGTCAATCAAAACTCTCCGTCATTTCCATCAAACTGTCAAACAAAACTCTCCATCATTTCCATCAAACTGTCAATCAAAACTCTCCATCATTTCCATCAAACTGTCAATCAAAACTCTCCATCATTTCCATCAAACTGTCAAACAAAACTCTCCATCATTTCCAACAAACTGTCAAACAAAACTCTCCATCATTTCCAACAAACTTTCAAATCAAAATTGTCCATTATTTCCATAAATCTGTGAATCTAAACTCTCCATCATTTCCATCAAACTGTCAAATCAATATTGTCCATTATTTCCATAAATCTGTGAATCAAAGCTCTCCATCATTTCCATCAGACTGTCAAATCAATATTGTCCATCATTTCCAACAACCTGTCAATCAAAACTCTCCATCATTTCCATCAAACTGTCAAACAAAACTCTCCATCATTTCCATCAAACTGTCAATCAAAACTCTCCATCATTTCCATCAAACTGTCAATCAAAACTCTCCATCATTTCCATCAAACTGTCAATCAAAACTCTCCATCATTTCCATCAAACTGTCAATCAAAACACTCCATCATTTCCAACAAACTGTCAATCAAAACTCTCCATCATTTCCATCAAACTGTCAATCAAAACTCTCCATCATTTCCATCAAACTGTCAATCAAAACTCTCCATCATTTCCATCAAACTGTCAAACAAAACTCTCCATCGTTTCTAACAAACTGTCAAACAAAACTCTCCATCATTTCCAACAAACTGTCAAACAAAATTCTCCATCATTTCCAACAAACTGTCAAACAAAGCTCTCATCATTTCCAACAAACTGCCAAACAAAGCTTTCATAATTTCCAACAAACTGCCAAACAAAGCTCTCATCATTTCCAACAAACTGCCAAACAAAGCTTTCATAATTTCCAACAAACTGCCAAACAAAGCTCTCATCATTTCCAACAACCTGCCAAACAAAACTCTCCATCATTTCCAACAACCTGTCAATCAAAACTCTCCATCATTTCCATCAAACTGTCAAACAAAACTCTCCATCATTTCCATCAAACTGTCAAACAAAACTCTCCATCATTTCCATCAAACTGTCAATCAAAACTCTCCATCATTTCCATCAAACTGTCAATCAAAACTCTCCATCATTTCCATCAAACTGTCAAACAAAACTCTCCATCATTTCCAACAAACTGTCAAACAAAACTCTCCATCATTTCCATCAAACTGTCAATCAAAACTCTCCATCATTTCCATCAAACTGTCAATCAAAACTCTCCATCATTTCCAACTAACCTTAAATCAAAACTCTCCATCATTTCCAACAAACTGCAAAACAAAGCTCTCATCATTTCCAACAACCTGCCAAACAAAGCTCTCATCATTTCCAACAAACTGTCAATCAAAACTCTCCATCATTTCCAACAACCTGCCAAACAAAGCTCTCATCATTTCCAACAACCTGCCAAACAAAGCTCTCATCATTTCCAACAAACTGCCAAACAAAGCTTTCATAATTTCCAACAAACTGCCAAACAAAGCACTCATCATTTCCAACAAACTGCCAAACAAAGCTTTCATAATTTCCAACAAACTGCCAAACAAAGCTCTCATCATTTCCAACAACCTGCCAAACAAAACTCTCCATCATTTCCAACAACCTGTCAATCAAAACTCTCCATCATTTCCATCAAACTGTCAAACAAAACTCTCCATCATTTCCATCAAACTGTCAAACAAAACTCTCCATCATTTCCAACAAACTGTCAATCAAAACTCTCCATCATTTCCATCAAACTGTCAATCAAAACTCTCCATCATTTCCATCAAACTGTCAATCAAAACTCTCCATCATTTCCATCAAACTGTCAATCAAAACTCTCCATCATTTCCAACAAACTGCAAAACAAAGCTCTCATCATTTCCAGCAACCTGCCAAACAAAGCTCTCATCATTTCCAACAAACTGTCAATCAAAACTCTCCATCATTTCCAACAACCTCCCAAACAAAGCTCTCATCATTTCCAACAACCTGCCAAACAAAGCTCTCATCATTTCCAACAAACTGCCAAACAAAGCACTCATCATTTCCAACAAACTGCCAAACAAAGCTTTCATAATTTCCAACAAACTGCCAAACAAAGCTCTCATCATTTCCAACAACCTGCCAAACAAAACTCTCCATCATTTCCAACAACCTGTCAATCAAAACTCTCCGTCATTTCCATAAAACTGTCAAACAAAACTCTCCATCATTTCCATCAAACTGTCAATCTAAACTCTCCATCATTTCCATCAAACTGTCAATCAAAACTCTCCATCATTTCCATCAAACTGTCAAACAAAACTCTCCATCATTTCCAACAAACTGTCAAACAAAACTCTCCATCATTTCCAACAAACTGTCAAATCAAAATTGTCCATTATTTCCATAAATCTGTGAATCAAAACTCTCCATCATTTCCATCAAACTGTCAAATCAATATTGTCCATTATTTCCATAAATCTGTGAATCAAAACTCTCCATCATTTCCACCAAACTGTCAAATCAATATTGTCCATCATTTCCAACAACCTGTCAATCAAAACTCTCCATCATTTCCATCAAACTGTCAAACAAAACTCTCCATCATTTCCATCAAACTGTCAATCAAAACTCTCCATCATTTCCATCAAACTGTCAATCAAAACTCTTCATCATTTCCATCAAACTGTCAATCAAAACTCTCCATCATTTCCATCAAACTGTCAATCAAAACTCTCCATCATTTCCAACAAACTGTCAATCAAAACTCTCCATCATTTCCATCAAACTGTCAATCAAAACTCTCCATCATTTCCATCAAACTGTCAATCAAAACTCTCCATCATTTCCATCAAACTGTCAAACAAAACTCTCCATCATTTCCAACAAACTGTCAAACAAAACTCTCCATCATTTCTAACAAACTGTCAAACAAAACTCTCCATCATTTCCAACAAACTGTCAAACAACATTCTCCATCATTTCCAACAAACTGTCAAACAAAACTCTCCATCATTTCCAACAAACTGTCAAACAAAATTCTCCATCATTTCCAACAAACTGTCAAACAAAACTCTCCATCATTTCCATCAAACTGTCAATCAAAACTCTCCATCATTTCCATCAAACTGTCAAACAAAACTCTCCATCATTTCCAACAACCTGCCAAACAAAGCTCTCATCATTTCCAACAAACTGCCAAACAAAGCTTTCATAATTTCCAACAAACTGCCAAACAAAGCTCTCATCATTTCCAACAAACTGCCAAACAAAGCTTTCATAATTTCCAACAAACTGCCAAACAAAGCTCTCATCATTTCCAACAACCTGCCAAACAAAACTCTCCATCATTTCCAACAACCTGTCAATCAAAACTCTCCATCATTTCCATCAAACTGTCAAACAAAACTCTCCATCATTTCCATCAAACTGTCAAACAAAACTCTCCATCATTTCCATCAAACTGTCAATCAAAACTCTCCATCATTTCCATCAAACTGTCAATCAAAACTCTCCATCATTTCCATCAAACTGTCAAACAAAACTCTCCATCATTTCCAACAAACTGTCAAACAAAACTCTCCATCATTTCCATCAAACTGTCAATCAAAACTCTCCATCATTTCCATCAAACTGTCAATCAAAACTCTCCATCATTTCCAACTAACCTTAAATCAAAACTCTCCATCATTTCCAACAAACTGCAAAACAAAGCTCTCATCATTTCCAACAACCTGCCAAACAAAGCTCTCATCATTTCCAACAAACTGTCAATCAAAACTCTCCATCATTTCCAACAACCTGCCAAACAAAGCTCTCATCATTTCCAACAACCTGCCAAACAAAGCTCTCATCATTTCTAACAAACTGCCAAACAAAGCTTTCATAATTTCCAACAAACTGCCAAACAAAGCACTCATCATTCCAACAAACTGCCAAAGAAAGCTTTCATAATTTCCAACAAACTGCCAAACAAAGCTCTCATCATTTCCAACAACCTGCCAAACAAAACTCTCCATCATTTCCAACAACCTGTCAATCAAAACTCTCCATCATTTCCATCAAACTGTCAAACAAAACTCTCCATCATTTCCATCAAACTGTCAAACAAAACTCTCCATCATTTCCAACAAACTGTCAATCAAAACTCTCCATCATTTCCATCAAACTGTCAATCAAAACTCTCCATCATTTCCATCAAACTGTCAATCAAAACTCTCCATCATTTCCAACAAACTGTCAAACAAAACTCTCCATCATTTCCAACAAACTGTCAAATCAAAATTGTCCATTATTTCCATAAATCTGTGAATCAAAACTCTCCATCATTTCCATCAAACTGTCAAATCAATATTGTCCATTATTTCCATAAATCTGTGAATCAAAACTCTCCATCATTTCCATCAAACTGTCAAATCAATATTGTCCATCATTTCCAACAACTTGTCAATCAAAACTCTCCATCATTTCCATCAAACTGTCAAACAAAACTCTCCATCATTTCCATCAAACTGTCAATCAAAACTCTCCATCATTTCCATCAAACTGTCAATCAAAACTCTCCATCATTTCCATCAAACTGTCAATCAAAACTCTCCATCATTTCCATCAAACTGTCAATCAAAACTCTCCATCATTTCCATCAAACTGTCAAACAAAACTCTCCATCATTTCCAACAAACTGTCAAACAAAACTCTCCATCATTTCCATCAAACTGTCAAACAAAACTCTCCATCATTTCCAACAAACTGTCAATCAAAACTCTCCATCATTTCCAACAAACTGTCAATCAAAACTCTCCATCATTTCCAACAAACTGTCAAACAAAATTCTCCATCATTTCCAACAAACTGTCAAACAAAACTCTCCATCATTTCCAACAAACTGTCAAACAAAACTCTCCATCATTTCCAACAAACTGTCAAACAAAACTCTCCATCATTTCCATCAAACTGTCAATCAAAACTCTCCATCATTTCCATCAAACTGTCAATCAAAACTCTCCATCATTTCCAACAAACTGTCAATCAAAACTCTCCATCATTTCCATCAAACTGTCAATCAAAACTCTCCATCATTTCCAACAACCTGTCAATCAAAACTCTCCATCATTTCCAACAACCTGTCAATCAAAACTCTCCATCATTTCCAACAAACTGTCAAACAAAGCTCTCATCATTTCCATCAAACTGTCACTCATATCTCTCATCATTCCATCAAACTGTCACTCATATCTCTCATCATTCCATCAAACTGTCACTCAAATCTCTCATCATTTCCATCAAACTGTCACTCAAAACCATCATCATTTCCAACAACCTATCAAAACTGTTCCTAATTCAACTTTATGGACGAAATACGAAATTGTCCTAGTGGTTGCGCACGTTTCTTATTGCCCAAAGAGATTGATTGAACTTGGACACACGTTTTATTCTGCGTCCAAAGTATATGTTTAGCTAAGACAGGTAAAGAAAGTAATAACAACGAGGCAAAGCACACAATCTGCTTTTTATGAAAAGCCAATATGTATAAACATTGAATTACTAAATATTTCCTATATTTACTAATGCTATTTTACAGATTGGAGGTCATAAAATAAATAATCTAAGGTATGCTGATGATACAGTCTTAATCGGTAAGAGTGAAAATGAGTTACAAGAAATGTTGGACATTATAATGAAAGAAAGCAAAAATAAAGGACTCAGCTTTAATCACAAAAAGACAAGTAATGGTAACAACAAAGAAAAAAACATCACCTCTGCAAAACAAAGACAAGTGGAACAATATTAAAACAGGTAAATGAATTTAAATATTTGGGAACTTTGTTAACCTCAGACGGAAGATGTACAAAAGAGGTGAGATGCAGAATGACTCAGGCAAAAGCAGCTTTCCAAAAAATGAGGAAGAAACTATGTTATCCATTTTTGACAATAGAAACAAGAAAAAGAGTTCTTAAATGTTATGTAGAGCCAGTCTTAACATATGGATGTGAATCATGGACTATAGGACAACAGACAAGAAAATCACTGGAGTCTGTAGAAATGTGGTTTTACAGAAGAATGTTGAGAGTACCATGGGCAGCTAAGAAGAGTAATGAAAATGTTCTGAGAGAGGTCAAAGCAAAAAGAGAGCTAATTTCCAATATTAGGAAGACACAATCATCATTTTTTGGCCATGTAATGAGGAGAGAACAACTGGAATATATTGTAACAACTGGAGAAATTGAGGGACGAACAGATAGAGGAAGCAAAGAGAACAAAATACCAGACAGCTTGAAAGAATGGCCTGGCAGAAGGTCAACAACAGAAATGATAAATAACTGTCGTGATCGAAAGTTGTGGAGAGACATGATCACCTACGCCAGCAGGCCCGGTACTTGATGATGATGATGATGATGATGATGATGATGATTTTACAGAACTACCTACCCAAATTGAGCGAAAACTACTTGAACGGATTCACAGAATGTTTTATGTAAATTCCAGAAGTGTCAAATCTCGTGTTTCCCAATGTGGACTTGGTTAGCCATTGCCATTCACCAAATGGCTAATTCATCTAGACAGATAAAATAAAAACGGGTTGAATCGAAAGGGGCGTGGTTAGTATATGACGTGTCCCTGTGATTGAGCGTCATGAATGACTCTCCACATTCGCTGGCAATATGAAGTGAATGCCTTGGAGTCAAAACGTCTTGTTCACTTGTAGAAGATGACGTGATTCAATTATTTGTCCTTATTTACTGATATCCTAGCAGGTTATGAATAATTAATGAGCACATTTCTATGCTTGTTATGGTGCGACCATGTACAGAAAGTCCAGGAATAGTACTAGCATGAAAGGAATGCAAGTTAAGGATGATGATATCAAATAACAAATAATCTGGTCTAACTTTTACAGAATAAAACCATGCCGCGCACAGGTGATACCTTGTGGAGAGAATAGGTCTTGTTGTAGAGGGAAAAGACGTCGGGGGGGGGGGGTGAATAGACTTTGTTTGTTGTGGAGGGAAATAGACGTGGATGTGGAGGGAAATAGACTTGGTTGTGGAGGTAAATAGACTTGGTTGTGGAGGGAAATAGACTTGGTTGTGGAGGGAAATAGACTTGCTTGTGGAGGGAAATAGACTTGGTTGTGGAGGTAAATAGACTTGGTTGTGGAGGTAAATAGACTTGGTTGTGGAGGGAAAAAGACTTGGTTGTGGAGGGAAATAGACTTGGTTGTGGAGGGAGATAGACTTGGTTGTGGAGGGAAATAGACTTGGTTGTGGAGGGAAATAGACTTGGTTGTGGAGGTAAAAGACGTCGGGGAGGGGGGGGGTGAATAGACTTTGTTTGTTGTGGAGGGAAATAGACTTGGTTGTCGTAGGAAATAGACTTGGTTGTGGAGGGAAATAGACTTGGTTTTGGAGGGAAATAGACTTGGTTGTGGAGGGAAATAGACTTTGTTGTGGAGGGAAATAGACTATGTTGTGGAGGGAAATAGACTTGGTTGTGGAGGGAAATAGACTTGGTTGTGGAGGGAAATAGACTTGGTTGTGGAGGTAAAAGATGTCGGGGGGGGGTGAATAGACTTTGTTTGTTGTGGAGGGAAATAGACTTGGTTGTCGTAGGAAATAGACTTGGTTGTGGAGGGAAATAGACTTGGTTGTGGAGGTAAAAGACGTCGGGGGGGGGGGGTGAATAAACTTTGTTTGTTGTGGAGGGAAATAGACTTGGTTGTGGAGGTAAATTGACTTGGTTGTGGAGGGAAATAGACTTGGTTGTGGAGGGAAATAGAATTGGTTGTGGGGGAAATAGACTTTGTTGTGGAGGGAAATAGACTTGGTTGTGGAGGGAAATAGACTTGGTTGTGGGGGGAAATAGACTTGGTTGTGGAGGGAAATAGACTTGGTTGTGGAGGTAAAAGACGTCGGGGGGGGGGGTGAATAGACTTTGTTTGTTGTGGAGGGAAATAGACTTGGTTGTGGAAGGAAATAGACTTGGTTGTGGAGGGAAATAGACTTGGTTGTGGAGGGAAATAGACTTGGTTGTGGAGGGAAATAGACTTGATTGTGGAGGGAAATAGACTTGGTTTGTGGAGAAATAAAGACGTCGAGGGGGGGGGGGTGAATAGACTTTGTTTGTTGTGGAGGGAAATAGACTTGGTTGTCGTAGGAAATAGACTTGGTTGTGGAGGGAAATAGACTTGGTTGTGGAGGTAAAAGACGTCGGGGGGGGGGGGGTGAATAGACTTTGTTTGTTGTGGAGGGAAATAGACTTGGTTGTGGAGGGAAATAGACTTGGTTGTGGAGGGAAATGGACTTGGTTGTGGAGGGAAATAGACTTGGTTGTTGAGGGAAATAGACTTGGTTGTGGAGGGAAATAGACTTGGTTGTGGAGGGAAATAGACTTGGTTGTGGAGGGAAATAGACTTGGTTGTGGAGGGAAATAGACTTGGTTGTGGAGGGAAATAGACTTGGTTGTGGAGGAAAATAGACTTGGTTGTGCAGGGAAATAGACTTTGTTGTGCAGGGAAATAGACTTGGTTGTGGAGGGAAATAGACTTGGTTGTGGAGGGAAACAGACTTGGTTGTGGAGTAAAATAGACTTGGTTGTGGAGGGAAATAGACTTGGTTGTGGAGGAAATAGACTTGGTTGTGGAGGGAAATAGACTTGATTGTGGAGGGAAATAGACTTGGTTGTGGAGGTAAATAGACTTGGTTGTGGAGGTAAAAGACGTCGGAGGGGGGGGGGGTGAATAGACTTTGTTTGTTGTGGAGGGAAATAGACTTGGTTGAGGAGGGATATAGACTTGGTTGTGGAGGTAAATGACGTCGGGGGGGGGGGTGAATAGACTTTGTTTGTTGTGGAGGGAAATAGACTTGGTTGTGGAGGGAAATAGACTTGGTTGTGGAGGGAAATAGACTTGTTGTGGAGGAAAAAGACTTCGTTGTGGAGGGAAATAGACTTGGTTGTGGAGGGAAATAAACTTGGTTGTGGAGGGAAATAGACTTGGTTGTGGAGGTAAAAGACGTCGGGGGGGGGGGGGGGTGAATAGACTTTGTTGTTGTGGAGGGAAATAGACTTGGTTGTGGAGGGAAATAGACCTGGTTGTGGAGGGAAATAGACTTGGTTGTGGAGGAAATAGACTTGGTTTTGGAGGGAAATAGACTTGGTTGTGGAGGGAAATAGACTTTGTTGTGGAGGGAAATAGACTTGGTTGTGGAGGGAAATAGACTTGGTTGTGGAGGGAAATAGACTTGGTTGTGGAGGTAAAAGACGTCGGGGGGGGTGAATAGACTTTGTTTGTTGTGGAGGGAAATAGACTTGGTTGTCGTAGGAAATAGACTTGGTTGTGGAGGGAAATAGACTTGGTTGTGGAGGTAAAAGACGTCGGGGGGGGGGGTGAATAGACTTTGTTTGTTGTGGAGGGAAATAGACTTGGTTGTGGAGGTAAATTGACTTGGTTGTGGAGGGAAATAGACTTGGTAGTGGAGGGAAATAGACCTGGTTGTGGAGGGAAATAGACTTGGTTGTGGAGGGAAATAGACTTGGTTGTGGAGGTAAAAGACGTCGGGGGAGGGGGGTGAATAGACTTTGTTTGTTGTGGAGGGAAATAGACTTGGTTGTGGAGGGAAATAGACTTGGTTGTGGAGGGAAATAGACTTGGTTGTGGAGGGAAATAGACTTGGTTGTGGAGGGAAATAGACTTGGTTGTGAAGGGAAATAGACTTGGTTGTGGAGGGAAATAGACTTGGTTGTGGAGAAATAAAGACGTCGGGGGGGGGGGTGAATAGACTTTGTTTGTTGTGGAGGGAAATAGACTTGGTTGTCGTAGGAAATAGACTTGGTTGTGGAGGGAAATAGACTTGGTTGTGAGGTAAAAGACGTCGGGGGGGGGGGTGAATAGACTTGTTTGTTGTGGAGGGAAATAGACTGGTTGTGGAGGGAAATAGACGTGGCTGTGGAGGGAAATGGACTTGGTTGTGGAGGGAAATAGACTTGGTTGTGGAGGGAAATAGACTTGGTTGTGGAGGGAAATAGACTTGGTTGTGGAGGGAAATAGACTTGGTTGTGGAGGGAAATAGACTTGGTTGTGGAGGGAAATAGATTTGGTTGTGGAGGGAAATAGACTTGGTTGTGGAGGGAAATAGACTTGGTTGTGGAGGTAAATAGACTTTTTGTGGAGGAAATAGACTTGGTTGTGGAGGGAAATAGACTTGGTTGTGGAAGGAAATAGACTTGGTTGTGGAGGGAAATAGACTTGGTTGTGGAGGGAAATAGACTTGGTTGTGGAGGAAAATAGACTTGGTTGTGGAGATAAAAGACGTCGGGGGGGGGGGGTGGTGAATACACTGTTGTTGTGGAGGGAAATAGACTTGTTGTGGAGGTAAATAGACTTGGTTGTGTTGTGGAGGTAAAAGACGTCGGGGGGGGGGGGGGGGGTGAAAAGACTTTGTTTGTTGTGGAGGGAAATAGACTTGGTTGTGGAGGTAAAATAGACTTGGTTGTGGAGGGAAATAGACTTGGCTGTGGAGGGAAATGGACTTGGTTGTGGAGGGAAATAGACTTGGTTGTGGAGGGAAATAGACTTGGTTGTGGAGGGAAATAGACTTGGTTGTGGAGGGAAATAGACTTGGTTGTGGAGGGAAATAGATTTGGTTGTGGAGGGAAATAGACTTGGTGTGGAGGGAAATAGACTGGTTGTGGAGGTAAATAGACTTTTTTGTGGAGGGAAATAGACTTGGTTGTGGAGGGAAATAGACTTGGTTGTGGAGGGAAATAGACTTGGTTTGTGGAGGGAAATAGACTTGGTTGTGGAGGGAAATAGACTTGGTTGTGGAGGAAAATAGACTTGGTTGTGGAGATAAAAGACGTCGGGGGGGGGTGAAATACACTTTGTTGTTGTGGAGGGAAATAGACTTGGTTGTGGAGGGAAATAGACTTGGTTGTGGAGGTAAAAGACGTCGGGGGGGGGGGGTGTGAAAAGACTTTGTTGTTGTGGAGGGAAAATAGACTTGGTTGTGGAGGTAAATAGACTTGGTTGTGGAGGGAAATAGACTTGGTTGTGGAGGGAAATAGACTTGGTTGTGGAGGGAAATAGACTTGGTTGTGGAGGGAAATAGACTGGTTGTGGAGGAAAATAGACTTGGTTGTGGAGGGAAATGACTTGGTTTGGAGGTAAAAAGACGTCGGGGGGGGGGGGGAATAGACCTTGTTTGTTGTGGAGGGAAATAGACTTGGTTGTGGAGGGAAAATAGACTTGGTTGTGGAGGTAAATGACGTCGGGGGGGGGGGTGAATAGACTTTTTTGTTGTGGAGGGAAATAGACTTGGTTGTGGAGGGAAATAGACTTGGTTGTGGAGGGAAATAGACTTGTTGTGGAGGAAAAAGACTTGGTTGTGGAGGGAAATAGACTTGGTTGTGGAGGGAAAAAACTGGTTGTGGAGGGAAATAGACTTGGTTGTGGAGGTAAAAGACGTCGGGGGGGGTGAATAGACTTGTTTGTTGTGGAGGGAAAATGGACTGGTTGTGGAGGTAAATAGACTTGGTTGTGGAGGGAAATAGACTTGGTTGTGGAGGGAAATAGACTTGGTTGTGGAGGAAATAGACTTGGTTGTGCAGGGAAATAGACTTTGTTGTGCAGGGAAATAACTTGGTTGTGGAGGGAAATAGACTTGGTTGTGGAGGGAAATAGACTTGGTTTGGAGGGAAATAGACTTGGTTGTGGAGGGAAATAGACTTGGTTGTGGAGGGAAATAGACTTGGTTGTGGAGGGAAATAGACTGGTTGTGGAGGGAAATAGACTTGGTTGTGGAGGGAAATAGACTTGGTTGTGGAGGGAAATAGACTTGGTTGTGGAGGGAAATAGACTTGGTTGTGGAGGGAAATAGACTTTTTGTGGAGGGAAATAGACTTGGTTGTGGAGGGAAATAGACTTGGTTGTGGAGGGAAATAGACTTGGTTGTGGAGGGAAATAGACTTGGTTGTGGAGGGAAATAGACTTGGTTGTGGAGGTAAAAGAAGTCGGGGGGGGGGTGAATAAACTTTGTTTGTGTGGAGGGAAATAGACTATGTTGTGGAGGGAAATAGACTTGGTTGTGGAGGGAAATAGACTTGGTTGTGGAGGTAAAAGACGTCGGGGGGGGGTGAATAGACTTTGTTGAAGTGGAGGGAAATAGAATTGGTTGTGCAGGGAAATAGACTTGGTTGTGGAGGGAAATAGACTTGGTTGTGGAGGTAAAAGACGTCGGGGGGGGGTGAATAGACTTTGTTTGTTGTTGAGGGTAATCGACTTGGTTGTGCAGGGAAATAGACTAGTTGTGGAGGGAAATAGACTTTGTTGTGGAGGTAAAAGATGTCGGGGGGGGGGGGGTGAATAGACTTTGTTTGTTGTGGAGGGAAATAGACTTTGTTGTGTAAGGAAATAGACTTTGTTGTGGAGGGAAATAGATTTTGTTGTGGAGGGAAATAGACTTTGTTGTTGAGGGAAATAGACTATTTGTGGAGGGAACAGACCTTGTTGTTGGGGGGGGGAATAGACTTTGTTGTGGAGGGAAATAGACTTTGTTGTGGAGGGAAATAGACCTTGTTGTGGAGGGAAATAGACTTTGTTGTGGAGGGAAATAGACCTTGTTGTGGAGGGAAATAGACCTCGTTGTGGAGGGAAATAGACCTTGTTGTGGAGGGAAATAGACCTTGTGTGGAGGGAAATAGACTTGGTTGTGGAGGGAAATAGACTTTGTTGTGGAGGGAAATAGACCTTGTTGTGGAGGGAAATAGACCTTGTTGTGGAGGGAAATATACCTTGTTGTGGAGGGAAATAGACCTTGTTGTGGAGGGAAATAGACCTTGTTGTGGAAGGAAATAGACTTTGTTGTGGAGGGAAATAGACCTTGTTGTGGAGGGAAATAGACTTTGTTGTGGAGGGAAATAGACTTTGTTGTGGAGTGAACAGACCTTTATCTTCTAGTCACTGAGGTTAAAAAGACACATAAAGAGTTGCATGAGAGTTATTATAATAAACGTGTTTCTGGTCTAGAATGAGCACTTGGCCTAACAAAGGGGGTCAAGCTGAGTACTTTTATCGTCACTGCTATTCATCGCATTAGGTCACAGTAACTTCTTCTTATTTCTTCCTTATTTGCCTTTCAGCGTCGAGGAGAGATATAATTTGCTGTCTTTTGCTCTTCTGTTCGCCTCTGCTGCTGTTATGTTTCTTAGTGCTTCTAGTATTCCGTCGATCCATCTTTTTGTGGTCGACCCTTAGGTCTGGCATTCTCGCAACGTTTATTGAGGGCTCGTTGTGTGTGTTTTGATCTTTCTGCCGTGTCACGTGGCCAAACCATTTTATCTGTTGTTTCTTTATATATTCTATGACGGGGGCTATTCCTAGCTTTTTCTCAGTTCTTCATTTCTGATCTTATCTTTCAGACTGTTTCCTATCATTCGTCTAACGCATTTCATCTCAGTAGAGGTTATTTTTCTTATTGTTCTTGTATCTAGGGTCCAGGACTGGCATTGGTGGCACAACGTTGGAATAAAAACTGTATTGTAGAGTGTCTGTTTTGACTCTAGAGTTATTTCCTTGTTGAACAATAGTGGTGATAACTGTCAATGATTTTACAAGCTTTGTTGCATCTTGATTCTATCTCTGGTTGTGAATTATTGTTTGTCACTAAACTTCCTAGGTATTTTAATTCCTCTACTTGTTTTAGTTGCTTGCCTTCTATAGTTATGTTGATGTTCTGTTTATTTTTGCAGTAACAACAGACGCAAACAAGAAAGTTCAACAATTGCAGAATCCAAAGTTAAATCAGAAAGCTGATTCCGTCTCGCAGAATGACTCACTCAAAGAACTCCATTTTACAGACGATCGTAAATAACATACATTATCGCTCTTCACATGCCTGCCGAGACTTCGGTCTAACAATAAGTTTGCAGAAAACTAACATACTCGGTCAGGACGTCGAACCAACACCTGAAATTTCTATCGACAACTATAAACTTGATATCGTGCGGCAGTATAACTACCTGGGGTCCATCATCAGCGACAGACTATCTTTAGATACAGAAATTGACACTCGTATTGGTAAAGCCGCTACCACCTTTGCCCGTCTTTCTAGGCGTGTATGGCAAAACAACAAATGACAATTAAAACAAAAGCCGCAGTGTACAATGCCTGCATAATTAGTATCCTCCTGTATGGCAGCGAATCTTGGACAACCTATGTAAAGCAGGAGAGAAGGCTAAATGCATTCCATATGCGATGTCTTCGCCGTATTCTTGGTATCACCTGGAAGGATAAAGTGACAAACGTTGAGGTCATGACTTGCACAGGCTTACCGAATGTCTACACGCTGCTCAAACAACGTAGGTCACGCTGGCTCGGCCATGTACACCGTATGAAAGATGGCCGCATACCGAAATATATACTCTACGGACAACTGGCATATGGTAAAAGAACTAAAGTGGGGGGGGGGGGCAAAACTCCGATTTGTAGATGTGTGTAAACGCGACATGAAGACTCTGAACATAAACCCTGCAGTATAGGAAGACATAGCTGCAGACCGCAATCTCTGGAAACACACTCTAAAGGTTCACCTCAAAGAAGAAGCAGACAGATGGAGAAAGAGATTACACGACGAAAGAAAAGAAAAGAAAAAATACCATTTCTAGGGGCGCTGAAAAATCCATAGTCAACTATGACTGACGGAGGCTACTAAATAACAAAGACAGATAGAACAAGAATGAAACATGACACAACTACACTACATAATGATTGTGAAAGATAAAGGATGAAAACTGACGCAGTAGAAAGTAGATGATATGATGAGAAATCAAAGATCCAATACACATAACGTTCATAGCTTCACACATAACGTTCATAGCTTCACACATAACGTTCATAGCTTCACACATAACGTTCATAGCTTCATGGCTTCTATCAGTTGCTGGCATGCCCACACAATATTTAGTACTCAATAGAGACGAGGTGTTTAGGGAGGATAACAATCGTCATTGTATGTCGTCATAATCCCGTCATTATCCCTGCTTCTTATTTTCCTTCTTCCTTAGCGACCACTCCTGGACGTGGATGTGCTATGTCGTTAGTACTGGCAAGTCGCAATATTTGCCCTGCCCGACACATCCGACTTGAGTCCATGTTTAGAAAATAAAGGTTGAGGTTGGTAAAAAAATAAAGGCCACATGCTCATTACAGTCGCCACGCAGTGTACAGCTTATGATTTTGTTTTCACGGTCTATAAATACGTACTCCTACTCTCCCTCCGCTCCCCCCCCCCAAAAAAAAAAAAAAAAAAAAATCAAAACTCTCCATCATTTCCAACAACCTGTCATACAAAACTTCAAAAATCGCCAAAAGAGAAAAAAATAATACATCAACAATATGTATCAGACGCTGATTGATACATGACAAACTATCAACATTTTATGTATCAGACGCTGATTGATACATGACAAACTATCAACATTTTATGTATCAGACGCTGATTGATACATGACAAACTATCAACATTTTATGTATCAGACGCTGATTGATACATGACAAAACTATCAACGTTGAATGTATCAGACGCTGATTGATACATGACAAACTATCAACATTTTATGTATCAGACGCTGATTGATACATGACAAACTATCAACATTTTATGTATCAGACGCTGATTGATACATGACAAACTATCAACGTTGAATGTAGCAGACGCTGATTGATACATGACAAACTATCAACGTTGAATGTAGCAGACGCTGATTGATACATGACAAACTATCAACGTTTTATGTATCAGACGCTGATTGATACATGACAAACTATCAACATTTTATGTATCAGACGCTGATTGATACATGACAAACTATCAACGTTGAATGTAGCAGACGCTGATTGATACATGACAAACTATCAACGTTTTATGTATCAGACGCTGATTGATACATGACAAACTATCAACATTTTATGTATCAGACGCTGATTGATACATGACAAACTATCAACGTTGAATGTAGCAGACGCTGATTGATACATGACAAACTATCAACATTTTATGTATCAGACGCTGATTGATACATGACAAACTATCAACGTTGAATGTATCAGACGCTGATTGATACATGACAAACTATCAACATTTTATGTATCAGACGCTGATTGATACATGACAAACTATCAACGTTGAATGTATCAGACGCTGATTGATACATGACAAACTATCAACGTTTTATGTATCAGACGCTGATTGATACATGACAAACTATCAACATTTTATGTATCAGACGCTGATTGATACATGACAAACTATCAACATTTTATGTATCAGACGCTGATTGATACATGACAAACTATCAACGTTGAATGTATCAGACGCTGATTGATACATGACAAACTATCAACATTTTATGTATCAGACGCTGATTGATACATGACAAACTATCAACATTTTATGTATCAGACGCTGATTGATACATGACAAACTATCAACGTTGAATGTAGCAGACGCTGATTGATACATGACAAACTATCAACGTTGAATGTAGCAGACGCTGATTGATACATGACAAACTATCAACGTTTTATGTATCAGACGCTGATTGATACATGACAAACTATCAACATTTTATGTATCAGACGCTGATTGATACATGACAAACTATCAACGTTGAATGTAGCAGACGCTGATTGATACATGACAAACTATCAACGTTTTATGTATCAGACGCTGATTGATACATGACAAACTATCAACATTTTATGTATCAGACGCTGATTGATACATGACAAACTATCAACGTTGAATGTAGCAGACGCTGATTGATACATGACAAACTATCAACATTTTATGTATCAGACGCTGATTGATACATGACAAACTATCAACGTTGAATGTATCAGACGCTGATTGATACATGACAAAACTATCAACATTTTATGTATCAGACGCTGATTGATACATGACAAACTATCAACGTTGAATGTATCAGACGCTGATTGATACATGACAAACTATCAACGTTTTATGTATCAGACGCTGATTGATACATGACAAACTATCAACATTTTATGTATCAGACGCTGATTGATACATGACAAACTATCAACATTTTATGTATCAGACGCTGATTGATACATGACAAACTATCAACGTTGAATGTATCAGACGCTGATTGATACATGACAAACTATCAACATTTTATGTATCAGACGCTGATTGATACATGACAAACTATCAACGTTGAATGTATCAGACGCTGATTGATACATGACAAACTATCAACATTTTATGTATCAGACGCTGATTGATACATGACAAACTATCAACGTTGAATGTATCAGACGCTGATTGATACATGACAAACTATCAACGTTGAATGTATCAGACGCTGATTGATACATGACAAACTATCAACGTTGAATGTATCAGACGCTGATGATACATGACAAACTATCAACGTTGAATGTATCAGACGCTGATTGATACATGACAAACTATCAACGTTGAATGTATCAGACGCTGATTGATACATGACAAACTATCAACATTTTATGTATCAGACGCTGATTGATACATGACAAACTATCAACGTTGAATGTATCAGACGCTGATTGATACATGACAAACTATCAACGTTGAATGTATCAGACGCTGATTGATACATGACAAACTATCAACGTTGAATGTATCAGACGCTGATTGATACATGACAAACTATCAACATTTATGTATCAGACGCTGATTGATACATGACAAACTATCAACGTTTTATGTATCAGACGCTGATTGATACAGGACAAACTATCAACGTTGAATGTATCAGACGCTGATTGATACATGACAAACTATCAACATTTTATGTATCAGACGCTGATTGATACATGACAAACTATCAACGTTGAATGTATCAGACGCTGATTGATACATGACAAACTATCAACATTTTATGTATCAGACGCTGATTGATACATGACAAACTATCAACGTTTTATGTATCAGACGCTGATTGATACATGACAAACTATCAACGTTTTATGTATCAGACGCTGATTGATACATGACAAACTATCAACGTTTTATGTATCAGACGCTGATTGATACATGACAAACTATCAACGTTGAATGTAGCAGACGCTGATTGATACATGACAAACTATCAACGTTGAATGTAGCAGACGCTGATTGATACATGACAAACTATCAACGTTTTATGTATCAGACGCTGATTGATACATGACAAACTATCAACATTTTATGTATCAGACGCTGATTGATACATGACAAACTATCAACGTTGAATGTAGCAGACGCTGATTGATACATGACAAACTATCAACGTTTTATGTATCAGACGCTGATTGATACAAGACAAACTATCAACGTTGAATGTAGCAGACGCTGATTGATACATGACAAACTATCAACGTTGAATGTATCAGACGCTGATTGATACATGACAAACTATCAATATTGAATGTAGCAGACGCTGATTGATACATGACAAACTATCAACATTGAATGTATCAGACTCTGATTGATACATGACAAACTATCAATATTGAATGTATCAGACGCTGATTGATACATGACAAAAACTATCAACGTTGAATGTATCAGACGCTGATTGATACATGACAAACTATCAACATTTTATGTATCAGACGCTGATTGATACATGACAAACTATCAACGTTTTATGTATCAGACGCTGATTGATACATGACAAACTATCAACGTTGAATGTATCAGACGCTGATTGATACATGACAAACTATCAACTTTGAATGTATCAGACGCTGATTGATACATGACAAACTATCAACATTTTATGTATCAGACGCTGATTGATACATGACAAACTATCAACGTTGAATGTAGCAGACGCTGATTGATACATGACAAACTATCAACAATGAATGTATCAGACGCTGATTGATACATGACAAACTATCAACATTTTATGTATCTGACGCTGATTGATACATGACAAACTATCAACATTGAATGTATCAGACGCTGATTGATACATGACAAACTATCAACGTTGAATGTATCAGACGCTGATTGATACATGACAAACTATCAACATTGAATGTATCAGACGCTGATTGATACATGACAAACTATCAACGTTGAATGTATCAGACACTGATTGATACATGACAAACTATCAACGTTGAATGAATCAGACGCTGATTGATACATGACAAACTATCAACGTTGAATGTAGCAGATGTCGATTGATACATGACAAACTAACAACGTTGAATGTAGCAGATGTCGATTGATACATGACAAACTATCAACATTGAATGTATCAGACGCTGATTGATACATGACAAACTATCAACGTTGAATGTAGCAGACGCTGATTGATACATGACAAACTATCAACGTTGAATGTATCAGACGCTGATTGATACATGACAAACATTCAATATTGAATGTAGCAGACGCCGATGATACATGACAAACTATCAACATTGAATGTATCAGACGCTGATTGATACATGACAAACTATCAACGTTTTATGTATCAGACGCTGATTGATACATGACAAACTATCAACGTTTTATGTATCAGACCCTAATTGATACATGACAAACTATCAACATTGAATGTATCAGACATTAATTGATACATGACAAACTATCAACGTTTATGTATCAGACGCTGATTGATACATGACAAACTATCAACGTTTTATGTATGAGACCCTAATTGATACATGACAAACTATCAACGTTTTATGTATCAGACGCTGATTGATACATGACAAACTATCAACATTGAATGTATCAGACGCTAATTGATACATGACAAACTATCAACATTGAATGCATCAGACGCTGATTGATACATGACAAACTATCACCATTTTATGTATCAGACGCTGATTGATACATGACAAACTATCAACATTGAATGTATCAGACGCTGATTGATACATGACAAACTATCAACATTGAATGTATCAGACGCTGATTGATACATGACAAACTATCAATAGTGAATGTAGCAGACGCTGATTGATACATGACAAACTATCAATATTGAATGTAGCAGACGCTGATTGATACATGACAAACTATTAATATTGAATGTAGCAGACGCTGATTGATACAGGACAAACTATCAATATTGAATGTAGCAGACGCTGATGATACAGGACAAACATTCAATATTGAATGTAGCAGACGCTGATTGATACAGGACAAACATTCAATATTGAATGTAGCAGACGCTGATTGATACAGGACAAACATTCAATATTGAATGTAGCAGACGCTGATTGATACATGACAAACTATCAATATTGAATGTAGCAGGCGCTGATTGATACAGGACAAACTATCAATATTGAAAGTAGCAGACGCTGATTGATACAGGACAAACATTCAATATTGAATGTAGCAGACGCTGATTGATACAGGACAAACATTCAATATTGAATGTAGCAGACGCTGATTGATACATGACAAACATTCAATATTGAATGTAGCAGACTCTGATTGATACATGACAAACTATCAACGTTGAATGTAGCAGACGCTGATTGATACATGACAAACTATCAATATTGAATGTAGCAGACGCTGATTGATACATGACAAACTATCAATATTGAATGTAGCAGACGCTGATTGATACATGACAAACTATCAATATTGAATGTAGCAGGCGCTGATTGACACATGACAAACTATCAATATTGAATGTAGCAGACGCTGATTGACACATGACAAAACTATCAATATTGAATGTAGTAGACGCTGATTGATACATGACAAACTATCAATATTGAATGTAGCAGACGCTGATTGATACAGGACAAACATTCAATATTGAATGTAGCAGGCGCTGATGATACATGACAAACTATCAATATTGAATGTAGCAGACGCTGATTGATACATGACAAACATTCAATATGAATGTAGCAGACGCTGATTGATGACAAACATTCAATATTGAATGTTGCAGACGCTGATTGATACATGACAAACATTCAATATTGAATGTAGCAGACGCTGATTGATACAGGACAAACATTCAATATTGAATGTAGCAGACGCTGATTGATACAGGACAAACTATCAATATTGAATGTAGCAGACGCTGATTGATACAGGACAAACTATCAACATTGAATGTATCAGACGCTGATTGACACATGACAAACTATCAACATTGAATGTATCAGACGCTGATTGATACATGACAAACTATCAATATTGAATGTAGCAGACGCTGATTGACACATGACAAACTATCAATATTGAATGTAGCAGGCGCTGATTGACACATGACAAACTATCAATTTTACTCACTTGACTACATACTTGTCATTTGCTCCAATGTGAGAATCATTTTAGATTTGCAACAATGCCACAAGGCAGAAATAATCTGACATAATATTTATTAATGTCACCTTGCAATAGATGATTAGAAATATAGAAAAACCATAATTGTCACTCTAATAAATGATTAGAAATACAGAAAAACCATAATTGTCACTCTAATAGATGATTAGAAATACCAAAAATCCATTATTGACACTCTAATAGATGATTAGAAATACCGAAAATCCATTATTGACACTCTAATAGATGATTAGAAATACCGAAAATCCATTATTGACACTCTAATAGATTATTAGAAATACCAAAAATCCATTATTGACACTCTAATAGATTATTAGAAATACCGAAAATCCATTATTGACACTCTAATAGATGATTAGAAATATTGAAAATCCATTATTGACACTCTAATAGATGATTAGAAATACCGAAAATCCATTATTGACACTCTAATAGATGATTAGAAATACCGAAAATCCATTATTGACACTCTAATAGAAGATTAGAAATACCGAAAATCCATTATTGACACTCTAATAGATGATTAGAAATACCGAAAATCCATTATTGACACTCTAATAGATGATTAGAAATACCGAAAATCCATTATTGATACTCTAATAGATGATTAGAAATACCGAAAATCCATTATTGACACTCTAATAGATGATTAGGAAGAATATAAGGAAAAAACAATCATCATTTTTTGGCCATGTAAATAGAAGGGAAGGGTTGGGATATATTGTGTCAACTGGGAAAACTGAGGAACGAAGAGAAAGAGGGAGGCAAAGAGAAAAGATACCAGACCGCTTAAAAGCATGGCTTTGCAAAAGGTCAACAACAGAAATGATAAATAACTGTCGAGATCGAAAGTTGCGGAGAGACATGATCACCTACGCTAGCAGGCATGGTTCATGATGATAATGATGATGAATAAACGATTCGAAATAGAGAAAATCTATTATTGTCACTCCAATAGATGATCAGACATTAAGGAAATGTATGAACATTACTCATTGAGACATTGAGAAATAATATTTATAAGAGACAGTCCATGAACATCACTCATTGAGACATTGAGAAATAATATTTATAAGAGACAGTTCTTACATCAAATGCAAATAAAAGTAGAAAGTAAAATGGTTCCGCCCTCATACATATACATATATAGCAGTCTGTATATAGTAGTATAGTATAGTTGTAGTATATGTAGAGTGTCTTTGCGTTCTTGTGTACGCACACACACTACAAGAGTCCACATATAATATCAGTGGCTTCTTCTGCAGCTAACACTTGTTACATCTTCCTCAACATTCGACAAAGTTTAAGAGGAAGTGAAGAAGAAGAAGAAAGAAAGAAAGACAGAAAGAAAGAAAGAAAGAAAGAAAGAAAGAAAGAAAGAAAGAAAGAAAGAAAGAAAGAAAGAAAGAAAGAAAGAAAGAAAGAAAGAAAGAAAGAAAAAGAAAGAAAGAAAGAAAGAAAGAAAGAAAGAAAGAAACACACACATATAGATAACATACGTAAGCCGATGAATGCAGAGAATGGTAGGAAGGAGTATGTGCGTATGGGCAACTCATTAACGTGTGTAATTGAACATTGACCTTCAACAATGAAGCATGTCCTCATCTCAGCAAACCTGATGCCCATACAGTCGGTACAAATGTGCCACATAGTGGCCATCATAATCCCATCATTCATATTTGTGTGCTTGAAAAGATGTACAAGGATTGGTTCTTTTGTAAATATGTCGCCAAGCTTCAACCTGAGAACTACTTTACGTGTAGTAATCGCTGATGGGGACTGTTGACGTCATTTGTGTCAACAACAAAACTGCGCTAGAGGACATGAAGACGGGTGGAGAATATTCTCTCTGTTCTTAATTGAACAATAACAATATGGGTTGCCAGCGTAAAACAGGAGTAACGATAGCGTTATCACGTCCAGCGATTGTTACCTTAGACGATCATGTTCCTCCGCAACTTGTTGTCTCTATAGTGTTTATTTATTAATGTGTTCATTGGTTGCCGAGCCATTCTCTTAAACTGTTTGTTATCTCTCTCTCTCTCTCTCTCTATATATATATATATATATATATATATATATATATATATATATATATATTATATATATATATATATATTTACCTCAATCTCTTCCTCACTAAATGTTTCCAGAAATGAAGTGCAGGAAACGCCGAATTTCGCCAGGCCTTGATTGTGTTGTTGGTGATGCGACAACATATTTCAACCATTGAAAAATTTACAGCAATGCAGTCAGCACCACGCCAGTGCCGTAGCTAGTAACCATTGGTAGCTGACTGAACCGAGAGGTCTTTGAGCGGGTTGACCTCAGAGGATCAGTTCACTACTCTATCGCTGCCCATCATTAATGATGAAACAATTGAGTAAAATAATCGGTAAATAAAAACTATATTTAAAAAGGTAACTGCTGAGTAAAATAATCAGTAAATCGTGACCACTCAAAACAACAATAATTGAAGTGGCATGTGAACCAAACCATAGGTCAAGGCACAATTATCGACTTCAGTAACGATTACCCTTGCACAAACTACAGTCCAATAGTGAGACACGATATGATAGCCGCTTTCTCTGCTACAAACTGATATAGAGGAAGGCAACAACTATCGAAGTGTTGTAATAAACACCTTGTCAACAGTAGCTGATCTTTAGATGATGTTTGCTAAATGGATAGACACAGTCATTTAAGAGAAGTCATCCGACAAGGAAAAATACATGGTTAACGAGGTAGAAACAGACACAGATTAAGTCGACCGATAACGTCAAGAGATGGACAGAATAGCATGTGACTTAGGACACGAATTTCCACCCATATGTGCTCGCTCGCCTATCAAGAAGTTTTCGGAGACATCAAGATTGTTCATTTGACACTCCAAACATCGAACCTCACGATGCGAGGCGGCATTCCTCACCTTCCCAGAGTACAACCCTGGTACTAATTTCTGCCAGCGCCTGGGTCGACCGCGGGGGTATTTTTCTTCCAACCACGAGTACAACTCACACTGCTTCCAGCAAGAATCAAACACGATTTGTCCGAACGTCAGTAGTCGGGTGGGTTTCCGAACTAGACCACCGAGGCCCCTTCTTGTTTATTGATTGGTACGAGTACTTGAGCAGTTCGTTCTGATTGTCTTCTCTTGGTCAGTGAAGGCGCCCCTTATCAACAACAAATTGGAATCATCGGATTTGTCAAGCAGGTTCAGACATTATAGTTGTGCTATCAGTTGTGGACCCAAAAGCCTAGCAGTGAGACATGGACTGTTATTGTCTTTTGTGAACTCTCCAGCCTGAGAGGAACTACCAGTTTCCCAGGGCAATATGACTTGTTCTGAGAATCACATACTTGGAGTTTTACATGTGCTGTGTTCTGAGAATCACATACTTGGAGTTTCACATGTGCTGTGTTCTGGATATAGAAATAGTGGGAGGTCAACTGAAGTTCCCGTGTCATGTGAGAATAATTTGTCTCCACTACCATTGGCTTTTGTTAGCTGCATTGTCTGTTCAGTTTTTTTTTTTTTTTAATGGACTTGCCCGATGTGCAATGAGGATGACCTGTCGACTAAGTTAAACTGTTCACTTTGATGTTTACTGTAAAAAGCTAACATCACTCTGGCACTAACATTCATCATTAGGTTCTGTGGTATTAAGTGAACAAATCTATGCATGTCTGAGGCCTACCCATCCAAGATTTCCCTCCCTTTAACCTACTACCTCAATGAATGCTGGACTTAGTTCCGAAGCTGTGCGTCACTGCTGACGCTAACGCTAGTTACGTGTTCGACAAATGTTCCCTTTTACCTGGTGAGGACATGAAGAATATAACGCAAAACCACATATTTTCGGTCTCCCGTGCTTCTATCCTTGACTGACTCACGTATCCTCGTTCTGTATCCATAGGAAGATACAAGATGCAATCCATTTATGACAATAGAAACAAGAAAAAGAGTTCTTAAATGTTATGTAGAGCCAGTCTTAACATATGGATGTGAATCATGCATAATAGGACAACAGACAAGAAAATCGCTGGAGCCTGTAGAAATGTGTTTTAACAGAAGAATGTTGAGAATACCATGGACAGCTAAGAAGAGTAATGAAAACGTTCTGAAAGAGGCCACCGCAAAAAGAGAGCTTATTTCCAATATTAGGAAGAAACAATCATAATTTTTTGGCCATGTAATGAGAAGAAAACAGCTGGAATATATTGTAACAACTGGGAAAATGTAGGGACGAAGAGATAGAGGGAAGCAAAGAGAAAAGATACCAGACAGCTTAAGAGAATGGCGTGGCAGAAGGTCAACAACAGAAATGATAAATAGCTGAAGAGATCGAAAGTTGTGGAGAGACATGTCACATAAGCCAGCAGTCCCGGTATTTGATGATGATGATATATCCACTCCAATCCTTCCAAGTATCTAATGCTAAGAGTCAGCATAGCCGGCGTATATTCAAACACAGAAAGGACCAGATGAAACCCATCATCATCCAGACTAGAACGAGGGAGAAGCAACAGCTCTCACCTTTAATGACCACAAACATGACGTGACCTACAGTTTGTCCAGAATAGGGCACTCAGCGGTCAAGACTAGTCGTAGCAAACCCAGACCAGGAGTTCCCAATATTCAAACTTAGAAGTCATGTCTTTAGTGCCAGGGATCAGACTCGAGATAAGGCAGGGACCACTCTCCAAGTCCTGCAAGCCTCACAGTTGCTCCACCTCCTTCTTACTTGTTTTTTTTTGTCTAGTGGAGAGGACGGTGTATGCTAACTCCCATCAAACAGAAGGGCATTTCTCTCTCTCTCTCTCTCTCTCTCTCTCTCTCTCTGTATATACATATATAACTTCTCTCTCTATCTGTATATACATATATAACTTCTCTCTCTCTCTCTGTATATACATATATAACTTCTCTCTCTCTGTCTTTATATACATATATAAACTTAACTATCTCTCTCTCCCTCTCCATATATATATATATATAAACTTCCATCTGGGTCAGTCTACTTTTAGCGCCAACGAAAAGATGACATTAGTTCGCTGACCCTAGACTGTGCGTTTATCGTTTATTTGGTTATTGACTAGGAAGTCATTAAATAGAACTGGTTTATAAACTAGCATTTTGTTGAGGAAATTAAAATACTATGGTCGCGTCAAAAGACACAGCAGGTTGACAGGAGCAATAATGAAAGGCATGATTCCTGGGCGATGCATTAGGTGTAGACCAAGAAGAAGGCGGTTTCAAGACATCAAGGAGACCTTGAATATGATAAAAGATTGAAAAAAGGTGCATGTAGAATTTTCTTTCTGATGTCATTACGGTTTTTTTTATCCAATACAATTTCAGTTTAAATATGATAAATAATGAGTTGAACAGGTCTTACAGCAGTCGTGTGTGCTTAAACTGAATGACAGAAAGTTGTTCTAATTTTAAGCGAGGAATGGTTATGGTTACGGTTACGGAAGACCCCGGTATCACTGCAAACGAATTAAAATCCATAATTGCTCAACCGCCCGTGCTAGTGGAATCATCAGAATTAATAACTCATCTCCCAAACAAAGAAAGTTAACTGTAGTCCCCATCGTAGCAGTCTCAGCACACGCCAAAAGACATAAGGCGAAACCGCACAGAAAGTGAACACAGCCAACTGTTCCCTGTCATATACGATATCATCGTTCATCGTAAATAATTAGAATATCGAAACACTATCAAAACGGATGAAACACACAGCAGACGGTGCGAACAGAGCACTTAAGTCAGTAGCCCTGCAACAAGCCGGACTTGGAATTTGAGGAAACTGCAACAAAGAACACTTTTCAGACATAGCCTTCAATGGTTCCTGCCGCCTATCCACCATATTGACCGGAAGTTCACGTCCTCCGGAAAATGATGACCGTCATATTTTTTAACATGTATAGTGCTTGATGATGTTAGGACAGCGTTTTTGAATCTAAATCCGAACACATGAAGCACAGTTAGTCGTCGGATTATCCCCGTTGCACATCAAACAACAGATCGTAAGATCTTCCTTCAATGTGAATGTGTGAAATTATAAACCACGTATTGAAATTATAAAATCACATGTCTACCCGTAGGCGAAGGCGCACCTCACAGCACCAGAGCTGAAAGTGATCGACGACCCACAGCTGACGGCTTGCGCCAGGATCGGTGAACCAGTACCACCCAGACCCACTCCATCCCTCCGTGGTGCCTCCATGGTGACAGACCAACCTGTCTAGACTGGCCAATCGAGTAGGGATCAAGGAGGGAATACAACCCGGTTCTCAAAAATGTCGCGCTGAAGTCGGATGGTTGGGCCCAAAGGCGCAAATATCACAATTACACTGCAAGCCACAACACAACGCAGACACGCCCACCTAACGTCCATTTAAGGGCGGATGACGAAGAGGTGTACTCCTTTAGTCATCGAACGCAGCAAGCATGTCTACCCTAGATCTCGCAGTAGAAAAAGCGAGGAATATTATGTCTCCACTGGTAGAAACATTTATTTGAAATTTAGAGGATTTGAGAGACGCTGGAGCACTAAGGCCTTGTTTAGCAGCAATATCATCTTTCAATTTAAAAATTAAATATTTATTTGCTATTCGTTGCTGTGTTTTCTCTTAACCAACAAAAATATTGAAAAAAATGATCTAGAAGAAACATTGGGTCTAGTTCTGACATTTATCTGCACGCCATGCATCTACCGCGCAGACGACTTGCGCATAGTTTCGTGCTGCCTGGCAAAACATGCCCTCGGAATGCACATTTTTACAACAGCAGCAGAAACGAGTTGCACCCTCAGTTATAACACGCACACAGTCACATTTGTAAATAGTTCGGTATTCAGAGAGATTGGAGAATATAACAAATGACGTCACTTCTATTGGTTGTCTTGTCGGAAGTGAGCTCTATTTCGTTCAAACTCATTTTCGACAGTTTGATAAGACAACGAAATAACAGGCGGATTGGTCGGATGCAATCCGTGAAGGGACTTTGATTTAGCACTTAGCCCAACAAGCGTAACTCGACATTAACATTGAGAGACGAGTGCCCAATAAGCGTAACTCGACATTAACATTGAGAATCGAGTGCCCAACAAGCGTAACTCGACATTAACATTGAGAGACGAGTGCCCAATAAGCGTAACTCGACATTAACATTGAGAATCGAGTGCCCAACAAGCGTAACTTGACATTAACATTGAGAGTCGAGTGCCCAACAAGCGTAACTCGACATTAACATTGAGAGACGAGTGCCCAATAAGCGTAACTCGACATTAACATTGAGAATCGAGTGCCCAACAAGCGTAACTTGACATTAACATTGAGAGTCGAGTGCCCAACAAGCGTAACTCGACATTAACATTGAGAGTAGAGTGCCCAACAAGCGTAACTCGACATTAACATTGAGAGTCGAGAGCCCAACAAGCGTAACTCGACATTAACATTGAGAGTCGAGTGCCCAACAAGTGTAACTCGACATTAACATTGAGAGTCGAGTGCGCAACAAGCGTAACTCCACATTAACATTGAGAGTCGAGTGCCCAACAAGCGTAACTCGAGATTAACATTGAGAATCGAGCGCCCAACAAGCGTAACTCGACATTAACATTGAGAGTCGAGTGCCCAACAAGCGTAACTCGACATTAACATTGAGAGTCGAGTGCCCAACAAGCGTAACTCGAGATTAACATTGAGAATCGAGCGCCCAACAAGCGTAACTCGACATTAACATTGAGAGTCGAGTGCCCAACAAGCGTAACTCGACATTAACATTGAGAGGTGAGCGCGCAACAAGCGTAACTCGACATTAACATTGAGAGTCGAGCGCCCAACAAGCGTAACTCGAGATTAACATTGAGAATCGAGCGCCCAACAAGCGTAACTCGAATATAACATTGAGAGTCGAGTGCCCAACAAGCGTAACTCGACATTAACATTGAGAGTCGAGCGCCCAACGAGCGTAACTCGACAGTAACATTGAGAGTCGAGTGCCCGACAAGCGTAACTCGACATTAACAATGAGAGTCGAACGCTCAACAAGCGTAACTCGACATTAACATTGAGAGTCGAACGCCCAACAAGCGTAACTCGACAGTAACATTGAGAGTCGAGTGCCCAACAAGCGTAACTCGACAGTAACAATGAGAGTCGAGCGCCCAACAAGCGTAACTCGACAGTAACAATGAGAGTCGAGTGCCCAATAAGCGTAACTCGACATTAACATTGAGAGTCGAGCGCCCAACAAGCGTAACTCGACATTAACATTGAGAGTCGAGCGCCCAACAAGCGTAACTCGACAGTAACATTGAGAGTCGAGTGCCCAACAAGCGTAACTCGACAGTAACAATGACAGTCGAGCGCCCAACAAGCGTAACTCGACAGTAACATTGAGAGTTTTCAAGTTGAACACTAATCTTGTTCAGGGAATTTTTAAAAAGCCGGATGTTAAACTTTATTATTTAGAGTACATGCCCTTGTTTCCACATCTCTATTGAAATCAGTTCAGTATTTCCTAGAAACGTGTTCGCTGAAGAAACAGTTGTGGAGTTATTTGTGGGTTATCATCATTGCATTCCGAACTTGTCCATGGGTGCTCAGATCCCCTGCTTAGCATGTCCTGCAGCGTCCAGCGGCTGACGACTCCAGCTCTGTAGTGGTTGATAAGTCCTCTTATGTGCCCACACAGTCACTACTTTCTGGCTGTGCCCAACTTAACTCCCATCAATTTCATCCACAGGAGTGACGTGGACTCATGGTTGTTGAAGTCCTCAGCCCTTCCTGCATCTCGAAGGGCATTAATGATGTCCGCCGGATCCATTGGTTGACCGTCTTCGACAACCTGTCCGTTCTTTCATTTCCCCGTACTCCCGCACGTCCTGGGACGAAGACAAATGTGACCCAACGTATTTGTGACCTCTGCAATGACTCTACCCATTGCCTGCATACAGAGCCTGCATCCACTTGTCTTATCATGCTCATGAAATCACTCAATATACATACGTCTTGTCTCCAATCAGACGCCATCACCTCCAACGTCTTGCTACTCGCGGTCGTAACGTACACACCGATGTCATCTTTGTACATTCTGCCTGCAGAGCGTGCTGTAAATGCTCATGCACACCTTTGGTGTCATGTTAGGGATCCGTCTAGATGGCTGCAGCTTCCTCGTCGCTTGTGGTAAGCCAATAGATCTGTTTGATGACATCTTCTGCGCGGCCCATCCATGATTTGCTAATTATAAGCCTGTCACACTTTTCTGTGTTGAGACCTTGTTGTAATGGATGCTCTTTATCTGCATCTATCTTCAGATGTGCTCGCGCCCTCCAGATCTTGATCCTGTCATGCATGGTTGGAGAATCGAGAGGATACCTCTTTACTAAACAGAGATCGTTTCTCGTACACCCCAAGTTAATGCACAGAAACAATAGTTGAAAGAGCTAGATAGTTCATTACTACTAAATATGTCTGTACTATCACTTGTTATTATTGCTCACCCGTGAATTGGGCGTGGATATGTTGTGTTTCTAGTTTACGTTAAATCCGCGATATCTGCACCTTTCGACCCGACACATCTGTCTTCAGCATTTGTAGATTTTGTTTAACAAATGTTGCCCGGGCAGCAGCCATTTTGACCTATTCTTTTCGACTTTCAACTGCCCAGGGTTCTTTAACGTGCGTGTGTGCATACGGGACTTCTAGTTGTTCATCGTTATCCAAGAGGGCTAGACATCTAATCACATTATTACAAGATTCGGTGAGACTCCCGGAGGTTCGTCTTAGTTATGAGGGACTTTTAGTCTGTTGTTTGATGTGTGATGGTCTAATAACCGATTAATAACAACATCAAGCTTGGGCAGATGGTGCTCGTAAACCTGGGAGGGCCGACCATCTAAGGGCAGAATCCCCCTACAGAAAAGACAATTTGCTGCCTTGCAGGAAGATTGGGGACAATCAAAGGCTAAGAAAAGCAAACCTGAATAAAATGCTGGCTGAAATCGGATGCACTGGGCCACTGGTGCAGAACACAGTGCAATGTTTTAACAGGCATTCAATCGGATTTGATCTAACAGACTATAATTGTGATGTTCTATCTGTGGAGTCTTCCCAGGCAGGTGGAATGATGGGTCACGTGCCACGAAGGGGTCCACCCCAAGTTATTAGTGGTCACTCTGACCCATTTTGGAGAGCTAGGAAATGGGACCAGAGTGAAACTACCGCTGACCAGAAAGGCTTCAAGAAACAGCTGAATATAATACACTGGAATGCGGAGGGCATATACCACAAAAAACAAGCTCTACCAATCAGACTAGCAGAGGAGGAGATAGACGTTGCCTGCATCCAGGAAATTCACCTTAATCCTAAGCACAGATTTATGATCAGAGGCTACCAAACATTTAGACAAGACAGGGAAGGTCACAAGGGTGGAATTCTTATACTTATTAAAAATTCAATCCCAGTAAAACTGATAGATGTAGTCACAAACGGAGAGGCAGAGATCATTGGTACAGACCTATACATTAACTACGCTAGTACAAGGATATTTAATATATAGTGTCCAAATGACAAATTACTGAAGCTGGAGTCAATGGAAATAACACCATCAAAGTGTCTGGTAGTAGGAGACTTTAACATCTACTCTGAAAGATGGGGATACAAGGAGTCCAAAGCTCGAGGTGAAGAAGTGGAAGAATGGGAAATAGACAACAAACTATTCATCACAAACTCTAGACAGGACCCCCCACTTTCTACTCAAGAAGATGGAAAACAACATCCACTCCCGACCTAGCATTTGCAAATGGAGACATATCTATCAAAATAACCACAAAAGTGCCAAACCAACCTGGAGATAGTGACCATAGACCAGTTAAACTTTCAGTGGCTCTTGCTCACAAACAGGAGTTGCAAATACCTCTTCCCTGCTGGAACTATAAGAGTGTAGATTGGGCAAAGTTTGCCAGGCTCTCTGGTGCATATACTGCGCATATCAACACTCACGAAAAGAAGGTCAATAATATGATAGAGCGGTTAACAAATAGAATCCTGAGATCTGCTAAAGAATCCATTCCTAGAGGAGCAAGAAGAAACTACAAGCCATACTGGAGCAAGGAAATACAAAGACTAGAAGAGGAACTGGACTCTGCCAGAGAACTAGCTGAAACATCACACAGCACATAGAGCAACATTGCCTACAAAGTAGCCTCGGCCAAATACAGACGTGAGGTCATGATATCAGCAAGACAGAGCTGCATAGACAAAACAGAAAGCCTTAATCTAGACAAAAATGGTCATAAACTATGGAAACTTGCGAAAGTTCTGAGCGACGAAAACAACTGCTGACCTTTAATATCGTTAGCACACAACCAGAACATCCTCACAGGCAAAAGGGCAGCAAATCTACTGATAGAGACTTACAAAAACATTAGTAGAATAAACATTCCAATAGACAAACAGAAAGCTGCAAGACGGGAAAACCAAGATGCAAAATACATGCCTTTAGCACCAGAAGAGCATCAGGCGACCATCTTTAACTCAACTAAATTAGATGTTTCCCTCAAAGGATTGAAGCTCAAAAGTTCCCCTGGTAAAGATGGAATCACCAACGAAATGCTCATAAATCTGGGACAGAAAGCCAAGGGCCAGCTTCTAAGGATAATAAATGCTAGCTGGAAGAGAGGTCGTGTGCCGGCAATCTGGAAAGAAGCTATTATGATGCCCATCCTCAAAAGACCCACTAGACCCAAGTAGCTATATACCAATTAGCTTACTGAACTGCCTGAGTAAACTCATGGAAAGGCTGGTTAACAGAGGACTCATGTGGCATTTGGAGACAAAACAACAAATCGTACCACAACAAAGTGGCTTCCGTCAGCACAGATCAACTGAAAACCTGGTCACCTACATCACACAGGAAATAGAAAAGGCTCTACGAGAAAAGAAACACACCCTGGCAGTGTGGGTCGACATGGAGAAGGCTTTTGATAGGGTTTGGCGAGACGGTTTAAAAAACAAGTTTTTTAGACTTGGCATCCAGGGTCGTTTATTCAATTGGGACTCTCAATACCTTCAGGATAGAACGGCCAGAGTACAAGTTCAAGGTCAACTAAGTAAGAAGGTCATAATCGAACAAGGTGTGCAACAAGGCGGAGTCTTGTTCCCAACACTCTTTTAATTCTCATAAATGACATCGTAATGGACATTCCATCCGGAATACACTCAGCAATATACGCAGATGATCTGGCGTTATGGGCTCGCGAGGAAAGTATGTCGGTGGCTGGTTCCAGGATGCAAGATGCCCTAGGTGAACTTCAAAAATGGACGAACACCTGATTCTTACCAACTAACGAAAAAAAAACTACATACACAATTTTCAGCTTATCAAGAAACACACTCTCTGCAAACTTGAAGATAAAAGACCATACACTCCCTATTGACCAAAACCCAACATATCTTGGCGTCACCATGAATCGCAGAATGACTTGGAAAAATCAGATAGACAAGGCAAGAAAAAAAGCCAGAAAACGAACTAATATTATGAGGAAATTGGCAGGAACGGACTGGGGAGCAGACAGCAGCATCTTGAAACGACTATACGTAGGAAGCGTCAGACCAGTTCTAGAGTATGGAGTCACGGCCTGGGCCATGCTTCCAAATCACACCTGAGCACAATTAACAGAACACAGAACCAAGCTGCCCGTATCATCACTGGTGCTATGAGATCTACACCTATCAAGACTTTAGGAACAGTAACAGGTTTACAACCCTTAGATGACAGACGGGTCACTAAAGTATTGCAACAAGCGGAGAAATATAGAAGGCTCCTTAGTCACCCCATGCACCAAAGAATAACTCGTTTCGGAATTGTACGACTAAAGAGGAGCAACTTCGCTGCAATCGCCAATGAACTAACTACTGGAGACCCAGTACTTTCCCAAACAATACCGAAACCCTTGGGCCCATCTTATTATTCTCCTCATGGGAAACATAAAATACCAGAGCTTAAGGAAAATATGACAGGAATAATGAAAAAAGGCACCCAATCAGATACAGAAAGAAAAAACGTAGCAGAAAAACACATACACGATACCTACCCACATGACTCTTGGTCCTTCGTATAAACAGATGGCTCTGCTACAAATGCCACCAGAAATGGAGGGGATGGTGTGTTCTTGGCGCTGAATAACCAGGATGAGATCACCAAGTCAATAGCTACTGGGAAATTCTCAAACATCTTTAAAGCAGAAACTGAGGCCCTCAGAGATGCTGCAACACTGGCTACTCAGCACAAAAATAACATGCACAATAAATTGGTGATTTTGACTGATGCACTGTCAGTACTATCAGCTCTAAAAAGTCCCAAGAACAATGAACTAGATGACTTGAGAACAGCCCTGGACCAACTATGCAATAACTTCCAGAGAGTAGTCATTCAGTGGATACCATCACACTGTAGTACACACGGGAACGAACTCGTAGACAAATTAGCTAAAGAGGGAGGGAGATTACCGCAAGAGAACCATCCGCCCAGTTATGATGAAGCCAAATCCATCCTCAAAGGTCAGTACCATGAAAAATGGAAACTAGAACACCCAAAGCATAACGAGAGGGACGGATACCATCAACTATCAAGGAGGGATCAAGTCATCATACTTCGCCTACGCACTGTCCACAATAGAATGAGAAATCACATGTTCACCAAATTCAAAATAGGTACAACCAGCCTATGCCACTGTACACTGGACAATATGACTACAAAACATGTTCTACAGGATTGCCCCCAGTACACAGACCTAAGAAGAGAAATGTGGTCCACACCCACCTCCCTGGAAGAGAAACTATATGGGACAATCGAATCAATTAAACAGACAGCTAACTTTATGAGAGAGTCTGGAATCCTACTCTGATTGAGTCCTGATCGCAGAGAGAGAGAGAAAAGACCAGGAGATAGTAAAGCCACGAGGAAACCACGGATTCGAAGTGAATAATTACAACCGCCTGTGATGGGATTCGAAGTGAATAATTACAACCGCCTGTGACGGGACTCGAAGTGAATGATTCCAACCGCCTGTGATTCGAACCCGAGACTTTATGTCCTGAGGCCGACGTCTTACCTGTAGACCACCCAGGTCTGGCCTACTACGATCAAGATGAGACCAAGTCGTGATCTTTAGATTTTTGCTCCACTACTCATCTTTATCATTCGCTCTTAAAAGGATGCAAAATCGGTGCAGATGGGTTGTTTCTAGTTTACGCCAAACTGTGATATCTGAGGGCTAACACGTTCGACTTCAGCACCTACAATAAATGAAAACGTGGACAAATAGATGTGCTCATGTGTCTAGAACAAACAATCCAGTTTTCTGAATTTGTTTCCCAGAACAATCAGCTAGATGGTGTTGTCTCCGATCAAAATGACGTAGTGGTGACGAGAGAGCAATTTGATAAATCGGGGCAAATATGACGTAATTTATTGATGACGTAATGTATGTTGTTACATGAGCGAGATCTGAAACAAACGGATACAGTTATGATGAAACAATCACAAGATGCAACGGGAAAGGGCATGCACTCAGATAACAATCAGAAACACAAGAACTGTCATGCCTAGTGAAGCGAAAGAGAAGTAATTCAAGGCTAACCTGCCGAAGGAGAGTATAAACAGAGATATACAGTGTGGACCAGACCTAGGGCCACCCTGCTATAATTTACCTGCAAACGCGTGAAACTGAGGAACTTTATTCTCTACAATTGACTGCATTGTTTGTATGTGACTAATGAAAAAAAAAAAAAAAAAAAAAGATGAAGGTATAGAAGTAGCGAGTAATGAAAAAAAAAGCATGCAAGAATCAATGATAGAGTAAGAGGCTAAGACAGACATAAAAAGAGCTGTAATGACAATATTAAGGTTTCGACTTCGCCAAAGCAGGTTTTAGCTACAGAGAGAGAAAGCTGGAAATAAACGGTACTGTCGACTGATTGTGCTGCAACGACACGTCTTGAGGCAGGTGAGATGTGTTCCATGTCACAGCTTATGTTCAGTTCTTTTATAATCTCTCAGCATTTTCCGATTGCTGAGGCCAACAAAGCTCAACAAAGCATGTCCAACTTTATAATCAATGATTGAACTGACCTTCTGGATACTCCGAGGACGAGCTGAGTGCTCTCTTCTCATGCTGCTCATACTCTCCCTTCCTGAGAGGCTGTTTGAAATCTCTCACAGACAACGACTGAAATGAATGAAGAGAAAACCACGAATTTGTCAAAATATCCAAGAATATCACAGCAACCTGCCATCTAAATGGCTTTCAGAATTTTTTAGAAAGAAAAACACCACTTGTGTTTTCTGGCCACTTGCCCAACAAAAGTCAAAATGTGCCGTTTGCATAATAAGCGCTAACAGTATATCTTCTATATGCCACACAAGTGGCTTGGCTGTTTCTCACATCTGAAGACTGCTGTAATTATCAATTTGACATAATATCAGGAAGTCTAATAAACGATCATGCTTAGATACTTGTTACAGACGACTGACAAGTTATCGGGGTAATAATATATCAGGATCTAAGATGTACAAAATATCGCGATGGGTTGGGGTTTCTGGAACTTGCGATATTCCTAATTCATTGACATTCAAAGGGCTGCACATTTTCTCACGGGGTCTCTCAAACACCATGGCTTGAACACGTTCCATTCATTTATAGATTAATTGACTTCTTTTCTAGTTTTAATTCATTTTCTCTATTTAATTGTGTGGCTTGTTTTCTATCATCTTCTACTTTTAATTAATTCTCTCTATTTAATTGTGTGGCTTGTTTTCTATCATTTTCTAGTTTTAATTCATTCTCTCTATTTAATTGTCTGGCTTCATTTTATATCATTTTCTAGTTTTAATTCATTCTCTCTATTTAATTGTCTGGCTTGTTTTATATCATTTTCTAGTTTTAATTCATTCTCTCTATTTAATTGTCTGGCTTGTTTTATATCATTTTCTAGTTTTAATTCATTCTCTCTATTTAAGTGTCTGGCTTGTTTTATATCATCTTTTGGCTTTCGAAGTTGAGGAAAAATTGAGAGTTGTTGAAAGAGCTCTTTTGTTTGCCTTCCAAATTTTGTTTTGAGTCAGGTCGGATATTTCACGTGTAAATCTCATGGAAGGAATTCTCTTCTGTTATTCTGATTATTTGTTATTGCTCTTTTCTGAAATGCACATTTATTATGTTATATTCTAATGGCAATTTGTCTACCGAATAATGAAGTTTTTAATACTGAAGATTCAGATATATATATATAGATATAGAAAGAGAGAGAATAGTGAAGACAAATGAAATATTTTGGATAGATAAAGACAATAATTTACTGAACTCATCTTGGAAAGAAGAAATACAAAGTAAACTAGACAAATGCAGGTAAAGACTAAAGTACAGAGACGGCACAAGAAGTTGATGATATTATCTCTTTATTCCTGTTCTCTGAAATCTCTAATAGCTGTTGGGATAACTGAAATCTCTAACAGCTGTTGGGATAACTGAAACCTCTAATAGCTGTTGGGATAATTGAAATCTCTAATAGCTGTTGGAATAACTGAAATCTCTAATAGCTATTGGGGTAACTTAAATCTCTAATAGCTGTTGGGATAACTGAAATCTCTAATAGCTGTTGGGATAACTGAAATCTCTAATAGCTGTTTGGATAACTGAAATCTCTAATAGCTGTTGGGATAACTGAAATCTCTAATAGCTGTTGGGGTAACTGAAATCTCTAATAGCTGTTGGGGTAACTGAAATCTCTAATAGCTGTTGGGGTAACTTAAATCTCTAATAGCTGTTGGGATGGCTACGAACACACATGGTAACTGATGCACACACAGACACACATACGCACGCACACACACACACACACACATATATATATATATATATGTAATAGTGTTGACTTGTTCTTTGTTGTATTATATCTTTATCTTTCTTAATGGTCACAGCACATCACAACATTGAGGTAACATGTAAGATCATGAGAGTCTTCTTGAGCAATAATGATAATCAGATTATTGATTTATTATTTCTTTACAATCATGATCGGTAGTGGCGAATACACTATGTACATTAAGGGTTACTTAATGTGGAATAACTCTGAGGCAACTGCCGATGAATATGAGTTAATCCAAGTGCATAGATGGCATACAATTTATTCATCAGTCAATCATTCACTGGTCTACTTACGACATGTAAGATTCTTGAAATACTTCAAAATGGAAACACAATCACTTCACAACTAAAGTTATAATATTCTCGATCAACTATCTATCAAGAATAACTTCTAAAGTGACTTGAACTACACTTGGAGATTCTAACTTCTGAACCACTGGCTTTACTTCTAATCTTAACTTTCTAACTGTTCTGACTCTAACTGTTTCTAAACTGTTTAACTGCTTCTTGTCTAACTTATTTACTTCATCCTGAACTGCTAGCCTAACTGCTTCTACTTCTAACCTTCTGACTGACTCTTTCTAACTGACTTTGTTGTGCAGGACTTTAAGTACTCAACAACTCTCTACGTCCTGAGGCTCAGCAGCCAATCAGCTGCTGCCGATTGACCACTTGCTGGTCACATGCATTAGTGTCGAGGTGTCCACTATTCTGTGACTCCCACCTGAACTTCCCCACTTTGATGACAAACACCCTGTTTTCGCAATCTCTATGACCTATTTGTTGGATGACCACTTGACCGTTCCATGACTTTGACAATAACAACTTATTTATCAGTCGGCCAAAGTCATGGGTTCCACATGCTAACTGCGTGGTGGTCACTCACAATAACAACGAACTTGCATGGATTATCGTGGAGATTTTACAACAACATCACAAGGTGGATGCGTGATATGTGTGCTGGTCACTCTCACAACAACTTTGTTGTTGTGAACCCCGCATGGTCATCCGACTTAGCTAGGTGGGTGCTGTCCGAGGCCCCTATCCCTGCAGACACTGCGCTATCTCCCACTATCCTCTTCTGTTGCATGGAAAATTCCATGTAACTAAACTTTCATCCTGTCGTCCAACCATTCTACCTCTCTCCTTCGGTGGGTGTCCACTACCCACTCTCTACAACTTCCCACTCTCTACAACTACCCACTCTCTACAACTACCCACTCTCTACAACTTGTGACTAACTTGTATTCTGGAAAATAACATACTTCTATTCTGCTGGTCGCCACTTTATGATACTACTCTCGTCCATTCAAAGAGCGGTAACGACTAAATTACCTGCTCTCTCTATGCTTCCTTAGCTAACTCTATAACATATATATATATATACAGCAAGAGGACAGAAATTGTGGAATGAAATATGTTGATCGCAAGTAATCTTGAATGTGATAGTCAGGGGACAGAATCATGTTATTTGTCTGTTTGAGGACAGCTTTATGAAACACAGGAACCACTTGACAGCGATAAGAAGCTCTGTCCGTTTGAGGACAGCTTTATGAAACACATGAACCACTTGACAGCGATAAGAAGCTCTGTCCGTTTGAGGACAGCTTTATGAAACACATGAACCACTTGACAGCGATAAGAAGCTCTGTCCGTTTGAGGACAGCTTTATGAAACACATGAACCACTTGACAGCGATAAGAAGCTCTGTCCGTTTGAGGACAGCTTTATGAAACACAGGAACCACTTGACAGCGATAAGAAGCTCTGTCCGTTTGAGGACAGCTTTATGAAACACATGAACCACTTGACAGCGATAAGAAGCTCTGTCCGTTTGAGGACAGCTTTATGAAACACATGAACCACTTGACAGCGATAAGAAGCTCTGTCCGTTTGAGAACACTGTTATTCTTCCAGTTTTACTTCAGAGAATGAGACCATATCACTACAGTCTACATGCCAAGCCGGTCTACAGACTTCCGAACACATGTCCTTCAAACATGTGGGCTGTGCAGAGAACTATGAATGGAATTCTAACTCCACGACAAACAATGTTCAGACAAACTATGGGCTATTTGTGATGAATTCATGCTAATCACTGAATTCGTGGGGGGACTCGAGCTGTGTGCTAATGCTGAATATAGGAAACTTAACGTTGAAGATTAAGAAGTCTAAGAAGTGCTTTTTTTCAGAAACTGACAGCTTGAGATCAACCACTCCAGACCTTGGCAGTAGGAGCACAGTTGATGCAGAACTTGAAAGCTTAATTTTCAAAATTGAATTATGCGTCAATAACGAGGGGCATCATTCATTTGTATAGAATGAACTGTAAATATTTTATTTCATGTTTAAATCCGTCTGCTTATTTCAAATAAGTGAGATGAAACAGACCAGCCACCGATAGGTTGAATGTAAAATATCTCTCTCTCTCTCTCTCTCTCTCTCTCTCTCTCTCTCTCTCTCTGCGATCAAGACTCAATCAGAGTAAGATTCCAGACTCTCTCATGAAGTCAGCTGTCTGTTTAAGTGATTCGATTGCCACATATAGTTTCTCTTCCAGAGAGGTGGGTGTGGACCACATTGCTCTTCTCAGGTCATTGAATACCTGTTACAACGTTGCACTGTGTTCTGCGCCTGTGGCCCAGTGCATCCGATTTCTGCCAGCATTTTATTCAGGTTTGCTTTCCGTAGCCTCTGATTGTCCCCAATCTTCCTGTAAGGCAGCAGATTGTCTTTTGCAGAATGTAAAATGATCAGGAACTTCAGTGCAAATAAAAACCAGAAAAGGGGAACGAGGATTTGGAGCACTGTCCAAACAGTGATACTCTCAGGTCATACTTCAAAGGGGATGGATTTGTGGTCTGCATGTAGGATCAACTTTTGCAAATTGTTTCTTTGTATATCAAAAAGGACATACGGTGAGCAAGGCACACTAAGAATTTCATTAAAAAGCTTGATGACTGATACCATTTGGCTGGTAATCGCATAGTCTGGTACAGCAAAACTGCTAATGTAATAGAGAGGGGTATGTGGGGGTGTGAGAAGGAGGAGAATAATTAGTCACTGCCCCTCAAGTTAACTCCTGTACATAAATCTTCCTCGGCTGGTCAACTAATATAGCAATCTATTCAACAATCAATATAACAATCAATATCTACAATCTTCTTTATGTTTTCAATGGCAGAAACTATTCCAAGCTTTTTCTTCATTCTTCACTTGTTATCTCACGTCAACAGAAGATCAAAAGACCACAAATGATGTCTTCCCCTCGACAGTGAAAGGAAGGAAAGAAGAAGAAATCTATTCAATCTGATGAACATGCTTGATGACGACACAACATTGTCACAAAGTAACAAAGGTGCGAACTTACGGTACATAAGCTGAGGAGATGTCATTAAAAGAAAAATCAGGAAACAGCTTTTATAAGGGCAAAATTAGGTGGGAAAACATCATTAACATAAACCTAGTGGGAAAACATTGTTAACATGAACCTAGTGGGAAAACATTGTTAACATAAACTTAACAAAACATTGTTAACAGAAACCAAGTGGGAAAACATTGTTAACATAAACTTGGTGGGAAAACATTGTTAACATGAACCTGGTGGGAAAACATTGTTAACATGAACCTGGTGGGAAAACATTGTTAACATGAACCTGGTGGGAAAACATTGTTAACATGAACCTGGTGGGAAAACATTGTTAACATGAACCTGGTGGGAAGACATTGTTAACATAAACCTGGTGGGAAGACATTGTTAACATAAACCTGGTGGGAAGACATTGTTAACATAAACCTGGTGGGAAGACATTGTTAACATAAACCTGGTGGGAAGACATTGTTAACATAAACCTGGTGGGAAAACAACGTTGTGAGAAGCGGGAAAATATGATAAATATGAAACTGCGTGAAAGCATCGTACTCATGACGTAGACATGCCTTTTGTACGTGACACGTGACAGTGCGTGTGAATATTTACACGCTTCTAAGCTGAACACGAATAATCTAAAACCATACCTACCGTTTTTGTCCTCCTCGGGTGACAGTATTCTCCGCCTCGACCTGAATGCTTTCTGCTGTAAAACAAATGACCAGAAATGTTTTCACTATGACACGTTAATCGCCCCAGCTCTTGAAATAACGTATCTCTGACCAAGTCCATTAGATGTTGACAGAAAACCAGAACCGTCAATCCAGGAGGGTCCCAGCACAAATGCGGCGCGAGATACCCACGGTTTCATTCAACAAATGTCAGCAGGGACATATTTGTCTTTGTCGTACTCGATATTTGCTAATATTATATTTACAATCTCGGTAAACAGGAACGATAGAAACACGCTCCAAAACAAGCCATTAGATCCGACATAAATGTAGGCTTGGCCAGCCAGCTCCTTCCCACACGGTCGTACTGTGGACAGGACATTCCTTTTGTCTAATGTAGCCTCCTGTGTTCATGTGGCTAAACAAAGGTGTGGGCTGCTGTCCTACTTATTTCTGCCCCATTTACTAGAGGATTCTATAACATTAGAGGTCATAATCTGTCGTAATTAACCGGATTCTAAATTTTCTAAACATTCTAAATTAATAGATTTTAAAGAGGAATGCTCTGCAGTAGAAATAATAATAATAAATAAAAGTATTATGTAACATATTCAGTACGTGTGCCTGTATTAGTCATTATCATCAAGTACCGGGCCTGCTGGCGTGGGTGATCATGTCTCTCCACAACTTTCGATCTCGACAGTTATTTATCATGTCTGTTGTTGACCTTCTGCCAAGTCATTCTCTTAAGCTGTGTGGTATTTTTTCTCTTTGCTTCCCTCTATCTCTTCGTCCCTCAATTTTTCCAGTTGTTTATTTCTTCCTAATATTGGACATTAACTCTCTTTTTGCTTTGGCCTCTTTCAGAACGTTTTCATTACTCTTCTTCGCTGTTCGTGGTATTCTCAACATTCTTCTGTCAAATCACATTTCTACAGACTCCATTGTTTTTCTTGTCTGTTGTCCTATTGTCCATAATTCACATCCATATGTTAAGACTGGCTCTACATAACATTTAAGAACTCTTTTTCTTGTTTCTATTGTCAAAAATGGATTGCATAGTATCTTCCTCATTTTTTTAGAAAGCTGCTTTAGTCTGAGCCATTCTGCATCTCACCTCTGTTGTACATCTTCCGTCTGAGGTTAACAAAGTTCCCAAATATTTAAATTCATTTACCTGTTTTAATATTGCTCCACTTGTCTTTATTTTGCACAGAGGTGATGTCTTTTTCTTTGTTGTTATCATTACTACTGTCTTTTTACTGTTAAGACTGAGTCCTTTATTCTTGCTTTCTTTCACTAACGATGCTTTCACGCAGTTTCATATTTATCATATTTTCCCGCTTCTCACAACGTTGTTTTCCAACCAGGTTTATGTTAACAATGGATTCCCATCAGGTTTATGTTAACAGTGCTTTCCCACCAGGTTCATGTTAACAATGTTTTCCCACCAGGTTTATGTTAACAATGTTCTAACATTTCTTGTAACTCATTTTCACTCTTAGCGATTAAGGCTGTATCATCAGCATACCTTAGATTATTTATATTATGACCTCCAATTGTTATTCCAGGCATGTCCCTTCTGGATCTTCAGATTTGCTGATCTATCGCCTGTAATAGTAGTTGTATGAACTATATTATTTAATTTGAGTATAACGTAATACATTCTATAGTCAACACTAGTCTGATGAGGAACAAGTTGATTTCTATGAAGGAGTAGTAGGATTTTTACGGAATAGGTGAAAGTCTGAAAGAATAATGACACTGTGACCTTCCTGGGAGGTCGTAAGAGGCGACTAAGGAGTTTGATCGATGGCTTAACAAGCTGTCATTGTTATGGAAACAGGCCATTGATTTTACAAGCAGTGATCTCTGTAATATGTGCCATTTTGGCACACAAGGTTTCTGCTTTTGAGATTGTGGTTCTGCACTATGTGCCGTCTTCGGCTCGAAAGGACAATATATATATATATAGAGAGAGAGAGAGAGAGAGAGAGAGAGAGAGAGAGAGAGTTGAAAGTCTAATAATCATTTAAATAGAGTAAAAGGATTTAGACAACTAATTTCACATGAACAGAGTAAACTACGATAACAAGCTCATTTATTATAAGTTAAATACAAGATTATCAAAGACATTGGAGCACTAGAAATATGAAATGTTGTATTCACTTGCAATGCATGTCCTGTCTACCAATTCTGGAATATCACTGTTTCCTTTTCAGTTTTAAAGAAATAACATTTCAGAATCATTAATGGCAAATATAGACTGTGTCGGAAGCCGTGATAGCTCAGTGGTTAGTGAACTGGACTACAAAAGACAAGAGGTAGGGTTCGATCCCACCCGACGACTTTCGGGTTCACCCAGCCTTAAATGGGTACCGGATTTCTTTTCTGGGAAAGTAAAGCGGCACGGGCGTAATACTGACCACATTACCCCAAAAATCATGTTCTGAAGGTTTGTAAAATGTATAGTTACTAACATCATATTTCCTATACGCCACTTGGCGTGACGGGGCTCTTTACTTTACTTTTGGACTGTGTCGTTAATAAGGGATAATACGCCTTGTGAGATGAAAAACAAGATGTGTGTGAAGATCATCAACAAGATGTGTGTGTGAAGGTCATCAACAAGATGTGTGTGTGAAGGTCATCAACAAGATGATGTGTGTGAAGGTCATCAACAAGATGTGTGTGAAGGTCATCAACAAGAAGTGTGTGAAGGTCATCAACAAGATGTGTGTGAAGGTCATCAACAAGATGTGTGTGAAGGTCACACACTTGATGATGTTAGGCCATAGTTGTTGACTCCAATTCCGAGCATATAAAAACATAGTCGTCAGATTATCCCCGTCGCACATCAAACAACAGACCGTAAGATTAGCGTATGGCCGGTCTAGGGATATACGATAATATAACTAAATACATAACTGAACTGTATATCACAGAAACTAAAGCCAATTGGAATTGTTAAATGTCATTTTCGTATTTAGCAGCCCAATGTTAGTTCAGATTGACAGGTTTCGCGTTGAAGCATTTGGTCATTAACCTCAGACCCGCACTATGTTGGTGATCATATACAAGGTCAGGGTCTTAAAAGTCCTTGGTGATTTTGTGCTGGAAATCAAGATTGTGACGTTTTGAGATTGTAACGATAGATACGGATAGAAACCTCATCAATATAGTGTTCTTGGATACAAGTGAGTTGATAGACTGGAGTCCTGTCAGTCAGTGATGCCTGCAGGCACACTTGCTACGTCCTGAAAGCAGTCAATATTTAGATAACAATATGACCAGTTGTGAGGATACGATCTCGAGGCTATCAATGTGGGATATATTATAATAAGGAAAATACAGATATACAATTGATTCCCGAGTTGTGATCGTAACCCTATGCTGTAGTCATGAGTACACATGCGTGAAAGACATCGCCGATGATAGCAAATGTATTAGGTTGCTTAGTTGGCCGTGTGCTCTAGCGTTCCTTTCTCGTGGCAAGGCGCTGTGTCGGGAGTACGAATTCGATCTTCATCCGGGCTGCCTATTTTCTTGATTTTTTCTGTTGAATATTTGTGAACAAGAATTGTCCCGGTGGTGTAAACATAGCTCTCTTCCCCTGGAATGAGTCGCTGATCTATGGCCCCGAAAGTTTCCCTCTATAATAATGTTCATTGATTATTATTTCTCTTCAATGTTGAAAATACAGAGTCAAATATCTAACAGCGGAGAGGGGCGTGCCCGAGCCAAATGTGTGGACAGCTAGAGAACGTTTATGGTTTGTGGGGACGCTTGCCAAAACGAAGTGAGATAGAGAGAATTAAACTGAGTAAACAATGCAAATGATAGCGTTACAGACAAATATATAAGTAATAATACAATATGAAACTAACAGAAGGCTAAATCAGGCAGACATAAAAAGGTGTATGTAGTCAAGAAGAGTTAAGGAAAAGAGAAATATTTTAAAATCATCATCATCATGTGCCATACCGGTTGGCGTAGGCGATCATGTCCTTCTACATCAATTCTATTGTTGACTGTTGTACATTTTCTCTCTCTGTCGTCCGAGATCTCTTTTCCTGTATTTTGCCAGTTGTAACCAAGTATTCCAACTTTTCTCTTCTCATGATGTTCCCCGAAAAATGCTGTATGTTTCTTTCTGATGTCTCTTAGGAGCTCCCAATTTGCGTTGGCCTCTTTGAGAATTTTCTCGTTGGTCTTTTTAGCTGTCCAGGAAACTTTCAACGCTCATCTGAGAAATCCCATCTATGTGGCCTCTAATCGTCTTTTCATTTGTTTGTTTGCGGTCCCTGATTCGCTTTCATAGGTCAGAATTGGTTCTAGTAGCGCCGATGAACTCTCTTTCTCACTTCTATTGACATAGATTTGTTGCATAAGATATTTTTCATTTTCTGAAATGCTATTTTCGCCTCAGCTATTCTGCATTTTATTTCTGTGGTGTATCTTCCATCTGATATTATTATTATTATGCCGAAACATTTGCTATTATTATTATTATTATTATATTATTATTGCTATTAAAGACAAGTGGAACAATATTAAAACAGGTAAATGAATTTAAGTATTTGGGAACTTTGTTAACCTCAGGCGGAAGATGTACAACAGAGGCAAGATGCAGATTGGCTCAGGCAAAAGCAGCTTTCCAAAAAATGAGGAAGATAATATGCAATCCATTTTTGACAATAGAAGCAAGAAAAAGAGTTCTTAAATGTTACGTAGAGCCAGTCTTAACATATGGATGCGAATCATGGACAATAGGACAACAGACAAGAAAATCACTGGAGTCTGTAGAAATGTGGTTTTACAGAAGAATGTTGAGAGTACAATGGACAGCTAAGAAGAGTAATGAAGATGTTCTGAGAGAAGTCAAAGCAAAAAGAGAGCTAATTTCCAATATTAGGAAGAAACTATCATCATTTTGTGGCTATGTAATGAGAAGGGAAAAAACTGGAATATATTGTAACAACTGGAAAAATTGAGGGACGAAGAGATAGAGGGAAGCAAAGAGAAAAAATAACAGACAGCTTAAGAGAATAGCTTGGCAGAAGGTCAACAACAGAAATGATAAATATCTGCCGAGATCGAAAGTTGTGGAGAGACATGATCACCTACGCCAGCAGGCCCGGTACATGATGATGATGATTTGCTATTAAAATATATATCTTTTAGAGGACAGATATGAATGGAATAAGTAATAGGCGCGAACAGAAGTGTTGTGTGTGTGGGGGGGGGGGGGGGGGGTTAGGGATATGAAAATGAAGGAAAAGTATTAATATTAATTACGCAAAGAGGATACACATGTCAAATGATATAACAAAAATCAATCAAGGTGAATGTATAAAAAGCTTAAAAGGCAAGTATCTATATTTACTACGTGGGAGGAAGAACTGGGCTCTTACAGTTTTGTCGAGATGTTACGACGCTAGCACAGCAATGAAGATTGGTGACTTGTTAAAATAGCGCCTATAGTTATTTAAATGAAATAGATTTGCATAAAAATTGTCGTAGCGCTTAATATGAAAGAGGGCCAAGAAAGTTCTCCCTGGCCAGCACAATAAAGCCTGCGTTCGGTAAACCACACACCTGACGTCTATTAGTGTCAATCTTATTTACGATAGTAACATAAGTTAATTCTCAAAGTTTTATTTACAATAGTCAATTGCAATTAATCACTTCTCAACATCTTGTTCCTTCTTTCTTTCTTTCTTTCTTCCTTTCTTTCTTCACTTCTCTTGTACCCGCTCGGGTGTCAAGGGAGATACAAGATTCTGGTTCACTCATTGTCAAATGATGTTGTTGTAACGCTTCTATGAACTCGTCTGTCCGTCTTATTCTCTGTCTGCCTCTTTCTCTTCTCCCTTTGCATCTTTCAATATATGTTTTGTATGGTAAGGCACTCTTTCTAAACAGAAAGCCAGTTTATTTGTTGTTTCTGTATGTAGTTTAGGATTGGCTCACGCCTACTCTTTCTATTATCATAGTCCTTCTGATTCTGTCTTTTCTGGTTGCTCCAAGCGCTTTTCTCAGACATGGCATCTCTGTGGTGACATGCTTTCTTTACTTTTGTGCTTAGACGCAAGTGGAGCCGCGATAGCTCAGTGGTTAGTGAACTGGACTACAACGGACAAGAGATAGGGTTTAGATCCCAACCGACGGCTGCCAGGTTCACCCAGCTTTAATGGGTACCGGATTTTTTTCTGGGAAAGTAAAGCGGCACGGGCGTAATACCGACCACATTACCCTAAAAATCATGTGCCGAAGATCTGTAAAATTTATGGTCACTAACAGCATATTCCCTATACGGACTTGGCGTGACGGGGGTACTTTTTTTTAGACGCAAGTGACCATGTTTGTCATTGGTAGCACAATGTTGGAATGAATATACTCTGTATAAGATGTTTCTTGGTGGTTATAAGTATTGCTTTGTGTTGAAGTTTAGGGGACAGCTTTCCCAATATTTGGTTTGTATTGTTGCATCGTATATCTATTTAACTATTTATTTATCGATCTTACCATCTTCATAACCATTCAGAGTATCTATCTATTGTTCTTTCGAGCCGAAGACGGCACATAGGGCAGAACCACAATCTTAAAAACAGAAACATTGTGTGCCAAAATGGCACATACTGCAGAGATTACTGCTTCCAAAATCTATGACTGTTTCCAAAACAATACTTTTTACAATGACAGCTTGTCAAGCCATCGATCAACCTCCTTAGTCGCCTCTTACGACATGCCTGGAAGGTCACAGTGTCACTATTCAGATTATGTTGCTCCCACATTTTTAAAGTTTGTTACTTACTTTATAACTTGGTGTTTTATAGCTATATTTAATGTCTTATTTTGTCTTCCTATTGATAAAACTGTTTTTTCACTACTTATTTTCCCGTTACTCATTTGAAATTCTTTATTCAAGGACAGCAGATGTTCACGAAGCTGTTTCTTCTAAAGCTATTAGAGCCTTGTCGTCGCTATCAAAAGTAGTTCATTTATATCTTCATACTGTGCTTTGACATCTCTGCATATGTTATCAATGTAAGTGATAAGGGCCTGGGTAGTCCAGTGCTACATGTCGTCCTCAGGACAGGAAGCACAAGGGTTCAAAGCTCTCCAGGATTTAAAAAAATGTTTAAGTAGAAAAAATTAATTCGATCGTTATAGCTATTGGAAGTCCCTGATATCACTGCAAACGAATGAAAATCCATAATTCCTCAACCGCTCGTGCCAACGGAATCATTCGAATTAACACCTCGTCGAAACAAAGAAAGGCACTGCAGTCCACATCATAGCAAACACAGCACACGTCAAGTCAAAAGACATCAGACGTATCAGCACCGAAAGGAAACGCAGCTGAACTGTCTTTCGTCATACGATATCAATTCATCATAAGCGAACTGAATATAGAAAAACTACCTGAATGAAAAATACAGCGCACGGTGTGCACAAAGCACTAAATTCATTAGCTCCGACGGCAAGCCGAACTTGAAATATGAGGAAACTGCAACAGGGAACACTTTTCAGACTTCAATTTCAGACCTTTCACAAATTAATTCACGGTTTCCTTATAGCGTTACACTTCCCTGGTCTCTTGGGTAGTGAGACTCGATGTCTAGCAGGATAGCGACAATAAGCTAGAGATCCCGTGTGATAACGTGCAACTAGCTAATTCTCATGGTTTAACTTCATTGTCAGAGACAATAAGCTGGAGATCCCGTGTGATAACGTGCAACTAGCTAATTCTCATGGTCTAACTTCGTTGTTAGAGACAATAAGCTGGAGATCCCGTGTGATAACGTGCAACTAGCTAATTCTCATGGTCTAACTTCATTGTCAGAGACAATAAGCTGGAGATCCCGTGTGATAACGTGCAACTAGCTAATTCTCATGGTCTAACTTCGTTGTTAGAGACAATAAGCTGGAGATCCCGTGTGATAACGTGCAACTAGCTAATTCTCATGGTCTAACTTCATTGTCAGAGACAATAAGCTGGAGATCCCGTGTGATAACGTGCAACTAGCTAATTCTCATGGTCTAACTTCATTGTCAAAGACAATAAGCTGGAGATCCCGTGTGATAACGTGCAACTAGCCGATTCTCATGGTCTAACTTTGTTGTCAGAGACAATAAGCTGGAGATCCCGTGTGATAACGTGCAACTAGCCGATTCTCATGGTCTAACTTTGTTGTCAGAGACAATAAGCTAGAGATCCCGTGTGATAATGTGCAACTAGCCGATTCTCATGGTCTAACTTTGTTGTCAGAGACAATAAGCTGGAGATCCCGTGTGATAACGTGCATCTAGCCGATTCTCATGGTCTAACTTTGTTGTCAGAGACAATAAGCTAGAGATCCCGTGTGATAACGTGCAACTAGCCGATTCTCATGGTCTAACTTTGTTGTCAGAGACAATAAGCAATCCCATTCTAACGTGAACGTAGATGTCAATCACAAACATTTTGTCAATAACCTTCCATGTGCTAATCGCATAGTCCAGGGAAATCGAGTTGGAGGTCATTACTGTCGCGCTGCGCCGACTTTATCTGGTGCTCAAGACTCGGACACTCACCTTTTTCTTGTGAAGCTTACCGCGGTGGTTGACGCGGTGGTTGACGCGGTGGTTGACGCGGTGGTTAACGCGGTGGTTGATGGAGCTGCTGAAAGAACGAATTAGAAACGTGTGCAATCAGTGATTTATAGGAACTATCAGGATTAACATTAATAGTCGGCTTCGTCGGTTGTGAAGTAGTGAGCTCTACATACTGGCAGATCAGTTCTCGCAAGCAGTAACGTGCTCAGATGTCACTGACATTGAGTGGATTCTCTGTTTCATCATTGAAGTTCACTGACATTGAGTGGATTCTCTGTTTCATCATTGAAGTTCACTGACATTGAGTGGATTCTCTGTTTCATCATTGAAGTTCACTGACATTGAGTGGATTCTCTGTTTCATCATTGAAGTTCACTGACGTTGAGTGGATTCTCTGTTTCATCATTGAAGTTCACTGACGTTGAGTGGATTCTCTGTTTCATCATTGAAGTTCACTGACGTTGAGTGGATTCTCTGTTTCATCATTGAAGTTCACTGACATTGAGTGGATTCTCTGTTTCATCATTGAAGTTCACTGACATTGAGTGGATTCTCTGTTTCATCATTGAAGTTCACTCATTTACCCTCCACCCAATCAGTCATGCACTTACTCTCTCAAACACACGCACGCCATATCCTTTACACACACACTCACTTAATCTCTCAAACGCACGCACACCCAATCCTTTACACACACACTTTCTCAAACACATGCACACCCAATCCTTTACACACACACTTTCTCAAACACACGCACACCCAATCCTTTAAACACACACTCTCTCAAACACATGCACACCCAATTCCTCACTCACCGACTGCCTCTCAATGATAATCTTATTATCTCTCTTTTCCCTTTCTCATTTCCGCTGTCCTCTCTCTCTCTCTCACTCTCTCTCTCTCTCGTTGTTTACAGCTTTTGTTCAGGAAAGCAAATAATCGTCCATACATTCATTAACATGTGGAAGATGTGCCCAATCAAAGACAGAGCACTCGTTGGCCACTCATTAAAGTCTCACGAGTAGAAAGTTATGAAGAATTCCAGCTGGCGAGGTGTCACTCAGTGGACTCTGGGGAAAAGACAAACAAGCAATAAGCTTGCGGTAGATAACCTAAGATATGCTGACGATACTGTACTACTAGCAGAAAATCCTAAAGACCTACAACAATTACTTAATGAAATAAACACGACAAGCAAAAAATATGGACTAGATATGAACATCAGAAAGACTAAAACTATGATCATAAACAAAGAAAATACTCAAAACCCACAAGTGGATATCAAAATTGAAGGAATATACCTGGAGACAGTTCAGAACTACAACTACCTTGGACATACTATAACCAGTGATGGAAAATGTACAACTGAAATAAACAAAAGAATAGGAATGGCAAAAAGTAATTTTAATGTTATGAAGGACATACTAACATCAAAACAAATAACACCAAAGCTAAAACCAAGAATAGCAAAATGTTACATCTTCTCAATATTCCTATATGGTGCAGAAACACGGACATTAGACAAGAAAACAGAACAGAGAATTGAAGCCTTTGAAATGTGGATTTATAGAAGAATAGGTAGAATTGGATGGAAGGAAAAGAAAACAAACGATGAAGTCTTAAAACAACTAAAAATGAAAAGAGAACTTCTGAACACAATTAGAACAAGACAAATGCTATTCTTGGGCCATGTTAAAAGACACAACAGCCTACTGAAAGTGATCCTGGAGGGGAAAATACAAGGTAAAAGAGGCAGAGGCAGACCAAGATTAACATGGACGAGTAACATCAAAAGATGGACAAATCAACCGATGACAACCTGCACCATCAAAGCAAGAGATAGAGCAGAATGGCGCTCCATGGTAGCCAACCTTCGTTGCGGAGACGGCACTCAATGATGATGAGATAACAGGAAACTGAGAAGTCCGGTGCAGGCCTGTCTTTGTCATACGAACTTTGGTGGTTATATCACACATGACGTCATTTGACTGATTGTCAGTCTGTGTTCCTGGAAAAGGAGACATCTTTCAATAGCCAAGTCCTTGGTTGGTGTCCATTTTTTGTTTAAAGGGAAGACAGCAGCATATTTTTTTCTAAATAAACCTTTGATAACACAAAAGGTTGCTTGTTGTGATGCTTTTTAGAGCAGAACTGTTACGGATTTTAAAAAAAATATATATTTGGTTTCTACTTCATTGTAAAGCACTCGAATGTAGAGAGTCCCACTTCAAGTCTTCGACTGTCTAGACGCAAGTAAAACTTACTTTAGCCACTCAATCGTCACATTCCCTTAAAAGACACAAGTGGGAAATCCCAGGACAGTTTCATTTTGTATCGACAGAAACTGCTGAAGAATATCTGTCTCTATTTTGTATAACAAATACCACGCCTTAGTCTCAATGTTGAGTTGTATCAATGTCTGACTGAAGATCGTAACGGGCTAGGGTAAGACTAAGTGTAAAAATGAAGGCGTATTCAAAAACCGGTTTAATGTGTTTCCAGCATTTAGTAGCGCGCCTGCTGTTTAATGTACAGATAGGGAAACTTTGTGAGGTCAAATGTGTCCACAACTTGGCACGGACACTCACACTTGTCTACGTTTATTGATAGCCCAGTGCCACGTCAATGGGGAATGTGTGAGGCTTTGTCTCTTGATTGTTTGGCCATTAAATGCAATAATAATTGACGCAGCACACTGCTTTAGCTCTACATAAGCGTTTGTTTCATTTCTCTCTCTCTCTCTCTCTCTCTCTATATATATATATATATATATATATATATATATATATGTATATATATATAGAGAGAGAGCGAGAGAGAGAGAGAGAAAACGAACAGAGAGAGAGAGAGAGAGAGATGCAACAAGGACAAATACGGTCGACAAATAAGAGTGCACTAGAAGCTGCAAGGCGTAATAGAAAAGACACAATAATAAAACAAGAGTTTCACTCCAATAATAAAACAAGAGTTTCACTCCAATAATAAAACAAGAGTTTCACAGTAATAATAAAACAAGAGTTTCACAGTAATAATAAAACAAGAGTTTCACTCCAATATTATTAAAACTTACACCTACTTTGTAAATGCCACCATACTAAAGGACCGGACTTGATAACGGCAATAATTAAGACTGGAGCGATTGTTCAAAGGTCTGTCTCCGAGAAGACTAAGGGAACTTTCAAATTCTGTGGCTACGATAAAATAAAAGTAAAGAGATCATAGTAAGTAAAGTGCGCTTTGCCTTTGTTGTATGTAACCCTACCTTTTTGTTGTTTCAATCGTGTAGTGCACGTGTGTAAAGAGGTGTAGTCACTAGAGAAGAGATTGGAGCATGGCCATAAAGCCATGACGAGCTGTTATTTTGCTCTAGAGGGCGGCGGTAGAATGTGCCCAAAATGTGAACTTAAGATGGCGAGCTGTTATTTTGTTCTAGAGGACGGCCGTAGAATGTGCACAAAATGTGAACTTAAGATGGCGAGCTGTTTGTTGTTTTGTCTACGTCCTTATTGCAGCAAAATCTTTCTTTTAAAAATAAACAAACAAACAAACAAACAAACAAACAAAAACGAAGACCGATGAAGCATGTCAGGTAAGACTTGAGGCAGACATTAAAAAAAATATGCTCGGCTTTGGTCACAAAATAAGCATCCTCCATAAATCAAAACTAGTCAAGACTTGAATTAAACAGAAACATTAACAAATGTAAAGAAATGGAATATACATAAAGTAAGGGATACATGCACAATAAACTAAAGAGCAAACATTAGTTGAAAGTCAATGGAATTGCAGAAACAGAACAGATTAATTGTTTCAACTCAACAAATTCAGACTAATTGTTTCAACTCAACAAATTCAGACTAATTGTTTCAACTCAACAAATTCAGACTAATTGTTTCAACTCAACAAATTCAGATTAATTGTTTCAACTCAACAAATTCAGACTAATTGTTTCAACTCAACAAATTCAGACTAATTGTTTCAACTCAACAAATTCAGACTAATTGTTTCAACTCAACAAATTCAGACTAATTGTTTCAACTCAACAAATTCAGATTAATTGTTTCAACTCAACAAATTCAGACTAATTGTTTCAACTCAACAAATTCAGACTAATTGTTTCAACTCAACAAATTCAGACTAATTGTTTCAACTCAACAAAGACAAAGAACAAGACGCATATTGAAAGCTACACAGACTATAGAACACCTCTCTCACATGACAAGGTGTCCTATTGAAAGCTACACAGACTATAGAGCCCCTCCACCACGCAGGACAAGGCACCCTATGGAAAGTCACACTGACTATAGAACCCCGCCCCTCCCCCATGCAGGACAAGGCACCCTATGGAAAGTCACACTGACTATAGAACACCGCCCCTCCCCCATGCAGGACAAGGCACCCTATGGAAAGTCACACTGACTATAGAACACCGCCCCTCTCCCACGCAGGACAAGGCACCCTATGGAAAGTCACACTGACTATAGAACACCGCCCCTCCCCCACGCAGGACAAGGCACCCTATGGAAAACCACACTCACTATAGAACACCTCTCTCTCAGTACAAGGCACCCTATGGAAAGCCACACTGACTATAGAACATCTCTCTCACAGGACAAGGCACCCTATGGAAAGCCACACTGACTATAGAACATCTCTCTCACAGGACAAGGCACCCTATGGAAAGCCACACTGACTATAGAACACCTCTCTCTCAGTACAAGACACCCTACGGAAAGCCACACTGACTATAGAACATGGATCTTTAATGAATGTTCTCAAGCTTGTTGATCATGTAGATTAATTAGCAGCACTCAGGGAAAAAGAAAAAAAAAACTTTCTTAGAACAAGCGAGATAAATGAGCTACATGATTCATCGAGTCCAGGACAAAACCGTTGCAACTCTACCGGAGAGATCTTTTAAATAGATAATTTATGTCAATACGTCACTGGAATATGTTATCATAAATAGCTTTCTCTTAGTAGTAAATTAATACTACCGCTGAAAGAATGTTGGACTTGAATATTTATGATTCAACCCGTGTGGCTTCGTAAATAGGGAAAGGCCTAACGCATCAACATAATTTAAGCACATTACATGCGTTGATGATGTCTGTACATTAGACACAGTGTCAAAGTAACGATTGATCTGATCGTACATGTGGATTCATTGTCAAGTCTTTTACTTGTATGCAGATTTGTATGTCTTCACACCAACACAAGTATCGCGATTTTTAACCATTCTAATCTGTTTAAAGTATGTATGGCCTTTGGCTTCTTTACAGAAGGTTGGTAGCAAGCAATCATGATAAGTCAGTAGTTTGGTCAAACATTAGTGTCTCATACTGGGTGCTGCTTTACTGAACAGCTTCTCTCGTGGCTGAATTTGCCAATCCTGGGCAGACAGATCTATCCACAGAACGAGCAAGGTGTATTTGTGGTACCTGGCCTTGTCGCTCTTCTCTGGCTCCTTTGGTCTTCTGAATTTGATATCAGCACTGTCTCGAAAGTTGCTGTGCCATTTTTTTTTATGTTTGCTCTCCGTGTGCTACGATCCGCAGCTACATTTTCCCAGTTCCTTTCACTTATAGAAAATTCCCTCAAGGAAGCCCTGCAAACATCCTTATATCTCAGCACTGGTCTGCCCTTTGGTCTTTTTCCGTCCTAAGTTCACCATACAATATTTGTTTGGGAGTACGATTGTTTGCCATTTTTCCTACATGGCCCAGCCACCTTAGTCTATGAATATTAAGTGTTGCCATGATCGATGGGAGTTTGGCTCGTTGTAAGACATTAGAGTTAGTTACTTTGTCCTCCCATTTGATGTTCATAATCTTTCGAAGGCAACGTACTTGAAAGCTATTTAACCTTTTCTCCTGCCCTGCATAGGTAGTCCAAGTTTCTGATCCGTATAGAAGTGTACTAAGCACACACCTTTGGTAAATTTGAATCTTATTCTTGAATGTTATATTGGTGTTAGCCCATGCTCTATCTTTAAGTTTACCAAATATGAAAACTGCCTTTCCGATTCAGGAATTTATTTCTTCTTCAAGGGAGACAGTGGTTGTGGCCATAGAACTGAGATAGGTGAACTTAATCACATGCTCAAGGGGTGTGCTATTTAATGATATAGCTGCGGGGCTGGCTACACCTTGTTGGAGTTTAAAGTAGTATAAGGCATATAGGTTTTTTCGCGCCATATTTTATTTCATAAAGTGTAGTCAGTTTTGAGACAGCAGCTTTGTTTATTATATTAATTCTTTAGGCGTACTTATAACAAGTCTTGAGTCACACTTCACACCTCTGATAGCTTTTGAGTTAGTTTCTACATCTCTTGTAGTTCTTGAGTCACACTTCACACCTCTGATAATTCGACAGATAAAAAAGCATAAACGTTCATGCAAGTTTAAAATAGCAACCAAACAATAAAATCATCAATCCCATCAAGGAGATTACTAATGAACGTATAAAATCAAATTATGATTAATGTGCAAACGTTTATATGGGTCGACATTTTGTATCAGGCTTGAGGAATTGTTTTATTCTTGCACGTCACAGACCATAACGTCACAGGAGCCTAAATGCCTTTTTTCACAGCTCGGTAATGTCACCAGCTGATTGACCCGTCACTAGTGGTGACCAGCAGCTAGCCCCTGTTGTTAACTTTACAATGGTAGTGACGCTGTCTTTGAATCAGATCGCTTGGTGGCGGTGTTTACTACCACTGGCTCTCGTAGCTCAAGTAGATCAATGGCGACTCCCACACACACGTCGCCTGCGGCGTTGTTCACGTGACTCTTGGATACTCGGTCCGGCAACGGACCACTGGCCTGGGAATTTGACTCGTCTACACCCGTGTCTTATAGTTAATTTTAGTACTTCGCCTTAGTTTGTGCCCGCGACATTTTCCCAGTTCTTACTCTGCCTGGCCTGACCAGCTGACTGCTAAAAACACAACACTACACTATGTTGAAGCGAACACACAAGTCTTTATTCATCTGACTTAATAATTGGCTCCTAGTTACACCATATGTACACGTAAGTACATGATCAACGGTCCTTCCCGCACGGTCAGTCACACTTCTCAGTAGCAATATTACTCGTCACTGGTCCCAAGGCTCTCACACCTTAAAACTCCTAACCTCAGTTTTGTTGGGGACTGTTCTTCATTGAACAATTCCCTAAGATCTACTTCTACTCTAATCTATCTTCTCGTGTGTTACTGTTCTCATAAGCACTACTTGCTAGTTTATCGTCACCTCTATCTAGTCCTAGGTGTGACTTCTCTCTCTAAAAACCTAACTTATTAGCTTGGGCCTTGGTCAGCCCCTGTGGACTAACCACACAGCGTGGTCGCCCCTACCTATTCCTAGGTGCGTGACTTAATTCTCTAAGACTCCTAGTTTCTTTGTGTCTAGTCTTCAAATACTCCTCCTATCGTCCAATCAAAAACTACTTCCTCCGTTTTTCATCAATCAACTCAACCCATGTCTCTGTTTACTCGTCTCCCTATACCCTCTCACCTATCTCGAGACCCACGTTTCATCTACTTTCCCTCATTTCTCGTGGACTCCCCACCTATGGCTACCTTCTCATCTATCTCGAGACCCACGTTTCATCTACTTTCCCTCATTTCTCATGGTCTCCTCCCACTCACGGCTACAATTTAAACAATGAAAAATGTTCAAAAAATAAAATACTGAAATAAGTAAATGTTAGTATATAAATGTAATGTAATTTATTTCTGTTATATTACATTTACTAAAATAAAGTAATTTCATTTAATATGCTTTATATGTTCATCGATGTAAGCTTTTCTACTAGCATTTCCCCTCATCTTTATGACTAAAGCATATTGGCACATATGGTAAACCCGTTACACCAGCACAGATCAACTGAAAACCTGATTACCTACATAGCTCAGGGAATTGAGGAAGCTCTACAAGAAAGGAAACACATTGACAGTGTGGGTCGACATAGAGAATGCTTTTGACAGGGTTTGGAGAGAAGGATTAAAAAACAAGGACTTCGTATCCACGGCCGTTTAATAAACTGGATATCGCGATACCTACAAGACAGAACGGCCAGAGTACAAGTACAAGAAAAACTAATTAAGAAAGCCAAAATTGAACAAGGTGTCCCACAAGATGGAGTACTATCCTAACGCATTTCTTAATCTTCATGAATGACATCGTAGAGGACATTCCACCAGAGATTACACTCTGCAATGTACGTAGACGACCTGGCGATATGGGCACGTGAAGAATCTATGCCATTTGCTATCTTCAGAATGAAATATACCCTAGAAAAACTGAAAAAAATGGACGAACACCTGGCTGCTACCTATTAATGAAAATAAAAAATATACACATAATTTTCAGCCTATCAAAAAACACATTCTCTGCAAATTTGAAGATAAAAGACCACATACTTCCTATTAACCAAAACCCAACATATCTCGGTGTCACCGTGGATCGCAGAATCACATGGATAAATCATATAGTCAAAGCAAACAAAAGGAGCCAGAAAACGAACATATAGACTATAGAACACCCATACAAAGGGCAAGACACCCTATTGAAAGCTACAGAGACTATAGAACAACCTAACGCAGGGCAAAAAAAAAGCCATATTGAAAGCTACACAGACTATAGAATACCCAAACACAGGGCAAGACAGTCTATTGAAAGCTACACAGACTATTTAACATCCTCACGCAATACAAGAAAGAAGCGCTATTGAAAGCTACACAGACTATAGTGTAACCGTGAATGATGAAACATACATATTTAAATCATAATTAAGTGAGGACAAAACAGGATTAGAAAAAAATTAGCACAGGGATGACTAAGAGACCATAATAAACCGCACTGACTGACCACTGGTTGTAAACTTATCGTAGCCTTCGGTAAGGAATGTAGAACTCATAAACTAAAGGTGCCAGATGGCTGGGGAATGACCTTAGCTGTTGGTGGGGAACGTAGAACTCATAAACAAAAAAAAGGGATAGTCACCCGGTGTCAGATGATTGGAGATGGTCACTTGAGTGCAGAGAGGAGTGGAACAGTGTCAATGCCATAGTTGGCAGGGGAAAAGATAAACTGTCGGTAAAAGAACAGGAGTATAAAAGTTAGAGGGCAGACTTGAGAAGGGGACTTCCACACTTAGACTAGACTTAGGAACACACATAGATAGCCACACACTAGGGACCGATAGGAACTGAGATAGTCATAGAAGTACTTCAACTTAGAGAAGAGACTAGAAATAGAGAAGCAGAACTACAGGAAAGCAGAATTATAATTACAGATCAGAATTAGAAGTCACGCACTAGAACTATAGGACGAGAACTAGATCGAGAGACGGAGAACTAGAGATAGGCACCGAGATAACCATTGGTGAACGTTAGAAATAGAAGACACAGACGGAAAAGAGCTAGATAGAGAGACAGCTGGAATATCCACTATACGAATAGTTGAGGTACAACACCGACGGTAGCCGAAGTGCTTCAGAGGCCAAGACTTTTTGTTTTGTTAACAGATCGAACAAGTATCTACAGAAACGCTAGGAAGGATAGCCTGATAGTATATATATGTATATAGATAATAAATGATGACTTATTTATAACACACCAAGTTTGTCATTCTTGAATGTGTGGTGTCGTGTTTTATACGAAGAACAATTAGAACACGGCTATAATAGAACACTCTCACGCGTGGCAAGAAAGAAGCCATATTCAAAGCTACACAGACTATAGAACACCCTCACATAGTGCAAGACGCCATATTGAAAGCTACACAGACTATAGAACACCAAGGTGGGAGATGCCAAACAGAAGCGATACTCAGGAATCCAAAGAAGACTTTTCCCCCAGTACAACATCGTGTCGTTAATTGGTGACGTTGAGGGATGAACATTATGATGAGATCTATATATAGATATGTAGCTTAAGATGAGATCTGCGACATCATTCATGGACTAGTTTGATGTGTGATGCGGATGACCTGTTGACTAAACTAAACAATGGCAGTTAGTTCAGACATGCAGTAATACACAGACATATCCAACACAAAGACACACAAATGTTCAGCTCACTTGCATACCTTGTACACAAACAGATACAGTGTGCACATACAATATAAACATACATACAAAACAGATATCGACTCAACACAAATACACGTTTAGTATAGATATGCACACATACACAACACAATCTAGTGCAGATAACAACCAATTCAGAGAATAAAAAATCACACATGAAACTACACACAGTTAACACTAATATCCAACAGACATTAGACATACACAGACATTTAATACAGAAACATCCAGTACACACACACGCACATCACATATAAATATAATGCCTGCACATATTCTTGGAGGGGGGGGGGGGCGATATCTCAATGGTTAGTGTACTGGACTATAAAGGACAATAGATTAATTAGCATCACTCAGGGGAAAAGAAAAAAATAGGGACCACATTACCTCCTAAAAGCGTGTGCCAAAGGTCTGTAAAATGTATGGTCACTAACACCATATTCTCCGTACACCACTTGGCGTGACGGGGGCTCTTTACTTTTTTAAACTTACATATTGGGGAGGGGGGGGGGCTGGATAATTTGTATTCTAGAGATAAATCGTGGGGGCTGGGTGGTCTAGAGGTGAGATGTCTACCTCTAGTCAGGAAGGCCCCTGGTTTGAATCCCTCCACAGGCAGTGTACGATTTCTCGTATCCGTATCGTGGTTTCACCGTCCCCTGGTCTCTGGCTAGCAATATCCGGTCTCTGGCTAGCAATATCCGGTCTCTGGCTAGCAATATCCGGTCTCTGGCTAGCAATATCCGGTCTCTAGCCCACTCAGAAAAACAGAGGCTCTGAGTGCATTCACACACGTTAACCAACGTTGACAGTTAAAAGTTGAGCAGTTAGGCCATAAATGCCGCTGTCCCGGAAAACAAATCTATTTGCCAAAGACGGATGTGAAGGACCTAGATGCGCAGATATCACGGCTTTACAGTATACATATATATATTTATTTATATATATATTTATAACATGTGTAGGTGGGTGTGTGACTGTGTGTGCGCAAGCAATTTTGTAGATGCAAAAAAAAGATAACATTAAATTTCATAATAACTGTTCATTTGCTGTTTGATTTTATTTTTGTTAATATTCACGGTACTTATGCGATACACGCACTTAATGACATTACAATAGCTAGTTGTGTTTCTCAATTAAAAAAAAAATATTTAAAATAAAAAAAAATTAAACATATAGATATCAATTACAGTATTAAAGTAATGTTTACAGTACCTTATTTATACTGAAGAGGTTGTTGCCTCGGCGTGGTACTTGTTTTTTTGAGTGTATCTTTCTCATGATTTGAAGCAAGTTTGTCACTGAAGCTTTCACACGATAAATTAATGTTAGTTTTTACTGTTGGCGACTTTGGCGAGATACTTTGGCGGGAGATGTCCGGAAATGCAGGGGTGGGGGGAGAGAGAGTGTCTGCTTTAAAAAAAAATCAAACCCATCCCAATAGAAGTGAGTGATGGGAATAGAAGTGACGTAGCACCGCGCTTCAAGAGTTCAAAGAGCTATCTCCGACACAACGCGTCCAAGTCTTCTCTTTTATCTTCTTGCTAATGCCGCTCAGTCTGGGATAAAGAAACACAACTCAGTAACGTCCTGAGTCCTAGTGATTACTTTAAAAGTGGGCCGATTCCGTGTATGAACATTTATTTATTCACTGAAATCGGGGACAAAATCGGGGACAAATTTCTTTCGGGGACAACTTCTACATTCCGGGGACTGTCCCCGGAAATCGGGGACGAATGGTCACCCTACTTTACAGGCAACTAGTGACACAATACCACGGTCACCTAACGTGTGGACGCCAAGAAGACAGACATGTCTAACAAGAACACACACATGTCTAACAGGAGCACACACATGTCTAACAGGAGCACACAAATACAGTCTAACAGGAGCACACAAATACATGTCTAACAGGAGCACACAAACACATGTCTAACAGGAGCACACAAATACATGTCTAACAGGAGCACACAAATACATGTCTAACAGGAGCACACAAATACATGTCTAACAGGAGCTCACAAATACATGTCTAACAGGAACAAAAATACATGTCTAACAAGAACACACAAATACATGTCTAACAGGAGCACACAAACACATGTCTAACAGGAGCACACAAATACATGTCTAACAGGAGCACACAAATACATGTCTAACACACAAATACATGTCTAACAGGAACACAAAAATACATGTCTAACAAGATGTCTAACAGCACACAAACACATGTCTAACAGGAGCACACAAATACATGTCTAATAGGAGCACACAAACACATGTATATTAGGAGCACACAAACACATGTCTAATAGGAGCACACAAACACATCTCTAATAGGAGCACTTAAACACATGTCTAATAGGAGCACATAAACACATCTCTAATAGGAGCACACAAACACATGTATAATAGGAGCACATAAACACATCTCTAATAGGAGCACACAAACACATGCATAATAGGAGCACACAAACACATCTCTAATAGGAGCACACAAACACATTTATATTAGGAGCACACAAACACATGCATATTAGGAGCACACAAACACATCTCTAATAGGAGCACACAAACACATGTCTAATAGGAGCACACAAACACATGTATAATAAGAGCACACAAACACATGTCTAATAGGAGCACACAAACACATGTCTAATAGGAGCACACAAACACATGTATAATAAAAGCACACAAACACATGTATAATAGGTGCACACAAACACATGTATAATAGAAGCACACAAACACATGTCTAATAGGAGCACACAAACACATGTAAAATAGGAGCACACAAACACATGTATAATAGGAGCACACAAACACATGTATAATAGGAGCACACAAACACATGTATAATAGGTGCACACAAACACATGTATAATAGGTGCACACAAACACATGTATAATAGGTGCACACAAACACATGTCTAATAGGAGCACACAAACACATCTCTAATAGGAGCACATAAACACATGTCTAATAGGAGCACATAAACACATCTCTAATAGGAGCACACAAACACATGTATAATAGGAGCACATAAACACATCTCTAATAGGAGCACACAAACACATGCATAATAGGAGCACATAAACACATGTCTAATAGGAGCACATAAACACATGTATAATAAAAGCACATAAACACATCTCTAATAGGAGCACACAAACACATGTATAATAAGAGCACACAAACACATGTATAATAGGAGCACACAAACACATGTCTAATAGGAGCACATAAATATATGTCTAATCACCATCATCAAGTACCGGGCCTACTGGCGTGGGTGATCATGTCTCTCCACAATTTTCGATCCTTGGCAGCTATTTATCATTTCCGTTGTTGACCTTCTGCCATGCCATACTCTTAAGTTGTCTGTTATTTTTTTCTCTTTGCTTCCCTCTATCTCTTCGTCCCTCAATTTTTCCAGTTGTCACAATATATTCCAGTTGTTCTCTTCTCATTACATGGCCAAAAAATAATGATTGTTTCTTCCTAATATTGGAAATTAGCTCTCTTTTTGCTTTGACCTCTTTTAGAACATTTCATTACTCTTCTTAGCTGTCCATGGTGCTCTCAACATTCTTCTGTAAAATCACATTTCTACAGATTCCAGTGATTTTCTTGTCTGTTGTCCTATTGTCCATGATTCACATCCATATGTTAAGACTGGCTCTACGTAATATTTAAGAACTCTTTTTCTTGTTTCTATTGTCAAAAATGGATTGCATAGTATCTTCCTCATTTTTTTGGAAAACTGCTTTTGCCTGATCCATTCTGCATCTCACCTCTTTTGTACATCTTCCGTCTGAGGTTAACAAAGTTCCCAGATATTTAAATTCATTTATCTGTTTTAATATTGTTCCACCTGTCATTATTTTGCACTGATGTGATGTCTTTTTCTTTGTTCTTATCATTACCTCTGCCTTTTTGCTATTAAGGCTGAGTCCTTTATTTTTGCTTTCGTTCAATTATAATGTCCAACATTTCTTGTAACTCATTTTCACTCTGAGCGATTAATACTGTATCATCAGCACACCTTAGATTATTTATATTATGACCTCCAATTGTTATTCCAGGCATGTCCCTTATGGATCTCAAAATAATCTCACTATAAATATTAAACAAATCTGGTGACAGCACACAACCTTGTCTAACACCCTGTTTTATTTGTTGAAACATTTCCAATTGGTTTACAGTTCTTATGGCCGCTGTTCATTGCCAGTACATGTTGTTTATTATTCTTAGATCTTTGCTGTCTACGTTTATGCTTTCTAAAATTGTGATTATTTCTTGGTGCTTTACTTTGTCAAATGCCTTGGTGTAATCTATGAAACATAGGTATAGATCTGTTTTTACCTCTATGGCTCTTTCTACTAAAGATCTTATGATATAAATGGCATTGCTTGTTCCTTTATCTCTAACAAGACCACACTGTTCATCGCTAATTTCTGGACTGATTTTGTTTCGCACTCTTCGCATGATGATTCTTAGTAATATCTTAGTCATATGACTCATAAGGCTTATTGTGCGATGATCATCGCATTCAATCGCAGCCGATTTCTTTGGTAGGGCTATGAATATTGATTTGAGCATGTCGTCTGGTATATATCCGCTGTTGTAGATATCATTCAATATTTTTGTTATTATATCTATTCCAAAATCACATATGGCTTCAATCTCTTCTTTTTAGTTATATTATCTGGTCCATGAGCTTTGCCTGCTTTCATATTGCGCAAGGCATCTTCCACTTCTTCTCTGAGTATTTCTGGTCCTTCTCCATTATCCTTAATATTTAATTCAGTTCGTCCATCATTATAAAGATCTTTAATGTATTCTGTCTATCGTTCCCTTATGTTTTCTTGATCAATCAACAGTTCTCCTTCCTTTGATCATAGACATCCATTTTTATTGCGTTTTTCTTCCTGTTAATTCCACAATTTGTTTGTATATAGCTTTAGCATCTTTTTTTTGCATGTCTAATAGGAGCACAATAATACATGTATAATAGTTGCACACAAACACCAAACACACACGTCATTTCCGTCATCAAGAACACACAACACAGGGTTTTCAACACCTGAACATTCACCGGAATGTTATAACATTCAGTTCTGTCTTGGCACAGTCGAGTGGGTGTGCAAGGAAAAACACGTTTGATCCGAGCAAGTCAGCACATCGGACGTTAACACAACATTTGGGATCAACATAGGAAGTGAAAGTAGATGGAGAAAATGCATCAACAAATATGGTAAATATACATAAACAAATATGGTAAATATACATAAACAAATATGGAAAATATACATAAACAAATATGGCAAATACACATAAACAAATATGGAAAATATACATAAACAAATATGGTAAATATACATAAACCAATATGGTAAATATACATAAACAAATATGGAAAATATACATAAACAAATATGGTAAACATACATAAACAAATATGGAAAATATACATAAACAAATATGACAAATGTACATATACAAATATGGTAAAATAGAAGAAGTGAACTCTATAGAATACATAAGCCCGATAGATCATATATAGAACACATGAGCTCGATAGATCACATATAGAACACACATGAGCTCGATAAATCACATATAGAACACATGAGCCAAATTAGCCATGTAATAAAAATCTTGCTACAAGTTATACAAGGAAGGATTCAAAATAAAATCAATATGGAATTAGAAAAACAATTTGTGTTTAGGAAATACAGTGGAAAACAAGAAGCCACATTCTGCATGAGGACATTAATCGGAAAATACACAGAAGTAAACAAACCAATATATGTCTGCTTCATAGACTACACCAAAGCTTTTGATAGAATACAATATAAACAACTTATAGACTGACTAAAAGAAATACATCTAGATGACACAGACACACGACTAATATGTAATCTATACTGGGAGCAAACAGCAATAATAAAATATAACAAAGAGAATTCAACACCTATTGATATACACAAAGGAGTAAGACAGGGATGCATCCTATCACCAAGCTTGTTCAATCTATACACTGAGCAAATCTTTTAAAACATCACAGAGATGTCAGGACTAAACATTAATGGGAAGATAATCAATAACCTAAGATAAGCTGATGCTGATGATACAGTAATAATAGCAGAAAATCATAAAGATCCACAGCAATTACTTAATGAAATAAACATGGCAAGCAAAAAATATGGATTAGATATGAATATCAGAAAGACTAAAACTATGATCATAAACAAAGAAAATACTCAAAATCTGCAACTGCATATCAAAGTCGAAGGAAGAATACACCTAGAGACAGTTCAGAGCAACAAGTTTGGTTATTGTTGTTATGAAAGGCCCCGGTATCACTGCAAACGAATTAAAATCAATAATTCCTCAACCGCCCGTGCCAATGAAATCATCCGAATTACTAACTCATCTCCCAAACTAAGAAAGGTAGCTCTAGACTTCATCATAGCAGTCTCAGCACACGCCAAAAGACATAAGGCAAAACAGCACAGAAAGTGAACACTGCCAACTGTTCCCTGTCATACGATATCATCATTCATCGTAAACAATCGGAATATCAAAACATGATCAAAACGGATGAAACGCATAGCTCATGGTGTGCACAGAGCACTTAACTCAGTAGCTCCTGCAACAAGCCGAACTTGGAATATGAGGAAACTGCAATAAGGAACACTTTTCAGACATAGCCTTCAATGGTTCCTGCCGTCTATCCACCATATTGACCGGAAGTTCACGTGCTCCGGAAAATGATGATCGTTATATTTTTTAAATGTACAGCGCTTGATGATGTTAGGACATCGTTTTTGAATCCAAATCCGAACACATGAAGCACAGTTAGTCGTCGGATTGTCCCCGCTGCACACCAAACAACAGACCGTAAGATTATCCTGCAATGTGAATTTGTGAAACTATAAACCACATATTGAAATTATAAAATCACATGTCCACTCGGAGGTGAAGGTGCACCTCACCACACCAGAGCTGAAAGTTGTCAGCAACCCACAGCTGATGGCTTGCACCAGGATCGGTGAACCAGAACCACTCAGACCCTGCTCCACCTCTCCGTGGTGCCTCTTTTAACAGGCTAACCTGTCTAGTCTGGCCGAACGAGTAGGGATCGAAGAGGGGATACAACCCGGTACTCACAAATGTCGTGCTGAAGTCGGATGTGTTGGGCCGAAAAGCGCAAATATCAGTTTTACTGCAAGCCACAACACAACGCAGACATGCCATTAACGTCCTTTTAAGGACGGATGATGAAGAGGTGTACCCCTTTTAATCATCAGGCGAGCGCATCAAGCAAGCAGGCAGCAAGCATGTCTACCCTAGATCTCACAGTATCCCTCTTGAATATAGACAACATCCTTACTGGCTAACATGAAACTCCGAGAGTCACTCCGGTGCTGGAAAGTCATGAATAAAGATCCGTCGTATCGCCTTTCAACATTAGCGTATGGCCGGTCTAGGGATAAACGATGAGCCATTATGATAACGTAGCACACACAACAATGGCTGCGCCCATATATTCCCGCTTACTCTAGTGAATGCAGTCTACAACGAACGAAACACGGTGCAAAATCCCTAAAGTGAAAATTTCGGTTGACTTGGCAGAGCAGTCCACATTAATGAGTTGTAACATGTGCGTCAAACAATTCCAACGTCAAACGGCCTTCGAACAGCACTCAATATGTTGACGTAAACTGCATATCAACTCTAGACGGAGGAAGGTCGTATTCACAACACTTGACTTGTCAAAACGGAATATTGCCGTGTGTACGACTCCGTATCACCGGCGCAGATTTGTTAAGTATAACATCAGATTGACTTTAACGCTGAAAATTGCATTGGAGAGCCGAAATTAATCAGTCCCCAAATGCAATTCCTGCAGCGGTCGAGAGAACATGAACTTTGTTCCACCATATTGGAAACGGAAGTCCGAGTAACAAGTACCTTGGACATACTATAACCAGTGGTCATCATCATGTGCCAAACAGACTGGCGTAGGCCACGATGTCCTTCCACAATCTTTAATCCACCGTGCATCGTATAATTTCTGTTGTGGACTGTTTACAATGCCATGACACCAAGCTATCTAGTATTTTCTCTCTTTGTCATCCGCGATCTCTCTTTCCCTGTATTTTTCCAGTTGTAACCAAGTATTCCAACTTTCCTAACCAGTGATGGTAAATGTAAAACTGAAATAAACAAAAGAATAGGAATGGCAAAAAAGTAATTTTAATGTCATGAAAAATATACTAACATCAAAACAAATAACACCAGGGATAAAACTAAAAACAGCCAAATTATATATCCTCTCAACATTCTTGTATAGTGCAGAAACATGGACATTAGACCGGAAAACAGAACAGAAAATTGAAGCCTTTGAAATGTGGATTTGTAGAAAAATAGATAGAATTGGATGGAAATAAAAGAAAACAAATGATAAAGACTTAGAACATCTAAAAACGAAAAGAGAATTAATAAACACAATTCAAACAAGACAATGAGGTTTTTTTAGCAATGTTAAAAGACACAGCAGCCTATTAAAAGTAATCTTGGAAGGGAAAATACAAGGTAAAAGAGGCAGAGGCAGACCAAGACTAACATGGACAAGTAACATCAAAAGATGGACAAGTCAACCTATGATAACCTGCACCATCAAAGCAAGAGGCAGAGCAGAATGGTGCTCCATGGTAACCAACCTTCGTTGCGGAGATGGCACTCGATGATGATGATGAACTGAATGGAAATGTTTTTCTTTTAATTGTTTGTAATGGGAGGTAATAACTCAGGCAAAAGCAGCTTTACACAAAATGAGGAAGATACTATGCAATCCATTTTTGACAACAGAAACAAGAAAAAGAGTTCTTAAATGTTACGTAGCGCCTGTCTTAACATAAGGATTGAATCATGGACAATAGAACAACAGACAAGAAAATCACTGGAGTCTGTAGAAATGTGGTTTTACAGAAGAATGTTGAGAGTACCATGGACAGCTAAGAAGAGTAATGAAGATGTTTTGAGAAAGGTCAAAGCAAAAAGAGAGCAAATTTCCAATATTAGGAAGAGACAATCATCATTTTTTAGCCATGTAATGAGAAAAAAACAACTGGAATATATTGTAATAACTGGAAAAATTGAGGGACGAAGAGATAGAGGGAAGCAACGAGAAAAAATAACAGACAGCTTAAGAGAATGGCTTGGCACAAGGTCAACAACAGAAATGATAAATAGCTGCCGAGATCGAAATTTGTGGAGAGACATGATCACCTACGCCAGCAGGCCCGGTACTTGATAATGATGATGAATGGGAAGTAACTAATGCGAACGTTCAAAGTTATACTGTGTTATAGAATGCACTAGTCATGAATAAAGTAAAAACTATGATGTGTGTGTACGTGAGAAAGAGGGAGGGAGGTTAACATTGTTTGACGCATGGTTGACATTACCATTGTTTGATGCATGGTTGACATTACCATTGTTTGATGCATGGTTGACATTACCATTGTTTGATGCATGGTTGACATTACCATTGTTTGATACATGGTTGACGTTACCATTGTTTGATGCATGGTTGACATTACCATTGTTTGATACATGGTTGACGTTACCATTGTTTGATGCATGGTTGACATTACCATTGTTTGATGCATGGTTGACGTTACCATTGTTTGATGCATGGTTGACATTACCATTGTTTGATGCATGGTTGACAGTGTCCTTGTTTGATACATGGTTGACGTTACCATTGTTTGATGCATGGTTGACATTACCATTGTTTGGTGCATGGTTGACATTACCATTGTTTGATGCATGGTTAACAGTGCCATTGTTTGATACATGGTTGACGTTACCATTGTTTGATACATGGTTGACATTACCATTGTTTGATGCATGGTTGACATTACCATTGTTTGATACATGGTTGACGTTACCATTGTTTGATGCATGGTTGACATTACCATTGTTTGATACATGGTTGACGTTACTATTGTTTGATGCATGGTTGACATTACCATTGTTTGATGCATGGTTGACGTTACCATTGTTTGATGTATGGTTGACATTACCATTGTTTGGTGCATGGTTGACATTACCATTGTTTGGAGCATGGTTGACATTACCATTGTTTGATACATGGTTGACATTACCATTGTTTGATGCATGGTTGACGTTACCATTGTTTGATGCATGGTTGACGTTACCATTGTTTGATGCATGGTTGACATTACCATTGTTTGATGCATGGTTGACATTAACATTGTTTGATGCATGGTTGACAATACCATTGTTTGGTGCATGGTTGACATTACCATTGTTTGATGCATGGTTGACAGTGTCCTCTGTTTGATACATGGTTGACGTTACCATTGTTTGATGCATGGTTGACATTACCATTGTTTGGTGCATGGTTGACATTACCATTGTTTGATGCATGGTTAACAGTGCCCTTGTTTGATACATGGTTGACGTTACCATTGTTTAGTGCATGGTTGACTTTACCATTGTTTAATGTATGGTTGACATTACCATTGCTTGGTGCATGGTTGACATTAACATTGTTTGATACGTGGTTGACATTACCATTGTTTGATACTTGGTTAACAGTGCCCTTGTTTGATACATGGTTGACGTTACCATTGTTTAGTGCATGGTTGACTTTACCATTGTTTAATGTATGGTTGACATTACCATTGCTTGGTGCATGGTTGACATTAACATTGTTTGATACGTGGTTGACATTACCATTGTTTGATACTTGGTTAACAGTGCCCTTGTTTGATACCTGGTTAACAGTGCCCTTGTTTGATATATGGTTGACAGTGCACCTGTTTGATACATGGTTAACATTGCCCTTGTTTGATACATGGTTAACATTGCCATTGTTTGATACATGGTTAACAGTGCACTTGTTTGATACATAGTAAACAGTGCCCTTGTTTGATACATGGTTAACAGTGCACTTGTTTGATACATGGTTAACAGTGCACTTGTTTGATACCTGGTTAACATTGCCCTCGTTTGATACATGGTTAACAGTGCACTTGTTTGATACATAGTAAACAGTGCCCTTGTTTGATACATGGTTAACAGTGCACTTGTTTGATACATGGTTAACAGTGCCCTTGTTTGATACCTGGTTAACAGTGCACTTGTTTGATACATGGTTGACAGTGCCCTTGTTTGATACCTGGTAACAGTGCACTTGTTTGATACCTAGTTAACAGTGCACTTGTTTGATACCTGGTTAACAGTGCCATTGTTTGATACTTGGTTAACAGTGCCCTTGTTTGATACCTGGTTAACAGTGCCCTTGTTTGATACTTGGTTAACAGTGCCCTTGTTTGATACGTGGTTAACAGTGCCCTTGTTTGATACGTGGTTAACAGTGCCCTTGTTTGATACCTGGTTAACAGTGCCCTTGTTTGATACCTGGTTAACAGTGCCCTTGTTTGATACCTGGTTTACAGTTCACTTGTTTGATACCTGGTTAACAGTGCCCTTGTTTGATTCCTGGTTAACAGTGCCCTTGTTTGATACCTGGTTAACAGTGCCCTTGTTTGATACTTTGTTAACAGTGCCCTTGTTTGATACCTGGTTAACAGTGCCCTTGTTGGATACCTGGTTAACAGTGCCCTTGTTTGATACTTGGTTAATAGTGCATTTGTTTTATACTTGGTTAACAGTGCCCTTGTTTGATACCTGGTTAACAGTGCCCTTGTTTGATACCTGGTTAACAGTGCCCTTGTTTGATACCTGGTTAACAGTGCACTTGTTTGATACCTGGTTAACAGTGCCCTTGTTTGATACCTGGTTAACAGTGCCCTTGTTTGATACCTGGTTAACAGTGCCCTTGTTTGACACCTGGTTAACAGTGCCTTTGTTTGATACGTAGTTAACAGTGCCCTTATTTGATACCTGGTTAACAGTGCCCTTGTTTGATACCTGGTTAACAGTGCCCTTGTTTGATACCTGGTTAACAGTGCATGTGTTTTATACTTGGTTAACAGTGCCCTTGTTTGATACATGGTTAACAGTGCCCTTGTTTGATACCTGGTTAACAGTGCCCTTGTTTGATACCTGGTTAACAGTGCCCTTGTTTGATACTTGGTTAACAGTGCCTTTGTTTGATACCTGGTTAACAGTGCCCTTGTTTGATACTTGGTTAACAGTGCCCTTGTTTGATACGTGGTTAACAGTGCCCTTGTTTGATACTTGGTTAACAGTGCCCTTGTTTGATACCTGGTTAACAGTGCCCTTGTTTGATGAATGGTTGACTATGTACTTTTTTGCTTTAGACTCAAGGACACTGTGAAGCAGTGACAGGACAAGACATGGAGATCACGCCATAAGCCTGGTCTACGATAGGTCTCGCTGTCCCTGATGTTCTACATGTCTTAACATCGCTGGTCAGGAAGCTGAGGCCTAGCAGCGGTTGCTGATTAGAACCTGAGAACAAGATGTCGCTTTAACCCTAATCGACATTTTCCAAGAACATCCAGCCATAAATGGGAATCGAATTTTTCTAAGAAAATAAGGCGACACTGGCACTGCTCAAATAAATGCTTAATTGTCAAACAAAAAGTGCGTGCACTAAGAACACAGTCTTTCTATACGAGCTACAGCGTGGAGTTCTTTATCGATCAGCTCCACTTTCCCTCGAGTTCACGGCATGTCAAGTCTCAGCAGGTGAACATGAACAGGTTTTAGGACGATTGGGACTCCTAAAACTTTGATTCCGTGCACGACATTATGTGGTAAGATGTGAAAGTGTTATTTATTGAAAGTTCCAGTTGGAGACAACTAAGATTATATCTCAAATAGTAGTTTCAGATTACCTATTAAAACCAGAAATAACTGAGTTATACATTTGATTTGTCCGTCATGGAAACAAACTGGACCATGCTGATCACCTTTTAGACCAGCGAATGCCTAAAGTAATAACATCTCATCTAACACTCCAGCTCAGTTCTCGTAAAACTTATGTACAACTACTACCGTGTATCCACACACCCCAACAACACAAAGAAATTCAAATTTTCATTTTCAAAGACATTCAAACCAATAAGAAATGTCATATCCAGGCAGGAGCAGTGATGTAGCCCTATAGACAATGCACTCAACAGAAGGGAGCATTCAAATGGATACTGCCTTCCTAGGAGAGAAACCTCTGATTTCAAAAACCCACTGCCTTGCAGGTATACAAAGACTAAAGACTAGAGAGCTGGTTCAAAATAACTGCATGGTATCGGTATATGTACTGGAAGCTTGAATGTTTCATACAAAACACATAACTCACGTTAAAAAAACAGCAGAAAACTATATAAGATAAGCGCAACGCGTATTCGTCACTGAAATTCGTCACAGACATGAATAAAGATATTGCATGATTATTATTTTATTAAAAAAAATAATATAAAATGTTTCAAAGAAAAAAATACATATTAGCGGAGTGTCAATGGAAAGCCAAATAGAGAAGCAATTCTTCATTCTTTAAGAGAGGTGGAGGAAGTTGGGTGCGACAAAGATGTTTACATTGAGAGACCTTGAGAGTCTTAATGGGGTCTGGTCAATCAGGAGTGCTTAGTGAGAAAAGCAAATTGTTATCTACAATCAACACTTTAGTTGAGCGATCAGTCTGTATACGCTTCCAGAAATAAAATCGGTATTTTTCCTGTTAAGACAAGTATCTCCCTGATAGGGTTGGGCTGAATACTTGCGTTGCAAACAGTTATATGACGAAGCAGCAAGAACAGTAGTTTCCGGTGGTTTAGGCTGGAGACAAATAATAAAAAAATAAATATTATTATAGAGGGAAACTTCCGAGGCGATAGATCAGAACGCCAAAGGTTCATGTTACTTGCAGCTTCTTTGAGAAGGAAACCCGTTGCCTGAAAATAAAATGAAACAAAATGATGCACAGACGTCACACACAGGCTCGTCCAACATTTTTACTTCATTATCACAGATTTATGACTATATACAGTTTTTGTGTTTGTGCTCCGTCATTGACTTTTTCAGTACCCTATCACATGTGTTAATCCGTGGATGATTACGCTGGCACGGGCGGTTGAGCAATTATGGATTTTAATTCGTTTGCATTGATACCGGGGCCTTCCATAAGCAAATAACCAAATGTGTTTAACCAGAAATATCGCGTTTTTGTTTACGATGACATACGGTATTGTATCTTCTTTTAGCTACAGCTCCTTGTAACAACGCGTAATACCGACCACATTAACCCACAAATCAAGTGCTGAAGGTCTGTCAAATATAGGCTCACTAACACCATATTTCCCTATACGCCACTTGGCGTGACGGGGGTACTTTACTTCCTTGTATCAACGATCTCAGCTGAGCTACTGAGTGTACCTCGAACAATTTAGTTCACCGATCTTGTAATTTTCAGATGCATTTTTAGAGCTGGAGTCATCAGTCGATAGATGCGGCGGGACATGCTGAGGAGGGCATCTCAGCACTTATTAAAATGTTTGGAGCGCAATGGGGATTATCCACAAATAACTCTCTAACTCAAATGCATTTGATTTTCTTAGTTAACCAAGGAAGAAAAACGTAGATATGAGTGTACAAAATTATGAGACAAACGTGAACACACTGCACTCTCATAGCTGACCGCTCATTTGGTAAATTATGCGTTTACATTGCCTAGTTGTTTACACACAATGAGTTTGTGAGAGGTTATTGTTATCAAAATTGGCATTTTTTTTGGAATTGGAGGCAACGATATCATTGAACATAGTGGAACTGATGTGTAGGTTAGATTATGGTGGAGGTTGAAGCAGTAGCTAACTGGTTACACTTGGCGCCTGTAATCACTTTCAAGAAAGCAGTTATTGTGGCAGATGTCCAGTCCGGTGCTTCATATTGTCCCGAACAAATGCCTAAAACAACATTCAGTATTGTTGTGATGTATGCGACTAATAAGCTTCCATGACTGATCGTCTAGTGGTGATAGTCTAAATGTTTGTGTTTGGAGCAAAGCTGTCTCCACGTGACTTTGTGTTTGAGCTTTGCATTTTTTTAAAAGTGTGGTGACGCTGAGACCATGAAGTAAGAACAGTTTTAATTAATGATCGCTCAGATTCTGATATTGAGAGAGAGCTCATTGTTGGTGTCGTTTATGGCGTTTAGCGTAGGAGCACACACATTAACAAATTTGCGCCGATAATGCGGAGTTGTACACTGGACAATATTCCTCTTTGACAAGTCAAGTGTTGTGAATGCGACCTTCCCCCGTCTAGAGTTGATATGCGGTTTACGTCAACATATTGCTGTTCAATGGCCGTCGTTGGAAATGTTTGACGCCAATTATTTACATGTTACAACTCATTAATATTGACTCTGCCAAGTCAACGGAAGGTTTCACTTTACGGATCTTGCACTGTATTTCGTGCGTTGTTGGCTGCATTCACTAGAGTAATTTATGGGCGTAGCCATCTGTCATGATGTAGCATCGTGTGCTACGTCATCATGATGGCTGATCGTATATCCCTAGACCGGCCGTACGCTAATGATGAAAGGCGAAATGACTTTGTTCATGACTTTGCAGCAGCGGGGTGACTCCCGGAGTTTCATGTTAGTCAAGAGGGCTGTTGCGAGCCGCGATAGCTCAGTGGTTAGCGAACTGGACTACAAAGGACAAGGGGTAGGGTTCGATCCCAACCGACGGTTTCCGAGTTCACCCAGCCTTAAATGGGTAGCGGATTTTTTTCTGGGAAAGTAAAGCAGCACGGGCGTAATACAGACCACATTACCCCAAAAATCATGTGCTGAAGGTCTGTAAAACATAGGGTCACTAACACCATATTTCCTTATACGCCACTTGGCGTGACGGGGGTACTTTACTTTTTTTACTTTACAAGAGGACTGTTGTCTAGATTTAAGAAGGCTACTGTGAGATAGAGGGTAGACATGTGAACTGGCTTATAATTTCACAAATTTACATTGCAGGGTGATCTTACGGTCTGTTGTTTGATGTGCGACGGGGGTAATCCGATAACTAACTGTGTTTCATATGTTCAGATTTGGAGTCAAAAACGATGTCATAACACCATCAAGCGCTATACATAAAAAAAAATATGACGATCATCATTTTCAGAAGCACGTGAACTTCCGGTCAATATGGTGGATAGGCTGTAGGAACCATTAAAGGCTATATATATATATCTGTGTGAGTGTTATTTCTTCTTTTATAAGGGCTGTAAGGACTTGTCCTGACATGCCTGACAGTAGCAGCCTGACATCATTTGCACTTGAGACAGCCATTGGTGTTTATTAAACTGATAAAACAGACATAAATAACACACAACACAAGTCTTGAGTAAGAGCGCATGCTGGTTCTCAAAATGTTTATTTGGCACATCTACCTTGCCTGCACATTCACCGGAATGTTGTAACATTGTTGATCCTGTCACACTCCAGTGTGACGTGCATGCTAGCAAGAAAAACAAATAAAACTTTCTGACCAGGACCTGCCCCAGAAAAAGTCATCACATCAATTATTAAACATTTCTAGAGTCAACAACAGAACTAGCAAGTAGATGACAAATATGTGTGTAGAGATTGCTACAAAATACTCTATTTCTCTAAAGACAAAATAAGTTAAGAATATACAGAAATAAATTGACAACAAATATTGTAAAATTTGAGAGCAGCTAGAAATATGAGCAACTTAAGTCATGCTATGATCATCACCGGCAACATTTTTAGGAATGGGTACAAAGGAGCAGAAGTCAACATTTTAATAGGTGATTGTATCCAGGTGCAGTGTGGTCTTCATCAATGTGAATGTTAGAGTCCAATAAAATGAGGAAAATACTAAGATCAGCATTTGACTGATTCATAATGAAGACCAGACTCATTGAGTGATGTATGTTGGTATAAAGGCCCAACACCCTTGTACACAGACAGTGTCCATTAGTATGCCAATCTCTTTCCCTGATAACATTGAAAAATGTCTGTGTAGTGCAAGAACTCTGTAGCATCAACTAAGGCCCCTGGAATTTATAATTATATGACGATTGCTGAAGAAATAAAAGAAGCAGATCAAGAGAAGAAAGGCTGAAATAAATTACTCTCAGAACTGAAAATGCAGTCCCAGAAAAAGAGCACAATAACTGAGAACTCAGATCATAAGATTACAGATGAAGAGAATTTAATCTAAGAATGTAAATACAAGAACACAATACTGAAATCCTGAGAGTAAGATATCAACTATAAATTCCTGTCTACTAAAATGTGTTGCTGCTTTATTTACTCTGAAAAATATATTTTATGTCATGAATAATTTAATCAAAATTATATCTTTTAAACTAAACTGATTAATACAAATATTTGATAACTGACTACAAGAAATACAAGGTGTGTTCAATGGAAAACCACATTTTTGTTGTTTACAGAGTATTCATTGTAAACACTGAAATAATTACTTTATCCCTCTACTGCTCTAGTTCGATGCACTAGCGCAAAGATGCTGCAGGAAAATAATTCTGTTTGATGAGTGTGCAGCCATTGATGCAGCACCAATATTTGAGTCCCCAACGTGCACACTTTGAAACATCACCTAGTCATGAATGATGAGATTGGCTGATACAACAATCATGTTTAATAGTAACGACACCCCGTAACTGTAACATATCAGGTTTTCCATATCATATTCTCCACAGCTGAAATGTTGTCTTCCGTGGCTGCCTTGGTTGCTGTACTTAGGGAGTGAAGACTCTTCCACACTAATGATGCCATATTTTAATTTCTCAGTCTATTTATACACGACTCATAGAATTGTCACTGTAATGAATATTCATCCCACACTTTGCAACTCCTGCTTGGTGCATTGTTGCAAGAATCTACTATGTTGTTGAACTGTTTCCGAAGCTCCTGTGCATGCCATAAGCGTGTCAATGCCATCTATTTGTAGTTCAAAGTCACCATCTCCACATATCAGACACACACAAATATTGGTCATAGACACAATTTTTAATACTAACTTATCTGGTTTCCCATTGAAAGACCTAGTAGATAATAAATATTCAAGAGTTTGCTTTAAGAGGCTCCAAACAATGGTCAGACTTTCATAAATGTTGTTTAAGAAAAGGCAAAGCTCCCAACATTCACACAGAGAAAATTAACCATAAAGAGAAATGTGTGTGAATTTTGCCAAAACAGAAAATGCTTTGTTTCATGACCCATTCGGTAGTCACATTTGATTACTTCTGCATTGGTATGAGTACATCTCAAACATGCTGCATCAGGAGAAATTAAAATGCTACTTGACCCAAAATAATGAAGTAAAGTAAGTTAGTTTTTAAACAAATATTGGCATTGTAATTACAGCAAAAAATGAACAAACTATTTCCTTATGTGATTGTAGATGCTTATCAATAATGTTATCATGATATATCTAAGATTTAAAAACTGCATCACATTAGAAATAATATTCTTAGGTGGGTAAACGTAAATGAGATCATCTTGTAAGTGGTGACCACTATCTGCTGCTCAGTTGTTGCTCTATGGTAAAGTCATCTCTCTTTCTAAACACCAACACCACTGGGATTTCTCAAAAAAACTGACCAGAAAGCTGTTGTAAAGCAGCAGGCAGAAATTAGGTAGAACAACATCCACAGGTGAGCACATTCAACAAATTATCTGCAGATATTGCTGTTCTACAAATGTACTGCATCGATTTCACTATCTTCAGATATTGTGTTGTAATAAATACACTTTATTGATTTAATTATCATGCTCTATTGACATAAAGTAGTATCAAAATGTCAAATATAATATAAATGGCTAAGATAAATCTGACAAGACAGTGTGGAAATGAACAATAAAGAAAACTCAGTGAATTAAAAATAAATGGGGGATATGATTAAAAAAATGTAATCAATACAACTCACCAAGAAACACACAACCCATCGTGAAACATCACAAAAATACAGTAGCATACCAGAAAAGAAGATGAGCAAACTTATATAAGATACTGGCAGACCGTTCTGTAAAGCTTACCCTTACACTCTTCCAGTCATGTTTACACCTCTTTTTAAAACCTCTTCTAATAGAAGCTTTCTTACCAGCACCATCACCTTATATCTATGTAGTTTGTTCTCTTGTATGCTTTCTGAATAACACAGAGAAAACTTGTTTGATGAAGAATGCATAGATCCTCACACGTAGTCCATATGTTACATTGAATGCTGTAATGCAAGGCAGCAGTGACCACAATTATAATAGCAAAAAACATCAGTGATGAGTTGATGTCACTAAACATTTCATCTGTCACACAATTATTTGTCATGTGAGAAAGTATTCAATATTGTCAGATTATACTGGCTAAATAATAACTGTTTACTCTGTTTCTGTCAGATAAAATAAAATACACATCAATTACAAGAGGCAAGTAATGTACTTTGGCCATAATCTCAGAAGAGACCTGGGCACTGCCACTAGAACTATTATATTGTGGACAACACAGAGAAGACAAATTAGAAAATGACTAGAGACAGTTTAATAATGAACTATGGAGGCAGAGGTGCAAGGCATCTATCCTGTAAATGATTTATATGGATTGAGCAAAAGCTACCACAGGACAAAAAGGTCACAGATTGCTTGAGTGTTGACTATTCTAGGAACCAAGAAGAAGCTGGAGAAGGCACAAGAACCTTAATGACTGCACAACTGATATAACAAAGAGTGTGCTTGGTGACTGCCAGTAACATGTTACCAATATGTAGGGAGAGTGAGGGAAGGTGATAATAAATTACAAGGTTGTGAGAAGGGAAAGAGGGTGGGGGAGGGGTGGTATTGTATATCATTACAATAATTGGAAGTGAGGTGACTAAAATGGATGTCAGAACGGCTTGTCATAGGGAAGGACCTGTTTTGTGTGTGTTGAGTGCTATATCCACCAGACAACACGAAACATTGTTACAGGCAGTTAGTTCAGTGACAAATCAGTAACTGAATCAATGGAATCATCATCATCGAGTGCCATCTCTGCAACAAAGGTTGGCTTCCATGGAGCACCATTCTGTTCTGTCTCTTGCTTTGATGGTGCAGGTTGTCATAGGCTAACTTGTCCATCTTTTGGTGTTACTCATCCATGTTAGTCTTGGTCTGCCTCTGCCTCTTTTACCTTGTATTTTCCCCTCCAGGATTACTTTTAGTAGGCTGTTGTGTCTTTTAACATGGCCCAAAAATCGCATTTGTCTTGTTTGAATTGTATTTAGTAGTTCTCTTTTTATTTTTAGTTGTTTTAAGCCTTCATCATTTGTTTTCTTTTCTTTCCATCCAATTCTACCTATTCTTCTATATATCCACACTTCAAAGGCTTCAATTTTCTGTTCTGTTTTCTTGTTAAATGTCCATGTTTCTGCATCATATAGGAATGTTGAGAAGATATAACATTTTGCTATTCTTAGTTTCAGCCCTGGTGTTATTTGTTTTTATGTTAGTATATTTCCAGTCAATGGCATATAATCATGTAATCAACACAAAGCGATGTCTTTCAATCTTTTCAATGTCACATTTAGCAGAATGACTCCACCTACAGGGGAGATAAAGAGAGGACAACTATGTCCTGTATTATAAAAATCACTAAGGTGGTTTAGGCATTCACTTGCTTCTTCTTCTTAAAGAAATTGAGATATAAAAAGACTACAATGAATGATATACAGGTACAGTATATAAATTAGTAAAGGTTTTGCTTTACAAAATCACTTGTGAAATGTCAGTCATGTTTAAAATCAGTGCTCTTCACACATTTTTGATATAGTGCCCACTTAGTCATTTTAGTTCAAACAAAATGTCAATAACTCTCCATTTTTGGATATAAAAGCAGATATTTGTAGTTACTATGCCAGATTATTTGCCACTTCTGAAATTAGATTTGCTCTATTCATCAGAATGAAGTTTTAATAATTTGTCTTGAAATGATATATTCTTCTATATTCTAACTACAGCATATTATACATCGTTAAATTAATAAAGGAAATAAAGGAAATTTGAATGGTTCAGAACAGATGTAAAATAAAAACAAAAAAAACTGAAATGAGTGAACAAAATATGAACATTTGTGTTAGGAAAAAAACAAAAATAAAATGCAATGCAAATGTTATCATTTGTGGAACAATGTAGTTTGACATGACCATGGAGTTGTTGTAGCAGCATCTATTAGTAATTCATCATCATTATAACATGTCATTGATGATCTAATTCTCCTACAAACCATCTGACTTTTAATCATTTCAATATTTGTCCAAATAGTTTGTAAAATTAATCTCGCAGCATAACTCCAAAGGTAATCTAGATCATTTAGCAGATGAGGATATGTACCTTGATGCTTTGTTCCCCATTTAAACTTATATATCCCGAAAGCAACCTTTCTTCCCACACTTAATTACAAATGTACGCAGTCTCATGGTTATACTTTCAATAATCTTGATGCATTCTCGCACAAAATTAGAGAAATCGCCAATCAACCACTAATATCTTCAGTAAGAAAGAAAAGACGATGGTCATATGTTGGACATGTGGTGAGAAGAGATAATAACCAAATAGCAAAGCAAGCCCTCATCTGGGAAACAACAGGTAAGAGGAAGACCCAGAGAGACACTGAGAAGAACATTGATGAGAGAGGCAAGAGCAGCAGATATCGGTTCCCTCAATGAGATAGAGCTGCTTGCAAGGAACAGAGACAAATGGCGAGATTTGATAAAATATCTTTAAAAGAATTAAAAACTGCTAGAACAAAAATTCAGATAAGAGAAGGAGTGTCTTGGTCTACGCCCTATGGGCCGGCTATGGCTTGAAAGGTCAATAGATAGATATATTCTCGCACAAAAATAAATTACTGAGTTACCTCAAATATGTGCAATAATCAACTTGTATTTGTAGACAGAAGTAACTTTCATCCTAATATGTGTATGTCTTTTGCTCACCCATCCTTCTCCTTTTCCCTTAAGGAATGAAAAAGAAACTTGGCAATGTTCTCTTTGTTCAGAGTAAGGCCACACTCAGTACCACAGAGCTTATTGGCTATTTCATTGCTGTGTTCACCAGTGTGCCCTGGACAGTACACCCAGACCGTCTGTCAATTTTCTGTATCATACTTTGCGAGTCCATCACCAAAACTATGAGATTCACGTTCTGTGTAACCAACCATGTTATCACCAACAACTTATCTATAATTACTGTCCACCAGGTATAGCAAATATTTACATATAATTTGAATAGTGACTAAACAAAGCTAACACGTGCCAGGTGTAAAGTGCAGTAAAGTAACATAAAATAATATATGCTTATCTGTATTAATATACCAAACATAGTAACAATTATTCGATATTGTATTACATAATGTAGCATTCAGAATAACAATCGTGAATCCTATACCTTAGATTAATTATGTAAGTACGTATACATATAATGTAAACCATGAAATAGCAAGCAATAATCTACATACATAATGAAACATATGCAACAACTGTTGTTATGTGTAGAACAAAATGGATATCTGTCATGCTTTTGTCACATAAGGGGAATATGAATTTAGAGCCCAGACTTTTTTCTCTCATTTATAAGTCTAGTAAGTCATATTTATAAGTCTAGTAAGTCATATTTATAAGTCATGTGGCCATTCTATTCTCAAAGACAAAATGTTTGATAACCATTTTCAGAGGCCTGGTCATGTCTGTTTGAAAAATAAAATGTACTAATCTTGGGAATTGAACATAGACCACATGATGGGCAGAAGAGAGCACTAACCACATGGAGAGTTTCCTATTCATGGCAACAAAGTCCACTAACAATTTAAAATATGTAGTCCCATCACATGTCATGTTGTAAGATATGTCAAGGCTTTTAACTTCAGTCCTAAGCTATAATATTTGGAGAGATAGGAAATAATGCTCTTTCTCATTGCTTAAGCCATAATATTTGTAGGAGGCAGGGACTAATTGTCTTCCACACTGTTCTTATTATCCTCACCTCCGTAAGGTTATCATCATCATCATCGAGTGCCTTCTCCGCAATGAAAGTTGGCTACCATGGATCGCCATTCTACTCTGTTTCTTGCTTTGATGGTGCAGGCTGTCATAGATTGACTTGTCCATCTTTTGATGTTACTTGTCCATGTTAGTCTTGGTCTGCCTCTGCCTCTTTTACCTTGTATTTTCCCTTCCAATATTACTTATTTGAAGACAATTGTCTTCCACACTGTTCTTATTATCCTCACCTAAGTAAGGTACCCATTTATTTTTTATAGCTAGCTAACTGGATAGTGTCGGGGAGGATAGCTATTGAAATAGTGAGCCGCACATATTACTACTACAACTCTGTCACTTTTATTGCACATATATCAATCTTATTTGTATAATGTAATCAATGAAATAACAAGAATCAGCCAACAGAATATAACTTAAACTGCCCAAGTGCAGCAGGGTCATTAAAGTCAACACATATAACAAAAGCTGGCATTGGCCTAAAGACATATCATTGCAACTGTCATGTAATAACAACAGAAAAGGTATATATATATAAGTTAATAAACTTCTGCTCCATGATTAATAATTTAATGTCAACATATTTACTATCACATATAATAATGTCAACAAATTTTTAATAACATAATAATGTCAACTTATCACACAACAGTCTCAAACTATTCAATGCAATACAACAATGTTATATTTCTTAAAATCATATAACGATCATAAAGACTTATGAACTTATCATGATCAGAGTGTAAAAAATGAAACAAGAAATAAAGAGGACAACATTATAGAACATGTGTCAGATTATCAATTAATATCACTCTGGCTACACTTACAACAATATCAAATCAAACATAGAAAATAATATGTGAATACTTCTCATGTACTTCATTTCCAACTGTTTCTACTGGAGCAGCTCAAGTCAGAGGGGCACACAATTATGGAGAGACTGCCAGTGTGAATGTTTCTTATTGTCTAGCTGTATTGCTTACCTTAGTCAGTGTTGATCTTGATGTCTTGGTCATATCATCTTCTAGGTTGGAACCCTTCTCAGGCAATATACTCTCCATTATTGTTTTGTTTTATGTTCAAGTCTTTACAGCAGCCTTGCATGATATCTGTGCCTATTATGGTTTTTTTTTTCAAGACTATAGCATTTGATATGGCTTATATATGTCAATTTTCTTTCCTTCAATTCACCAGCCTTTTCTTTGGTTATTTTCAGTTCTCTTAAGAGATACATCTGTTGCTTCTTTTATCTATTGGGGATATTGGACAGTTTTCGCCTGGTATGATGAAAGGTCCTAGTTGGTGCACAGGTCTCAGCTTGAAGGATACAGATCTTGAGCAGCTTCGGCTTGATAAAACAGTTGGTGTTTTGATGATTTACCAGTATGGTTACTGGTTTATTCAATTAGATGATGTGAAACAATCTCCACTGTTATAGATTAGTAACACTAGATATTTAAACTGGCTGACAGTTTCCAGTTTGTTGTTTATGATCATCTATTAAGGTTTGTTAAATCTACTCTAAAAAATATTCTCATGTTATCTCTTACTGACATGAAAAACTACTTAAACATTTTCTCTAAACTCTATAAAGGCATTCAAATTAATTGACTCACTCTATGTATTAAAATTAGACACAATAAATCATGTTGTAATAAAGTATATTATAAATGTGGCTACCTTTAAACATACAATTTATCAGCACCAAAAATTATTGCAGCAAGAGGTCAAAATAAAAAACATAAAAATGAAAGTTGTTAGACAAAAGGCTGAATAAAAGATAATGGTGGACAGCTTATCTATTCTGATGTTTCCATGGCTTGTTATCAAGAAAGCACTTGTATCTTATCTGAAGTCTCTGGTTCTAGTAACTCCTCTGCAATCACACTATTCTGCTGGTCTCTCAGGGTGGTTATTAGCTTGTCTACTAGCACAGACAGCACCTTGTCAAGAGGATCCATGAACCCACGTTGAACCCACTTGGGAATTGTGACTCTGGCATGTGAAAACCCCAGCTTCTGAAGCACATAGTCAGCACCTACGGGGTCTATCTGTGTACTAGCCCAGTGGATGAGTCTGGAAGATAACAACATGCTTACAGTGTAAACCAACTTCACAATCTCTGTGTTCAAAGGAAGTTACTCAAATGAAGCTTTCAGTGTGTACTTTATACAACCTTTATATCAAATGATTTACTATTATAGTTTTCTACAATTTTGGTTTCCTGTACTTATGGTTTTCTGTGTGTATGGTTTCTCACTTACATGGTTGCCAAAGCAGATGATTATTTTGACCTCTGGTTTCCAAAGCCTATATTTTCAAACTAGCATTGGTTTCCCATATTTCCTGTACCAATGGGTTGTCGACATGTCTAACAGCATCTTTTTATTAGAGAAATCTAATCCCATGTTCATTTATATACAAATTCATATACAATATGTTATGTGTTAGACAAATAAAAAAGAAAATTTAGATTGAAATTTAAAACCATAAGGTCATGAAAAATTGTGTCTCTGAAATCTCTTTCTTTGCATTGATAAAAACTATACATGGTGAAAGAGTTAATGCTGTTAGGTCTCACATTTGTTTTAATCTACAGCTTATTTTTAATTAAGGCCGGCACTATGCCAGACCATAGTTTCATCTTTCTTCTTACAATAGAATTGTAGCAATTTATATAAGAGGCTGATGCCACTAATAACTGCAGCAGAAACATTGCTGAAAGATAACAAGAAAATAGAGACAAATCTTATTTTTGCTCTAGAACTACAAATCAGGACAACAATGAAAAGCCAGAAAGTGCTATATTTGAATAATGTCATCATAATAATAATACAGCCTTTGGCATCTTGACAGACGGTTGGTAGCAAGCAATCATAAGTCAGTAGTTTGTTAAAAAATATTTGTGTCTTATGCTGGATGCTGCTTTGCTGAACAGCTTCTCTCATGGTTGAATCTGCTAATATTGGATAGACAATATTTGTTTAGGATTACAAAAGTTTGCCATTCTTCTTACATGACCCAGTCACCTTAGTCTCTGACTCCTAAGTGTTGCCATGATGGGAGTTTGGCTTGTTGTAATACATTATAGTTGGTTACTTTGTCCTGCCATGGTGGATGGGAGTTTGACTTGTTGTAAGACATTATAGTTGGTTACTTTGTCCTGCCATTTTATTTTCATAATCTTTCGAAGGCAACGCACGTGGAAGCTGTTTAACCTATTCTCCTGCCCTGCATAGGTAATTCAACTCATAATAATACTTGTGTAGTAAAAGATTTGAAGTGCAAACAACAAACTTTGTAGGAAATTGTTACTGCTTTCTTCATGCAAGCAAAGGGCCAGCAATTTGTTACTGCTTCGGTTTCATCAATTCTCAGACTTGCATTTAGTTTGCTTAAAGGTGTACTTGTCTTTAGCAAGTTCTTTCTGGTTAGTTCTGTTCATCTTTGGCACATTCAGGTCATGTTTACAGTGCCTTTGTAACAGAGGAAGTACTTTTCTATGGTCTGAGGATTACTTTCTACATATTTTTGGGAATTAATTTGTTCTCTGTTTGACTTGAGTGACCCAGTCATCTTAAATAAAGGTCATCTTAAACAATGCTGACAGAGAAGAATGAGCATACTGAAAATGGTAACATGAAATAACTTCTCTCTGTTGATTAATGAATAGTAACATGAAATAACTTCTCTCTGTTGATTAATGAATAGTAACATGATATAACTTTTCTCTGTTGATTAATGAATAGTAACATGATATAACTTTTCTCTGTTGATTAATGAATAGTAACATGATATAACTTCTCTCTTATGATTAATGAATAGTAACATGATATAACTTCTATTTGTTGATTAATGAATAGTAACATGATATAACTTCTCTCTGTTGATTAATGAATAGTAACATGATATAACTTTTCTCTGTTGATTAATGAATAGTAACATGATATAACTTTTCTCTGTTGATTAATGAATAGTAACATGATATAACTTTTCTCTGTTGATTAATGAATAGTAACATGATATAACTTCTCTCTTATGATTAATGAATAGTAACATGATATAACTTCTCTTTGTTGATTAATGAATAGTAACATGATATAACTTTTCTCTGTTGATTAATGAATAGTAACATGATATAACTTCTCTTTGTTGATTAATGAATAGTAACATGATATAACTTCTCTTTGTTGATTAATGAATAGTAACATGATATAACTTTTCTCTGTTGATTAATGAATAGTAACATGATATAACTTTTCTCTGTTGATTAATGAATAGTAACATGAAATAACTTCTCTCTGTTGATTAATGAATAGTAACATGATATAACTTTTCTCTGTTCATATTAATGAATAGTAACATGACATAACTTCTCTCTGTTGATTAATGAATGGTAACATGATATAGCTTCTATCTGTTGATTAATGAATGGTAGCATGATATAACTTCTCTCTGTTGATTAATGAATGGTAGCATGATATAACTTCCCACTGTTTGTTGCTCAATGAATGGTAGCATGATATAACTTCCCACTGTTTGTTGCTCAATGAATGGTAGCATGATATAACTTCCCACTGTTTGTTGCTCAATGAATGGTAGCATGATATAACTTCCCACTTTTGTTGCTCAATGAATGGTAGCATGATATAACTTCTCACTGTTTGTTGCTCAATGAATGGGTAGCATGATATAACTTCCCACTGTTTGTTGCTCAATGAATGGTAGCATGATATAACTTCCCACTGTTTGTTGCTCAATGAATGGTAGCATGATTGAGTTATTATTGAGTTATTTGCGGGTCATCATCATTGCACTCCGAACATGTCCATAGGTGTTCAGATCCCCTTCTCAGCAATTCCCTCAGTGTCCAGCGACTGACGATTCCAGTTCTATGTTGGTTGATAAGTCTTCTTACATGGCCACTAAGTTTCTCATTTCTGGCTGTGCCCACCTTAACCCCCATTTCCATCATCCGAAGAAGTGACGTGGATCTGTGTTTGTCGAAGTCCTGTGCTCTTCCCACTTCTTGGAGGGCATTGATGATGTCCGCCCGATCCATTGGTTTTCCATCCCCAACGACAGCGCAGCTAGCCAACCTGTCCACTCTTTCATTTTTGTACACCCGCATGTCCAGGGGCATGACAAAGACAAAGGTGACCTTACGTATATTGGACTTCTGCAATGACTCTACCCATTGCATGCGTACAGAGCCCGCCTCCACTTTTTTTATCATGCTCATCGAATCACTTAGTATACATGTGTGGGTGTAGTCTTGTGACTCTGATCATTTTAATGCCTTGGTCACTGCCATCACCTCCATTGTCATGCTACTCGTGGTCATGACGTATGCACCACTGTCTTCATAGACTATTCTGCCTGCCGAGCGTGCTGTAAATGCTCATGCACTTCTTTGGTGTCGTCTTACAGATCCGTCTGTATAGATGACTGCATCTTTCTCATCGGTGTTATCGCAGATGAGACCGTTGACCTCAGGATTAACCACGACCGGGTTCTGTTCCCTACTTTTCCTGTCGAGTGTGACAATACATGAGAAAGTCCCCTTGAAAGACGTAGGCACCGGTATCCACTCCTCACCAACACTGATATTGGTAAGCCCACAGACCTGTTTGATGACATCTTCTGCTCGGCCCACCCATGATTTGTCTCTTTTTAGCCTGGTACCTTTCCCTGTGTTGAGCATGTGGTGCAATGGATGCTCTTTATCTGTACTAATCTTCAGGTATACTCGTGCTCTCCAGATCTTGATTCTGTAATCCATGGTTGGAAAGTCAAGAAGATACCTCATTGCTACACAGGGAGTGTGCCTTGTACATCCCAAGATAATACGCATGGCTTCATTTTGTATTTTCTCCAGCCTATCAATTTGAGTCGTACTGACAGTAAGAATTGCCAGGGCATACTCGATTAGTGCGAGGACTAATCCCTGGAACAGAAGAGTAAGTAGCCTCTGCTCGATGTTGGCAGCTGCCATGATCTTCAAGGCGGCTAATCCTTTGAAGGATTTTGTTATCACATGGTCAACGTGGTCCCAGAAACACAGGCTGCAATCAAACTTAACTCCGAGGTATGTCATCAACTTGTCCCTGGTCACCTCATCAGCTCCCATTCGTACTATGATGGTAGCATGATATAACTTCTCACTGTTTGTTGCTCAATGAATGGGTAGCATGATATAACTTCCCACTGTTTGTTGCTCAATGAATGGTAGCATGATATAACTTCCCACTGTTTGTTGCTCAATGAATGGGTAGGATGATATAACTTCCCACTGTTTGTTGCTCAATGAATGGGTAAGATGATATAACTTCTTACTGTTTGTTGCTCAATGAATGGATAGCATAATATAACTTCCCACTGTTTGTTGCTCAATGAATGGGTAGCATGATATAACTTCCCACTGTTTGTTGCTCAATGAATGGTAGCATGATATAACTTCCCACTGTTTGTTGCTCAATGAATGGGTAGCATGATATAACTTCCCACTGTTTGTTGCTCAATGAATGGGTAGCATGATATAACTTCCCACTGTTTGTTGCTCAATGAATGGGTAGCATGATATAACTTCCCACTGTTTGTTGCTCAATGAATGGGTAGCATGATATAACTTCCCACTGTTTGTTGTTCAATGAATGGGTAGGATGATATAACTTCCCACTGTTTGTTGCTCAATGAATGGGTAGCATGATATAACTTCCCACTGTTTGTTGCTCAATGAATGGTAGCATGATATAACTTCCCACTGTTTGTTGCTCAATGAATGGGTAGCATGATATAACTTCCCACTGTTTGTTGCTCAATGAATGGGTAGCATGATATAACTTCCCACTGTTTGTTGCTCAATGAATGGGTAGCATGATATAACTTCCCACTGTTTGTTGCTCAATGAATGGGTAGCATGATATAACTTCCCACTGTTTGTTGTTCAATGAATGGGTAGGATGATATAACTTCCCACTGTTTGTTGCTCAATGAATGGGTAGCATGATATAACTTCCCACTGTTTGTTGCTCAATGAATGAGTAGCATGATATAACTTCCCACTGTTTGTTGCTCAATGAATGGGTAGCATGATATAACTTCCCACTGTTTGTTGCTCAATGAATGGGTAGCATGATATAACTTCCCACTGTTTGTTGCTCAATGAATGGGTAGCATGATATAACTTCCCACTGTTTGTTGCTCAATGAATGGGTAGGATGATATAACTTTCCACTGTTTGTTGCTCAATGAATGGGTAGCATGATATAACTTCCCACTGTTTGTTGCTCAATGAATGGTTAGCATGATATAACTTTCCACTGTTTGTTGCTCAATGAATGGGTAGCATGATATAACTTCCCACTGTTTGTTGCTCAATGAATGGCTAGGATGATATAACTTCTCACTGTTTGTTGCTCAATGAATGGGTAGGATGATATAACTTCTTACTGTTTGTTGCTCAATGAATGGGTAGGATGATATAACTTCTCACTGTTTGTTGCTCAATGAATGGGTAGGATGATATAACTTCCCACTGTTTGTTGCTCAATGAATGGGTAGGATGATATAACCTCTTACTGTTTGTTGCTCAATGAATGGGTAGGATGATATAACTTCTCACTGTTTGTTGCTCAATGAATGGGTAGGATGATATAACTTCTTACTGTTTGTTGCTCAATGAATGGGTAGCATGATATAACTTCCCACTGTTTGTTGCTCAATGAATGGGTAGGATGATATAACTTCTCACTGTTTGTTGCTCAATGAATGGGTAGGATGATATAACTTCTTACTGTTTGTTGCTCAATGAATGGGTAGGATGATATAACTTCTCACTGTTTATTGCTCAATGAATGGGTAGTATGATATAACTTCCCACTGTTTGTTGCTCAATGAATGGGTAGCATGATATAACTTCTTACTGTTTGTTGCTCAATGAATGGGTAGGATGATATAACTTCTCACTGTTTGTTGCTCAATGAATAGGTAGGATGATATAACTTCCCACTGTTTGTTGCTCAATGAATGGGTAGGATGATATAACTTCCCACTGTTTGTTGCTCAATGAATAGGTAGGATGATATAACTTCCCACTGTTTGTTGCTCAATGAATAGGTAGGATGATATAACTTCTCACTGTTTGTTGCTCAATGAATAGGTAGGATGATATAACTTCCCACTGTTTGTTGCTCAATGAATGGGTAGCATGATATAACTTCTCACTGTTTGTTGCTCAATGAATAGGTAGGATGATATAACTTCCCACTGTTTGTTGCTCAATGAATGGGTAAGATGATATAACTTCCCACTGTTTGTTGCTCAATGAATAGGTAGGATGATATAACTTCCCACTGTTTGTTGCTCAATGAATAGGTAGGATGATATAACTTCTCACTGTTTGTTGCTCAATGAATGGGTAGGATGATATAACTTTCCACTGTTTGTTGCTCAATGAATGGGTAGGATGATATAACTTTCCACTGTTTGTTGCTCAATGAATGGGTAGCATGATATAACTTCTCACTGTTTGTTGCTCAATGAATAGGTAGGATGATATAACTTCCCACTGTTTGTTGCTCAATGAATGGGTAAGATGATATAACTTCCCACTGTTTGTTGCTCAATGAATAGGTAGGATGATATAACTTCCCACTGTTTGTTGCTCAATGAATGGGTAAGATGATATAACTTTCCACTGTTTGTTGCTCAATGAATGGGTAGGATGATATAACTTTCCACTGTTTGTTGCTCAATGAATGGGTAGGATGATATAACTTTCCACTGTTTGTTGCTCAATGAATGGGTAGGATGATATAACTTTCCACTGTTTGTTGCTCAATGAATGGGTAGGATGATATAACTTCCCACTGTTTGTTGCTCAATGAATGGGTAGCATGATATAACTTTCCACTGTTTGTTGCTCAATGAATGGGTAAGATGATATAACTTTCCACTGTTTGTTGCTCAATGAATGGGTAGCATGATATAACTTCCCACTGTTTGTTGCTCAATGAATGGGTAGCATGATATAACTTTCCACTGTTTGTTGCTCAATGAATGGGTAAGATGATATAACTTTCCACTGTTTGTTGCTCAATGAATGGGTAGGATGATATAACTTTCCACTGTTTGTTGCTCAATGAATAGGTAGGATGATATAACTTTCCACTGTTTGTTGCTCAATGAATAGGTAGGATGATATAACTTTCCACTGTTTGTTGCTCAATGAATGGGTAAGATGATATAACTTCCCACTGTTTGTTGCTCAATGAATGGGTAAGATGATATAACTTTCCACTGTTTGTTGCTCAATGAATGGGTAAGATGATATAACTTCCCACTGTTTGTTGCTCAATGAATGGGTAAGATGATATAACTTTCCACTGTTTGTTGCTCAATGAATGGGTAAGATGATATAACTTCCCACTGTTTGTTGCTCAATGAATGGGTAAGATGATATAACTTTCCACTGTTTGTTGCTCAATGAATGGGTAGGATGATATAACTTTCCACTGTTTGTTGCTCAATGAATGGGTAAGATGATATAACTTTCCACTGTTTGTTGCTCAATGAATGGGTAGGATGATATAACTTTCCACTGTTTGTTGCTCAATGAATGGGTAAGATGATATAACTTCCCACTGTTTGTTGCTCAATGAATGGGTAGGATGATATAACTTCTTACTGTTTGTTGCTCAATGAATGGGTAAGATGATATAACTTCTTACTGTTTGTTGCTCAATGAATGGGTAAGATGATATAACTTCCCACTGTTTGTTGCTCAATGAATGGGTAAGATGATATAACTTCTTACTGTTTGTTGCTCAATGAATGGGTAAGATGATATAACTTCTTACTGTTTGTTGCTCAATGAATGGGTAAGATGATATAACTTCCCACTGTTTGTTGCTCAATGAATGGGTAAGATGATATAACTTCCCACTGTTTGTTGCTCAATGAATGGGTAGGATGATATAACTTCTTACTGTTTGTTGCTCAATGAATGGGTAAGATGATATAACTTCTTACTGTTTGTTGCTCAATGAATGGGTAAGATGATATAACTTCTCACTGTTTGTTGCTCAATGAATGGGTAAGATGATATAACTTCTTACTGTTTGTTGCTCAATGAATGGGTAAGATGATATAACTTCTTACTGTTTGTTGCTCAATGAATGGGTAAGATGATATAACTTCTCACTGTTTGTTGCTCAATGAATGGGTAAGATGATATAACTTCTTACTGTTTGTTGCTCAATGAATGGGTAAGATGATATAACTTCTTACTGTTTGTTGCTCAATGAATGGGTAAGATGATATAACTTCTCACTGTTTGTTGCTCAATGAATGGGTAAGATGATATAACTTCTTACTGTTTGTTGCTCAATGAATGGGTAAGATGATATAACTTCTTACTGTTTGTTGCTCAATGAATGGGTAGGATGATATAACTTCTCACTGTTTGTTGCTCAATGAATGGGTAGGATGATATAACTTTCCACTGTTTGTTGCTCAATGAATGGGTAAGATGATATAACTTCTCACTGTTTGTTGCTCAATGAATGGGTAGGATGATATAACTTTCCACTGTTTGTTGCTCAATGAATGGGTAAGATGATATAACTTTCCACTGTTTGTTGCTCAATGAATGGGTAGGATGATATAACTTCCCACTGTTTGTTGCTCAATGAATGGGTAGGATGATATAACTTCTTACTGTTTGTTGCTCAATGAATGGGTAGGATGATATAACTTCCCACTGTTTGTTGCTCAATGAATGGGTAGGATGATATAACTTCTTACTGTTTGTTGCTCAATGAATGGGTAGGATGATATAACTTCCCACTGTTTGTTGCTCAATGAATGGGTAGGATGATATAACTTCTTACTGTTTGTTGCTCAATGAATGGGTAGGATGATATAACTTCTTACTGTTTGTTGCTCAATGAATGGGTAGGATGATATAACTTCTTACTGTTTGTTGCTCAATGAATGGGTAGGATGATATAACTTCTTACTGTTTGTTGCTCAATGAATGGGTAGGATGATATAACTTCTTACTGTTTGTTATATGTAAGCAAGGGTTCTTCTTACACTAAGTAGCATTCAGGGAGAAAGTGGTTTTAGTACCCATATGTTTCTAAGACCATCCACAAAAGTATGTGAATGGCTTTACACTCTGCCACAGAAAATCTTAGAGGCCCATTTTCAAAGGCTGTGTGAACACTGGGGCTGTGTTGGTCCCACAAAAAATTCACCAAATTTGTAAATTAAACCCAGATCCTTATGATCAGTAGATGAGTGCAATAGCCACCCTGCAGTTTCCATTATTGCAGGAGTGCCCAAAATCTACAAATCATGTCATTTGTGCAATAAAGCTCTGATAAATTATGTATCATCTAACTATAAATTTGATGACAATAAAGGAGCTCAGAAAGTGATCATAAAAGAAATTATCTAGCTCAACTTACAACAAGCATAGCTCAAAAACAGACCAAGAGATAATTGAGTCATACAGTTTAGTATAGCTAAATCACCAAAGAAATCCTGACACACAGGATATAAAACTGTAGCTGCCCATAGCACTTCATGGCATAAGTGGAAAGAGTAAGGCAAAACCAAAAAAAAACAGCGTAGCATCATCACAACAAAAGAGAACAAGTCATTATGTCTATAATCTATACTGGTGATAAAAAAGATAATGTAACATTTTAATATTTGTTATTCAGAGAAAAAGACTATTCTGCATGTGCTACAGTTAAACCCCTTTTAGAGGAGATAGACACAAACATAAATATCATGTGGGGCCATGAGTAAAGCTGGAAAACATTGAACAAATAAAGGCAAAATTACATTGGGGACCTAAAATTATAGGGAAACAAAACAAAATATCATTTTCAGCCATAAACCTTATCAGAAACAGGACAAAAAATAAACATTTTGGTATGCTCCTTGTTAATCATGAAGAATAACGCCTGGAAGTGGTAGAAGTTGCCAGGACCTAAGATCATCCTGATAATTTGCCATATAGAGCAGATTGGAAATTAGTGACCGAAATGGGCAGAAAATGGTAAAGAGATGCAAGAAAAAAATGTGTAGTAAAAAAAAAATATACAGAGAGAGATGAAAGAATAACCACTAATAAAGGATAAAAGTAAGGGTAGAGACAAATAATAATAAATTAATATTATTATAGAGGGAAACTTCCGAGGCGATAATCAGCGAATCAATTCAGAGGAAGAAGTATGCTTACAGCACTCGGAAAATTTGACAAATAATCAACAACAGAAAAAAATATGGACCAAAGCAGGATCGAACCCGTACTCAGTGACACAGCGCCTTTCCACGAAAAGCCAAACGCTAGGGAACACTGCCGCTCAGCTAGTGGGGAGGGGGTATAAAATGAAAATAATAATATTGTTAATGGTAATGAAAATAAACATAAATACATATGAAAGAGGGATTGATGAAGAAACAGGAGTTTATGACAGAAAAGATTGAAAAGATTAAACCCTTTAAAAGTAAAGGTATCCAATTTGGGGGAAAAAAAGGGGTGGATGGTTGGTGAATAAAAAAGAGAAGAGAATGGATGTAGAAGAAAAATAATAGAGGAAATGATAATGAAAATAAATATATTTTTAAAAAAAGGGATTAATTATAGAGACAATTGGTTCTGAAAGAAAGAGGTGAAAGGAATTAATATCTTTCTGATGAAAAATTGGAGTAACAGGAAACAACATCAGAGACTTGAATGTCACCAGAGTGTAGATGGCCCGGGGAGTTGAAGGTTGGAAACCAAGGTACCAGAGTTATGGGAGATGTTATAGAGGTGTCTCCCTACAGATTGATGTACCAGCATGTAGCTTCAGCTTCATTTTTTGCAATTGAAAAGAAGCAACAATTGAAAAATACAGCTGACAGTTACTTCAGAAGAGCGTATCCTATTGTCATTTTTTATTGAAAGAGCCAGTTTTGATCAACAATTCAACATGCTAATTAATTCTAAGATATCAGTGTGACTGTAGCATTAATAAATGACTGCTGAACATGTCAGAAATATCCCAAGTACTATTCAAGAATATTGAGATTTATTCATTGTCTCTGGCTACTTACTTCAATGATATTTGAACTTAAATATTCATAAATTATATTAATGTAGTTTTTTTTTTTTTTGGCTGAACAAATGAGAAATGTAACAGTTTCAATTCCTGTAGCTGTAATACAAGTAAATAATGAAATGTTTGTGTATATCTAATTTCAAATGGTGCAAAACTATGTTGAATTTTGAGTCTGTACATGTAATCCCTCTTTTGCACATATATATATATATATATATATATATATATATATATATATATATATATATGTATACTGTGTCTGTCTGTGCTCCATTGTTACCTCAAAGTTGGCTCCAGCTGCCATGTCTTGCACTCAAAACTCCTGTAGTCATGTTTCAGAGCTGAGGTTGGGTCTGAGAGTTTGCTGCTGTCTGACTTGCCCACTTTGGTTGCTGAAGCCCGAGCACCAGAACCTTAAAAGTGAACAGCCCAAATTAAACAACTTGAATTTTAGTCAAACAACAGGTATTTTGTTGGAAACTGGTTAAGGTTAGATTTGCTTTCCGGGACTAAAGTAATAAAAAAAAAAAAAAGTCATGCTCATATACACACAAAATTCAAGAATTTGTAAGCAAATAAGTACACATACATGAGCATGCACACACACACACAATATGTCATAGTGAAGAAGCGAAGACACATTAAAGTTACAGGTTGATGTGGAATGTAAACCAATAAGGATCACACACAAGACAGAGTCAACACATTTAGATATACTCACCTCTATCCTTCTCCCTGATGTAGGAAGATACAAGGTCATGCAAGAAGAGGATAACTTCAGCATCCATGGCCACATAGATGTGGTCATAGAACTCTGCTACAAAGCTGCACTCTACCACTGGTCTAGGTCCTAGCAAATCACAGAACAAGTTCAAAGTTTTTTGCTGAATGCAGCATCCAAACAAATGATCAAACACTAAATTAGAAAATGTTTTTGTTCACATCATAATGTATCTTTAAAATCAACAAACATTATCTATGACTGTGTCTTGGATGAATGATATATTTCCAAAGACAAAATGATAGCCTATAATTGTTCATTTGTTTTCTTTTTTTCACACTCTAGCACGACTTTCACTAAATCTTGATCAAAAGACTTCATTGTGGTTACTATTAAAGCTTGATCTACTTGCTGATGTGCATTTATTTCTTCGACACCCTGTACTGTACAAACAAATTTACTGCCCTATATCCCTTTTGATGAGGTGAAGTGACTAGTATTTATAAGGAAAATAAACATTACTATTCAGTGACAACAATACCTTATATTTAACTTATAAACAAAAATGGATATATTTATATAGAACTATTAACCAAAGTGTCATAGTGCAAACCTACAACAGAGAGAGAGAGAGAGAAAACCAGTGACTGATTTCTCTGAAAAAAACATGTCCACCCTACAACTTGTGAGTTTCTGGGAGCATTCAATGGATGCAGTTATTCTCTATAAAACTGACACAGCATGACATTAATGCTATGCTTATCAATCACAAGTCAGTCCTATTACTGTAACTTACCATGAGGCCCCCCCCCCCCTTCCCCACAGCTCGTGGCTGTTAAACTCTGTATTATAGCACAAAATCATCATGGTAGCACATCTGACCCTAAAATTGATCATCATCATTGTTTAGCTTGCCCCTGTTGGAACTTGATTCCCATGAGAGCTATTTGTTCTCTAATCTGTGAGCAGGGTTTCTTTCTGGGCTTAGCTGGCCAGAACACTCTCCACCCCATGGTGGAAAATTATAAAAATCTAATAATTAAATTTGTATGAATCATTATAAAACAATCATATCTATTGCTGTAAGATTATGAGAATTATAACTATGTAAATGAAGAAAATTAATATTATAGGAAGCTTTTAGTATTCTTTAATAAATCGTAAATCAAAGATGTGACAAATAGCTGAAAGATGTGACAAATAGCTGAGGCAGGTTTGTCAACACATAGATAATTTAAATGCCCCCCCCCCCCCCCAATATTCCCCAAGCGATTTTTTTCTGAAAGAAACACTGTCCAGAGTTATTAAATTATTTGCGGGTCATCATCATTGCACTCCGAACATGTCCATAGGTACTCAGATCCCCTCCTCAGCAATTCCCTCAGTGTCCAGCGACTGACGACTCCAGTTCTGTGTTGGTTGATTAATCTTCTTACACTTACACGCCCACTAAGTTTCTCATTTCTGGCTGTGCCCATCTTAACTCCCATCACTTTCATACGAAGGAGTGACGTGGACTCATGGTTGTCCAAAGTCTGCAGGCATAACCAGATTGTCTGTGAAATCTTGCATCCATATTATTTTTTTTTTCCTTTCTCACTTTAACCTGGTACCATGCCCTCCATAATGATTTTCTCAAGGCCAATAGTAATTTACATGACCAAAATATTTTATTTTCCTTGTTTTCATAAGATTTAACTTCCATTAACTCAAATTCTCAGACTCTACGAATGTAAAGCTGATAACAGATTTAAAATTGCCACCTTTTGCTGATTATGTTCCACAACTCCCCAACAAGGTGCCAGAACTAGAACTTATACTCACCATTCTCTTCAGGAGGCATCTCGTCCTGGAAATGGGAGGTTTTAAGGTTCATATACATTGATGGGAAAGCAAAAATGACCTCTGTGTCATGGCTGTAGTATGTTGCTTTCATCTTGCTGAATTTATGACTGGTTTCTTCCTCTGTCTTCTCACCATGAAACTCTGTGACAACTGCAACAAGTAGTTAACAGCTGTAGTTTATATCTAGACACAACAGCAACCATACCCCCAACCACAATAAATATAGGAAGCCAAACTGTCACAGGGTTAATTCTGACCCACAAGCTTCTGGAACCAGCTCCTGTGGAGAGCTACAATGGTTCCTTTACTTTCTAGCTCCTGCAGAATATGCTTGTCCTTCCTAATAAGTAAAGTTATACTAGATTTCAGCATTGAATTCATAGAAGATATACAGGGGGTATGTTACATAAGAAAACCTATTGTGTTTAATGATTATCACTTAAATGATAACAGATAAAATACTAACTCTTCTGAGACTCAAAGAAAAGACCAAATCCAGAATGAGTAAGAGTGGACAAATAAAAAGAACAGATAAAAACTAAAGGAGCCAACAATATGTACATTTTCTTATCATTTGCTGAAGGAAACAGATTTTTTTTTATAGTTCTTTTAAGTGTAAAAGTAAAGTATGAGACTTGAATCTCTGCATCGATTTTGATGTGAGTTTTCACCCATATGTGCTCGGCCGCCTATCCAGAAGTGTTTGAAGACTTCTGGATAGTGTTGCTTCAAGCATTAAAACTCATGATGTGAGGTGGCATTCCTCACATTCCCAGAGTACTGGTGGTCATTTCTGCCAGCAGCTCGGTCGACTGTGGGGGTAATTTTTTTCCACATACAAGTACAACTCACACTGCTTCCAGTGGGAATCGAACATGGGTTGTCCGAACATCAGCAGCATGGCATTAAGTGTGACTATGCCAACTAACTTAATTAAAACTTCAAGGCACAAAGACTAGTACCAATCATCATCATCATTCAGTGATGTCTCCGCAATGAAATTTGGCCATTATGGAATGCATTCTGCACTGTCTCTTGCTTTGATAGTGCAGGTTGTCATAGACTTACATGTCCATCTTTTGAGGTTACTTGTCCATGTTAGTCTTGGTCTGCCTCTTTTACTTTGTATTTTACATATTCACCGATTTTTCTTCTGACATAATTTAGAATTTCTCTCCCTTGTTTTCTTTGGGATAGTATTTGATGAGGCTCCAATCTCTTTCCCGGTAGCCAGCCATATTTGTCTTTCGTGTGATGAATACGTCTCTTGTGTATCACACACTCTGCTGTTTTCGCTTTCTGAGCATTGATCATTTCTGATTCTCCCACCCCATTTACCGTCACAAACTTTGTACATTCAGGATGGACATTTCTGGTAGGTGCCATTGTTGTCAAAATAGATGTTTGCCTGTCAAACTGTGAACACACATTGGTCTATTGATGATAGGTTACACATGTTGACACAAGAAGAATAAATAACATTCCACTGAAATATCGATAAAGTTCAGAGTTCATCTACTCTTCAGAAGTAAACTACAATGGGGAGTGGCAGCACATTATTTCACAACTAGACAGTCATGCAAATCATTTAAACACGTCAGCAAGAGCTGAGTCAGAAAAATTATCTACATGTAGCCACCATGATACCTCCTCTAACCTTGTACCAATAAAGAAAAGAAAATTAACTTGTACCTTACAAAGTGAACATCAAAAATGGATTCACATAACTTATAATTCACATAACTATTACAAACTTCACAACTCAATGATAGCCCTCCAACCTTTGTTATCTTTTCAAATTATTTGTTTTAAATTCTTGAGTGATGAACACACCAAAATTAGATATATTAGTTATTCTGGTTAGAAATGTTATTTTAACCGTTTGGCTGCTAATGCACCAATTTCCACTATATTATTATCCTCTTCTGTTTTTCAGGTTCCATGATGAAATTAGGTCATTGGATTTTGATGATTATGTGGAAAGTGAATTAGAATTAGGTTTTATCAAATTTAGAGGTGATAGTTTTATAGTGGTTCGATTTCATTTGATAGAGATTCAGCGTACTTTTTCAAGTTTTTAAAAAATATTTGGTCAGTGCCCTTTTTTTCCACACATGTGGTTTTTTTTTCATTCTACTAACTGTATGCTTAGTAGTAGCCTCCGTCAGTCATAGTTAACTATGGATTTTTCAGCGCCCCTAGAAATGTTATTTTTTCTTTTTCTTTCCTTTCACAGTGTATTCTCTTTTTCTATGAATCTGCCTGCTTCTTGTTTGAGTTAGAGCTTTAGAGTATGTTTCCAGAGATTGAGGTTTGCATCTATTTCTTCCCAGGATGCAGGGTTTATGTTCAGAGTCTTCATGTCACATTTACACACATCTACAAATTGAAGTTTTGGGCGCCCCTAGTCCTTTTGCCATCTGCCAGTTATCCATAGAGTATATCTTTTGGTATGCAGCCATCTTTCATACGGTGTTTGTGGCCAAGCCAGCATGACCAACGTTGTTTGATCAGCATTTAGATGTTCGGGAGGCTTGTGCGAGACATGACTCATAACTGTATGCTTAATTGTAAACATAATAATAAGAAAACTTATAAACTTATAAATAAAACTTAATGAGGTTTGGTTGTTATGAAATTTAATGCAATTCTCATTGTAAATTAATTTTTAAAATTTATTATGTTCAACCATTATTTTTACTAGCTCTTCAAAGTTAGTATGTTATATTTTATTATATCATCAAGGGTAGTTATACCTCCTAGTTTAGCAATGAAAGATATAAAAACAAAAATGAACATATGAATAGGAAATTGTAACTGGCATATAAAAGTATAATAAACTTAGTAACACATACATTTGATGATACACTTAGATTAACCCTTAATTACAATACCTATCTGTAACTCTTCCATTTATGATACCATAGTAAAAATTACTACCACTCAAATGTAACATTAGGTGCTCTAAAAATTTAATTTTTCTGAACTTTTGAAACAGTCGTGTGTTAACACAAGGCAAAAGATGGGGACTCAAAATTCCTGGCTTGGGTTGAATTTAATGACGTAAGTTTCACCTCATGGACTGGAGGTGTTACAATGTCTATCAGCACGGTTGTCGTAAGTCCATCAGTATGTTTGACTACCTCATGCATAGCGCTATTTGCTGTGTCTCTCAAGTCACAAAGGGTTTTTTTTTATTTCTGCCGATGAATAAGAAATTTCTCTCTCTGATGAACACACAAAACCTCCACAATAGATGGATGAAGTTAGATTAGATATTAAATGAACACACAAAACCTCCACAATAGATGGATGAAGTTAGATTAGATTTCATTTAAGAACACAAAACCTCCATCATAGAAGGATGAACTAAGATTAGGTGCCAAATGAATACAAAAATCTTTATAATACAGTCGAACCTGGTCTTAGGACCACCTGTTTAAAGCGTTTCCCTGGTTATAGGACCGGGTCTACAATTTCCCCGAGTTTTTTACTATATGCTAACACTGATTACGGCGCTCACCGTATGACGCGACCAGAGACCAGGCTAATTAACCGCCGCCAATGTTATTTATCCCGTTTACGACACGCGGGTAATAGACCGAGATAACGATACACTGACCAGCCAGTCCTCCGTCTCGCTGGGAGCCATAAACGATCGACACAGGTGTCTACAGGTGTAGAAGTTTTCCCGTATTTAGTGAGTCCCAGATTACAGTGGGACGTGTTACGTTTATCAGTCAATACTGGTGTGAGAAACACGGCAGACGCAGATCTATGAATCGTGAAGTGACATCACTTCGCGGTTCCGTCTAGACCAGAGTAGACCATTGCGTGGCCCGTATAAATTACAGGAATTAACTAAAGAATTAGTCATTGCCCGCTTAGAGTGTATTCACGTACATGTACAGTATCTCAGTGAATTATTTTTGTGGATTTTAAAAGTGTTACACAATATAGGAAATGGCCAGTGTCAAAAGTGTAAAACCAAAAGCATTAACGCTGGAAGAACGAATATCAGTGATTCGACAAAATCAGCAAGGAAAAAGTTCGCGATTATTGGCAGAACAGTTTGGAGTGGGAAAGACACAGATTTTACGTACGTTAAAGAGAAAAGCCGAGTATATGAATGACTTTGAAAATAATGCACCAAGTATGAAAAGAAGGAATAGCAGGAAAACGGGAAATGAAGACATAAATACACTTTGTTGGAAATGGTGTCAATCAGCACTTGCACGAAAAATTCCGTTATCTGGGCCGATGATCAAAGAACGAGCTTTACAGTTTGCAAAAGAATTGGAAAACTCAGTCTTTAAAGCATCGAACGGCTGGTTAGAGGCCTTCATTAAAAGACACAATCTTGTGTTTGGTAAGCAATGTGGCGAAGTCGGTGATTCAGATATGAGTGCTGCGGCTGACTGGACTTCTAAATTATCCGAGATATGCTATGGTTACGCTGCTCAAGACATTTTTAATTTAGATGAAACCGGGTTATTTTTCAAAGCGACTACGGACAAAACATTTTTTGTCAAAGGAGAAAAATGCGCTGGGGGTAAAAAAAGCAAAGAGCGAATAACAGTGATGCTATGCACTAACATGTTGGGGGAACGAGAACCGGCTTTAGTGATTGGGAAAGCAGCTAACCCTAGGATTTTTAAAAACATCAACATAAACACACTGCCAGTGATTTACAGAAACAACAAAAAGGCATGGATGACTGCAGCTATATTTGAAGATTGGCTGAAAAGTTTTGACCGTAAGATGCAGAAAAAAAAGCGCCACATTATTTTATTTGTTGACAACGCTACCTGTCATCCCAAGATCGAACTACAGAATGTTAAGCTGCAGTTTCTGCCACCCAACACAACTGCATTAGTTCAACCCCTAGACCAGGGTGTCATTCAGACATTTAAATTAAAGTTTAGACAAAAACAGCTTCTACATCTTATCACAGTCATGGAATCAAACAAGGATGCTTCCGGAACCGAACTCATGAAACAGGTCAATTTACTGGACGTAGTCTACTGGATTGCTGCAGCATGGAAAGAAGTGGACAACTCAACCATCCTTAAGTGTTTCTGTAAAGCAGGTTTTCATTGTCCTGCTGAAACACACGCATATTCTCTGACGCACATGGAATCTGCATCAAAGACCGACGTGCAAATTGTTTCTACTGCAATTTCTACTGCTTTGGATAACCTTTCAAAAGAATTGTTTGGATACCAATTGACAGACATCTCCATGATTGATTCAGGGCTCCAAACTTGCAACACAATAGAAACAAACTGGGATCTTCCTGCCACTGCAATTTTAGCTGCTGAGGATGTGAATAGTGAATCAGACAACGAACAAGATTCTACTGACATTGAGAAAACATACACTATCGCAGATGCACATAATGCTGTGGAGCTTCTGCGCACCTATTCAATAACAAACGGGAGATCTGACATACTAGACGTTATCATGGACTTGAGAGAAAAATTGAACTTATCGTTTATTTCATCTGTCAAACAACAGACTACCATATTGGATTTTTTTTCAAGTCAAAAGTGATACATGTACAGTATAAGTGGAATCTGTGTATGTGTGTTTTATTTTTGTGTGTTTAACTATCGTGTTTTATGAAAAGTGTCCAACCAGTGGCTATTGTAGACCGACATGTGCACTATGTTCTACTCATGGATTACGCTGATTTGCAGGTTAGTTTTCATAGTGCTTAGGATAAAATTTTTTTTATCGCTCTATTTATTATGTGAAACCTGTGAGGCAGGACCACCTGTCCTATGGGACCAGTTTTTGAAAGTCCCGTGAATGGTCGCCTTAGACAGGTTCGACTGTAGATGGATGAACTAAAAACCAATCAAATAAATGACAGGGTCTGAGAGGTGACTCAGAAATGCAAAAATGGCCACAATAAACTAAAAATTCCCATAGGAAAGTGCTGCACCTACCAAATTATCAAAACCACTATGAGATTATTTCTTACTTTTGGGATCTGTTGCTGATGATGTCATGGCATAAGTGAACCACTCATCCACTGTGGTGAAGTTGGGAGGCATGTGCTGTGTGCGAGAGATCTTGCAGATGGTGGCCATGTGGTTGTGGATTGCCTGTTGGGATGTGACACCTGTGGATTCCTTTCCCTGCTGGCCAACAATAAACTGAAGGTCTTGGACTATATGTACTACAGATGGGATGGATATATCAATATAGCACTGAAAAATAACTACAAAGTTTTGTGTACAATAAAAAATTATAGCAAATTCTAAGTTCATTTTTGGGCATTTCCATGCAATTTATCTTATTATGTTTGCTTATAAAATGCAACTTAATTATGTTAAGCTTGTAAAACAAAGTTTGTAATGTATTCCCTGTATGCCTTAATGTATGATAGGGTTCCTTATTTTTTTTTTCTTGTCATTGCTGATTGTGAACACAAACAAATTTATCATAATAGTTTTTGCTAGTCTCTATTTGTGTAAACAAAGACTACAAGCAAAAACATTCATACAGATCACTCTGTAAGCTCAACATGTTCTTGAGAAGTAGTGTTTCCAAAATGTTGAAATCAGCAAAATGGTTGATAGCAAGTGATAACTTTTCAGTAATTTCCTAATTTATTAATCTATTTTGATGGATGCTGATTAACTAAACAGCTTCTCTCATAGCTGAATCAGTAAATATTGGATGGATAGATTTGATCGCAGAATGTGAGACATACATTTTTGGTGTCTAGTCTCATTTCCTTTCTCTTGTAATTTCTATTTTCTGATTTTAATATGTCTTCATCAAATGTTACTGTTTGTTTCCTATTATTATTCTTTAGGTCATTAAGATTCTCCCTATATCTTTCACTGGTAGAAAATTCTCTCTGGGGATCCCTGCAAACATCCTAATATTACAGCAATGATATGCAGAGTGGTTTCTTTCCTGTCCTTAAGTTTTCTATACAATAATTGTTGGGGAATGCAGTGAAACAATAAATACCACAAAAATACAAAAGTTTATTTATAAGTACAATAGCAAATTATAGTTAATGTTTCACTAGATCTCAATTATAACAATCAATGTATTAAAGAGTGAACAGAAAATGATCACATTAAATAAGACACAGAACAAAATAGAAAAATATATGCGGGGAGAGTTAATAAAATAAAGCTCACCTCCTTCTGGAATTTTCTGAGCTTCTGTAGAGAAGTAGATGTATGGATCTTTGATGTTGAATAGGGCCCAGTATTTTGCTCGGAAGTTAACTCCATGGAATGAAGCTAACATAAGGCCTTCTCCTTCCAAGGTCATAGTACCCCCAAGAACCATACCCTGCTGAGGTAGCACTGATGGCAACATGGAGAACTGATATCCAATTAGATGTTCTAGAGCTTCCTGCCAGTGACGATGGTGACGGAGCTCATCCATAACAGCTGAGATTGACAGAATTGATAAGAAAAAAATAGAATGCAAAGATTTAAAAAAACTCTGAGGGTGTGAGAGAATACATTAAGAGTTAAATATAATTACCATGACTTATAAATTGTTACAATCACAAATATAAACTCGCCAGCTTCATTGGTCATAGCTAGTAATGTTAATTAACTGCTCACTTCTACTGTTGTGAAGCCCTAGGTTAACTTTCACTTACTGCTGCAATGTGAAATTAATATCATTTCGTCCTTTCTATTTTTTATTTTTAATGGAAGAAATTGATCAAATCTGAAAATTAATAATCATCATTTATATAAAGACAAGATGAGTAATGAAATAACAATGCTGAGGCTGCAGAAATGTGAATAATTCAAGAGCACCATGAATAAAGAGAAATAACTGATGACATGTGACTTTGATAACACCAGATCTACTGTTATTATTATACACACCCTTCTTCAGGTATATCCCTAGACCGGCCGTACGCTAATTTTACGGTCTGCTGTTTGATGTGCGACGGGGATAATCTGACGACTAACTGTATGTCTTTATGTTCAGAATTGGAGTCAACAACGATGGCCTAACATCATCAAGCGCTATACATTTTTAAAAATATGATGATCATCATTTTCAAGAGGACATGAACTTCTGGTATATGGTGGATAGGTGCCGGGACCAATTGAAGGCTATGCATGAAAAGTGTTCCTTGTTGCAGTTTCCTCATATTCCAAGTCCAGCTTGTTGCAGGAGCTACTGAGTTAAGTGCTCTGTGCACACCGTGAGCTGTGTGTCTCATCCGTTTTGATCATGTTTCGATATTTCAATTGTTTACGATGAATGATGATATCGTATGACAGGGAACAATTGGCTGTGTTCACTTTCTGCGCAGTTTCACCTTATGTCTTTTGGCGTGTGCTGAGACTGCTACGATGGGGACTACAGTTACCTTTCTTTGGGAGATGAGATGTTAATTCAGATAATTACGCTGGCACGGGCTGTTGAGCAATTATGGATTTTAATTTGTTTGCAGTGTTTACAGTGGCCTTCCATAACCAAATAACCCTTCTTCAGCTGGTTAGAGGAGCTAAGCAGCCTAAATGTAATGGTTCTTCTCATGTTTTAACTAGCCACAGTTTGCATAAGAGAGAGATTGGGTATTAAATTAATTCTGAACAAAGGCAACAAATGAAATGGTTGGATCCTCTGGAAAGAATGTCAAGAAATTCTATACCATACAAAACATATATATAGAGGAGATAGAAAAAGAGACCACAACAGACCTATAAAGTAAGATGGATTGACAACTTATGACAAATGCTACATCATCAAATGGCAATGATTAAGGGTGCCAAAAGGGCAAGAAATACAACTTTTTATCTGCCTTGACACCCAAAGGGGTATAAGAAAAAGTAGAGATTGGAGATAAGATTGGAGATTGGAGATAGGAGATTAGATAGGAGATAGGAGAGATGGATGGATGGATGGATGGATGGATGGATGGATGGATGGATGGGTGGGTGGGTGGATGGATGGATGGATGGATGGGTGGGTGGATGGATGGATGGATGGGTGGGTGGGTGGGTGGATGGATGGATGGGTGGGTGGGTGGGTGGGTGGGTGGGTGGGTGGGTGGGTGGGTGGCGGGCGGGCGGACGGACGGATGGATGGATGGATGGGTGGGTGGGTGGGCGGGCGGATGGATGGATGGAGGAGAGAGAGAGAGAGAGAGAGAGAGAGAGAGAGAGAGAGAGAGAGAGAGAGAGAGAGAGAGAGAGAGAGAGAGAGAGAGAGAGAGAGAGTAAATCAAAATATTTGGATTCATTGTATATTCCATAAGTGTCTGAAATCTGATATCTGTAATAAGATATTTTTTCTGTAGCAATTTAAATGACTAGTCCTCCATGATGAGAATCACAAAAACTCATTGCAGCTGATGATATCTTGCAATATCCATAATATTTGTGTATAATTTCAATAAAAAAAAGTCAAGTTTTATTTTAAAAAAAAGGTTATTTTAATTTATTGTGTATTTCTACATAAGTTTGTGAAATTTTAGGAAATATATGTTGTTATGTATACAAAAATAGATAAGAAAGAGTCCAGTATTTTTAATAAATGATGAAGGCTATATCCTTGTTTGATATTGTTGTTGTTGTTGCGTTCGCCAGCTTTGACCTATGACGAAGTCCCTAGAGACTAGGAACTGAATTTTGCGTGAGTTTGATATAATATTACACCATTACTTATTAAACATGGGAGCCGCGATAGCTCAGTGGTTAGTGAACTGGACTACAAAGGAGAAAAGGTAGGGTTCAATCCCAATCGACGGCTTCTGGTTTCTATTGACCTTTCGAGCCGTAACCGGCCCATAGGGCGTAGACCAAGATACACCTTCTCCTATATGAATTCCTGTTCCAGCAGTTTTCTTTTAAAGATATTTTATCAAATCTCGCCATCTGTCTCTGTTCCGTGCAAGCAGTTCTATCTCATTGAGGGAGCCGATTCCTGCTGCTCTTGCCTCTCTCATCAATGTTCTTCTCAGTGTCTCATTATCTCTTCTCATCACATGTCCAACGTATGACCATCGTCTTTTCTTTATTACTGAAGATATTAGTGGTTGATTGGCGATTTCTCTAATTTCCTCGTTTGTTTTGAATTCGTTCCATTCTATACCAAGTATTTTCCTTAGACATTTATTTTCGAATGCGTTCAACTTTGTTTCTATATCTCTTGTTGTTTTCCAGCTTTCACACGCATACGTAAGGGTTGATAGTACATTTGATTTGAATAGCCTAAGTTTTGTGTTTGTGCTAATGAGTTTTGATTTCCACAACTTTTCAAGGCTTCTGAAAGACATTGCTGCTTTAGCCAGTCTGATTCTAATTTCTTTGCTCGTATCCCCTTCTCGATCAATGTGACTTCCAAGATAGATAAAGTGATCGATCTCTTCTACTGGTTTGTTTTCCATGTATATTTTGTCACTTGTTGGAATTAAACTTTTCATGACTTTAGTCTTTTCATGATTGACCTCAAGCCCAATTTTGCTGGCTATTGATGATAGTTCATTTGTGTTTTCCTGCATCGTTTTTATCTGACTGCTGATGAGAACTATGTCATCAGCAAAGTCGAGGTCCTCCAAATGGTCTCCTTGTATCCATTCGATGCCTTTATTACCAGTGCAGCATTTCTTCATTATGAAGTCCATAACAATTCCAAATAACAAGGGCGATAAAATACATCCTTGTTTAACCCCAGTTTCTATTGGGAAACATTCGCTCAGTCCTTCCTCTGTTCGAACTGCACATGTGTAACCATCATACATGTCTTTGATAATATTTATGATTTTTGATGGTAAGCCATATTGCTTCAGAATTTTCCACAAAGAATCTCTATGAATACTATCAAATGCTTTTTTGAAGTCGATGAAGTTAAGTACAAAAGGTTTTTGCTTTTCAATGTGTTCCTCCAATATAAGTCGTAGAGTGAAAATGTGGTCAAGACAGCTTCTCCCTTTTCTAAACCCAGCCTGTTCTTCACGCATTACTGTATCTATTGAATCCTTTATTCTATTTAGGATGATTTTACAGAATAACTTTGAGGCAACTGACAAAAGTGTCACGCCTCTCCAGTTGTTACAATCTCTAAGATTGCCCTTTTTTGGGATCTTAACAATGATTCCTTTTTTCCATTTATGAGGCGTCTTCTCTGTTTTCCAAATGATGTTGAACATTTTTTGGAGATGTATTAAATTATGGCTATCAATTGCCTTGAGGATCTCAGCTGTTAACTTATCCTCTCCAGCAGCCTTGTTATTGGTCATTAGCTTTAAGGTGGTTTCTATTTCACTCAAGGTGAAGTCATCTAAATTTACATCTAATTCTGCTGCTGGTGTTTCAGCTTCAAAATCTATTAAACTGTGAGGTAGTGGACGGTTAAGAATTTCTTTGAAGTGTTCCGCCCAACGGGCTTTTATGTCTGCGCTTGTTGTTAGCATTAATCCAGATTTGTCTAGAATTGGTGTTCCACTGGATGTATAGGTGTTTGTCAGCATCTTTTGTACTGTATAGAGAGTTCTGCTGTCTCCTGTAATTGCAGCTGTCTCTGCTTTCTCTGCCAAGTTGTCTATATAAGCTCTTGTATCTCTTCTTGCCGAACTTTTCACTTTGTTGTCTAATTCTTTGTATGTTGCTTTTGCCAGAACATCTATATACATGAGGTATTATTCTTGTTTGCACTCAAGAGCTTATTAATGTCATACTTTGATTCTCTCTTAATCATTCAATACATTTTTATTACAATCAGTAAACATTGAAACAACTGCTAGCACTTTAATGGCTAAGTAATAATTTGTATAAAATACAAGGATCACCAAAGCAAGAGGCAACAACAGCAGGTACCAGCTCCCTTGCCAAAGTTAAGGAGCTTGCCTTGAAGATAGACATATGGTGAGATACAATGAGGATTCTGTGCAAAACTTGATGCTTAATAGCCAAAATTGTCACATATAAAAAGCAAGGATTTCTGCCCAATATGTCATCTTCAGCTCAAAACTATAATCAATAAACAGGTAGAATAATTAGTATGATGCTGTAATCACTCACCACTTTCAGATATCTTTCTAGAAACCTTGGGCTGTGAGGATGCTGGATAAGCAGACGTAGCATGCTGGAACACTCTGCGGCTACTCATGACTTGCTGAGAGAAAAACTCATCCAACTTTGAAATGATTTTGATCAAGTCTGGAGTAGTGGAACGGGATATCATCAAGTGGAAATGAGACCAAGATAGCTTGCCATTCACAAACAGGAATGCTGATCTGTATAAAAAGTTGCAACAAGTTAGACAAGCTTGCCATTCACAAACAGGAATGCTGATCTGTATAAAAAGTTGCAACAAGTTAGACAAGCTTGCCATTCACAAACAGGAATGCTGATCTGTATAAAAAGTTGCAACAAGTTAGACAAGCTTGCCATTCACAAACAGGAATGCTGATCTGTATAAAAAGTTGCAACAAGTTAGACAAGCTTGCCATTCACAAACAGGAATGCTGATCTGTATAAAAAGTTGCAACAAGTTAGACAAGCTTGCCATTCACAAACAGGAATGCTGATCTGTATAAAAAGTTGCAACAAGTTAGACAAGCTTGCCATTCACAAACAGGAATGCTGATCTGTATAAAAAGTTGCAACAAGTTAGACAAGTTTGTGCTTGACCTTTTTTCCTTTCAGTTTACATTCATCTACTACCTGCCTGTCTGATTCCTCACCGGTAGCATCAGGACACCAACACCATCAATTGTTCAGTCTTTCACTATTTGTCCATGTCCTATACCAATTTATTCAAATTTTTCCTCTGTCTAGTCTTTTGTATCACCAGACCATCACCTTTTCAACTCCATTCTTCTTTAACATTTGATTTTAGTTCTTTATGTACAACTATGTTGTTTGTGAGCTTGGTCATAGCAAATTTAAGTGTTTCTGTAAAAGCACTGAATACACTCATCTGATTAAAGGGTTTAAACAAGAAGATCATCATCATGTGCCATAACTGTAGGCATAGTCGATCATATCCTTCCACAAACTTCTATCTGCCATGCATCGTATCAGTTCTGCTGTTGAAAGTTTTCCATGCCATGACACCAAGCTATCCAGTATTTTCTCTCTCTGTCATCCACGATCTCTCTTTCCTTTTATTTTGCCAGTTGTAACCAAGTATTCCAACTTTCCTCTTCTCATGATGTGCCCGAAAAATGTTGATTGTTTCTTTCTAATGTCTCTTATGAGCTCCCTTTTTGTGTTGGCCTCTTTGAGAATTTTCTTGTTGGTTTTTTTTAGCTGTCCAGGGAACTTTCAACATTCTTCTGAGAAATCCCATCTCTGTGGCCTGTAATTGTCTTTTCATTTGTTTGTTTACGGTCCATGATTAGCTTCCATAGGTCAGAATTGGCTCTACGTGGCACAGATGAACTCTCTTTCTCAGTTCTATTGACATAGATTTGTTGAATAAGATGTTTTTCATTCTCTGAAATGCTATTTTGGCCTGAGCTATTCTGCTTTTTATTTCTGTGGTGCATCTTCCATCTGATGTTATTATTGTGCCCAAGTATTTGAAACATTGCACTTGTTTTAGACTTGTCCTGTTTATTTTTATGTTGCAAGATGGTGAAGATTGTTTCTTTAATATGACCATTACTTTTATTTTCTTACTATTCAGACTTAGACCTTTCTTTTTGCTTTCTTTTACTATTATGTCTATATTTTGCTATTTATAATTAATTATTTATATAAGTTGCAAAACAGTTATGTTGAACTCATTATTTGAACAAACAAGAAAAAGTAATGCATAAAACTAATCGTAATACAAATGAATTGCTGCAAGGATAAAACTTGGTTCAAGTAGATGAATTGAAAGAATGATTTAACAGCAATAGCCTAATTAATCACACCATTTTTCTACCACATTACAAAACAATGTAGAAAAGCAATGAGTGCAAAGAAGGTTTTCCTACAAAATTTGAACCAACAGTGCATATAGGAGCAAGTCGCTTTAAACTCAATAAAAACCAATAATAGTCTGATTAGAGACCAAAGATTGGATACACAGAGAATGAATCTCTCTATACAAACAAGAGGAGCATCATTTGTGTTGTGGTTAGAGTGCTGGCATAGCTGTAAAATGAATGTGGCTTTAATCCCAGAAGAAAACAATAATAATAAATTCAAATATATTTACACGATAGAAACTTCTGAGGAGAAACGCAGAGACCAGTATTTCTGTAAACTTTCAGTTTAATCCTAGGGAGCCGCGATAGCTCAGTGGTTAGTGAACTGGACTACAAAGGACAAGGGGTAGGGTTCGATCCCAACTGACGGCTTCCGGGTTCACCCAGCCTTAAATGGGTACCGGATTTTTTTCTGCAAAAGTAAAGCAGCACGGGCGTAATACCGACCACATTACCCCAAAAATCATGTGCTGAAGGTCTGTAAAATATAGGGTCACTAACACCATATTTCCCTATACGCCACTTGGCGTGACGGGGGTACTTTACTTTTACTTTACTCAGTTCAATCCCTGTATAAAACTCTTTGGCTGGCCCATGTGGAAGAAAAACAAAATGACAAACCTGGTTCACTGATGTGGGGAAGATAATAACAGCAAGAAATAGCTCATATCTCAAAATTCTATGGTCTAGCATAGTTAAGCTTCATACTGCACTTCCCTTTGACAATATCATGTTACAGGATATTCTTTACTTTTACCTGACAGGAAGTTGTGATATGTCAGCAAAGGTGTGACACCTCTCAAGACAGATGAAGATTGCTAAAGGACTTGAGGCACAAATGATGACAACAAAGAAGAACTAAACAAAGCAGCACCCATTTTTGAGACAGCTTCACCTATTTGTGGCCAATGGCGTGTCCATCTGCATGTCTGAGTCTACATGCCACTCATCCTTCAGCAGCAGTTGCAGATTACTGAGTCTGGTCATGATGATGGAAGAGCCCATGTAGTCAATCTTGGTCTCCAGAGCTGAAGTGCTCAGACCTGCCTGATGATCAGGATCCTGTCCCAGTTTGGGGTCCTCACAGACGCTAACTGAGAACACAAGGGTGTATCATTTAACATGTTTTAACAGCTATGACAGTTCTTTCACTTAAACTACTACTTGCAAACCAAATTCTTCTGCCTCAGTTTAATTCTATTCAAAGATAGACAGAATCATGTTACAAGAATCAAAGAACTAAAACAATAACTGCACCTTAATTACAGCATAATATATCAATATTAATTTACTACATTTTCTAATTAGCTACATAACTATTTCCCATGCTTTCCTACAAACGAACAATGAAATAAAGATAAATTCTACTACATCTGGGATGAGTGGAACAGGTAAATTACAGAGAAATAAAAAGAGGGATAAGAGATGAAATGAAAGAGAGATATGCAGAAATATGTAGCACATCTCTTATCTCTCTGTTTATTTCTCCTTGATTTACCTGTGCCGCTCATCCCAGATATAGTAGAGTTTATCTTTATTTCGTTGTTTATTTCTGTTGTTCTCATTTTCTGAGGATGGCCGCATGTAGGCAGAAACATCAGTACTTTGTTGTTTTCCTTTTTTGTAAAGTTGTCACCACACCTTGTAGGAGTGTGCATTACACCCCACTACTTGCTCATGCAAATAGTTTGTTGCGTTCAAAGACAAGAAATACTTACAGAAGCCATTGAGATTATTAACATCAATTGTTCCACCCACAATGCCTCCCTTTGACTCAAATGAAGAGTTGCCAAAACCAGCTTCAATGTTTAGATTCTTGTGACCACTGCTGTTAATGGATAATCTCCCTTGTGTTTTGACAGCTTTAGTACACCATCTGTGAATAATTAAGACATTTCAGGAAAGATAAAGCCACACAAATGATAATTTCTAATATGGCATAATTGTTAACACATTAAACACAGCCAGTCACAGACACTTAATTAATATCCACAGAAATAAAAGAATTGGCTCTAGATTCATACTTTACATAACATAAAAACCTATAAATATAATGTGCAGAATCAAGTAAAAAACTTGAGAAAACTATGCCAAATTTTGGAAGATACCCACTAGCAGTTGATCTGAGAGCTGTCAGTGATTCACAACTGATTTATACATCAGGATCTGTGAGCAACAGAGCGGATCAAGACCCCCACCCACCTTCTAATGGTGATCCTAGCAACAACTAACCGGTAAGGCCAAGCTATTAGGGAGAGAAGGGGAAAGACAACACAGTACTAAACAAAAATGACATGTTGAAACAGATGTGTTGGGCTGACAGATATCATGGTGTGGTGTCAAATAGCAAGCAGTGCATTCATGATCACATAATGTCCTACCAAGGACAGACAGTGAAGTGAAGTAGACATCAGGGGAATATGCAGAAGAAGAAGACTGGCAACAAATCATTCTAAAAAATCATTTCTGTGTTTAAGTTTCCAAAATGATACTATATTTACATTTACTTACACGAGGAATACTTTCAAGTTAGTACTACAGCAAAAGCAACTAATAATTCAAATAATTTTGACTAATACTAATTACTAATAACAAAATAATGACTTAAGAACTTTTCATAAAGTGTATATTATTGGATAATCAGCAAGGTTACCATTTTTATTACAGTACTTTTATTATATTAAAAAACTATAATTCAATTTTAGTTGACCAGAAGCCTAGAACTGTATTCAAGTCCATAAACAAAGTAGAAATAACAAGCAGTGTGATGATAAATGGCATTAAGTAAATATAAATGTTATCCTACACACTGTACATGAAAAATGTTCTGATGTGCTTAAAACAGCTTTGGAATCAAATCAATATTTTTTGTTAATGCACTAAATGTTTGTAATAAAGGAAATAACAAAATGTACTATAAACTTGGAAAAATACAAACTTTATTGAGAACATCCAATAATGGCCAATGTTATGAGTCATAATTTTATTTTAAGTTATAACATATGAGTGTTGTGAAAACAAGCACAATTAGCATCAACAGCATGTAAGAATAAATTGGTAGGCAAAATACAGTGAGAATGTGTAAGATTGAATCTTGCACTATTTGTTAAATATTGTCAACATGGTTGTTGTAGTTCATCAGCAGATACAAGAGAGGAAAATGATCAAATATGGAAATTGTTACTGTGGGCATTAAATGAAATAACGGAATGAATAGAGCAAGACAGCAGATGAACTAATAAAGAAAAGAGGATATTACAAAACAAAAAAAATCTAGGGCATTACAATTAAGGTGAAAAAACTTGAATACAAATGGCCCACTTTGATGTAAAGAAAAGTGTTTAAAAAAAGGTTGATCTTATAAAAACAAATGCAAACATAAAGAGGCACTGGATGGCCCTTACTCAGTATTGCCCATGACATTGGCCATGTTGACCTCAAGGTTGAGTTGTGTTAGACTGACGGCAAACAGAACCAGTGTCTCCCACGAGCTGCTAACATTAGAGGCCACTGGGGATGTTGTAGCAAACCCCCCTATGCTGTGGCGATGTCTGGGCATGTCAGGTGAAGATAATGTCTTAGACCTGCGGTGCAATGTTGATTCTCTGCTAGTGGTCTCCCCAGTTGTTTGATGGAATGTACTCTGACCTGATTGAAATAAATATTGAGTAATTTTAGATGAAATATAAAACTATTTTTTAAATGTCAATGTACAATGAGAAGAAAAAATGTAAATGGTGCATACATTACAAAAAAGACAACTTTAGGACAGCCAATCACATGTCTCAATGCTGAAGACAAGAATTGAAGCCCTCTTGTAACAACATAGTTTATTCAAATTTCTCATCTACCTGTATAACAAATTATATGTTATTTACAGAGATAATGAATCTGTACATAATACTATTCAAAAATGTTCTTAACAAATGTGTCAGCTTAGATGTACTCTCACTGTGATCTTGCAGTGAACTAATCAGTACAACCATATGTACATTAATGACAAATTAGTCAGAGCAGGGTCGTCTATGAGAAATGCTTAAAAACAGAATGAAAGTCATTAACTCATTTGAAGTTGTTCATTGAGTGCCTACCAAAGATGGAGTGTGTCAGCCACAGTGCAGGTTTAGGGGAAAAAAATCAGGATACACACGCATATATGAGTACTGATTATGCAACCAGCTCATTGTTTGTCATGATGTTGTTCTTACCCCTCCATCCTAAAACAGGACAAAAGTCAAGTTCCCATGATCACAAGACTTTAACGCTGAAGAAGAAGTTCATTGACTAGCTATATCATTTTGATCTTCTAAAACATTTTTCTGTCTAAACTATCATATACCTTTTCGTAACCTATAAATCCAATATAGAGTGGGGACTCTAATTCAAGCTTTGTTTAACTATTATACATAAGGTAATTATTTGATCAGCACATGATCTGTTTTTCTAAAAATCTGCTTGTTCATTCCTCAAATGTTTCTCTATGGCCTATTTTAGTCTCTCCAGATTTATTCTGCTTAATATTTTTTGTGGCACTGATAGCAGCATACTTCTCCTGTAATTTGTGCATTCCTGTAAACTTCCTTTCTTTGGTAGTTTGACCATATAACCTTTACTTACAAATCTTATCACGCAGAAGCATATAAAAGATGAGCAGCTGTAGAAGTTACACCCAAAAATAAGCAAGACTAATGAAGACTCCCTGCAGTGGATTTCAACTAACTAGTCTACCAAAGTTAGTAGGGATGAGAAGAAAGGCAACATGGTACATAGAAATATTGTGCTGAAGTTTGGTGTGCTGGGCCAGAAGGTACCAAGTGTGCAAATTACTGTAAACTACAAGACAACATATTAAAACAGAAATGTGTGAGAATAATTGTGTATAGTCTGTTTGTCATTAAACAAAATGGATGTATAATTTGATGATTATGTGTTCATTGGTTTAATCTTTGTAATAATTTATTGAAACTACAACCTTTCTCCAACAAATGGTCAGAGATAATAACAAAATGGGGTTGTCAGAGATAATGACAAATTGGGGCTCTCAGAGATAATAAATTGGGGTTATCAGAGATAATGACAAACTGGGGTTGTCAGAGATAATGACAAATTGGGGCTCTCAGAGATAATAAATTGGGGTTATCAGAGATAATGACAAACTGGGGTTGGCAGGTGATCTAGAGACGGGAAGTCTGCCATCTGGATACCACAGGCAGTGTGAGTTTTTCACTTTGTACCCATGATTTCTTCGTGGCTTTACACTCCTGTTGTCTCTGGGTACTGAGAGCCGATGTCTAACCCTCTCAGAGAACAACAAAAAAACAAGAAATCCCACGAACATTGAGCATGGACTTTGACAGTTGAAAGTTGTAAAGAGTAGGCTGAGAATGGCCACTGCCCAAGCAAGATTGATAGGAAAGAATCTACCCAAAAAAAATATATATTAACTATTAACTCTCGATGATAAAAAAAATGAGAGTATCTCTGAAATTCAGAGAATATCTGCCAGTATGGCAAGGGACACCTGAGCGCCTGGCAACCAGTGTGACCAACTGGAAAAAGTGATATTAACACAAAAAGGTTCAGTCCCTCAGGACTTCACTAGAGATATAAAAGCTGATGTATAATGTGGATAATCTGATGATAATCTGACTGTCTTTCATATGTTCAGATTTCGAGACAAGAACGACGTCCTAACATCATCAAGTGCTATACATGTTAACAAAATAGGATGATCAATATCTTCGTGAGGATGTGAACTTCCTGTCAATATGGCAGATAGATGGCAGGAACCATTATAGGCTGTGCATGAAAAGTGTTCCTTGTTGCAGTTTCCTCATATTCCAAGTCCAGCTTGTTGCAGGAGCTACTGAGTTTAGTGCTCTGTGCACATCATGAGCTGTGCGTTTAATCAGTTTTGATCATGTTTCGATATTCCCATTTCTTACGATGAACGATGATATCGTATGACGGGGAACAGATGGCTGTGTTCACTTTCTGTGCAGTTTCGCCTTATGTCTATTGGCGCGTGCTGAGACTGCTACGATGGGGACTACAGTTACCTTTCTTTGTTCGGGAGATGAGATATTAATTTGGATGATTCCACTGGCACGTGTGGTTGAGCAATTATGGATTTTAATTTGTTTGCAGTGATACCGAGGCATTCCATAACCATAATCATATCCACTTGAATTTCAGTCAAATAAAGACAGCTGCATTAAGCAGGGCGTGGGCAACAAGGATACTCCTACTGGAGATGATTGGACAGATATAGATGATAGGTGCAGGCTAACCATGGTCATCATACAACTGGACAAGAGATCCTGTGATTGAACACAGGTTGTGACTAAGTTTGAGATTCGAGATTCAGGAGGTACTGCAACTTCACTCCCAACCCCAAGACCTAATCATCTACACTGATGACTCGGTCGGAGAAGGTGTGTAGGATGGTTGGGATTTTGCTGTGCATCCAATGGAAAGTTGATAGAAAAGGTGAAGGAGTCTACAGGACCACAACCTCAAGCATACATATGGAGATTGAGACTGAGACTGAGGCTATCACATGGCTGGCTAAAAGATTGACAAACACATGCAGTCATATTGACTGACTCACAAAGCATCCTTCAGACAATAATATGCTTTGTAGAATAGATGCAGGTACTTGATGGAACTCACATTAATAGCCTAACTTGAATATCTAACGGGAACTTTCAATTCACTTAGAAGCACTATATCATCTGCAAAATCTAGATCTTCCAAGTAATTCTTGTCATACCATTTAATACAATAATTGTCTTTGCAACATTTACTCATTATAAAATCAATGGTAATTTCATATAGCAATGGTGATAGTATACATCCCTGTTTGAGTCCTATTTCAATTTGAAGCCAATCACTCATTCCCTTCTCTGCGAACTGCAAAAGTAGAGCTGTCATATATGACTTTTATAATGTTGGTAATTTTTGGTGGTATTCCGTAATGCTTCAAGATATTCCACAAAATAGTGCTTTTAAAATTTAAATAGTTTGCTAAGTTGTTTTAGCAATTGTATAATTTTTACAATCTCTATTATTACAACTATTAAAAACATATAAGTATATTCTTTCTTTTTAACCACATTGACAGCTTGCACACATTCACACAGCAATACATTTACATTATCATTATTATCAAATACCAGACCTACTTGAATAAGCCAATCATATCTTTCCACAACTTTCTATCTCTACAGCTGTTTATCAATTATGTTGTTGACTTCCTTCCTAACTGTCTTGTATCTGTTCTCTATGTCTCCTGTGGCAGACTCCAATAATAGGATAATGCCATACAGATAGTATTTTATTTAGATTATTGCATGTCCACAGTGTCCTTTAACGTCACTTCAACGGATGATTACTAAAGTTTTTCTATTAATAATTAAGAATTATTATCAAAACACTTATTATCAAAACACTATTAATTCAGTTCAGCACTTCTTTGTCCATTCTGCCTCCTTGCATATATATTTTCAGTTTGGAAATACTAATCAGTGCCATTATTTCAGTTAAAAATGTACATTGTATCTGTTCTATAATCATTGTAATCACATTTGCTTTCAAATTTACTATTTAATATATATAATATTAAAATGTGCACAACAAAAACCAACAATAAAAAAATTAATGGTCATGATTCATGCAAGGCCAAAATGGCATACCAAAATGCAGGAAGTTGTGGATAACACTAGTGACAACTACAAGTTTTTTGTGTGCAAAAAGGAATATCTACTTCCTCAAACAAGTCTACTTGACAATTTCTTACAAATATACATGGCCATTAATTCACAAGAAACAGCTTATTGTTTAAACAATGCTAAAACATACAAAAACAGCTAAAGATGTGGCTTTAGAATTAAAACAGCAAAAGAAGTGTGAACAAAACTGAAGCTTCTGACAGCAAAGTTCAACAGATTTCCATAATTTAAGTCAATGCTTGTTGTAGGAATTTAGAACCAGTGATGGGATCATTTTAAACGTAAACTTTCCATCCTTTCAAGATTGTATGTTTTCCAAGGTTATTTTCATATTCATCAAATCAATGAGTTACTAGATAATGCAATTATGTTTTAATCTTCAATTAAACATTAATGTTATCTGTTGGTACAATTGTATTCATAATTACTTTACTTACAAGGTGTGTTTTTTTTTATTCATCCTAATGATACATTGTTAATCTTTATTTTACTACTAACTTTTTTCATTAAACAAAAAAAATGAGCATTTTATTAAAATATTTTATGACAAATTTTAAAAATAAAATACATTTACATTATATGAATATACTGAAAGTATGTGTTCATTAAATTCTGTATGTAACCATGTTTGATTTTATATTGATCCTACGATCTCCTTACTTTTTATCTCTCTCTTTCTTTTTTTTTTTTAAAATAATAATCATAATTAATGATGAGGCTGATTAACAGAAATAGCCATAGAAGAATATAAGAATAAACCACACCTCGCCTTGAAGCAATCTCACTCTTAAACTCTGGACTCAACTGGATCCGGAATCTGTCACCTGAGGATCCACGTCTGTGGTGCTTTTTCAGTGGTGCTGGAGTACTAATCACATTGAGGGATGGGTGAGACATGGAGTTCTGTGACATGAAATTGAGGGACATATGGTTTGTTGGGAAAGATGGGGAATCTGACTCTGAAAAGGTGAAAGGTTGCATTATTACTTCCTAGAAAACATTTCTACATACAAACATAAATGAAGCTTGCCAAGTTGTGCTGGGATGGGAACATGTAGGTTAACAAGTTAAATGCTAGTTGGCAAAAAGTATGCATGAAGACACATTTAGCACAAATTAGAAATAATAACTGTTTTTGTGTTATGTAGGTGCACACTTTGGATAACATAACGGAAACATGTAGCTACATGTAGTAGTCCATCATTCATGAATTATTATATTAATAACTATTGTATGAAATTAAGTCTTGAAACATTGATACAAACATTTGTACCACAAGATGCTTCAGTTTCATCTAAGAAACATAGTTTTAATTTTCTTAAAATATGTCTTAGTGTAACTTATATTTTTCATCTGTGTTGTTTATTTCTCCTGAAGAAAAAATGTTGGTCATACACTGAGCTTTTTAATGAAAGTTTTTTTCCTTTAGTTTTCAAAATGGGCAATTTACCATTTTTTTAAATCTGTGGCAGCAATGTTTACATGTTACTAATACATAACATTTATTGTCTACTGTTCTTTTCACATGGTCTCTTCGTCAATGACTTGATGCTAGAAATCCCAAACATCTATTTTTATTTACAATGGAGGAAAGGGACAACCGTGTAAGGAAGTCATAGTAAGTGAGAATAAGAGATAGAGCAAGAGAAAAAGAAAATGTTCAACTAAGAATGTAAAATCACAAATATCTTTGATTCATTCATATTTGCCTCTTGATATTCCAAGTGAGGAACTGACATTTTTGCTGAGATTTGATGCATTACAACATGTGAGATAGAAGTTAGTGAGTGAAAGTAGCAAGTAAAACATTTGTTATCCATTTCTTGCTCATAAAGTCTCAGGAAGGATGATCTCACATAACATATTACTGGTATTAGTGACATTTATAATTTGTGGAGCAGAGAAAGCCTTGATACAATCACTCACATAAACAAATCACTGTTATTCAAAATGCTGGTCCTCTGGAACTATTAATGACAAACACTGAGGGACTACTGTAATCAGTGTCTATGCACAAGCACACAAGATATACCACAAACCAAATTGATGAGCTTTATTTGAAGACATTCAGTTCAGTGGATAGCACTTAATATTGTCTATATGAATATATTCTAACACCACTAGAGTTTGTGGACAAATAACATACTAACTAGATGGTGACCGTTCAGATGTATAGGTAGAATACTGAAGCAAAGACTAGATTTATGGATTTCTGACATGAAATTAATAGTTCTCTAAAAATGTGCATTCTATACACAAACCATTTATTTTGTGTTATCTGCTGATACTTCTTATCAACCTTCAATTACAAAAATAATTAACCTGGCACAAATATTTAATTTAATGCCTGCTGTATTTAATTATGCTTACAGATTAATTCAATTTGATATCAATACTTTAGGGGAATGTTGCAGCATTAAGGTTAAGGTGCTCATGTAGTATTCACAAGTTTCTGATTCAAATCACACGCAGAGGAATCAGGTTTTTTTTTCAGTCACCCCTGATTTCAAGGTAGGAAATATCAAGTACCTAGTTGATCTCAAGGTAGGGAATATCAATTACCTTATTGATCTCAAGGTAGGGAATATCAATTATCTAGTTGATCTAAAGGCAGGGAATATCAATTACCTTATTGATCTCAAGGTAGGGAATATCAATTATCTAGTTGATCTCAAGGTAGGGAATATCAATTATCTAGTTGATCTCAAGGTAGGGAATATCAATTACCTTATTGATCTCAAGGTAGGAAATATCAATTATCTAGTTGATCTCAAGGTAGGGAATATCAATTACCTTATTGATCTCAAGGTAGGGAATATCAATTATCTAGTTGATCTCAAGGCAAGGTATATTGAGTACCTAGTTGATCTCAAGGCAGGGTATATTGAGTACCTAGTTGATCTCAAGGCAAGGTATATTGAGTACCTAGTTGATCTCAAGGCAGGGTATATTAAATACCTAGTTGATCTCAAGGCAAGGTATATTGAGTACCTAGTTGATCTCAAGGCAGGGTATATTGAGTATCTAGTTGATCTCAAGGCAGGGTATATTGAGTACCTAGTTGATCTCAAGGCAGGGTATATTGAGTACCTAGTTGATCTCAAGGCAGGGTATATTGAGTATCTAGTTGATCTCAAGGCAGGGTATATTGAGTACCTAGTTGATCTTAAGGCAGGGAATATAAAATACCTAGTTGATCTCAGGGTAGGGTATATCGATTACCTAGTTGATTTCAAGGCAGGGATTATCGAGTACCTACTTGTTCTCAGGTATAAAATATTGATTACCTATTTGATCTCAAGGTAGGGAATGCTGAGTACCTAGTTCTATTGGAGACCAATTAGAAAATGCTGATCTAGTGTTCAAGGTGAGCAAAAAGAACCCTTGGCACTCATTGACTTAAAAATTGAAAAAAGCAGTAAAGAAATTTGTACTTTTTAAAAGTTATAGATATATTATTTATATTTTTTTCATGAAAGAGATGAAAACATGTATGGGCACTGTTCAAAAACAATGATGGTGGTCTTATAAACAATAACACAAATACATGTATTTATTACTAATTAAATATTAACTACTATCAATTTGCTTATCAATTTATTATTAATTTAAACAGCAGTGTTTTATTCAGTAATTATATCTGATAATTACAATGATGTCTCTCTAGCTTGACATATTTTTCACATTATTTATCTGCTACATTTTAAGCAATAATGTAAGAAATCTATAGAAGTGTAACTAAAAAAAATAAATAGTTGTACCCATTGTTACTGATCATATTTAAATATAAATAATAAATTTTCCTGAAATAAAAAGGTAAACAAAAGTATAGAAAAAAAACCAATTGTAAGGTTGAATGGATGGTTAGAACCTATAGATATAACCTGAAGGATGGGAGATGATGAAGTTATTCTAAATCTTGTTAGTTAAAGATACATCAAATAATTTATTTTAAAATATATTTTTCCACTTACTCCCCTTACAATGAGCACTGATGTTCCACATAACCATAAGTAAATAATTGCTTCATCTAAAAAAAAAGTAAAGTGCCCCGTCATGCCAAATGGCATATAGGGATGTTAGTGACCATCATTTTTACAGACCTTTGGCACATGATTTTTGGGGTAATGTGGTCGGTTTAACGTCTGTGCCGCTTTACTTTCCCAGAATAAAATCCGGTACCCATTTAAAGCCTGGTGAACCTGAAAGCCGTCGATCAGGATCGAATCCGACCTCTTGTCCTTTGTAGTCCAGTTCACTAACTACTGAATTATCGTGGCTCCCTAATTGCTTCATCTAGCATGTTATTAAAACTGATGGGAAATATTCATCATATAAACTAAGTTGCTTTGTGCTGGACACAGAGGCACAGACACAACAACCCTGCCAGCTGCTGTATTCATTTAAGCATTCATTTAAGAACAAAGATGATAAAATAGTGAGATTAATAAATATATCCCACTACATGGAAGAGGGAGCTCAGTGGTTAGTGAACTGCACTTAAAAGGACAAGAGGTTGGGTTCAATCCTGATCAACAGCTTCCAGGTTCACCCAGGCTTAAATGGGTTCCAGATTTTTTTCTGGGAAAGTAAATCGGCACGGGCATAATACCGACCACATTATCCCAAAAATCATGTGCCGAAGGTCTGAAAAATTAAGGTCACTAACACCATATTCCCTATACTCCACTTGGTATGATGGGGCTCTTTACTTTGTTTTTTTTTTACTACAGGGAGGAATTCTTTCAGTAGGCACTTTCAGTTTTTCTACCAGGAGATTCAAATTAACATGCTTTATTGCAAGTCCATAAGTTGTAATGAGCTATAATCAATCTATACTTTTTTTAAAGAAAAATTGGCAGCAGACACGTTGAAAATGTCACATGTCATTTATTATGTGGTGGCAACATTTTCATTAAGAGTTCAGCAGCACAGTGGTAGCACATAAACTTGGTGATAAAGTGAATATCACAGCATAGCACTATTCTGTCAACCAGCTGAATAAAACTGGTACTTAGATTAATGAGATGGGTAAGGAAAATGGCAGTAAACAAAGGCAGTGATCCCCTTACCTCCAAATGCTCACAATGGAGCCTAGAATGATGAAGTTAAATACTTCACTCCCCTACAACACTAAACTATGTCAAAGGATACCTTTTATCTTTTTACAAAGTTTGTAGCTGCTTGGGAAAATACTATTACTGTTCAAAATGAATTCTCAGTACTCATTAAAGTGATTCATTTCATTAACTTTGTCAAACTAATTCCTTTTAAAAACTGAATGAAGATACACATAATTATCCCAAGTAATGTGAAAACAAAGAAAGCCACACGTGTTTCTACAATATTATGAACTAAACAAATACATTTAATAATTAAGCATGCAAGATGATCCAAAATATACAAATAATTCTAATGTAAAATCTTCCATTGTATCAAAACTCAGTTGCTGCATGAGTGCTGAACTGAAATAACAGCTCATCTCAGAATTAATTGAACAGCCAGTAACACAATACACAAAATGTTTGGAGAAACATGTGCATTGAACATGCAACACTGCTACATATCAAACTATAACTGCTAAGAAATATTAACAGGTCAAATTATAATTACCATCCCCTATGTTGAGATTCACATTCTCATCCCCCAGGAAAAGTCGGCGTGCTAATGTGCGACGGTACCAGGCCTTTGGTAATGAAAGAATCTCAGACAAACGGCGCATATCATACTTGAAAGATGCTGTGCCAATGTCACAAATGGCTGTTAATTATAAACAGTTGCCATTAGATCAAACAAAGTATAACCCAATTACATTTGATCAATCAATGTTTGGAAATGAATGCTAACTATCTATCTATCTATTGGCCTTTCGAGCCGTAATCGGCCCATAGGGCGTAGACCAAGATACACCTTCTCCTATATGAATTTTTGTTCTAGCAGTTTTTTTTTAATAGACTTAGATATCATTGAAATGTGGGACTCACAGAGCAAAATACTAATGACAGCAGCAGAAGCAAGTGCTGGACTGAAGAAAATGGAAAAACGAGCTTGGATCTCAGACACCACATGGAAATACATCAAAGAAAGAAGAGAAGCGAAGAGAGCCATGACTAATGTAAAGACAGATCTTGGAAAGGTTCTGGCAAAAGCAACATACAAAGAATTAGACAACAAAGTGAAAAGTTCGGCAAGAAGAGATACAAGAGCTTATATAGACAACTTGGCAGAGAAAGCAGAGACAGCTGCAATTACAGGAGACAGCAGAACTCTTTATACTGTACAAAAGATGCTGACAAACACCTATACATCCAGTGGAACACCAATTCTAGACAAATCTGGATTAATGCTAACAACAAGCGCAGACATAAAAGCCCGTTGGGCGGAACACTTCAAAGAAATTCTTAACCGTCCACTACCTCACAGTTTAATAGATTTTGAAGCTGAAACACCAGCAGCAGAATTAGATGTAAATTTAGATGACTTCACCTTGAGTGAAATAGAAACCACCTTAAAGCTAATGACCAATAACAAGGCTGCTGGAGAGGATAAGTTAACAGCTGAGATCCTCAAGGCAATTGATAGCCATAATTTAATACATCTCCAAAAAATGTTCAACATCATTTGGAAAACAGAGAAGACGCCTCATAAATGGAAAAAAGGAATCATTGTTAAGATCCCAAAAAAGGGCAATCTTAGAGATTGTAACAACTGGAGAGGCGTGACACTTTTGTCAGTTGCCTCAAAGTTATTCTGTAAAATCATCCTAAATAGAATAAAGGATTCAATAGATACAGTAATGCGTGAAGAACAGGCTGGGTTTAGAAAAGGGAGAAGCTGTCTTGACCACATTTTCACTCTACGACTTATATTGGAGGAACACATTGAAAAGCAAAAACCTTTTGTACTTAACTTCATCGACTTCAAAAAAGCATTTGATAGTATTCATAGAGATTCTTTGTGGAAAATTCTGAAGCAATATGGCTTACCATCAAAAATCATAAATATTATCAAAGACATGTATGATGGTTACACATGTGCAGTTCGAACAGAGGAAGGACTGAGCGAATGTTTCCCAATAGAAACTGGGGTTAAACAAGGATGTATTTTATCGCCCTTGTTATTTGGAATTGTTATGGACTTCATAATGAAGAAATGCTGCACTGGTAATAAAGGCATCGAATGGATACAAGGAGACCATTTGGAGGACCTCGACTTTGCTGATGACATAGTTCTCATCAGCAGTCAGATAAAAACGATGCAGGAAAACACAAATGAACTATCATCAATAGCCAGCAAAATTGGGCTTGAGGTCAATCATGAAAAGACTAAAGTCATGAAAAGTTTAATTCCAACAAGTGACAAAATATACATGGAAAACAAACCAGTAGAAGAGATCGATCACTTTATCTATCTTGGAAGTCACATTGATCGAGAAGGGGATACGAGCAAAGAAATTAGAATCAGACTGGCTAAAGCAGCAATGTCTTTCAGAAGCCTTGAAAAGTTGTGGAAATCAAAACTCATTAGCACAAACACAAAACTTAGGCTATTCAAATCAAATGTACTATCAACCCTTACGTATGCGTGTGAAAGCTGGAAAACAACAAGAGATATAGAAACAAAGTTGAACGCATTCGAAAATAAATGTCTAAGGAAAATACTTGGTATAGAATGGAACGAATTCAAAACAAACGAGGAAATTAGAGAAATCGCCAATCAACCACTAATATCTTCAGTAATAAAGAAAAGACGATGGTCATACGTTGGACATGTGATGAGAAGAGATAATAATCGAATAGCAAAGCAAGCCCTCATATGGGAAACAACAGGTAAAAGAAAAAGAGGAAGACCCAGGGAGACACTGAAAAGAACATTGATGAGAGAGGCAAGAGCAGCAGGAATCGGCTCCCTCAATGAGATAGAACTGCTTGCACAGAACAGAGACAGATGGCGAGATTTGATAAAATATCTTTAAAAGAAAACTGCTAGAACAAAAATTCATATAGGAGAAGGTGTATCTTGGTCTACGCCCTATGGGCCGGTTACGGCTCGAAAGGTCAATAGATAGTTTTCTTTTAAAGATATTTTATCAAATCTCGCCATCTGTCTCTGTTCTGTGCAAGCAGTTCTATCTCATTGAGGGAGCCGATTCCTGCTGCTCTTGCCTCTCTCATCAATGTTCTTCTCAGTGTCTCCCTGGGTCTTCCTCTTTTTCTTTTACCTGTTGTTTCCCATATGAGGGCTTGCTTTGCTATTCGATTATTATCTCTTCTCATCACATGTCCAACGTATGACCATCGTCTTTTCTTTATTACTGAAGATATTAGTGGTTGATTGGCGATTTCTCTAATTTCCTCGTTTGTTTTGAATTCGTTCCATTCTATACCAAGTATTTTCCTTAGACATTTATTTTCGAATGCGTTCAACTTAATGCTAACTAAAGAAACATATATAATAATTTATAACAGTACTTTGTTTTCACAAAAACAGAACATCAAAGAAAGATGGAAAATGTTAGCTACATTCTATATGCATCATACATTATCACAAAACTTTATTCAAGTAATCAATATTTATTATCAAAATAGGTAAAAATATAAAATAAAGTACTTGTATATAAAATTCTTTGGAAAACATAACTATTTCTTACTGTTACACTGATGTCTTGGACAACTGACATATACTTTAATATGGGTTTAGATCTTGAGAAATAAACTTTACTGAAAGACTGAGGCTTTTTGAATAGTCATTATTTTATTATTGTGGAACAGAAACTGTGGAAAATAGATTTCTATATTTTAATATCAATATTTATTAATATTGAGCTGAAATCTTGGAAAAATTGATTTATTTATTTTATTAATATTGAACTGAGATCTTGGAAAATTGATTATTTATTAATATTGAACTGAGATCTTTGAAAATTGATTATTTATTAATATTGAACTGAGATCTTCGAAAATTGATTATTTATTAATATTGAACTGAGATCTTCGAAAATTCATTATTTATTTCTGCTAAACTGAGATCTTGGAAAACTGATTTATTCATTATTACTGAACTCAGAAAACTGATTAATAGCTATGAGATTGAAAATTAATGTACTATTATACTAAGGCAACTTATTATTTCCAAGTCAGACTGGTGACTCCCAAAAGTAACTTTCTATTTCTTAGATCTTTTGTGCGATTTGAATATTCTGTTGCACTTCAGGCAGAAACTTACATTATCAAGTATCCCATCTGTTGGCATAGGTGATCATGTCTCTCCACAACTTTGTTTCTATACTTCTTTATGAATTTTATTGTTGACCTCCAACCATACTATTAAGCTGCCTGGTATCTTTTCTTTTTGCTTCCTTCTATCGCTTATGTTTTTTTCAGTAGTCACAATATACTTCAGTTATTATTTTCTTATTACATGACCAAACATTTATAATTGTTTCTACCCAAGGTTGGTGATAAACTTTCCTTTTTTGCTTGGCCTCTTTTGAAAAATCCGTTACTTTTTTTCAAGCTTTGCATGATGCTTTCAACATTCTTTCTCCAAAGATTTCCCAGTCTGTTGCCTGACTGCCCAGAAGTCACTGCTAGATGAAGAACTTTATGTAAAGAGCTAAAAATAAATCATCCTTACCAGAAAATCTCACCACATTGGACCTGGTCTGTTGATCAGACTTGAGTGGCAAATCCATTGTCTCACTGTAACGCTCCAGTTTACGAGTACGAGATATGTTAACTCGTATGAACTCAACATTGAGGCTCAGGGAGTCTCTGCGGCCAATATCATGAATAGCACTTGTTACATTTTCTGAAATACGCTCTGTGATAAAAATACAAAGAATGCAACTAGTTACAGATAAGAATTGTTAAAACTATATTTGTGTCATAAAGTGAACCTATCTTTCATGGCATACTCATTTTTATCAGAATTGTATAAATGATATCTTGTATAAATGACACTCATCATAGCATTTTGACAGTGTTCATTAGTATTTTTTGTTTTTTCGGACGTCCGGGCATCTGTGCCTGACAAAAGGCATATCTCTAGATATCACTCCAGGTAGATGGAACTCGTAAACCTTGGCTGGCAACCCATCTAGAAGAAAGGAAACTTCGACCACAAAACCCTCCACTACTTTGTGGACTAGATTCTAGTTAGAATCGAAGGTTATGGGAGTACATCCAGAGTCAAAATCCGGAGGGAGGAACCCTAAAGCAGTAGACGGCGTTAACCGTCTTTCTGGCATCTCCTGCACCTTCTTTCAATCCCGAATGTATGGTCTACGTCCCTCCTTCGGAAATTCTTGAAATGAAGTCAAGAGGGGGATAGTGTGACTGGGTAAAGCACTATCTCCATATTCCGTGCCCAGGCAGAGTAGGCAAAATGAAATGAGGAATAAAACCTCATGAAAATGGATGGAAAACCCTGTGGATCAGTGGGCCTGACCTGTTCATTCTGTGGTCGTGTGTGTTTGTCAAACATTGATAGAATTAGCCACAAGAGAAGCTATTCAACAAAAACAAATTCTCCATAAAATAGCCTCCACTAGACTGTCTGACAAGATTAAAAGGGATATATATATTAGTATTTTATTCTCTTTCATCAATTTGCATAAACAGCAAATTGCATAAACTTTTATCACCAGCAAGTATCTTTGAATATCAGAAAATTGGTTCATATTATTTCAGTGATAGCAGTAGTACACAGTCTGCACTTTTATACTTCCAATTGACAAGCATTCTTTAATGCCCCTTTCATGAACACAAAACAAAGCATTTCATTGTCCATATCTGATAGGACTAGGAACTCATGCTCAAAACTTTCAGTTCAGGAATTATTGGCAAAAAATTACTGCTCTCCAAATTGGTTTAAAACTAGCTACTTTTTAGTATCAGTAACAATAGTACTGCAAGTACATGCATACACACATATATACATATGGCCTTAATTGTCTTTATCGATGGTCTGTAGCAAAGAAATCTGTAGATGTCAGTGATTCTTGTGAGGTATATTTTTTGCCAAGCAGTTTCAAAAGAACTAAAAATGAAAAGAGAACTTCTAAATAAAATTCAAACAAGACAAATAAGATTTTTGGGGCATGTTAACTCTTTCAGGACCAGAACAGGAAAAAGGAATTTTCAGATTTGGACCAGGTTAATTTTCCTGTTTCCAGAAATGTTACCATATACCTTTTTCATTTGACTACTTCACACAATAATTTAGATAAATGTGGCATGTGTTGTACATCATCGGAAAGGGAAATGGATACAGAAAATGAAAATAGCAATATATTTATGATATGTGATTATTTAAAGGAATAAAATATTTTTTTAAATATAAAATATTCAAGGCAGATCACTTTTAATTTAAAATATTGTAATTCACTTACCCTTTTCCATGTTTATATGTGTTGCTATCCATTTGTCTTGAAATATTACACAACATAATCCAAATTCCTCCAAAATACAGTTTATTTGATTAATTTATGTCCACAAATAATGAAATTATGTACATTTTTGTAAATGATCCCAGAATGAAAAATATTATAAATTTATGTGATGTCATAACAATATTATTTACAAATCGAGTTTATTATTCTTATTTACACAACTGGACTTATTTTGTGTGATATGTCCCTAAAGTACCAGTTTCGTTATCAGAATAACTACCACTCGATTCCTCTGAGGCACTGATAGTGCTGGAATAGAAGGCATCCATTAGCTATACCTAAGCCAGATGTCTTACCTTTTTATCATAATTTTTACCAATATTCCGACCCATTATCTCATAACAACAACAAAATTATTGTCCGAGTCTAAATACTATGAATACTCTATTTCTGAGTCACACAATAACAAGGTTTCGAACATAGATCTAGCTTGTTCTGCTCTATCTTTCTATATTGTTTTGGTTGACTGCAAGAAGTATCAACAGTGGGCGTGGCCATTATGTGAAAAAAATTTGATAAATAAACAATGAATATAAATAAAAAATTTTCCAACATTCGAAACTTCGACCATGCCGGTATAAACAGAAAGATCAAGCGAGAGAACTCTCCTACTTCCGGAAATCAAGTATTGGTTGAAATAAAAACGAAAATCAGTGAAAACGAATCAAATATTCAGCTACACCTGAAATAACCGACGTGTCGGTGAGTGGTTAGAACTGATCAATTTCATAGAACCGAGGTGTCGGATAATAGTCCGGAAAGAGTTAATGACACAGCAGTCTACTAAAAGTAATCTTGGAAGGGAAAATACATGGTAAAGGAGGCAGAGGCAGACCAAGACTACTGTGGATGAGTAACATCAAAGGATAGACAAGTCAGCCTATGACAACCATTAAAGCATGAGACAGAGTGGAATGGCACTACATGGTAGCCAACCTTAGATGTGGAGACGGCATTCAGTGGCAATGAAGTTCTTCATACAGTAACTGCCTGGGATGTGATTAATATCCTTACTTCTAACATGACCAATCACTTTAGTCTTCGGATTAAGAAATCTTTGTCAGAACATCACAACTAGGCCTTGGAACCAGCATGATATGAATAATAAAGAAGGACAAAGAAACACAATGGAAAAAAAAACACATTACAAAATTTACTGAAACAACACAATGACAGAACGAGAAAGATGAACTCAAAATGAAGAAAAATTTAACAAGTTTGTGTACTCCAGTAGGAGAAGTAAAGTTGATGCTTTTGTTCATTATTCTAAAAAGCTGACAGTACAACACTACAGTTAAACCAACAGGCCATCACTTTCAGCAGAAAACTGTGTGCAGCTCACTGGCTGTGCACACTCCATTAGTTAACATGTGCCTTTAATTAAATAACACAATTTAATTATTTATGTTTTGTTCTTCAGAATGTCTCCCTCATGACGAAAAACAACAAATTAACTTCTCTTACTTCCTAATTTTAAATTAAGTCACGATCATTTTGATGGCAATGTTTCTCATAAACCTGATAACATTAGGGCCTTACCAAGTCCACTCTGGCCTCTAAATGCTGGAGAGTCTGCTTGTCCTGGCAACCTGCGTTGTACTCCAGTACCATAGGGGTGGAAAATATACAGCGAGAAATCAGACATGCATCCTGTTACACTCAGACCTCCTGAGCTTGATCCAGGGTAGAAGGAGGAGTCAGACAGACCACTGGTGTGTCTTGTTCTAGCAGATGACTGGCTACTGCTAGGACTAGACATATTCTGCTTTAGTCCTTGGACTAACATGGTTTAAATGATAACATGAAAATATATTTAATCAATCTGTAACAAATAAACCAACAACATACTTTCTATTATAAAAAAAAAACAAAGAGAGCGTCTACTCAAAGACATTAACTTCTTTCATAACTTGGCATATCTCGCAGATATAACTCTATATTTGAATGTATTGAATTTGCAGCTGTAATAGGAAAAGCAAATGATTTTTCAAATGATGGGTTATGTTGATAGTTTCATATATATAGTTTCAAAAAGAAAATGAATCTATTTAAACTTTCTTTGCAAAAAAAATGATCTTTTCCATTTTCCTAGTTGTAAGCAGTTGTTGTCAGAGCTAGAAAGTTATAAGCAGTTGTTGTCAGAAATAGAGAGTGCTTCAGTAGGTACATAGCTGACATTGAGCAGTTAATTTCAGAATTTGACTGACGATTTATAGATTTTGAAAGGTTTCGTCCTCATATGGATCTTTTTAATAATTTAATTGCACAGTGGAGTGTCAACTTCAGTGTGAATCCTTCAGTAAAGGCATTAGGGACTGACCTGTGGAAAATGTTACCAAATGAACATTACCCACTTCTTAGAAAATGGGCAATAAAGGTGTGCTCTATATTTGGTAGCACAAATCTCTGGTGTAGTCTATGTTTGGTAGCACATATAACTGGTGTGCCCTATATTTGGTAGCACATATAACTGGTGTGCTCCATATTTGGATTCACATAATATAACTGGTGTGCTCCATATTTGGTAGCACATATAACTGGTGTACTCTATATATGGTAGCACATATCTCTGGAGTGCTCTATATTTGGTAGCACATATATCTGGTGTGCTCTATATTTGGTAGCACATATATCTTATGTCCTCTATATTTGGTAGCACATATCTCTGGTGTGCTCTATATTTGGTAGCACATATATCTGGTGTGCTCTATATTTGGAAGCACATATATCTGGTGTGCTCTATATTTGGTAGCACATATCTCTGGTGTGCTCCATATTTGGTAGCACATATATCTGGTGTGCTCCATATTTGGTAGCACATATCTCTGCAAGACATTTTCTGCCATAAAGCTAATTAAATCCAAGACAAGGAACAGAATCACTGATTTGGCTTTATCTCATTTTCTCCAAATCACTATGTCACAAATGGAATACAAATCACTGGTGAAAAGTTGTGGAAAGCTACATACTTCACACTGAAAAAATAGTAACTGATAAAGTAGTTTTGAAATAAATGTCTTGAAACAAATTATAAAATATGTTGTCAAAGTGCAAGCATTATTTATATATTATTAAATCACATAATTAAATTTTTTACGACACTCTAAGTTTGGCACTCCGGTCCTGGCCTTAATCCAGCCCTCAGTCAACTTTACATTGGTTATTACCGCTCTAAAGCTCTGTAAGATCATCATGAACATCATCAAAGAGGCCATAGACACTATTACCTGCATTAAGAACAAGCACAATTTAAAAAAAGAGAGAAGCTGCCTTGATCATATTTTCACGCTTTGAATTATGTTAGAAGAACATATAGAAAAGTATAAATCATTTTTTTTAAATTTCATTGATTTCAAAAAGGCATACATACTCATTGTGGAACATAATGAGACAATAAGGACTACCTCTAAAAATTATTAACATCATCAAAGATCTGTATAAACGCTTGTCCTGTGCAGTTCATACCGAGGCAGGACTAAGTAAATGGTTCCAGATTGATACCACAGATGTATTTCATTTCCCTTGCTATTTGAAACTACCATCAACTTTTCATAATGCAGAAATGCTGTACAGGTAAAAGAATGGCACTAGGATGGACACTTGGACCCCAATTTGAGGACCTTAATTTTGCGGACAACATAGTTCTTATCAAAAGCAATGTTATTAATGATGCAAGAAAAAAACAAATACCCTGTCATCAATGGCAATAAGAATAGGAATTGAAATCAAACAAGAAAAGACGAAAATAATGAAAAACCAAATTTGTCTAGAGGAAGAAATATACCTGAAAAGAAAAACTGTACTAAAAGTAATTTTGAAAGGGAAAATACAAAGTAAAAGAGGCTGATGTAGACTAAGACTAACATGGACGAATGACTTCTAAAGATGGACAAGTCAGCCTATGACAACCTGCACCATCAAAGTAAGAGATAGAGCAGAATAGTGCTTCATGGAAGCTAACTTTTGATGCGGAGATGGCACTCAATGATGATGATGAAATTATCTTACTTTTTTGTTGTTATGGTTTCAAATACTTATATTCATCAATAGTCTTTGTTAACTTTTGTGCTCTGTTTTTTATAACATTTTTTAAAAAGTTGAAATGTTAATTTTTTTATCTATCTGTGTACTTAAGTAAACATGCTATACTCTTGATTTCTTTTTATATCCCAGAAGAGCAAAAGACCAAAAATTATATCTCCCCTCAACGCTGAAAGGCATATGAGGAATAAAAGAAGAAGAAGAAGAATTATTTTTTTTACTAACAAAGAGGTCATCCCATCTGTTTAGCTATCTGAGCATAAAAATATGAATGCAGAAAAGAAGAAATCTTTTATTGGGAGACACTGACTCTAGAACACCTATTGCAGCTGACTAATATATTATTGCTTACGAGTGGAATATAAAGAATCTCTACAAAACTTATATAAATAATACAAATAGAGTGAACGCACATTTGTTTGTCTTTGGAGTCTGCGTGTTGTCTGCCAGCATGTTCTCACTAATGTCTGTTTTCTTGGTGGAGAAGAATAAATCCAGTGATGGAACTTGAAGCAGACATTCCACTCGTGATAAGGGGTGACAGTTGAATCTGATAAATGATGGATCAACCTGAAATAACCCCCAACAAGACAAGTAAACATTCAATTGCAATTCAGTTCTCAAACTACAAAACTATATTCATCAATAGTCATAGCCACTATAATTACACTATATAGACTGCATTATTCAGTTCTAGGCAGTACAAAATTGTTCTAAGTGAATATACAAGTTTAAGTAAATTATTCTTCTAGTTGTGATTCAGTACAACAGTAAGAAATGTATTCTTTGGTGACTCTTTTTTTTTTTTTTATACAAAAATGTCTAAAGCTATACAATAACATCAACAAACTGTTTTGTCACCTACAGAAATGTGACTGATCATTTCTATAGCAATATTTACAAACATGTTTTTAGACCTATTCACCATTTTTGAGCGCCATCTCCGCATCGAAGGTTGGCTAGCATGGACCACCATTCCGCTGTTATTCCTACAATACTTCAGGCGAACGAAAGATAGATAGATAGATTGCTATTACTACTATTGTTATTGCCACTATTGCTGCAACTACTATAGTTGTTATTACTAATACTGCAAATGTAACTACTGCTATTGCTGCTACTACTAATGTTATTGCTACTATTGCCACTAACACTACTACCACTACTGTTATTGTTACTACTATTGTTATTATCACTACTATTGTTATTGCAACTACTACCACTACTACTATTGTTGTTATTACCACTACTTCTGCTACTACTATTGTATCCATGATATTTGATAATTTATGTTTACTGTCTAACCTTGATATGTACCACAACATCAACTGGGAAGAATGCCATAGACTGTTGCCCTAGGGACACCTGTGAAGCATCCAGTTCCATGTTGTTAACAAGGCTGTCCATAACATCTGTTGGAAAAAAATTACTTAAATTCTGCTTTTTTTTTAGATTGCAACACAACATATTCTGTAAAAGGAAAAAAGAGTAAGCAGAAGAGGTAGGTAGAAAAGCTATTGGAGGACGTCATTAATGAATGGATAGGCCTTGACTTTGCAGAGTCTCAAAGAATGACTGAAGATAGAGAGAAATGGAGAAGGTTGACAAGGTCTGTCAGTGGTGCTCCAATGAACCTCCTCTCCCCGAGTTATAAGATGAAAATGAAGATCCAGCTCACAAAATCAATATCCTTATTATAAATAAAAGTTTAGTTAAATATAAGTTTAGTTTAGTCAACAGGTCATCCTTGTTTTACACTGAACAAGTCCAAAAGAGCCCAGATCTCTCCCTAAGTATATCCCTCACACACTCAGTTCAGAGCACTCTTTAGCTGAAATGACCAAATTCACATTGACGCAAACTCATCATCATCAAGTACCATGCCTTCATGGTATCACCATGGAATAGGTGATCATGTCTCTCCACAACTTTTGATCTCAACAGTTATTTATCATTTCTGTTTTTGACTTTCTGCCAAGCCATTCTCTTAATATCTGGTATCTTTTCTCTTTGCTTCCCTCTATCTCTTTGTCCCTCAACTTTTCCAGTTGTTACAATATATTCCAACTGTTCCCTTCTCATTACATGGCCAAAAAAATTATGATTGTTTCTTCCTAATATTGGATATTAGCTCTCTCTTTGCCTTAGCCTCTTTCAGAACGTTTTCATTACTCTTCTTAGCTGTCCATGGTATTCTCAATATTCTTCTGTAAAACAACATTTCTAAAGCCTCCAGTAATCCTCTTGTCTGTCTGATGCAAACTAAGCCATTAATATGATGCCCATCCCCTGATAAAATTCTGATGTATCTAACCTACAATCTGGACAGCTTTTATTAGGTTTTCTTGCATTCCTACTATAAAAACAATTATTGTTTATATAATGCCACCAACATTGCCATGTCTGTTTCAATTCATCTTGCAAATTTGCTAAAATAACAATTGCCACTTTATAATGCAGTGTTTATGGCTTCCACTTTTACCACTGCCGCGGGCACAAAAATATAGATAAACAAATGTAAATTTAACAAAACTGAAGCTGTCAAAAAAATTATCACTTTCACTTTTACTCACCAAAATTATTAAATTGTATTGTTGTATAAATAAACATAGATACAAAATGTTAATATGAGAGGTTAAATGTCGTGAATTAAGTGGGTCATAAGATATTATTAATATAACTTATGAAAATCAGTGCCACAAGCTCAAAAACATAGACCAACTCCAGATAAATATGTAACAAAATTTATTTAAGCAATTATGGATTTTAATTCATTTGCAGTGATACTGGGGCCTACCATAACCATAACAAACATTCTGGTCAGACTTCTTATTTTTTTCTTTCCTTTCTCATTTGCCTTTCGGTGCAGTAATGAGGGAATATTTAATTTTTGATCTTTTGCTCTTCTGTTCGCCTCTACTGCTGTTAAGTGTCCTAGTGTTTCTAATATTCTGTTAATCCATCTTTTTTGTGGTTGGTTCTTGGGTCTGGTGTTCTCACAACATTTACTGAAGGCTCATTGAGTGGTGTTTTGATCTTTCTGCCTTGTCACGCAGACAAACCATTTTATCAGTTGTTTCTTTATATATTCTATGGTGGAAGTTATTCCTAGCTTTTTTCTCAGTTCTTCATTTCTGATCTTATCTCTCAGGCTGATTCCTGCCATTCATCTAACACATTTAATCTCAATAGAGGTTATTTTTCTTATTGTTGAGACTTCTGGTCAGACTTCAGGGGAGGGAATTCCGTTTTTTTCACTACTGCATAAAAGTAAGGTAGAGTTTTTAAAAAGCAAACATTCATATGTGCTCAGTATATAGCAGACTAATGACGTCTGACTAATGACTAATCAAGACTAATGACAGGTATAGTGTTGACTGACAAGTCTTCTTTGGATACCTGTGTAGCACTTCTGTCTGGCATCTACCCCCTTGGCAGTCTGTTCATGATGATTATGCATTCAGGGTCACTTTCTTTAGTTGCTTTTTCACCCAGTGTCCCTGAGGCATTCAGAATGTCAGCCTGATCCATTGCCCTTCCACACTGCCCTTCTTCAGCTAAACTGGCTAACCTGTCAGCATGCTCATTACCTTAAAGCCATAAAATGATGCAGACTTATGTTAGACCAGATTTCCCCACAGACTCTAACCACTGTTGTCGAGCCCACCCAGTTACGATCTTCCTGGTCATATTCACTGAGGAAAGACACTTGTATAAGTCTGTGTCTCAGGTCATGTCAACGCTTTAGTGACGGCCATAATTTCCATGGCCACACTACCTGTAATCAATCCAAAACGATTGTGTCACTTAGAAGAGTTCTTGAAAATCAATCTTGCACTTCTGCCTCAATGACCAAGGGGTTTTGTCCTCTATATTCTCTGTCCTGTGTGATGATGATGTGAAAGAATGTACCGTACTCTGACAGCACTCATACCTGTACTTCCCTGGGTTCTATGTCCTCGTTGAACACGCCTGCTGAACAATATCCATAGCCTACCCCATCAAAGTCCTATTCTCTCTGTCAAGTTGGGAAAATTGATTGTTAAAAATATAAAGTTTTATGCAAACATTCAAGGTACTGTTTTTTTTTAACCGAATCATCGTGTGAGAAATATAAACAAGAATTCTTTGAATAAAGAAAAAAAAAATAATTCTATCAATTACACTTACACCTACACTTGATGCATGCTGAATAACATGCTGGCCTCTGCTTATCAATATCATTGGATTATTCCCCATAAAATTTCACTTAAATTGTCAGAATTTTTACATCATCATGTGTCATGCCTGACGGTATTAATGATCAATTACTTCCTTAAACATATATACCAAAGGTGTTTAAATACATCACATGGTGACTGTCTGCCCAGTCATTTTGCCAATCTATCCAATTCTATCATTTCTGCATGTCTCGAATTTTCTAGAACTTAGATATTTTCTGATGTTTCTAGGTTTTTCAGGCATTCATATCTGTATCTAATGAATCTTTCTTTGTTTTTTTTATTCAGTTATTATTGTTCTTGGTTGTTTTATTGCTATTTTATTTTGTGGTGGTTGATGTACTTCAAAATTGTTTTATACTTGGGTTGTAATATTTCAATTTTAAAAATTGTATTTCTTAATTGTCTGTGATGTGCAGTATTTTTCTCAAAACTGACATCTCCTTGATTTCCATAACTAAAGGAACATATAAATACTTGCTATAACAGCACTAATGTATACTACAGACCTCTTTTTAGAATTGATGGTGAGCTTGAAGTCAAGGGTAATGGCTCTAATGCTTGTTCTAAGAAGTCCAGAAAAGTGGGACTGATGATCATTTCCTGTCAACAAATGCACTTTAATAATCAACAACAGAATATTACAAATCCACAGTCTAGTAAAGTATCACAAAATAAAAGTAAACTTACTGAAGATCAATTAAACCATATCACAAATACAAAAGTATGCAAAGTTAATGCATGCATGTTAAGAACAGAGCTGAAAATATTCATTTTTGGTGAAATACACATTCAGTGACTGTTGGCCACACAATAAAATAGCTAGTTAACTGCTCAACAAGATCACTATAAGACATACTCAAAAGGAAGACATAAATTCCAAAGTCTCATAGAGCTGCTATGAAAAGATTACTGAGTGTAGTAGTAATTTCTGCTCTATGTGCCAAGATCAAGAGCAATATTATATGTACTCTTTAATAAATTCTGTTTCTCCTTGTGCTTTCTTAATAAAGTTTTTAGTCTTCATAATAAAAGTGGTCCTTTTCTACAAAGACAGATAATTTAAGATCAGAGATTTTCCAACAGTGTAGACATAAAAGGTTGACTTAGGTAAAGTTAACTAGCAATGACTTGCAATTTGACTATTTATCTGTGTAAGATATAGGTCCCACTATGAGCACCAGACTTTGGACTTGCTGTCTAAGTTTGTTTATTATAATTTATGTAAGATTACAAAATAATTCTCAACTTTATACCTGTGCATGACAAGATTTTGAACATATTTATTCATATTGTTATCAAAGAGAAGACAGGCATTTAGAAAAATATAGCAGCAGAAAGGTAATTAACATAATAGCATTCATTCATTCATTCATTAAGGTTATTGCAAACATTTATGTTATCTCTCAGAACAAATTTATACATTTATTGAAATAGAAAAATGTAGAGAAAAAAACAAGCTACAAACCTCAGGCAAAGTCTGCAGTGTTAACCAGGCATAAAGACTTGCCCTTTTCAGCTGGCTAGATCTTCTTGGGCTGCCAGAGTCTAGATACAACATTGAATCCTCTCTCACAGGACCAGGGGGTGCTGTAACCATGATCTCAGGTGCAAATGGATGATCACTGTCAATTGGGATGGTGGTTATTTCTGGCTCCTCGAAGATGGTAGCATTTGTTGACATAAAGCTCATGTGATCTGTCTTGGAATTGTAGTGGACCTGTGTGCAGATATCACACATAGTATACAATGTAGGGACAGTGACATTACTTTTATAAATTTGAAACAAATGTTAAATATATCAATTTAGATGCACTCAAAACATCTCAATAGGAACTCAACCCATTTCAGAAAAGTTATTTTTAAATCTGGCAGCAGCAGAACATTCTTTCCCTTAGAAGATCATGTGAACATTTATAATTTCATTCTAAGAAATCCAGTTTAGACAGCATTTTAACTCTACATTACGATTCTGTTATAAAAATTACCTCCTCAAAACACAAATTCTTGAAATGTTGCAGTTTTATGCGGGCAAATATTAATCTAGGGTTAAAGCTGAGTTAATTCATCAATTTCTGGTGCAAAACAAATATAGTTGGCTTGATGTAAGATTTTGTAAACTTCTTAATTTTGCCATGAAATGTTTATGAAAAGTTCAAGAGCACTGGTTTTTAATCCTGCACAAAAGACAATACCAGTTATACTAATATGTTTTGTTCACAGATCTTAATTGTTGTTAACTGACTGCTGATTCCACCAATCATGGGCTGTTTTTATCTCCTGGCAATTAATGCAACAGGAATGTCTAAGCAAGTGACTGACACACATATGGTATGGTTATAACTTTATGTTGGTGGAAGATGCCACAAAATCAAAACTTTGTTGTGGCCAGTAGCCTTCTGCTCGAACAATGAAAAAGATACAAATTACACACAAATATTAAAGCATGGACTCATATTTATGTATGTTATTCATCTCAAAACTGAAATCTCCTTGATTTACAAAGGAAATGTTGATGGTAACTCCCAGAATGAAAGGACCACACAACCTTAGTTTATAACAGACACTGCTTGAGACACTCTTTGTTGGTCAGGAGGGATGTTGTCTTGAGTCAAGACTGTGAGACTGACTTGTGGACTGGTTTATCATTTCACAGATTCACATTGCAGGGGAGATCTCAGCGCTTACGGACTGTTGTTCAATATCTGATGTGGATAATCCGACAAATAACTGTGTTTCATATGTTCGGATTTCGATATAAAAACGATGTCCTAACATCATCAGGCACTATACATTTTTTAAAAATAGGACAATCAACATTTTCGGGAGGGCGTGAACTTATGGTCAATATGGCGGATAAGCGGCAGGAACCATTATAGGCTGTGTCTGAAATGTGCTCCTTGTTGCAGTTGCTTCATATTCCAAGTCCAGCTTGCTGCAGGAGCTATTGAGTTAAGTGCACACTGTGAGCTGTGCGTTTCATTTATTTTGATCATGTTTCGATATTCCGATTGCTTATGATGATATCGTATGACGGGGAACAGATGGCCGTGTTCACTTTCTGTGCAGTTTCACCTTGTCTTTTGGCATGTGTTGAGACTGCTATGATGGGGATTGCAGCTACCTTTCTTTGTTTGGGAGATGAAATATTAATTCTGATGATTCCACTGGCATGGGTGGTTGAGCAATTATGAATTTTAATTCACTTGCAGTGATACCGGGGTTTTCTATAACCATAACCATAACTGCTTGAGACACTTTTGACAGACTTTCTCAGCAGTCTCCATTGATCTCTATTTTCAGTCATTCTTTGGGACTCAAAAAAGGCTTGTCCAATTTTTTTATTTTTTGAAGTATGATTTTTAACATTACTTTGCTTGGATGGCTAATATACTGATAATTCATTTATATAAATATGTTAAAATTACCCTTACCACCAGCTTTACAGCAGTTCCACATTTGTATGCCTTTCTCCTTTACCAGCAGCATAAAGCATAGTTTAGAAATAACAAAGAAATAATTTCAGCACTGAGGAATGTTCCACCACAAAGAGGTTATAGAACATGAAGGGGTTCAGAGGTCAAGGAAAATTATGAATGAAAAATTAAGAAATAAAACTAAAAGAAATTTTTAAAAAACTATACAAAATATTTTTGCCATTTAAAAAGACCATATTTCATTATTTTATTTGCTTTGAGATTGTTTCTCTTAGTCTTCCTTAAGAGTGTGTTAAGTGGTTATACTTTGCATTTCATTGTGGCTTACAGCAAACTGTGACATCTTCACTATTTGGCTAATACACCTGACTTTAGCACATTGATCAAGTACTAGATTTGTCCTCCCTCTTTGATCCCTACTTACAAGGTCAGATTAATTAGTCTGTTCTTCTAAGGCTAATGCAAGGAGATAGAACATGATCTTCACCATATCACATTCACTAGTCTGGACACTAGCAGTCTGCTATGAGTCACTCACTGCTTTCAGCTTATGTGTTAATCAGCATCTCGAGCCCTAACACTATGTTGAAAGTAACACTAGATAAATAAAGTAAATGTTACAGAGCTATATTGTTACAGATTGAAGTGGAATGTAAGCTATCAACAAATAATAGACTGAGTATCCAGTGTCCAACCTTTATCAGCACTTATTTAGATTTAAATGTCTAAACATAATGTACTTAATGACATTAATTACACCAACACAAATTTATTTTAAAATGGTACAATGGTGAATCTCACTTTTACAGCCAAACTAGGTACAAAAAAGATTGTTGTGTCAGGGTTTGCTGAAAGTTTTCTTTGATTGGCAATGCCACCCCCTGACAACTCTTTCTTCAGTTTCCGCTTGCTAGTAGGTGAGGTTTGCACATTTGTATCACTTCCTTGTTTTTCTTTCTTTGCATGCCTGAAAAAATTATTTCATTTATACATTTTGTGTATGCTCTTAATTCTATTGAACAGAATTCAGAAACAGTAGCTCTATCATTTCTGTAAATTTAAAATTAAAAATTATGTATAGAAATATGACAGGGATGCATCCTATCACCAAGCTTGTTCAATCTATACACTGAGCAAATCTTTAAAATCATCATAGAGATGCCAGGCCTACAAATTAATGGAAAGATAATCAATATCCTATGATATGCTGACGATACTGTACTACTAGCAGAAAATCCTAAAGATCTACAACAATTACTTAATAAACTAAACATGACAAGCAAAAAATATGGACTAGATATGAATATCAAAAAGACTAAAACTATGATCATAAACAAAGAAAATACTCAAAACCAACAAGTGGATATCAAAATTGAAGGAATAGACATGGAGACAGTTCAGAACTATAACTACCTTGGACATACTATAACCAGTGATGGAAAATGTACAACTGAAATAAACAAAAGAATAGGAATGGCAAAAAGTAATTTTAATGTCATGAAGAACATACTAACATCAAAATAAATAACACCAGGGCTAAAACTAAGAATAGCAAAATGTTACATCTTCTCAATATTCCTATATGGTGCAGAAACATGGACATTAGACAAGAAAACAGAACAGAGAATTGAAGCCTTTGAAATGTGGATATATAGAAGAATAGGTAGAATTGGATGGAAGGAAAAGAAAACAAACAATGAAGTCTTAAAACAACTAAAAATGAAAAAAGAACTACTAAGCACAATTCAAACAAGACAAATGCGATTTTTGGGCCATGTTAAAAGACACAACAACCTACTAAAAGTAATCCTGGAGGGGAAAATACAAGGTAAAAGAGGCAGAGGCAGACCAAGACTAACATGGACGAGTAACATCAAAAGATGGACAAATCAGCCTATGACAACCTGCACCATCAAAGCAAGAGACAGAGTAGAATGTCGTTGCGGAGACGGCACTCGATGATGATGATGATAGAAATATATGTATACATTAATTAATTATGGTGAAACAATTAATAGAGGCTGACAGGTTCCTGCACTACTTAAACTTATTATGCTATGCCATACGATACCAAGCTCAAGTACTTCTCATGGATGCCTTTTATATTCTGAATTTTTCTGTTATATGATATTTATTGCTTTGAATATTCAATAAATATCTTTACATCTTCGTTATTTATTCCTGCCCTCTCTGAGTTTCTCATTATTTATTTACTTTCAACTGTGTTACAGTTCTAAACAAATGATTTAATAATCAATTATCAAAGATTATATTTAATCTATTTAATTATTATTAAAAATCCGTAATTTCAGCAAGCCTAAGTACTGTATCTATCTATCTATTGACCTTTCGAGCCGTAACCGGCCCATAGGGCGTAGACCATGATACACTTTCTCCTATATGGATTTTTTGTTCTAGCAGTTTTCTTTTAAAGATATTTTATCAAATCTCGCCATCTGTCTCTGTTCTGTGCAAGCAGTTCTATCTCATTGAGGGAGCCGACTCCTGCTGCTCTTGCCTCTCTCATCAATGTTCTTCTCAGTGTCTCCCTGGGTCTTCCTCTTTTTCTTTTACCCGTTGTTTCCCATATGAGGGCTTGCTTTGCTATTCGGTTATTATCTCTTCTCATCACATGTCCAACGTATGACCATCGTCTTTTCTTTATTACTGAAGATATTAGTGGTTGATTGGCGATTTCTCTAATTTCCTCATTTGTTTTGAATTCGTTCCATGCTATACCAAGTATTTTCCTTAGACATTTATTTTCGAATGCGTTCAACTTTGTTTCTATATCTCTTGTTGTTTTCCAGCTTTCACACGCATACGTAAGGGTTGATAGTACATTTGATTTGAATAGCCTAAGTTTTGTGTTTGTGCTGATAAGTTTTGATTTCCACAACTTTTCAAGGCTTCTGAAAGACATTGCTGCTTTAGCTATTCTGATTTTAATTTCTTTGCTCGTATCCCCTTCTCGATCAATGTGACTTCCAAGATAGATAAAGTGATCGATCTCTTCAACTGGTTTGTTTTCCATGTATATTTTGTCACCTGTTGGAATTAAACTAGTCATGACTTTAGTCTTTTCATGATTGATCTCAAGCCCAATTTTGCTGGCTATTAATGATAGTTCATTTGTGTTTTCCTGCATCGTTTTTATCTGACTGCTGATGAGAACTATGTCATCAGCAAAGTCGAGGTCTTCCAAATGGTCTCCTTGTATCCATTCGATGCCTTTATTACCAGTGCAGCATTTTTTCATTATGAAGTCCATAACAATTCCAAATAACAAGGGCGATAAAATACATCCTTGTTTAACCCCAGTTTCTATTGGGAAACATTCGCTCAGTCCTTCCTCTGTTCGAACTGCACATGTGTAACCATCATACATGTCTTTGATAATATTTATGATTTTTGATGGTAAACCATATTGCTTCAGAATTTTCCACAAAGAATCTCTATGAATACTATCAAATGCTTTTTTGAAGTCGATGAAGTTAAGTACAAACGGTTTTTGCTTTTCAATGTGTTCCTCCAATATAAGTCGTAGAGTGAAAATGTGGTCAATACAGCTTCTCCCTTTTCTAAACCCAGCCTGTTCTTCACGCATTACTGTATCTATTGAATCCTGTATTCTATTTAGGATGATTTTGCAGAATAACTTTGAGGCAACTGACAAAAGTGTCACGCCTCTCCAGTTGTTACAATCTCTAAGATTGCCCTTTTTTGGGATCTTAACAATGATTCCTTTTTTCCATTTATGAGGCGTCTTCTCTGTTTTCCAAATGATGTTGAACATTTTTTGGAGATGTATTAGATTATGGCTATCAATTGCCTTGAGGATCTCAGCTGTTAACTTATCCTCTCCAGCAGCCTTGTTATTGGTCATAAGCTTTAAGGTGGTTTCTATTTCACTCAAGGTGAAGTCATCTAAATTTACATTTAATTCTGCTGCTGGTGTTTCAGTTTCAAAATCTATTAAACTGTGGGGTAGTGGACGGTTAAGAATTTCTTTGAAGTGTTCCGCCCAACGGGCTTTTATGTCTGCGCTTGTTGTTAGCATTGATCCAGATTTGTCTAGAATTGGTGTTCCACTGGATGTATAGGTGTTTGTCAGCATCTTTTGCACAGTATAAAGAGTTCTGCTGTCTCCTGTAATTGCAGCTGTCTCTGCTTTCTCTGCCAAATTGTCTATATAAGCTCTTGTATCTCTTCTTGCTGAACTTTTCACTTTGTTGTCTAATTCTTTGTATGTTGCTTTTGCCAGAACCTTTCCAAGATCTGTCTTTACATTAGTCATGGCTCTCTTCGCTTCTCTTCTTTCTTTGATGTATTTCCACGTGGTGTCTGAGATCCAAGCTCGTTTTTCCATTTTCTTCAGTCCAGCACTTGCTTCTGCTGCTGTCATTAGTATTTTGCTCTGTGAGTCCCACATCTCATTGATATCTAAGTCTATTTCACCGAGTGCTGTATAACAATTACTTAGCTCTATGTTAAACTTTTCCTTTATGGCTTCATCTTTCAGTTTATGACTATCAATTTTATGTGTAATTGACCTCTTCTGTTGGTTTCTAAATTTTAATCTTATTTTCCCAATGCACAGGTTGTGGTCACTATTAACATCAGCACCTCTGTAAGCTCTTACATCTATTAATGATGATCTGAATTGTTGTTTAATACATAGGTGGTCAATTTGATTGGAGGTTCTATCATCAGGAGATATCCATGTTGTTTTGTGAATATTTTTGTGTGGAAATAATGTCCCACCTATAACTAAATTTTCTATTAAACATAATTCTATTAATCTTTCTCCATTCTGACTAGTATTATCACAGCCTTAACAGAATTTACTCACTTTCTAACTTCCTCCTCTTTTGCTTCTTTGGGATAAAGCACACATTTCCCACTATCTATGAAAACTTTCACGTCAAGTTCAAAGTCCACATTTTGTTCTGAAAGTTTGTTGCTTTGCTCTCTGGAACTCACTGACCCAGAGTCTTCTGATCTTTTTTTCCTGATGAAAAATGCAGTCGGCACAAATCATCACCTGAAGATCTTGTCAGAAAGTACATGGTAGGGATGCTAATAACACTAAATCTGAAGAATCTGGCATAAGATAATATGAAGTTGACTTTATGTGAAACAAAATTTATACATTTTTTTTTTAAAAAGCTGTTTACATTATTAGCAAATGCAAACAATAAAATAAATAAAATACTATAAGATCAACATTATCCTCTCGGATTTTCCACAGTCATAGAAAATTAAACCCAATGGTGACAGTTATGATCAACATATAAAGCCATAAACATAAATTTTGTACTACCAATGCCCCTTACAGCAGATATAATTTATTCATCCATTTTCAGTTATTATGAAAAGCACATTCAATTAACAGAGAAAATCAGAGCAACATATTAAACATACCAGAATTGTTGATGGACAACATGCACTTATGTTAAGAGTATTGGTGATACAGTGTTACAAATTATAACCATTTTCAATTAATATATTATTAAATAATGGATTAGATATGAATATCAAAAGGACCTTGGGGGGCCTCAATAGCTTAGTTGGGAAAACCACCCGACTGGACTACTGATGTTCGGACAACCCGTGTTCAATTCCCACTGGGAGCAGTGTGAATTGTACTCGTGGTTGGACAAAAAAAATACCCCCACGGTCGACCCAGCCGTTGGCAGAAATGGGTACCAGGGTATTACCCTGGGAAGGTGAGGAATGTCGCCTCGCATCTGAGTTTCAATGCTTGAGGCGACACTATACAGAAATCTCCAAACACTTCTGGATAGGCGGCCGAGCACATGTGGGTGGAAACTCACGTGCTAAGACGCCGGTTCAAGTCTCGTACTTTACCTTTATCAAAAGGACTAAGACTATGATTATAAACAAAGATAATACTAAAAACCTCAAACTGGATATCAAAATAGAAGGAATAGACCTGGAGACAGTTCAGAGCTATAACTACTTAGGGCATACTGTAACAAATGATGGAAAATGTAAAACTGAAATAAATAAAAGAAGAATTTTAATGCTATGAAAAAATATACTAATATGCAAGACAAATAACACCAGGGCTAAAACTAAGAAAAGCAAAATGTTATATCTTCTCCACATTCCTGTATGGTGCAGAAACATAAGATATTAGACAAGAAAACAGAACAGAAAATTGAAGCTTTTGAAATGTAGAATTATAGAAGAATAAGAAGAATTGGATGGAAAGAAAAGATAAGAAATGATGAAGTCTTAAAATAATTACAAATGAAAAGAGAACCACTAAACACAATTCAAACAAGACAAATGAAAATTTTAGGCCATGTTAAAAGAGGGAGCTGCGATAGCTCAGTGGTTAGTAAACTGGACTACCACGGACAAGGGGTAGGGTTCGATCCCAACCAACGGCTTCCGGGTTCACCCAGCCTTAAATGGGTACCGGATTTTTTTCTGGGAAAGTAAAGTGGCACGGGCGTAATACTGACCACATTACCCCAAAAATCATGTGCTGAAGGTCTGTAAAATATAGGGTCACTAACACCATATTTCCCTATACGCCACTTGGCGTGATGGGGGTAAAAAGAAAGAAAGAAGAATGTTAAAAGACACAGCAGCTTACTAAAAGTAATCTGGGAATGGAAAGTATAAAGTAAAAGAGACAGAAGCAGACCAAGACTAACGCGGACGAGTAACATCAAAAGATGGAACGAGCTTGCCTATGACAACCTGCACTATCAAAGTCAGACAGAGCGGATTGGCAGTCAATGGTAGCCAAATTTCAATGCGGAGAAGACACTCGATGATAAATATAAACAAAATATCACCAGAAACCATGTATGGAGATAAAAGTAATTCCAGAATCTTCAGATAAAGATGAAGTCAGAGTATGACTCATTGAAGGAAATACATTTTACATACGGCCAAAGATAAATGTAAAAATGAATTGAAATTACAACATCACATATACACAATCCACCATGCTAGTGAAAGATACCAAATAAAGATTAGAACACTCAAAAAAGGAAACTCAAAGATAATCAAATAGACTTTTAACTTCATATTTAAAAAAAAAATTTATAAATAAAAAATGAAATACCCGGGAGGATGGAAGGCTCAATGAAAAAATTGAAACAAGATGGCAGGAAACTAAAACACTGACAAATCAATTGTCGTCATTATTGAACCACTCAAACATCAGAATGAAAACAAAACAATAAATGATAAATAGCATTCTGTCATCTCTCTGAGATTAAGAGTTTAAGATTAAGTGATTAAGAGATTTCATAAAAATGAAGTCAAACAGGTTAGCCCTTTGTGCCTACACCATCCATTAGCTGTGTACAAGGAGTCAGAAGGACAGACAATATCACAAACATCCTGCAGTCAAACAGGTCTATAAACCCTTATTCCTGTTCAACCCAAATAATCAATCGATACAACCTTGCTAACAGTTATTTAAGTATTTTACATCTTTTCAACTCCAGAGTTTTCTCTTGACACTGTGTCTTTCTGATCATTCTCTTGACCCTGTCTTCTTCTAAATCAAAGGATATTCTTGTCAGAAGAATGCAACCAAAGACTTCCTTGACCAATATATAGCATTTTATAAACTTTTACACCAAAGATCAGTCTCCTGACTAATGGTTTTAAAGACTTATGTGGGTTACTCGTCACTAGAATGACCAAGGCAATCTATGGTATTATTTATTTCACTTACAGCCAGTCTGTCACAGTGAAAAGTGATTTCACAATCATCATCATCGAGTGCCTTCTCCGCAACGAAGGTTGGCTACCATGGATTGCCATTCTACTCTGTTTCTTGCTTTGATGGTGCAGGCTGTCATAGATTGACTTGTCCATCTTTTGATGTTACTCGTCAATGTTAGTCTTGGTCTGCCACTGCCACCTTGTATTTTTCCTTCCAATATTACTTTTAGTAGGCTGTTGTGTCTTTTAACATGCCCCAAAAATTTCATTTGTCTTGTCTTAATTGTATTTAGTAGTTCACTTTTTATTTTCAGTTGTTTTAAAACCTCATCGTTTGTTATCTTTTGTTTCCATCCAATTCTACCTATTCTTCTATAAATCCACATTTCAAAGGCTTCAATTTTCTGTTCTGTTTTCTTGTCTAATGTCCATGTTTCTGCACATTACAGGAATATTGAGATGTAACATTTTGCCATTCTTAGTTTCAGCCCTGCTGATATTTGTTTTGTTGTTAGTATATTTTTCATGGCATTAAAATTACTTTTTGCCATACCTATTCTTTTGTTTATTTCAATTTTGCATTTTCCGTCATTGGTTATAGTATGTCCCAGGTAGTTGTAGCTCTGGACTGTCTCCAGATGTATTCCTTCAACCGTGATATTTAATTGTAGGTCTTGAGAATTTTCTTTGTTTATGATCATAGTTTTAGTCTTTTTGATATTCATTTCTAGTCCATATTTTTTGCTTGTTATGTTTATCACATTAAGCAATTGTTGTAGGTCTTTAGGATTTTCTGCTAGTAGAACAGTATCATCAGCATATCTTAGGTTATTGATTATCTTTCCATTAATGTTTAATCCTGGTATCTCTGTGATGTTTTTAAAGATTTGCTCAGTGTATAGATTGAACAAGCTTGGTGATAGGATCCTTGTCTTACTCCTCTTTTTATGTGCATGGAAGTAGAGTTCTCCTTGTTATATCTTATTATTGCTGTTTGCTCCCAGTACAAATTACATATTAGTCGTATGTCTGTGTCGTCTAAATTTATATCCTTTAGGCAGTCTATGAGTTTGTTATTCTATTGAAAGCTTTGGTGTAGTCTATAAAGCAGGCATATATTGGTTTGTTTACTTCTTTGTACTTTTCAATCAATGTTCTCATGCTGAATATGGCTTCTTTTATCCTACTGTTTTTCCTGAATCCAAATTGTTGCTCATCTAATTCAGTATTTCACAATAAAGCAGTATTTTTTTTCTTAATCCTTTCAAGCAAATTTAAACCTGTGGAATTTGCCTGAATAAGATCAATTTTATATATCAGTCATAACCTAACAAACTATCAGAACAATGAGCAAGAAACTGCATAATTATGTTCATTCATCTCATTTTCCTCTCGGGCCGAAAACAGCACATAGGGCAGAAGTAATGGTTCTCCACAACTGACAATTTGCTGCTAGTTTTTGTAGAACTTTGTTGTTTCTTAGTCCCATTGTTGAGCCTTCCCTAGTAATTAAACTGCATAGATATTCTCTTGATCTGCCTTATTTTCTTTTATCAGGAGGTTTCAATGAATGCCTGGTGGGGAAGTCTTTTTTCATTCATTTGCAGAACATGACCGAATATATTTTCAACATCTTAGTCTTATAATGTTTGATATGCATTCTTGTTTAGATTTGTCTCTTATCCATATGTTGGAAATGTAATCTTCCAGTTTATGTTTGAGATCATATGTCGACATTTGTTTTCAAAGGCATTTAATTCTCTATCTAAAGTCTGGGTGTATTTTCAACTTTCATATCCATATGTTAGCATTGGTATCACACAGGAGTTAAACAATCTAAGCTTCGTTCATTTACTAAGAACTTTGAAGCTCCAGATGTTCGTTAGTTTGTTGAAAAGCATTTGATGCTAGTGTGATGCATGTCATGATATATGATGTTATGTCTCCGTATCAGAACATTACACTGCTAAGGTACAACATTTTTTTTTTTAGCTTTTTGTAAGATTTCATTGTTAATTGTTCTATCAGAGGCTATGTTGGTAATATCCATGACTTTCATTTTAAATCTGCAGGTGTCCACTTATTTACTGTACACTAGCATTATTATACATGGACAATGTCCATTGACATTCTGATATTTTCTTGATAACACAGGTAAGTCTTAGCACTGCACACAAACCCATAACACCAGCAATAATTTAAGGAAAACTGGATAACTACTGTAAAGATAATAGAAATTTTTTTTTTTAATTTTGACCCTGGAAGCAGCATACAGCCTACCTTTTACAATTTTCAACTTCAACACTGGACCTCCTTTTTGGAATCCATCTTCAACAAGACTAGTACATAATCTCACCTACACTGAGATCATGAATCATTTGAAACAAAAAAAGGAACCTGATTACTCCAAATGTGGCACAAACTGGGTTTGTAAGTTGGAAACATAAAGCTTACTCATTTGTCTTGGTCCTATATGGTACTCCTTCATCATTTTGTGAATCTGAGCCCGAACTAGGGATGGCTTCCAAGGATCGTGACTTCTGTATGCTGTAATGGAAAGTACTACTGTCATCCTCCTCATCAGAAACAGTGTCCGTGTAGACATACTTTTCTGGAGTTCTGTTGAGTATAGTAACAAAAACATCACTTCAGATCACATTTAGAGAATGCATCAGTTAGAAAACTCAAAGTAGCAAAAAGAACTTCTTAGGAGAAGATCATGAACAAATAAATACCTTCATTAGCCATGATAAAATGATTTGGTAATGTCATGTACATCTATCTATTATGTTCTTGAGCACTAAATACATTGACAAGACAGATTACACAATTACATGGAGAATACTAAAGTTTCAAAATAACAGAAAATTATATGGAAACTGCAATACTTCATTGATTTTTAAAATATGTTTTAATATGAAAAAATATGTGAGTTACTGTGAAGACTTTAGACCAGAATGGTGTCACTGCAGGTGGGGCATTTCCATATCTGCTTAGCCCTATTCCAGCAACAAACAAAGTGTTCATCCTGATTGTTCATATTGTTCTAGTGAACATGTTGTGTTTTGAAAAATGGTGTGCAGCTCATGATACACACTTACAGGTCACTGTAATGGCTGTCACAGGCAGCACAACCTTCATATACCCACACCAAATTCATATAGACCTCGTGATCAGGTAGCGTGCCCCAAGAATCATTGTCCCAACAAATGAAGTCAGGCCTCCACTTGGGAAAAACACTCAATCCAACCACAGTCCAGCTGGTAGCGAATCTACAGTCAAGCACAGATCACACATCTTGCCCAAGGGCTAAGTCAAAGGTTGGCACTGTTCCACTTTGATCAAAGAACATTCACTAATGCCAGCAGCACAACCATGTTAACTTTGTGGTCAGGTGAATGCCATTACTGTCTCTGCAAATGAAAATCCTGACTAGAATAAATCATTTGAAAACACGCTGCAGAAAAAATGCCATTATTCCTAAACTGATCTGTCTAGATGACCATCTTGGCCCGCTGGACCAACCGGAAACATATATGTATGTTTAACTTCCTGGTAATCGTGAGTTGTGTAGCTGAAGTTGTCATCTTGAACTTATATAGAGACTCAAATTCTATCTTGAAATCCAAACTTTAGAAAAGAGACTAGAAGTCTTTGAAAATAAATGCCCCTGTACACTCTTAAACATAAATTGCAGAGACTTTACACAAAAAAGAAACTGTAAGAGAATATGACATTGGTTGTGTACTCAGAATGGACAAAAGAAGACTTCCGTATGAAGGCTTTTGTAGACGCCAGGTGGTTTAAAAAAAAAAAAATAAGGATGACCAAAAGAAACTCTACATAGAATAATTAACTGAGTAGGCTCAAATATGGGCTTAACTCTTAGTTTAAGGCATGCAAAGTCACATTTTTATGCAGTCTTGTTAAGCATAAAAAATGAGGACAACATGATGTCTTAATATTTTTTAAACTTAAAACATTACAAGGATATTAATTTGCTGAAGTTATTGCCTAGGTATTTGTGCTCTCTTGCTTTGTTTAGTGTCTTTCCATTGTTCACAATCAATTTTGGTTTATAAATCTTATAACTTTGTGGTCGATTTTGATTGATAGATATTACGTCTATGACATCATTGCTGGTGAACAATAACAAATCAAAGAGACAATGTTCTGGAGATGGAACATACCCTGGTGGTGTGTAAGTACTAAGGTGTGAGCCAGAAAATGAAACCTTTGGAACTTTGCTTAAATCACCAGAGTATCGATTCACAGTCTCATCGCCAGCACTTAGTGTTGTCTGACGCTCCGTGACAGATCTCCTGTACATTGAAACAATTTGATGTCATTACCTTTATGCATTAAGAATCTGTCAACAAAGTGTCTAGAAAAAACACTATACAGCAATTATGCTGGTATTTGCAAAGTATAATTATAAATAGAAAGAACCCCAGTGTCTAGGAGATAGGTAATGTCCATACTTTTCTTCCATCTCCATTTTTGGTTAAAGTGGTCTATATTATTACACAAGTGCAATTTTCTTTCCCAGGAAACATAAAGTGATATCCATGTAAGGATGGGTGAACCTAGAAGCCATCAATCAGTGTAGAACCCATCATCTTGTCCTTCAGCTCCCAATTATACAAGTTTTCCAACAATTATATGTACTGTTTGTGTTCATTAAGACAACCATGAAGAATAACTATTCTAATCTTGTCTCATTTTATAGAAAACTTCTGTATAGGTATTATTTTTTATTTATGTTCAATGTAAAAAGACAACCATAAAGTATAGACATTCTAATTTTGTCTCATTTTACAGAAAACTTCTGTTCATTATTAAAAAACAATCTATAAAGTATATATATATAATCTTTTATTTTACAGAGAAACTTAATAAGCTTGTGCTGTTCTTTCTTTTTTTTCTGGTACCAATTTCTGACAAATCTTCGCACATTCAATATTTATGTGAGAACACCTCCCATCCCCCAAGGTCGTTAGTCTGAGACCTATTAATACACCCAGCTTAACTAGCCATATATACTGCACCACATGAATGTAAATTTATGTTGTGTTATCTCTTAATTAGGGACTGGCTAATCACAAGAGGGATGTCATCACTGTGATTAAAAATCTAGAATAAAAAAAGTGAACTCATAAAGAGGATTCTGCTTGAAGAATTGGCAGAGTTGCACTTTGTTCAACATGGGGACTTATAAGAGAATAAATTGTTACCTAAAAGACTTTGACAAATGCAGATTCAATTCTTATTTAGAAAAAAAGAAAACCCAATTTTTAAAAGAAAAGAAACTGCACAGTACAAAAGGAAAAACATTGACAGTTTGGTCTCTTAGATGAGTAGATGAGTTAGTCAGAGAGATGAGCCACCTATAACTCTTATGCAGGAATCATAATTTTGTAGAACTACATATTCAGACATACTGAGATCCAGATTAGGATCTGAGATAACATGGGTATATTTTAAGTAGACACTAACTAAGACAGATACAACAACTGTGAATATAAAAAAAAAAACTGAGTAGCTCACTTCAATCAGAAGTGACTTTTCTTGAATGTTGATAGACGACATTACATTGTTGGAAAAAAAAGTGTTTTATTTATCCTACAAATGCTAAATAGTGGTGATCAAGTATTGTTTAAAATTCATGTGTATTTTTTTTAAATGAGAATTATTAATTTGTAATAATAATTTTGTAATCTTTCATAGTTTCCGGTTGTATCCAAAATGGAGGAATTATTTTTCTCTGGCTTGGTATAGAACCATTGATCAGAGGTTTAACAAGCCACTATTGTAAAAACGATTTTGTTAATGAAACGTAGACCTGATACAGAATGTGTAAATTAGGATGGTTACACGTGTGCAGATTGAACAGAGGAAGGACTGAGCGAATGTTTCCCAATAGAAACTGGGGTTAAACAAGGATGTATTCTATAGCCCTTGTTATTTGGAGTTATGGACTTCATAATGAAGAAATGCTGCACTGGTAACAAAGGAATCGAATGGATACAAGGAGACCATTTGGAGGACCTCGACTTTGCTGATGACATAGTTCTCATCGGCAGTCAGATAAAAATGATGCAGGAAAACACAAATGAACTATCATCAATAGCCAGAAAAATTGGGCTTGAGATCAATCATGAAAAGACTAAAGTCATGAAAAGCTTAATTCCAACAGACGACAAAATATACATGGAAAACAAACCAGTGGAAGAGATCAATCACTTTGTCTATCTTGGAAGTCACATTGATCAGGAACGGGATACAAGCAAAGAAATTAGAATCAGAATAGCTAAAGCAGTAATGTCTTTTAGAAGCCTTGAAAAGTTGTGGAAATCAAAACTCATCAGCACAAACACAAAACTTAGACTATTCAAATCAAATGTACTATCAACCCTTATGTATGTGTGTGAAAGCTGGCAAACAACAAGAGACATAGAAACAAAGTTGAATGCATTCGAGAATAAATGTTTAAGGAAAATACTTGGTATAGTGTGGAACGAATTCAAAACAAACGAGGAAATTAGAGAAATCACCAATCAACCACAGTAATCAAGAAAAGACGATGGTCATATGTTGCATGAGTGATGAGAAGAGATAATAACCGAACAGCAAAGTAAGCCCTCATGTGGGAAACAACAGGTAAGAGGAAAAGAGGAAGACCCAGAGACACTGAGAAGAACATTGATGAGAGAGGCAAGAGCAGCAGGAATCGGCTCCCTCAATGAGATAGAGCTGCTTGCACAGAACAGAGACAAATGGCGAGATTTGATAAAATATCTTTAAAAGAATTGAAAACTGCTAGAACAAAAATTTAGATAAGAGAAGGAGTATCTCGGGCTATGACCTATGGACCGGCTACAGCTTGAAAGGTCAATAGATAGAATCTTTTATACATACGTTTGTGAATCATGGGCAATCATGTCGCAAACAGCAAAGAAGAAAATAGATTCATTTGAAACAAAATGCTACAGAAAAATCATTAAGATACCTTGGATAATGAAATAGAGCAATATTCAAAGATTAAAACATTAAAAAGAACTGGCTTATAATACTTTTCTACAGAGAAAATTAAAATATTATGGCCATAACCAAAAGACACAGTGGGCTGAAAAGAACAATAATGGAAGGTATGGCTCGAAGGTAATGCTTCAGGGCAGACCAAAAAGAAGGTAGTTTCAAGACAGCAAGGAAACCTTGAACATGACTACAGAAGAAGATGGCGATCTCCCTTGAGGCAGAGACTCTTTCACACAGGCTGTGGTGAATGCAATGTTCTGTAAAGGGCATGTGACCCGATGATGAAGATGATTATTTTTAGTCACAACATAATTATAGTGATACATAGAATCATATTAAGTGAAACTGTACCTTGTTGGTCTATGAGTTCCTGTAGAGCGAGACCGGATGTGAGTCAGAGGTCGTGAGCTGAGTCCTAGCTTATCCTTAATCAGACTTGCCTATAGGATAAATTAGAACCAATAATATTGCTGCAAATCTAATAAATGAGAGAATAGAGACTATATAAAATATAAACTATTATGCATCTTGATGCATCTTTATGCCTTTACCCATGAAATATAAATTGAAGGGATGTGTGTATGTGGGCGCATGTGTGTGTACATGCATGCATGTGTGTGTGTCTCTCTCTCTCCTGTACACAGGTTTACCTTGAAAAAAATATGGGAGGTATGTATTTAGACTGAGAATAACAATTGCCTATCATTTAGACTGAGAATAACGATTGCCTTCGATGCTTGAGGCTACACTATACAGAAATATCCGAACATTTCTGGATAGGCGGCCGAGCACATATGGGTGTAAACTCGCGTGCTAAGACGCCGGTTCATGTCTCGTACTTTACCTTTACCTTTACCTTATAGCGATTGCCTATCATTTAGACTGAGAATAACGATTGCCTATGATTTAGACCGAGAATAGCAATTGCCTATGATTTAGACTGAGAATAATGATTGCCTATCATTTAGACTGAGAATAGTGATTGCCTATCATTTAGACTGAGAATAACGATTGCCTATCATTTAGACTGAGAATAACGATTGCCTATGATTTAGACCGAGAATAGCAATTGCCTATGATTTAGACTGAGAATAATGATTGCCTATGATTTAGACCGAGAATAGCAATTGCCTATGATTTAGACTGAGAATAATGATTGCCTATGATTTAGACCAAGAATAGCAATTGCCTATCATTTAGACTAAGAATAGCGATTGCCTCTCATTTAGACTGAGAATAGTGATTGCCTATGATTTAGACTGAAAATAATGATTGCCTATGATTTAGACTGAGAATAACGATTGCCTATGATTTAGACTGAGAATAACGATGGCCTATGATTTAGACTGAGAATAGTGATTGTCTATCAATCATTCTCTTGAGAAACAATAGATGATATTTCTCTAGGAATACAAAAAGAAGCATCAAGAGATAGAGAAATGAAGAATTTAAAAAAATACTAATAGTTTACATGGATAAAGAAAAAAAAAAGATAACAAGCACAAGGATAGATTAACATAGTTAGATTGTGGCCCATGTAGTGAAATCTGCAACAATTATGGAACTGAAATAATAGCAATAAAAACTGCAGTGTACCATATGAAAATTGTGTTTCATACCATATCATCAAAGACAAGAAAAATAGTCATATTTACTGATTCCAAATCAGCTCTGCTGGCGTTAGAAAGTGGCATAAACAAGAAAGAACTCACACAGCTCACCATAGATACAGGTATCCTCATTAGCACACTTGATATAAGGCTAGTGATGCAGTGGATCCAAGGGCACTCCAACACACCAGGAAATGATAAGACAGATACATTAGCTAAGAGAGGATCCAGACAGACACAATTTCACACCAACATCTCATTAAACACAGCCAAACAAATCATAAACTCCACCAGTAGAAAGGATAGGCTGAATGGATTGGTCATAGAAAAAATAGGGAAAGAACTTTTTAAATGCATGACTCAAACCACCATGACAACATTAACAACCTAAAAAGAAGAGATCAAACCACCATCTTCAGACTGAGAACTGGTCATATGCCACTGAACAATGATATCAATAGATTACTATGAAACCAAACTTCAGCATGTCCACTCTGTGAACACCGCATGAAACAGTAGAACATCGCTTTTTTGACTGCTCAAAGCTCACTGACAAAAGAGTGACTCTACTTCCTCAAAAACCTGATAATTGGAACAACTTAAATGAAACAAGGAAACTGATAAATACCTGCAGATATCATTACATGACATTGGGCTGAAGGGCGTCAGTTCACAGGCTTCTGGATCCATAACAACATGGATAGATTAAAAAAAGAAAGATAATTTGAAATAGTGTACAAGAATATAGAAAGAATCACACTATCAATAAGCATTTACCCTGTCCCCTTTTCTTTTAAGCATCTCCATCAAGTCTCGTCTGAAGTCCTGAAACAGCAAGGCCTGTAGATCTTCAAGTTTCTTTCTCTCTATCTCTATAGTTGTCTCTGTGGCACCACATTCTCTAAATAATTGACAGAAAATAGATGTAAAAATTTTATTATAATTGTAAATGGTAATACACTTTCATTTTTTTGTCTACATTTTAAACAAAAGGGTAGGTGTGTTCAGAAAAAAATTGTCTGTTTAAAATGTAATGGTAGGGTTCTGATTCAACATGACAATAAAAGAATACATTAGTGGTTTCCTGTGAGTCATGTATGATTAATGAACAAGCAAGAAGTCATCAGATCATCAGAGGCAAAAGAAACTTGGTTTAGCAGAGAATATTGAGAATATGGTCAGCTAAAATTTTGAATGAAGCCAGCACACTAAGAGAATTTTGGAAATGCAATAGAAGAATGTATCTGCCTCCTTTAGTCACATCACGAAAAGAACTTTTTAAATATTGTTACAACATGAAAAATAGAAAGAAAGAGAGGACAGAGGAAAACAAAGTAAAAAAAAAATAAAATACAGTCCAAAAGGTTGGCATAAAAAAAGAGTTCAACAGGAGAAATGAAAAAGAACACCAGGATGTGAATATTTGGAGAGACATAATTGTCTACACTCATGGGCAGGACACTTGATGACTGGACCAGGATTTCCAAGCTGCCTGTGACTGATGTTTATCTTCACATTAAAATGAGTACTGTCATTTTTAAGTTTAAAGGGGATATACTGTTGTCTAACTCTATTGTTTGTAGTTTCTTTGAGCAGTATATTTATCCCCTACCAACCTGCTAAGTCCATCATAGTTTAAGGATTTAACACAAGTGGCTCGAAAGGGCAGCCTGATTCAATGTTTTCTAGCAGAATCTTCATTCCAATGTTGCGCTACTAATGTCAAATCAGGTCATTAGATTCAAGAACAATAACAAAATTAACCACTACTGAAATGAAATGTGTTAGATGAATGACAGGAAACAGCTTGATAGATAAGGTCAGCAGTGGAGAACTGAGAAAAAGGCTAGGAATAATTTACACCATTGAATACATAAATAAACAACAAATAAAGTGGCTTGACAATGTGATAAGACAGAAAGATCAACACACTATAATGAGCCTCCATTAAAAGCTAAGAGAACACGAGACCCAAGAGGCGACCAAGAAATAGATTAATGGAATATTAGAAACACAAGGAGTGGCCAAAAGAAGGGCAAAAGACTATATCTTCCCTCGATGCTGAAAGGTGAATGAAGAAGGAAAGAAGAAAGGGAATATTCAAGGTAACAATTCAAGTAGAAACACTCATGTTTGTATAGTTTAAAAATTTATCATAATAACATTTATCTCATTGCTGAGGTCTATTTAGGGAATTACAGGTCTGGAGAATAAAGGGTGCATGGCCACTTCAGTCACCATGAGGTGTTTGGGTCACAATTTTTATTTAATTCTGGATAGAAGAAAAAAACTACTTCAAGTGTGATCTCTTGCAATAGAAAAAAAATTAAAATAACTAGCTTCTGTATCAAAGAGAATTCAAGTTTGTTGATGTTTTAGTTAATACTAAACATCATGATATCTCAGAGTCAAGAAAGGCTTGATATTTACTTCAGTTCTTGAACAATTTTTGCCTGCTCATTCATTTCACGCTCAATTTTCCGTGCCCTTTCTTTGGGGTCAAAACTGTCAGAGAAGATCTCTTCAGGAAGAATATCAGATGCTAGACTTGTTCTGCGTTTCAGCTGAAGGTCCTTAAAAAGGCATAAAATGTAATGATCAAAATTTTAATTAATTTAATAGGCTGAAATTTTCATGAAACATGAGTATTATATTAATGAGAACTGTAGCAACACTTTAAAAAAAATGAAAAAAGACAATAGATTCATATAATAACCTATGGGGTGTCAGTGATGCTGCTAGTAAACAATTTAATGTACTCAAAATAAAGTGATAGTTCATGATCAAGTAATGCAAAAAAGAAAGATGAGAATTGCTTTAATCTCACACCATTAAACTGCTTTATTTAGAAATGAGGTGGTCAGTGTTAGTATCTTTCCTAATACCTTCTTGACCTTGATCCTTCCCATGCTGCTTGATGTTACATTGGGCTTGTAGTATTTTTCGCCATCCATCTCTATTCTGGGAGAGATTTCAATCTTATCCAATGAGTCTATGCCTGCTAACTTTGCTTCTCTTATAAGTGTTATTTTCAATGTCTCTCTAGGTCTTTCTCTTTTTCTGTATCCTGATGTTTTCCAAAGAAGAGTCTGTTTTAAAATTCTTTTGTTGTATCTTCTCTTCCTAAACGAAGATGAGATCATTGATTGCATGGCCATTTCTCTTACCTCTATATTAGTAATATAATACTTTAAGTTAGGTTATTTATTTGTACAGTTAAAAAGATAGGACATTTATGTCCATCTGAGAACAAAGTGTATCACCTGGTTTATTTCAAACTATCTATTTTGTCAATACTACTTTCCCCTACCTCTTGACTGTTGTCTAGAGTACCAGGGCTGCTAAGATCTACAGCATCATCATCATATTCATCAAAGTCTCTGTTTTCAACATCAGTATGCTTGGTAGGATGTGTGACACTATTGAAAGACTCATCAACATCACCTGCCAGCAACGTCAGAGTATGACCCAGCAAGGTAAACCTCTTGCCAATATCAGTATCTAGATGAACATCAATGCCTTTCATATCCCACTGGACATTGAGTATCCACTTGGCATTTCCACTGCTTGTATCTGATGACACATTATATTACAAAAATGTAACATTAAACATAGTATTCAATATGAAGCTGGTTGTTAGTTGAAAGTGAAAGAGAACAAATAATTGCAACATTTTTTTTAATGTAAAGGTATCCATTACACCCTATGACTAAAAGCAAGCTATAAGTTAAAGCAAGTACTTTCCTGCGACCATAAGCACATTATAAGTAATGTGGTCAGTATCATGTCAGTCCATACTTTTTCTATTTCCATACACATATGCACAAAAGGATGAATTTTATTATCAGCCGCAACATATAATAAATAAAGTTCCTCAACATGATATTTAAATAGTAATGGGTGACTTTAATGCCAAAGTGGAAAGAGACAACAATAGAGTTATGATGGCATTAGTTAGGTGTAAGACAGGGTTGCGTACTATCTTCCCTATTTTTATTTATACATGCTCTACATATGCAAGTTTTCCAACCCAAAGGATACAGAGGAAAAAATGAGCTTCTATTTGCAGACGATAAAAGTCCTAATACATGGAAAAATAGAAGACTTACAAGAACACGTAAAAAGAGTCAACAGCACAGGCACAAAATAGAACATGAAAATCAACACCAACAAAACAGAAGTCATGAATAATGCAAAAGAGAAACAGAACATCAACATAACGATAAACGGCAGACAATCAAAGCAAGCAGTGGAATTTAAATACATAGGAAGTCAGACAATTCACAAACAGCAGAAATATACTCAAGATGCAACAAAGCTTGTCAAATAATCAGAGAGCTATCACCGCATTGTACAACAAGAAAATAACTCTAGAGGCAAAATAGACACTCTACAAAACAAACATCATCCCAATGTTTTGCTACCAATGCCAGTCCTGGACCCTAGATGCAAGAACAATAAAAAAAAATAACCACTACCTAGATGAAATATGTTAGATGTATGATGGGAAAAAGCATGATAAGATCAGAAATGAAGAACTGAGAAAAAAGCTGAGAATAATCCACACTATAGAATACAAATTGACATGGAAAAGCCCAGGGGACAACGCACATAATCAAATTGATTATATAATGATAAGCAATAGATCTAGAAACAGTCTGGTGTGTGTGAAAACTAGACCAGGGACAGATTGCAATAGTGATCATGTACCAGTTGTGGGAAAGCTTAGAGAAAAATTAAAAACAACAAAACGAGCCTCAGTTAACATCAAGTTAAATTTAGATTTACTAAAATCAGACAAGAAGCTGCAAGACAAATATAAAATCACAATTCAGAACTGTTACAATGCAATAGAGAAGATACAAAGCATTGATGAACAGTGGGAAATGCTAAAAGAATCAATGCAACAAAAATCAAAAGAGTTCATACCACCAGTGAGGACAAATTCAAGAAAGAAATGGATGACAGACGAAATTTTGCAGCTAATGGATACAAGAAGAAGAAAAAAAGAAAATAAAGATGAGTATAAGAGATTAAATAAAGAAATTGTAGTAAAATGCAATGAAGCAAAAGAAGCATGGCTAAAAGAGAGATGCAAAGAGATTGAAATGCTAAAGTTATATACAAACAAATTGAGGAATTAACAGGAAGAAAAATGCAATCAAAAATGGATGTCTAAGATCAAAGGAAGGAGAACTGTTGATTGATCAAGAAAACATAAGGGAACGATGGACAGAATACATTAAAGATCTTTATAATGATGAACGAACGGAAGTAAATATTAAGGATAATGGAGAAGGACCAGAAATACTCAGAGAAGAAGTGGAAGATGCCTTGCGCAATATGAAAGCAGGCAAAGCTCCTGGACCAGATAATATAACTAAAGAAGAGATTGAAGCCATGGGTGATTTTGGAATAGAAATAACAAAAATATTGAATGATATCTACAACAGTGGATATATACCAGACGACATGCTGAAATCAATATTCATAGCCCTACCAAAGAAATCGGGTGCGATTGAATGCGATGATCATCGCACAATAAGCCTTATGATCCATTCGACTAAGATATTACTAAGAATCATCATGTGAAGAGTGTGAAACAAAATCAGTCCAGAAATTAGCGATGAACAGTGTGGTTTTGTTAGAGATAAAGGAACAAGCAATGCCATTTATATCATAAGATCTTTAGTAGAAAGAGCCGTAGAGGTGAAAACAGATCTATACCTATGTTTCATAGATTACACCAAGGCATTTGACAAAGTAAAGTACCAAGAAATAATCAAAATTTTAGAAAGCATAAACGTAGACAGCAATGATCTAAGAATAATAAAAAACATGTACTGGCAACAAACAGCGGCCATAAGAACTGGAAACCAATTGGGAATGTTTTAACAAATAAAACAGGGTGTTAGACAAGGTTGTGTGCCGTCACCAGATTTGTTTAATATTTATAGTGAAATTATTTTAAGATTCATAAGGGACATGCCTGGAATAACAATTGGAGGTCATAATATAAATAATCTAAGGTATGCTGATGATACAGTCTTAATCGCTAAGAGTGAAAATGAGTTACAAGAAATGTTGGACATTATAGTGAAATAAAGCAAAAATAAAGGACTCAGCCTTAATAGCAAAAAGACAGTGGTAATGGTAACAACAAAGAAAAAGACATCACCTCAGTGCAAAATAAAGACAAGTGGAACAATATTAAAACAGGTAAATGAATTTAAATATTTGGGAACTTTGTTAACCTCAGACGGAAGATGTACAAAAGAGGTGAGATGCAGAATGGCTCAGGCAAAAGCAGCTTTCCAAAAAATGAGGAAGATACTATGCAATCCATTTTTGACAATAGAAACAAGAAAAAGAGTTCTTAAATGTTATGTAGAGCCAGTCTTAACATATGGATGCGAATCATGGACAATAGGACAACAGACAAGAAAATCCCTGGAAGTCTGTAGAAATGTGGTTTTACAGAAGAATGTTGAGAGTACCATGGACAGCTAAGAAGAGTAATGAAGATGTTCTGAGAGAGGTCAAAGCAAAAAGAGAGCTAATTTCCAATATTAGGAAGAAACAATCATCATTTTTTGGCCATGTAATAAGAAGAGAACAACTTGAATATATTGTAACAACTGGAAAAATTGAGGGACAAAGAGATAGAGGGAAGCAAAGAGAAAAAATGGAGATATAAACGAGAATGGAGAGATATTTGTGAATTTCTGCGCCCTTAATCAAATGAGCCTAGGAGGAACAATATTCCAACATAAAAGAATACACAAAGCTACATGGGTGTCACCAGATCATAGAACGGAAAATCAAATTGATCACATATGTATTAATAATAAGTTTAAGTCATCCTTACAGGATGTAAAAGTATATAGAGGGGCAGATATAGCTTCTGACCATCATCTTCTGTTAGCCAAACTTAAAATTAAATTAAAAAGGTATAATACAACGAATAAGGGTAGAAAGTTTTTTAATGTAGGGTTTCTTAAAGAACAAGGAATTAAAGATAAATTCGCAGTCACAATATCAAACAAATACCAAGTCCTCCAACAACTAGAAAATACAATAAATATAGAAGATCATTGGAAACAGGTAAAAAATATATGGAAAGAGACATGCGAAGAAACACTGGGGAAAAGAGAACGCCAGAATAAGGCATGGATGACAGCAGAGACCCTGGATAAAATTAAAGAAAGAAAGAACAAGAAAGCAGACATAAATAAAAGCAAAACAAGAAGTAATAAAGCCAAGACACAGGAAGCTTACACAGAGGTGAACAAAGAAGTGAGAAGACGCATTAAAAGGGATAAGAGGAAATATATAGATGAACTAGCTAAAGAGGCAGATGAAGCAGCAAATAAAGGGAATATGAAAGAACTGTACAACAGCACAAAGAAATTAGGTGGAAAATACAGACAGATCAACGCCTTTATCAAAGACAAGAAAGGAAATCTGCTTAGTAATATAAGGGAACAAATGGAGAGATGGAAAGAACACTTTGAAGAACTTTTGAACAGACCCGGTTCAAATAATCCTCCAGATATACTACCAGCAGAAGAAGAGTTACACGTTAACTGCGGAAAACCAAGCAAAGAAGAAATAATGAAAGCCATCAAACTATTAAAAGATGGTAAAGCCACAGGACCAGATGAAATTCCTTCGGAAGCCATCAAAGCAGATATTAACACCTCTACCAAGATGTTACAGGATCTTTTGGATAAAATTTGGGAGAGGGAAGAAATACCTAAAGACTGGAGAGAAGGTTATATGATCAAAATACCAAAGAAAGGAAGTTTACAGGAGTGCACAAATTATAGGGGAATTATGCTACTATCAGTGCCAGGAAAAATATTAGGCAGAATCATTCTGGAGAGACTAAAAGAGGCTATAGAGAAACACTTGAGAGATGAACAAGCAGGTTTTAGGAAGAACAGATCATGTGCTGATCAAATAACTACCCTACGTATAATAGTTGAACAAAGTTTAGAACTAAAATCCCCACTATATATTGGATTCATAGATTACGAAAAGGCATTTGATAGTTTAGACAGAAGAATGCTTTGGAAGTTGCTGAGTCATTACGGAATCCCCATAAAGTTTATTAACCTGATAAAAACAATGTATGAAGGAACAAAATGTAGTGTGGTGCATCAAGGACAGCTTACAGAAGCATTTGAAATAAGAACAGGAGTAAGGCAAGGATGCCTCCTGTCTCCAATTCTCTTTCTACTGGCCATAGATTGGATTATGAAAATAACTCAAAACAACAGAAATGGGATCCAGTGGTCACTGACCAAACAACTTGATGATTTAGACTTTGCGGATGACATAGCTCTCCTATCACACAGCCATCAACAGATGCAGGATAAAATGAGTATATTAGAGGAGAGATCACAACAGCTAGGACTAAAGATTAATAGAGATAAGACCAACATTATGAGAATTAATGCAGTTGGCAATAACCATATAAAACTAGGAGAAATACCTCTACTAGATGTACAATCTTACATATATCTGGGCAGTAATATAGATAAAGAGGGAGGAACAGAAAATGATACCAAAATAAGGATATCAAAAGCAAGAGGAGCTTTCATTGCACTGGGAAACATATGGAAATCCAAAGAAATTAGGCTAAATACAAAAATAAAAATTTTCAACTCAAATGTTAAGTCGGTCCTATTATATGGCTGCGAAACATGGAGAATGACAAAATTGACAATCACGAAAGTACAGACTTTCATTAATGGATGCTTGCGCAGAATAAAGGGATGGAAATGGCAGGACAAAGTCACTAACGTGGAATTATGGAAATGTACCGGTCAAATACCAGTGGATAAAGAGATACAGCGAAGACGATGGCGATGGATAGGACACACACTACGGAAGCCAACTGAGAGTATTACACAACAAGCCCTAGATGACCTGGTAATGTGGTGCACAGAGGAGTATGCAACAGTGGCCTCCAAATTGCTACAAAGAGCTATGAATGCACTGAATTCATGGACAAATAGATGGTGTATCAGCATCAATACAGACAAATGCAGTACTACACTTTTCACACTCTCCCCAAAACAAAAAGCAGGAGCCATCTACATAAACAATGAGCCTGTGAAAGAAGACATACAAGCTACATATCTCGGAGTTACATTTGATAACAAACTATCTTGGAAACAGCAGATAAATAAGGCAACCCAAAAAGCAAGGAGGAAATTGGCTATTCTAAGAAAGTTGTGTGGAACCACATGGGGTGCGAGTGGGAAAATACTCAGTAAAGTTTACCAACAGAGTATACGCCCACATTTAGAATATGGATCATCCGCATGGTGCTCAGCATCAAACACCACATTGCAAGAACTGGATAAAGTACAAAACCAGGCACTTAGGGTCATCACAGGAGCAATGAAATCAACACCAATATTGGAGATGGAGAAATTGTGGAGGATACCAGCACTGAGAGAACGGAGAGACACAAAGGTGCTGATACAGGCAGAAAAATTTGTATGCATGCCGAGACATCCAATGAAGGACAGATTCCAAAATCTTGCATTGGGACGACTTAAGAGAAGCAGTTTTATCCACCAAGCCAAGCGTATTAGTAGACAAACACCAGACATGCCAAGAGTTGTTAAACCCCTTCTGCCCATACCAGAACAGACTCCCTGGACAGATGAATCAGGATTATCAGTTCAAATACGGACAGAAGTGAAAGGAATAGTTAACAAAGAGGAACAAAATAGTCTACAGCGAAAAACAATAACTCTCAGTTTCCTGGATGAAGAATACCCACAAGACCTATGGATCCGTGTGTACACAGATGGATCAGCACAGAATGCAGTAAAGAATGGGGGAGCAGGTGCATATATAGAGTACCCAAATAACACTAGGGATATGAATAAAATAGCAACAGGGAAATATTGTCACAATTATGATGCAGAAATACAAGCAATAAAGTTGGCAATAGAAAAAATGCTGAACAGTAATCTTAGCCCACAGCCTGTAGTGTTTTTGACAGATGCAAGATCAGTACTCCAGGCACTACAATCCAGAAAATTACCACATCTGCAGACCTTATTGACTGAACTCTGCAAGCACCACAGGGTTGCCCTGCAGTGGATCCCGTCTCACTGTGGAATACCAGGAAATGAGAAAGCAGATCAGTTGGCAAAGGAAGGTTCAACAGGCACACAACTAGATACACCAGTTACATACCATCATAAGAAACAGATAATCAAATCAATCAGAGGACCACAAGCCCCAAATCAGGATGCCTTTCATAATATGAATAGATATGAACAAGTTATCATTATACGCCTAAGAACAGGACACAATCGACTCCATAGTCACATGTATACAAAATTCAAGATCGGCACATCAACTACTTGTACATGTGGACAGGCACCCCAGACTGCTGAACACATACTTCAAGACTGCACTGAATATAGTAGACTGAGGAAAATCCATTGGCCCATAGATACAACACTACAGACAAAACTATATGGGCCACTGCAAGAATTACAAAAGACAGTAAAATTTATACAGGAAACGACATTGCAGATATAGACAATACTTCAGGCGAACGAAAGATAGATAGATAGACAACAAGCCCTTTTTTGGAATCCCCAGGGGAAAAGACAAAGAGGAAGACCAAGGAATTCTTGGAGAAGACAGATAGAAGCAGAGATGAAGATGATGGGGAAGACATGGAATGATCTTAAAAGAATGGCAAAAAACAGAACGACTTGGAAAGTGTTTGTTGAAGACCTATGCTCCACCGGGAGCTAAAAGGTAAAAAGAAGAAAGAAAGAGAAAAAATAACAGACAGCTTAAGAGAATGGCTTGGCAGAAGGTCAACAACAGAAATGGTAAATAGCTGCCGAGATAGCAAGTTGTGGAGAGACATGATCACCTACGCCAATAGGTCCGGTACTTGACGATGATGATAGAATACAAATACAAAAAGGGAGCTCCTAAAAAACATCAGAAAGAAATAATCAACATTTTTCAGGCACATCATGAGAAGAGGAAAGTTGGAATACTTGGTTACAACTGGCAAAATAAAAGGAAAGAGAGATCGCGGACGACAAAGAGAGAAAATACTGGATAGCTTGGTTTCATGGTATGGAAAAAAATCAACAACAGAACTGATACGATGCACTGTAGATAGAAGATTGTGGAAGGACATGATCGCTTATGCCAACCGGTATGGCACATGATGATGATGATGATAGAATACATAAAGAAATAACAGATAAACTGGTTTGGCCATGTGAAAAGGCAGAAAGATCAAAACGCAAGACAAATCTTCAATAAACGTTTCGAGAACATCAGGCCCAAGTGCCGACCATGAAAAATATATAGATTGATGGAATATTAGAAACACTATAAAACATAACAGCAGCAGAGGCAAAAAGAAGAGCAAAAGACCACAAATGATATCTACCCTCAACGCTGAATGGCAAATGAGGAAGAAGAAGAAGAAAATGACATTTCACAAGCTCTCAGGCTCAGGCTGTAACAGGAGGCCAATATCTGGAAGTCACAAGTGAGACGGACCTGCAACCTTAAGAATATCAAGAATGTAAATGGCCAAAATACTTGTTTTTCCACATGAAATTATTCTGATGACAGGACTGTCTCCTACTGCAGAGCTGTGTTTAAAGATTTTCCTATTACCTAACGCATGTATAATAGTTTTGAAATTATTTTAATCTATTTTGCTTGAACATATAGCAGATGTTTACAAAAGATAAAATGATGATGTGTTCAGTTATTTATACCAACAGTACCTTGTTTGTTGATAGTTCTAGAACAGACTTCATATGTCCCTGATGGCACATTGCACTGATTCATCACTGCACCACAGTCTGTAGGCCTGGGCTTCCAATCATCCCAAGAGGTGCCAAAGTCATCAGCAAATCTCAGACAGAAATCTGGACAGATATAATCAATAATTAGCAACTAATTTAATCCAAATTGCCTTTCTTTCTCAACATTACTAATATCAATATTTTATATATATTAAGGGAAAGAGAGGATTCCAAAGTGGTACTTAGGAAGGTATGGGGGATGGGGGGTTGGGGATTTGTTGTTTGCAAATTTTGATTCGTAATTTTTACTACGGTATCGTAATCTGGAGTTAAGGGCAAACAATGAAGAGAAGTAGTCACTAAATGAATACAGAAATAAAGACTTTCTATCACATCATTCTCTTAAGATGACTGGTATCTCCTTTACTTCTTCAGTTGTCACAAAATGTTCTCTTCTGACCAAACATTTTTTGTTTTCTTTTTATGTTGGTAATAGGTTTTCCTTTTTGTCTTGGCCTCTTTTACAACATTCTCACTACTCTTTTTATTATGGCCATGGTATTCTCACCATCCTTCTTTAAAACCAATTCTCTGTGACCTCTGTAGATGTTTGTTTCTGTTGAACTAGCTGTTATTTCTAGAACTGGCTCCTCATAACAATGAAGAACCCTTAACTCCTTTATCAGAGATGTTTGAATAATACCTTCTTTATGCTTTGTCTTCCCAGTATTGCTCACACTGGCACAGTTCCTTTGCCTTTTGCTTCCAAATAACACTCTCTCCTGCTTTTTCAAAATGCCACTAATATTCTTCTGTATATTTTTTTTTTAAGTTTCCCATTAGTTCATTGTATAGAAGAATAGTAGTCTCAGCCACATATCCACTTCAAAAAGCTTTAAATCACCATATGTTGGGAATACATTTGATTTAAAAAGTGTATCACAGATTGTTTTTTTTTTTTGGTCTGTTTTATGTTATGTTATCATAACTCAAAAATTGGAAAATGGGTGAAACCCTAGTTTCCTATGGATTATTTAAAAGACTACAACAGCTGTGAAAAGTAAGTATGGTAAATTTCCATAAGAAATAGTATATTTACATTATTATATTTCAATTTATTGTGATTGAGCAGTCTGTGGGTAACATTTTAAACTTTTCAACATTCATTTTCTCTTGGTTCACATTTTAAATACTTATCCCAATGATTTTATATCACACAAATATTATTTCCATGTTGTGTTATATTGATTATCTTGATTTATGATATGATATGCTTTATTTATATAGATATTTTTAACAGAAATTTTATATTGGTGACATCAGGTTTTCACAAATCTAAGATATTTCAGTTCAAACCAGCAATATAACCAGGAAGGGAAAAGTTAATAGAAATATCTACTATCTACTGTCCATTCAAGCCGAAGACAGCACATAGGGCAGAACCCAATCTCAAAAACAGAAACCTTGCGTGCCAAAATGGCACATATTGCAGAGATCACTGCTTCTAAAATCTATGTATCTGTTTCCATAACAATACTTTTTACAATGACAGCTTGTCAAGCCATCAATCAACCTCCTTAGTCGCCACTTACGACATGCCTGGAAGGTGCAGAGTTACTATTCTTTACTTCCCTCATGAGGCCCCGGTAACACATGGGAATAACAGAAATATAGTGAGGAGTAAAAGACCTTGACTGACTTCTTGGATTCTGCTGCAGATGTTTATAGAAAATACAGTATTTGAGAAGAGAGTGTTGCAACTACCTACAACAGAAACACAAGACATGGACAAAGGGCACACTTATATTACTAAATGACTGCCAGCTATTTGAGATGATAACTGATAAAGCAGTTACTTAGAGGTCATACATATTTCTAGATATAATTAAATTGTTACAAAACAAATTTGATGTTTCAGATTATAACTTGTTTTTATAAATATATATATATTTGCCAAATAAAACAAATGACTGAAAAAATTATTAACTTGTGAGCACCAGAGCTAGTTCACAGCATGTTACTTGGCAATAAAGTGATCATGGCTAGTCCTAGCCTAACACTCTTTAGTCAATCCAAATAAAAAAATAATGGGTGCTCAGCTGGAGAAGGTATTAATAGAGAGAGGGAGAGCACTGGGTCCCTTATCTTCAACAGTTGTGGCCTAGTATGAAAAGTTGTATTTTTATTACCCCTACAATATTAAATGTTACAAGAACATTACGTGTTTTAAGAGCTTTCTTGTCATGCCACACATGTCAAACATCAACAAGGTCATCTTACTTTTAAATTTGCCCTTGCTGACCAGTGAGCCTGAGGAGCAAGCAGATATCTGAGTACTCTCAACTGTCAAAACCAGAGCTGAGCCCTGCTCTGCCTCAGTCACTCTTGGAGACTGAAGACCTGGACCAGGGTTTGGCATAGGCTGCAGAATAAAAATAGTTTATTATTTCAGACTTTTGGCAAAACTCATTTCATTATTTTAGTGCAACCATACAACTTGCCCACTTTGGAGAGTTAACAAATTTGTAAATGTAGCTCATGTTACTTTCTCAATGAAAATTTAAACACATCACCAGTAACTTGTGAGTGAAATTATAAAGCCATACGGAACTTGTTTGTCATGTGGAACACCAGGGACTGAAACAAAAGAGAAAGACCAAAATATTCTTGGAGAAGACAGGTGGAAACAGAGATGAAGTTGATGGGTAAGACATGGAATGATCTTTAAAAAAATGGCAAGAAACAGTATGGTTTGGAAAGTATTTGTTGAAGACCTATGCTCCAAGGGGAGATGAAAGGATGAAGAAGAAATTATAGGAAGATATGTTTTAATAATACAGCTGATCTATTTATCTGTATCTCACAAAATGCCATGCCAGTTTAAGTGAAGAAATAAACCTCAAGTAGATCTCTGATGTTCTTACTGTAACATTAATGTTATTTATCTCTTATAGTTTTTACTGCTGCATTTTGTAACAAATAAACAAAAATAATCTCCATTCGTGGTGTATTTATGAAAATAAAATAGTAATTAGGCATTAAACACAAAAACGAATGAAAACACTCACAAAAATATGAAAGAGAAAGGGCTGACCTGGTAAGGTGATGATAACAGTGGAACACAGATGCCCATGTCATCCACTGTCAGCTGCAAAAACAGTGTTGTGATGGATGGTGATGTACTGGGAGCTATCTGAGGGAGCTTGTCCATCACTTGACGAGTTGCTGTTAGAACCTACAGAAATGACAAGTCATTGGTTTGCATTTGTATAAGGGACCATCAACACTGTACTCAGACTGTAGCAATTAGCACCATTCCAATCTTTTTCCCATTAATTCTTTGATTTATTTCTGCCTTACATCATCCATAATTTGTTATAGTATTTCTTTGAGTACCGTATATGTCCCAAATAGCTATATTCTTGAATTATTATTACACAGTTACAGTTTAACCTATTATTATTACACAGTTTAATCCATCACTATTACATAATACCTCAAGACCTTGTATACTGTGAAATTAATTCAAGCCTAGTGCCAAAATAAGAGAAATGACAAAGTATCCACAAATTAGATACAAATAATAATACATAAATATTATTATATAGGGAACTTCCGAGGCAATAATAGGGAATAATAGAACAAAGAAGTATGTGTTAGCACTCGGAAAAAATGACAGACAAACAACAACAGAAAAAACAGAGAACAATATATGGTCCGAAGCAGGATTCGAACCCGTACTCCATGGCACTAGGAGTACGGGTTCGAATCCTGCTTCGGACCATATATTGTTCTCTGTTTTTTTCTGTTGTTGTTTGTCTGTCATATTTTCCGAGTGCTAACACATACTTCTTTGTTCTATTATTCCCTATTATCGCCTCAGAAGTTCCCTATATAATAATATTTATGTATTATTATTTGTATCCAGTATATAACCACTGGAAACTACTATTCGTTTAGTTTCGTCCAATAAATGTTTGTCTGCAACACAAGTATTCAGCCCTACTGGGAGATACTTGCATTAATAGGAAAGTACAGAAATATAAGTTATTTCCGATCTGTGATCGTAACCCTATGCTATAGTCATGGGAACGCCTTCGTGTAAGACACTGCTCACAATAGCTAATTTTTTAGTTAGCTGCGTGGCAGTGTACCAAGCGTTCGGCTTCTCGTGGCAAGGCGCGGTGCCATGGAGTACGGGTTCGAATCCTGCTTCGGACCATATATTGTTCTCTGTTTTTATCTGTTGTTGTTTGTCATTTTTTCCGAGTGCTAACACATACTTCTTTGTTCTATTATTCCCTATCCACAAATTACCATTATCAAGAGAAGAAGGTGGTAAAACGTTGGCCATGTGATGAGAAGAGACAAGAGAATCTTACAGCAAGCCCTCAAATGGGAACCAGAGGGTAAAAAAAATTGCAGATCTTGAGAAACACTAAAAGAACACTTGAAATGAGAAGCAACAACAGCAGATATCAGCTTCTTTGCCAAGGTCAATAGTCTCACCCAGACAGCAAGATACAATGCAGGTCCTGTACAAGGTTTGACACTTTATAGCAAAAACCATACGAGATGGATAGTCTCAAATGTATGCCATCTTGAGTTTGAAAGGACAACAGATAGATTACACAGTTTAACTTATCATTATTACAACAGTTTTATCCACCATTATTATACAAATTAATTTATCATTATCACATGCTTTAAACCATCAATATTACACAGTTTAATCTATTATTATTGCATAACATATTATTATTACAGAATTTAATCATATTAATGTATATGTGTCAGACACATGACAGGAAACAGTCTAAGAGATAAGATCAAAAGCAAAGAACTAAGAAATACCTAGGAATAATCCTAGGCTTTGAAATATAGAAAGAAACAAGAACTGAAATGGTTTGGCTACATTGAGTTATTTTCAGGTCATCATCACTGAACTCCGAACATATCCATAGATGCTCAGATCCCCTCCTCAGCAATCCCGCAGTGTCCAGCGACGGATGACTCTGGTTCTGTGTTGGTTGATAAATCTTCATATACTCCCACTAAGTTTCTTGTTTTTTGCTGTGCCCATCTTAACCCCCATCTCTTTCATCAGAAGGAATGACATAGACTCATAGATGTCAAAGTCCTGTGTCCTTCCCACATCTCGGAGGGCATTAATGATGTCTGCCCGATCCATTGGTTGACCGTCTTCAACAACAGCGCAGCTAGCCAACCTGTCCTCTCTTTCATTTCCCCGTACTACCGATGTCCAAGGACATAGACAAAGGTGACACTACGTATTTTTTACTTCTGCAATGACTCTACCCATTTCCTGCTTACAGAGCCCACCTCCACTTCATCATGCTCATCGAATCACTCAGTATGCAGGCGTGGATGTAGTCTTGTGACTAACCAGATGAATGCCCTGGTGATTGTCATCACCTCCATCATTATGCTACTCGTGGTCATAATGTATGCACCACTGTCTTCTTTGACTATTCTGCCTGCCAAAAGTGCTGTAAATGTCCATGTGCTAATATGGTGTCATATTACAGATCTGTCTGTATAAATGACTGCATCTTTTTCATCTATGTTATCCCAGATCAGACCATTAACTTCTGCATTGACCATGACTGAGTTTTGTTCCCAACATTTGCTGTTGAGTGTGACAATATATGAGAATGCGCCCCTGAATGACATAGGCACCGGTATCCACTCCTTGCCAGTGTTGACATTGGTAAGCCCACTGACCTGTGTGATGACAGCCTCTGCTCGGCCCACCCATGATTTGCCTCTTCTCAGCCTGATACCTTTCCCTGTGTTGAGCTCATTATGTAATGGATGTACTTTATCTGCACTTATTTTCAGGTATGCTCATGCCCTCAAGATCTTGATTCTGTCATCCATGGTTGGCTACATATAAGAAAGAAAGACACAGTGAGCCTTGAATAAATGCTATGAGAATACCAGATCCAAGGGCTGACCATGACAAAGATGGACTAATTGAATACTAGAAATATGAGTACACATGACAGTTAACAGAAGAGAAATAGATTGCAAACTACATCTTCCTTCAAAGCAGAAAGGCAAATGTAGAAGAAATTAAAGAAGAAGGAGAATTAATGCAAACAACTTATCTTACACAGTTTATATCTGTCTTATAGAAGATTGGTTCAGTGTCACAAAAAAAAAAGCATTTAAAAAAAAAAAAAAAAACAACTGCAACTTACTTCTTTATTGAGTGCCATTCTTTGCTCAGTCCAATACTCATAAGCATTTTTGTAGTTCAGCCAAACAAGAACAGCTGAAAGGACAAAGGCAACATTGATGCTTACTTCTATTTTCATTATCTACACCAACAAGTTTTTGTTATTGCCTCACCCATTACAGATCAATAATAGAGTTAAGATCAGAAGCACATGAGCAGGAAACAACATTATACGATCATCATCATCATCATCATCATCAAGGGCCTAGTGGTGTAGGTGATCATGTCTCTCCACAACATTCGATCTCGGCAGCTATTTATCATTTCTGTTGTTGACCTTCTGCCAAGCCATTCTCTTAAGCTGTCTCTTATTTTTTCTCTTTGCTTCCCTCTATCTCTTTGTCCCTCAATTTTTTCCAGTTGTTACAATATATTCAAGTTGTTCTTTTCTCATTACATGGCCAAAAAATGATGATTGTCTCTTCCTAACATTGGAAATTAGCTCTCTTTTTGCTTTGACCTTTCTCAGAACCTCTTCATTACTCTTCTTAGCTGTCCATGGTATTTCAATATTCTTCTGTAAAACCACATTTCTACAGACTCCAGTGATTTTCTTGTCTGTTGTCCTATTGTCCATGATTCGCATCCATATGTTAAGACTGGCTCTACATAACATTTAAGAACTCTTTTTCTTGTTTCTATTGTCAAAAATGGATTGCATAGTATTTTCCTCATTTTTTGGAAAGCTGCTTTTGCCTGAGCCATTCTACATCTCACCTCTTTTGTACATCTTCCGTCTGAGGTTAACAAAGTTCCCAAATATTTAAATTCATTTACCTGTTTTAATATTGTTCCACTTGTCTTTATTTTGCACTGAGGTGATGTCTTTTTCTTTGTTGTTACCATTACCTCTGTCTTATACGATACCAATTGATTATATCCAATTAGGATATAGGACTGTAACTATCACAACCAACTAACTGCATTATGAGCTGATTGAGATTGTGGCCTCCAATACAAATCAATCTCTTCTATCAGTTGCCTTTAAAGTATTCGGTAAGATCATCATGAACAGAATCAAAGATGGCGTAGACATTGTTATGAGTGAAGAGCAAGAAGGATTCAGACAAGGAAGAAGCTTCCTTGATCATACTTTCACCCTAATAATTATACTAGAAGAAGATATAGAAAAACAGAGATCACTCCACCTAAATTTACATTCATTTCAAAAAGGCTTTCGACAGCATATAGCACATTGTGGAACATACTCAGACAATACGGGATACCACCAAAAATCATTAACAATGATGTTCAGATGGAGTAGTCTCTTTTTTCTATCTGTTCTTCTAGTATAATTATTGGATCTGGTGTTCTCATAGCATTTATTCAAAGCTCATTGCGTCTTTCTTTCTTATTATGTAGCCAACCATGGATACACAGAGACAGTATTAAGTGAATGGTTCCAGATTGATACCGGAGTGAAACAAGGAGGTATTTTATCTTCCTTGTTATTTAGAATTGCTATTGATTTCACTTGCAGAATTGCTGCACAGGTGACAAATGCATTGAATGGACACTTGAATCTCAGCTGGAAGACCTTGATTTTGCAAATGACATATTTCTTATCAATAGCACTGTGAACATGAGGCAAGAAAAATCAAATGCCATGTCATCAATGGCAAGGAAAATTGCACTTGAGATCAACCAAGAAAAGAAAAAAAATAATGAAAAAACAAATTCTCCCAGAAGAAAAAATATACTTGAAGGAAAAGTAGCAGAAGAAGTAGATCACTTTGTATATCTTGGAAGCTGCGCAGATCAAGAAGGAGACACAAAGAAAGAAATGAGTATCAGAATAGCAGAGGCAGCAATGACTTTCAGAAACATTGATAAAATATGGAAATCAAAATGATTAAACTACAAAAACAAAGCTCAAGATTTTCAAATCAAATGTGTTATCCACCCTTACTTATGCATGCGAGAGCTAGAAACAACTAAAAAAAAAAATAGAAAATAAACTGGATGCATTTGAAAACAAATGCCTGAGGAAAATACTTCATTTACCATGGAATGAGTTCAAGACTGGTGATGAAAAAAAAAAAAAAAAGGAGGCAGACCAAGAAAAATAGAAACACACTAAAAAGAAAGCATTGAGACGAGAAGCAACAAAGACAAGTATCAGCTTCCTTGGTAAGTTTGAGAGGCTCACCAAGAACAGAAAGGTATGGCAAGATGCAATGAGGGACACTTAATAGCTAAGACTGTCAGACATGGAGAATCTAGAATTTCTGCCCTATGTGCCATCTTTGGCTCAAAAGGTCAATTAAAAAATTAATAGTATATTGCACTTAAAAAACATACAATTTGTTGTACAACAAACAAAAATATAACTAAATGTTTTGTTTTTTTTACTTTAAACTAGGATATAATTAAATTCTCTTGACAAGGGAGTAATAAATAGCGATACTAAAAAAAAGGAAGAAAAAAAGTGGTATGGTGACAGCTTTACGTGGTAATGGACGAAACAAAAGTCGACGTTTCGGCCAAGTAGGCCTTCATCTAGACGAACAAGTTGCATCTTGGTGCATCTTGATGCCTTTACCTCGAGTAATTAAATACTTTTCAAACTGGTAATAACTTAATTTCTTTCTAATTTTCATCATCATACTGTGCCAGGTGGTACAAGTGAAAATGTCTTATAACAACCTTTTTTTTTATAATCTACTATTGTTTATAAATTCTGTTATTGATTAAGCCATTCTTTGGAAAATCTAATCTTTTCTCTATCATTCTCCTTTTTCTTCACTCATTTTTTTCCAGCTGTCAGAACTGCCCCCTTCTCCTAACATTTTAACAAAACTGAGGATTACTTCAACTTCATGTTGGTAATAAGTTTTCCTTTTGCTCTGAATTCTTTTAGAACATCCATACTACATTTTTGCAACTATCTACAGCATTTTCAACATTCTTCTGTAAAATCATATTTCTGTGGTCTCCAAGGATCTTTTTGCACTGCTTTAACAGTTTGTCTACTAATGCACAGAGTACTGATTTTGGTTGGTCCTGTTGCTGTGTGTTTAGGCACATTTTTACATTACACTGGTTATCAGTAACTCTTCAATGTGGAAAAGTACACTAAATTTGCAATTATTTCCTGCTTTGATAGTGGCAAATGTTTGACCCTAACATTTCAAAATTTGTGCTTCAAAACCATTGTCAAAATCTGATCGCACTGATTTTCTTCTTGTGATATTTTAGTTTCCATGATGAAATTAGGTCATCGTATCTTGATGATTTTCACAAAGATTGTGTGGAAAGTGAATTAGAAATTGCTCTAGTTCAATTTAGAAGAATGTTTGATAGTGATTTGATTTAGATACAAAAATGTCAACCAAATTAATTTTTTTTCATGTAAGTATCTGCCTTTTTTTTTTTAAGCAAAAAATGTGTGTTTTTTTGTTGCTGTTCTGTTAACTGTATACATAATTATAAACATACTAACACTTATTTTGGTTATTATGAAACATGCAATTCTTGTACTAAATTAAATTATTTTTAGTTTATTATGTTCAACCATTATTTTAAAATTACTTTTTAAAGCTGGTTTGCTGTGTTTTGTGTATCAACTTATAATCAACAGCAGTTATATATCCCTTTGTTTAGCAGCAAAAAAGTTAAGCAGCAAAGGTGTCACAAATATATGTTCCAAGAAAAGAAACAAGCACATAATATATTATTGTATTTTAGTATAAATATATCTATTTTTCTACAAGGAAACATAACTACACCTTATTAAAAAGGAGTGTACAAAACAAACATATAAATTTACCTTTGTCAAAGGCCAGTGGCTGGGCCAGTATAATTGGTCTTGACAGGTTTATAAGCAATGCCTCTTGATCATGAGAAAGATTTGGTATCATCTCATGCTAAAAGATTTTGGAATGTGGTCAAATGTAGTTCAACATTCAAATAACTTAGACTACAAATAAAATTATATGTGCAGAGTGCAATGGTAGAGTAACATGGCACTCCATGGTAGTGAATCAACCTTCGATGTGGAGACAGCACCTAAAGAATTAATGAAGAGTACAAATAATTGTGATCAATCCCCAGCAGTGGCAGATTTTTTTTTGGACTGACAAGGCTCTGGGGTTCACCCAGCCTCTAGAAATGGGTACCAGAGATTTTTCTGGGAAGTAAAGGCGGCCATTCACTGACCATATATCACCCAAAATGTGCTGTGGTCATAGAAAAATATGGTCACTAACACCATATTCCCCAAACTCCTAGCAAGGTATGAAGGGAGTCTTTACTTTACTTTTTACAATAAATTGGCATGAAATGCTAGAAAAATGTTCCGCTAGCCTGGCATAGTAGTGACCACATCAACCATAAATATGTCAATATTAATGAAAATGTATAGGCAATGATATTATATGCTTAAAAACTATAATATACATACAAACGGCTTGACAGGTGCCATTTACTCCTTTTTTATAATCTAGGTTTGCCTTGTCAATTGTAAATAAATTGATTATAATATGTTTATATATGGTTGTTCTTCTTATACATTTTTTTAAATTAAAAAAATACTATTTATTTGCTGATGATGCAGCACTTTTTGCTCATGATGAGTCCATCCTACAGTCAATGATTAGCAATCTAGCTAGATCATGCAAAATAGATAACACAGATCGTTTGTTGTTGTTGTTCTCATTTTCTGAAGGAAGCCGCATGTAAGCCAAAACGTCAGTATTTTGTGTTCTTTTTGTGTACAGCTGTCACCATACCTTGTAGGAACGTACGTTACATCACACCACTGGCTCCTTGCTACCAGCTTTACCGCAGCACTGCAATTATTTGCCTTTTCCCTAAAACTCAGAACTAAAATTCAAACTTATCAAAGTTGGGTGCATAGTACACTTCTATACGGATCAGAAACTTGGACTACTTATACAGGGCAGATGAAAAGGTTAAACAGCTTTCATGTGTGTTGCTTTCGAAAGATTATGAACATCAAATGGCAGGACAAAGTAACCTACGTCTTAAAATGAGCCAAACTCCCATCCATCATGGCAACACTTACTAGTCATAGACTAAGGTGGCTGGGTCATGTAGGAAGAATGGCAAACAATCATATTCCCAAACAAATATTGTAAGGCAAATTTAAGGATGGAAACAGACCAATGGGCAGACCATTACTGAGATGTAAGGATGTTTGCAGGGCTTCCATGAGTGAATTCTCTATCAGTGAAAAAGAAACTGGGAAAATCTGGCTGCAGATCGTAGCACATGGAGAACAAAAATAAAAACTGACACAGCAACTTTCGAGGTAGTGCTGATATTACATTCAGAAGACAAAAGGTACAAGAGAAAGGAGACGAGGCCAGGCACCTCGAATACATCTTGTTCATTCTGTAGCCGGATCTGTCTATCCGATATTGGCAGATTAAGCCACAAGCAAAGCTGTTCAGCAAAGCAGCATCCAGCATAAGACACTAACATTTTTACCAAATTACTGACTCATCATGAATGCTTACTACCAACCATTTGTCAAGATGCCAAAGGCCATATACATTTTTTTTTAAATTAAAAAATACAATATTTGGGACTGTAAGTAAAGATACATAATTCATATGGCAGGTTGAACATTTAAAAGAAAGTTGGTTATTAACATATTAGTTTATGTTGAGTTCCAACCAAAACATTTCACAGAAAAACTACACAAGAAGTTGTGTTTTTATACAAAGAATCCTGACCTGTATTGTAGAACAGACTTAATTAAGCGATAGCCGTGACAGGCAATCTAAGTTATTTAACTTACCTGAAGAGCATTTCTGATCTTGACTGTAGTCTTAAAGAAAGCCATTGTGTGAAACTCTGGTTCTGCTTCTTCAAATACAGGATTCTGCAACATCATAAATGTTCTCACAATAAAACATAACACCAAATCTAACAGAAATGTATACTAAATTATAATCATCTTCAAAATATTCATTAGTGAATGAATGTTCTTTGTTTCATGTATTCAGTTTACTAAATGTCCTGGAACTACTTTATTTTTATAGTTTGTTTCTGAAGTGATATCACCAATACAGTTATTTCCCTGTTCAAAGCAAACTGAATTATAAATAATTAGAGCTGAATGTTTGGGACGGTGAAAGGAACAAGAACTAGTGATCATCTATTGTTCTAAAAAAGGTAAATTTGAGAATGACGACATTTTTCCAAAGTGAAAACAACACAGAACAATAAAATAACATTGAAATAATTTTTAATGGATGAAAATTAAGTTCTCTATATTTCATATACTGCTCAACAAAAGTAATTGTATACCTTCAAAAGCTGTCCCAGTGCCAGATTCAAATCAATCACTGCTTGCACGAACATCTTTTGACAGCTGGTGTATTTGTCTGATGTTGCAAACATAAAGAAAGCTGAATTAAAACTGGGACTGTCTAAAAGTTAGTTGCAAAATTATATAATGTGATTAATTCTTAAAATATCTTATGCAACAAATCTATGTCAATAAAAATGAGAAAGAGAGTTCATCGGTGCTATATAGAACAAATTCTGACCTATGGAAGCGAATCATGGACAGTAGACAAACAAATGAAAAGACGATTAGAGGCCACAGAGATGGGATTTCTCAGAAGAATGTTGAAAGTTCCCTGGACAGATAAAAAGACCAATAAGGAAGTTCTCAAGGAGGCCAACACAAAAAGGGAGCTCTTAAAAAACATCAGAAAGAAGCAATCAACATTTTTCGGGCACATCATGAGAAGAGGAAAGTTGGAATACTTGGTTACAACTGTCAAAATAAAATGAAAAAGAGACTGCGGACGACAGAGAGAGAATATACTAGATAGCTTGGTGTCATGGCATGGAAAACAGTCAACAACAGAACAAATACGATGCACTGTAGATAGAAGATTGTGGAGGGACATGATCACCTACGCGAAACCTGTAAGGCACATGATGATGATGATGATTAATTCTTTCAGGACTATTATCCAACATGTCGGTTCGATAAAAAGTGTTATTTCTAATCATCATCTGAAAATTCGGCTCTGACAAGTGTAGCTTAATATTTGTTTCGTTTTCACAGATTTTTGGTTTTTATTTCACCCAATACTTGATTTCCTTAAGTAGGAGAGTTCTCACTTCCTGTTAAACCATGTATTTACAGAATTTGAACGTTAGAAAATTGTTAATTTAAATTTATTGTTTTTTTTTTTTTTTAATTTCTGTCACATAATGGCCACACCCACTGCTGGTACTTCTTGCAGTCGACCAAAATGATATAGTGCAGAACAAGCTAGATCTATGTTCAAACCTTGTTATTGAGTGATTCAGAAATAGAGTATTCATAGTATTTAGACTCTGACAATAATTTTGTTGTTGTTATGAGATAATGGGTCACAATATTAGTAAAAGTTATGCTAAGAAGGTAAGATGATCTGGCTTAGGTTTAGCTAGTGGATGCCTTCTATTCCAGCACTATCAGTGTCTCAGAGGAATCGAGTGGTAGTGATTCTGATAACGAAACTGGTACTTTAAGGACATATCACATAAAATAAGTCCAGTTGTGTAAATAAAAATAATAAACTTGACTTGTAAATAATATCCGTTTCGATCATGTTTCGACATTCCAATTGTTTACGATGAATGATGATATCGTATGACAGAGAACAGTTGGCTGTGTTCACTTTCTGCGCGGTTTCGCCTTATGTCTTTTGGCATGTGCTGAAACTGCTACGATGTGGACTACAGTTACCTTTCTTTATTTGGGAGATGAGATATTCAGATAATTACGCTGGCACGGGCGGTTGAGCAATTATGGATTTTAATTCATTTGTAGTGATACCGGGGCCTTCCATAACCAAATAACCAAATTGTTCTGACGTCACATAGATTTATAATATTTTTCATTCTGGGATCATTTACAAAAATGTACATAATTTCATTATTTGTGGACATAAATTAATCAAATAAACTGTATTTTGGAGGAATTTGGATTATGTTGTACAATATTTAAAAACAAATGGATATCAACACATTTTCATTTTCTGTATCCATTTTCCTTTCCAGTGATGTATAACACATATCACATTTATATAAATTATTGTGTGAAGTAGTCGAAAAATGTATATGGTGAAATTTTTTTAAACAGGAAAATTAATCTGGTCCAAAACCGAAAATAACGAGTTTCCTGTTCTGGTCCTGAAAGAGTTAAAGCATCACTGAAAGTGTCATATCTTTAACATAAATGAAGAAAAATGTTATCATTCTTGATTCTTCCCATACCGCTAGACATCGCATAGGGCTTGTAGTGTTTTTCACCAGCCAGCTCTATTCTGGACGAGATGTTCAATCTTATCTAATGAGACTATGCCTGCCAACTTCGCTTCTCTTATAAATTAGTGTCTCTGCAAATCTTCCTCCTTTTCTGTATCCTGATGTTTCCCATAGAAGAGCCTATTTTGGAATTTTCTTGTTGTCTTTTCTCATCACATGTCTGACATATGTTCATCTTCTATCCTTAATTGTATATGAGAACTTTGGTTGCATGATCATTTCTTTAATTTCTAAATAAGTCTTGAATTTATTCCATTGTACACAGTATTTTTCTTAGGCATTTGTCTCCAAAGGCATTTAGTTTTTTCTTATTCTCCTTTGATGTTTTCCAGCTTTCACATGCACAGGTAAGTGAATATTCTAAGTTTGGTTTTCTTGCATAGTATTTTTTATTTCCATATTTTGTCCAGGTTTTTAAAATTCGTTGCTGCTTTCGCTATTCTGCTTCTGATTGATTTTTTTTTGTTTCACCTTCTTGATCTATTTTACTACCATGATATATATATAGTGGTCTACTCTTACTTACCAATGTCTGGTGATTGAGATATATATTGCTCTCTGGGGTATTGTTATTTTTTATTATTTTATAACATTATCAATATGTTATCACTGCCCAAAAAAAATTTTTTAATGTAAAAAAATGAAATGCACTTGTCATGTGATCAGTTAGTTCTGATTCATTTTCCAACAGTGATGAGCCAGTGGTGGAAAGTGTTAGACACTCCAAGGTATGGTGACAGCTTTACAAATAGGGAACACAATACAATACTGACATTTCAGCTAGGAGCCTTCTTCAGAAAACAAAGACAACAACAACAAACGATGAAGCACAATTATCTATATCTACATGTTAGATGATCAGGAGAATGAAGGGGTGGACAGAAAAGAAGAGAAGAAAGTGCGATTTTGAAATAAGAAAGGAGGCTACGTGAGTGGAGGTAGGATGAGAGACAAGATGTGTAGAAAAGAGAGATATGAAAAATGAGGAAGAGATAGAAATATCAAAAGTACAACGAAGATAATGTATAAAACATATAAGAAAAATCAAACAAGAAAAATCAAACACTTAGCTGGGAAAACTTGACTGTCCGCCGTAGAGCAATCGAGAGAATGAGCTATGGACACGAGGCCTACAAAAGATTCGGGGGGTGGGAGCGGGGAGCGAGGAAGAGGGGATAATAAGGGGGGAGAAGAAAAGGCGGGTAGCCAGACTGGTAGTGAAAACACTAGTGGAAATGGAAACAAGGAAACCTAAACAGTGCCAGGGAAAGGCATTGTGTCAGCGACCAGACAAAGGCAGAGGGGGGAGAGGATAATAGGCCCCATAAAAATTAATGGGGCCTAACAAAGAGGAACAATCCAAACAAAGGAATCGTAGAAGCAAAAGACAAGGGGGAGAATGGGGGAATGAGCAACAGAGGTGGTCATAGGTAGGCTAAAAATAGCACGATGGAGAGAAAGGAGGAGGGAGGAAATAAATACCGGGGAAATAAAAGAAATGGAGAGGAAGGAGGAGGGAGGAAATAATAACCGGGGAAAGAAATGGAGAGGAAGGAGGAGGGAGGAAATAATAACCGGGGAAAGAAATGGAGAGGAAGGAGGAGGGTGGAAATAATAACCGGGGAAAGAAATAGGGAGGAAGGAGGAGGGTGGAAATAATAACAGGGGAAAGAAATGGAGAGGAAGGAGGAGGGAGGAAGTAATAACAGGGGAAAGAAATGGAGAGGAAGGAGGAGGGTGGAAATAATAACAGGGGAAAGAAATGGAGAGGAAGGAGGAGGGAGGAAGTAATAACCGGGGAAAGAAATGGAGAGGAAGGAGGAGGGAGGAAGTAATAACCGGGGAAAGAAAAGGAGAGGAAGACTAAGAAGGGTAATAATAAAGGGACAAGAGGAGAGGCGGTGGGTACAGAGTGAATAGATAGAGGGGGAGAAGTGGAGTAATAGAGGGAAAGTAAGCAGGTAGTAGTGCCCTGAGAGGTAGAGAAGTAGGGAACCAGAGAGATTAGGAGAATAAAAAGAGGTAGAGTAAGAGTAGCTGAAAAATAGGTAAGAGGAGGCTTAAGAGAGAAAGGAAGAAAGAAAAGGGGGAGGGGGTTGACTACAAGAAGAAAGGGGGGGGGCAGGATAGGAAGGGAGCAGACTAACATAGAGGTGAGATAGGAAGAAGAGTAAGAGGGAGGGAGAAGGGGTCAGAGGAAGAGAAAGTGGGGTCCTCAGAGGGATAGGGATACATTCACGTCAAGGGGGGGTGAGGCAACCCCAACGAGTGATCAGGCGGTTCTCAAGAGTGAGACGACTGTGGTAATCAGAAGAGCAAGATATAAGGCCAGTGACCAGGACATTCGCCTTCCCCTGATGGCCCCTCGAGTTAAAGTGGGCTGCTACAGGAGTGCCAGCTTCTCGGGTAATGTCATGTAAATGTTCATGGCACCTATCACCGATCCTACTGACCTTCCTGAGGATGAGATCTCCCATTTCATCGAATATGTCGGACATTTCCACTGCTCCATCCACATCACCTACCACATCTCTACCTCCTCTGTATCTTTCCTTGATATCTCAGTCTCCTTGGGCACCTCCCATCTTCTCACCTCGGTCTTCTACAAGGCCAGTGACTCCCACAGTTTCCTCCGCTATGACTCCTCTCACCCTACATCTTGTAAGAACTCTTTTCCTTATTCTCAGCATCTCAGGCTTCCTCACCTTTGCCAAGACGATGAAGATTTCCTTCACAACGCCCACCTCATGCTTGTCTTCTTCTGCCGACGCCTCTATCCAGAATCAGCTCTCCTCCCTGCCCTGCGTCGAGTTCTCCACACTTCTCATCAATCTGCTACTTACCCCTCTACTCATCCCCCCTTGGATAGAGTAGTACTCGCCCTCACCTATCACCCTCACCACTACGCTGTGATTAGGACGATTCACTGCTACCTCCCTATTCTTCGATCTGACCCTACTACTCGTCTGCTCTTCTCCGATCCACCTCTGGTGGCCTTTAGACGTGACCGGAAGCTCCGTGACTTTCTCGTAAGGGGCCGTCTTCCTGCTGCCCACCTTAGCCATCAAGGTACTATCCGCTGCAACCGCAGGGTATGCAAAACTTGTGATCACGTTCTCCAGACTGATACCATCCTCTTTCCTAATGTCCCTTCCCTTTCGAGATCAGAGAAGGATTCACTTGCATTTCGTGTAACATCATTTATGCCCTCATCTGTAAGCGATGCAAGTTGACCTATATCGGTCAGTCTGGTCGAAGGATCGGTGAAAGGTGCCGTGAACATTTACATGACATTACCCGAGAAGCTGGCACTCCTGTAGCAGCCCACTTTAACTCGAGGGGCCATCAGGGGAAGGCGGATGTCCTGGTCACTGGCCTTATATCTTGCTCTTCTGATTACCACAGTCGTCTCACTCTTGAGAACCGCCTGATCACTCGTTGGGGTTGCCTCACCCCCCGTGACATGAATGTATCCCTATCCCTCTGAGGACCCAACTTCCTCTTCCTCTGACCCCTTCTCCCTCCCTCTTACTCTTCTTCCTATCTCACCTCTATGTTAGTCTGCTCCCTTCCTATCCTCCCCCCCCTTCTTCTTGTAGTCAACCCCCCTCCCCCTTTTCTTTCTTCCTTTCTCTCTTAGGCCTCCTCTTACCTGTTTTTCAGCTACTCTTACTCCACCTCTTTTTATTCTCCTAATCTCTCTGGTTCCCTACTTCTCTACCTCTCAGGGCACTACTACCTGCTTACTTTCCCTCTATTACTCCACTTCTCCCCCTCTATCTATTCACTCTGTACCCACCGCCTCTCCTCTTGTCCCTTTATTATTACCCTTCTTAGTCTTCCTCTCCTTTTCTTTCCCCGGTTATTACTTCCTCCCTCCTCCTTCCTCTCCATTTCTTTCCCCGGTTATTACTTCCTCCCTCCTCTCCTTTTCTTTCCCCGGTTATTATTTCCTCCCTCCTCCTTCCTCTCCATTTCTTTCCCCGGTTATTATTTCCTCCCTCCTCCTTCCTCTCCATTTCTTTTCTTTCCCTGGTATTTATTTCCTATCTCCTCCTTTCTCTCCATCCTGCTATTTTTAGCCTACCTATGACCGCCTCTGTTGCTCATTCCCCCATTCTCCATTATCCATTTCCACTAGTGTTTTCACTACCAGTCTGGCTACCCGCCTTTTCTTCTCCCCCCTTATTATCCCCTCTTCCTCGCTCCCCCCTCCCACCCCCCCACCCCCTGAATCTTTTGTAGGCCTCGTGTCCATAGCTCATTCTCTCGATTGCTCTACGGCGGACAGTCAAGTTTTCCCAGCTAAGTGTTTGATTTTTCTTGTTTGATTTTTCTTATATGTTTTATACATTATCTTCGTTGTACTTTTGATATTTCTATCTCTTCCTCATTTTTCATATCTCTCTTTTCTACACATCTTGTCTCTCATCCTACCTCCACTCACGTAGCCTCCTTTCTTATTTCAAAATCGCACTTTCTTCTCTTCTTTTCTGTCCACCCCTTCATTCTCCTGATCATCTAACATGTAGATATAGATAATTGTGCTTCATCGTTTGTTGTTGTTGTCCTTGTTTTCTGAAGAAGGCTCCTAGCTGAAACGTCAGTATTGTATTGTGTTCCCTATTTGTAAAGCTGTCACCATACCTTGGAGTGTCTAACACTCCCCACCACTGGCTCCTTGCTACCAGCTTTACCACAGCATTGCAATTATTTGCCTGTTCCCTTCCAACAGTGATGACATTTTTGGTCCAATTTCTGAAAATTGTAACAGATATTTTATGCATTAAAATAGTAACCTGGTATAACAATGACCCCATTACTCATGAGTGTGTTGATGATTATGAAAAAGTCTGAACACAAGCACAACATTCTTCTTTGTGTGTCATATGACAGGTATCCTTTATATTTGTAAACTCACATCTATCTCATAAAACTTTTCACAAATATAATAAACACAGATTGAAAACTTCTAGAATAAAAATTTTAATTAGAGAAGGAGTATCTGGGACTACACCCTATGGGCAGGCTACGGCTCAAAATGTCAATATATAGATAGATAGATAGAACCTGTATTAATTGTTATTACAAGTTTATTTAAACAATTAGCTGTCAAATGCTTGAAAGAACTTGTGTGTTCATCATGCACTTCTGGAATAGTAAAACTGTCGACTGACTTACCTAATTCCTCAGCAGATTCATCTCTGCTTGGGTCATCCTTTTTAGGTAGATGAAACCTGTTTGACAGATCCAGTGTTATGGCCCCCGTTTCAAATCTCACTGCATTAGATGTTGGTGTTGTGGCAGTCACTTGGATACCCTAGGTAGTTCACAAGAGTTTTAACAAAACAGAGAAAAAAATAATGGAATTTACTAGTTTCTAATGATATATCATCATCATACCATGCTTGCTGAGTACCATGCTTGCTGACATAGGTGATCATGTCTCTCCATAACTTCTACCTTTACAGTTTTCTGCATTCTGTTGTTGACTTCCTACTAAACTAATCCCTCATACTGTTTTGTATACTTTCTCTCTCTGTCTCTTCTTCCCTCAATTTTTCTAGTTGTCAGAAAATATTGAAGCTATTTTTTTCTAATTTCAGGACCAATTTAATGATGACTCATTCCCAGTAATGTTGGCAGTGATCTTTATTTTTGCATTATTCTCTTTACGAACATCTTTGTTACCCTTTTTAGGTGTCTTAGATATTCTCAAAATTTTTCTTTAAAACCACACTTTCTTGCCCTCCAATGATTTTCATGCCTTTTGTCTAAATGTTAAGGATTCACTTTCATATATCAAGACTGGCACTACAAAAGACTGAAGAACTTTTTCTTATCTCCCTTGTCAAAGATGGGCTGCACAACATTTGGTTAAATTCTTTACAATTCATGTAATGACATACAATAGGAATGAAAATGTTTATGCATATAACATTTACTACTGTTCAAAGGCCGTTTGACGTTGGAATTGTTTGACGCAAATTATTTACATGTTACAACTCATTAATGTGTACTGCTCTGCCAAGTCAACCAAAGTTTTCACTTTTGGGATTTTGCACTGTGTTTCGTTCGTTGTAGGTTGCATTCACTAGAGTAATCGGGAATAAATGGGCGCAGCCATTGTTGTGTGTGCTACAATATCATAATGGCTCATTGTATATCTCCAGACTGGCCGTACGTTAATGTTGAATGGCAAAATGACAGAGCTTTGTTCATGACCTTGCAGCACCAGGATGACTCTCGGGGTTTCATGTTAGTCAGGAAGGATGTTGTCTAGATTCAAGAGGCTACTATGAGATCGAGGGTAGACATGCTTGCTTGCTTGCTGCATTCGCCTGATGATTAAAAGGAGTACACCTCTTCATCATCCGCCTAAGTGGGCATGTATGCGTTGTGTTGTGGCTTGCAGTATAACTGTGATATTTACACCTTTCGGCCCAACACATCTGACTTCAGGACAACATTTTTGAGTACCGGTTTGTCTTCCCTTTTGATTCCTACTCGCTTGGCCAGACTAGACAGGATAGTTTGTTAAAAGAGGCACCATGGAGAGGTGGAGCAGGGTCTGGATGGTTCTGGTTCACCGGTTCTGGTGCAAGCCATCAGCTGTGGGTCGCTGACAACTTTCATCTATGGTGCTGTGAGGTGCGCCTTCGCCTCCGGGTAGACATGTGATTTTATAATTTCAATATGTAGTTTATAAATTCACAAATTCACATTGCAGGAAAATCTTACAGCCTGCTGTTTGATGTGCAACGGGGATAATCCAACAACTGTGTTTCTTGTGTTCGGATTTGGATTTAAAAACAATGTTCTAACATCATCAAGCACTATACATTTTTAAAAATATGACGATCAACATTTTGTGAGGATGTGAACTTGCGGTCAATATGGTGGATCATCATCATCATCGAGTGCCTTCTCCGCAACGAAGGTTGGCTACCATGGAGCGCCATTCTGCTCTGTCTCTTGCTTTGGTGTAGGTTGTCATAGGCTGATTTGTCCGTCTTTTGATGTTACTCGTCCATGTTAGTCTTGGTCTGCCTCTGCCTCTTTTATCTTGTACTTTCCCCTCCAGGATTACTTTTAGTAGGCTGTTGTGTCTTTTAACATGCCCATAAATCTCATTTGTCTTGTTTGAATTGTGCTTAGTAGTTCTCTTTTCATTTTTAGTTGTTTTAAGACTTCATCGTTTGTTTTCTTTTCCTTCCATCCAATTCTACCAATTCTTCTATATATCCACATTTCAAAGGCTTCAATCCTCTGTTCTGTTTTCTTGTCTAATGTCCATGTTTCTGCACCATATAGGAATATTGAGAAGATGTAACATTTTGTTATTCTTAGTTTTAGCCCTGGTTATTTGTTTTGATGTTAGTATGTTCTTCATGACATTAAAATTACTTTTTGCCATTCCTATTCTTTTGTTTATTTCAGTTGTACATTTTCCATCACTGGTTATAGTATGTCCAAGGTAGTTGTAGTTCTGAACTGTCTCCAAGTCTATTCCTTCTATTTTGATATCCACTTGTGGGTTTTGAGTATTTTCTTTGTTTATGATCATAGTTTTAGTCTTTTTGATATTCATATCTAGTCCATATTTTTTGCTTGTCATGTTTATTGCATTAAGTAATTGTTGTAGATCTTTAGGATTCTCTGCTAGTAGTACAGTATCATCAGCATATCTTAGGTTAATTATTATCTTTCCATTAATTTGTAGGCCTGGCATCAGGCCAGGCATCAATATGGTGGATAGGCAGCAGGAAACATTGAAGGCTATTTCTGAAAAGTGTTCCTTGTTGCAGTTTCCTCATATTCCAAGTCCGGCTTGTTGTAGGAGCTACTGAGTTGAGGGCTCTGTGCACACCGTGAGCTGTGTGTTTCATCCATTTTGATCGTGTTTCGATATTCCGATTCTTTACGATATCGTATGACAAGGAATAGTTGGCTGTGTTCACTTTCTGTGCGGTTTCACCTTATGTCTTTTGGCGTGTGCTGAGACTGCTATGATGGGGTCTACAGCTACTTTTCTTTGTTTGGGAGATGAGTTAGTAATTTGGATGATTTCAATTGAACAATTATGGATTTTAATTCGTTTGCAGTGATACTGGGGCCTTTCATAACAATAACATTTACTACTACATTATTGCTCAGGTAACATACCTTCAGCCTGACAGACACAGAGTACAATATAGGATTTCTCCTTGAACTCGTCTGATCTACTTTGTTGAATCTGATTTCATCACTTCCACCACTTCCAGAGACCTTCTGAACAACCTCATTGATTTCCTAATGTATAAAAAAAACAATGCAAATATTCTTAATAATCCATAATAATCAAAGACATCCTCAACTGACACCCTTAGCTACAGGAAGAGATGAATGAACACAACTGTTCTGGCTTTTATTATAATGACTACTGTTCTACCTCGTCCACTCTGAAAAGGATTTTAAAATGGCATTGGTTGCACTGTGTTGTGTTTTTAGTGAGCTACAGTCTGGCACATCTGACTTCAGCATACCATTGTTGAGTACTAGATTAGCTTTCCCTCTGTGATCTTTATTTACTTGGCTACATCGATTATTCACTTCCTAGGGATCGTTTGGAGAAATCGAGTAGGATTTTGATCAGTTCAGATTCACCTATCTTGATGTCCGCAGTCATCAATGAGTTACGGACTACTTTTAACTCACTGCATGCATCTCATGGCTCTGAGTGATCACAACTACGATACAAAGTTGTCTTTATACAGCATCAAAAAATAACTGGATTTAAACATGGATATCTTGAAAAGGGGATAGAATTAAGGGGAGATAAGATGTAGATGTTGATTGTGCTAGATGGAAGTGCAATTAGTATCATTTAACAAAAACAGCTGGAAGCTGCTTCATGAGCACATACACAACAATGAGTGTACATGAGTTAGGGTTCTCCTTAGAGGCTCTCAATATTTCAAGGAGAAGATCAAAGTACTTATGGATGTGTCCCAACTGCAGTGATGATGATCTTAATATAACATAACATAATATATATATAACAATTAATTCTGAATGAAAAAAAAGCGACTACACATTCTTTCAGAAACTAAAAAAAAATACAAGAAATACCACATAACATTTTAGATTATGACTTTTTGAAAATCCAATTGCATTTGAAAACTTGACTCAGATTATGTAGCAGAGGTTATTTTAGTAACAAGACTGGATTATCAAAGATCCACAAATACATTTATCAAGTGTATAAAGTGATCTTTTTGTTGCAGAAATAGTGAACATGAGCTTAATAAAATAATCACAGTTTATTTTTTAAGAAGAGAATGATTCACAACAGATCTTCACTGGAATAAATTTTTTATCTATTTCAGTAAGTATCTTTGAGAAAAAGTAGCTACTTTGTGTTTTTTCAATATTTCTTTTTCATTGAGAAAATGAAGTATATATTATTTTGTTGCGCTGTTTCACTTTTTGAAACACTTTTACCTTCATAAAAACTTTCTGAACAAACACTAAATGGTTCAGCAGGTCTGTGGTCAAACTGTGCTCCAGCATCCCAACCTCGGCTACAGCATAAAGATAATTTCCTTCTAACAACTGCAGGTCATCTCCGAGCTCCACTTCATGGTGGTCAACAGGCTGGGCACCTGGTTTCTGCACTCTGTAGTCTGCGATGACATGAATAGGAGGAAGCTCAATGCTGGCTGCTGATGGTATGAGAGTGTCTGCTAGAGCAGCTGCTGCCGTGATCTGAACAAAGACAAAACAATAACAGCAAGATCATCTTCAAGGAAATATAAAAGTAAATTAAAGGGTTCCCTCTTTAACCCTACATTTCATAGATTCTGTCGTAAAAATTACCACCTCAAAATACAAATTCTTGAAATTTGACAGATTGCTATGGGCAAACATTCTGGTTTTGTAGAAAGGGGACTGTTTTTTTATAAATTTCCCAAACTTTGAAGAAATTCTTTTATTTTCTTTTACTTATGATGGAGGAAATCTTCCTGGCCACCGGCAAGACATCAAAGAAACCTCTGTAACATGGGAGAGGCAGCAAACAATGCTTTGAGGGAACCAAAGATAAGGCTGGATTGATGGACTTACAGCGACCGTGTAAACAGATAACGCAGCACCTGTGATAGCCATGGTGTGATGTGTTTGAACTTCAGGCAATAAATCTAACGTAACCCAGGAAATGATAACAGCATCCAATTCATGTGTGTCTACTTGGGTAAACACACAGCCATGGAGCAAAAGTTCTAGGAAAATACTATTTGTGGAACTCCAAATGTAACATTTAAGTGGTAGTAATTTTTACAATGTTGTATCATGAAAATGTGAAATACAGATAGAAATCGTCATCTAGGATTAAGGTGTAAGGGGAATATGATATTAGTGCTCATATTTTTACATGACTTTTGGCACATTTTATAAATGATATGGTCTGTATTATGTCAGGCTATCATACATTTTGAGATTGTGGACAACAAAGAGAGAAAATACTGGATAGCTTGGTGTCATGGCATGGAAGACAGTCAATAACAGAACTGATATGATGCACTGTGGATAGAAGATTGTGGAAGGACATGATTGCCTACGCCAACCGGTATTGGCACATAATAATGATGATCATACATTTTCAAAAAAAAAATCTATGGTACCCATTTTCAAAGAATGGATGAACTATGAATCATGTCTGTATTTAAAAAAACAATATTTGCCAAATCTGGAAACTGAACCCAGACATGTTAGTAGCATCTAGGATCTGAAATAACTAACAATGAAGACTGCCAGAAGGAGATCAAAAGAAGACTAGCAACATCAACACAAAAATTAAATTCTTTGAACAACATATGGCACAATATCAACAAGGCAGCAAATTAAAAGAACTGAAGGCATATATCTTCACCATAGCAACATATGGTTGTGAATCATGGAATGAACAATATCACAAACAATGAAGAAAACTTCATTCTAAATAAAACGCTAAAGAAAAATTCTTTAGATACCTTGGATAATGAAAAAGAGCAACATTTAAAAAAAGACACAATAAGAGATTATTCCCAAAATTGTAAAGTACTGGTTTTCACATTCTAACAAATTACTACATTATTTTAAATACTATTTGCCATGAAAATTAGAAATATATAAACATTTTGGATCTGTTATTCATGCTCAAATAATTGGCTAATGCAAAATATGAACCCTTACCTTGGACCTGAAACTGAGAAGATGAGTAGGCAGTATAATAGTGAAGTGGGCCTTCCTTCCCAGCACACCTGACAGAGAGATGGCTTCAGTCTTGTACTGAGCTTTAAGTGATGGCAAAATTGAGGCTCCTATAGCAAGACCCTGCATCACTGATTTAATGTGGAGATGCTTGCGAACAACTTTATCAACAGGTCTTTCAGGTGGCACTTTACTGTGTACGCCTGTAGTTGTACTTGCTGAGGACTGGTTGATATTGTCTTCTGTTGGCACATGCGGACGACTGAGAAATGTGTGTATTACCATAATTAATATATCATAGCTGTAGTAATTAAAGTAGGAGAATAAACAAATAATTTAAAATATCTTCATCTTCTTTCCTCCCCATCATTTGCAATTCAGTATTGAGGAGAAATATAATTTGTGGATCTTTTGTTCTTCTTTTGGCCTCTGCTGCTGTTGTTTTTCCTAGTGTTTCTAGTCCATCAATCCATCTTTTTGGTGGTTAGCTCTGGGTATGATGTTCTGTAGTTTTTATTGAAGGCTCATCATGTTGTGTTTTGATCTTTGTCTTACCATGTGACCAAACCATTTTATCTGATATTTCTTTATATATTCTATGGCAGAAATTGTTCTCAGCTTTGTTCTCAGTTCTTTATTTCTGATCTTATCCCTCAAGCTGTTTCCTGTCATTCGTCTAACACATTTCATTTCAATAGTGGTTATTTTTCTTATTATTCTTGATTGTAGCTTCTAGGTCTGACATTGGTAGCACAATGTTGGAATGAAGACTGTTGTAGAGTGCCCATTTTGCTTCTAGTTCTATTTTCTTGTTAAACAAGTCTGTCAAATACTTTTTACAAGCTTTGTTCCTTCTTGAGTCTATTTCTGTTGCTTGTTAATTATCATTTGTCATAAGACTTCCAAGACTTAAATTTCTCCATTTGTGCTAATTGTCTGCTGTCTATCATTATGTTGATGTTCTGTTTTTCTTTCACAATGTTCACAACTTCTGCCTTTTTGGTGTTGATTTTCATGATGTACTGGTTGCCTGTGCTGTTAAGTCTATTTAACTGTTCTTATAGGTCTTCTATTTTTTTTGTCATGTATTAGTGCCTGTTCATCTACAAATAGAATTTTGCAAATATCTTCTGTCTCTGATATGGGCTGGTATCATGCTCCTCCTATGAAAACAAGCAAAGGTGATGTCGGCCCCTAACCAGGAAGGTCCTTGGTTCTAATCCTAGAGATTTTGAGAATTGTTCCCTTTGAATCCATGGTTTCTTCATGACTGTACACCCCTCTGATTGCTGAATATCTAGCCCTCTCAGGCAACAGTGAAAAACAGGAACTGTGCAATCTCCAGCACATTAAAGAATTCTTGGCAGACACAAGTTTGAAAGAATAGGCCAAAGATGGCTGCTGCCTGTGAAAAAATAGCTTGGGAAATCTACCAATGCCAAAGATCAATTGGTTGGGCTGAAGGTGGAGATATTGTGGCTTTGTTATAAATTAGCAACACAATGCAACCATGCCCACTTAACAGGTGAATGCTGTGAAAAAGAAGAAAGCATACAATTTTTGATCAGGTTTTCTACACAATCTTTTAATTTACCAGGCTGGATGTGATTGCCATAACTGTAGAAATTAACTGTAAGAATCAATCTACTGTTTATGCATATATATTTCAAAACTGTTAATCCATAATGAGAAAAAAAAAGAAAAAAGAAAAAAAAAAGGGGGGGGGTAGGAGAAATAAATTCTTCACTTTAGATAAACATTGGCACTTAGTTTATATTTTTGTTAAAATTTATTTTGTCAAAAGTAGAAAACCCAGAATTTGAAATAAGTCATTTATGAGAAATTATCGTAGACAGTTAATACAATGTAAACCGTATAAAATATTTTTGGTTTCATGCAATAAATCATCATAATAATTTCCTGTCAGATAATTTTATGAACCTTAAATGTCATAAAGCATGAAAACATTGTGAATATATGATATTCCACTGCTTATGTTTGGACTGTATTGTTTTCATTTTCATAAGAAGCGAATAATTTGAGCCACAATCTAATAACAGTCTTAAAGAATTTTATTTTTTTTTATCGTTAATTTTTAGTTAAATTTCTTAAAGGAATTAAAAAAAAATTTTTTTTAGACAACAACAAATGAGCCCAATTAAAATTTCTAACTGTAACCAAACAATGCATTGTAAATAGACAGCTATTAAACAATATTAGAGAATTACATGAACAAGTGAAAATGCCATTAGGACAACTGTAGGGTAACTGATTCGCAGTAACAGGGGTACAGTACAATGAGCATTAGTCACCAGTACCATTTATCACCTACACGGACAAAATGGGGAAAATGCTTTTTTTATGGACAAAATCACCAAAACTGCTAACCCAAAACCAGAATGTTTAAATGAGTTTCACAGACGACCAAAACTTGTTTTATTCCAGCACCACATCAACTGTCTCAGTCCAATTTACCAAGAGTACAGCAATGAAGATAAAACAAAGAAAGGACAGAAATAATGACAATAAACCACAAACTGTTTTACTAACAACAACAACAAGATTTGAGAGAGTACAAGTATTTAGGCAATATTTTTACTAGTGTTGGAAACATAGATAAGGAGATAAGGACCAGAATGTAGAAAGCAAATAATGTAAGCTACCAGACATTGCATTGCCTAAAAAGAATGGTGCAGTTGAATGCAGTGACTTTAGAACAATAAGCCTAATGAGCCATGTTACAAAAATCTTGCTAAAAGTTATACAAGGAAGGATTCAGAATAAAATCAATACTGAATTAGATGAGCAGCAATTTGGATTTAGGAAAAATAGCGGGACAAAAGAAGCCATATTCTGCATGAGAACATTGATTGAAAAGTACATAGAAGTAAACAAACCAATATATGCCTGCTTCATAGACTACACCAAAGCTTTTGATAGAGTACACCACAAACAACTTATAGAATGCCTAAAAGAGATACATCTAGATGACATGGATATACGACTAATATGCAATCTATACTGGGAGCAAACAGCAATAATAAAATATAACAAAGAGTTCTCTACACCCATTGATATAAAAAGAGGAGTAAGACAAGGATGCATCCTATCACCAAGCTTGTTCAATCTATACACTGAGCAAATCTTTAAAAACATCATAGAGATGCCAGGCCTACAAATTAATGGAAAGATAATCAATAACCTAAGATATGCTGACGATACTGTACTACTAGCAGAAAATCCTAAAGACCTACAACAATTACTTAATGAAATAAACACGACAAGCAAAAAATATGGACTAGATATGAATATCAAAAAGACTAAAACTATGATCATAAACAAAGAAAATACCCAAAACCCACAAGTGGATATCAAAATTGAAGGAATAGACCTTGAGACAGTTCAGAACTATAACTACCTTGGACATACTATAACCAGTGATGGAAAATGTACAACTGAAATAAACAAAAGAATAGGAATGGCAAAAAGTAATTTTAATGTCATGAAGGACATACTAACATCAAAACAAATAACACCAGAGCTAAAACTAAGAATAGCAAAATGTTACATCTTCTCAATATTCCTATATGGTGCTGAAACATGGACATTAGACAAGAAAACAGAACAGAGAATTGAAGCCTTTGAAATGTGGATATATAGAAGAATAGGTAGAATTGGATGGAAGGAAAAGAAAACAAATGACAAAGTCTTAAAACAACTAAAAATGAAAAGAGAACTTCTGAACACAATTAGAACAAGACAAATGCGATTCTTAGGCCATGTTAAAAGACACAACAGCCTACTGAAAGTGATCCTGGAGGGGAAAATACAAGGTAAAAGAGGCAGAGGCAGACCAAGATTAACATGGACGAGTAACATCAAAAGATGGACAAATCAACCGATGACAACCTGCACCATCAAAGCAAGAGATAGAGCAAAATGGCGCTCCATGGTAGCCAACCTTCGTTGCGGAGACGGCACTCAATGATGATGATGACCAGACATCACTAATTATAAAACATGTGACTATGCAAACAAATATACAAAATTAACAAAAACATTGTTTATAGCACTGTGCATTTGGTTATAACAATAAATAGTGCTACCAGTGTTAGACATGGACAATTCTTAAAAGACGCATCAAATAACAACATGTCAAATAAAAAAAAATATATATATATATGAGAAGCTGTCAACAAAACTAGTAGAGATAATATTAGAAATAAAACCTCAAAAAAACTGCTGGGTATAAACATATAACATGACATATTGGCTACATTGAACATCAAATTATTTGCACATTTAACCAGGATTAAAACCCAACCAACCTGCAGCCTGAGTGATTACTTGAAAACAGTCAGATACAGAGCAGAAGGGAAACTCAGAAAGAGAATTAATGGAATCAAAATGACAGTAAACTCAATATGGCTGAAAAAAATGAAGCTCCACAACTTGTGAAGGTCAAAAAATTAATTATTTTTACCCTCTGCAATGCTACAAGGCAGAAGCAGTAGAATAAAAGAGAATAAACAATTTTAAACAAGTTGTAATTATTTGGTCTGTGAACTGGTGAATCAAAATGGTGGCACATTGTCAATTTTAGGTGTGCATGGAAAAAATAAAACCAACAATTTCAATGTTCCAATCTGCATGGTTTTTTTTTTAAACTGTCTATCAAGCTGATGGGATTCCTTTTGATGTCAGCATCAAGACTGACAGAATATAATTTTAATATTAATGTATATCATGATGATGGAATATAATTGTAATATCATTGATATAAGAATTATGAGACAAAAATAACATTAGTGCTAATATTTTCCCAATATATACATATATATATATATATCCATACTTGGTGCTCTGTGCTGGCCAGCGAAGCTCCTGAAGAGTGGCAGTGATTTTCTTGGAGCTTCTGGACATCATGTCATGCAGAATGACAGGGTGCTGTGGGATGTCCACATCTATCATTCCAACTGAGATGAGGATTGAGTTGTGCTCCTTGTTGCGCCGCATGACAGATGTCAGGAGACTTTGTGATTTGTTTATATTTATGGTAACCACAGTTCTGATGGAAAAAAATATAAACATTTGTTCAACTTCTCATTCTCACTGCTAAATGAAGTTATACAAAGAATAGAGTCATGCACAATGTACCAATGGGAGTCGCGATAGCTCAGTGGTTAGTGAACTGGACTACAAAGGACAAGAGGTAGGTTTTGATCCCAACCGACAGCTTCCGGGTTCACCCAGCCTTTAATGGGTACCGGATTTTTTTCTGGGAAAGTAAAGCGGCACGGGCGTAATATCGACCACATTACCCCAAAAATCATGTGCCGAAGGTCTGTAAAATTTATGGTCACTAACACCATATTCCCTACTTTTTTTACTTTTTTTTTTTTTTTTACAATGTATCATTCATCTCCATTATTATCACTATCATCTTCGACTTCTTCTAACCTTAAGAGTTTATGTTTTCATTCACTTTTTTCATTAAGTTGCATTTATAGCTGAATTGATTCTGTGCCACACAATTCTGTGCTTTCAACTCTAACCATCTGACACATAGTAAGTGATAGATAATTACTATTTACTTTGAGCCAAGTTACACATGTGAAATATTTCAGTTTGTTGATTTTGTTCTGTCAATATAGTAGAATAGTGAGGATGAATTAATGCATAGATCACTTAATATAAATACAATACAATAAATAGATCACTCGTCATGTGAAACACCAAGATGTGAAACAGAAAGTACAAGATTAGACCAAGAAAAGTGGAAGTCACACACTTTATCTCCCTTATCTCTCACTGTCAGTAAAGCTTCAGGAAACCTTGAAGATTTTGTACAGTAGTGGGATGCTCACAATACGTAAGCAAAGAAGTCATATACAAAACGTATCAATTTCCATGAACAACATAAATTTAATTGATTGTGTAATCCTGAACATGCCACAGACACTCTCCATCAATCCTTACTCCTAGACTGAGAGGCGCATTATTCATTATTTGGACCCTACTAGTCCTTCGCATTACATCTCCATGCTGAGACAAGTGATATATTAAGTAAATGTATGTAAGTGATATCAATGAAATATATTATTATAAGTCATATATATATATATATATATATATATTGGTTATTGGTTATGGAAGGCCTCGGTATCACAGCAAATGAATTAAAATCCATAATTGCTCAACCGCCCGTGCCAGTGGAATCATCCGAATTACTAACTCATCTTCCAAACAAAGAAAGGTAACTGTAGTCCCCATCGTAGCAGTCTCAGTACACGCCAAAAGACATAAGGCGAAACCGCGCAGAAAGTGAACACAGGCAACTGTTCCCTGTCATACGATATCATCATTCATCGTAAACAAGCGGGATATCGAAGCAGGATCAAAACGGATGAGACACACAGCTCACGGTGTGCACAGAGCACTTAACTCAGTAGCTCCTGCAACAAGCCGGACTTGGAATATGAGGAAACTGCAAGAAGGAATACTTTTCAGACATAGCCTTCAATGGTTCCTGCCGCCTATCCACCATATACCATGGGAGTTCACGTCCTCCCGAAAATGATGATCATCATAGCACTTGATGATGTTAGGCCATCATTGATGACTCCAATTCCAAACATATAGACACACAGTGGTGGTAAGTTATCATTTCCAATCCAACAGAAGCCACATGACCTGTAGTTAGTAAAACCACAGAGAGAATATGATTTTGTGACCTTCACTGATTCACTCTTAGATGTGAATGTGTAGTTTACACAAGAGGAGAAGTTTTCAACTACAGTGATCCCAATTAACTCTTAATGACTGTAGTTTTTCTACCCAGTCACTACTGTTTTGCCACAGTTATTTTTCCTGAAAAATACTTCTTTCACTAAATCTTTCATATTTTCACTATAAAAAGTCAAAGACATATAAATTAGGCATCCAATTGAAGGGCAAAGGACACAGATTCATAATCAGAAACAATATGTTGGAAAAAAAATTGAAGGATAAGAATTTAAGCAATTAATAATTAAAATTTAAAAAAAAAAAAATTAATATAAAAATTGGTACTTAACTACCCAAAATGGGTGTGGTTTTTAATCCAACAGTGCTGGAAATGTGTTTCCAAGTAAATATATCCACTTCTGAACAAATTAGGAAAGTTTCACTATCCTACGGAAACTAGTTTGCACTATACACACAATTCTTCATGGCATGTAATTTTTATGTGAAATTTTTACTCCACAGTTATTTTTCCTGAAAAATACTTCTTTCACTAAATCTTTCATATTTTCACTATAAAAAGTCATAGACATATAAATTAGGCATCAAATTGAAGGGCAAAGGACACAGATTCATAATCAGAAACAATATTTTGGAAAAAAAAATTGAAGGATAAGAATTTAAGCAATTAATATTTAAAATTTGTTGAAAAAAAATTTTTTAAATATAAAAATTGGTACTCACCTACCCAAAATGGGTGTGATGGTTAATCCAACAGTGCTGGAAATGTGTTTCCAAGTAAATATATCCACTTCTGAACAAATTAGGAAAGTTTCACTATCCTACGGAAACTAGTTTGCACTATACACACAATTCTTCATGGTATGTCATTTTTATGTGAAATTTTTTATGTACTTAAGAAGGGAGGTGTGGCAGTCAACTAAATATATTACACGGGTAAATAGATTAAATTTAAAGTTTATGTACAATATTTACATAGCCGCAACATTTTAATTAATTTATTTACAAGTCTGAATCAAATGTGGCCTTTGTGTGCCACAGTTTGAAACAGTGTTTTGGATGCAGATACGGCATACCATCACATCCTTCACACAAAAAATTAGTCCGTCTTGGGGCACTAGGTTTGCTACAAACCTTACATCTGCGTTCCTTGTCGCTGTAGGAAATCATATGTTTTGTCCCCGCTAACCGCTGTATGGGGTTAGATATCTTTGGTCTGCCTGTTGAGACCCTGATGGCCCTCTCAGGTTCAGGCATGATATCAGCAGCCAGCCGAAGCAGGAAATCAATTAGAGATAACTTGAACTGCTTGAGATTAATTTTCTTGGCACTCACCAATTTATATAAAATAAAAGCATTGGTGCAAACTATCTCCATCACCCAATAAATATCTTCTTCCACCACTTCTTGCTCCGTCGCTTATGAACACCGTAGTGGCCAATCATTTGGTCGGCGCGGTCACAACCATTCATGTTTTGGTTGTAATCATGTATTACAACTGGCTTTGGCTTTGGCGTGGTGGTTAGTGCATTGTTGGCTTTTGTAGAGACAATGAGCACTGGCTTTTTTGCTTTTTTGTCTTTCCATCCCAAGCACATAATGGTGGAGTCATCCGTTTTCCAGCACTTTCTTTCCATGTGGGCAAGCTTCAGAGTTTTTACTTCTTGCGGAAAACCAACACGGTTGACTTGCAGTGTGCCAGTGTAATACTGTTTCTCCTGTAATAAATGATTTATTAGTGCTCTTGTGGTGTAGTACCTATCAGCAAAGATATGGAAGCCTGACCCCATATCTTTCAGGAGTGTATCAAAAATTTTGATGGCATTTCCACTGGTGACATCTTTTGCAGGATCATATGAGGTGTTAGCACCATAATAGGTCAGGAGGGACAAAACATATCCTGTGCTGCTGTCTACAAGGCCAAAGCTTTTTATATGGTATTTGCTTGGCTTTGTCGCATTGAACTGCTTGTACTTCAACTTTCCTTTGAATCCAATAATCATTTCATCGATGGAAATATTTTGAAAGGGAGTAAACGCAGCTTTGAAATTGGCTGTGAGCAGATCAACAAAAGGCTCTATTTTGTTTTTTCCTTCAGATACAGGCTCACCAACATGCAGCATTGTTTGGAAAATGCTAAAAAATCTATCTCGTTTGAAATTTTTAAAATAAAAAGGAGTACTGAAACATTCAGTCTCCGCTGAGAAATAGTCACGCAGAGAGGGCCTGACATCTAGTCCGATGGCAATGGTCGTTGCCAAAAATTTAAAAAATTCATACCGTGAAAACTCCTTCCAATTGTTGAAACAAGACCTCTTTAACGCTGGTGTATTTGTACTTATTTTATGTGCAGCATATTCATTTATGGAATTTACAATAAAATCAACAGTATTGTCAGTAAGCAATACCTTGTAACAGTCAAAGGGTGAGGACTGTTCACTGAGGCCAGACTTTTCATTGACTCCAGGACTGCACCCTTCTTTAGGATGAAATCTAAAATTGTTGAAAGTAACAGTTTCATCATTGCTACTGTTGGTGGTGTTACTGTTTGGTACTAAATTCCACTCACAAGAGCTACCCCTAGTACCACTAGAAGACACTTTAGGCAATATTTTTCTACGCTTGGCACTGGGTCCAGGTTTCTGTAGCTCCCCTTCAGAACTGCTGGAACTACTAAGAATATTTGCTTCTTCGTCAGAGCTACTAAAACTAACATCATTGAGATCACTATCACATTCAAAGTCCTCATAACATAATTCTCTAGCTTTATCTGCTGTTAATAATAATTTGCGTTTAGGAGCAAACGATACTTCACTGCTGCTAGCCATTTTTAACTTGTAAACACAAATCAGCTGATTGAATACTTAAAAAAAAACAACTCAAATTTTGACGATATTGTGAAGAAAACAACACGCTGGATTAATAGAACTTCATCTAAAGACAGGAAATTCGATTAGAGTGATATTCCTTCCGGATGCAGCAGTTTAAAATGTTTAATTTTCATAGTAACGAAACAAAATGAAAGAGACTTTGTCAGCGTTCTTGTGGAAGAAATGTGATTAAGCAAGCGTCGATGACAGAGCTCACACGGACGTAAAGAGTTAAGGCAATTCTGGGATAGTAAGGCAAGTCTCCTTTATAGCAGCAGAACTTGATGTTCTCCGCTCCCTTCTTGTAGCTGCTGCCACACGATTCTGATGTCTCATTAACTTGGACATCATTCAAGAACAATGTCAGATTAACATTCCATAGATATGGCTCTGCTGATGAAATGCTTGGTGCAACAGTTGTATCAATCATACTGGAGGCTCCTGGTCTGTGGTCATTAATATCACAGATGGCACATGATGTTGTTATATTCAGTGTTTCTTTCTGGGGTGTAAATATGTGGCACACACATGGAGAGTGGTTTGTGGTCACAGTAATCCCATTAAGGGCAATTCTAGGGTAGCATGGCATAGCTGTTTCAGAACAGCACAATCCTATGATGTTTTCTGTGTTCGCTATAAAGCTGCTACTGCTACACAATCCTGACCAATTATAGGTGTGGACATTATTCACTTGCAATGACAAAACTGCTTTGTTTACATCATAAACCTCTGGAAGCGAATCATTTATGGGACTAATAGTACAATTTATTCTTCCATCGGGGATATCTTCATTGAGTCCCCCAAAAAAGGTCTTTGGTTAAAAAGCACATATGCTTTTGAGTTAACACAAAATGAGCCCACTTCATAGATTCAAAATGATCCTTGCCAATGCCATCCGTTTGCACAAGTTAGGTTCTTAGCTACCAAACGTCCGAAACGAAGCCATCGAATTAACGACTTTATCTACAGCGAAGGTTAACGAACTGTGAACAAACATTTATGTTCAAACCCTTGAAAACATTTTCAAAAATCTGCCAACTCGCTGCAATAACATATATCATGTTGTTCAATGTAAACATTGCTTAGTCCATAGCTCGAATATAAATATATATATATATGTATAGTAATATTTCATGTTTGTTTTTATATTTAGTATTTATTGTCTTGTATCTGATGAAGACTTTTGTCGAAATGTTGCAGTTTCTTTCACTACTCTACAGATTTAGCTACTTAATACCATTATATGTCTATTTACCACTTTTTATAGACTTTTTCTCAACTTTCATCCAATCAAAAGTCAATGTCTTTTAAAGTTTTAACCCTAGAATATGATATCTTCATAAAAATAACGCTCTCAAAATGAAAATTCTTGGAATTCAGCAGTTTGCCACAGGCAAAATCTTTTTTCCTCCTCATATTTTTTGCCTCCTAATTATTCCCGCCAGTCATTGCTGGCGGATTTTTTTTTCAAACACTATGCGCATAATAAAAAAGACAAAATACCAACGTATTATAAAAGTGCAGATTTTTTAAAAATAAATTTGGCCATACGTACAATTATTATTATTTTTTTTTTTACTTCTGATTGCAAAATATTCTTCAGTTGTCAGCAAAACTTCAAAAAAACCTTTGTAAACTTAGGATAGGCAACAAACAACTGCAAACATAAAAGTGGACATACTGGCCTGACAGACGGCTAACATGTCAATAAACAAATCACCTTTCGATAGCCATATTGCTATGCGTTTAAATTCTGGGACATAAATCAGGCCTAAGTCGACAAATAAATACCACATTCGATTCCCATAGCTCTACATAGGTAAACATAAAAATTTGTAGCAAAAATTCAATGAAAATATTATTTCTCTATATTACAAAGGGTGTTGGCAAGTTTGACAAATGCATTGTAAAAATATGACTGACAGATGGGTATCCTAATCTAGGGTTAATGGCTTCTCATAGGAAGAATAAACCTAAGAAATGATACAATAACATTGAAAATAAGAACTAAATGAAAATTAGAAGATGACAAAAGTGAAAAGAGGTGAGACTATGAAACAAAATTTGCAGTGTTCATTCTGCTGCCAGATTTCCAATTCAAGTACTGACAGAATCAGAATTGAAGAAGTCGCTCAGTAAAACTGTTGTTTGTCAGCAGATTGATGTCAGCCTGTTTTCAGTTATTTGTAAAGATGAAAAGGTTATGTATAGTACCTACCTGCTGGCTATTCATTGCAGTCTAAATTGGATCTACACTTTTCAAGTAATGGAAATATTTCTTTCATAATTTCTACAGGTGGCTGTGTGGTCCTGTAGGTAGATGTGTAGTCCTGTGTAATCCTGCATGTGATTGTGTAGTCCTGTAAGGCGTTTTGTGGTTCTGTAGGTGTTTTTGTAGTCCTGTAGGTGGTTATGTGGTTCTATAGGTGGTTGTGTAGTTCTGTAGACAGTTGTGCAGTTGTGTAGTTCTGTAGATATGCAGCAGGAACTGTTGAAGCACTGTCTGAAAAGTGTTTCTTGTTGCAGTTTCCTCATATTCCAGGTCCGGCTTGCTGCCAGAGCTACTGAGTTTATTGCTCTGTGAGCTTGGCTTTTCATCCGGAAGGTATTTCTATATTCAGACTGCTTACGATGAATGATGATATCATAAGATGAAGGACAGTTGAGCTGCGCTCATTTTCTGCATTGATACACCTTATATCTCTTGACATGGGCTGTGTTTGCTATGACTGGGACTGCAGCTGCCTTTCCTTGTTTGGATATTCGATGAGAGGTTAATAAGGATGATTCCACTGGCACAAGCGGCTGAGCAATTATTGATCTTCATTCATTTGCAGTAATACTGGGGCCTTCAAATAACTATAACTGAGATGGTTATCACAGACTGAGCAGAATTGGGACAAGTTTTCTCCTGGTCTAAAACATGTTGTTTAACATTTATGAATAATGATTGCTTTGATGGTCTGTAGCAACAAACAGGATGACAACAACAACAAAATTACAAAGTCGTTTTATTGAATGAAACAATGCAGCAAAAAAACTTCAAAAAGTGAAATGTACATACTGAAGTTCTGGTGGAATTCCCTCTCTCAAGTTTACCATTGAGTGACCTATATGAGCAGTGTAGGATGAATCAGATGACACTCTGTGCTGAAAACCTAGAGACAACAAACATTACCTGGAATTACTCATTGACTATTCTTTAACATTGTAAACTCTCAGTGAACAAATTGATTGTACCACTAACATACCAGTTATACTTTGTGCAGTTATATACTTTTGCTATTACAACTGAATGGTGTATGACTCTACCTCATAATCTATACATACACAACAATACTGCTTGCACATTGAGATTACTGGAATACATAACTGGGAAAAGGGTGGGTTTCGTTTTCTCCTGTTTTATTTATCAATTCCCTTGGGCTATGTGGTCTTGAATTCTGCCCATTTCCAGCTATTCAGTCAGGTTTACCAACAGGGCTCTATGTGCAGTGCAGTGATTTGGAATCTTCTACTAAGAGTGATGTGATGACAGATAGCACACATTTATATGAACTGATTAGTGTGACCATTCAGAATCATCATTACATTTTTCTTGGAAGTAGAGAAAGCCAAAATTGGCTGTTGATCACTGACAAATATGGTCACTAACACCATACTCCCCATATTCCTAGCAAGTCATAGAGAAACCTTTACTTTACTTATACCTGCTCAGATGTAAAGTTACATCATGTCTGATCTGACCAGCCATCAGTGACTTACATATGTTTTGCACACTATTTTGACAATATAACTTTCAGCAAGTAAAGCTGTGATGTGAGCATGATGCACATTATTTGTGATTTTTTTTTCTGCAGAACAAAAAAGAAGAGTATATAAAATACAAATAATTATTGTTGTCCTTAATTAAAATGCATGCAATTCCTCTAAGACCTTTACCTTTGACTTTTTTCTTGTAAGTACCACTGGCATGCACCTTTGTGGTTGTGGCTTCTAGTCTGAGACCACTCAGTTCTGCGCTGATTATAAATTTCTCCACCTTCAGAATTCCATAAACAATGACAGGAATGCTTTCTCCAACATATATACCTGCAGATAACAGAATCAGATATTTAAAAACATAATGAAGACTGAATCATAAATCAGGATTTATGTTTTAGTTTGTTTTGCTGTGATGACATTTCTTTAGGTAAGCATGTTGATTCGGTTTAATAGTGTTGCTAAATTTGACAACTTTATTTAATCATTACTTTCATGACTTTGTCAGGATCTGAATCTGTAGGAAAGGTTTGAGAGAATCAAGTAAAAACATTCTTTGTTTAAATCTTGTTCTGATGTGAATCTGTAGGAAAAGTTTAAGAGAATCAAGTAAAAACATACTTTGTTTGTACCTTGTTCTGTTGTGAATCTGTAGGAAAAGTTTAAGAGAATCAAGTAAAAACATTCTTTGTTTAAATCTTGTTATGATGTGAATCTGTAGAAAAAGATTAAGAGAATCAAGTAAAAACATACTTTGTTTGTACCTTGTTCTGATGTGAATCTGTAGAAAAAGTTTGAGAGAATCAAGTAAAAACATACTTTGTTTGAATCTTGCTCTGATGTGAATCTGTAGGAAAAGTTTGAGAGAATCAAGTAAAAACATACTTTGTTTGAACCTTGTTCTGATGAATGATTGATGAGCCAAGGAAGAATCATTCCCTAAAGCTTCCTCCTCTTTGGCAGCAGTATCAATTTTGTTCTTCTTATCATCTCTCTTGGACTCTAATGTAGTTCTTGATTGTTCTCTGTTTTTAGCACTGGCCCCCCATCTAATATGAGCATCATGTCCTTCTGAAAAACACAGGTGTAAAAAGATTTCCAAATGCTCTCATGAGGAACATGCAGACTATTAATAATTAAAACCAAGGCTCATAAGTTGGTGACAATTTTCTAAAAATCTTAAGAGTCTGTGTTAAACATGTTCAAATAACATAATTAATTTATGATAGGGTGGGGAGCTATTAGGAGAACGGGCATGTAAAGAATGTGAACTATGAGTGACCAAGTTACTAGATTCACATAAACAACTGAAATAAAGCTTGATAAGATATTTTATTCAAGTATCTCAATGATTGCTCATTAGGTGGTGACACAACTTGATGCAGCAGCAATTCTGAGAATCAGCAGTCAGGCTCAGTTCTTGTAGGACTGTACAGAGAGGACAGGAGTGTGAATAACCTGTGAGCTATGGGAATTATATCATGTTCTATCTGTTGAAATAAACTAGGGACATATGGATCTAACTAGAGTGACATCAAGCTGATTTTAAGAAAAACTATAAATCAGTAAAGAAATCCTTCCATTTCAATGTAAATAGCACATGGTTACTACCAGTACATCTGGTTTTACAACAGAAAGTCTTGATAAAAATATGTATGTACTCTGACCATATGACGTGTCCTTGTAGTCCAACCATTAGTCTAATTGTAATTAATTGCTTTTAATGCAATGCACTGTATTGCATGTGTGTAGGTGGATTGTTCCTTCATCTACACAAATTAATAATCAACTCTTCATTTATCTAGATGTCCTTTTAAGCAATCTGTGGCATTCTTAGAGCAGCACAGGAATACCTCCACACCTTGCTTGACCCATGGTGATGCTTCACAAATTGCCCCAAAATTGACCCACATTATACATGCCTTTTATAGAACTTCATCATATTGTCATTGGCCTGTCACTCTTTGCTCTTATCTAACCTAATACAAAACTGCAGCAAAGTTCATCCCATACTGCCAGTTAAGTTCACATTTTTCTACAGATTTATTAAGTTTATCACTTCACTATTAAAAATAGTCCTGCAGCTATATCATTAAATAACACACCCCTTGAATCTGTGAGAAAGTTCACCTTTCTCGGTTCTATGGTCAGATCAAATTCAGAAGACAAAAGGTCTGACACCATAAATACATCTTGTTCATTCTACGGATGGATCTGTCTATCCAATTTGCATATTCAGCCATGAGAGAAGCTGTTCAGCAAAGCAGCATCCAGCATAAGACACTAATATTTTTACCAAAATACAGACCTATCATAATTGCTTGCTACCAACTGTCTATCAAGATGCCAAAGTATTAAAAATAATTTTGTAGAAAAACAAAAACCTGAAGAGGATTCTCTCCGTAGACCATGCAGCATTGATGACTTCCTATCCTTGATTATACTGCTGAGTCTGGAGCTGTAGTCAAGGACTCGTGACTCCCGTTTCACTGAACCTTCTTGATCTGGATCCTCCTCCTCTATGACAGGAAGCTTGGAGACAGCTGAACCAAACAACAGAAACAAAAAAATTCACAAAATGTGTTCACGTATATAACCATTTTTGTTGACATTTTAAATAGTTTTCTTTCAAATATAGAACATATCAAACTTTGCCTATGCACAATTCCTATATTTACTTGCGTTATTTGCTATTGTAATAGTATACTATTAGTTAACTTTTATGCAAAATCTCTAGTAGATGATTGTGGCATGAAAGATTTTATATAGACTTTGAGAGAGCTGGTCTAGAGGTAAAATGTCAGCTTCTGAACAAGTGCTGGACATTTTTCCCCATAGAATCCATAGTTTCTCTGTGGCTTTACACTCTCCTGATCTCTCGGTAGTGAAATCTAATGTCTAGCCCTGTCACATAACTGAGAAAAACAGGAGGTCCTGTGTGCACTCTCCACATGTTAAAGAATTCTTGGCAGTTAAAAGTAGAAAAGAGTATGTCAAACATGGCCACTGCCTGGGAAAAATTGTTTGGAAATTTTAATAATCTACCCATGCCAAAAATGGATGAGATGGTCAGAAAGATGAATATATTTACTGGAAACTAGAGATACAATGCATCCATCATCATCATCAGGTCATGTATCCTTTGCAGAATGTTGCATTCACACAGCTCGTCTGAAAGAATCACATCCAAATCTCCTACTTCTTCAGTTGTCATGATTAAGGCGTCTTTGATGTCAAGATGAAACCACCTTCTTCTTGGTCTGCTCCTGGATGTATCATCCAGAAACTATGCCTTCCATTATTGTTCTTTCCAACCTGCTATGTCTTTTGATAAGGCCATAGTATTTTAATTTCCTTTGTAAAATGGTGTCTTTTTTGTTCTTTTTCATTATCCAAGGTACCTTAAGGAATTTTTCTGTAGCATTTTATTTTGAATGAGGTGATTATCTTCTTAGATGTTTGTGAGATTGTCTATGATTCACAACCACATCTTGCTGTTAGGAAGATACATGCCCTCAGTAATTTTAATTTTACCACCTTGCTGGTATAATGCCACATGTTCATGGCATTTAATTTTTGTGTTGCTATTGCTATCTTCTTTTGATCTCTTTCTGGCACTCTCTGTTGTAAGACACCACAGATCCAAGTTATTCATAGTTTGTTACAGTTTCAGGTTCTTTACTGCTTTTGACTGTATATTGAGATTTTGTTCTTCATTGTGTTTTTTTTAACACACTCAATTACCTCTTTTAATCCTTTCACATTGCGTGAGAGGAGGACTGTGTCATCAGTGTATCTAAGTTCTGGAATTATGTTGCCATTTATTGTGATAGGGTCAAACTTCACAAATCTGTCACCGTTTCTGATACTTCTCATGATATTCTCAACATAAATGTTGAACAGGTATGAGGGAGAGAGGATGCATTGCTGCCACACTCCTTTCTCTATTTCAAATCAATCTGATGTTCAGTCAGCCATTCTGATAGCTGCTTGTTAGGTAAAGGTAAAGTACAAGACTTGAATCAGTCTTAGCACATGAGTTTTCACCCATATGTGCTCAGCCACCTATCCAGAAGTGTTCAGAGACTTCTGAATAGTGTCACTTCAAACATCACGATGTGAGGTGGCATTTCTCACCTTCCCAGAGTACTACCCTGGTATCCATTTCTGTCAGTGGCTGGGTCGACCGCAGGAGTATTTTTTGTTGTTGCTGTTGTTGTTCGTATATAGAGATTCAATAAGTTGTATTAACCCTAGATTATGACACTTTTGTAAAGTTTACGAACACAAATTATAAATTCTTGGAATTCAACAGTGTGGAGTAGGCAAACATTACCCCCATCATCACCATCATGTGCCATACCGGTTGTCATAGGCGATCATGTCTCTCCACAATCTTCTATCTACAGTGCATCATATCAGTTCTGTTGTTGACTGTTTTCCAAGCCATGACACCAAGCTATCCAGTATTTTCTCTCTTTGTTGTCTGCGATCTCTCTTTCCTTTTATTTTTCCAGTTGTAACCAAGTATTCAAACTTTCCTCTTCTCATGATGTGCCTAAAAAATGTTGATTGCTTTTTTCGATTGTTTTTTAGGAGTTCCCTTTTGGCCTCTTTGAGAATTTCCTCATTGGTCTTTTTAGCTGTCCAGGGAACTTTCAACATTCTTCTGAGAAATCTCATCTCTGTGGTTTCTAATCGTCTTTTCATTTTTGTTTGTCTACCATCTATGATTCGCTTCCATAGGTCAGAATTGGTTCTATATAGCACCGATGAATTCTCTTTCTTACTTCTATTGACATAGATTTGTTGCATAAGATATTTTTCATTTTCTGAAATGCTATTTTGGCCTGGGCTATTCTGCTTTTTATTTCTGTGGTACATCTTCCATCTGATGTTATTATTGTGCCCAAGTATTTGAAACATTGCACTTGTTTCAGATTTGTCTCGTTTATTTTTATGTTGCATGATGGTGGTGATTGTTTCTTCGATATAACCATTACTTCTGTTTTCTTACTGTTCAGACTGAGACCTTTCTTGTTGCTTTCTTTTACTATTATGTCTATCATTTCTTGTAGTTCGTTCTCTGTCTCTGCTATTAAGACTGTGTTATCCGCATATCGCAAATTATTTATGTTGTGACCGTTGACTTCAATTCCTTTTTTGTCTACTATTGATCTCATAATATATTCGCTGTAAAGTGAAAACAAATCTGGTGACAGAACACAGCCTTGTCTGACTCCTTGTTTTATTAATTGGAATTGTCCTGTTTGGTTGTTAATTCGTATAGCTGCTGTTTGTTGCCAGTACATGTTTTTTATGATTCGCAGATCCTTATATATATCCTTATAGATCCTTATATTTAGATCCTTATAATTATATACTATATAATTATATAATTCATTACTAGTAAACAAGTATCTCAATATTTACTATTATTTTTTTATTTAAATATAAAAATATGTATTATAAATTTGTTTATCGTCTTGTCCTCAATATTGTCTATTTTAGACAGAAGAAATAAATATTCTACATAACAATGTAAGAAAATGTTAGTACCCTGTGATTGGCGAACAGCAACCGTCTTAGGTTCTGGCATGGTTGCATAGAGCTCCAACAGTTGATAAAGGTGCCTCCAGCATTGGGGTGTACTAGCCTTGATTTCATCAATAATTGTTTTCTCATTCAGGATTGGAGAGGATGTATCTGCTAAATCCAGAACCACAGAGTCACTCAAATTAAGAGAATGGGGAGGAGTCATCACATCTGGTCCGCTTCCTGATTGAGGGCAAGGTGGTGTCACTTTCTCTGCACCAGGATAATATGTTAGAAACAACAAATTAAAATATAAGATTTCTTTATTCTTCACAAGCCTGTACCATAACTATTTATGATAGAAAAATTATGAGAGAACAAAATTCTAGTTCCATTACTATGTGAATGCTACCTTATGTGTAATAGTATTACATCATCATTGGTGATTACATTGTACTTAATACTCTTATCGGACATTATTTGATAGACATAAACATTTCCCACACTCATGTACTTTTAGACAAGACTTTAAGAATTTAACATTTTCTATTTGTATGAGTTGCTGACAACTCAGGGAGCTAAAGCCAAGTAAACAGATAAGATTAGATATAAGTTATATAACGTGTAAGCGATCCTCCTCCCAAATTTCGTTTGGACTTATCTTTGAAGTTAAATGTGATTTAAGGAAGATGGCAGAAATGCGGAAACAAAGATGGCGGGAGCCAAGATTGTCTAGGCTATAAAAGGAGGACAGTCAGATTAGACTGGCAGAGTCAGAACAGTCAAAAGTACATTAGATCCGGAGAGAAGAAAACGAAACAGTAAGGAGAACATTACAGTTGAGGACTTTACTTGGGATTTGAGACTTAGTGAAACATTCAATGATATTTTAGTAAAGGATTATTCTGAAGATTTATTTCAATGAAAGATATTTAGCTATAGCTGGATATTTCAGGTTTCAAAAGAGGTCAGTGCATATTAAGGAAATTGAGGTTGGAAATGTAACAGAAGCTGGGAGAGAGTCATGTAACAATGGTGATCGCCAAGACATCAATACAGAAGCTGGGAGAGAGTCATGTAATAATGGTGATAGCCAAGACATCAATACAGAAGCTGGGAGAGAGTCATGTAACAATGGTGATAGCCAAGACATCAATACAGAAGCTGGGAGAGAGTCATGTAACAATGGTGATCGCCAAGACATCAATACAGAAGCTGGGAGAGAGTCATGTAACAATGGTGATAGCCAAGACATCAATACAGAAGCTGGGAGAGAGTCATGTAACAATGGTGATAGCCAAGACATCAATACAGAAGCTGGGAGAGAGTCATGTAACAATGGTGATAGCCAAGACATCAATACAGAAGCTGGGAGAGAGTCATGTAACAATGGTGATAGCCAAGACATCAATACAGAAGCTGGGAGAGAGTCATGTAACAATGGTGATAGCCAAGACATCAATACAGAAGCTGGGAGAGAGTCATGTAACAATGGTGATAGCCAAGACATCAATACAGAATTTCTACAAATGATAAAGTTTGATAGATGTTTAGATGGCCAGAGCAAATATTATGTGTAATGACTGACTTTGATATGCAACCAAAATATGTACCCAGATGACTTATGAAGTGTAACTCAAGAACTGTGTAAATAAACTTCTGTACGAGATCTAGATGACATCTTGTGTCATATGAAGTGTTGAACACAAGTGACATTCAGAACATTTAAAGCTGCAGCTTCTGTGTTGTGAATTAATCACGTTGTGTTGAGCTTGTGGTCAACTGAGAATTGTCCTTGTGACCAGGATTGTTTGGACTTATATACTATTTACACTTTGTGGATAATTAATCACTGCTGTATTATCACTGGGACATATGAGCATTAAATTAATATACTGTATTTAATTTCTATTAGTATTTAATATAGCTATGAACATTATATTGTTTAGTTTGCTGTATTAATGCCTGTAAAATTAATTAATACATTTTAATTTATAGACAAGAATTAACAAAATGACTCACTTGAAGTTGATCCTTCTTTGGAATCTTGAGAAAACCTCAGATGGCCTGTCTTTCTGCCATGCACCAAGCCAAAGGGTAGACCCTCTGGTCTTTTCTTGTCTTGACCTGTGCTCTTCAGATCTTCTGTCTTAATGTGACTGTTTTTTCCATCTTGTGTAACAAGTGCTCCAGAACCTCTTGGACTGCTGAGGTCTTCAGCCTTCCCACCTTGCGATGAGGATAATGATGGGTGAACATGTGATGAGGTATTAGCTGCAGTCTGTGATTTTGCGCCCAGCAATGGAGATGGCTGTGGTTTCAGACTAGAGAGTAGTTTTGAATCTGACTTGGGACTTAAACTGCTTTGAAGCAAGGATGCTGCTGTTTCTTTGGTGGGCTTTCCGGAAGGTGGTGCTGATTTGTTGTCTGCTGTTATTTCTGTAACAGAATGCTTTGAACAATGTAAACTCTCATGTAGGAGAGTAACTCAAAAGTGAGTCCAAGAGTCAGAGGTACCTAGCTTACTTTGATACCCAAACGGAGATGTCAGGCCCCTGGATTTTTATGGTTCTACATTGCTGTTTGTGGAATTATGAAATTAAAGTCTTACTATGTTTTCACACGAGAGACTTACGTGTGTAAATGATTCATTGAAACATGTGTATTGTAGAGAGAACCTAACACCCGGAGTCAAACACAACGTGAAGTACAGAAATTAGACAGTTGATACCAACAACTGAGTACAGATCTAAAAAGAAGAGCGAGCAGCAACAGTGAAAGGAAAATCACCATAAACAATTTTAGCCTGTATCCTATCGACAGGCCAGACGCTGTAGAGTTCGATGTTCAAGAGTTTACTGTATTACATTGAAGACAATAGGTTACAACAGCCTACCATTGTGAAGATGTCCAGTTTACGGCGACCATGTTACCGCTTTATCTTGTAATGTCTTTGAACCTGGGAGCGTTACATTTACATGTGTGACGCGAGTGAAGCATTTTGAACTGACATCTAAGACAGCATTCACATTGAGGAGTGTGACCGTGTTAATGCATCATTTACATTGATGCTTGTATCGCCTTTTGTTGTACCCTTGAAGGTACCCTTGTACCTTTCATCTTTCTATTACAATTTTTCCCTTACACTTTCATGTTAAATAATCTTAATCATAATCTTCAGCTGCCTGAGACATTCAAACTCTTTTCTGGGAAACCACATCTTTCAGATCAACAATGAAAGCATTTTTCTGTACATTTTCAACATTCCCTTCACCTAACAGTGATAAAGTATTGTAATATTACATATATATGTAAAATACAAGGGTCATGTGCTCAAAATGAATGAAGAAAGACTTCCTCATCAGGCATATATGTGGAAACCATATGGGAAAAGAAAGCAAGAAAGGCCAAAATAAACACAAAGCTGACAACTTACTAGGGAAGGCTTAATCATGTGACTAAGAAACAACCAACAACTACAAGATCTAGCAGCAAATCGTCAATTGTGGAGAACTGTAACTTCCGCTCTATGTGCTTTCTTCGCCCATAGAGGAATTAACTAACTAATACTATTTCATAATTGTCACATGATGAACATATTTTAATATTTAAAAAATATTAATTACATCTCAACCTTAGATATGATAAATTCTGTATATTATTCTAGATGTTTACCAATTATGTTTGACCCTGTGTCACTTTTAAACTCAATAAATTAATGTACTCTATACATGTATGCATTCATGCCTACAACAAAGTCTTTATTCTTCTTCTTTTCTCTTTTCACTGATACCAAAAAGGTGTCATGGTTTATATCATTTGTCGTTCTTGAGCTGCTCAAACTATCTGAATTAGTGATTTTCCTTTGTTGTTACATGTCTCTGTCACTGCAACTATCCATCTTCTTCTGGGTCTTCCTCTTGGTCTTTTCCCATGCATTCTCGAGAAGAACGCCCTTAATGGTGATTGGTAAGGATTCATTCTGACCAGGTGGCCAAACCATTTAAGTTGTTGTTGTTCTATATATTATTGGCAGGGTTTAGTTCCTACCATTTTTCTTATGGTTTCATTTGGTATTCTATCTCTTCTTGTGTTGTTTGTTACTTTTCTCAAGCATCACATCTCACATGTATTGATCTTTCTTAAATGGGATTTAGAAAGGGTCCATGTTTGACTTTCATAGCACAAAGTTGGTATGAAAATGCTATTTATTATTTGTTGTTTAGCTGGCATAGAAATGTTTGGATGTCTTAGCAATGGTGAAAGCTGGTATGTGACAGCATTTGCTTTTTGTATTCTCATGTCAATTTCTCTGTCTAGTTTTCCATCTTCTGTGAACATTGTGCCTAAATACTTGAATTCCTCTACTTGCTTTATTTCTTTAACTTTGATCTTAATGTTTAATGGGTGTCTTAATTTGCTTATTCTTATAGCCTCTGTTTTTGCTGTGTTAATTTTCATACTGTAGTTTGTGCAGCTTTTATCTAGAGATGTTAAATGCTGTTGTAGCAGGTTTTCATCCTCATATATTAGGCATTGGTCATCTGCGAAGAGTAGCTCGTTGATGTAAAAAAATGTAAAGTCTTTATTAAAGAATAATAATGAAACAATATTGTTTTTTTTTAAATTAAGACCAACAAGATTTACCTTTCTTTCGCTGTTTCTCTAGAGCAGCTATGTTAGCAAAAGAACCCATAAGACGATCAGTGTGTGATGTGTCTGACTGATTGGTCTCCACACTGGAAGTTGAGTCTTTAGATTCTTGTTTCCTGTGAGTTTGTACCCAACTGGACAACTCTGTACGTTTCTGCTTGAGCTCAACCCTTGTGTTTTTCACATTACCAACCATGGTCAAAACCTGGATAGAACCAACAGCTCTATGTATCTAAACAGTTGATGTTGATTCAATAGAAACTTGAATAAAATAATCATTAGTAAAAACACAAAACAACAAAAAAACAGCAACCAAGTATGAAAGTCAATGAAACTGAAATTATGAATGAATTAGCAGTATAGAGAACTGATAGAGTGGAAGCTTGAAACTAAAGGTAATTGATTAAAGATGGAAAATATGGAAGCAAATGTAGAGATGAATATCATCTGACTGTCTTATTTTATTTGAAATATTTAATGTAATGGATGTCTGTGACATACTAAATGTGTCACAGTGGGGTGAAGCACTAAACCTTATCGTACTAGGCCACAGTATTTGGAGGAGAGGGACCAGTGCATTTTCTCACTGCTGTTTACCTTCCCCAGCTCAATCAGCCAGGTACACATATTTTTCAGTTTGATTAACTAGAGTGTCAAGCTATGATTGAATCCATGTTCACTTGTATTGACAAGCCAGCACACAACTACTAAGATGCTGGCACTCTTGTGAAATATTTTGTTTGATATCTTCAACTATCATCATCACATCAAATTACCATGTAGTGGATAGCAGTAGGAAGGTGAAACTGTTATACAACCTGGCAAAGAACAGAAAAGATGGTCTAATGTGTCCTGCAAAGGACTGTAAAAAAAATTTTTTTTTTGCCAATTGCATGCCAGTTATGGACTGTTTTATTGGTCCATGGTCAAAAACAACTCAATAAGAAGATCTTCATTTTCAACAACCCTTTTTTTCAGCATTTCATCCTGCTTAGGTCACCCAATCATTTCAATTTGATTGCCCATCACTTCAAGTTTTACCATATTGAAACTAAAGCAATCATTTCAATTTTAGTGCCCATCACTTCAAGTTTTACCAAATTAAAACTAAAGCAATCATTTCAATTTTAGTGCCCATCACTTCAAGTTTTACCAAATTAAAACTAAAGCAATCATTTCAATTTGATTGCCCATCACTTCAAGTTTTACTATATTGAAACTAAAGCAATCATTTCAATTTTAGTGCCCATCACTTCAAGTTTTACTATATTGAAACTAAAGCAATCATTTCAATTTTAGTGCCCAGCACTTCAAGTTTTACCAAATTAAAACTAAAGCAATCATTTCAATTTTAGTGCCCATCACTTCAAGTTTTACCAAATTAAAACTAAAGCAATCATTTCAATTTTAGTGCCCAGCACTTCAAGTTTTACCAAATTAAAACTAAAGCAATCATTTCAATTTTAGTGCCCATCACTTCAAGTTTTACCAAATTAAAACTAAAGCAATCATTTCAATTTTAGTGCCCAGCACTTCAAGTTTTACCAAATTAAAACTAAAGCAATCATTTCAATTTTAGTGCCCATCACTTCAAGTTTTACCAAATTAAAACTAAAGCAATCATTTCAATTTGATTGCCCATCACTTCAAGTTTTACTATATTGAAACTAAAGCAATCATTTCAATTTTAGTGCCCATCACTTCAAGTTTTACCAAATTAAAACTAAAGCAATCATTTCAATTTTAGTGCCCATCACTTCAAGTTTTACCAAATTAAAACTAAAGCAATCATTTCAATTTGATTGCCCATCACTTCAAGTTTTACTATATTGAAACTAAAGCAATCATTTCAATTTTAGTGCCCATCACTTCAAGTTTTACCAAATTAAAACTAAAGCAATCATTTCAATTTTAGTGCCCAGCACTTCAAGTTTTACCAAATTAAAACTAAAGCAATCATTTCAATTTTAGTGCCCATCACTTCAAGTTTTACCAAATTAAAACTAAAGCAATCATTTCAATTTGATTGCCCATCACTTCAAGTTTTACTATATTGAAACTAAAGCAATCATTTCAATTTTAGTGCCCATCACTTCAAGTTTTACCAAATTAAAACTAAAGCAATCATTTCAATTTGATTGCCCATCACTTCAAGTTTTACTATATTGAAACTAAAGCAATCATTTCAATTTTAGTGCCCATCACTTCAAGTTTTACTATATTAAAACTAAAGCAATCATTTCAATTTTAGTGCCCAGCACTTCAAGTTTTACCAAATTAAAACTAAAGCAATCATTTCAATTTTAGTGCCCAGCACTTCAAGTTTTACCAAATTAAAACTAAAGCAATCATTTCAATTTGATTGCCCATCACTTCAAGTTTTACTAAATTGAAACTAAAATAATTAGTTCAGTCTCCTAAAAAAGGGCTCTTCACAAACTACATATAACATCATTGGCAAGTTCAGTAAAATTTTTAGAAGTAATAAAGTATCACATTTAGTAGTACAATAATAAACTCAATAATCCCTACACTGGACTAAATACATTAACTTGCATTCACATTTCAAGGTAGAAATTTTGAACTCTCATAAAAGAACCAGCTACAGAGAAGACTTCAGTCTTGAATCAATTTAAGCAAAAAAGTACAACATTAACAAAGAACACATACCTGATGGGCTAGTCTCAACAATGCCATGTCAACATTTTGCCTGATAGCATGACTATTGACCAATAAGTTAATCTGTAAAGTTGTTGGTTTGGCCTCAAGTTTATGCATTGCAAATTTGTATGGAAATTTGGAGGTCTCTCCTCCCTCACAAAAATCAACAACATCTTTTAGAGAAACATTTACAGCAAAACTAGGAAGAAAATAAAAATATTGTTATTATTAAATCTCTCAATAACAAAATTGAGTGTAAATAATGTATTTATTCTGAAATTGTAATTCAGCCACTTAACACTTTCCATGTACCGATATGACATTACACAGACCTAAGTGTGTTCTATGTGCTAGTCTGATGATGGGCTCGGCATTACAGTTACCTGTTTGTTACCGCATGTCAGTGTTGGCCATGATGACATCAGATCTCAACTGTTCAGTGTATAACACCACCTCATGGCTTGGTGTGACAATACGAGGCTATCAGAAGCCTGTCTCACAGCCATATAGGTCATCAGCCTTTGACCATTTCTTCTCTTTCCATCCTATATTCTTGGGTTACATAAGTTGTTGGACAAATACAACAAATAATATAAACTCAGGTTGCAACTATGTGGAGAAATTCCATCCAGAAGGTTCAGTCACCCCTCATTGGCTATTTCCAGAGCTGTAAACCTCTCGTGGTCCCATAATTCATGAGGGTCTTGCTTATATAGTTAGCTACCCTACCTGTCTCTTAATCTTTGTAATGTCCTGTTGAACTGACCCTTTCTATTCAAGTCTGTACTATGTTTCTACCTACTATCTGCTCAGGTGAGACAGTACACTCTCCTTCTCCCTTACTTCATGTAATCTAGGTACAACTTACATTTTACTCTGTTACATCCAGACTGCTAACAAAACCTTACTGAACTGTTAATCGATATGCTGGTGTGATATGCACTGTTGAATTTTTGTTTTGTGAAGCTTTATTTTATGTTTTATGTTAACCAATGTTTTGCTGCTAAACCAAGAATAGGTCTCATTAGTACTTCCAATGAGTACCAATGTGGATATTTTTTTTTATTCAAATGTGTTTATTTCTCACAAAAAATGGTCATGCCCACTAGTTCTACTTCAAAGACTGGATCTAAAATTCACAGCACTGAATAAATTATAGGATTGCTTATGAAATCATTCAGATTATAATAGAAATTATGATGATTTCAGTTTTAGTGATTAAGTCCAGTAGATCCAGCAGTAAGAAAGATGGTCTCTCTAGCTATCTTAGAACATAGGCTTAGGTATTTAATCTGATAGTCTCTCTAGTTATCTTAGCACATAGGCTTAGGTATTTAATCTGATAGTCTCTCTAGTTATCTTAGCACATAGGCTTAGGTATTTAATCTGATAGTCTCTCTAGCTATCTTAGAACATAGGCTTAGGTATTTAATCTGATAGTCTCTCTAGCTATCTTAGAACATAGGCTTAGGTATTTAATCTGATAGTCTCTCTAGCTATCTTAGCACATAGGCTTAGGTAATAAATCTGATAGTCTCTCTAGTTATCTTAGCACATAGGCTTAGGTAATTAATCTGATAGTCTCTCTAGCTATCTTAGCACATAGGCTTAGGTATTTAATCAGATAGTCTCTCTTGCAATCTTAGTGCTTAGGCTTAGGTAATTAATCTGATGGTCTCTCTAGCTCTCTTAGTGCTTAGGCTTAGGTAATTAATCTGATGGTCTCTCTAGCTGTCTTAGTGCTTAGTCTTAAGTAATTAATCTGATGGTCTCTCTAGTTCTTTTAGTGCTTAGCCTTAGGTAATTAATCTGATGGTCTCTCTAGCTGTCTTAGTGCTTAGTCTTAGGTAATTAATCTGATGGTCTCTCTAGCTGTCTTTGTGCTTAGTCTTAGGTAATTAATCTGATGGTTTCTCTAGCTCTTTTAGTGCTTAGGCTTAGGTATTTAATCTGATGTCGCTGTCAAAAATGTGCATAAATTCAATTTTTAAGGACATAAAGACATCAAATAAACTGTATGTTGAATGACGCTGGATTTTTGTGTGTGCAAAATTTCAATATCTGCATCCTTATCAGAAAGAGGTTCAATTAGTGGCATCAGTAATCTCAAAAGTAAAAACTCCATCTATATATGTTACACCCTACCACATACTCCTTGCTACCATCTTTAATGCAGCACTGCAATTATTTGTCAGTTCCCTTTTTCTATGAGTGTTTCTTCATGCTAATATTTCTTTATTGTTGAATCCTGAAGTAGCATGAACATAGACCACACCTCAGGAAAGTTAACTGGCTACATTAGGTAAGAATAGCCAATGCTCCTCAATCTTTGGAGAGATTGGCCCCTGTCTAACCATGTATGTGAAGCTTAAATCCAACATATTGCACAGAATAAACTGAACAAGTTCCAAGTAAACAATGAGGCAAAAAGACTTTAAAAAAGACTACAGAAATACAACAAACAAATCCTGGTCATTTACTGGATTGCCCTAGTTGCCCTTATATTGTTATACAATTATACAAGCAGTGTGAGAGTGAGGCAACAGAGTACTTCACATGCATCTTAGATAGCTTAAAAATCTCTGAGAAATCTAGACCAATTGTGCAATAACTTCAAGAGAGTGGTTATCCAGTGGATACAATTACACTATAATATAAAAGAAAACAAATGCACAGACAAACTAGCTAACGAGAAAGGGAGATTATCACAAGAGAACCATCTGGTCAGCTATGATGAAGCCAAATTCAAAGGCCAGTATCATGAAAAATAGAAACAAGAATACCCAAAGTATAACGAGAGGGATTGATACCTCCAACTATCAAGGAGGGATCAAGTCATCATACTTTTCCTATGCACTGGCCACAACAGAATGAGAAACCACATGTTCACCAAACTCAAAACAGGAACTACCAGGAAATGCCACTGTACCCTGGATGACAACAAAACACATTCTACAGGATTGCCCAAAGTACACAGGCCTGAGGAGGACAATGTGGCCCACACCCACCTCCCTGGAAGAGAAACCCTATATGGCAACCGAATCACTGAAACAGACAGCAGCCTTCATAAGAGAGACTGGAGTCCTAGTCTGAATGAGCTATGATTGCAGCAGAAGAAGAAGCTTGATAATCTAGGTTGGAAAATTCCATAATAGTTTGGGAACATATTACCCTAGCCAACTTTTATAAAGGCCATCAAAGTGCATTTTTGATAAGTAAGTTTCAGCTTTATTATTGTTGCTTTCAAAGAAAACAATGACTGTTGTTGGAGTGATAATTTCAATTAGTAGATAAATGTCTCATTTATGTTATGGCTCAAATCTACAGCCATATTTTGCTCCCTGTTGTTTTGCCAATGTGTGAAAATTTGCTGATTTAACATGTCTAACCCAATCTTGTGTGCTTTAGCTTGTACTTTAACCTGACTGGAGTTACTGCAGGTGGCTATAGTTCTTTGTGCATTAAGCACCTTTAATCCCACTCTAACAGAAGATGCCAGATAAAATGGTTCTAATACTGCAGGATAAACAACAATAGACAACAACATTGCTAATTATCCAGGACAGTAGAACCACACAAGATCCTGAATAGTACAAACCTTCCTGTATTATATAATCAAATATTAGTCAATAATGAAAAGGGTGCAAGAGTTGCTCATACAAACTCTAGGTGACCACTTATAACATTGGAACAAAACATTTTACCTTTCACATTGAAAAGCTGAACTTTCTGGCAATGTTTTAATGTAGCTCCTCTTCCCTTGCCCTTTGCCCTTCGCACTGTGTGTTGACTGTGGTGATGGTATTGCTTCAGACTGTGCAATGAGAATCTTAAACATGTTCACGTGACCTTGAAGCAATAAGTGACCACCAAATTTTTTCATCATGGCTGATGGTCGGACACTCTCAACATGTAATCCCAAACTTTGTAAAAATGGCTTGAACAAGACCTTTTGAACACAATAAGGCATTAACTGTCAATTAAACTGTTATAAAAGTTTATACTTTAAGCAGTATAAAAGCAAGTAAAATAGTATAACAGCCAATCTATTTATCTTCCTTTCATTCACCTGAAGTATTGTCTATATCTACAATGTCGTTTCCTACATAAATTTTACTGTTTTTATTATAATTCTTGCAGTGGCCCATATAGTTTTGTCTGTATTATTGTATCTATGGGCCAATGGATTTTCCTCAGTCTACTATATTCAGCATAGTCTTGAAGTAGTGTTCAGCAGTCCTGACCACATGTACATGTAGTTGAGATACTGATCTTAAATTTTGTATACATGTGACTGTGAGTCGTTTGTGCCCTGTTCTGAGGTGTATAATGATAGTTCCCATCTATTCACATTGTGAAAGGCATCCAGATTTGGGGCTTGTGGTCTACTGATTGATTTGATTATCTGTTTTTTCTGATGGTATGTAACTGGTGCATCTGGTTATGCGCCTGTTGCGCCTTCCTTTACCAGCTAATCTGCCTGGTATTCCACAGAGAGATGGAATCCACTACAAAGCAACCCTGTTGTACTTGCAGAGTTCAGTCAATAAGGTCTGTGGATGTGGCTATTTTCTGGATTGTAGTGCCTGGAGTACTGATCTTGCATCTGTCAAAAACACTACAGGCTGTGGGTTAAAATTACTGTTCAGCAGTTTTTCTACTGCCAGCTTTTTTGCTTGGATTTTTGCATCATAATTGTGACAATATTTCCTTGTTGCTATTTTATTCATATCCCTAGTGTTATTTGGGTACTCTATGTATGCACCAGCTCCCCCATTCTTTACATGCACTATGTGCTGATCCATCTGTGTATACATACACAAACCCATAGATCTAGTGGGTATTCTTCACCCAAGAAACTGAGAGTGCTTGTTTTACGCTGTAGACTATTCTTTTCCTCCTTATCAAATATTCCTTTAATTTCTGTCTGTATTTGTATTGACAATCCAGATTCCTCTGTCCAGGGGGTCTGATCTGGTATGGGCAGTAGGGGGCTAATAATGTTGGTATGTCTAGTGTTTGTCTACAAATTCATTTGGCCTGGTGGATAAAATTACTTCTCTTAAGCCATCCCAATGAAAGATTTTGGAATTGGTCCTTCATTTGGTGTCTCGGCATGCATGACAATTTTTCTGCCTCTATCAGCACCTCCGTTCTCTCAATGCTGGTGTCCACCACAATTTCTCCATCTCCAATATTAGTGTTGATTTCATTGCTCCTGTGATGACTCTAATTGCCTGGTTTTGTACTTTATCCAGCTCTTGTAGTGTGGTGTTTGATGCTGAGCACCATGCAGATGATCCATATTCTAGATGTGGGTGTATACTCTGTTGGTAAACTTTAATGAGTATTTTCCCACCTGCACCCCAGGAGTTTCCACACAGCTTTCTCAGAATAACTAACTTCTGCTCTGCTTTTTTTGGGTTGCCTTATTTATCTACTGTTTCCAAGATAGTTTGTTGTCAAAATGATAGTATAAATGCTGACTTTTATCAAACAATTTGTGAACAATTTTCTCAATACTGTATATGAAAAAGAATTTTGTAAAAATAACATAATAAGTCAATAATTTCAACTTTATTTACATTTATTCTATTTTTTTCTATCCATCTATTGACCTTTCGAGCCGTAGCCTGCCCATAGTTTTAAATCCTTGTAAAGATCTTTTATCAAATCTCGCCATTTGTCTGTGTTCTGTGCAAGCAGCTCTATCTCATTGAGGGAGTCGATTCCTGCTGCTCTTGCCTCTCTCATCAATGTTCTTCTCAGTGTCTCTCTGGGTCTTCCTCTTACATGTTGTTTCCCACATGAGGGCTTGCTTTGCTATTCGGTTATTATCTCTTCTCATCACATGTCCAACATATAACCATCGTCTTTTCTTTATTACTGAAGATATTAGTGGTTGATTGGCGATTTCTCTAATTTCCTCGTTTGTTTTGAATTCGTTCCACGCTATAACAAGTATTTTCCTTAGACATTTATTTTCGAATGCGTTCAACTTTGTTTCTATATCTCTTGTTGTTTTCCAGCTTTCACACGCATACATAAGGGTTGATAGTACATTTGATTTGAATAATCTATTTTTTTTATTTCTATGAAAAATATGCTGAAGAAAATAAAATCCTAAAAATATCTTGAATATTGAAAAAGAGCAATCATGATATATTAAAAGACATTAAATAGAACTGGCTTATAAATTCCATTCTAAAGAGGAGTTTAAAATATGATGGCCACATCAAAAGACACAGCGTGCAATTAATATTTATGACCTGCACTAAATTAAAAAAAACGGTTTTAAAAGATATTACTTGGGCATCAGCAAGTTGCATAATGGAAGTGGCCATGGTGCAGTCCTCCTCACTGACATCAAGTCTGCTGTCATCTTGTGACCAGGCACTGACAAGACCTGCGGTGCAGGACTCTGCTGTGTTTTGATGAATGTAACGAGTTGGGTCATCATCAAGATCCATTTGGAATTCTGTTTGCTGTTTTGCCATCCACTGGTACAGATCTTCATTCTGTTTATATCTGGAAGAATATATGGAGTATTTCACCCATTGGTCAAACCCAAACTGTAAAACCTTACATGATCTATTATTAGATTTCAATCAACCATTTTGAGGAGACACAGTGCACTAGCTCATTGTTGACAGATGTCAGACAGAAAAACTTGATCTAATTAAAGTTTCCCTTTTAATAATGATTTAAATATTTGTTTAAATGAAGTTTCCAAATATTTCAATGATAATTTCCCCACGATAATTTATTTCATCTAATGCTGCTTTTAAAGGGCTCTCTGTCTAAGAGACGTATGATGCAAGCCGGAGAAAGCCGTAAGGAGTCCGGGTTGCCGACTCACCCTTTGTCTACCAGGAAATTCTCCAGAATTGGCACCTGGAGTGTATGTACCCTAAACGAACAGGAAAAAGCTGCTCAGGTAGCAGCAGAAATGACAAACCACAAGATAGATATTCTGGGAATGTGTGAAACAAGATGGCTAGGAACGGAAAGAATAAAACTAAATACAGGAGAGATGATTGTATCATCAGGACACCAGGAACCTGGCACACAACATAGTGAAGGGGTAGATATAATGTTATCAAGGAATGCACAGAAGACACTAATAGAATGGGAAGCAGTAGGACCAAGACTAATGAGAGCAACATTTAAAACAACCAAAAACAAAATAAAATTACACATTATTCAATGCTGTGCATATATAATAGAAATAATAACAAAAATATTGAATATCTACAACAGCGGATATATACCAGACGACATGATCAAATCAATATACATAGCCCTACCAAAGAAATCGGGTGCGATTGAATGCGATGATCATCGCACAATAAGCCTTATGAGTCATATGACTAAGATATTACTAAGAATCATCATGCGAAGAGTGCGAACCAAAATCAGTCCAGAAATTAGCGATGAACAGTGTGGTTTTGTTAGAGATAAAGGAACAAGCAATGACATTTATATCATAAGATCTTTAGTAGAAAGAGCCATAGAGGTGAAAACAGATCTATACCTATGTTTCATAGATTACACCAAGGCATTTGACAAAGTAAAGCACCAAGAAATAATCAAAATTTTAGAAAGCATAAATGTAGACAGCAAAGATCTAAGAATAATAAACAACATGTACTGGCAACAAACAGCGGCCATATGAACTGGAAACCAATTGGGAATGTTTCAACAAATAAAACAGGGTGTTAGACAAGGTTGTGTGCTGTCACCAGATTTGTTTAATATTTATAGTGAGATTATTTTAAGATCCATAAGGGACATGCCTGGAATAACAATTGGAGGACATAATATAAATAATCTAAGGTATGCTGATGATACAGTCTTAATCACTAAGAGTGAAAATGAGTTACAAGAAATGTTGGACATTATAGTGAAAGAAAGAAAAAATAAAGGACTCAGCCTTAATAGCAAAAATACAGAGGTAATGGTAACAACAAAGAAAAAGACATCACCTCAGTGCAAAATAAAGACAAGTGGAACAATATTAAAACAGGCAAATGAATTTAAATATTTGGGAACTTTGTTAATCTCAGACGGAAGATGTACAAAAGAGATGAGATGCAGAATGGCTCAGGCAAAAGCAGCTTTCCAAAAAATGAGGAAGATACTATGCAATCCACTTTTGACAATAGAAACAAGAATAAGAGTTCTTAAATGTTATGTAGAGCCAGTCTTAACATATGGATGCGAATCATGGACAATAGGACAACAGACAAGAAAATCATTGGAGTCTGCCGAAATGTGGTTTTACAGAAGAATATTGAGAGTACCATGGACAGCTAAGAAGAGTAATGAAGATGTTCTGAGAGAGGTCAAAGCAAAAAGAGAGCTAATTTCCAATATTAGGAAGAAACAATCATCATTTTTTGGCCATGTAATGAGAAGAGAACAACTGGAGTATATTGTAACAACTAGAAAAATTGAGGGACGAAGAGATAGAGAAAAGCAAAGAGAAAAAATAACAGACAGCTTAAGAGAATGGCTTGACAGAAGGTCAACAACAGAAATGATAAATAGCTGCCAAGATCGAAGGTTGTGGAAAGACATGATCACCTACACCAGTAGGCCCGGTACTTGATGATGATGATGAATTCTATGCACCAACCAACGATAAGGATGATTTAGTTAAAGATGATTTCTATAAACAGCTACAATGTCAGATGGATGCAAGACGAGCCAAGGATATTATAATCTTGATGGGAGACCTAAATGCTAAAGTAGGATCAGACAACAGGGCTTCAAAGAGATTATGGGAAAACATGGACTTGGAAACGAGAATAGAGAGATATTTGTGAATTTCTGCGCCCTTAATCAAGTGAGCCTAGGAGGAACAATATTCCAACATAAAAGAATACACAAAGCTACATGGGTGTCACCAGATCGTAGAATGGAAAATCAAATTGATCACATATGTATTAATAATAAGTTTAAGTCATCCTTACAGGATGTAAAAGTATATAGAGGGGCAGATGTAGCTTCAGATCATCATCTTCTGATAGACAAACTTAAAATTAAACTAAAAAGGTATCATCATCATCATCGAGTGCCGTCTCCGCAATGAAGGTTGGCTACCATGGAGCGCCATTCTGCTCTGTCTCTTGCTTTGATGGTGCAGGTTGTCATAGGCTAATTTGTCCATCTTTTGATGTTACTCGTCCATGTTAGTCTTGGTCTGCCTCTGCCTCTTTTACCTTGTATTTTCCCCTCCAGGATTACTTTTAGTAGGCTGGCGTGATCAGCTGACTGTTAGAACACACAACACCAAACCATTTTAAGGTGAACAAGTCTTTATTCAACTGACCCAACACATGGGCGCCTTATTCCAACATATGTACAAATAATTTACATGACCAACTGTCTGTGCTGTATGGTCGATCACACTGCCCAGTAGCAATATTACTCGCCACTGGGCCCAAGGCTCTCACACAGTTAACTATGTGAACTTAATATTTGGGAACTGTTCCACACTGAACAATTCCCGAATCTATCTCTATTCTATTCTATCTACTCGTGTCGTTTGATTCTAATTCTCTTGAACACTACTGGCTACCTAGGGTCGATGTCAGCCCCTATCTAATCCTAGGGGTTTGACATCTCTCTCGTCAAAGCTCTCTAGGTCTAAACTTTAAAACTTAAGCACTATTTACTAGTTTGGGCCATTGTCAGCCCCTATGGGCTAACCACACAGCGTGGCCGACCTTATCTAATCCTAGGTGTGTGACATCTCTGCCATCAGAACTAGCTTTCCTCTCGTTTCTTTGTGTCCAGTCTTCAAATACCCCTCATATCATCCAATCAAAATCTACTTCCTCCACTTTCCTCCAATCAACTCAACACATGTCTATTTACTCGTCTACTAGACCCTCTCACTTATCTTGAGATTCATCCTTCACATATTTTCCTAATTTCTCGTGGACTGTCCACTTCTGGCTACCTTATCACCTGTCCCGAGACTCATGTTTTCCCCTACTCATCCTCATTTCTCGTGGTCTTCCCCTACTCACGGCTACAATTGGTAAAAGAAAGAGTTTATTTGCTGCTTTACCATCTGTATCTATTAAACAGTAGTAAAGGAGTGGTCAATTATATTTCAAACCTGCTAAGGACAAAGGAAAATAAAATATAAATATCAGCCCAACAAATTTACAGAAAATGTGTTCTATAGTTCATTGAATACATTCATTGTGTACCAATACATTGTGTTCCTGAGAAGTGTATAAATGCAGTGAAATGGTATTCTAGAATCCAAAATGGAGTCTGTTTATCTTATTACCATTACAATGGGATAATTTAGTATAAACAAATAGCACTTGTTAACTTACAGTCAGTAGTATTATCATTTCATATAAAAATAAACTGAAATAATTTAATTATAAAAAAAAATGTATTCACACTGTTAATATAATTGAGATAATTTGACTCACCTGTTCTTGAGAATAGAATGCTTGGGTCCAGTAGTTCTGAGTGGAGTGTGTGGAGGTGTTGGTGCTACAGGCTGCTCATTACTGGAGATACTCTCCACCAGGGAAGTGAAACTCATGTTGCTGTCATTTCGGTTCAGTAAAATTGTAAGAGGTGGTGGTGCTAGGTTTGAGGAGCTGTGGTCTTGAGGTGAGTCAGTGGCAACACCAGCTTTCTTTCCTCTGTCAGTATTAATATATTTTATTGATGATTTGACCAACATAGTAAAATATAATCTCATACAAAATATAAGGTGCTTTCATAAAACAAAACAATAACTAATATTTTATAGAACAAACATTAGATTCCAGCATATATATACATCTGGAGTCTGTAGAAATGAGGTTTTACCGAAGAATGTGGAGAATACCATTGACAGCTAAGAAAAGCAATGAAAACGTTCTGAAAGAGGCCAAAGCAAAAAGAGAGCTAATTTCCAATATTAGGAAGAAACAATCATCATTTTTTGGTCACGTAATGAGAAGAGAACAGCTGGAATATATTTAACAACTAGGAAAATTGAGAAACGACAGGATGGAGGGAAGCAAAGAGAAAAGATATCAGACAGCTTAAGAGAATGGCTTGACAGAAGGTCAACAGAAATTATATATAACTGTTGAGATCGAAAGTTGTGGAGAGACATGATCACCTACGCCAGCAGGCCCGGTACTTGATGATGATGAAATATATACATATATACAGTCGAACCTGTCTAAGGCGACCATTCACGGGACTTTCAAAAACTGGTCCCATAGGACAGGTGGTCCTGCCTCACAGGTTTCACATAATAAATAGAGCGATAAAAAAAATTTTATCCTAAGCACTATGAAAACTAACCTGCAAATCAGCGTAATCCATGAGTAGAACATAGTGCACATGTCGGTCTACAATAGCCACTGGTTGGACACTTTTCATAAAACACGATAGTTAAACACACAAAAATAAAACACACATACACAGATTCCACTTATACTGTACATGTATCACTTTTGACTTGAAAAAAAATCCAATATGGTAGTCTGTTGTTTGACAGATGAAATAAACGATAAGTTCAATTTTTCTCTCAAGTCCATGATAACGTCTAGTATGTCAGATCTCCCGTTTGTTATTGAATAGGTGCGCAGAAGCTCCACAGCATTATGTGCATCTGCGATAGTGTATGTTTTCTCAATGTCAGTAGAATCTTGTTCGTTGTCTGATTCACTATTCACATCCTCAGCAGCTAAAATTGCAGTGGCAGGAAGATCCCAGTTTGTTTCTATTGTGTTGCAAGTTTGGAGCCCTGAATCAATCATGGAGATGTCTGTCAATTGGTATCCAAACAATTCTTTTGAAAGGTTATCCAAAGCAGTAGAAATTGCAGTAGAAACAATTTGCACGTCGGTCTTTGATGCAGATTCCATGTGCGTCAGAGAATATGCGTGTGTTTCAGCAGGACAATGAAAACCTGCTTTACAGAAACACTTAAGGATGGTTGAGTTGTCCACTTCTTTCCATGCTGCAGCAATCCAGTAGACTACGTCCAGTAAATTGACCTGTTTCATGAGTTCGGTTCCGGAAGCATCCTTGTTTGATTCCATGACTGTGATAAGATGTAGAAGCTGTTTTTGTCTAAACTTTAATTTAAATGTCTGAATGACACCCTGGTCTAGGGGTTGAACTAATGCAGTTGTGTTGGGTGGCAGAAACTGCAGCTTAACATTCTGTAGTTCGATCTTGGGATGACAGGTAGCGTTGTCAACAAATAAAATAATGTGGCGCTTTTTTTTCTGCATCTTACGGTCAAAACTTTTCAGCCAATCTTCAAATATAGCTGCAGTCATCCATGCCTTTTTGTTGTTTCTGTAAATCACTGGCAGTGTGTTTATGTTGATGTTTTTAAAAATCCTAGGGTTAGCTGCTTTCCCAATCACTAAAGCCGGTTCTCGTTCCCCCAACATGTTAGTGCATAGCATCACTGTTATTCGCTCTTTGCTTTTTTTACCCCCAGCGCATTTTTCTCCTTTGACAAAAAATGTTTTGTCCGTAGTCGCTTTGAAAAATAACCCGGTTTCATCTAAATTAAAAATGTCTTGAGCAGCGTAACCATAGCATATCTCGGATAATTTAGAAGTCCAGTCAGCCGCAGCACTCATATCTGAATCACCGACTTCGCCACATTGCTTACCAAACACAAGATTGTGTCTTTTAATGAAGGCCTCTAACCAGCCGTTCGATGCTTTAAAGACTGAGTTTTCCAATTCTTTTGCAAACTGTAAAGCTCGTTCTTTGATCATCGGCCCAGATAACGGAATTTTTCGTGCAAGTGCTGATTGACACCATTTCCAACAAAGTGTATTTATGTCTTCATTTCCCGTTTTCCTGCTATTCCTTCTTTTCATACTTGGTGCATTATTTTCAAAGTCATTCATATACTCGGCTTTTCTCTTTAACGTACGTAAAATCTGTGTCTTTCCCACTCCAAACTGTTCTGCCAATAATCGCGAACTTTTTCCTTGCTGATTTTGTCGAATCACTGATATTCGTTCTTCCAGCGTTAATGCTTTTGGTTTTACACTTTTGACACTGGCCATTTCCTATATTGTGTGTAACACTTTTAAAATCCACAAAAATAATTCACTGAGATACTGTACATGTACGTGAATACACTCTAAGCGGGCAATGACTAATTCTTTAGTTAATTCCTGTAATTTATACGGGCCACGCAATGGTCTACTCTGGTCTAGACGGAACCGCGAAGTGATGTCACTTCACGAATCATAGATCTGCGTCTGCCGTGTTTCTCACACCAGTATTGACTGATAAACGTAACACGTCCCACTGTAATCTGGGACTCACTAAATACTGGAAAACTTCGACACCTGTAGACACCTGTGTCGATCGTTTATGGCTTCCAGCGAGACGGAGGAGGACTGGCTGGTCAGTGTATCGTTATCTCGGTCTATTACCCGCGTGTCGTAAACGGGATAAATAACATTGGCGGCGGTTAATTAGCCTGGTCTCTGGTCGCGTCATACGGTGAGCGCCGTAATCAGTGTTAGCATATAGTAAAAAACTCGGGGAAATTGTAGACCCGGTCCTATAACCAGGGAAACGCTTTAAACAGGTGGTCCTAAGACCAGGTTCGACTGTATATATAGCAAAAGAGTGAGAGAAAGCAAGTGAGAGAGATACAATTATTAACACTTATTAATGAATGCACATTCATCCAGGGCTTTATTCAGTTTAAACACATTTCTGTTACCTTTTATTATGTTAATGTCTGGATATAAATATTTAACAAGTAATCAAAACTAATATTGCTGGACTTGTATCTCGTGACCAAAAAACAACTACTGTGTTTATAATATTATAATTACCAATTATTTATACTAAAGATAAGTAAGACTTGTGTCCAATGATTGACACGTCATGGATACTGGCTGCACCTTTTCAAAAGTACCTACTATTTACACAGTGGCCGGCCCCTAGATATAGAGATATAGAGGCGTGCTGAGAATATAGAATAACCAGCCGCGTTCCGCAAAATGAAGTCAAGTGGCGATACAGAGGGTAGGGTGAATTAGTTGCGTGGGGTAGCTAATTCTATAAAATGCCCCAAATGCCCTATGACGTGTTCGTCGGCGAATCGGAGGCGCCCTCTAACCTCCTCCCCGGGTAGGTGCGACCCGTCAGCCTAAAGATGGCAATGCATCTAGGAGAAGGTCAACTCTGATTATAAACCCCCGCTGTCTAGCGGGTACCCGTTCACGGAATAGACTTCGGGAGTAAACCCTGAGGAAAAATCCGGAGATGGAGTCCCTAAGGCAGTTCAGTGTTGATTTCAACATTGCTCTGGCAACTCCTGCGGCACAGTTGGCACCAAACTGTTCTTGCCCTGCTAGACCCTTGGATCGCTTGGCTGCGTGGAGTGAAGAAACATGTTGCATGGGCAACAACTTGTCTCTTTCTTTTTCTGCCCAAGCTCGCGCCCTGGAGAGGACACTCCAGAATCGCCATTTTGGTGTCGACAGGATACCATCCACACCTGCCACACAAGTGGAACCAACAATTAAGAAACTCAACCTACGTTTGGGTTGCTGGAACGTCCGCACAATGCAAACTGGCCTATCTGACAATTTGCGTGATATAAACGACGTTAGAAAGACAGCCATAATCAATAATGAACTGAAAAGACTTCAGGTGGATATAGCCGCACTTCAAGAGACACGTTTGGCAGGATCAGGCATGCTGAACGAGGCGGACTACGTGTTCTATTGGCAAGGAAAGAGCAGCGACGATATCAGAGAACACGGTGTGGGATTTGCTGTGAAAAAATCTTTAAAAGGTCTGGTTACACTCGGTCAGAATGCATCAGAGCGGATACTAACACTTCGCCTTATTACAACATCAGGACCAGTTACACTTATAAGTGTGTATACTCCGACCTAGTGTTCGTCATCTGAAACCAAGGACAATTTCTACGAAAATTTGACAGAAGTCATGGAAAGTATACCAGAACAAGATCACATTATTCTACTGGAGGATTTCAATGCTAGAATTGGCGCAGACCACAGTTCGTGGCCAACCTGCATCGGTCGCTTTGGAGTTGGTAAATTAAATGAAAACGGCCAAAGACTTCTAGAGTTTTGCGCCTATCATAACCTGTGCGTCACAAATACTTTTTTCAAAACCAAGCCTCAGCATAAAGTATCTTGGAGACACCCACGATCGAAACACTGGCACCAGCTGGACTTGATACTTGTCAGACACCCACGGTCGAAACACTGGCACCAGCTGGACTTGATACTTGTCAGACGCCCTTTCCTCAAATCTGTAATTCACACACGGTCATACCACAGTGCAGACTGTGACTCGGATCATTCTCTAGTCTGCTGCAAACTCAAGTTACTGCCCAGGAGGTTCCACTATGCCAGGCAGCCAAAGAAGAGACCTCGCATAGACACTAGCAAGCTAACACATTCTGGATTGGTCAAGCAGTTCAACAAGACCCTCAAGGAGTCGCAAAGCGCTCATGAACACTACAATAGCGCTGTGGCAAAAATGGGAGCATCTCCGCAACGTCATCTACAACAACGCGGTTAGCATCTTTGGAAAACTGACATTTAAGTCTCACGATTGGTTTGAAGCCAACTCCTATGTTATGACACCCGTAATTGAAGCTAAATGCACAGCCTTCTTAGATCACAAGCGCGCACCTAATGGAAGTACTCTGCAGGCTATTAAAATGACCAGAAACAAAGTCCAGCAAACAGCTCGACGCTGTGCTAATGAGTACTGGCTCCAGCTTAGCGACAGCATCCAGACTGCATCTCAAACTGGAAACCTAAAAGTAATGTATGATGGCATAAAGAAAGCCCTTGGGCCAACAAAATGCACTATTGCCCCACTAATGTCATCCACTGGGGAGAAAATAACAGATAGAGGCAAACAGATGGAAAGATGGGTGGAACATTATTCTTCACTTTATTCAATAGAAAACACTGTTACATCAAACGCCCTCGACGCCATACAATGTCTCCCACCTATGGAATAGTTAGATATTGAACCAACCGTAAAGGAACTTAGCAAGGCCAGAGATAGCTTGGCCACAGGCAAGGCTCCAGGACAAGATGGGATCCCTCCCGATCTGATTAAATCCTGCAAAAGTGCATTGATACATCCCCTGCTTGAAGTGCTACATCTATGCTGGAAAGAGAAAGCCATTCCTCAAGATATGAGAGACTCCGTGATTGTAACTCTCTACAAAAATAAAGGAGATAGAAGCGACTGCAACAACTACAGAGGCATCTCCTTACTCAGCATAGTCGGCAAGACCGTCGCCAGAGTCATTTTAGGAAGGCTACAAAAACTCGCAGAACGCGTATATCCTGAATCGCAATGCGGCTTCAGATCCGGAAGATCAACTGCAGACATGATTTTCTCCTTACGTCTAAAAAAAAAAAAAGTAAAGTACCCCCGTCACGCCAAGTGGCGTATAGGGAAATATGGTGTTAGTGACCCTATATTTTACAGACCTTCAGCACATGATTTTTGGGGTAATGTGGTCAGTATTACGCCCGTGCTGCTTTACTTTCCCAGAAAAAAATCCGGTACCCATTTAAGGCTGGGTGAACCCGGAGCCGTCGGTTGGGATCGAACCCTACCCCTTGTCCGTGGTAGTCCAGTTCACTAACCACTGAGCTATCGCGGCTCCCTATAAAAAATCCGGTACCCATTTAAGGCTGGGTGAACCCGGAGCCGTCGGTTGGGATCGAACCCTACCCCTTGTCCGTAGTAGTCCAGTTCACTAACCACTGAGCTATCGCGGCTCCCACTAATTTTTAGGGAATTAGTAAAACCCAGGTGTCCTCGCCAGGGTACGAACCCCGGCTGTTGCCGTGGTAAGCCAACCGCCTTTATCGGACCTTACAAAGGCATTTGACCTTGTCAGCAGAGAAGGTCTTTTCAAAATACTTTCCAAAATAGGCTGCCCACATACTCTACTGTCGCTAGTCAAATTGTTTCATGAGGACATGAAGGGCACCATCCAATATGACAGCAGCACATCACAACCCTTTGGCATACGCAGCGGTGTCAAGCAAGGATGCGTTCTTGCTCCAACTCTATTTGGAATCTTCTTCGGTGTTCTGTTAAAACGTGCATTCTCACATGCAAATGAAGGCGTCTATCTGCATACTCTAGATCCGATGGCCGATTGTTCAACATCTCAAGACTAAAGGCAAGGTCTAAGGTCAGACATATCTATATTAGAGATCTGTTATTTGCTGACGACGCTGCACTTGTCACGCAAAGTCAGGAACTCCAGAGCATGGTACATCGCTTTGCACATGCCTGCCGAGACTTCGGTCTAACAATAAGTTTGCAGAAAACTAACATACTCGGTCAGGACACCGAAGCAACACCTGAAATCTCTATCGACAACTATAAACTTGATATCGTGCGGCAGTATAACTACCTGGGGTCCATCATCAGCAACAGACTATCTTTAGATACAGAAATTGACACTCGTATTGGTAAAGCCGCTACCACCTTTGCCCGTCTTTCTAAGCGTGTCTGGCAAAACAACAAACTGACAATTAAAACAAAATCTGCAGTGTACAATGCCTGCATAATTAGTATCTTCCTGTATGGCAGCGAATCTTGGACAACCTATGTAAAGCAGGAGAGGAGGCTAAATGCATTCCATATGCGATGTCTACGCCGTATTCTTGGTATCACCTGGAAGGATAAAGTGACAAACGTGGAGGTCCTGACTCGCACAGGCCTACTGAATATCAACACGCTGCTCAAACAACATAGGTTACGCTGGGTTGGCCATGTACACCGTATGAAAGATGGCCGCGTACCAAAAGATATACTCTACGGACAACTGGCATATGGTAAAAGAACTAGGGGACGCCCAAAACTTCGATTTGTAGATGTGTGTAAACGCGACATGAAGACTCTGAACATAAACCCTGCAGCATGGGAAGACATAGCTGCAGACCGCAATCTCTGGAAACACACTCTAAAGGGATACCTCAAAGAAGAAGCAGACAGATTCATAGAGAAAGAGAATACACGGCGAAAGAAAAGAAAGGAAAAATAACATTTCTAGGGGCGCTGAAAAATCCATAGTCAACTATGACTGACGGAGGCTACTATACTATTCACCACTTTTCCTTTTACCAATACTAAAGAAAAAGCTACATCTTCTTTTGATTTACTAAATCTATAGAGGAATTACACTGCCTCATTATTCATTATCAAAGTCACCGATCCTCAAACTATTTGAGGACAATAATCAATTGGTGGACCCTTTTATTGTGGACCTTTTTGCAGTAGCTGAAATTGGCAACTTAAAAAGAAGTGACAGAAAAAAAGCAAAGCTAATCATTCAGCAAATTTAAACCATTCTTTTGACTCTTCCCTTACTACACCAGTGCTTCATAAATCTTGTATATCTTAATTTTCACATTTTATGGGATAGGATATTAGAACTCCAGCAAACTTTTTTTTCAGGAAAAAAAAAAGCCTTGCGTTCATCCATTTTTAAAATACAAATTTCAAACAGATTTATCATTTACATCAAATAAACAAACAAACAAACAAACAAAAACTGAATTAAATTAATAGTTTCTCCTTCAACAACCTATGAATGTCTTACTTAAAAATGTTTGCCAGTTTGCCAGGTCTTCCACATGGAAAAGACTCTGCACTAACAAAATCCAGACCATCTGTCTTGTCTGTTTTGCCCTGTGTGCTGAGTGAGTGGCGGCCCTTACTATTTAAACTGGGTACAGAACTTGACCTCTGAGTAATGCCTCCCTCTGCCTGTAATCAAGATGACACCAAACAGGAAGATCACTCAAAAAATGTAACCACTCATGAAAATGACAAGAATTGAATTTATAAAAAATATGAAGAGAAAACATTCTTAAAACATAATCTAAGTTTACTTCACAAGAAAATGGATACTTGAGATTTGTTCTTGGAAAGTAGGGCAGTCTGGTGTGACAATAAATGTGCCAATGGTCATTGACAAAGTATTGGCACTAACAAAATATTATCCATATGCCACAAGGCATGAACAGGTTTTCATTATTTTTTACTTCACAAAAAAATGCTGTAAACATTGATATCTATCTACACTAGACAATGCAAGTCTAAAAAACTGGTAACTTCTTTAATAAATTGTAATTTTGCTCTACATTGATTACAACAGCTTCTTAGATTCTTTTTTACATTAACTGGTAATTCATTTAACTCTTGAGCCTTTAGATGACACATAGGGTGGAAGTCATAGTTATCCACAATTAACGATGTGCAGCTAGTTTTTGTATTTCTTTGTTTTTTTCTTAGTCCCATGGTTGAGCCTTACTTAGTAATTGTTCTGCATAGTGATTCTCTTGGTCTGTTTTATGTTCATTTACCAGATGGTTTCCACATGCATGCCAGATGGGGAAGTCTTTATTTACATCATGGACTAGACTTTCAGTTTTGGCAACAATTGATGTTTTACGATGGTGACTTGCTATGCCATCAATCAAACATCCATTGCAAGAGAGGAGATAAGTAACACCTCCATTTGGAACTGGAACCTAATTAGTTCCATATAGATTACACTATTCAAACCAATGCACTGGTTCATAGCAAACATAATGTAGCAACAGTTTATCTGCCAAACTAATTTACCTGCAAGAGAGACATCTTCTCATCCACAACATCAAACTGGTCAATGATAATGCCATCATTTTCATCTCCAGCTTCATCTACAGGCTCTTCTTTAGGCAGAGCAAATGAAACAGTGTATGGACGTATGTTGCGCTGGGTCTGAAAATTATTAAGCAATACAGAACTAAATATATTTATTACAATTCTTAATAAACACAATAAGCACATGTATTCAGTACTAGAATTTAGCATTTTCTTAACCAGTTGGATTGTCATCATCATCAAGTACCAAGCCTGCTGGCGTAGGTGATCATGTCTCTCCGCAACTTTCGATCACGACAATTATTTATCATTTCTGTTATTGACCTCCTGCCAAGCCATTCTCTTAAGCTGTCTGGTATCTTTTCTCTTTGCTTCCCTCTATCGCTTCGTCCCTCAATTTTCCCAGTTGCCATGTTCTGATGATAAAATTACATGAACTTATCTCTAAAAATAATTGGTCAAATGATGACATGAGAAAAATCTGTCAATATTGACATTTCTACTAATCTCCTATCAAGAGCAATGGTGGTAAAGCAATTAATGTGCTCATCGATTGACCATGTAGGAATTAATTAATTCCTAAAGGTTGCAAATTTTTTAATGGACTGAGATGGTTCTTGGGCTCATCCAGCCTCTGAACAAGGGTATTAGAGATGTTTATCAAAGGCAAAGAAGTTGTTACAAAAAGAGAGCTCCTAAAAAGACATTAGAAAGAAACAATCAACATTTTTCATTCACATCTTGAGGAAAAGGAAAACTGGAATACTTGGTTACAACTGGCAAAACACAGGGAAAAAACAGAGATCAGGGGAAAATAAGAGAAAAGATGCTAGATAACTTGATGCCTTAGCGCAGTCTAGAATCAACAGAATTGATACTGTGCACCATGGACAATGAATTGTGGAAGGACATGATTGGCTATGCCAACCGTTATGGCACATGAAGATGTTATCAACTCCTATAATGTCATGAGAAAAACATGAGCAATTGCATAACCTAATACTAAACATAATATCATGTCTATAAATGGACATATGTATAAGAAGTAAAACTTAAGCAATGATAAACTCTTCTGAGTAAATTGTAAAGAACAGGAAGATGAAAGAGAGTATGTTATAAAAAGTACATAAGAAGAGTTGAAAGTACTGAACTAAAATAAATTATAAAACATATTCATACAGCAAGAATGCATTCAGAAGATTCTTTAACAAGAGCATGAACCTATGCTTGTAGTGTGAGGGGAAAGATGTAACATCCAAATTTACTTAACAATTTGAACTGTTGTCCCAGTCTATTGAATAAAGGTTTACTGCAGTACAACTGACTGCCATTGGGAAATTAAAGGGGACTGGCTGGTCTAGGGGTAAGATGCTGGCCTCTGGATAAAAAGATTTAGAGTTCAAATTCCACCACAGACAGTGGAAATTTTGTACTTCGAATTTGCAGTTTATTCATGGCTTTACCCTTCCCTAGTCTCTGGGTAGTGTGATCTGGTATCTAGCCCTCTTGGATAATGGAAAAAAAAATTTTTTTTTAATGCACTCGAGCACATCATTGCCTTGGCATTTCATCATCACTGAGTACCATTTCTGCATCGAAAGTTCGCTACCATGGAGCGACATTTCTCTCTGTCTCTTGTTTTGATAGTGCAGGTTGTAATAGACTGACTTGTCCATCTTTTGACGTTGCATGTCCATGATAGTCTTGGTCTGCCTCCTTTACTTTGTATTTTCCCTTCCAAGATTACTTTTAGTAGCCTGCTGTCTCTTTTAAGTGGCCCCAAAAATGTTATTTGCCTTATTTGAATTGTGTTTAGTAGTTCTCTTTTCATTTGTAATTGTTTTAAGACTTCATCGTTTGTTTTCTTTTCTTTCCACCCAATACTTCCTATTCTTCTATAAATCCACATTTCAAAGACTTCAATTTTTTTTTCTGTTTTCTTGTCCAATGTCTATGTTTCTGCACCATGTGGGACTATTGAGAAGATATAATATTTTGCTATTCTTAGTTTTAGCCCTGGTGTTATTTGTTTTGATGTTAGTACATTTTTCATGGCAATAAAATTACTTTTTGCCATTCCTATTCTCATGTTTATTTCAGTTTTACATTTTCCATCATTGGTTATAGTGCGTCCAAGGTAGTTGTAGTTCAGAATTGTCTGCAGGTTTCTTTCAAATTTGATATCCACTTGTAGGTTTTGAGTGTTATCTTTGTTTATGATCATAGTTTTAGTCTTTTTGACATTTATATCTAATTCATATTTTTTGCCTCTCATGTTTATTTAATTAAGTAATTGATGTAGATAATAGGGATTTTCTGCTAGTAATACTTTGGCAATTTAAAAATAACATGACAGTTACAAATGCTAAAAATGGAAAAGAGTAGGCCGCAATGGGTACTGCCAGGGCAAAAATTGTTAAGCAAATCTAAGTCAGCTAAATATGGATGTTGAAAGGCATAGATATAGTGATGCTTTGTCATTAACTAGTGACACAACACATCCACTCAATGGGTGAATTATAAGAAGAATAATAAGAGAAATGAAGGAAAAAATGTGAAAGCAGTTTCACATTAGAACACTCACAGAAAAATTAAAGTTATCTATCAAATGAGTTTTATCAAATAAAGATGGAACATGTACCTTTAACAAACATGAATTTTTTAAATATAAGAATAAAAATAAAGAAAAAAGTGATTCCAAAATCAAATTTAATTTGTGTTTATTCTTGTATTATACTTTAATTAATGGAAATTTTGTGTACAGAGAGCTATTGATTTTTCACTGCTATTGTGTTATATAAAATTGCCGCATATGTTATGTTTTTGATTAGCTTCTTTTCCTTTAATATGTGCCAATTCTTCTTCTTTCCTCCTCATTTGCCTTTCAGCATCAAGGGAAGATATAGTTTGTGCACTTTTGCTCATCTGATGGCTTCTCCTTGTAGGTCATCTATTGTTCCATGTTTTAGTGTCTGATTGTCTGCAAGTAGTGTGCCATTCATTAAATGTGGAAAATAAGCAGCTAATAGTCAGTGGCTCAATGTTGACTACTATATATGGCCCTTTTTGTCTTGTAAGATGGTTTAGTAGAGGCTACTGTGTATTTTTTTTTTTTTTTGGGAGGTTTTGTTTTTGTCGAACAGTTTCTCTTGTGGCTGATTCTACCAACATTTGATAAACACAATCGGCCACATAATGAACAAGTCTGATCCACAGCAACACTGATCCACAGAGTATTCCATCTTTTTTCATGAGTCCTTTCTCTTCCATGTTTTGCCATAGTATGGCCTCAAATGATGTTATGCCATTTTTATACAGGCTCTCCATGATGTGTGATCTCTTGCCAGATGTTTCCAGTCATTTTCACAGATGGAGAAAATCATTTAGAGGTGATTTACAAATCTCTATAGCATAGTTTAGGTCTGCAGATTTGTCTTTTTTCGTGTATTAGTTCACCTACCTGTTGACTACTGACTTAAGGGTAAATAAAGCACAACTAATTAACATTTTACTTCACATCAAAATGGATGAAATGTCTTGTCAACTAGAAATCAAGGAGGGAAAACAAACCTGATATAAAATTTTACAGCATTGATGTCAAATGATGGTACAAGCATGATGGTAGAAGCCAACAGAAAATCATTTTGAAGTGAAGAAAAAGATGTGACGCTATGAAAGCATCTTAAAGGAGAAAACTACTTTGCATAGGATGAAGAATTTATCTTACCTTGAAGTTAATCTCACTCAAATTTGGCATGTATAGGACATTTTTCCACTGCCTCATAAGGGCCAAAATGCCTTTTTGTACTGTAATTAGTTGTGGTACTGTCTCAGATGACACAGCCTTCTCTACAGGATCAGTGCCATATTTGTGAAGATATTTTCTCAGAACAGTCAACAGCTGGTTGGATGGATCTTCTTGCAGAGTTTTGCCCAGGGGTGTTAATTTGCTAAATTTGCTCTGTGAAATTTACAAAAGAAATAATGACTCCCATTACAAACATCATCTCAATTATTCGGTGTTTTCCTACCATGATATAGAGAAGGCAGCAACTTCTCACCAATTGATAACAAGTAATCATCTACACTTGTGACTAAAGTTCTCTCTAAACTGTGCAGCTGTATGACCATGCATTGCTGTATTGGTGTCACAAATATAAAAATACTGCAGTTAATTTTTAATTTACAAAATAGGAAGAGGGTAACTAGGCCATCCAGAGGTAACACATAGGCTTCTAGAGAAGAATGTCCTGAGTTTGAATCCCGCTACAGGTGGTGGAAATTTTTCTTGTCAAATCCATAGTTATTTCAAGGCTTTACCCTCCTGTGGACTCTGGGTAGTGAGATCTAATGCCCCTCTCAGGTAACAACAAAAAGCATGATTTTCCTTCAGCACTTTGCACACATGGGAGCCGCGTTAGCTCAGTGGTTAGTGAACGGGACTACAAAGGACAAAAGGTCCGGTTCGATCCCAACCTTAAATGGGTACCGGATTTTTTTCTGGGAAAGTAAAGCAGCACAGGTGTAATACCGACCACATTACCCCAAAAATCATGTGCCGAAGGTCTGTAAAATTTATGGTCACTAACACCATATTCCTTATACGCCACTTGGCATGACGGATCTTTACTTTTTTTTTTTTTACTTTGCACACATTCAAGAACCTTTGATATTCAAAGTAAAAATGAGTAGGCCAAAAAGACAGATGTCCAGGAAAAATTGTTCAGCAATTACAAATCTATCCATGCTGAAGATGGATGTCAAAAGTTGCAGGTTTTGCAGCGTTCTGTAAGCTAACAACACAAAACGCCCAGTTAATTGGTGAATGCAGCAGAAAAAGAATTTACAAAACATAAATGTCTTCATAACCATATGTCTATATTTTGTACACATTTTCAACATCTTTCACGATGCCATCACTTCTGTGGTGGCTCACTTAACTCCCCAACCGTGACAGTTCCAGTGCTAGCTGGGTCTCTGGTTTGATCTTAATTATAAATAACTTAATATTATTAACAGAAATTTGAGTAAGAAGCAGAAATATAGAAGTATGAGACCAGTGAGTTTTGATTCATGACTGAACTACTGTTACTTCTCATCATCTTCAAGTGCCTTCTCCACAACGAAGGTTGGCTACCATGGAGTGCCATTCTGCTCTGTCTCTTGCTTTGATGGTGCAGGTTGTCATAGGCTGATTTGTCCATGTTTTGATGTTACTCGTCCATGTTAGTCTTGGTCTGCCTCTGCCTCTTTTACCTTGTATTTTCCCCTCCAGGATTACTTTTAGTAGGCTGTTGTGTCTTTTAAAATGGCCCAAAAAATCACATTTGTCTTGTTTGAATTGTGCTTAGTAGTTTTCTTTTCATTTTTAGTTGTTTTAAGACTTCATCGTTTGTTTTCTTTTCCTTCCATCTAATTCTACCTATTCTTCTATATATCCACATTTCAAAGGCTTCAATTCTCTGTTCTGTTTTCTTGTCTAATGTCCATGTTTCTGCACCATATAGGAATATTGAGAAGATGTAACATTTTGCTATTCTTAGTTTTAGCCCTGGTGTTATTTGTTGTGATGTTAGTATGTTCTTCATGACATTAAAATTACTTTTTGCCATTCCTATTCTTTTGTTTATTTCAGTTGTACATTTTCCATCACTGGTTATTGTATGTCCAAGGTAGCTGTAGTTACTGTTACTTCTACTGTGACATATAGCAAACTTATATTGTTTTGATTGAAATGTGCTTTTTTTTATTGTTTTGATTGAAATGTGTGTTTTTGGATATTTTGCTATTGATTTGAAAAAAAAAATTTTCTCATGTTATGAGCAATAAATTGATTTTAAAAAATATATTACTTTTATTTCATTTGTTGATTCTATAGTCTTTACATCAGTCTTTGTTGAAATTGATGTAAGACATTTGTGTTCTTTCTCATGACAAATTCAAGTATGTTAGATCTTCAGAACCCTGATATATCACAATTTTGTTGTTGTGGGATGACAGCAAACTTTTTTAAAATATAAATAAACCCTTGGTACAGCCAGGATTGAGTCGCTCACAGCTTTCATCTATTAGGCACTACAGTAGGGGGACCTCATTTTAACAACTTGAGATATGCAGGTCTTCAATCAGTAATTGATATTATTGAAGAAAGCGAGAAAAGGCACATGGAAGTTATGGAGATTTAAAAAAGAATGCATCTAAGTGCAATATATAAGTTAGTGGTAAAAAATGCTCATATAAGTAGATTGTTTTAAATATATAGGAACAATGTCTTGGAATATGTCTTGATGTGGTAAACAATAGAATTGCACAGGCCAAGAATATTTATAATATATTAAAATGAGAAACGTTATGCAACAAGTCATTCTCATAGAAAGTTATTAGCGTTTTACAGAAATATATTGAAAAAATGCTATTTTAGGGTTGCGAATCAGGAACAGTAAAAAAGAGAAACAATGCCAAATAAAAATGAATTAACAGCTTTTTAAAGGATGATAAAGATATCATTGACAGCTCACAAATCTATTGAGGAGGTACTAAAAGAGGCAAATAAAGAGAGGGAGTTTATAAAATAAATTTTAAAAAAAAAGGCTGTCCAGATTTGTGGGACAAGAAGAAGTGGGTTGAAATAATAACAACAGGAAAATTAGAAGGTTGGGGAGACAAAGGAGAAAAATGCTGGATGGTTTAACAGCAAAGTGTAGGAAAAGATCAATGTGGAATTGTTAGAGTTCACAGAATCAAGGATTATGGAGGAACATGACATCTACCACCTCTAGACATGGATCATGAATGATCATTCAATGACAAGAAAATATGAAGCTCACAAGCCTTTTTCTTTAACTCTTTCCGTACGGATGTTTTTTATCGATTCAACGGAAGAGATTTCAGAGACAAAATTTTCAATGGTTTTAAGAGTCAATCTACATGTTTATATTTATCTAACACATAACATTATATATGAATTTTTTTTATAATTAAACAAAGTATTAGATTTCACCAATACCAAGAAGATACAAGACATATAATAAGAATATGGTTTGATGACGGTTCACACTAATCAAACTGAGAGTGACACACTGTGCTGCGAAACGTACGGAAAGAGTTAATTAATATTACAAATAATACAAATCTGTATAAACATAACTGATTGATATTTCTCACTTTGTGTTTTACTTTTTCATATTTCCTCACCTAAATATAGATAATATTAAAACTAAATCCAGCATTAGTTTCACACAGAACTATACCTATATACAAGGAAAAATAAGGATAGTAAAGATAAACCCCTTACTCCCAAAAAATGGCCCACTGATGACAGGTGGGCTGGACTGAATTGAAGATATAATTATGTCAAGGCTGTAATCAACATAACAACTTCAATTTGAAGCTGCTTATCAGAGCACACGACATAAACAAAATCCTTGCATGAGCATAAAATAAATAGATTTAAATGGACTAAATTAATCTCATAGTTTCTTTCTCTTATCGCACATATTCCATTTATTGCACTGCTGTAGAGTTGTTAACCTTTTGCATTTATATGGATTTTTACAGGTCAGGGGGAGAAAGGCAAGTATGGCAATTTAATACTGTAAACATTTAACTAAAAGCTCCAGCAATACAATTCGAATTATAGATGCAGCATCACCTTTTTTTTAATTATGTGACCAATTTGTTTCCAGTTCCCGATGGGGCATTTTTTTAAAACCTTGAAATGTAGGGATGCTAGGTGTGTCAAAGTTCATGGTGTGTATTCCGTATTGAATGGTAGAAACAATACTTTCCTTTCCTGTAAAGCTAAGCGATCTCTGCAGCATGTAAAATTTGAGGGACCGCTGAAAAATTAATTGTACTATTTATGCAGTCCATTTTCTATACAGTTAAAAACCTATTAATATATTTTAAAAATTAACATTTATAATGCTGTTTTAAGATATTTTTCAAAGGGGTTCAGTCTGGGTGTAGTTCATTAATACAAAAGTGATCCTGATTTTTTTTTTAAATTAGTCAAAATTATGTAATGAAAAATGAGCAGTGACAACAAATGTGTAAATAATATTTACATCAACAATGATGTCTTTATGGTCCATCATTTTTTTTTTGTCTCTAGATCTTTTCATATGCTTTCTGTTCTCACTGAAACTCTTTACACTATCTTCCTTGGCTTTGTTTCTGTTGATTTTGCTCATACTTCCTTTGTAATTATATTTGTAAAAGCAGAATTGTTTCCCTCCTTTTTTGAACAATGGCCACTCTTCTTTATCAATCTCCCTTAAAAGAACATTAAGTGGGCATAATATGTTTTAGTTTACAGTAAGCTGTGATATATCAGCACCTTTTGGCCCACTACATTATAGCTTCAGCATTACATTTTTTTATATAGGATTGCCTTTCCTCTCAATCCCTGATTCATCCGGCCAAACCAGTTAATCTTTTACCAAAGCCACAGTGGAGAAGTGATTTGCTGTTGATCCTGAAGTATATAGTCAGTTATATGTCCAGCAACCCATTGAAATCATAAACCTAAATTATAATCACCAACTCAACAAACCTTGTAAGCAACATGGATGCCCTGACACTCCAGACCTTCAATCATCATGCAAGCAATAACACAGCAGACATGCTTGGAATATTCTCTGACCAAAGTCCTCACAGAGTTCATTAGTCTGTCACATGGATTCAGCCAAGCATCAATAGCAGGAGTTGCTGTGCTCAGGAGGTTCCAGTCAAGTCTGAGTAAATAGAATGGCAAAACAAATTTTAGCAAAAAACTCATATTTCTTACTGACTTTCAGCAACAACTCAAATTTTAGTAACTTTTAACACACATGCTCTACAATTTGTCTCCTGATTGTCTATCTTGGGACTAGTACTGCACATGCCTGGTGATGATCCACAGGAGCAGTCTTGTACTGCCGAGTATATTCATAAGCTGTACATTATGTGTATGTCTATTTTCAATTATCTGGGTACCCTCATCAATCAGACTGACATATTCTGTCTTCAGAGAAGAAAATAACCAGTTCTTCTACTTGTGTTATTGACTCAAAGTCTCCCACAAGACAAAACTGACGTTTAAGAAAATGTCCTCTCTAAATACACACAAGTATGCGCTTTAGGTTAAATTCCAGATGAAAACTTGGTACATGCACCAAATGTATATTCGTGGCAACCAATATCATTTAGCAATGAAAATCTGCAAAAAATATCAATTAGCAATGAAAATCAAAATGTCTTTTCATGTATGAAAGAAACACCACAGAATAAAAAATAACACACCTACAGACAAATTTTATATCCATTCATTTCATTACTATACAGAACATCAACATATGACAGATAATTAAAACAAGTGGACGAGTTTAAATATTTAAGAAGTCTAATGATAAATGACAATTCACAAGCAGCAGAAATAGACTAAAGATGCAAAAAACCTTGTCAGATCATCAAATAGCTAAAACCACTATTTTTCAACAAGGAAATAACTGGAGGCAAAACGTGCACTCTACAATACTTAAAAAAGAATTGGACCCTAAACTCAAGAACAATAAGAAAAATAACAACTACTGTGATGAAATGTGTTAGATGAATGACAAGAAACAGCCAGAGAAATAAGATTAGAAATGATGAACTGAGAAAATAGCTAGGAATAATTCCTGCACTAAATATATAAAGAAATAACAGATAAAATGGTTTGGCCGCGTGATAAGACAGATACCAAAACACAACTTGCCTTTTACCTAGATTAAGATTGCTATCTGTGGGTCATATTTTCATGCAACCATCATAAAAATGACTACCACTGAAATGTTACATCTGCCAAAATTAAGTATTTTATTTGAACTTTTGCCACACAGCTGTGTGTTTACCTAAGCAGACACATGGGAATTGGATGCTGTAATAATTTTCTGGATTATGTTAGATTTATGGCCTGAAATTTGAAAGCATCACATAATGGCCACTAGAAGTGTTACATTGTCTATTCACATGGTCGTCATTAAGTCCATCAATCCAGCCTCCCTTAAAGCATTGTCCACTGCCCCTCCCGTGTTACAAAGGTTTGTCTCATGTCTCATCAATGGCAGAGTATGGGGGGGGGGGGATGTCTTGAAAATTGGCAAAATTTTTTTTTTTTTTTTTTAAAGTCGGTTTAAAAAACTAGGTCAAGTTAAGTGTGCACATGCACAAAAATTATAGATCAGCTGCTCTCTAAAAATGCCATTGTAAATTACAATTTTATGTTATTCTCTCAAATATTCATGTTTATAGCTTATAAAATAATTAGTAATAACATAAAACTGTCAAATTAATATAAATAAATTCTGTTTTAAATGCTTGCAGAGTATGTATTTTAAAAAACATTCAATAGTTGACTTACACTGATTTACCAAGCTAAAACAAGGTGAAGCTAAAACCTGAAAGATCTGTAACAAGGCCCAGTGTTTAGTAAATAATAACCACCCCAATTAACTACAGTGGTAACGGATGTCCCATAATATACAATGCTGTAGGGGAGTGAAATATTAAATTTCACCAAACTAGACCACATCAACTGAAAGGTACAGGGCAAAAAAAGCCAAAAATAATGGATGCTGGCGTATTTCATAAAGTACATTTCAATCTATAAATTATGTAAACAAATAAAGAGATCCATGGTTTTGATTACTGAATAACAATGAAAAATAACAGAAAGAATGCACAATCAGGAAAAGAAAGAAAAGATTTTAGATTTCTGTAGCAGACAACCATAAAAGTGAAAAAATAGCTACCATTAAGAATTAAAAGTTCTAGCATGGTTTATATCACAAAAACATAACAACACTTTATATGGGACACTCATAACTACAATATGTAAAAAAAAAAGTAAATGTCATGGCAAGTGGCGTGTAAGGAATATGGTGTCAGTGACCATCATTTTTACAGACCCTGAGCACAAGAGTTTTGGGGTAATGTGGTCGGTGTTATGCCCATGCCGCTTTACATTCCCTGAAAAAAAATCTGGTACCCATTTAAGACTGGGTGAAACTGAAATCCGACGATCAGGATCGAACCTAACATCTTGTCTTTTGTAGTCCAATCCACTAACCACTGAGCTATCGCTGCTCCCAAATACAATATGTAGATTCCAAAATTTATCAGCTTTAGAAGAACACATTCAGTTAAACAACAAGAACATTTCACAAATACACAAGTATGACATTTCAACTGGTACCCAACATAAAAACATCAGCATTAACTTCAGCTTGACACAGAAGATTTAGCCACAAACCTTGTGAAATCTACTTTCTTGTGGATGGATATTGGAGGTGGTGATGCAAAATTGAACCAGACAGTCTTGAGATTAAGTCTTCCATTGGAAGCATCTCCATCTAATGGTTCTGGAACTGGGGCAGGTGTTGGTGATGAAGTCTCACTGGAAACAATTGACTTGTTAGATCCCCAAGTTGAAGAGCTCATTGACGCAGAGTCCAGAAGGCCTGAGGGAGAGCTCAGTGGAATTGGTTCATCTGTGCTTGTTCCTTGACTTCCATCTTCCTTATTTTTGTTCTCTTCCTCCGTTGCCCCATTGTTGTCTTTATTAGATTCACCATCTGTTTTCTTTGCAGTTCCTTCAACTGTTGCTCTAGCAGATTCTTGCATTTGAGCTACAGTCTTATCAATTCCACTGAGTTTCTCCTCCATAAGCTGAACCTCATAAAATTCTTGGTAGCCCAGTCGCCTAACAGCAGTTACTGAAACATCCTCTAGACCAGTCTCACACATAATAAAGCCAATGCTTGGAGCTAGCCCATTATTTCCTGCATCACTTCCTCTGATGTTTCCTTCAATGTCCCTGTCTCGGCTTGATGTTCGAGACAGCCTTCGTTTTGGAGAAGGACTAATGCCAGAACCATTACCTAAATGGAACAAATTAAAGCCTAGAGTTATTGATAAGTGTTCTCATAAACAACAATTGTGGTCAGAAACTGATTTTTCTTCTTTAATTAATTAAATCTAAAATTATATTTCATACATTCTTAATTTTTAATTAAATTACAAATAAAGTCAATCTCTAACTTAAATTATTTAAAAGTAACATAAAAGTAAAATATAAGACTGAGACATAAAATTATGTCTTCATGTCAGTAGTACCTTCATGTAAGGTCTTATATTTCTTGTCCTTCTAGTTGTTTCTATGCTGCACTTTTCTTTAACACATAACCAAAAAGAAAATTGTAGAAAAAGTTCTTTAAGAACCTGGATTTGTACCTGGATTTACATCAACAAAGTTCTGAGCATTAGATTCATTTGGATGAGATGTCATAGGAGTTGAAGTGTCTTGCTCTAGGGTGAACATTACACGTGAGTAAGGCTCTGGTATAGCTGTGAGCAGCACATGCTCAGAGAAGTTACTGAACTTCAGCAGACGTCGCAACTGGACATGAATGTGAGACATCTGCAATGTTCCCACATTTTCTTCTCTGGTTATTTCTTGAGGTCTGAAAATACATAAGATCATACCGTATTATAAAGACAGCAAGAAAATCTAATTACCATTTCACAATTAAGTGGCATTTCTTTCTTAGTTCCGCATTTTGTTTAATTAGTGATGTTAATTTTAATGATAACACTCTGAAATGCTGCCAAACATATTTTTAATGAATTTATTCTTTCCTTCAGTTCAATTTTACATTTCACATTTTATACCTAAATATTTGTTGACTTATTTCCTATCAGTATTTCAATAAAAAATAATCCATTATCCTCAATGTGAATTAAAATCAATAAATTATCAATGCTATATACCTATTTTAAAAGAAAAAAAATCACCATCTTAACTAAAACGCTTTTATTGGGAGCAGGAAAGGTGAAAACAGAACACAGTAACTAACAAACATGACTGCAGGACAAATGAAAACTAAAATTGAACAGTTCTTCAGTGTTCTCCAAAAGTAGAAATGACTGACTTACTTTTCAACATCTGGCTCCAAAGGATTCACTTCTCCTTTCCCCTTATTTTGACTACTAACAAACTTGGCTGAAGACAATGGTGTTGCACTGGTTTTGCGTGTCAGTGGTTCCTTTGATGACTCAACGGCAACCTGGCAAACAATTTAAAAAGAGGAACCTATAGTTACAACCATGAACAAGCAAGAAAAGTATCATCATCATTTTTGAGTGCCGTATCTGCATCAAAGGTTGGCTACCATAAAGCGCCATTCCGTTCTGCCTCTTGCTTTGATAGTGCAGGTTGTCATAGGCTGAATTGTCCATCTTTTCATGTTACTCATCTATGTTAGTCTTGGCCTGCCTCTGCCTCTTTTACCTTGTATTTTCAGTTTCAAGATTACTTTTAGCAAGCTGCTGTCTTTAATATGCCCCAAAAATCTCATTCATCTTATTTGAATTGTGTTTAGTAGTTCTCTTTTCATCCTTAGTTGTTTTAAGACTTCATCGTTTGTTTTGAATTTCATGAACAAGAAAAAGCAGGAAAAATTCCAACTTGTTATGTTAGGAATTACACGTCTTTTAAGTGTGAAAAAAAAAAAAAATTTATTACATGAGAAATGTAAGCTGAATGTATACACATATAAGTAAATAAGTGACTGCAGCCATGACAAATGTGAAAAGGAATAATTTGCACTCAGCAGTTTTATACACAAACACAATAGCATTCCAAAATATTCAACCAAAAAAGACAATGTCGAAACTAACACTTATTAATGAAAAGGAAATAAAAAATGGTATGTTATTTGTCTGCAAAATGTGGTCACAAGTGTGTATTTGCTGTTAACTGTTTTGGTATTTGATGGCCGAGAAATAAAGATGGAGAATAATTGTGGGTAGATAAAGTAATACCATTTTTTATTTTTTTTTCAATTTTTAACATACCATTTTTTATTTTTTATATCATAAATATTATCAAAGACATGTATGATGGTTACACATGTGCAGTTCGAACAGAGGAAGGACTGAGCGAATGTTTCCCAATAGAAACTGGGGTTAAACAAGGATGTATTTTATCGCCCTTGTTATTTGGAATTGTTATGGACTTCATAATGAAGAAATGCTGCACTGGTAATAAAGGCATCGAATGGATACAAGGAGACCATTTGGAGGACCTGGACTTTGCTGATGACATAGTTCTCATCAGCAATCAGATAAAAACGATGCAGGAAAACACAAATGAACTATCATCAATAGCCAGCAAAATTGGGCTTGAGGTCAATCATGAAAAGACTAAAGTCATGAAAAGTTTAATTCCAACAAGTGACAAAATATACATGGAAAACAAACCAGTAGAAGAGATCGATCACTTCATCTATCTTGGAAGTCACATTGATCGAGAAGGGGATACGAGCAAAGAAATTAGAATCAGACTGGCTAAAGCAGCAATGTCTTTCAGAAGCCTTGAAAAGTTGTGGAAATCAAAACTCATTAGCACAAACACAAAACTTAGGCTATTCAAATCAAATGTACTATCAACCCTTACGTATGCGTGTGAAAGCTGGAAAACAACAAGAGATATAGAAACAAAGTTGAACGCATTCGAAAATAAATGTCTAAGGAAAATACTTGGTATAGAATGGAACGAATTCAAAACAAACGAGGAAATTAGAGAAATCGCCAATCAACCACTAATATCTTCAGTAATAAAGAAAAGACGATGGTCATACGTTGGACATGTGATGAGAAGAGATAATAATCGAATAGCAAAGCAAGCCCTCATATGGGAAACAACAGGTAAAAGAAAAAGAGGAAGACCCAGGGAGACACTGAGAAGAACATTGATGAGAGAGGCAAGAGCAGCAGGAATCGGCTCCCTCAATGAGATAGAACTGCTTGCACAGAACAGAGACAGATGGCGAGATTTGATAAAATATCTTTAAAAGAAAACTGCTAGAACAAAAATTCATATAGGAGAAGGTGTATCTTGGTCTACGCCCTATGGGCCGGTTACGGCTCGAAAGGTCAATAGATAGATAGATAGATTTTTTATTTATTTTATTTTTATTTTATTTATTTTATTTTATTTTATTTTATTTTTTATTTTTTTTTTTTTCAATTTTTCCTCGAATTCAGCTTTACTGCAGCTTCGCATTTTTATGCATTCATTTGCATTTCTTTGCCTTAACCCCCCACTTATTAATGAACAGGAAAGAGAAGCACGGACAGTAACAATAATAGGGCATTATGATTATCAATTTGTTTTTCATTAGTTATTTTATTTATCACCAGAAAATGTTCTTTGTGTTTGCTGTCTGTTTAGTAGCATCCATACAAGAAGTCTAGTTTTTCTGAATATATTCTGCTATCATCAGGTCACATGTCCTTTGCTGAATGTTGCATTCACTACAGCCGATCTGAAAGAATCTCTATCTCTAGCCAAATCTCCCATCTATAATATTTTGCGATATTTTGAGGATACATCAGGGCTTCTAAACAGCCTAGTGTTGATCTAAGTCTTGTGGGCCAATGTTCAGTACCATTGCTTTAGCACTGACATACTTTATCTACCCACAATTATTCTCCATCTTTATTTCTCGGCCATCAAATACCAAAACAGTTAACAGCAAATACACACTTGTGACCACATTTTGCAGACAAATAACAAAATCTCTCACTTTTTGCTTAGTTCTTGACTACCTTCATAAGTTATCCTAAGCCTGGACAAAACTACAATTCTGCCTCTACAGTTTCTCACCAGAACATCTTTTACTTGTCTTTCTTTAGCTCTCTCTCTCAAACATCTCCAGCATAACAATTCTTAAGATACTCCACAATGAGCATGTTCACAGCTACACAAACTTACCTTGCATGAATGATTGTTTGATAGCAGTTGACATCTGATACCATCAATACAGACAGCCAGCAAAGAGACAGCTGTTAGATCACTTGCTGTGCCAAGATTTGAAAAGGCAATAACCTCTTCAACAATAGAGGCTTGAAGAACACATATATTGATCTGAAGCAAATAAAAGAAAATGGCATTAGTTCATATAAAGTAAAAACAGCCCCTTATTATAGTGCTGTAAGTATATGAAAATTTGATAAACTACCATTACTCCTATTTTACATTTCATTTAATTAAGTTAATGTGGAAAACATAGTTCTTATTTGTGGCAATATAAACATGATGTGCAAAAATAAAAGATACTCGGTCTTCAACAGCTAGCAGAACAGGACTTGAGATCAACCAAGAAAAGATTAATGGAAAATCTAATTACACAAGGATAAAAAGTATACCTTGGAATCTAAAGTAGATTAGTCTATCTTGGAATTGGATAGATAAAAAATATATTCTATTCCATTCCATGGAACAAATTTAATTGCAGTCAGGAATTTTCCATATCTGCTCCACTAATTGTCACGGTATTTCCCAAATTGCATCGGTAAATTCTGTTGACAAAGTCGCTCCGTGCACATCTTACTAGACTGCATAGGTGACAATTCCAAACCTCCTTAGTTGTCTGTTACGACACACTTGGCAGTTATCAGTGATTTTACTCTTTTCTACCGCTCACTGTGGAGACCCCACTAGCCACATGAGGTAGATCAAAAAGAAAAGACAATAAATGAGAGTCAGAACCAGAATATCTAAGGCAGCAGTGACTTTCACAAACTTTGAGAAAATATGGAAATTTAAAAAATTCTAAGCACAGAAACAAAGCTTAGGATACTCAACTCAAATTATATATAGAAATCAATTCAAGATGAAAGCAAGATTAATAAAAATGGCAAAGCAACCAAAAGTCTCATGTATAATCAGAAAAAGAAAGTGAGCCCTGTCATACACAGGCAATGTGATAATAAAAATAATCAAAGAATCACACAACAAAGCCTTCAGATGGAAAGCCACCAGGAAAAATAAGTACCTTGAGGACAATGAGAATAAGACTGATGTGAGAAGCAAGGCAAAGATAGCAGGCATTTACTCCCTTAACAAGACCGTGAGGCTCACCAAAATAAGAACTTACAGTGATGTACATTGCAAGCAATTTATGACATCTGAAAGGAATGAAAGAATGCAAGTTGTAATCATGAGATATTTACTTCTGTTATCTCTTGGGATACAATGCACTGTAGATAGAAGATTGTGGAAGGACATTATCGCCTATGTCAACTGGTATGACACATGATGATGATCTCTTGAAAAGCTGCCTACCATAATATGAATGACAGAATCTAGAAAACATTTTGACAAAAGGTTCACTGAGATAGGGAGAATAGATCAAAAGTACAAAACCAATAAACAAAACAGGCTTAGAAATCTTGTAAAAAACAATTATAACTCTAGTGGCATGTAGTCTTTGATGGCACAATACCAAGAGAAAGATTAACAACACATCACCAAGAGAAAAATGAAGAATTACCTTAGGTATAATAAATAGAGCTTGAAGAGATGATGTTTTGACTGGTGTTACATCTTTGCTAGAGCGTAAATTGACTGCTGCATCTTCATTCTTACTGTCGTCCCAGCCTTTACCTTTCTTGAGCTTGTTCTGCTGTTTCAATCTATCTAGACACTGGCTATGAAGACCATCAATCAATGAAGATGGGTGGAGCTTAGACAGTGTGGGTGTAACTGCTTCTATATACCTGTTTAAAGTCATCACAATGTCATAGGTTATCAAAGTATGAAGTTAGGACACAATAGTTCATAAAAAACATGTTGACACTAATTATTTATACTATAATTAACAAGAAAATGTATAATTATATTTTACATCATATCTTAATCCTATCTACTACACTCTCTTTCTTATAATTTCTTTAACACCCACCACAAATTCTTAAAATGGCTTAAATGTTTTCATTGTAGCGAATGGAGTTTTCAATACATAATAAAATCTTCATTTATCACCACCTTCTTCAAAGATTTATCAATACCACAGACATTATATATACTTCTTTTTTTAACAGATATTGACAACAAAACTAGACATCAAAAAGTAATCTGTTTAAATAGCAAATCTGCAGGTTATGAACCTATCGTCCCACAATTTAAACATTAAACACTGTAACTAAACTGAAATGGACTGCAAAGGACAAGAGGCTGGATTCGATCCTGATTAATGGCTTCCGGGTTCACCCAACCTTAAATGGGTACTGGATTTTTTTTCTGGGAAAGCAAAGCGACACGAACGTAATACCAACCACATTACTCCAAAAATAATGTGCCAAAGGTCTGAACAAATTATGGTTAATAACACCATATTCCCTACTTGGCATGGCGTGACAGGGCTCTTTATTTTTTTACTTTAACTAAACTTAGAAAATGCTGACATTCATCGAGTGTTGTTATGATTAGATAAAACATTACCCTGTAGAAGCTTGACATTCAATTAAAAGGAGGCCACTTGGTCACTTGGTGCAGTAACTGAAGCTTCCTTTCATTTTAATGTTGTCTTTAATTGGTTGGTTGGTTAGTGAATCAACCCAGTAGCCTCTACTATTTTGCCATATCCTTTGACCTAGTGCCATTTGCTTGTCCACTGCATTAATATTGTTTATTTACCTCCAATAATATTTTCTAATTTTGCTTTCAAATTTCAACAAAGTATATTTATACATATTTATTTTATTTAATATCCCACTTACTATGCCTATTTCTCAGTTCATTTTTATATATAAAAGCTGAACTGCTTAGTATACAATATTTATTCAACTGCATTCCCTTCATAGATTTCTCTATTTCTTCTTCCTCCTAGCATTCACCGATTAAGTGGGAGTGGCAGCGTTTCTGTGGCTTGTTAAAAGCAAAGATGCAATATCTGCATCTTTCAACCTGACACACCCATCTTCAGCATGGGTAGAATTACTTAACGATTTTACCCGGACAGTGGCTGTTTTTGACCTACTTTTTTAGTTTTAGAGTTTTAACTGCCAAGAGTTATTTAACATGCGTGAGAGCACATGAAGCCTCCAGTTTTTTACCATTATTTGAGAAGGTTAGACATTGGATCTCACTGCCTAGAGATCAGGGAAGTGTAAAACCATAAAGAAACCATGGATTCAAACTGAAAAACTTTCATCGCTTGTGGTGGGATTCAAACCCAGGAAAACCTCCCTGTCCAAAACTCTAGATCATCCATTTCCATAAAAGTGATCTACATAACATAAGAGAGCATTCAGCCAACCTTTGCAAAGCTTCCAGTAAAAGTGGTGTAACAAGCACATCCAGTGAACCATTAAGGGAGACTACAGCTGTAGTTTTGGACACATTATCTGGAGGACTGTCATTTTTTTGTGCTGAAAGAAAAAGAAAAAAAAATATATAAACTTTATCTAAATACCAAGCTTCATTAAGTGTAATCAGGTCCAAGAACTTAAACACACGGAAAGAAGCAGTTCCATGGATGACTTCATATAGGAATGCCAGAAAAATGTCAACTCCAAATGACAAAAAAATATCAACAACAAAAATAACAAAGTATAAACAGTATATTGTTACCAATGTCAAACACAATCCACATCTAAGAAGCAAAGAAGACTACTCTTGTGAGCTGAAATACTTGATTAAAAGCACTATGTCATCAAGAAAAAACAAAATCATGATCTTAGAGAAAATAATGAAATATCTAAATCATTAAACATTCCAGACAATCAGATAACAGAGGACTTCATGTAAGGTAAAGTGGAGCACAACATGAAAGTATAAGAAGAAGGTGGTATGTATGGCTGTGAGGAGTGGATGTCTTCCCAACTCCACAAAAAACTAACACAGAACACATATTCAGCAACAATTAACATGGTCAATGTATCTGTTATGTCTGTCCTATGATTCAACAGATAAGAACGCAACACTTCTCAATCAATACAAGACAGGAACAATAAACAAATACTTTGATGGTTGTTGGAACAGGTGGTAGATCAGATTTGGGAAAGCCTTGACTGCTGAGAGACCAGTCCGACTAAAGACTATGACTCAACAACTTCATCAGAATGTTACTTTATCTTTCTCTCTTACAATCAAGTCTCAATGTCCTGGTTTTACATTTTACTTCATTTGATATGTCTATTAGATGTCCACTACACACTCCTTTGCATCATTCAGTCTCTGACTTGTTACTTCTGGCCATATGCTCTCATTCTAGGTGAAAATCAGTGGTGACTGGATGAAGCATTCTAGAATATACTAGTTTGTCTCTTTATCCTCTACTAGTAGTTCTGTGTCATCTTCATTGACCTTCCAAACCAGAGGCAGTAGCCAAATCTGGTTGGTAAAATAAATATTGAAATGAATTAACATATAGCCGAATCTGGTTGGTAAAATAAATATTGAAATGAACTAACATATAGCCAAATCTGGTTGGAAAAATGAATACTAAAATGAACTAACATATAGCCAAATCTGGTTGGAAAAAATGAATATTAAAATGAACTAACATATAGCCAAATCTAGTTGGAAAAAATGAATATTAAAATGAACTAACATATAGCCAAATCTGGTTGGTAAAATAAATATTAAAATGAACTAACATATAGCCAAATCTGGTTGGAAAAATGAATATTAAAATGAACTAACATATAGCCAAATCTGGTTGGAAAAATGAATATTAAAATGAACTAACATATAGCCAAATCTGGTTGGAAAAATGAATACTAAAATGAACTAACATATAGCCAAATCTGGTTGGAAAAATGAATATTAAAATGAACTAACATATAGCCAAATCTGGTTGGAAAAATGAATATTGAAATGAACTAACATATAGCCAAATCTGGTTGGAAAAATGAATATTAAAATGAACTAACATATAGCCAAATCTAGTTGGAAAAAATGAATACTGAAATGAACTAACATATAGCCAAATCTGGTTGGAAAAATGAATACTACAATGAACTAACATATAGCCAAATCTGGTTGGAAAAATGAATATTAAAATGAACTAACATATTGCCAAATCTGGTTGTAAAAATGAATATTAAAATGAACTAACATATAGCCAAATCTGGTTAAAAAAATGAATATTAAAATGAACTAACATATAGCCAAATCTGGTTGGAAAAATGAATATTGAAATGAACTAACATATAGCCAAATCTGGTTTAAAAAATGAATATTAAAATTGGTTATTGGTTATTGGTTATGGAAGGCGCCGGTATCACAGCAAACGAATTAAAATCCATAATTGCTCAACCGCCCGTGCCAGTGGAATCATCCGAATTACTAACTCATCTCCCAAACAAAGAAAGGTAACTGTAGTCCCCATCGCAGCAGTCTCAGCACACGCCAAAAGACATAAGGCGAAACCACGCAGAAAGTGAACACAGCCAACTGTTCCCCGTCATACGATATCATCATTCATCGCAAACAAGCGGGATATCGAAGAAGGATCAAAACGGATGAGACACACAGCTCACGGTGTGCACAGAGCACTTAACTCAGTAGCTCCTGCAACAAGCCGGACTTGGAATATGAGGAAACTGCAAGAAGGAACACTTTTCAGACATAGCCCTCAATGGTTCCCGCCGCCTATCCACCATATACCATGGGAGTTTACGTCCTCCCGAAAAAGATGATCGTCGTAGCACCTGATGATGTTAGGCCATCGCTGATGACTCCAATTCCAAACATATAGACACACAGTGGTGGTAAGTTATCATTTCCAATCCAACAGAAGCCACATGACCTGTAGTTAGTAAAAACACAACTGATGATGTTCTCCGCTCCCTTCTTGTAGCTGCCGCCACACAATTCTGATGTCTCATTATCTTGGACATCATTCAAGAACAATGTCAGATGAACATTCCATAGATATGGCTTTGCTGATGAAGTGCTTGGTGCAACAGTTGTATCAATCATACTGGAGGCTCCTGGTCTGTGGTCAATAATATCACAGAAGGCACATGATGTTGTTATATTCAGAATTTCTTTCTGTGGTGTAAATATGTGGCACACACATGGAGCGTGGTTTGTGGTCACAGTAATCCCATTAAAGGCAATTCTAGGGTAGCATGGCATAGCTGTTTCAGAACAGCACAATCCTGTGATGTTTTCTGTGTTCGCTATAAAGCTGCTGCTGCTACCCAATCCTGACCAATTATAGGTGTGGACATTATTCACTTGCAATGACAAAACTGCTTTGTTTACATCATAAACCTCTGGAAGCGAATCATTTATGGGATTAATAGTACAATTTATTCTTCCATCGGGGATATCTTCATTGAGTCCCCCCCAAAAAAAGGTCTTTGGTTAAAAAGCACATATGCTTTTGAGTTAAACACACAATGAGCCCACTTCATAGATTCAAAATGATCTTTGCCAATGCCATCCGTTTGCACAAGTTAGGTCCTTAGCAACCAAGGTCACAAACTAAGCTATCAATTTAACGGCGTTATCTACAGCGAAGGTTAACGAACTGTGAACAAACATTTATGTTCAAACCCCTGAATACATTTTTAAAAATCTGCCAACTCGCTGCAATAATATATATCGTGGTATTTAAAGTAAACATTGCTTAGTCCATAGCTCGAATGTAAATAAGCTGCCATTTTGGTGCGTCCCATGACGTCATCCATATTAAAATGAACTAACATATAACAAGTCTGGTTGGAAAAATGAATATTAAAATGAACTAACATATAACAAGTCTGGTTGGAAAAATGAATATTAAAATGAACTAACATATAGCCAAATCTGGTGGAAAAATGAATATTAAAATGAACTAACATATAACAAGTCTGGTTGGAAAAATGAATATTAAAATGAACTAACATATAACAAGTCTGGTTGGAAAAATGAATATTAAAATGAACTAACATATAACAAGTCTGGTTGGAAAAATGAATATTAAAATGAACTAACACTTTTCCTTACTTTTCTGTCCTCAAATAACAACTTAGCAACCAATATACACTAAGTCCCTCTGGGACAGCTTCTAGCTAATTATTTCATGGTAACTATCTTCCCTACTACTAACAGTTTCTATCCATCTAACTAGTTAACAGATGGTCCATATGTCTAACAGTCAGCCTGATCTGGTGATGACCTGGCTATTCTCCAATATATTCTCAAAAGAAGATTCGAGCAAAGCTGGGCAACCTACAAGGTGGTCAAGCTATTTTGACCAGTTTTGGTGCTTGATTCAAAAATTATTGTACACTCCATTCCCTGAGCAAAAAAAAAAATAAATAAATAAAAAGTAAAAAATAAATCACAAAAATTCAGAACACATTAAAAAAATATAGTAATTTGACTATATTAACAAATTCGCCAAAATGAAATAATTGTTATCATATCTTTGATCTATTAGTCGCTATGTGTCACAAGCCAAGACTGCAAAGTTCATTGTCTTTGATAATAGACATAACACCGCCTGGCAGTCCTTTTAATGTTGCCAATTAGTTTACATCACAAGAGTGGTGTAGCCTTAGTTATTACTGCTGCGATGAGTTAAAAAATGTGGTTTTGAGTGTGAACGTGGTATTGTAATACGCCAACGTTGAAAGTTAGATAAAGGACTTTTACTCGATGACAATCCTGTGTCTGATCAAAGAGATTGTGTATCTTTGTCTTTAGCAGCAGTTTTGGTAGGGGTTACAATATGTGGTGGTGGATGGATGTTATGTAATGTTTAACTAAATCACAATGTATTTAACACTATAGTACAAAATTACCACCTCAAAGTATACGTTCTTTAAATTTGATCATTTGTAGCAGGCAAACATTTTCCTCCTCCTTATAACTTCATAATTACTACTTTCGGTGACCTCTGTGTGTTGGACTAGTTTCTTTTGATGCTGGATTTTATTTTGAAATGTGCTGTAAAAGTATGACGGTATCGTAAAAAGGGAACTGCCTTTTTTTTTTTTTATAAATTTCGCCAATTTTCAGGAAACAAATTGTTTCTTTTGATGACAGAAATCTTGGTCATCGGCTAGACATTAAACAAACCTTTGTAATATGGAATAGACAGCGAACAAGGAGCAGAACATACAGTTGATTTGACAGACTTATGGGGGCTGTATGAAAAGAAGATGTAACACCTCTGGACAGAGCCCTGCTTTCAAACTTCAGGCCATAAAGCTAACGTAACCTAGGAAATGATTACAGCATCAGATTCCAGTGTATCAGCTTGGGTAAACACACAGCTATGTAGCAAAAGTTCCAAGAAAATCTTTTAGTCCAATACAGTCACATTTGGCAGGCAATTTATTTGGTTAGATGAAGGTGGCAATATTCTATTATGTCTTTCTTCTATCACTTTTAATAGTATGATGCTATGGACCATTTCGTAATCACAAATCTTCATGTTCTTGTACTGGAACTGATTTGACACCTTGCATATCTTCTTCTTTATAAACTGAAGTCTCCAGGTGTCAAGCTATCATACAATTTAAAAATGTTACATTAATATGATCTAAATGTGATGTAAAACCACTATTTTCTGAATTTAACTTTAAATGTGAATTTTGTCACATTTTGAACAATGTCACTTATAGTTGGCAAAACATTTCTCACCCTCTTCTGGATGTGTCTGTCGCTTGTGTTCTCTGTCCAGTGTAGCTTTGACAGTGTATAGGTCGGCTGTTACATTTAATGGAGAAGTTTTCTGAAACCATACAAGATATTTCTACTATCAACCCACAATACATAAATGATGATATTACATGACAGGTTCTTTTTTTTAATCCCTAGGAGAGGAGACAAAGGTGGAAAATGAGATAAAGAGATAGGGATGACATGGAACAATGTTAAGAGAATTAGACCAATGAGGACGGCTGGAAAGTGTTTGTTGAAGACATATATTCTATGGGGAGTTGAAAGGGAGAAAGAGAAGAACCTATGTGACAAATCATAATGTTACCTAAACAAATTATTAAAGTAAACTGCTACAAGTCAAGAAAAGAGCTATCAAATATATTTGAGAGTATACAGCCCTTCTACCAATAAGCAAATTAAATGTTATGGAAGGGAGTTTTGCTTAAAAACTAAAATACATCAATGTGTATAAAAAAAAAAGTAAAGAGCCCCGTCACGCCAAGTGGCGTATAGGGAATATGGTGTTAGTGACCATATATTTTACAGACCTTCGGCACATGATTTTTGGGGTAATGTGGTCGGTATTACGCCCATGCCGCTTTACTTTACCAGAAAAAAATCCGGTACCCATTAAAGGCTGGGTGAACTGGAAGTCGTTGGTTAGAATCGAACCCTACCTCTTGTCCTTTGTAGTCCAATTCACTAACCAATGAGCTATCGCGGCTCCCTATCAATGTGTATACTGACTATAAATTAAATTAGTGCTAAATCCTTGCATTCATTCCTTGTATTCATCAATAATTTGATTCTGATGTCATAGCACCAGGCTACAACTTCAAAGCACACAAAAATATGAGTTTTGTCTAATAATGTTCAATGCAACAGAATTGTGCTTAGTTATAACTTTGATAAAGATATATATTTTAAAGAAAAACTGTGGTAGCTAATCTGATTCGCCAGGTCAAGCAGTCTGCATATGTGCAAATGTGACTGTCTGTAATGTTGAATTATCTACATTTCAAAGGTTTTTATTGTTAGTTTCACACTTTTTTTTGCTGTTGTTCCTAATAAAAGCATTTCTCAATCTCTTGGGCAAATACTTCCAACAGCAAACAAAATAATTTGTTTCTGCACCTGGATGAGGTGTGCTATATTGTAAGTATCTTGAGGGTCTCTAAAAATAAAGGTGTTACATTATTTTTGTTGCACATGGTTTTTTGTTTGATAAGTTTTTATTCAGTACATATAAAAGCTTCATAACCTGGGAAGCTACATTAGTCTCCCCCAGAGTCCTATATACCAGTTCTAATAAGATACAACTGGATCTTCAGACATTACAAAAACAATACTGCTACATGCAGGATAAAATAAATACACTGAAGATGCACATCACAGCATTGAGTTTAGATCAGGGACTTGATGTTGGTGACTATTGATCCATCACTGCCAACAAGTGTACACTACAATATGGTATGGGAATACAATGGGCAGGAATTGATTTCAGCTGATTTACTTCAACATGTTGCATGCTGGATAGAATGATGCTGAAGGTAAATTGAAAATTTAACCCCTTGTGAAACTGTTAATTTCAAACTTTCAAGCAGCATTCTATCCATTTCAAAATCTGAGCATAGATGAAATGGTGATTTGTTTCAAAGGCAGGTGGACATACAAACATTAGAGTGCTACCAAAACATCCAAGTACCATATCAAAACATAGCCTTTGTGACCCAGCATCAAGCTATCTCTACAATCTACTTACGTATTTTGGTGAAGATATCTCATATGAGGGAAGTGTAAGAGACCGAGCTTGTCATGCTGTCAGAGTCATGTTTTTGCAACCATTTGACCCACACACACATCACATTTATGTAGACAGGTATTACACCTTGACCCACACACACATCACATTTATGCAGACAGGTATAACACCAGTATGGCTCTACTGGAATATCTGCAGCCAAAAGGCCATAATTACACTTGCACTATTGTCAAATGTCATGCATCTTATATTTCCACCAGAAATAAAACTAGAGGGAACAAAAATACAGCATGTTTCTATGTGAAAGAGTCCACCAACATTACGCTGGTCTCATGGAGAGGTAAGACAGCCAAAAAAAAGGCTTGCAACTTAGTCACAACATGTGGAGCAGCTGTCAACATCACTCATGATGTGAATGGTATAACAGAGATTGTGTAACCATGTATTTTCCTAGCAGTACTGCCATAATATAAATAGTTGTGACTGGATGGATCAGATGGTTTCATTTTATGGTTTCCACAATATGAAAGCTATAAAGTGGCGGAAGAACATATTTTCTTGGATTTTAGAAATTGCCCACTGCTTTTGTGTACTGAAGAGACAGGTACTTCAGTCTCAGAAAGTTGGAAGACAAAAATTCTACTGTCAGCAGCTGATTGATAGCCTGTTGTCAGCGATCAGCCTGCCTCCTGGCATGACTTCTCCATCACATAGAGTGGGAATAAAATCAAAGAACCCTCCTGAAAGATCCACAAGAAACCATTTAATCAATTATATTGAAGCCAAAAAATGTGTACAGTGTGCAAAATGACTGTTTCTATGACTATTACAAAGAACCTTCTATTTGATTAAACTGTTTTGTGCTTCTTCTTCCTCATCTTCTTTATGAGGTCATCATTTGTAACCCACAATTTGTCAATAAATATTCGTTCCTGTGACCAAATTACAGTTCTTTGTTTTTTGTGCAGTAATTTTTCATTATGACATTGGATATTTCATAAAGTGATGGAAAAAAATATGTATTACTTCTCATTTCACATATTAATTGAAGGCACAATTTCTAGCAGCTGAGTATATGACAATTTGTTTTACATTTCTTAAAACAACATTCATTAATAAGTATTTTCATATATAATATTTTTTTTTTAATGGGAGCCGTGATAGCTCAGTGGTTAGTGAACTGGACTACAAAGGACAAGAGGCTGGGTTCGATCCTGACTAACGACTTCCAGATTCAACCAGCCTTAAATGGGTACCAGATTTTTTTCTGGGAAAGTAAAGCGACACTGATGTAATACCAACCACATTACCCCAAAATCATGTGTCAAAGGTCTGTAAAAATTATTTAACTGCCTAGAACACCCAACGATTTATACAAGTCAATGAATACAAATGGAAGCTGTTTATAAACATCCAAAATTTACTTTTTCAAACATCGTGAAATAATGTGTGGAGAAATTGCACAAATCATGGGAATTGCAGGAAAGATTAACAAACGAAATAGGTCAGAAATATGAAGGGGTAAACCATATAAAATAATGGTTTGTCTAGGAGGTAGTAAATTTGTATCATCATGTGCCATGCCAGTTAGCATAGGCGATCATGTCCTTCCACAATGTTCTATCTACAGTGCATCGTATCAGTTCTGTTGTTCACCGTTTTCCATGCCATGAAACCAAGCTATCCAGTATTTTCTCTCTTTGTCGTCCGCGGTCTCTCTTTCCTTTTATTTTGCCAGTTGTAACCAAGTATTCCAACTTTCCTCTTCTCATGATGTGCCCGAAAAATGTTGATTGTTTCTTTCTGATGTTTTTTTAGGAGCTACCTTTTTGTGTTGGCCTCTTTGAGAACTTCCTCATTGGTCTTTTTAGCTGTCCAGGGAACTTTCAACATTCTTCTGAGAAATCCCATCTCTGTGGCCTCAAATTGTCTTTTCATTTGTTTGTCTACTGTCCATAATTCGCTTCCATAGGTCAGAGTTGGTTCTATATAGCACCGATGAACTCTCTTTCTCATTTCTATTGACATAGATTTGTTGCATAAGATATTTTTCATTTCTGAAATGCTATTTTGGCCTGAGCTATTCTTCTTTTTATTTCCGTGGTACATCTTCCATCCGATGTTTTTATTGTGCCCAGGTATTTGACGCGTTGCACTTGTTTCAAATTTGTCCTGTTTATTTTTATGCTGCATGCTGGTGATGATTGTTTCTTCGATATGACCATTACTTCTGTTTTCTTACTATTGAGACTGACACCTTTCTTGTTGCTTTCTTTTACTATTATAAGCTTCTATTAAGCTCTATATATATTATAAATATATTAGATATTTATTATATTAAGCTCTACTACTATGAGCGTCATGTGCTACAGGTGACACCCGATCATCATCAAATTACTGTATGCAAGATCAAAAATAAAGAGACACTAGCAATAGGAACTTGGAACATTAGATCAGCATTCCAGGTTGGAAAACTAGAAAACATCAGTCAAGAAATGAAGAGAATGAAATTGAACATCTTTGGACAATGTAAAATGAAATGGAAAGGAGCAGAATTATTACAACGTGACAGTGGAAATGTAATTTACTCTGGGGGAACCACACATGAAAGAGGTGTAGGCATCATGTTAGATAGAGAAAGAAGCAAAACAGTGAAAGGATTTTGGCCAGTATCAGATAGAATTCTGCTAGTAAAATTGAGAGGTAGACCAATGGATATCAACATAATTCAAGCTTATGCACCAACAAGTAATAGCGAACAAGAAGACATTGACACTTTTTACAAATTTGTATACATTAAATAAAGAAAATTTAAAACCATATGTTTTTAATTAGGAACAAAAATATATTCGTGGGGACATTGAGATTATTATGTACTGTGCAAAATTTGAGTAATTTGTTAGCAAAGTAGTTACAGAGATATTAATTATTAAATAGCAGCTAACCATTTTGAAACGAACTATAGTGAAGTCAAGCTCATCAAAATAACTTGTACATTTAGATCATTGTCTTTCTTGGGAAAAAGAGTCAAGCAAACTAAGAATGTGAACTATTCACCTCACCTTAATGTCTGGTCGAGGTTTCATTACATTAACACTGAATCCATCCTTGACTTTAAGGAAATGAGGGGTCCATGCTGTTCCTGCACTATATACTGAGTGCCCAGCAGAAGATAAAGAATACTCTGACTGTACAGAGTTCAGTCCATGTACTCTTGTTGTATAAACTGCCATCTGAGGGGCACTCGAACACCAGTCCTACAATAACAACAATATTCATCAATAAAATATGAATTATAACTATTAGTTCAGAATAGTAGACTTTTGCTAATAAAATGATGGACAAGACTGTTCAACAAATTTGAACATGAAAATGCCAAACATTTTTATTTGACTTGCTTTATGTATAACATGTATTAAACTATTTTACTGCACCACAGCTCTAAGTGACAAAATGTGTTCACATTTATGGGTAAGAGTGAGAACTATAGTGAACAACTGTGTAATGCAACATGATGGTCACTTATTATTTTATTTTAATGCCCAGAAGACTACACTCATAATTTGGAATATTGTCCCTCTTGGAATGAATTGTATGCATGCTATTTTACATAATATTTCATAAGGACACATTTTTCTCAATATAAACTAGTAAATGTTCAGTACATCTATAGAGCAAAAATAGTAGTGGATGTATATATCTGCAGCACATTTGTAAATGTTTTATGAAATTCACAGTATTAAATTATGTTTTCATAACACTCTAAAACTGAGCAAAAGGACAAAAAAATTACAAATACAGGAAAGGTTTGTTATTAACAGAAACCAAAATATCATCATGTAACAGTTGTGAGGGATTATTAACAAATAAATAAATAAGTGTTGACTTTCTAAAAGCTACTAAAGAAAAAACAAAACATACCTGACAGTAATAATGAGACAAGTGTTGAGAGTAGCATGACAATAATAGAGGGGACTCTGTGATTGGCAGATTCATGTGGCTATGTAGATTGATCATGTCAATCAATTCATCAGTGTCCTCAGAGTCTGACAGATCAGTGTCATTGACAGAAGCGGCAGAGCAAAATGATAATGTACTCTCCAGAGAAGACAGGCTGGAGGTGGCAGAGACGAAATCATTCCCATCTTGAATGTTCCTCTTTCTTCTTTTCTTGACCAATCTTTTTTTCTGAGTAGCACGTTTGTTTGTACCGTGGGAGCTCTTCTCTTCCACAGAAGCTAGAAAGAAATAAAGAGGTCAAAGTTCAAGTTTTGTATTTATTGAAACATTATTACCTAATAACAATTTGTTACTTCATGCTGTGAGGAGAGACATATATAGGCTCTTAAATTTTGTATGGGTGCTTGGCTTCTTCTAGCCATTACTCCCCAAGCATCAGATTTTGTACATCCAAATGGACATCTCAAGAGCTTGATTCAAATGGTACCTTAAAATCATTTCATAAAATAATTCTCAATTGTGGTGAAGTTAGTTCAATTAAACTGAATGACAAAAACAATTCTTACTACCACACTTCACCATCTTCTTAATTTTTTAAAATGTCAATTTGGATATGGCTTAAAGAAAAATAAATAGTAAAGGTTCCCTCCATGCCTTGCCAAGACGTATGGAGAATATGGTGTTAGTGACCATATTTTTCCTCAACCACTGCACATTTTTTGGTGATATAGTTGGTATCACACCAGGCCACCTTTACTTTCCACAAAAAACATGCTGTGCCACTGGCAGTGAATATTATGTAGGAGTCCCCACTTGCATGTGTAATATATTTCTACTTTATATTATGTAGGAGTCCCCACTTGCATGTGTAATATATTTCTACTTTATATTATGTAGGAGTCCCCACTTGCATGTGTAATATATTTCTACTTTATATTATGTAGGAGTCCCCACTTGCATGTGTAATATATTTCTACTTTATATTATGTAGGAGTCCCCACTTGCATGTGTAATATATTTCTACTATATATTATGTAGGAGTCCCCACTTGCATGTGTAATATATTTCTACTTTATATTATGTTGGAGTCCCCAATTGCATGTGTAATATATTTCTACTTTATATTATGTAGGAGTCCCCACTTGCATGTGTAATATATTTCTACTTTATATTATGTAGGAGTCCCCACTTGCATGTGTAATATATTTCTACTATATATTATGTAGGAGTCCCCACTTGCATGTGTAATATATTTCTACTATATATTATGTAGGAGTCCCCACTTGCATGTGTAATATATTTCTACTTTATATTATGTTGGAGTCCCCAATTGCATGTGTAATATATTTCTACTTTATATTATGTAGGAGTCCCCACTTGCATGTGTAATATATTTCTACTTTATATTATGTAGGAGTCCCCACTTGCATGTGTAATATATTTCTACTATATATTATGTAGGAGTCCCCACTTGCATGTGTAATATATTTCTACTTTTCTGTCTCAATGTTCATTCATTGAAGTCAATAAAAAAAATTATTTCACAAAACAAATGTCTCACCTGAAAAATGAGTGAAATCGACATTGTCTCGAGTGAGTGTAGCATTGCCGTCATCATCTGAGTCCTCATCTTCTTCATCTGCAGTGAAGTATGGACCACTTTCCATACTGATTTTAGAGATTGGACGTCTTAACACTGGCGGAGTTCGTGAACTATTCTGGAAAGTGTGATACTGGTTAGCAATGGAATCTGACATGCCAGAAATGCCTGATTTACTAGGAGATCTCATTTCTCGTCTGCCCACAGCTGGACTGACATGACCTGGAAATGAATTCCTTCCTTTCTTTGTACTAGATGGCGCAACTGAAACAATGAAATTTAATTAATGACAATCAGCTAGGTCTTTTTTTGTCCACTACAATGAAATAATATGAGCTCCACAAATAAGCAAATGGTCTTTTAATTAACTAAGGTAACTAACAACACAGCATTATAGCACTCCGAACATAAACTACAGATGCTCAGATCCCCTCCACACTTCCCAGTAATTGACAACTTCAGCTTTGTGTTGATTGATATGTCCTCTTTCGCACCCACTAATCCTCTTGTTTCTGGCTGTATCAATCTTTACCACCATCACTTTCATCCGGAGTGACATGGACTTATGGTTGTCAAGGTTCTCTGCACTTCCCACATCTTAGAGGTCATGATATCTGCCTGATCCATTGGTTGACCATCTTTGATGACAACAAAGCTAGCCTGTCCACTCTTTCATTTCCTTGGACTTGTAGACAAAGGTGTTTTACATATCATACATAATGTGCTTCTCTACTGTCTCAGCACCCAACATAACAGTAAAGGCAAAAACACTGCCATAATGGTGCAGTGTATCAAACCTCACAGAACCATGCATCAGCATTTTAATGCAAAGTGACCAGAAAGTTTTTAATATTTCATAAATTTGGGAATCAGGCCTACTTCAGCATCATTTGATGACTACTCCTCTTAATTGTCTGCCCTTTAAGAGAAGATTAAGTGAGCATGGAATGCACTGAGTTACTAGTTTACAAGCCAAAATATTTTAGCCTTTCAGCTTGATACATCTTTCTTCAGCTTTGCAATACTGACTCCTTGATTATTTCAAGTTCTGTTCTTGTAACATGCAGTCTTAGTTTAGTTGACAGACCATCTTCACTGCACAGCAGACAACTCCTTGACAATGTTCAGACCCTCTCCTTAGCATGTTCCCCAGGGTGAAGTACACTCACCACACACCAATGAGAGCAGTGAAGACTGCTTCAGCTCAAATGTATCAACTCCATAGCACCAGCAAAGACCTTGACCCCAACCTCCTTAGTCACCTCTTATGACATCCATGATAGGTGACTGGCAATTTCTCCCCCAACCATGGCAGCCTCAGTATTTTTAGCCTTTGATTCCTACTTGTATAGCCAGATTGGTTAATTTGTTTCAAGGCGCACCACTGGGACGTGGAATGGGGTATGTATCAGCCTTGTTGTTTGCTGATCCTGATGTAAGCAGTCAGTTGTAAGATGCTGACCAATCTCAACTCAGTTGCTGGTGGGTGTCTTGATCCTCTAAATTAATTAACAATTTCTTTCTAAAATTTTATGAAAAATAAACAGTGCTTAATGATTGTCTTTTGTTTTAATTTTTTTTTAAATATTTCTCAAATTTGTTAAATCTTATTTTTATCTATCTTTGTCAAGTTCTGGAAGCATACCATATGATAATAATACCTGGCCTAGACTATACACAAAGTGGTCATTTTAATCCTGAACAATATGCCTTTTCACAATTTTCTTTTCACTTTGTGTGACAGTAACAAAAGGCTTATATTTATTATGTAACAAGACTTACCAACTCCAAGTTGTTGCTGTGGGGAAACAACCACTTTATCTGAAGATGGAAGAGAGCTCTGCCTAGTGAGGAGACTTTCTTTACTGAAACGCCTTACTTCTCCTTGTTTAGACCCAGCAATCAGCATCTGAGTGTCACTGAACGTCGACTTGGGTCGATGTTCATCTGTAGGGGTCATAGTTGTATTACAAATCTTGTTAATTCCTGAATGTCAAACAAAACAGACCAAAAATTTGAGTTAGAATTCCTATTTATTGTATAGAAATACATAACAAAGCCATCAGATACTATCTCTTACAAAATGACTTTGAAAAAAAAAATGGTGCAACTAACAAACAAACACATGCAGAGAGTTATGTTACACTATTATGTTAAGCATGTAGCACAGTGCATCAAATTTCAACAAGTATGTGTCTCTCTTTTCCTGGTCCCAGTCTTTTGACCTGTCAAGCTTGGCTGTCACTTAATAGCATTGCTACCACCAGAACATCTCTTGGGGATAAGGGCACACAGGCTCCTCTATCACTTTGTGGTGGAGATGTGACAGAGTGAGTCTCTAATGGACAGACCATAGAGGGGGAACCCTAATGGACAGACCATAGAGGGGGAACTCTAATGGACTGACCATAGAGGGGGAACCCTAATGGACTGACCATAGAGGGGGAACCCTAATGGACAGACCATAGAGGGGGAACTCTAATGGACTGACCATAGAGGGGGAACCCTAATGGACTGACCATAGAGGGGGAACCCTAATGGACAGACCATAGAGGGGGAACCCTAATGGACAGACCATAGAGGGGGAACCCTAATGGACTGACAGAAGAGGGAAATGGTTAGGCACAACCAACTGACCTTGGTCTGATGATTAGGGTATACAGAGAGGTCGGACAAATTTGATTCCCACGAGACAGAGGTGACCGACCAGCCAACCAGATTTAACAAATACAAGTGGGTAGGGGCTATTATCCACATCCCGAAAGTGTTACCAAGCTGACCTGAAATTTTGGCCAGATGATCAGGGTTAGGTAGTCTGACTATGACCCAATTGCTGGAAGTTTTCCCTCAAATTGTGAGCCAAAGACACAAGCAGACATGATGCCACTTTGACCTTAAGTTGAGCATTATGAAACACATGACTGGACATTCTGCAAAGTGTGCAAAAACGTATGACTAATTGTTGGTGTTTGCAGCTGCAGGCATAGAGACTAGGATATTTTTTGACTGGCTCATAGATATGTAAGGGTTTAGCCATGACTCAAATCTTGTGTTAATCTGTTGAAAGGTTTGACAGATGAAGCATGTCTGGTTGTTGCCAGTAAAAACTGTATAAAATGAAATTAATGTATAAAATCTCATTTTATAGTGAAACATCTATTGTGTTATAATGTTGCAAGGAGTTAGATCTCTGATAGATAATGGCTAAGGTCATCAGAGTTTGTTCATGAAATCACAATTTGAAAAATTTCTCTAATGATTTGTGTACAAATAAAGAGGTTCCATTGTATTTGTAACTGTTACATATATTATATATATATATATATATATATATATATATATATATATATATATATATATATATATATATATATATATATGACCAATACATGTCTTGTTAAAAGAAAAAAGTCATTTTTACAAAAACCAACAATTAGAGAAGCCCTGCCTGGTGACAGAAATGATGAATGTCAGAAAAGTGGAATGGATAGTTGGTGGTGATAATGAGCTAGTCAGTGAATATCTGGAAGAAAAACTGAAGATCAAAGATACATGGTGAAGAATGGTGATCTTGACAGAAAATGGTTTTAATCATAAAGACTTTTTAAAATGTGCACAAAACACACATTAGTGAATTTCACTGGCCTTGTAAGTCAAAGGGCATGAAAAAGATTGAATGATTGATATAATGTGTGAGCAATTTACTGCTTGCTTGCTAGAATCATCATCATTACACACCAGACAGATCCATAGGTGCTCCAATATCCCCCTCAAGAAAATCCAAGGATACAGGACCTACATGTACAAACTCAGTAGCATGGCCAGGGATCTATGGAGTGGGGAGGTTTTTTCTGACAATTTTGCCAGAGCAATGACCACATTTTATGGCCTACTCTTTTAAAATGTAAGTGTCAAGTGTTATTTAACGTAAACAAGTACACACCGGACCTCTTGTTTATTGCTGTGATCTGAGAGGGGTAGACAATCAGATTTCACTACCAAAGAGAACATCACGAAGAAACTATGAATTAATTTTTCATGTTTAAAAATATCACCACTGCCTGTGGTGGGCTTTGAACCCAGGTCCTCCCTGTCCAAAGACCAACATCGTACCTCTTGGCTACCCAGTTTCCAGCAATTTATTTTATAAAAACCAAATTCAACTCATCTTTGAAAATAGAAACCTTATATCATATATCCCTTTCACTATTTGTGATATATGCTTGTATTATATCCGTAGCTCAGACTGCAACACAGAATATTGAATCTTTATGACAGCATTAATTGTAAGCTTGCAAAGGAGTCTACAACATCATGATTATGTTATGTCATTAATTTATATTCTGTTTCCTTAACTGCTCAGTTCTATCATTAAAAAAAAACAGAACAAATCATTAAAAAGCACTTTTACCTACCTATTTCATCTATTTCAGGACTTGCCAGCTCACTCATGTAGCCTCGGGTAAAAGCAAACCCAGTGACATCAGCTGGGGTCTTGGTAGGAGACATTTTCAATGCTAACTGACTTGTTTCAAATACAAGCTTCCCTGCATGCAATAAGCTTTGTCCAAAACCTGGGTCACTTCCATCCTTACAAACCTAGAAAGAAAATATTGAGAAAATGACGACAATTCCAAGAAATTTTACTACAATGTCTACAGTCAATGAAGTATAACTCAAGTGTTCATCATTTTTGTCCTTGCACAATAACAATGTTTGGATAAGATCTTGCACTTAAGCATCATGAGTGAAAACAACATAATAATTAAGAACAATTAACAATGAATATGAGATCATTTATGACAAAAAAATAGAACTTGCAGTACTGTCCGTCTCTTTGTTCATTATACCTTTTAACTCTAGCTCTTTATCATACTTCCTTTACAAATTCACTACTACTCTTTAATTCCATCTGGGTAGTTGAGCAGAAGGTTTTCTATTTTATTTTAAAACAAACATAAAATGTTATGGAGCATCTAAACAAACAGAAAGACAAGCCTTCATCATAGTACATCTTTTGTCAAAATGTCATAGTTTGTCTTGTCTTTCTATTAGTTTAGCTGCTCCATACTATTCTATGTTTATTTTACGTGTTCTCTGCAGCTTTAATCGTGGCCCCTCATAATATTTAATATTTGTGTTTATCTTCTTTTTATTTTGATCAATATTTTAATGAAGTGTCTGCATGAAATTGGCACTGTTTCCAGAAAGTGTTGAGTATCTGAAAACCAGTTATATCTTGGTGTCTTAGATATTTGTCACTGCATAGACATATGGCAGATGATCATGCCTTTACATCAAAGTCATTCTAATATGTGAAGGAAACTGAAATACTTGAAATGAATGCCAGGTCAAAGACACCATCTCAATTGTGTGGTTGAAGAGCCAATTACATTAGACAACCATCATTCAGATTCATGAGATTAATATTTATGGATCCTGGTTCAATGTGATCCCTTGTCTAATGTTGGTGGCACTGCCTAATTCAAGTGAGCAAGAATTGAAATCATGTGAGCAATAACTGAAATCACTGAACACTTTATACCAGGATCACCTGACTCAATTACAAAAACCATTTACATTTACCATTCTCAGATGGTTGCTGGACATGAATATACAAGTTATACATGCACTATCTTTTACACCTGCTGATTTTTTCATCCACTGCAATTTCGGATCATATTTGATGTAGTGCCTGTACTTCCTGGTGTGCATTATACTTCCTGTCAGTAGCCTAACCCCACCCAGATCCACACATAAAACATTCTTTTTTTACTCTATACATGGAATCAATTTCATTGCAGTCAGGAATTCCCCATATCTGCTCCACTTTGTGTCACAGCATCTTCCAAAGCTTGTTTGTATGGTTGGCTAATTCCACTGACAAGGTCAAAATCCATGCATGCCTTATTTGGCTGCACAGGTGATGATTTCAAACCACTTCCATCAAAAAGAGAGTACACAGCCACTTCCTCACTCCAGTTCCTTTGACAAAATAACATTGAAAAAATGCAGCTAAAGTGATCTTTGCAAAAACAGGACATGTGCAGCCATTGTTGGTTATCGAAGTCAAACTCTGTGCAAACATATTTGGCTGCATATGCAGCAGTTTCATACTGTCACTTCCCTACTAAAGTTCACTCAAATAAATAGAAAAAAAAACACACACCAAAGACTATTAAAATAATTAAAATATGGTGTTAGTAACTGCACTCTCTAACAATCCAGCCACAATTTTTCTGGAATTCACAAAACTGGATGCCATTTATTTTAATTTTTCAAGATGGTAGTAGATTTCTTGCACTAAGATAATTTAAGAAGCCATCACATTTGTATTTAAATCCACATCAATTTTTTTTGGTTAAAAAAACGTTCTCCTTACCAGCTTTCCTTATTCTCTCACTACCTCTACCAGTACATTTTATAACATCAGTTAATGAAAATGTCAGTGGTAGAGCACGATATCCATAGCCCCAATGATTATTCTGAATATGAGGTGAAGATAGGAGAAAAAGTGAATTCTAACAAGTGGCTTACTTGTGGAACAGCTACAACACTGCTTCCTTCTCTGTGCCTTTTGATTTTAAAGAAGGTCAGGCCATTTTTGTTCTTGCCAAAAAATGCACATCCTCCAAGACAACCACATTTTCCCACAACAAGAGCTGGTGTTGCTTTTGTCACATCTGCTTCATTCCACAGGAACCACAGTCGCTTTGTCTTTGCATCATGCAGTCTGAGGAATCGGTCCTGATTCTGTAATAGATCATTAAATATTATATTTTAGAAATACTGCTTGTGCTTCATTACTTACTTTTTTCAGTTTCTATCATTCTGTTTATTGTAATCAATTACAATTACATTTCAAAGCACAATAGCTATAGAAATGAAAAAAGAAAACAATAAACTGAGATAAAACATAAAATTATGAAGTAGTGACATCAAAACATTTATAGCACAATTAAAAAAAAAACCTTAAATATTAACTGACATGCAATATTTCTGCACAAGAAAATAATAAATGCATAACATTATAAAACAGCAAAATAATAAAAACCACACAAACATATAACTCATAAAATAACAAAAAACACATCCGTATTTATAATTATAACAAAAACATTTACTCATAGTTATACTACAATAAAGCTGCAATAACACACACCTACTTTTAATAATACAATAACAAAAACACACCCACATTTATAACTAAACAATATAACAGAAACACACTAGTTTTAAAGCACAACAACATACAAAGGAAACAATGATTCCATCCAACATTCACTCTCTATGTCCTAGAACACAAACCTGGTAAAGCTGGGGATGAGCCAACGCCATTGCAGCTTCCAACATGACAGGTCCAAGAGACAAGCCACCAGCCTCCAGCCAGTTGTGCAGATTGTGTTTAGGAGAGCTACAAGACACATACTGCTTCAGCTCTACTTTATCTATCATACCCGTGATCCCTGCCCTTGTGCTTGGCCCATGTAGATTACAATTGGCAATGCGAACTGGATGCACCTATTATGACAAATGTAAAATCACATATATTTTGGAACATTAAATATACTAAAATGTGTTACTGGAATTAAGATTTTACTCATTATTTTCAGATGCCAGTTCACACTGTTGATTTGAAAGTAATTTTACATGATCTAATGAATCAGTGTTTCATTTATAAACATGTTAATGTATTTATTATTTTTAATTTGAGATTAACTAAAAGAATCAATGAACCAGTAAAGTTAACAACAGTGATAAAGGATAAAATTAACTACACTGGTGAAATTAACAATAGTAATTAAAATGTGAAATCTGATAGAGTGATGAACCCATTAAAAAACCAAAATAATGAACTGATAAGATTAGCTAATTAACTGAAATGTACAATAAAACATCACATAATAATGCCCAATAGCTTCAACTAGAGAGTTGACAAGCCAGCATCAAAGTCATAGATAAATGAGGACATTGATTATAGAAGTCACAATTTTGTGACTATTTGACAACAACTTGGAATTTTAAAAAAAAAAACGAATGTTGAATGTGCTGCCTGGAGATGTAGGAATTTTATTTTTAAAATGTCAGGAGTCGTCTTCTTCTTTTCTCTTTTCACTGATACCTAAAAGGTGTCGTGGTTTATATCATTTGTTGTTCTTGAGCTGCTCGAACTGTCTGAATTAGTGATTTTCATTTGTTGTTACATGTCTCTGTCACTGCATCTATCCATCTTCCTCTTGGTCTTTTTCCATGCATTCTCGAGAAGAATGCCCTTGATGGTGACTGGTGCGGATTCATTCTGACCAAGTGGCCAAACCATTTAAGTTGTTGTTCTATATATTCTTGGCAGGGCTTTGTTCCTACCATTTTTCTTATGGTTTCATTTGGTATTTTATCTCTTCTTGTGTTGTTTGTTACTTTTCTCAAGCATCGCATCTCACATGTAGTGATCTTTCTTAATTGTGATTTAGAAAGGGTCCATGTTTGACTTTCATAGAACAAAGTTGGCATGAAAATGCTATTTATCATTTGTTGTTTAGCTGGCATAGAAATGTTTGGATGTCTTAGTAATGGTGAAAGCTGGTATGTGACAGCATTTGCTTTTTGTATTCTCATGTCAATTTCTCTGTCTAGTTTTCCATCTCCTGTGAACATTGTGCCCAAATACTTGAATTCCTCTACTTGTTTTATTTCTTTATCTTTGATCTTAATGTTTAATGGGTGTCTTAATTTGCTTATTCTTATAGCCTCTGTTTTTGCTGTGTTAATTTTCATACTGTAGTTTGTGCAGCTTTTAATCTAAAGATGTTATATGCTGTTGTAGCAGGTTTTCATCCTCATATATTAGGCATTAGTCATCTGTGAATAGTAGCTCGTTGATGTTGGAGTTTTCTACCTCTATGTTGTTATTTGATTTTTCCTTATTGTTGGTTGTTTCCTGATTTATGTTGTCCATATATATGATGAAGAAGAGTGGTGAGAGGACACATCCTTGTCTTACACCTGTTGTAACCTGAAACCATTCTGACAGAACTTCCGATGTTCTAATGGCACTTTTGACTGTTTTTATATAATGCCATTATATTATCTAGTAGTTATCCTGCTACACCGTAGGTTTCTAGAGTTTGCCAAAGTTTGTTCCTGTCCACACGATCAAACGCTTTTTCCTGATCTATAAACACTATATTTAGGTTTCTGTCATATTCTATTGTTTTTTCACATAGTTGTCTCAATGTAAATATAGCATCAGTACAGCTTTAACCTTTTCTGAATCCGAATTGATTATTACTTAATTGAGGTTCTATTATGTATCTTACTCTCCTCTCCAATATTTTAGCACACATTTTAACAACTTGACACAATAGGGATATTCCTCTGTACATTTCGCATTCCCTTTTGCTTCCTTTATTCTTACAAAATGGGACAATGATAGCTTTTTGCCAATCGTCTGGAACTTTTCTTTCATCCCACGCCATTTTGAATATTATAGTAAGACAATCTATAGCTGTTTCCTTACAGGCTAGTAGCATTTCTGTTGTTATTCCATTTATACCGGCTGCTTTGTTCTTTTTATTCTGCTTTAAAGCCCATTCTACTAATGTCAGGAGTAAAAGGGGAAAGAAAAGAGAGGGGGGAGTGAGAAAGAGAGAGAGATAGAAAGAGAGAAGACAAGCTCATCATGTTTTCAGCATCAGCTGGCTAATATTGGAAAGATCAACACTCGAATGTTGAACACTTTCCCCAGATTTATGTTCTGCCCATTGGCTATGGCATATGGCTCTGAAGAATAAGATCTTTGGTTGATTGGAGGAACTGTAGACCATAATGAAATACATCTATTGATGAAACTATTGCTGAAATCAGCATCAGTGCTTGACATTTCCAACAGGAAAGAATGAAGAAGAGAAGATTGTACCGAGTGCAAATGTAGCCAGTCTCAAAAATTAACTAACTTCAATTCAAATAAACACTTCTTATAGGCAGGAGAATGTTATGTCAACTGTTTGATAGTATGGTAGATCACAGAAATGTGACAATGCTACATTAATTTGTGTTCTTAATTAGACACTGGTCATTAACCTTGCACACCTGCACGTTAAGAGCTGAACCAGACTCCACTAGAAAGATGTTGACAAAGTCCACAGAGACTCTGGTCATCTGATACTTGACATCCTCTGAGCTCGGACACACAAAAGGTAAATTTTTGAATCAAAACATAGATCCTGAGGCAGTAAATGCTGGCAATGCTTGTATGATAGGGATGTCTGCAGTTTGTTCTCTGCATTCTCAATCATCATGATAAAAGTCTGGAGGAACTCTGCAATGTTCTGGAGCTGCAACAATTTAATAAAGATGGTGTTGTTCTTTTGCAACAAACTATGTCAAATATATCAAAACAGTATTAGTGTTCACATATACATTTATATGTCAATGCTAAACTTTCTAATCATACACATTTAATCTTAGAGCAAATACTAGGCATTTAATCTAAATAATAATATACCATAACATAATTATCAATGTGCATCAACCACAATAATGATTTTAAATGAACAAAACACAAACAAGAAAGAGATTAGCGTGCACACACAAACACAATGCACACAAAAAAACTATAGGAAAAGCTCAAAATGTTTATAAAAAGATCAAACTATGGAAAATGGAACAGAAGTCCACAAAACCCCACAAAAATTGTGAACAATGAAAATTATAAGAAAAAAGCAAATCTGAATTAGTACTAGGAAGATAGTTTCAATAACCTTTTAGAATACCAAACAGGCCATTTGAAGAAATTAGAATATAACCAACACAAAAAAATCTGAAACAAGCAATATAAAAATAAAATATGCATAACTTTATATCATCATCATCAGGTACCATGCAGGTGGCATAGGCGATCATCTCTCTCCACATCTCTTGGTCCTTCACACATGTCATAATTTCAGTTGATGATCTCTTATTAAACTATTTGGATAAGCTACTCAATATTTTTTCTTTTTGTTTTCCTCTACTCTTCTTTCATTCATTCTGCCTCTTGTTATAGTATTCTCAATGCTCTCTTTTCGTATCACATGTCAATATATGTAGATTGTCCTTTTAATTAAATTGTTGGTTATGGAAGGCCTCGGTATCACTGCAAACGAATTAAAATCTATAATTGCTCAACCACTCGTGCCAGTAGAATCATCCGAATTACTAACACATCTCCCAAACAAAGAAAGGTAACTGTAGTCCCCATCGTAGCAGTCTCAGCACACGCCAAAAGACATAAGGCAAAACCGCGCAGAAAGTGAACACAGCCAACTGTTCCCTGTCATACGATATCATTATTCATCGTAAACAAGCGGGATATCGAAACAGGATCAAAACGGATGAGACACACAGCTCACAGTGTGCACAGAGCACTTAACTCAGTAGCTCCTGCAACAAGCCGGACTTGGAATATGAGGAAACTGCAAGAAGGAACACTTTTCAGACATAGCCTTCAATGGTTCCTGCTGCCTATCCACCATATACCATGGGAGTTCGCGTCCTCCCGAAAATGATGATCGTCGTAGCACTTGATGATGTTAGGCCATTGTTGATGACTCCAATTCCAAACATTTAGACACACAGTGGTGGTAAGTTATCATTCCAATCTAACAGAAGCCACCTGACCTGTAGTTAGTAAAACCACAGAGAGAATATGATTTTGTGACCTTCACTGATTCACTCTTAGATGTGAATGTGTAGTTTACACAAGAGGAGAAGTTTTCAACTACAGTGATCCCATTTAAGGCAATTCTGTTATAGCAAGGCAAGTCTCCTTTATAGCAGCAGAACTTGATGTTCTCTGCTCCCTTCTTGTAGCTGCTGCCACACGATTATGATGTCTCATTAACTTGGACATCATTCAAGAACAATGTCAGATTAACATTCCATAGATCTGGCTTTGCTGATGAAGTGCTTGGTGCAACAGTTGTATCAATCATACAGGAGGCTCCTGGTTTGTGGTCATTAATATCACAGACAGCATATGATGTTGTTATATTCAGTATTTCTTTCTGGGGTGTAGATATGTGGCACACACATGGAGAGTGGTTTGTGGTCACAGTAATCCCATTAAAGGCAATTCTAGGGTAGCATGGCATAGCTATTTCAGAACAGCACAATCCTATGATGTTTTCTGTGTTCGCTATAAAGCTGCTGCTGCTACACAATCCTGACCAATTATAGGTGTGGACATTATTCACTTGCAATGACAAAACTGCTTTGTTTACATCATAAACCTCTGGAAGCGAATCATTTATGGGACTAATAATAATGGCAGTGGGGACGTCATGGGACGCACCAAAATGGCAGCTTATTTATATTCGAGCCATGGACTAAGCAATGTTTACTTTGAACACCAAGATATCTGTTATTGCAGCGAGTTGGCAGATTTTTGAAAATGTATTCAAGGGTTTGAACATAAATGTTTGTTCACAGTTCGTTAACCTTCGCTGTAGATAAAGTCTTTAATTTGATGGCTTAGTTTGTGACCTTGGTAGCTAAGGACCTAACTTGTGCAAACGGATGGCATTGGCAAGGATCATTTTGAATCTATGAAGTGGGCTCATTTTGTGTTTAACTCAAAAGCATATGTGCTTTTTAACCAAAGACCTTTTTTTTGGGGACTCAAGGAAGATATCCCCGATGGAAGAATAAATTGTATTATTAGTCTCCAGCTCTATATATGAATAATTAAATTGATAAATATTCATTATATGACAGAGAAGCACCAGGATCAAATAATGTTAAGATTGAGCTATTAATAATGTCTGGTAACATTGATTCTATAAATTGAAATGAATTATAACAGAAACACTTCAAGACATGAAAAACAGTTAATATACTCATCTGGAAGTACATTCATAAATAACAAATTAAATAGTTTGGCCATATAGCAAAAAAGAGTACTTTCTGGCAACATGCTCCAATAACTAGATGCAACAACAGATGAAAGAGAAGACTTCCAGAAAAAAAATAGCAAAATATAAATGGCCACATTGGTTCAGAAGCCAACTGCTTCAGAGCTCTGTCCACATCTGAACACTTGCTCTTTAAAACATCAACCTTAGTTTTATGCAGTTGTGATGTCAAATATAGAATTCCCTCCCGCAAAGTCTGACCAGAATGTTTGTCTAGCCTGCCACTCCCTGAAAAATTACACCACGACTATATAATTTATATTACGATCCACCTAATTCATGACATTTAATCTCTCTTGTTAACAGTATACACCTGTATGTTTATGCAAAAATACAATTTTATAATTTCAGTGGGTAAAAATGAAAGTTATAATTTTTTTAACCATTTCATTTTTGTTATATTTGTATTTGGAGTAAGTCTATGTTTCTGTGCTTGCCGCACCAGTGACCATAAGTGATTTAATCATATTTTATGATCCGCTTAATTCACAACATTTAATTTCTCATATTAACATTTAACACTTATATTTGTTTATACAATAGTATAAATTTTATCCTTTCTGTGAGTAAAAGTGAAAGTAATAATTTTCTTGAATGTTTCAATTTTGTGAAATTTGTCTTGGAAGTTGAACTATATTTTTGTGCTCACTGCACCGGTAAAAATGACAGTCACAAACACTGGCCTATTAGGACAGCAATTGTTATTTTAACAAAATTGCAAGATTTCAGCTAAAGAATATGTCCCAAACAGGTGTGTGTCATGAACACTTTGATTTCTCCGGGCACTGTAAGGCACAACATAACATTGAACAGTACAGTTCAAAGACATTTTTTGTTATTCTTCCCTCTAAAACATGTCACTCTATGTTAAAACATGTTACTCTAAAACTGTTTATGTTGATCCATAAAAGGATAATTCTGAAAGTTTATTCTATAGATCTAAATATCTTTATATTGTTTATGTTTATCAATTTCTTATTTTTCTAAACTCTCACAAGTTAAGTAATCGTGGATGCTGGTTTACAGCAAAGCTGCAATATCCGTACCTTCCCAAAATATCCATCTTCAGCATGGATAGATTTGCTTAACAATTTTTGCTTCAGCAGCAGCCATTTTTTAGCCTCTTTTCAAACTTTTAATTGCCAAGGGCTCTTTAACATTCACTAGTGCACATGTGACATCCCATTTTTCACTGTTTTCCAAGAGGGCTAGATATTAGATCTCATTACCCAGAGATAAGGGGAAGGTAAAGCCACAAGGAAACTACAGATCTGAAGTGAAAAATTCCTACTGCAAGTGGTGGGATTTAAACTCAAGACATTCCTGTCCAAAGGCTGATGCCTTATTTCAGACACCCCCCCCCCCCCCAAAAAAAAATGTATACTTAAATATACCAACAGACAAGTGAAAAGACTACAACTTGTATATAGTATGTTGATCTTTGATCTGTGCCCTATGAAGTCTGAGCACTTATTTAAAAAGAGGATACATAATACAAGTGAAAAAATATCAAGAATCGTGCATCCCAAATACAACACTAATCTTCTGAAAAGGAGAGATTATTTTTTAACTGCACACAGCTGACTCTGTAAAGCTTAAAGTTGATTGAGCAGAATATAAGCACAACATGTTCCAGGTGCTAAATGTGAATACATTCATGTGAGACTGTAGAGCGTCATCTTTTAGAATTACATTTGATGATGTTATGAAAGCTTTTCTTTCTTTGATGCCTGAAAAGTGGAACACTCTCCTTCAACAACTCACATACAAATACTGTTTGGCAATAAGCCAAAGGGCACAAGTCCACAGGCTATTGGATCAATTCAACAAACCAAAGATAAATGTGTTCACTGTTATGTGTATTTATAACACTTGAGCTTAGCTAAAAGAGAACTGGAGACAAAGGGAAGGTTGAATAATGATATTGGTTTATCTCTGTATCCAAATAAACCTGAAAACTAACCAACTAAAGAAGACTTGATATTACCTGTGGGGTAGTAAGTTTTCCAGTGAGTTCCCCAACAATGATCTCAATCAGCCATGCATATTCCAATGTTTCACTTTCTAAGGGCAGTCCCTCCAGAGAGAACATGGCATGGCCACGAACTTGAAGTCCAGATAGAGCAAGATGCCCATCCTTCAAGTGGTCTTGCTCCATACCCCTCTGCAACATATAATTTTACTTGAGTGATCACAACGACACTTTTCACTCCAAAACATTCTTCAAGATACATTGTTGAAAGATGCTTAACTGAGAAAACTTCTATAACAATCTTGACCAGTTAAGAGCAACATTTTGACCATTAATTTTGTAAGGCTAACTCAATATATGGACATGGATTGGACTTTCTAAATCTTGCAAAGGACAAGAAACAGAGAGCTATAAATCAGTTGGTAAGATAGTAATGATAGTCTCGGAAAGATAAATAGAAAGATAAATTACTGGATTTAATTATAAGATTGGAGAAAATGGCCTGGCGATCTCATTTGCTTACATTTACACCATACAGTAAAACAAATCAGCATAATAAAAATGTAGAATAGCATCATCATCACCATAATCATCATGTGCCATACCGGTTGACGTAGGCGATCATGTCCTGCCATAATTATCTATCCACAGTGCACATCAATTCTGTTGTTGACTGTTTTCCATGCCATGACACCAAGCTATCATCTCTGTCATCCGTGATCACTCTTTCCCTGTATTTTGCCAGTTATAACCAAGTATTCCAACTTTCCTCTTCTCATCATGTACCCAAAAAATGTTGATTGTCCCTTTCTGATGTTTATTAGAAGCTCCCTTTTTGCACTGGCCTCTGAGAATTTTATCTTTGGTCTTTTTAGCTGTCCAGGGAACTCTCACCACTATTCTGAGAAATCCTATCTCTGTGGCCTCTAATCATCTTTTCATTTGTTTGTCTATAGTCTAAGATTCACTTTCATATGTCAGAATTGGTTCTATATAGCACCGATGATCTCTCTTTTTCAATTCTATTCACACAGACTTGTGCACAAAATGTTTTTCATTTTCTGAAATTCTACTGTGGCCTGTGCTATTGTGCTTTTTATTTCTGTGGTGCATCTTCCATCGGATGTTATCATTGTGCCTATGTATTTGATGCTCTGTACTTCTTTCAGATTTAGTCCCATTTATTTTTATGTTGCATGGTGACGACGACTGCTTCTTCGACATGACCATTACTTCTTTCTTTCTTACTATTCAGACTGAGATCTTTCTTTCACTATTAACCCTAGATTATGATACATATCTGTAACTCTCCCAGTTACAAAACTATGGTAAATATTACTACTACTTATATGTCATATTAGGGCTATAAAAATAGTAATTTATCCGAACTCTTGACACAGTCCTATGTGTTCACACAAGGCAAAATATGGGGACTTGAAATTCCTAGTTCAGGTTGATTTATGACCTGAGTTTGGTTATAGAAGACCCCTGTATCACTGCAAACGAATTAAAATCCATTACTGCTCAACCGCCCATGCCAGTGGAATCATCTGAATTAATATCTCATCTCCCAAACAAAGAAAGGTAACTGTAGTCCCCATCATAGCAGTCTCAGCACATGCCAAAAGACATAAGGTGAAACTGCGCAGAAAGTGAACACAGCCAACTGTTCCCTGTCATACGATATCATCACTTATCGTAAACAATTGGAAAATCGAAACATGATCAAAACGGATGAGACACACAGCTTGTGGTGTGAACAGAGCACTTAACTCAGTAGCTCCTGCAACAAGCCGGACTTGAAATATGAGGAAACTGCAACAAGGAGCACTTTTCATGCATAACCTTCAATTGTTCTCGCCGCCTATCCACCATATACCGAAAGTTTACATCCTCTTGAAAAAGATGATCGCCGTATTTTTTAAAAATGTATAGCGCTTGATGATGTTAGGCCATCGTTGTTGACTCCAATTCTGAACATACAGACACACAGTTAGTCGTCAGATTATTCCTGTCGCACCACATAAAACAACAGACTGTAAGATTAGCGTACGGCAGTTCTCACCTGAGTTTCACTTCATGGACCGGACATGTTACAATGTCTATTGGTATGGTTGTTGTAAGCCTATCAGTATGTTCGGCGACCATATAACGTATTCGTTGTATGTGAGAACAATCTGGTTACAGAAAAGTCTTGTCTCACTCCTTGTTTTTTATATTGGAGCTATCCTGTCTGATTGTCAATTCTTATGGCTGCTGTTGTTGCAAATACATATTTTTTATGATTCTCAGATCTTTGCGATCAATGTTCAATTTCTCCAGCACATTGATTATTTCCATAAGCTTTACTTTGTCAAATATGTTTGTGTAGTCTATGAAGCACATATCTTTATCTTTGTAGCTCTTTCTATCAATTTTCTCAGGATATATATTGGTGTGATAATGACCTTACCATAACAGCAAAAGTAACATAAAAAAGGGTCCCTCTATGGCCTGTAGGCATAAAGGGATTATAGGGTTAGTAACCATATTTTTCATCAATAAGAGCATTTTTTGGTGATATGATCAGTATCAAGCCAAACCATCCTTATTTCCCAGAAAAATCTCTGGAGTACTCATTTTTAGAGGCTGGTTAAACTCCAAAGCTAAATTGGCCAATAAAAATGTGCCCCGTCTTGGAGCTGGAAACAGATTATTTGATCAGTGCACTAACCATTCAGCCACCAAGGCCCCATTAAAAGTCAGGCATTACCTACATGCCTAAAAGTGTATGGGAAATTTGGTGCTAGTGTTGTATTCTTCAAAAGCCAATGACACTTTTTATGAGTGGTGAGGTCATTATCACATCAGGCTGCCCTATAGGTAATATACCAAAAGAGTATCTTTAGCCAGCATTACACTGGGAAATATTAGAGTAACATACCAAAAGAGTATCTATAGCCAGCAATACACAGGGAAATATTAGAATAACATACTAAATAAATGTCTTTAGCCAGCAATACACTGGGAAATATTAGAGTAACATACCAAAAGAGTATCTTTAGCCAGCAATACACTGGGAAATATTAGAATAACATACTAAATAAATATCTTTAGCCAGCAATACACAGGGAAATATTAGAATAACATACTAAATAAATATCTTTAGCCAGCAATACACAGGGAAATATTAGAATAACATACTAAATAAATATCTTTAGCCAGCAATACACTGGGAAATATTAGAATAACATACTAAATAAATATCTTTAGCCAGCAATACACAGGGAAATATTAGAGTAACATACCAAAAGAGTATTTTTAGCCAGCAATACACAGGGAAATATTAGAATAACATACTAAATAAATATCTTTAGTTAGCAAAACACTGGGAAATATTAGAGTAACACACCAAATGAGTATCTTTAAGGTCCGGTCCCGCCAAGTGGCGTATAGGGAATATGGTGTTAGTGACCATAGATTTTACAGACCTTCAGCACATGATTTTTGGAGTAATGTGGTCAGTATTACGCCTGTACCGCTTTACTTTCCCAGAAAAAAATCCGGTACCAGTTTAAGGCTGGATGAACCCAGAAGCCGTCTGTTGGGATCAAACCCTACCTCTTGTCCTTTGTAGTCCAGTCCACTAACTACTGAGCTATCGCAGCTCCTAAAATGAGTATCTTTAGCCAGCAATATTCATGAAAATAATAAAGTGTGCCAAAAGTGTATCTTTAACCACAAATACACATGAAGATAAAGTGTAACATACCACAAGAATATCTTTAGCCAGTAATACACACGGAGATAACAGAAGCTGCAGTTTGGTTTCTCTAAATGATTTATTTAACTCAAAGCAAAGTCTTTCCACATGTGCAGTTGGACATGGCGGTCCATCCACTGTACAGTTCTAGGGAAATAAGAAACAAATCAAGAGTCTGCACATAGTGAATAAATTATTTCACTAGATTTTTATTTTAAAACTCCCATAGTGAACTATACTATATCAACACAATTCACAGGTTTACACACAATAAAGTGACTAGTTTAGATATAACATACTTAATGTGATGATTTGCATGAAGGTTTAGGTTAGTGTTTTTTGTAACATTCCTGTCAGTTTCATATTTGAAACAACTTAATGCTACAGTCCATAATGTTTAAAAACAGGAATAAATTAATGTTACACTTATAAAAGAAGTAAAAACATAGACAAGTGTTACTTTTAAATCTTAAAAAATGTTTGTTTACAGTAACAAGTTTTTAAAATTTCAACATAGAAATGCTAAACATTGACAAGTATTTCAATATTAAACAAAGAAATGTTGAACACTAACAGTTATTTAAATCTCAAAGAAAAAAATGTTATATTCTTAACAAAGATTTTTTTCAACTCAAATTAAAGATATGCAATAAGTTTCAATGTTTTTAAAGCCATCACATCGAAAGACCACTCCATGAAACACACTTTATGCTGAAACAAATAAATGGTGGCAAGGTGATTAGTGCAATTAAACTGTCTGCTGACCAGATGGTCCTGGTTTGATTCCTGCTTATGACAAATTATTTTTTCTGATCACCACGATTTTGGAGTTCATTCATTTTCTGAAAAGAGGTGCTAGACATTTCTGTCAGGAAAGTGAGGAATCTTGAGATGGAATAATCATTCCACCCATAATTGTGCTGAAAGTGACTAATAAATATGGGCATTAACACTACACTTACATACACCACAAAATGTGAGAAAAACTCATATCACTGTAAAAAAGAATAATATGTTTTAGCAACGAACCAACTCACCTTCGCTAGATGAGCTTGTATATCATGGAGAGTAACTGACACCGTCACTGAGAAAGGTCTATATTTTCTGGCATCAAATGGTTTTTCATCGTCATCAGGATTTTCCACATGAACATAACTAGTCTCCACATCATTCTGCATGCCAGGGTTGTCCACAAAGTCTGTGGCTTTCTGAAACTCTCCCAGATAGTTCTCCTAGAGGATTGATATCATGCATTAAGGACATCAAAACAACAGCATTCAACTCTATTTTAAAAATTATAAATAAAATGCTTTACTAGTGGTCAACATCTTGTGATCATAGATGTAAATAACCTGAAATAATTCATAAAAGTCAACTCAAACAGATATAACATGGCATTCAGCACCAATAAAACCTCAAGAATGAAAGTTATAAAAGATTAATGACCATTGCTGTTTTTTCTTTTTGTTCACTTTAAGATAGTCGTTAATGATTCTGAAAAAGTCAACTAAAAGTTGCCAACAACTTCACAAAGCTTAGACATTCATGAATGTTGATATTATATTGTTGAAAATAAAGCAAAGATTTCAATGCATAAAAAAAAACACTTCAGCAGAGGTATGGGTGAAAGAAAAGATAAATAACAACAAAATATTGAAGACTAGTGCAATAGCCTAGGAGAAATACATGTTCTATTGTGATTTTGTACACAATTAATAAACCAAAATGACAACTAATAACAGTCTCTGATGTATGTTACTATTAATGTTCCTTTTTCAAGTATCATGCCTGCTGAAAAGTTGATAATGTCTATCCATAATTTATTCTTACAACTGTTTTTTCAATTAATTTGTTGGCTTCCTGCCATTTTATCTAAAGCTTTCAGGTATAATCTCTCAATGTTAATGTCTTCTTCCCTTCAATTTTTCAAAATATTTAAGCTTTCCACTCCTCACTATATGGCCAAAGAATAATAATTGTTTCCCTTTTATATCCCTTTTAGAATATTATTTTTAATCACCTTTTTGCTGCTCTTGATATTTTTAACATTTTTTTTTTTTGCAAAATCACATTTCTTCTTCTTTCCTTCATCATCTGACTTTCATCGTCAAGGGGAGATATAATTAGTGGTCTTTTGCTCTTCTGTTCGCCAGTGCTGCTGTTATGTTTCCTATTGCTTCTAATATTCCATCGATCCATCTTTTTCATGGTCAACCCTTGGGTCTGGTGTTCTCACAACATTTGCTGAATACTAGTTGTGTTGTGTTTTGTTCTTTCTGCCTTGTCACGTGGCCAAACCATTTTATTTTTTGTTTCCTTATATATTCTATGGCAGGGGCTATTCCTAGCTTTTTTCTCAGTTCTTAATTTCTGATCTTATCTCTCAGAATGTTTCCTGTCAATATTCTCAAACATTTCATCTCAGTAGAGGTTATTTTTCTTATTGTTCTTGCATCTAGGGTCCAGGTCTGGCATTGGTAGCACAATGTTGGGATGATGAAGATTGTATTGTATAGTGCTCGTTTTGCCTCCAGAGTTATTTCCTTGTTGGTCAATAATGGTGATAACTGTCCAATGATTTGACAAGCTTTGTTGCATCTTGATTCTATCTCTGCTGTTTGAGAATTATCGTTTGTCACTAAACTTCCTAGGTATTTGAATTCCTCTACTTGTTTTAGTTGCCTGCCTTCTATAGTTATGTTGATGTTCTATTTATTTTTGGCGACATTCATGACTTCTGTTTTGTTAATGTTGATTTTCATATTGTATTTTGTGCCTGAGATGTTGAGTTTGTTTAGATGTTCTTGTAGGTCTTCTATTGTTTCATGTATTAGTGCCTGATCGTCTGCAAATAGAAGCTCGTTGATCTCCTCTGTCTCTGATGGGTTGGCTAGCTTGCATATATAGTTCTTGTTGTAATAAACAGTAGGGGGATAGCACGCACCCCTGTTTTCACCTGATCTAACTTCGAAGTGGTCTGTGTAGCCTGCTGCTGTTCTGACCCTGCAGCTGCTGTTGATGTAGAGACTTTTAATTAGGTTGGTTAGATGTTGGCTTACTCCGTAAGTTGTTAGTATCTCCCACAGTTGTTCTCTGTTTACTCTGTCGAATGCTTTTTCCTGGTCAATGAAAGCTATGTATAAATTTTGATTGTGTTCTGTTGTATTTTTCTGCAAGCTGTTTTAATGTGAATAGAGCGTCAGTACATCCTCTGTTTTTTCGGAATCCCATTTGAGAATCGCTTAACTGTAGTTCTATTATTGGTCTCAGCCTTTTTAACACATTTCTGTGGCCTCTAATATTTTCTTGTCTATTAGTTAATTTTCCATATTTCACCTTCATACATAATGACCGGCACAAAACAATTTTTATATATAATATTTTGATACTGCCTATAAGTAATGATATTGTGTTTATTGTCAATTGGTAAGAGCGGTCTCACAGCTAGTGCCTTTAGTATTTTAACAAAATTAATCCATGGTGTTAACTTGATTTGCCTAATTACTCTCCTGAATCTTTCTTCTCAATTTTAATCTGTATTTGATTCTTTGATTATTTAAATTGACCATTTGAAAAGTTTCTGTTTCTCCTGTACAGGAATTTTTGCTGTAATATCAATTCTGATTATTGACACTTGTGAAAGTGATCATTTTACTGATTTTAATTATTTTTAATTTGAAGGTAGCATAAACATACCTTCAGGTGAAACAAGTTTCTGAGCAAAGATCCATACAGAATCAAAACAGATGGAGCCACCTCCAGCTCTACATGAATAGAATCCGGATCCATTAATCCAGGATCAAATGTCCGCTCATTTCCTCCTACGTACAAGACACTACCAGGTTGTGAGGCACTGGAGCAACTTGGTTGCAGAAAATCCATATGTGAAATCTCTTCCTCTAAAATTGGAACACAGGTACTGTAGTGAGATGTTCGATCTGATGGAGACTTAGAAAGAAGGACTGGAGCTGGGTAGTAGGTGTATGTTACTGTTAGGAAGACATATGGGGTTGTCCAACAGTCCACCCATCCATTACTGAAAAGAAAAGAGACACAATATATAATATTATCTGTTTATTAACATTAAGAAGTGTGCACTTAAAGCTTTGCATTATGATATCTGACATCTAAGTCATTTCACACATTAGTGGTTAGAACAGTGTCTATTCAGTCATTTGTTAGTGGTTAGAACAGTGTCTATTCAGTCATTTGTTAATCTTTCAAGCAGAAACATCTACATATAACATTTCTGAGCATAGCTGCTATAGTGAACATGTCTGTTAACAGGAAGGACAATATTTGCTGAATTGTTTTCTCCTTGATATTAAAAATCTATTACCATGGCAACATTTGAAATAAAGGATGTTTTTCACAAAAGGAAATCTCAAACAAAGAGATAAAAATAAACTTGTGCTGTATTCCATATCTCTCTCTCTCTCTCTCTGCGATCAAGACTCAATCAGAGTAGGATTCCAGACTCTCTCATGAAGACAGCTGTCTGTTTAAGCGAATCAATTGCCCCATATAGTTTCTCTTCCAGGGAGGTGGGCGTGGACTACATTGCTCTTCTCAGGTCTGTGTACTGGGAACAATCCTGTAGAACATGTTTTGTAGTCATATTGTCCAGTGTACAGTGGCACAGGCTGGTTGTACCTATTTTGAATTTGGTGAACATGTGATTTCTCATTCTATTGTGGCCAGTGCATAGGCGAAGTATGATGACTTGATCCCTCCTTAATAGTTAGTGGTATCCGTCACTCTCGTTGTGCTTTGGGTGTTCTCGTTTCCATTTTTCATGGAACTGACCCTTGAGGATGGATTTGGCTTCATCATAACTGAGCGGATGGTTCTCTTGTGGTAATCTCCCTCCCTCTTTAGCTAATTTGTCTGCGCATTCGTTCCCGTGTATATTACAGTGTGATGGTATCCACTGAATGACAACTCTCTGGAAGTTATTGCATAGTTGGTCCAGGGTTGTTCTCAAGTCATCTAGTTCATTGTTCTTGGGGCTTTTTAGAGCTGATAATACTGACAGTGCATCAGTCAGAATCACCAATTTATTGTGCATGTTATTTTTGTGTTGAGTAGCCAGTGTTGCAGCAGCTCTGATGGCCTCAGTTTCTGCTTTAAAGTTGTTTGAGAATTTTCCAGTAGCTATTGACTTGGTGATCTCGTCCTGATTATTCAGAATCAAGAATACACCTCCCCCTCCATTTCTGGTGGCATTTGTAGCAGAGCCATCTGTGTATATGTGGGACCAAGAGTCCTGTGGGTAGGTATCGTGTATGTGTTTTTCTGCTACGTGTTTTCTTTCTGTGTCTAATTTTGTGTGCCTTTTTTCATGATTCCTGTTATATTTTCCTGAAGTTCTGGTATTTTATGCTTTCCATGAGGAGACATATCAGATGGGCCCAAGGGTTTCGATATTGTTTGGGAAAGTACTGGGTCACCAGTATTCCATATGATGATGATATGTCAATATTTCATGTACTACAAACTAGCATTTACAATAATATATAACACTCAGTGTCTACTTCATCTTCTGTGTTTATCTCTAATTACTTTTCTTTGCCTTCCGTCCTTGAATAAACATTAATCTTCTTTTCCTCATTCTTCCTTCTTCTTCAATGATTACCCCTTAAGGGGCATAGTATATATATATATATATATATACCTATATTGCATTTCTTGTTAACTGCAAGCTGAGAATGTATTCCACGAGATATAAATATCTTACAATTTGGCCAGACACATCGAGCTTCAGCATGAAAAGGCAATAAATAGGTGCACTTGCATTGTGTCATGGCTTATATAAAGTTGCTATATCTGCACCTTTTGATCCAACACTTCAGCACTGCATTTGTTAGAACACCAGTCTGCCTTTTTCTTTTATCTCAATTCACTTAGCCAGACTATCAGCCTGTTTCCACACCCACTGTGGGCAAACAAAATAGGTTCAGGATCATTTCTAGCTGACTGATCTGGAGCCAGCAGTCATATATGAGTCAATGAACACTTTTAGCTCATGTGATGTCTGGTACCTTGGGACTATTCAGTTTCTTAAAAAACTGGAGGTATAAAAAGCTTAGACCACTACAATTCACAATGTAGCCTGGTATGGGATAAAAACAAATTAAGGATCTAAAATGAGCAACAGAAAAAGATACAAGAAATGGTATTTATCTCTATGGTATTTATTCCACTCTGAGACATGCTGTAGATTTCTATAGGGTTTTGTGAAATAAAGGCTTCATGTCCAAATGTAATTCCTACATAGTACACAATTTTGAATTTTCATTTCACTGAGAAAATGTAATTAACTAAAACTAATTTCATACTTTTTCAAGGTGACATTCCTCCACTGTTTGTCACTGACAACACCAAGACATTTTCCAGTTTCATTGCCCTCACGGTCCACAATTCTGATGTTTTCAGACATGGCTAGGAGCGCATGACTCATTGTGTTGCTCTCTGGCAGATGGAGTCTGCAGAAAACTGTATCACCCTGAAAAAAACAAAATAATGTATCCAGCTTTCATATTCATTTTATTTTTAAATCTAACAAATAAAAGTGAGATAGTCATGATTAATAAATTCTTCTACACTAAACACATTTTCATCATCAATTAAGATAATCAATATAATTAAGATAAGTAAAATGAAAGCATAGTAAAAAAAGTGGAGAGCCCCCGTCACGCCAAGTGACGTATAGGGAATATGGTGTTAGTAACCATAAATTTTACAGACTTTCAGCACATGATTTTTGGGGTAATGTGGTCGGTATTATGCTTGTGCTGCTTTACTTTTCTCAGAAAAAATCCGGTACCCATTTAAGGCTGGGTGAACCCGGAAGCCGTCGGTTGGGATCGAACCCTACCTCTTGTCCTTTGTAGTCCAGTTCACTAACCACTGAGCTATCACGGCTCCCAAAATGAAAGCATAGTCAGCTTAAAAGCTACTGACATTCCTAATACACCCTAGAACTGGTGATAACCAAATGAGCTTTCAATGTTCAACTTATGCTTTGCTCATCCTTAGGTTTTTGGTGGTCATTTTACCATTGCCACATTCATCAAAAGTTTGTATCCTTGGGGTGTTAAAAAGCTGGTACTTCAATCTGTTATAAACTGCTGAGTCTGAATATTGTTACTTATTCTCTTCTTTTGAATTTGTAGCAAGTATCATTTTTGTTATAACTCTGATGTTCTGTATTCCATACACTCATGACAAATCTTTGGAAGTCTTCTTAAGTTTTAATCTGGTTGAGGTCCTAATCATATATCAATCAAAGACATAAATGCATTAGGAGTTGGGAGTACAAGACATAGCAAAACTACTCAATGACATATATAACACTGGACACATACCCGAAGATCTACTAAAATCTATCTTTGTAGCCATACCGAAGAAGTCAGGCATCACTGATTGTGAAGACCATCGCACTATTAGTCTCATGAGCCATATGACGAAAATATTACTAAGAATCACCATGAGACGTGTAAGGAACAAAATAAAACCAGAAATAAGTGAGGAACAATGTGCATTTGTGGAAGGAAAGGGCACCAATAATGCAATATACATCTTAAGAACATTGATAGAAAGATCAATAGAGGTAAAGAAAGATCTATATATGTGCTTTAAGGACTACACGAAAGCATTTGACAAAGTAAAGCATGTGGAAATAATCAATATGCTGGAGAAATTAAACATTGAAGGCAAGGATCAGCGAATCATAAAAAAACATGTACTGGCAACAAACAGCAGCTATACAAATTAACAACCACATAGGACAATTCCAATATATAAAACAAGGAGTCAGACAAGGCTGTGTTCTGTCGCCAGATTTGTTTTCACTTTACAGCGAATATATTATGAGATCAATAGTAGATAAAAAAGGAATTGAAGTCAACGGTCACAACATAATATAAGTTTAGCTATGTGGGTAGGAAATTAAAAGAGAAAGCAATCCCAACAACACCCCCCCCCCAATGCATGACAAAGTCTGGTGTGTTGGACTGAATGGTCCAAATAGCACAGCATATGTCAAATGTACCACAATGCAAGAAATGTTCCTTCAAGGACAAAATAAGAAATAGCTTGTATATTAGAAATAAGAAATCTTTGTTGTTTGAGCTCCAATTTCCACATGATGTGAATTTTTAGAGCAAATTCAATCACAGATACAAAGAAAGTGAAATAGAAACACAGTCTAGTTATTGTGGAATATGGTGTTGATGCCAATGTTTTTCCATGGCCATCAGTACATTTATGAGTGATATGGTGAGTATCAAGCCATAAGATCATAAAAAGGTATACTATAATGTGTTGTAAATGGGTACCTTTATAACAAGATTAATGGGAACAGTTTCAGGCATGAAGTCACTAAATGGGAATGTCACACACAAGTCAAAGAGTTCCCCACAGAATGCCACATGAGCTGAAATTGTAATTTTACAGGATGTTAGAAAATAAATGAGACAGTAATAATTAACTGAATTAATTTAGATTTCCTGGATCACATTTCTACAGACATTAACAGTCAGAAATCATGACACTCAAACTTGTTATTCAAGTATACCCTCAGTCTCTCGCAACAGATGGCACAAAGCATGCATACTTCCCTGCTCATGATTGCAAACACTTCTGATCTACTGTCTGTCATAAACCTAGTCAATGATATCTGTATTAATGATTTTATTGTACTAACTTATTCCCACTTTCCCACACAAGCAACTATCAGTTTATAAAAGTTTTATTTTATTTCCAAATATGTGGCCTAAGCAACAAATGTGAAAATCTTAACTTTAAATGAGATTTCATTTGCTTTGATTTTTTAATGAAATTTATTGTCATCATTGTCGTAAGAGTTGACAATATCATTAAATTAAACCTTTCTTGCTTTCAGTATTCTTGATGTGGTATCTTTCTCTGTTACACCATTTTTGTTGCTGTCTGGATATGTGCATAATTCTATGTCCATTACTTGCATGAACATGTTGAACAGTTATAGATAATGACCATGGCTCCAGAATGAACTAACATGGTGCACATGCTAAGATATTGAAGAAAGATTATAGATAACATGGACAATAATCTAAAGTCCACCAATTAAAACTTATTATACAATGACAAAGTTAATTTTTTTTTCTATTCTTCCAATTGTCTGCTTTACAGAGCACTGCCACAAAGAGCATAATGTACAATGACATAAAGTCCTAAAATTAAAACATATCTTTCTGTGGATAACAAAATTCTTGTAATGTGAACCAAAAGAATAAGTGTGCAGCCTCTTCTTCCAATTTCCGGCACGCACAATGAATAATCTATTAATGCTAACATCTTGACATTGTACCATTCTCTTGATGCTGAGATGATGTGTCCACCCAGTTATTCTCATTAGACAGCGTGAGAATTTCAAACTGTTTGATGACCAGGCTAAGTGCCCAAGTGTATGGAACAAATGTGTAGATATCTGGTGGTGACTTTGATGACCAGTCATTGATGAGATCTGCAGTGAAGAAAAGAAAGAGAATATCCTTGTTTAAAACACTTCTTATAGAACAGCCTCTTAAATCTGTAAGAAAAAAGACATTATAATGGTATAAGCTTGACATAAGATAAAAAACTTGACCAAAACTATTTTACAGGAAACAGTGAAAGGCACAGGGGCAAAGATACAAATGAATTAAAGACATCTACAACTGCATGGAGAGAATAGAACAAACCCAAAATCAGACACACAAAGAGGAAGAATGGAGAAATATGTACAACTGGCTCCCAAGAGAAGATAAGTGATCAGGTAAGTAGGTAAGCAGTACTTTTAGAAATTAATTACTGAAACTTATAATGAATAATAATTTCATAGCAATTTATCTTGAACTTAACCAAATTGAACATAATTAACTAGTCAATTTGATAGCAATGTTTTTAGATGCATCTAAATTTTAAAAAAATAGTGAGAAAAATATTATTAACAAAATTTATTAAAATACAAGACCAAATTTAGTAACAAATTTAACAAACTGTAGTATATCCATGTATCCTGTACGTCATAAAATAAAACTTCAGATCATGGAAAATATATAGTACACATTTTTTTTTTCCAATACCAGTCTATGTTTTTTCTTTATTATAGTTATATCTGATGTTTCAGTATTTGGTGATATTCTGTCTCTTTTTTGTTTGAATCCACGTCTTTTCCATATTCCAAATAATTTATAACTAATATTAAACTTTGATTCTGAGAATTGTATTTAAGTGAACATCTCAAACAAATTAAACCTCTAGGGAAGACAACTCTCATCTGCTTTACAACAGCTGCTTTCTATCAGGAAAGTCAAGGGCTAGGAAAATAGTCCTGAACAAATGTGTACTGACGTTGATAGTACTAAAATGAAAAGGGACAAAGCATATCAGAATACAATCTGCTAATAAGTGAACATAGAAAAATAAGTCCTTAAGGATATTTCTGATAGGAAAATATTTTACCTAATTAACAAACTCCTACAACTCAAAACAGTGCCTATCAGCACAATGAAATGCTTTATACAAAGCTTAATGTCTCCATCTTAAGCTCTGGTGCTAAAGGTGGTTATTCATTTCAAGTTAGAAGCAGATGTTAGTTATCACCAGAAATGAGATTATTTGAGAAAAGAGAATGACGAGAAGAGACAAAATGAGAGAAACAAAATCAAAAGAGGAAGTGTCAGCATACACCAATGTGAACTGTGTACAAAGATAGCAAATACAATTGGGTTAGGCACCTGGAGAGAATGCTCTGTGATTCTATACCATAAAAGGTATGGTGTTGAGCTTGAGGCAGACACATTATAAGATGGGATGACGAGAACATTGTAAAACAGCAGCACATGACACTGCCTGAGTGCAGGTGATAGAACTTTCTACTTCTTAACACCCAAAGGGGTCTTCCTCTTCTTCATCCCAGAATTCTGGAGGCCACTGGGCCACCACTGATGGGCTTCAATAACCTTCTCCATTTCTCACTATCCTCAGTCATTCTTTGGGACTCTGCAAAGTCAAGGTCTGTCTATTCTTTGATGTTATCCTCCCTTTTCTTTCACTGCTTATCAGTCCCTTGCTCCTTTCTCAGTTCCATACAGAATGGTTTATGCTAGGTCAGGCAATCGTGATTTGTGGCTAAAGAAGGATCGATAGTGATATGTAGCTAAAGAAGGATCAAAGGCAGACACACAAAAAAAAGGAAGTGAAACCTACAAAGAAACAACTTTTATTTATGTGAGAACATTGGCCTTGACTTAAGGAAATAGAGAAAATGTGCAGGAATAAGGGTGAATGAAGAGACTGTTCATGGATCCCAAGAGGGATGTAAAAGACTTGACTGATGTTCCATGCACTACAATTTTTTAAAATCTATCAATAACATAAAAAAGTCATTATATGGGCCTGGCATATGTGGCATTAACTAACTTGAGTTTTCGAACAAAAAGAACAACATAAAATAACCTAATAAATATCAATCCAAACTTGCCAGAGAAAAATGTTTTGAGATCATATATTAGGTAGACTACAGCTTTGCAAGCTGTCAGCTCACAGCGCCACTCCTGACAAGCATTCCATTCTCTGGGATATGAAGCCGTGATGTCAAACTGTTAGGAAATATACATGTTGATAAATTTACATCTTAACTAGTCCACATAACACAATAATTTGTTTTTAAATATTCAATTTGTTGATCCTGTAACTAAAAGCCAGGAAAGAACACTGACCCTCTCATCATCAAATGATATAGTTTTGTATGATGAAGTTTAAAACAGCTTCATAATCTCTACATGTTTTGTTCAAATCATTCAAATGTTTTAATTGTTTGTCCTTGAATCTATATTATATGTGTCTGTGTAAAAAGATAAATAAAAAGTAAACTCAGGGTTTACTCCCGAAGTCTGTTCCATGAAAGACTTTCTCACTAGACAGCGGGGTTTATAATCGAAGTTGACCTTCTCCTAGATGCATTGACATTTTTAGGCTAACGGGCCGCATCTACCAGGGGAGGAGGTTAGGGCACCTCTGACTTGCCGATGAAAATGTCATTGGGAATAAGGGGCATTTTATAGAATTAGCTACCCCACGCAACTAATTCTCCCCACCCTCTGTAATCACCACTTAACTTCGTTTTAAGGAACGCGGTTCATTATTCTATATTCACAGCACTCCTCTATATCTAGAGGCTGACCACAAATTCACTAGTGGACATGTTTAGAAGTAGGTCAAGCCACCTACTCCTGTGTGTGGGGCAGCAAGAGGAAAGTGCCACCTATTCTCTCTCCACATATGATCCCATAGTTTACATTATCGAAGATGGGTCAACTTACATTGAGAAGAAAGAAAAGATCTTATCTATATTATTAAACACTTCTTTCACTGCTGACACATCCTAAATGGTATTTTTTAAAGCTGAAAACAGAGGGAGTTAAGGGTATATTTTGAAAGAGGCCACAAATAACATGGCTGCACTAAATTAGATGTAACAAATTCTATTAATCTAATGTGATGAAGGAAGCACTTTGGCAAACTTTAGAAACATACGGGGTAGCAGGACAACTACTAGAAAATATAATAGCACTATATAAAAACAGTCAAAGTGCCGTCAGAACATCGGAAGGTCTGTCAGAATGGTTTCAGGTTACAACAGGAGTAAGACAAGGATGTGTCCTCTCACCACTCCTCTTCATCATATATATGGACAAAATAAATCAGGAAACAACCAACAACAAGGACAAATCAAATAATAACATAGAGTTAGAAAACTCCAACATCAATGAGCTACTCTTCGCAGATGACCAATGCCTAATATATGAGGATGAAAACCTGCTACAACAGCATTTAACATCTCTAGATAAAAGCTGCACAAACTACAGTATGAAAATTAACACAGCAAAAACAGAGGCTATAAGAATAAGCAAATTGAGACACCCATTAAACATCAAGACCAAAGACAAAGAAATAAAACAAGTAGAGGAATTCAAGTATTTAGGCGCAATGTTCACAGAAGATGGAAAACTAGACAGAGAAATTGACATGAGAATACAAAAAGCAAATGCTGTCACATACCAGCTTTCACCATTGTTAAGACATCCAAACATTTCTATGCCAGCTAAACAACAAATGATAAATAGCATCTTCATACCAACTTTGTGCTATGAAAGTCAAACATGGACCCTTTCTAAATCCCATTTAAGAAAGATCAATACATGTGAGATGCGATGCTTGAGAAAAGTAACAAACAACACAAGAAGAGATAGAATACCAAATGAAACCATAAGAAAAATGGTAGGAACTAAACCCTGCCAATAATATATAGAACAACAACAACTTAAATGGTTCGGCCACCTGGTCAGAATGAATCCGCACCAATCACCATCAAGGGCGTTCTTCTCGAGAATGCATGGGAAAAGACCAAGAGGAAGACCCAGAAGAAGATGGATAGATGCAGTGACAGAGACATGTAACAACAAAGGAAAATCACTAATTCAGACAATTCGAGCAGCACAAGAACGACAAATGATATAAATCACGACACCTTTTAGGTAACTTGTTTAATAATACAATTAATTAATAATATATATAATAATTAATATAATATATGAAATTTTGTCTCCATAATAACTCCATAATATATATATATATATATATAATATATATAATAATTAATATAATATATGGAATTTTGTCTCCATAATAACTCCAGATATAATAAATTAATATAATATATGGGTTGGTAATCTTTCTTGTGTAAACTACACATTCACATCTGGGAGTGAATCAGTGAAGGTCACAAAATCATATTCTCTCTGTGGTTTTACTAACTACAGGTCATGTGGCTTCTGTTAGATTGGAAATGACAAATTACCACCACTGTGTGTCTATATGTTTGGAATTGGAGTCATCAATGATGGCCTAACATCATCAAGTGCTATGACGATCATCATTTTCGGGAGGACGTGATCTCCCATGGTATATGGTGGATAGGCGGCAGGAACCATTGAAGGCTATGTCTGAAAAGTGTTCCTTCTTGCAGTTTCCTCATATTCCAAGTCCGGCTTGTTGCAGGAGCTACTGAGTTAAGTGCTCTGTGCACACCGTGAGCTGTGTGTCTCATCCGTTTTGATCCTGCTTCGATATCCCGCTTGTTTACGATGAATGATGATATCGTATGACAGGGAACAGTTGGCTGTGTTCACTTTCTGTGCGGTTTCGCCTTATGTCTTTTGGCGTGTGCTGAGACTGCTACGATGGGGACTACAGTTACCTTTCTTTGTTTGGGAGATGAGTTGGTAATTCGAATGATTCCACTGGCACGGGCGGTTGAGCAATTATGGATTTTAATTCGTTTGCTGTGATACCGAGGCCTTCCATAACCAATAACCAAAACCAATAACCTTTTAGGTATCAGTGAAAGAGAAAAGAAGAAGTAGAAGAAGATGAAGGAAGAGAGACATGAAGTTAAGTTTGGTTACTGTAAACCAGGTAATAGTGTAGAATGGGGTAAAGGAAGCCATCATAATAAATGATGTATGGCTATATGATATAACACAAAATGATCTACCATTGTGGAAGTTTCTTTATTTTTTGCTCATTATTCTTTTTTATCTGGTTTTGACATCATTCTCTACTCAGCGGATAAAGTGATATAAGTTTATTATTGTTTAGATATTATTTTTCTTTACATACAGCTATGTTTCTTTTTGACAAGTCAAGTACTGTAAAAGTGACCTTCACCGTCTAGTGTTGACATGCGGTTTACGTCACATTGAGTGCTGTTCAATGGCTGACGTTTGAATTGTTTGACACAAGTTATTTACATGCTGAAACGCACTAATGGATTGCTCCATCAATTCGACCGAAGATTTTCCTCTTTGGGGAATTTGCACAGTGTTTCATTCGTTGTGCGCTAACCGCAGGGTTTGTTGTTTGATGTGTGATGGGGATAATTCGACGACTGTGTGTTTATATGTTCGGTTGGTGTCAAGAATGATGTCCTAACATCATCAAGCTCTATACATTTTTTGTTCTCAATATGACGATCATCATTTTCAGGAGGACATGAACTTCCATGGTATATGGTGGATAGGCGGCAGGAACCATTGAAGGCTATGTCTGAAAAGTGTTCCTTGTTGCAGTTTCCTCATATTCCAAGTCCGGCTTGTTGCAGGAGCTACTGAGTTAAGTGCTCTGTGCACACCGTGAGCTGTGTGTCTCATCCATTTTGAACATGTTTCGATATTCCGATTGTTTACGATGAATGATGATATCATATGACAGGGAACAGTTGGCTGTGTTCACTTTCTGTGCGGTTTCGCCTTATGTCTTTTGGCGTGTGCTGAGACTGCTACGATGGGGACTACAGCTACCTTTCTTTGTTTGGGAGATGGGTTAGTAATTTGGATGATTCCACTGGCATGGGCAGTTGAGCAATTATGGATTTTAATTCGTTTGTAGTGATACTGAGGCCTTCCATAACCAATAATAACCAATATTTTTTTTTTCATGCATCTTATGTTGTGTATCTAGCCACTTTGTCCGATCATCTTGCGCTGTGATTAAATAAACATTTGATTTTTTTTTTAAATGTCCTCCACTCCCTAAGCTAATGATGTAGTTGTCGTCAAGAACAAACCTCAAAAGTTTCACACTCCAACAGTGATCTGAATGACATGCTTGTAGTCGCATCTACCAACATTAGCTGACCCTTGATTTTGGTAACAAATCCAGAATCTTCCACAATGTATGGGACAGTCACCTCCACATAGGATCCTTTGCCAGCATTCATGTGCAGGGCTTGAGTTACCTAAAGAACAATTAAACATAAAAATTGGTTATTTTGTATTTCTACAACTACATTTAATAAGACCAGAGATAATGTTCTAGCAAGGTCAAAGAATGCAGCCATCATTATAGAGTTCTGCACTGAAGGCAACACCAGCCAGTCTGAAGTTTCTGGTCAACTACCAGCTGGGCAACACAGCATAATATGATATTGACCACTACAATAATGCCAATCCTCATCTCATGTTTTCATGCCATAGTAACTGTCTTGAGGCTATCATTTAGAATTGTGGACCAAAAGGGCCAAGTGACTTAATAGACTCACTAGAAACAGCAGCTATACGAATTAACAACCAAACAGGAATTCCAATATATAAAGCAAGGAGTCAGACAAGGCTTGTTCTGTCGCCGGATTTGTTTTCACTTTACAGCAAATATATTATAAGATCAATAGTAGACAAAAAAGGAATTGAAGTCAACGGTCACAACATAAATAATTTGCGATATGCGGATGACACAGTCTTAATAGCAGAGACAGAGAATGGACTACAAGAAATGATAGACATAATAGTAAAAGAAAGCAACAAGAAAGGTCTCAGTCTGAATAGTAAGAAAACAGAAGTAATGGTTATATCGAAGAAACAATCATCACCATCATGCAGCATAAAAATAAACGAGACAAATCTGAAACAAGTGCAACGTTTCAAATACTTGGGCACAATAATAACATCAGATGGAAGATACACCACAGAAATAAAAAGCAGAATAGCTCAGGCCAAAATAGCATTTCAGAAAATGAAAAATATCTTATGCAACAAATCTATGTCAATAAAAATGAGAAAGAGAGTTCATCGGTGCTATATAGAACCAATTCTGACCTATGGAAGCGAATCATGGACAGTAGACAAACAAATGAAAAGACGATTAGAGGCCACAGAGATGGGATTTATCAGAAAAATGTTGAAAGTTCCCTGGACAGCTAAAAAGACCAATGAGGAAGTTCTCAAAGAGGCCAACACAAAAACGGAGCTCTTAAAAAACATCAGAAAGAAGCAATCAACATTTTTCGGGCACATCATGAGAAGAGGAAAGTTGGAATACTTGGTTACAACTGGCAAAATAAAAGGAAAGAGAGATCGCGAGCGACAAAGAGAGAAAATACTGGATAGCTTGGTGTCATGGAATGGAAAACAGTCAACAACAGAACTGATACGATGCACTGTAGATTGTGGAGGGACATGATCACCTACGCCAACCGGTATGGCACATGATGATGATGAGAAACATGCCTCAAGACGTTATAAAAAAAAAAAAAAAAAAAAAAAAGGAGCTGGCAATCCAAACATTGTACCACTGTGGATAATGTAGAGGTGGAGCTCTTCAACAGACTAAGACAGCATTTGTACCACAATTACAGAACTGGTGAAACAGAGGGCTATATGTTAATGGCCCTTAACAGTTAAACATAAGTTGCCGACCTGCTCAACTATAGTAGTAAAGAATATAGCATGCAACAGCATTTGGCTTCTTTTCACCAAATGCTCTATGGAGATGTTGGTAACCTTTAAATCCTACTTTCTTTAGAGTCATCAATATGGACATAAATGAGGTTGAAAAAAAATAATAGACAGCAAATTTATATTTGATGTAAAATAACACACTGAAAGACCTACTGGGGGGGGTCTAGAGCTGCTAGTCCAGTTTTATCTGGTCAGAGAGGAGAAAGTGTCTACCTTGATTTTACCCCAAAAATCATGTGCCGAAGGTCTGTAAAATTTATGGTCACTAACACAATATTCCCTATACGCCACTTGGCGTGACGGGGGTACTTTGTTTTTTTTTTTTTTTTTTTAGATGAGCATTATCAGCAGTGAAACTTCACAGAACTATGATCAGTATAATAAATGATTAATTCAGATAGTTCTTTCTGGTTAGAAACGCAAAAACATACAATAGTAGCAAAGAATTCTGATGTAATCTTTTTTTGAGATTTTTTGCATCCACCCCCAGAGCTGTGTTGTCGCGTAATCATTTTTGTCACAAAGTGCTCGCAGAGTTATCCTCAAAGGCAAAACCAAAGTAGTTATCATTACATAGCAAACAAGGCACCACGTAACCCTATATCAAGGACTAGTATAACTGAAATAAAAAATCCAATGTAAAAATTATGTATATGAAATTAATGCAAGAATAAGTGTAAATTACAATACCAAGTGTTTTCAACAAGAGAAGGATTGTGTATATCCAAATAGCATTTTTTTTTTACAAAGAAGTCATGTCTAAACTGAAAAAAAAAACGGAAAACCCTATGGATCAGTGGGCCTGACTTGCCATGATAGAAGCTGTTCGACAAAAACAAAACCTCCAAAAAAATACACAATAGCCTCCCCTAAACCGTCTGACAAGACAAAAAGGGCCATATATATATCTAAACTTGTCTCCGGTTACAGACTTAAACTAACATCTTGTTTCCGGTTGTTTCCAAAATGGAGGAATTATTTTTCTCCGGCTTGGTATATAACCGTTGATCAGAGGTTTAACAAGCCGCTATCGTAAAAACGATGTTGTTAATGAAACGTAGACCTGATACAGAATGTGTAAATTAGCAGTAGATAGTAGTGATAGTTTTTTCGGCGCTAAAACAACAACAAAAATAGGATTCTGGAATGTGCGAACAATGGCCGCTCCGATGAAACATGCACAGGTCGCGAGCGAGATGGACAGATACGATCTAGATATTTTAGGATTAAGCGAAATGCGCTGGCTTGGAACAGGTAGGAGATCTATTGATAATAAAATAGTAGTTTTTTCTGGAAGGGAAGATGGAAAACACCGTGAAGGAGTAGGCATAATGATGACAGACAAAGCTGCAAGAAGTTTATTAGAATGGGAACCGGTAAATAGCCGTCTGATACGAACACGCGATAAAACAAAACATGGAAAACTTTCAATTATTCAATGTTATGCGACTACTAACGAAGCTGATGATGAAGTTAAGGACGATTTTTATAACCAACTGCAACAACTTATAAACAAAATACCAAAACACGATCTTTTAATTGTAATGGGAGATTTCAACGCCAAAGTGGGACAAGATAACGCAGGAGTGGAACATGTGATGGGGAGAGAAGGCTGTGATACTACAAGTCAGAATGGTTAAAGATTAATAGAAAATTTAGTTATAGGTGGGACATTATTTCCACACAAAAATATTCACAAAACAACATGGATATCTCCTGATGATAGAACCTCAAATCAAATTGACCACCTATGTATTAAACAACAATTCAGATCATCATTAATAGATGTAAGAGCATACAGAGGTGCTGATGTTAATAGTGACCACAACCTGTGCATTGGGAAAATAAGATTACAATTTAGAAACCAACAGAAGAGGTCAATTACACATAAAATTGATAGTCGTAAACTGAAATATGAAGCCATAAAGGAAAAGTTTAACATAGAGCTAAGTAATTGTTATACAGCACTCGGTGAAATAGACTTAGATATCAATGACATGTGGGACTCACAGAGCAAAATACTAATGACAGCAGCAGAAGCAAGTGCTGGACTGAAGAAAATGGAAAAACGAGCTTGGATCTCAGACACCACGTGGAAATACATCAAAGAAAGAAGAGAAGCGAAGAGAGCCATGACTAATGTAAAGACAGATCTTGGAAAGGTTCTGGCAAAAGCAACATACAAAGAATTAGACAACAAAGTGAAAAGTTCAGCAAGAAGAGATACAAGAGCTTATATAGACAATTTGGCAGAGAAAGCAGAGACAGCTGCAATTACAGGAGACAGCAGAACTCTTTATACTGTACAAAAGATGCTGACAAATGCCTATACATCCAGTGGAACACCAATTCTAGACAAATCTGGATTAATGCTTTCAACAAGCGCAGACATAAAAGCCCGTTGGGTGGAACACTTCAAAGAAATTCTTAACCGTCCACTACCCCACAGTTTAATAGATTTTGAAGCTGAAACACCAGCAGCAGAATTAGATTTAAATTTAGATGACTTCACCTTGAGTGAAATAGAAACCACCTTAAAGTTTATGACCAATAACAAGGCTGCTGGAGAGGATAAGTTAACAACTGAGATCCTCAAGGCAATTGATAATCATAATCTATTACATCTCCAAAAAATGTACAACATCATTTGGAAAACAGATAAGACGCCTCATAAATGGAAAAAAGGAATCATTGTTAAGATCCCAAAAAAGGGCAATCTTAGAGATTGTAACAACTGGAGAGGCATGACAATTTTGTCAGTTGCCTCAAAGTTATTCTGCAAAATCATCCTAAATAGAATAAAGGATTCAATAGATACAGTAATGCGTGAAGAACAGGCTGGGTTTAGAAAAGGGAGAAGCTGTCTTGACCACATTTTCACTCTACGACTTATATTGGAGGAACACATTGAAAAGCAAAAACCTTTTGTACTTAACTTCATCGACTTCAAAAAAGCATTTGATAGTATTCATAGAGATTCTTTGTGGAAAATTCTGAAGCAATATGGTTTACCATCAAAAATCATAAATATTATCAAAGACATGTATGATGGTTACACATGTGCAGTTCGAACAGAGGAAGGACTGAGCGAATGTTTCCCAATAGAAACTGGGGTTAAACAAGGATGTATTTTATCGCCCTTGTTATTTGGAATTGTTATGGACTTCATAATGAAGAAATGCTGCACTGGTAATAAAGGCATCGAATGGATACAAGGAGACCATTTGGAGGACCTCAACTTTGCTGATGACATAGTTCTCATCAGCAGTCAGATAAAAACGATGCAGGAAAACACAAATGAACTATCATCAATAGCCAGCAAAATTGGGCTTGAGATCAATCATGAAAAGACTAAAGTCATGAAAAGTTTAATTCCAACAGGTGACAAAATATACATGGAAAACAAACCAGTAGAAGAGATCGATCACTTTATCTATCTTGGAAGTCACATTGATCGAGAAGGGGATACGAGTAAAGAAATTAGAATCAGAATGGCTAAAGCAGCAATGTCTTTCAGAAGCCTTGAAAAGTTGTGGAAATCAAAACTCATCAGCACAAACACAAAACTTAGGCTATTCAAATCAAATGTACTATCAACCCTTACGTATGCGTGTGAAAGCTGGAAAACAACAAGAGATATAGAAACAAAGTTGAACGCATTCGAAAATAAATGTCTAAGGAAAATACTTGGTATAGCATGGAACGAATTCAAAACAAACAAGGAAATTAGAGAAATCGCCAATCAACCACTAATATCTTCAGTAATAAAGAAAAGACGATGGTCATACGTTGGACATGTGATGAGAAGAGATAATAACCGAATAGCAAAGCAAGCTTTGGGAAACAACAGGTAAAAGAAAAAGAGGAAGACCCAGGGAGACACTGAGAAGAACATTGATGAGAGAGGCAAGAGCAGCAGGAATCGGCTCCTTCAATGAGATAGAACTGCTTGCACAGAACAGAGACAGATGGCGAGATTTGATAAAATATCTTTAAAAGAAAACTGCTAGAACAAAAAATTCATATAGGAGAAGGTGTATCTTGGTCTACGCCCTATGGGCCGGTTACAGCTCGAAAGGTCAATAGATAGATAGATAGATATCTAAACTTGACTTATAGCTCAATTGCACTATCGGGTGTTGTGACAAATTATTTATAGCTGCTAAGAACTTTTCTGTAACTTTCGTATGATATATATTGAAGAATTCAGTGGACTTAAAACCCTTAGAAGATGCATACCAAGATGCATAGCAGGTGATGTTTGGACACACCTATGTTTTCAGCACGATTTTTTACACATAAGTTTCAAGAAATTTTGCGATATAACTGCTGTTTGTCATTGCTCGGTCAAGTAACATATCAAAATGTTCAGGAAAATCTGCTCTATTCATTTATAATATTATGAGCTGTTTGTATTAGAAAATTCACATTTAAAATGTGCTATAATGAGTAAGAAAACAAATAAACCCCCACAAAATGCTCAACTACAATTTCCACTAAAATACTTCTAACCAAAACTAACATCAAAATCTACTTACTTATCATAGGATATCCAAAGATACATATTTTAATATTAATTTCAATCATTTTAGAGCACAAACAACATATCTATTACCATTCACAGTGATAGGGTGTTAAGAATTAAAAACAAATAAATTTAGAAATTTGTTTCAATGATCGCTGTGACTAAATAAATCCTTCGATCATAAAATTGAAAATCCACTTTTATTTTGAAATTATTCCCATTGACAAAGAGAATGCACATGAATTCATCAATTTAGAGCACAAATAACATAGCTAAAACATTACAAATCTTACACTACAGGACTTGGTAAAGTAAGTAAAAAAAAAAAGTAAAGAGCCACCATCACGCCAAGTGGCGTAGAGGGAATATGGTGTCGGTGACCATAAATTTTACAGACTTTCAGCACATGATTTTTGGGGTAATGTGGTCGGTATTACGCACGTGCTGCTTTACTTTCCCAGAAAACATCTGGTACCCATTTAAGGCTGGATGAACCCAGAAGTCGTCGGTTGGGATCGAACCCTACCTCTTGTCCTTTGTAGTCCAGTTCACTAACCACAGAGCTAGGAGTTGGTAGAGAAACCTTGTAAAAGATCGACACAAAACAATCAGATATCGGCAAGTTTCAGTTCATTTTTGCACACACACACACAAAAAACATGAAAAATGACAGAAAACTACACCATACTTTCAAGGACTGACAAGCGGAAAAACCCATCTAGTGAATTTTAAAATACAGAATCGAAACAACAGCTATTTTTAATGGAACAAACACGCTGGCCACTGGTAGTGACAGACTGTTAAAACGTTGCAAGGACACGGCAACTGGCAGTGGCCGAGAGTCTACAAAGGGTTAATGCTATTTTCTTTCTTGTCAATCAGGCCCTGAAACCTAGAAAGGCTGCCTTTATAGTGATATAGCAGAGGTTTGATATGTATACAAACTGCTTTTATACTGATATAGCAGAGGTTTGATATGTATAAAGGCTGCCGTTATAAAATATACAGCAGAAGTATGATAGGTATAAAGACTGTCTTTATACAGATATAAGTAAAAAGGTAAAGAGCCCCCGTCACACTAAGTGGCGTATAGGGAATATGGTGCTAGTGACCATAAGTTTTACACTTTCAACACATTATTTTTGGGGTAATATGGTCGGTATTACACCCGTGCCGCTTTACTTTCACAGAAAAAATCCGGTACTCATTTAAGGCTGGGTGAACCCAGAAGCCGTCTGTTGGGATAGAACCCCACTTCTTGTCCTTTGTAGTCCAGTTCACTAACCACTGAGCTATCGCAGCTCCCTTATACAAATATAGGACAGGTTTAATAGGTATAAAGACTGTCATATAAAGATACAGATATAGGAGAGGTTTGATAGGTATAAAGACTGCCTTTATGCAGATATAGGAGAGGTTTGATAGGTATAAAGACTGCCTTTATGCAGACTGCCTTTATGCAGAAGAGGTTTGATAGGTATAAAGACTGCCTTTATGCAGATATAGGAGAGGTTTGATAGGTATAAAGACTGCCTTTATGCAGATATAGGAGAGGTTTGATAGGTATAAAGACTGCCTTTATGCAGATATAGGAGAGGTTTGATAGGTATAAAGACTGCCTTTATGCCTTTATGCAGATATAGGAGAGGTTTGATAGGTATAAAGACTGCCTTTATGCTGACCTTTATGCAGATATAGGTATAGAGGCTTTGATAGGTATAATTAGACTGCCTTTATGCAGATATAGGAGAGGTTTGATAGGTATAAAGACTGCCTTTATGCCTTTATGCAGATATAGGAGAGGTTTGATAGGTATAAAGACTGCCTTTATGCAGATATATGCAGATATAAGAGGTTTGATAGGTATAAAGACTGCCTTTATGCAGATATAGGAGAGGTTTGATAGGTATAAAGACTGCCTTTATGCAGATATAGGAGAGGTTTGATAGGTATAGACTGTCTTTATGCAGATATAAGTAAAAAGGTAAAGAGCCCCCGTCACACTAAGTGGCGTATAGGGAATATGGTGCTAGTGACCATAAGTTTTACACTTTCAACACATTATTTTTGGGGTAATATGGTCGGTATTACGCCCGTGCCGCTTTACTTTCACAGAAAAAATCCGGTACTCATTTAAGGCTGCTGGGTGAACCCGGAAGCCGTCGGTTGGGATAGAACCCCACTTCTTGTCCTTTGTAGTCCAGTTCACTAACCACTGAGCTATCGCAGCTCCCTTATACAAATATAGGACAGGTTTAATAGGTATAAAGACTGCCTTTATGCAGATATAGGAGAGGTTTGATAGGTATAAAGACTGTCTTTATGCAGATATAGGAGAGGTTTGATAGGTATAAAGACTGCCTTTATGCAGATATAGGAGAGGTTTGATAGGTATAAAGACTGCCCTTATGCAGATATAGGAGAGGTTTGATAGGTATAAAGACTGCCTTTATGCAGATATAGGAGAGGTTTGATAGGTATAAAGACTGCCTTTATGCAGATATAGAAGAGGTTTTATAGATGTAAAGACTGCCTTTATACAGATATAGAAGAGGTTTGACAGGTATAAAGGCGACCTTTATAAAATATACAGCAAAGGGTTGATAGGTATAAAGACTTGTATTTATATAGAAATAAAAGAGGTTTGATAGATATAAAGGCTGCCTTTATACAGATATAGCAGCAGAGTTTTGAAAGGCTCACAGCAAACTCATATAGCTACCAAAGTGTTCTACTTACTGCATTTTTAGTAAAAAGAATATCAATGGTGGAAATAGCATTAATGGTCAGTCTGACTTCCAAAGTCTTAAACTGTCTCTTTTCTCCAGGTTCTGCTTCTTTAGAAGGAACTAACGGCTGGTAGTCAGCAGGATAAAAGAACTTCCAGATCAGCTCCCTAGGACAATATGAGGAAGGTTGTATATTATAAATATATTATCTCAAAATGTAACAAATGCTTCATGCATTTTGCAGCATTAACATAATAGTGAGTCAAATTCTTCACTCTTAAAGATATGTCAGCAGGAGTTTACTTGGCAAGTTCTATGAAACTGAACAAGTTTAAGTTGGTCGGGGTAGGATTTAAAAAAAAAAGGGGGGGGGGGGACCCCTGGTCCTCCCAGATGGACATAGTGCTTTAAAGTATGACACATTACAGAAACAGAGTAACACTCAATGCTGGGGGGGGGGGGGGGGGCAGACATTCAGAGCGTTGAGCCTGACTGACAGTGGCAAAAGCCAAGAGGAAATCACTGCCATGGCTATAATGTCCTAACTACATGCTAACTGTCATGCAGTGCACTCTGGGGGGAGAGCAAAAGTGAGACAGACCAAGGACAAGTTGGCTAATGATAGTGCAAACATGTGGGCCAGAGATAGACTTATCTATCACTTTGTGGCCAAGAAAAAGAAATATTAGCAAGTACAGTCGAACCTGTCTAAGGCGACCATTCACGGGACTTTCAAAAACTGGTCCCATAGGACAGGTGGTCCTGCCTCACAGGTTTCACCTAATAAATAGAGCGATAAAAAAAATTTTATCCTAAGCACTATGAAAACTAACCTGCAAATCAGCGTAATCCATGAGTAGAACATAGTGCACATGTCGGTCTACAATAGCCACTGGTTGGACACTTTTCATAAAACACGATAGTTAAACACACAAAAATAAAACACACATACACATATTCCACTTATACTGTACATGTATCACTTTTGACTTGAAAAAAAATCCAATATGGTAGTCTGTTGTTTGACAGATGAAATAAACGATAAGTTCAATTTTTCTCTCAAGTCCATGATAACGTCTAGTATGTCAGATCTCCCGTTTGTTATTGAATAGGTGCGCAGAAGCTCCAAAGCATTATGTGCATCTGCGATAGTGTATGTTTTCTCAATGTCAGTAGAATCTTGTTCGTTGTCTGATTCACTATTCACATCCTCAGCAGCTAAAATTGCAGTGGCAGGAAGATCCCAGTTTGTTTCTATTGTGTTGCAAGTTTGGAGCCCTGAATCAATCATGGAGATGTCTGTCAATTGGTATCCAAACAATTCTTTTGAAAGGTTATCCAAAGCAGTAGAAATTGCAGTAGAAACAATTTGCACGTCGGTCTTTGATGCAGATTCCATGTGCGTCAGAGAATATGCGTGTGTTTCAGCAGGACAATGAAAACCTGCTTTACAGAAACACTTAAGGATGGTTGAGTTGTCCACTTCTTTCCATGCTGCAGCAATCCAGTAGACTACATCCAGTAAATTGACCTGTTTCATGAGTTCGGTTCCGGAAGCATCCTTGTTTGATTCCATGACTGTGATAAGATGTAGAAGCTGTTTTTGTCTAAACTTTAATTTAAATGTCTGAATGAAACCCTGGTCTAGGGGTTGAACTAATGCAGTTGTGTTGGGTGGCAGAAACTGCAGCTTAACATTCTGTAGTTCGATCTTGGGATGACAGGTAGCGTTGTCAACAAATAAAATAATGTGGCGCTTTTTTTTCTGCATCTTACGGTCAAAACTTTTCAGCCAATCTTCAAATATAGCTGCAGTCATCCATGCCTTTTTGTTGTTTCTGTAAATCACTGGCAGTGTGTTTATGTTGATGTTTTTAAAAATCCTAGGGTTAGCTGCTTTCCCAATCACTAAAGCCGGTTCTCGTTCCCCCAACATGTTAGTGCATAGCATCACTGTTATTCGCTCTTTGCTTTTTTTACCCCCAGCGCATTTTTCTCCTTTGACAAAAAATGTTTTGTCCGTAGTCGCTTTGAAAAATAACCCGGTTTCATCTAAATTAAAAATGTCTTGAGCAGCGTAACCATAGCATATCTCGGATAATTTAGAAGTCCAGTCAGCCGCAGCACTCATATCTGAATCACCGACTTCGCCACATTGCTTACCAAACACAAGATTGTGTCTTTTAATGAAGGCCTCTAACCAGCCGTTCGATGCTTTAAAGACTGAGTTTTCCAATTCTTTTGCAAACTGTAAAGCTCGTTCTTTGATCATCGGCCCAGATAACGGAATTTTTCGTGCAAGTGCTGATTGACACCATTTCCAACAAAGTGTATTTATGTCTTCATTTCCCGTTTTCCTGCTATTCCTTCTTTTCATACTTGGTGCATTATTTTCAAAGTCATTCATATACTCGGCTTTTCTCTTTAACGTACGTAAAATCTGTGTCTTTCCCACTCCAAACTGTTCTGCCAATAATCGCGAACTTTTACCTTGCTGATTTTGTCGAATCACTGATATTCGTTCTTCCAGCGTTAATGCTTTTGGTTTTACACTTTTGACACTGGCCATTTCCTATATTGTGTGTAACACTTTTAAAATCCACAAAAATAATTCACTGAGATACTGTACATGTACATGAATACACTCTAAGCGGGCAATGACTAATTCTTTAGTTAATTCCTGTAATTTATACGGGCCACGCAATGGTCTACTCTGGTCTAGACGGAACCGCGAAGTGATGTCACTTCACGAATCATAGATCTGTGTCTGCACCAGTATTGACTGATAAACGTAACACGTCCCACTGTAATCTGGGACTCACTAAATACGGGAAAACATCAACACCTGTAGACACCTGTGTCGATCGTTTATAGCTCCCAGCGAGACGAAGGACTGGCTGGTCGTCGTAAACGGGATAAATAACATTGGCGGCGGTTAATTAGCCTGGTCTCTGGTCGCGTCATACGGTGAGCGCCGTAATCAGTGTTAGCATATAGTAAAAAACTCGGGGAAATTGTAGACCCGGTTCTATAACCAGGGAAACGCTTTAAACAGGTGGTCCTAAGACCAGGTTCGACTGTATCTCCTAACTGTTTTTTTAAAGGTTTTCTGTAGTTTATTTATCTGCCTTAAAAAACAACTATACATTAAGTCTAGCTTTCCCTAATTTACTTCATGTGTGAGCTATGAATTTGAGCACTACTTATACCATACTAAGTAAACTACTATTGAATTATCAGCACTGTTAAAGGATTACACTTTTTATAATTTTTCAAAATCTAAAACAACTAATCATTAAGTAAACCACTTTCAATGATGATATAACAAATACAAACCTTTGTCTATCAACCCAAGGCCCATAGTTGAAATCTGTATTTTTGCCACATTTAATGTCTATGCCAACACAAGGGTAGGTTCTCTTAACCAAAACCTCCCCGTCTGCCATCTGAATTTGCTCTGGTTCATGCTGAACTATCCCTGAAAAACAGACACAACGAGCACAATTAACAATTTTGTGAAATCATCAAAACATCATCATCAGGTCATATGTCTTTTGCTTAGCATCGCATTCATCACAGCCCATCTGAAAGAATCTGCCTCTTGCCAGATCTCCCACTTCTTCTGTTGTCAGGTCTCCTTTATGTCTTGAAACCTTCCTCTTCTTGGTCTGTCCTTCAGCATCACCCAAGAATCATGCCTTCCATTATTGTTCTTTCCAGCCTGCTGTGTCTTTTGACATGGCCATAATTTCCACTGTAAAATGGTGTTTATAAGCCAGTTCTTTTTAATGTTTAAATACTTTAGTATGACTTCATTGCTCTTTTTCATCATCCATGGATTAAGGATTTTTCTGTAGCATTTTGTTTAGAATTAATCAATTTTCTTCCTTGCTGTTTGCAAGATAGTCCATGATTCACAACCATATGTTGCTATTGGGAAGATACAAGCCCTCAATAATTGTAATTTTACTGTCTTGCTGGTGTTGTGTCACATGTTCCTCATGGTGTTTAATTTTTGTGTTGCTATTGCTAATCTTCTTTTGACCTCTTTCCGGGCGGTAGGGCCTATTTGGTCTCCCCACTTCTATCCAGTTCATGTATGGCTTCTCATGTCTGCTTGTGTACAGTAGTGTCACCCTCAATGGCTTTGGCTGACTATTTAAACTACAGAGGAAAAGTTCAGTAAGGAAGTCTCCCTTCAATAGCACACACAGCTGTTGGCAGAGAATTGGCTCAGTCGACAATGGTCATGAAAACAGGAGCCGGAATGGTCAGGTGTCAGGGTCAGGGCACAATAGGGACCTAAGGTGTTAAGTGGCCAGAACCAATCAGACAGCAACGGCAAACTACTGATTGCAGACAGCCGAGAAATCATGACAGCCAAAAAGGTGAAATCTCAAAGATCTGATGGCGAGACCCTCAGGCCAGGTAGATCAAACATGTGAACTGAGGAAGTGATTAACAGCAGAAAAAAGTACAAGTAATAGTGATGATAGCCAAAAGTATGATTGTATTATTGAGGAAATGTTGCTCGGCAATGTAAATGTAAATCATCAAACAGCTTACCAAAAATAAATAGTTAAAATATATTCTTATTTTTGGTCAATGATCGGTTCAGCACCCCATGTGTGACACTTTGGCTCAGTTTCATGCTATAGCATATGCAGGTATGGATGACAGAATCAAGATCTGGAGAGCACGAGCATACCTGAAGATTAGTACAGATACAGAGCATCCATTGCACCACGTGCTCAACACAGAGAAAGGTGACAGGCTAAAAAGAGGCAAATCATGGGTGGGCCGAGCAGATGTCATCAAACAGGTTTGTGGGCTTACCAATATCAGCGTTGGTGAGGAGTGGATACCGGTGCCTACGTCATTCAAGGGGACTTTCTCGTGTATTGTCACACTTGACAGGAAAAGTAGGGAACAGAACCCGGTCGTGGTGAGGTCAATGGTCTCATCTGCGATAACACCGATGAGAAAGATGCAGTCATCTATACAGACGGATCTGTAAGACGACACCAAAGAAGTGCATGGGCATTTACAGCATGCTCGGCAGGCAGAATAGTCTACGAAGACAGTGGTGCATACGTCGTGACCACAAGTAGCATGAATAGAGTAGCAAATGGTTAGAGTCTTAAAGACTACACCCACGCATGTATACTGAGTGGTTCGATGAGCATGATAAAAAAAGTGGAGGCGGGCTCTGTACGCATGCAATGGGTAGAGTCGTTGCAGAAATCCAAAATACGTAAGGTCACCTTTGTCTATGTCCCTGGACATGCGGGAGTACGGGGAAATGAAAGGGCGGACAGGTTGGCTAGCAGCGCTGTCGTTGAGGACGGGCAACCAATGGATCGGGCGGATATCATCAATGCCCTCCGAGATGTGGGAAGAGCACAGGACTTCGACAAACACAGATCCACGTCACTTCTTCGGATGATGGAAATGGGAGTTAAGTTGGGCACAGCCAGAAATGAGACACTTAGTGGCCGTGTAAGAAGACTTATCAACCAACATAGAACTGGAGTCGTCAGTCGCTGGACACTGAGGGAATTGCTGAGGAGGGGATCTGAGCACCTATGGTCATGTTCGGAGTGCAATGATGATGACCCGCAAAGAACTCAAATGCAGGTGTTTGTAAGTTGTTTTTTTTCAAGTATAACCCTTCAAACACTTTATGCTGGAGAAGTTTTTATTTTTCTAACATCATCTAGAGGTGGGCAAACAATATAATGATGGTTTGTAGTGTCATAAGAATATATAATAAACCTGACACTCTAGTAGATCATGCAGTAGTTGGAATCTGTTCAAGTAATTATTAAAATGCACAAGTACTTACCTTACTTAGAGAAGAGGAACTTGGAATACTTGGTTACAACTAGCAAAATACAGGGAAAGAGAGATCACGGATGACAGAGAGAAAAAATACTGGATAGCTTGGTGTCACTGCATGGAAAACAGTCAACAACAGAACTGATACAATGCATGGTAGATAGAAGTTTGTGGAAGGACATGATCGCCTACACCAACTGGTATGGCTCATAATGATGATAAACGATGAAGGCTACTACTATATTATGGCTAGACTTGTCATGTTCCCTTTTTATCTAGCTTGTCCGCAAGTTGTATTAATAACTAGGCATCCACTGCACATTTAGGTACATGTTAAATTCACAAGATGTTATATAAACCAGTTGGTATCATGGTTTATTTGAGCAATTTCAAACAAATAATAATCAAAATCTACTTGAGCATAAAGATTTGAGAGTGTCTGTAAATATAAATATATTTAACTCCTTCAATGGCCTGGCATTTTCAGATGGAACCACATTGTCAAATGCTCTGTATCGATACACCATTTCAACTATTTCTTTCTTTTTTCAATTCCTCTTATACCCATTCAGGTGTCAAGGATGACACAAAGTTCTGGTTTTCACATTTTTGGTGGCTTCACTCATTGTCAATTAATGTTGTTGTAACATTTCTTTGATGTTGTCTGTCCATCTTACTCTGGCTCTGTCTCTTGCTCTTCTGCCTTCTCCTTTTTTAATATTTGCTTTGTATGATAAGGAATCATATGGCATTCTTTCTAGATGGGCAAACCAGTTTATTTTTTGTATTTCTACTGGTTATGGAAGGCCTCGGTATCACTGCAAACGAATTAAAACCCATAATCGCTCAACCGCCCGTGCCAGTGGAATCATCCGAATTACTAACTCATCTCCCAAACAAAGAAAGGTAACTGCAGTCCCCATAGTAGCAGTCTCAGCACACGCCAAAAGACATAAGGCAAAACCGCGCAGAAAGTGAACACAGCCAACTGTTCCCTGTCATACGATATCATCATTCATCGTAAACAATTGCAATATCGAAATATGATCAAAACGGATGAGACACACAGCTCACGGTGTGCACAGAGCACTTAACTCAGTAGCTCCTGCAACAAGCCGGACATGGAATATGAGGAAACTGCAACAAGGAACACTTTTCAGACATAGCCTTCAATGGTTCCTGCCGCCTATCCACCATATACCAGATGTTCACGTCCTCCCGAAAATGATCATCATATTGAGAAAAAAAAAATGTATAGCGCTTGATGATGTTAGGACATCTTTCTTGACTCCAACCGAACATATAAACACACAGTCGCCAAATTATCCCCGTCACACATCAAACAACAGACCCTACGGTTAGCGTACAACGAACGAAACATGGTGCAAATTCCCCAAAGAGGAAAATCTTCGGTCAACTTGACGGAGCAGTCCACATTAATGCGTTTCAGCATGTAAATTATTTTTTGTTTCTGTATGTAGCATAGAATTGGCTCAATGCCTACTCATTCTTGTATAATGTCACTCCTGATTCTGTCTTTTCTGGTTACTCCAAGCGCTTTTCTCTAACATCATATCTCTGTGGTGACAAGCTTTCTTTTGTGCTTAGATGTAAGTGCCCATGTTTGGCATTAGTAGTACAATGTTGGAATGAATATACTCTGTATAAGATGTTTCTTGGTGGTTATAGGTATTGTTCAAGTATAGGTATAGTTGTCCCAATATTTGGTTTACCTTATTGCATCGTATTTCTATTTCTTTGTTGATTTTACCAAATTCAGAGAATGTTGCTCTCAGGTATTTAAAGGTTGTTAAAAGTAGCATATCCTTTATAGGACATTGTTATTACCTCAGTATTTTTTGGCTGTGTAAGTGTCTAGGCTTTTATGCATCAATTGTTTGCCATTGTCTTCTGACAGAAGGACGATCCTGAGGACAGCAATCCCATGAGGCATGATTTCTTAAAAAAACCACGCTCAGAGGGACTCATTCCCTGGATCTCAGGGTTGTGAAACCAAATTCACTACCATGGATGCCTACAAAGTTTGTTACTTGTTTTATAATTTGATGTTCTATTTTTAATGTCTTAAACTACATCTTTTGTCTTCCAATTGATATAACATCTGTTTTTTTTTCAGTTTTTATTTTCACGTCATTAAATTTACATTCTTTATTCAAGGACAGATGTTATTGGTTCTGTTTCTTCTAAAGCTATTAGGACCTGGTCATGAGCAAAATGTAGTTCATTTATATCTTCACATTGTGATTTGGCATCCTTGCATATTTTGTCAATGTAAGTGATAAACAAGAGTGGTGACAACACACACCCTTGTCTTACTCCTAATGTTACTGTGAATGGTTTTGATGTTCCTTTACTCACTCTGATTAAACTTTTGTAGTTACTATATGAACTCTTGCAATATCTAATAAGGTGGTCATTTACTCAGTCTATGGCAGTCTTAAAAGCAGATTCATCATTATAGACATCTGTACATGTTTTATTGACATATTTTCTAGTAAATAAATAACTCTATACAGATTCTGACGATTAGAGGCCACAGAGATGGGATTTCTCAGAAGAATGTTGAAAGTTCCCTGGACAGCTAAAAAGACCAATGAGGAAGTTCTCAAAGGGGCTAATACAAAAAGGGAGCTCTTAAAAAACATTAGAAGGAAGCAATCAAAATTTTTCGGGCACATCATGAGAAGAGGAAAGTTGGAATACTTGGTTACAACTGGCAAAATAAAAGGAAAGAGAGATCACGGGCGACAAAGAGAAAATACTGGATAGCTTGGTGTCATGGCAAGGAAAACAGTCAACAACAGAACTGATACGATGCACTGTAGATAGAAGATTGTGGAGGGACATGATCGCCTACGCCAACCGGTATGGCACATGATGATACAGATTCTGATACAGAATAAAACAAGTGAACACCAATTGTTGAAATTTACAAAACCAAGTATATATATATATATATATTTAATTGCTTTGTGTTTCACAGATTTTATGCTTACCAGGCTCATCTTGATAGTAGTATACATGTACATAGTTGGACATCATGACTACAAAGCCTTCTCCCATGAATCGTGGAGGTCTAGTTAAAATAAAAAACCATTAATAGGTTTTTCATTATTGATATCAACAATTGATACATACAAAATAACTGTTGTTTAATGGCTATGATAAGAAACTTTATACAGACCTTTGCAGCAGGGCACAACCTGATTATTCAGAAAAAGTCCCTTTGAGCAAGTGTTTTGGCCCTTTAGCTTGTGGAGGAGGAAGGGAGGTCCAGGTCATGATTCCCACACATTGGCCTTCAGTGGCACATGAACCTTCTTCTTCTGTATACACATTTAGACATCAAGAATGCATTCGTCAGCTCAAGACTGGTACACAGTTTTGGTCAGGTCTGCTTCTCTGAAGTAGATGCTAACCTACAGCAAACTGTCTACATCAGTTTATAAGCTACACATCTCATGTCTATTTTAGAATATTCAAAACGTGATATTTCCATGCTAAAGACAAACAACCATATAACAATTTTGGATGCAATCTGCCAATAATAGACGCATGGCACAATTAATTGGTTGCTTTCAGATGATGTTTAGTATCCTAAAAGCAATTCTTTTCAAGTCCTCACTAAACAAATGCATGAAAGTTGTAGCATTGCCATACCATTGCTGAGTTAAGAAGTCTTAGATATTTTAACAATGAAATTTAGTTAAAATTTAGCCCCATCAAATGTTCATGCATTCTTCGGTAGATAATTTAAGATTAATATACACTCATCTTGTACAAAATCTTAACAAACAAAAAAACGCACAAAGAAATAGCAAAGGTGAAGGTAACCCATGGTAATATCTCTCTGGCACATCTTTTGGAGAAGTGTGGTCCTGTGCACTCTTTCTAATTGCTTCTTCTTCTCTAAACAAAGGCCAGATACACAATTTATTTTACCTGGGTTTAACCCTAGATTATGATACATATCTGTAGCTGATGTTTTCACGGTTTAAAAAAAAAGAAATAAATAAAGAGCTCATCACGCCAAGAAGTGTCGTATAGGGAATATGGTGTTAGTGACCATCATTTTTACAGACCTTCAGCGCATGATTTTTGGGGTAATGTGATCAGTATTACGCCTGTGCCATTTACTTTCCCAAAAAAAATCTGGTACCCATTAAAGGCTGGGTGAACAGTCGCCGTACGTCTGCCAATGCAGCTGTATGTTGGCTCCCTCAAAGCGTCGTTCACTGGCTATCCAGTGTTACAAAGGTTTCTTTGATGTCTTAATGGCGGCTGAGGAGATGTTCCCCGTCAAGAGATAATAAAAAGAAAGAAGAAATATTTCTTGAAAAAGGCAAAAATTTCCTTAAAAAAATACACAGCTCCCTTTCTGTGATCATCATCATGTGCCATACCGGTTGGCGTAGGCGATCATGTCCCTCCACAATCTTCTATCTACAGTGCATCGTATCAGTTCTGTTGTTGACTGTTTTCCATTCCATGACACCAAGCTATCCAGTATTTTCTCTCTTTGTCGCTCGCGATCTCTCTTTCCTTTTATTTTGCCAGTTGTAACCAAGTATTCCAACTTTCCTCTTCTCATGATGTGCCCGAAAAATGTTGATTGCTTCTTTCTGATGTTTTTTAAGAGCTCCGTTTTTGTGTTGGCCTCTTTGAGAACTTCCTCATTGGTCTTTTTAGCTGTCTAGGGAACTTTCAACATTCTTCTGAGAAATCCCATCTCTGTGGCCTCTAATCGTCTTTTCATTTGTTTGTGTACTGTCCATTTTTATTGACATAGATTTGTTGCATAAGATATTTTTCATTTTCTGAAATGCTATTTTGGCCTGAGCTATTCTGCTTGTTTATTTCTGTGGTGCATCTCTCATCTGATGTTATTATTGTGCCCAAGTATTTGAAACGTTGTATTTGTTTCAGATTTGTCTCGTTTATTTTTATGCTGCATGATGGTGATGATTGTTTCTTCGATATAACCATTACTTCTGTTTTCTTACTATTCAGACTGAGACCTTTCTTGTTGCTTTCTTCTACTAGAATGTCTATCATTTCTTGTAGTTCGTTCTCTGTCTCTGCTATTAAGACTGTGTCATCCGCATATCGCAAATTATTTATGTTGTGACCGTTGACTTCAATTCCTTTTTTGTCTACTATTGATCTCATAATATATTCGCTGAAAAAGTGAAAACAAATCTGGTGACAGAACACAGCCTTGTCTGACTCCTTGTTTTATATATTGGAATTGTCCTGTTTGGTTGTTAATTCGTATAGCTGCTGTTTGTTGCCAGTACATGTTTTTTATGATTCGTAGATCCTTGCCATCAATGTTTAATTTCTCCAGCATATTGATTATTTCCACATGCTTTACTTTGTCAAATGCTTTCGTGTAGTCTATAAAGCACATATATAGATCTTTCTTTACCTCTATTGATCTTTCTATCAATGTTCTTAAGATGTATATTGCATTATTAGTGCCCTTTCCTACTACAAATCCACATTGTTCCTCTCTTATTTCTGGTTTTATTTTGTTCCTTACACGTCTCATGATTATTCTTAGTAATATTTTAGTCATATGGCTCATGAGACTAATAGTGCGATGGTCTTCACAATCAGTGGCGCCTGACTTCTTCGGTATGGCTACAAAGATAGATTTTAGTAGATCTTTGGGTATGTGTCCAGTGTTATATATGTCATTGAGTAATTTTGTTATGACTTGTACTCCCAGCTCTCATAATGCATTTATCTCTTCGATTGTTATATTGTCAGGACCTGGAGCTTTGCCTCTTTTCATGTGTTGAATTGTGTCCTCCACTTCACTCTACATTATTGGTGGTCCTGTGTCTTCATTTGAATTGTTTAATTCTGGTCTTTCATCATCATAGAGTTGACTGATGTATTCTGTCCATCTTTCCATTGTCTTCTCCTGTTCCATTACTATATTTCCTTTCTTTGATTTCACGCATCCTGAAACTTTGACTTCTTTTCTTCCTGTTAATTCATTTAACTGATTGTGCATAAATTTTGAGTCTTTCTTTTCTTGTTTTTCCATTTCTTCACATTTCTGTTTTAACCATCCTTCCTTTGCATCTCTGCACTTGTTTTGGATCTCTTTGTGCAATATTTTGTATGTCCGTTCTTCTTTCTTATGCTTTCTTCTTTCGTCCATTAGTTGTAATATTTCTTCTGTCATCCATTTCTTTTTGTTGATTCTTTTAGTCACTGGTATTACTTCTTTCTGTGATACCATCATAATTTTTTCCATGCATTTGAAAATCCAGCATTAAAGGAAACAAATGCAACACTCTGCGATCACCAGAATTAGGAAATAGGAAGGTATAGGGAGGGGAGGAATGTTTGCCTGCAGCAAACTGTTACATTTCAATAATTTGTATTTTGGGGTGGTAATTTTTACAAGGGAATCATAATCTGAAGGTGGCACGTTTTGAACATGCATTCTACAGAACTCAATAACAAACTTTGTTCTATATATACATTCTATGGTAGTTAATATTAAACTCCACACATGTGTCCTTGAGTAGTTATTTCATGACAATATTTAGCTCTCTCTAATATCATTTATTCTGAGGTAATTAAGTCCATTCATTCTTGGAGTCATATGAATTAACATTTACAGGTGATCAAAAATTAGTAAATGAAAATGAACATAACCTGTAACACAAGACAAATATTCAACTATGTTTGACAATAACTATGAAGAAAAGTAGATCCCCTGAAGCTTTTAACATTCGTGATGAATGAAGTGAAACCAAATTTCTGAATTCCAATATTATATCAGGTGCCACCATTGTTCAAACACTCTATGTCAATATGGCAACAAAAATACTGGATGAAATGAATGATTTTCAATGACTACCATCCCTCTGTCATGAATTTCAAACTTGGTCACTGTTTACAGCACAAGAAAAAATAAACACATTATAACATGTATTGCTTCAGGAAACAATGTCACTAGTAAAGACTGAATGATAAATGATAGCATCAAATTGTTGTATCTAATTCCTATCAAGAACATACTATTGACAAATAAAAAGGAAATTCAGTAGCTCAGTCATCTCATGAGAGTGAAGTCTAATTACCATTATGTGCTCACAATAGCTGACAATCTGGCACCAGGTCTCATGGAAGGCTAATATTCAGATGAGAGAAAAATAGTACAAAATGGTGTAGGCTACCACCTGCCAATACAGCATACTTAGCACATGACAATAATCTGCAATTTACAACAATCTACAATGGTTATTGTAGATTGTTGTAAATTGCAGATTATTGTCATGTGCTAAGTATGCTGTATTGGCAGGTGGTAGCCTACACCATTTTGTACTATTTTTCTCTCATCTGAATATTAGCCTTCCATGAGACCTGGTGAACAATCTACAATGTCCACATGAAATGTAAGTAGCCAGGGAAGGTAACACTAAAATTGTGTCTGTAGGCACTAATTTCATGTTCACCTCCATTAAATAAATATGATACACCCATGTTGTCCACTGAGCTTTCATTCATTATAAATAGTGAAAAAATATAGTTCAGTGAAGAAATATTTTAGTAAATAATTTAACATATTATGTCAAATACATGATAGATAATAAGGCAAGACTTACTCATCCTGCACTGGACCATTATATTTTGGACTTGACACCAACATTAGTCTGGCATTTTCTATATCACATTTGAGGTTATGCATGAACTTGTCAAAAACTGTGGAGGCATGCTTTGTTGTGTACACAAGGTTGGCTTTGTCACACTTCAGCAGAAAACTGTATGGCATCAGATAGTTTCCAAAAACGAATCTTCCCTGGGGGAAATGTATTTATTAATGTTTATTAATGTGTGACCAAGGACAAAGTTTAGACATAAAATATGCACAGCCATAAAATATGCTCTTTTTTTTTCTTTCCAGCCATATTCTTCTATAAATCCACATTTTGAAGGCTTGAATTTTCTGTTCTGTTTTCTTGTTTAATGTCCATGTATTATCTGCACCATACAGAAATGATAAGACATAACATTTTGCTATTCTTAGTTTTAGCATGTGATGAGAAGAGATAATAATCGAATAGCAAAGCAAGCCCTCATATGGGAAACAACAGGTAAAAGAAAAAGAGGAAGACCCAGGGAGACACTGAGAAGAACATTGATGAGAGAGGCAAGAGCAGCAGGAATCGGCTCCCTCAATGAGATAGAACTGCTTGCACAGAACAGAGACAGATGGCGAGATTTGATAAAATATCTTTAAAAGAAAACTGTTAGAACAAAAATTCATATAGGAGAAGGTGTATCTTGGTCTACGCCCTATGGGCCGGTTACGGCTCGAAAGGTCAATAGATAGATAGATAGATAGTTTTAGCCCTAGTGTTATTTGTCTTGATGTTAGTATATTTTTGGCCGTCAATTTATTATATTTTAATTATTTATTTATATTTTAAGATGGCCGCCAAAAGCAGTGAAGCTTCTGGCTTTCGATTTTTTAAATTTAAATACACAGTAAAATGCTGTTGTGATGAGAAACATCCCTTGCGGAAAACTCATTCTATGGATGTTTAACTCTTTAAATGGAATATGTACTGTTTTAATGTTGTGTTTTTCATGAATATGGTACTTGTGCATTGGTTTCATTTCTAGCCTAGCATTGAACCGGTAAAGTGTTTACTCGGACGTCCGGGTACCTGTGCCTGACAAAGGCGTATCTTTAGATAAAGCTTCGGGTAGAGGGGACTCATAAACCTTGGCTGGCAACCCATCTAGAAAAAGGGAAACTTCGACCACAATAAACCTTGGCTGGCAACCCATCTAGAAGAAGGGAAACTTTGACCACAAAACCTTCCACTACCTTGTGGACTAGATTCTAGTTAGAATTGAAGGTTATGGGAGTACACCCAGAGTAAAAATCCGGAGGGAGGGACCCTAAGGCAGTAGAAGGCATTAACTGTCTCTCTGGCATCCCCTGCACCTTCTTTCAATTCCGAATGTATGGAATATGTCCCTACTTCGGAAATTCATGAAACAAAGTCGAGAGGGGGATAGTGCAACTGGGTAAAGTACTATATCCATATTCCGTGCCCAGGCAGGGTAGGCAAAGTGAAATGAGGAAGAAAGCACCAATGTTTAAACTTGGCACATGGAACGTAAGGACCATGTGTCCTGGACTTGTTAAAGCAAACACACTAAAAGAAGGGGAAATTAGAACAACAGCCCTCATAGATAAAGAACTAAATAGGCTACATGCCGATATTGCTGCCCTACAAGAAACAAGACTCTCAGACTGTGGTTCTGTAAAGGAAGAAAATTATACTTTTTTCTGGCACGGTCTAAGCCCTGAAAAGCCACATCTACGCAGAGTAGGCTTCGCTGTACATAACAAAATATAAACTCCATAACCACACCAAATGGAGTGTCCGTACGCTCAATGATACTTCAGCTGCATACAAAGAGAGGATTAATAATTGCTGACGCCATAAATGGTCTCTCAAGAGGAAAAGCTGCAGGAAATGACAACATTCCCACAAAGACACTAAAGGAAAACTTAAACGTACTACTTCCACATCTATACAAACTGTTATTCAAATGGTGGAGACAAGGAGAAATACCCCATGATAAGAGGAATGCTAAGATCATAACACTACACAAAAACAAAGGAGACAGGGACCCTGGTCTCTGTAGTTGCCATAACTACAGAGGCATCTCTCTCCTCAGCACAGTCGGCAAGGCTTTTGTGAGAGTCATACTAAAATGCCTGCATAGACTTACAGAACGTATTCTTCACGAGTCTCAATGCGGCTTCAGAGCTGGGAGAATAACTATAGACATGATTTTCACACTTAGACAATTACAAGAAAAATGCAGGAAACAAAATATGCCGCTCTATGTTGCCTTTGTGGATCTCACAAAGGCCTTCAACTCAGTAAATAGAGATGGGCTCTACAGGGTGTTAGAAAGCATAGGCTGCCCACCTAAATTAATTAAGCTGCTTATGTCCTTTCATGAAAACATGAATGCTAAAATCCACTTTGATGGGAGTTCATCAGAGAGTTTTAAAGTCAACAACGGAGTGAAACAGGGATGTGTCCTCACTCCACCCTTTTTGGTATATTTTTTGCTGCCTTTCTAAATTACACCTTCGAAAACAGCTCAAGAGATATTTACATTCACACAAAATCAGATGGCTCACTGTTCAACTTAGCCAACTAAGAGCAAAAACAAAAACAAATGTTGCCCTACTTAAAGAACTTTTATTTGCTGATGAAGCAGCCCTAGTCGCTCATAGTGAAGCCACTTTACAATCACTGATCAACAACCTTGACAAAGCATGTGACCTTTTTTCACTGTCAATTAGTGTTCTGAAAACAGTAATACTAAGTCAAGGCGACATCAAACCTCTATTAATAACTTTAAAAGATTGTCCACTAGAATTAGTTCAGAAATTCACGTATCTTGGATCCACAATTACACAAACCATTTCTCTTGATGATGAAATAAACAGCCGAATTGGTAAGGCAGCTACGACTTTCTGCAAACTCACAGAAAGGGCCTGGAACAACACGAAACTAACACTAAAGACCAAACTCATAATATATCAAACTTGTGTGCTTAGCACACTATTATATGGATCTGAAACCTGGACAACATACTCAGATCACGAAAAAAAACTAAATGTCTTCCACATACGATGTCTCCGCAGAATAATGCCCATCAAATGACAGGACAAAATAACCAACTTAACTGTCCTGCAATGTGCTAAGACCCCAACAATCATGTCGATGCTCAGATGTCGAAGACTAAGATGGCTGGGGCACGTCCAGCGAATGGAAGAAAAATGCATCCCCAAGCAAAGACTATACGGTGAACCAATACACGGAAAAAAACAAATCAGCAGACCTGAATTACAAAATAGAGATGTCTGTAAATCATCCCTGAATGACTTCTCCCTCTGTGAAAATGACTGGGAACATCTGGCAAGTGATCGCACATCATGGAGAGTATGTATAAGGAATGGTATAACATGATTTGAGACTGTGCTAAGGTCCAACTTAGATAGGAAAAGACTCATGAAAAAGGATGAAAAACCCTGTGGATCAGTAGGCCTGACTTGTTCATTCTGTGGTTGTGTGTGTTTGTCAAACATTGGTAGAATTAGCCATGAGAGAAGCTGCTCGACAAAAACAAAACCTAAAAAAAAAATACACAATAGCCTCCACTAGACCATCTGACAAGACGAAAAAGGCCATATAGTATACTTTTAATGGCATTAAAATTATTGCTACTGATGCTAAAATTGATGCTGAATTTCATTATTATATGCGGCTTAATCTATGAACACAACAAAGACATTAAATCTCACAGAGAATATTTCAATTTTTGTGACTGGGATCAGGTCTCTCCAATGCAAATCTTGTAAGCTGTTGGGGAAAAAAAGCAAAGAAAATATAATATTTGAAAATGAAGTTATTTAAAAATACAGATCCTTAAAAATTAGAAGCAGTCTCAGAAAAGTCATATAACACATCAAGGAAGTACAAATAAAATCAGATCAGAAATGCTTACATAATTTCCCCAAAGAGATAAGAAAAGATATTAATCATTAATTTATAATGTGAACATAATGCAGATATAAACTCTGAAAATAATTACTTACCACTTATTAAGATAAAAGCAGTGAAGTGAAACAAGGATATTTGTTCAATACATTGCACACATAGAAACAGATGATCTTCATCCTTCCTGTGCCGTTAGATGTTGCATTTTGCTTGTAGTGTTTTTCGCCACTCATCTCTGTTCTGGGCAAAATGTTCAATATTACCTAACAAGCCTGCCAACCTTGCTTCTCTTATAAGTGTACTTTTCAGTTTCTGGTCTTCCTTTTTTTTCTGTATCTTGATGTTCCCCATTGAAGAGCCTGTTTTTAAATTATTTTGTCTCTTCTCAGCACATGCCCGACATATGTCCATTTTCTTTCCAATTATAGATGAGATTGTTGGTTGTATGGTCATATCTCTCAAAATTAGTCTTCAATTCATTCCATTGTACACAGAGTATTTTTCTTAGACATTTGTCTTCAAAAACATTTAGTTTTCTCTCAATCTCCTGTGTTGTTTTCCAGCTTTCACATGCATACATTAAGTGTTGATAATACGCTTCCGTTGAATATTGCAAGTTTGGTTTTCTTGTTTAGTATTTAGAAACACATGACAGCATGTTAAAGACAATACAAGTGCATAAAATATAATTCAGTGGGCCCGGCAAATGTGCAGGAAACATTAAGGCATGAGCAAAGAAAAGACTCTCAAAAAGTACCAGTAAAATAAACAGAAAATATTTGAGATGCCCTCTTTGATTCTTTTTCAAGGCTCATGTGCCATTTTTGTAATTGGTCCCAAAAATGAGATAGTGACATCTGTCCAATGATTTGACAAACTTGGTTGCACCTTGAGACTACTTCTGCTGTATGTGAATTATCATTTGTCACATGATTTTCTACATAATTAAACTCCTCCATATATTACCTCAAAACTCATCAGCACAAACACAAAACTTAGGCTATTCAAATCAAATGTACTATCAACCCTTACGTATGTGTGTGAAAGCTGGAAAACAACAAGAGATATAGAAACAAAGTTGAACGCGTTCGAAAATAAATGTCTAAGGAAAATACTTGGTATAGAATGGAACGAATTCAAAACAAACGAGGAAATTAGAGAAATCGCCAATCAACCACTAATATCTTCAGTAATAAAGAAAAGACGATGGTCATACGTTGGACATGCGATGAGAAGAGATAATAATCGAATAGCAAAGCAAGCCCTCATATGGGAAACAACAGGTAAAAGAAAAAGAGGAAGACCCAGGGAGACACTGAGAAGAACATTGATGAGAGAGGCAAGAGCAGGGGGAATCGGCTCCCTCAATGAGATAGAACTGCTTGCACAGAACAGAGACAGATGGCGAGATTTGATAAAATATCTTTAAAAGAAAACTGCTAGAACAAAAAATTCATATAGGAAAAGGTGTATCTTGGTCTACGCCCTATGGGCCGGTTACGGCTCAAAAGGTCAATAGATAGATAGATAGATATATTACCTATATTGTAGGTAGTAAATAATAGGGAAGATAGCATGCATCCCTCTCTTACTCCTGTTCTAACTTCATAGTAATCTTTGTAGCCTGCTGCTGTTTTGACTGTGAAACTGCTGTTCTGACCATGCAGCTGATGCTGATATAGAGACTTTGACATAGAGTTAGATGTTGGCTTACTCTATTGTTAGTATTTCCCATTCACATAAATGAAGATTTTTAAAAATCTTTGAAACAAACAAAACATGAAAATTATGAACTGGCAGATTATCTCAAAACCACAGCAGTTGTTCAATTTTAGAGATAAATTTTGCAGTTCATAAAAATAGTACTTACAAGCATTTTTTCTTTGCCCCACTAGGTTCTGGAGGAGGCTCTGGAGTCTCTTCCACATTTTCTCCTCTGAAGAGTTTTTCTAACCGTCCATACACCTTAGATCTGTTGTATACATGGAACTCAAAGCCATCCAAAAAAACTGACATTCTGGTCTCCAAGTGTGACAAATCTGTGTATGAGCAAAAATATCCACATAATTAATGTTGCAAATAAAGAAACATAGGTAATCATGGTTTGTCATTTAAAACATTGATTTCTTGTGTGCATATTTGTCTGTGGTAATGTGTGAGAAGGTGAAGGTGGCCAAAAAATAGCATATAACACGTAAACAAAATAAATGTGTTTGTCTCTTCTGTTGGTAATGAATGTGGTGATGCTAGCATTCATGTGAATAATGAAAGAACATTCTATTAAATATCACTACCATAATTCGACTCAACTTCAAACAAATATATACAGCATCATTGTTATGTTCTTTTTTAATACTATGAATGTTTTTTTAGGGTAACAGAAAGATTTAAAAGGTAGGAAATTAATTACTGTGTAAAGGAAATTGTAAAACGTCAACAGAATAAACTCAATGAGCTGAGATTAAAAATAGGATGTGGTTAAATTAATGTTCAAGTACGAATAAAGTTGGTACTTTCATCAATTATGGTACAAATTAATTTGTGCAAGCTGTAGTGTACTGGAGCTAATGAGTTAAAGATTCAGTGTTTAAAAATACAATATAAACCTTAAAATTGGATGCGTATGACATTGCGAGGGCTTTAAAAGAACACCATCATACAATGGTGACAAGGAAGCTGAGGATAATCCATACGTCAAAAGAATGGTGGAACACAGTGCCACATGAGGCAAAATAGGAAAAGCATCTTCAGTGGCAAAAAATGCAACATGTTCAATCAATGCAGGACAGGAATAATCAGTAGATGATGGTTGTTGGAACAGACGACAGAGCTGATATGGGAATGCCCAGACTGTAAATATGCCAATCCAAACTAAAGACTAAAAAAAATTATATTAATAACTTACCTGCAATTTTTGTTAACTGTAAATTCTACCTCTAGTATTACCCCAAATAACTACATGAATCTGTTTTAGTTAGTTAACATGTTATATTTTATAAAAAGAAATACTGATTGTTATGTTTTTCTCTTAGGCTAATTTGAAATTAGAGGCCAACAACGTATCTTAGATATTTTAACAAAATAACCACATTTGAATTAATTTGAATAAATAATTACATATGGATAATTCAATCATATTAATAACAGGTAATTATAACAAGTAACAAACATCCCAACACTTGGGTCTTAAATGTAAAAAAGTAAAAGTACTGTTTGAACAACACTGGCATGATATATTGATTCCCTGTAACAGAAGAGCTATAACAAGGACATATACTATCATCACTCATATTCACCATTTGCAGGTATGTGATCCTATTTTAAGGCATCAATTAATGAGTTGTTACAGTGTCAGGTATTTTCAAGCCTTGTCTGAAGACTTCTTGAACTTTCTCTCTCCTCGTGATTATACTGGACTACAACCAGGTGTCAAACCTCTCAAAAGATTAACTAAAGACCCAAAGTATATCAAAACAAATGGCAAGACATATTCTTCCAGTCGTTTTGAATCTGTCTGTGTCTTCTCTTATCCTCTACTATATTACTGATTATATTCGAAGGGTGCTATTAGGCTAATGCTGATGGACAAAACACTCTCCTCATGATAGTGGTTAGTACTAATAACTTTATTATAGCACAACTTTAAATCTTTGCCAATTTTCAATTATATCTCTGCTGCTACTCTAGGCTGTTTAGCTCTCATCACATATCTGATGAATATTAGGTTACTAAGTTTATCTCTATAATTTGTTATGAATTCTAATGTAGTTGTATGTCCAAGGTAGTTGTAGCTTTGAAATGTCTCCAAGTCTATTCCTTCAATTTTGATATCTACTTGTTATGTTTTGAGTGTTATCTTTGTTTATGATCATAGTTTTAGTCTTTTTGGTATTCATATCTAATCCATATTTTTTGCTTGTCATGTTTATTTCATTAAGTAATTGTTGTAGATCTTTAAGATTTTCTACTAGTTATACATCATCAGCATGTCTTAGGTTATTGATCATCTTTCCATTAATACTTAGGCTGGCATCTCTGTGATGTTTTCAAAGATTTGCTCAGTGTATAAATTGAACACGCTTGGTGATAGGATGCATCCCTGTCTTTCTTCTCTTTTTAAATCAATGGGTGTAGAGTTCTCTTTTATATTTTATTATTGCTGTTTGCTCCCAGTATAGATTACATATTAGACGTATGTCTGTGTCAACTAGATGTATATCTTTAAGGCATTTTATAAGTTGTTTATGGTGTATTCTATCAAAAGCTCTGGTGCAGTCTATGAAGCAGGCATATATTGGTTTGTTTATTTCTGTGTACTTTTTGATTAATGTCCTCATGAAGAATATGGCTTCTTTTGTCCAATTGTTTTTTCTAAATCCAAATTGTTGTTCTTTTAATTCTATATGTGCAGTTCATTTTTCCAAAATCTACTGCAGTTAACGCATGTTTCACAAAGAAAGTCAGGGGGACTGGTAGGTCTCAAGGCAAGATGCCGATTTCGAGACAGAGAGGTTGTGAGTTCAAATCCTGCCTGCATGACCCCTGGTTTCATCAGCAAGGCCCAGCTTGAAGTGTCAATAGAAAAAATATGTGTACTTCCGAAGGGTTATCTGTCTGTGTGACGAGGTACCCCTGTGTACATGGATGCCAGGGAAAAACATATTAACACACAAAATTCAGTTCCTAGTCTCTAGGGACTTCACTAGAGATGAAAGCTGGCGAATGCAAAAAAAATACAGACAAGGAAAGTTACATAAAATAACAGACAACAAGTATAAAATCTGAGCTACTTAAGATTTATTTGTATTTTAAGAAAACAATTTTGTTTCCACAAAATTTCCTCTAGATGAACTAATGTTTACTGTTTTTTCTCCCTCTATCTTATTGTCAAGGCCTTTCAACTATTCATCATCATCATCGGGTGCCTTCTTCTTTTCCTTCCATCCAATTCTACCTATTCTTCTATATATCCACATTTCAAAGGCTTCAATTCTCTGTTCTGTTTTCTTGTCTAATGTCCATGTTTCTGCACCGTATAGGAATATTGAGAAGATGTAACATTTTGCTATTCTTAGTTTAAGCCCTGGTGTTATTTGTTTTGATGTTAGTATATTCTTCATGACATTAAAATTACTTTTTGACATTCCTATTCTTTTGTTTATTTCAATGTACATTTTCCATCACTGGTTATAGTATGCCCAAGGTAGTTGTAGTTCTGAACTGTCTCCAGGTCTATTCCTTCTATTTTGATATCCACTTGTGGGTTTTGAGTATCTTCTTTGTCTATGATCATAGTTTTAGTCTTTTTGATATTCATTTCTAGTCCATATTTTTTGCTTATCATGTTTATTTCATTAGGTAATTGTTGTAGATCTTTAGGATTTTCTGCCAGTAGTACAGTATCATCAGCATATCTTAGGTTTTTGATTATTTTTCCATTAATTTGTAGACCTGGCATCTCTATGTTTTTAAAAATTTGCTCAGTGTATAGATTGAACAAGCTTGGTGATAGGATGCATCCCTGTCTTACTCCTCTTTTTATATTAATGGGTGTAGAGTTCTCTTTGTTATATTTTATTATTGCTGTTTGCTCCCAGTATAGATTACATATTAGTTGTATGTCCATGTCATCTAGATGTATCTCTTTTAGGCATTCTTTAAGTTGTTTGTGGTGTACTCTATCAAAAGCTTTGGTGTAGCCTATGAAGCAGACATATATTGGTTTGTTTACTTCTGTGTATTTTTCGATTAATGTTCTCATGCAGAATATGGCTTCTTTTGTCCCGCTATTTTTCCTAAATCCATATTGCTGCTCATCTAATTCAGTATTGATTTTATTCTAAATCCTTCCTTGTATAACTTATAGCAAGATTTTTGTAACATGGCTCATTAGGCTTATTGTTCTAAAGTCACTGCATTCAATTGCACCATTTTTAACTATCAATTTCCAATATTAGGAAGAAACAATCATCATTTTTTAACCATGTAATGAGAAGAGAACAGCTGGAATATTTTGTAACAACTGGGAAAATTGAGGGACGAAGAGATAAAGGGAAGCAAAGAGAAAAGATACCAGACAGCTTAAGAGAATGACTTGGCAGAAGGTCAACAACAGAAATGATAAATAACTGTTGTGATCAAAAGTTGTGGAGAGACATGATCACCTACGCCAGCAGGCCTGGTACTTGATGATGATGATATTATTGTCTCTCAATTATAGCAAAAGTAATGCACTTACAATAACATTGTTTAATATATTTTCTTTAAAATATAGGTAACTTTACTTTTGTCTATCTTATGTTAACATATAATTATTTATTATAATTGCATCATAAATACAACGACAGTTTTATCAAACAATGACAACCTTCTGTAAGTTCCTTATATATGTACGGCCTCCACCATCGAAATATGATCCAACCATACTCTGCCCTGACTGAAAAGTCCTCAGTGATGAGGTGCACATCTCTGAACATGACTTTACCAGACAGAATAGAAAATGAGAAGGACCCTGAAAAATGAAAGAAAATCTATAGATTAAAATTTGGTGTACCTGAAAAAGGGAGGGAAGAAGAAACTAGAGATCAGACAACAAACATAAACTAAACAACATAAACTATCAATTGTTCTGATCCTGAAAAACCTGAATGTTACTATGTAAGAATACAGAAAATTGATAGAAGCATTTGTAAGCACCTGCTTTATGTTTTAATACCAGACACATACAAATCTTTCAAAAGGAAAAGGGGGGGGGGGGGGGGGGGGGGGGGGGGGGGGGGGGAGGGAGGGAGGGAGGAAGGAAGTTAAATACAGTTAAAGATTTTCTTAATGCTAATAATGAAAATTATTCTGATATATTAACTTGAAAATTTGGTTAAAATTGTTTTAAAAAAGAAAATAAAGGAAGAAAAAAACTTCACCAAGTTTGATATGTCCAAATTTGACAAACTTGTTGATAATAGCTGTTATGATGAGGCCAAGTATACGACTATTGTAGAAGGTCAAGTAGATGGTCCAAGACTGAGCAGCTAATATAGCAATCAACATCACGTACACAGAGGACTGCGACAGTTCATTGTCCAATCTGTGAACAAATAGATGCAAAATAATTATACAAATTATAAATATGTTGAAATCTCAAAATAATATGACAGCACTATGGCATATACATGTTATTAACCCCCCAAGAGAAATAGCTCACCCAGGGGCATAAATGATAACTGATTAAATATATAATAATGCATTATGAGGATGTTAACTAACTGTGCACTGATGCATTAATTTTCATTAAAGTCAATTCTGGTTAAATGAGGACTGGGGTGGTATGGTCATATTATGGAGCCAAATTCTAAGAGAGACAAACTAGATGATGTGTGTGTGTATGCATGTGTACACATGAAAACTACAAACTATGTGGACCATAGCAAAGTTGGTGCAGGTACAATAAAATAAATTTGCTATGTCTGTTTCAGTTCTATGGATAAGGTACAATTAAACAAAACAAATCTAAATGATCTTCAACAGGAGACCAAACACAAACAAAACAGGCGGCAATTCTAAAAAATTTCCAAATGAAAAGAACTCAAAAATGTAGCCAGCGATGACACACAAACAACAAGACATTGTACAACAAATCTATGATATGAGACAAATGCAGTTCTAAAAATATATATACTGAAAAGAGCCCAGAAATGTTTAAATACAATTTTTGACTGGAACATGAAGTATCATTACAGAAAAGAATTCATTTCACTTTGCTTTGAAGAACAAGGCAAGCTATAGGTAGAAATTGTGTTTATGGGGCATAAACAGGGTTCATCCAAAAATACTCCTTGATTTCAAGTAGTTAGAAAATCAAAAAAGTATTAGAATATGTTTAAGATATGTTGACCACAGACACACAAAGTCAAAATGTTATTTTCTGATCATACCAGATATGCTGCATAGTCTGGTATGAGCTAGATTAACTCACTGAAGTTTGCTGAGTAATGGCTGGGGGCGGACATCAAGTGTGTGTGTCTGATACCAACTGATACTACTTGAAACTATAAATTGATGCAACTTAGACACTGATGTACACATGGGAAGTCAATATATAAGTCACAAAGTGATCCGGTAACAGGAAAATTTAGTTGCTGGCTTCTAAAAGTATCATTAGATGGTAGCAGCATCCAACTTTATGATTAGATAAGGGAAACTGGATGCCACATGTGTAGTAACAAAAAGATAATGGACTGAAGGTGTGTACAATCCAAGAACAGTGTACTGTTGTGCCTCAAAAGTACTTTCTGCAAAGGATATTCATATAGAAATGTTTCCTATTTAAGCTGACAATTGTTTGTCCAATAAAGAGATGCAATGCTGGGTATAAACATTTTCTCAAGGACACACAAAAATTGTTCATTCCATACATGTGATAGTACCAAACAAAGATCTGTGTGAAGCTCTCACACCAGAAGTTGATCCAAATGCAAAAACAAAATGAAAATAATCCTAGATGTTCCAGGAATAGTCTCTAAAAGCAAGCAACCCAGGATAGAAATGAGAACCCAATCACTTACCATGCTCCAGACAAAATACTCCAGGGATGCAAGGACACATTTTCACAGATGGATCTGTAACTGAAACATGAAAGGAGGAAGGCAGTGGCATCTATATAACCTACCAAGTGGAGAGACAGAAACATACTCTCTTCTAGCCAGAGAAAGGTGCCCAATCTTTAGAGCAGAGACAATGGCACTCCACACAGCAATATAAACTCTCTAAACACAAGAGGTCCTAAGTCCAAAAATTGTTACCCTCACTGCTACAAGCATTGTCAAGCCCAAAACAAGACAGACTCATTCAGGAAATAAAGAACGTGTTCATTGTCAGAAAAAAACAGAACTAGTCCTGCAGTGGATATCAGCAAACTGTGTGGGAGCCTTCAACAGTCCAACCAACCCCAGAGCCTCAAAGAAATAAAAACAATCATAAAACAAGCTAGGAAAACAGAATGGAGGGAGTTATCTGTAAAATATGAGCCAGAACACTATTTAAACAAACTCAGCAGACATAAACAGACCAAGATATTCAGACTCAGAAAAGGTCACTGTGGTCTCAGAGCACATCTATGCAAGATGGGACTCAGTGACTTTGCAACATGTCGTGACTGCGAAGCATTCAAACAAACTGCAGAAGTAAAAGTAAAGAGCCCTGTCATGCCATATGTCGTATGCGGAATATAGTGTTAGTGACCATAATTTTTATATTGGAATATTGTTCCTCTTAGGCTCATTTGATTAAGGGCGCAGAAATTCACAAATATCTCTCCATTCTCGTTTATATCTCCAAGTCCATGTTTTCCCATAATCTCTTCGAAACCTCTGTTGTCTGATCCTACCTTAGCATTTAGGTCTCCCATCAAGATTATAATATCCTTGGCTCGTCTTGCATCCATCTGACATTGTAGCTGTCTATAGAAATCATCTTTAACTGAATCATCCTTATCGTTGGTTGGTGCATAGCATTATATAATGTGTAATTTTATTTTGTTTTTGGTTGTTTTAAATGTTGCTCTCACCAGTCTTGGTCCCACTGCCTCCCATTCTATTAGTGTCTTCTGTGCATTCTTTGATAGCATTATAGCTACCCCTTCGCTATGTTGTGCTCCTGGTTCCTGGTGTCGATGATAAAATCATCTCCCCTGTATTCAGTTTTATTCTCTCCGCTCCCAGCTATCTTGTTTCACACATTCCCAGAATATCTATCTTGTAGTTGGTCATTTCTGCTGCCACTTGTGCAGCTTTTCCCTGTTCGTTGATGGTACGAATATTCCAGGTGCCAATTCTGGAGGATTTCCTGGTAGACAAAGGGTGAGTCGGCAACCCGGACTCCTTACGGCTTTCTCTGGATTGCGTCATACGTCTCTTAGGCAGAGAGCCCTTCTCTTTCCTGGTTGACGGATTAACTTTATCTCTCTTTGACTTGTCCATGTTTGTGAAGTTTTTTCGGCTTATTTTTTTTACAGTATGGGATAGCCAGTCCCATGCCTAACCCTCCTTTCTCGCCTCTTACGAACATGCCTGGTAGGGTACAGCGCCGCTATTCTTTACTCCCCTTTCGGGCCCCGGCAGCGCACGGACGACAGCTAGGACTAAAGATCAATAGAGATAAGACCAACATTATGAGAAATAATGCAGTTGGCAATAATCAAATAAAACTAGGAGAAATACCTCTACTAGACGTAGAATCTTACATATATCTGGGCAGTAATATAGATAAAGAGGGAGGAACAGAAAATGATACCAAAATAAGGATATCAAAAGCAAGAGGAGTTTTCATTGCACTGGGAAACATGGAAATCCAAAGAAATTAGGTTAAATACAAAAATTAAAATTTTCAACTCAAATGTTAAGTCGGTCCTATTATATGGCTGTGAAACATGGAGAATAACAAAATTGACAATCACGAAGGTACAGACTTTCATTAATAGATGCTTACGCAGAATAAAGGGATGGAAATGGCAGGACAAAGTCACTAACATGGAATTATGGAAATGTACCGGCCAAATACTAGTGGATAAAGAGATACAGCGAAGATGATGGCGATGGATAGGACACACACTACGGAAGCCAACTGAGAGTATTACACAATACACAACAGGCCCTTTTTTGGAATCCCCAGGGAAAAGACAAAGAGGAAGACCAAGGAATTCTTGGAGAAGACAGATCGAAGCAGAGATGAAGATGATGGGGAAGACATGGAATGATCTTAAAAGAATTGCAAAAAACAGAATGACTTGGAAAGTGTTTGTTGAAGACCTATGCTCCACTGGGAGCTAAAAGGTAGAAGACCATAATTTTTACAGACCTTCGGCACATGATGCTTGGGGTAATGTGGTCGGTATTACGCCTGTGCCGTTTACTTTCCCAGAAAAAATCTGGTACCCATTAAAGGCTGGATGAACCTGGAAGCCGTTGATCAGAATCGAACCCGACCTCTTGTCCTTTGTAGTCCAGTTCACTAACCACTGAGCTATCATGACTCACCTTCAAACAAACTGCAGAGCATACTATAAAAGACTGCAGCACTTTCACAACACCCTAAGAACACAAATATGGCCCACAGAATCAACCCTGCATAACAAGTTATGGAGAACCAATGATCTCAAACGAACTGTCTTGTTCGTGAGCCAAGATGGACTAAATAAATAGCAACAGCTGATCATTGAAAAAGTTGAGAACGTCTGACCTGGACATACTGATCAGATTACAATATTAGCGACGGGTGCAGGAGATGATTTGATTTGATGGATGAGTAACAATAAATGGTGTAGCAACTGCACTGTGCTGTTCAAATGGTTTAACCTACAGCATAATGCATGATTGATTGAATTTCCAGAAAGTATGCTTGCAGTGGGTATTCAGAGAACTGAATGACAAAAATAAAATTAACCAAATGGACCTATCATTGCAGGATTTATATTTGATACACTAATAAAAAGAAAACATGCTCATCAGAATTATTTCTGGAGATGAATCATAGGTTTCTTTGCTACCAACCCGAATACCTGCTGACTAGAGGAGTGCTACTTCATCATGACAATGTGAGGCAGTATACAGCTTGACTGGCCTGGTAGAAAATTTACCAACTGGGATGGGAACTTCTTAAACAGCCACCATATATATATATATATATATATATATATATATATATATATACCAGACTTTGCCCTGAATGATTTCCACCTGTTCAGTCCACAGAAAACTCATGGTGGCAGGAGACAAAGACGAAGGGGTTCACCATGAAGTTAAATTCTGGTTTAGAAAGTAGAACAAAGAATTATATACCTCAGGAATTGGATCATTGATGAAACATTGGGATAAGTACATCAAAGTTTGGTGGAAAATATGTTGAGAAATGATGTGGGTGCAAAAATAAAAAGTTTTAAAGTTCTTACCATATTTAGTCTATAGATTTTTTTTTCATCCATTTGTGACTTCCCCTTGTATAAAAATATTTCAATAAGTTTTGATTTAACAACTACTTGAACTCAAAGAGTGTTTTTGTGGGCACCCTGTATATACATAGTTTCTGTCTGTTTGGTGTGTACTTAATGACCTTTACACAAACACACCACAGTGTATGTGTACAGGTGAGTATCTATGTATGCATACATTTTATATCTATGTACATGTGTGTATTTGTGCGTGTGTATACATGTGTGAGCATGTAAGCCTTCTGTCAACTATTTTTAAATTCATTCCCCCTTGTTTCTTCCCCTTGTTTCACTTCTTTGTTCAAGATGCAAATTCTCCCCCCCCCCCCCCCCCCCCCGGGGTAATCTACCACTACTTCTTTTTATGCACTGGAAGTCAAGCCAGTTGGCATGCAAAAAAGCCATTGTATTCTTGCATATATGTGTGTGTGCACAAGTGTATAGATGGATGAATGGATGGATGAATAGACAAACAGACAGACAAGATTTTTTCTGGCAGGACTTGCCAGAAGAGCATTCTGGACCCTATTTGAAGGAACAAAGTTAAAAAAAAAAATTAAATAACAAATAAAAGTTATGTTTCTAAATTGAAGGAACTTTAAAAGTTAGCTTATTATTTAATAATAAAATATTTAACGTTCCCACTAAAATATCTACAAAAATATGTCTATAGTATTGTTATATCAAGGTGTGGATGAATTCTTGATTCAAATAACTGGCCAGCAAACTCAAATAACAAGTTTCTGTATGCAGAAGAAAAAATATGTACATTGGCAACACAATTTGGGCTGAGTGAAAGAGAAGCCATCCAAACCCATAGGGAATATAAGAAATATAGAGAAAAAATGCCTAAGAAATTGCTTCAGATCTTGCATATTCTTCAAACAATAGCCATTTTTTCCAGAGTGTAAAAGGGGATTTCTCCTGATGAATCAGAGAGTGACTCAAGGAAGGTTCGTTCACTCTGTTAGTAAAAACAATGGCTTCTTTACTGTTCATAAAAATTGTTAGGTTTCCGTTTGATCCAACAACAAACTTTGATGACAAAATAAGGTTGATACAAGTCATCATTCAACACTAGACACCATACGCAAGATCTGAAAAAGAACTAAGCAAGTTGATGACATAGGTAAATTAAGGAAATTTAAAGTATTTGTAAGAACTGGATGTCTCCCGTGTGTTACCGGGGCCTCATTATGTGAGAAGTAAAGAATTGACTAAGGAGGTTGATCGATGGCTTGACAAGCTGTCATTGTGAAAAGCATTGTTATGGAAACAGAACCATAGATTTTAGTAAGCAGTGATCTCTGCAATATGTGCCATTTTGGCACGCAAGGTTTCTGCTTTTGAGATTATAGTTCTGCCCTATGTGCCGTCTTCGGCTCGAAAGGACAATAGATAGATAGAAGAACTGGATGGAAAGTAAAAGAAAACAAAGGATGAAGTTTTAAAATAACTAAAAATTAAAAGAGAACTACAAAATACAGAGAAATACAATTCAAAAAAGACAAATGAGATTTTTGGGGCATGTTAAAAAACACAGCAGCCTACTAAAAGTAATCTTGGACGGGAAAACACAAGGTAAAAGACACAGAGGCAGACCAAGACTAACATGGACGAGTAACATCAAAAGATGGACAAGTCAGCCTATGACAACCTCACCATCAAAGCAAGAGACAGAGCAGAATGGCGCTCCATGGTAGCCAACCTTCAATGCGGAGACAGCACTCAATGATGATATGTAAGTACATTGTAATATTGTATAATGATACTGTTAGAAGCTTTCCACATGTTTGTCGTTTTCCCTGTTGAGAGTTCTGGTACCTCTTCTACCAGCAAAAAAAAAAAAAAAAGCCCTATATACACACATGCAATAATACACGAACACAGCATGTGGCTCACATGTCAGATCAATGTCTACTAAAGAAATTATTTTATGGCGAACTGAAAGAGAGTAGAAGATAACAATATGACCTAAAGAAATGATCCAATGACAGTGAATGGTTCGCTAAAATGCTCTAGTATAAAAGATATCATCCTCATCAAGTACTATGCCTTATGGCAAAGATGATCATGACTTTCCATAACTTTTCTATCTCTACAATTGTTTATCATTTCTATTGATGGCTTCCAACCAAATCATTCTCTTACTGTCTTACACCTTTTCTCTCTGTTTCACTCTATCTCTTCTTCCCTCAGTTATGTCTGTTGTCACAAAATATTCCAGCTGTCTCCTTCTCATGACCCCCACACAATTATAACTGTTTCCTCCTGATGCTGTAAACATAGCCTCTTTCAGAAAGTCCTCATTACTCTTTTTGGCTGTACATGGTTTGCTCAACATTCTTTTGTAAAACCACATATCTGTGGCCTCCACAGATTTTCTTGTCTGTTGTACAATTGTCCAGGATTCCCATCCATCAGTCAAGACTCCATATAATAGTGAAGAATTTTTACTCATTTCCATTGTCAAAAATGGATTGCAGATCATATTTCTCATTCTTTGAAATACAGCCTTCGTCTTAACTATTCTGCATCTTACCTATGTTGTACATCTACCATCTGAAGTTAACATCGCTTTCAGATATTTAACTTCACTTACCTGTTCTAATACATTTCCATCTACTTTAATTATGCATTTATGAGGTGTCTCTTTCTTTGTTGCAACCATTACTTCTGTCATTTTGCTATTAAGGCTAAGGATTTTAAATAAAACCAATGGAAGACAATGGAAAAATCAAATAATTTCTTTCTATAAAAGGGTTGCCACAACTTCAGATAATCAAACACTTGATGCCCAACTGTCAGCAAGCTATAATAAGCAAACTTAGAAACAAAATACACCATGAGAATAGAAACTTGAAATATTACAACATTAATGCAAAATGGAAATTCAAATAACATCAAAATGAAAAGCATGAAATTACATTTATCAAAGACATAGCATGACCCAAAAAAAAGGGAGGAAAAGACAGAGAAAATGAAGTGTGTAAGTAAATAAAACTATTCCTGCATAGCTAAATAGTAATTAAACTCATTTCTGATTCATTACCAGTTAGCTATGTAGGAATAGTTTTATTTACTGTGTGTGTGTTGTTTGTTTGTTCATACTGAAGACCTATTGAGCCGAAACGTTGTTCAAATTTGTGTCGTCTATCAATCATGTAAAGCTTTTACCATACCATTTTTTCTATTTTTATTTTAAATTCTCCCTTCTGTTAGAGAGCCTGTTACCAGAGGAGACCACAAGGAGGGAGAACTGCTAGGTCTTGGTTAGGTGATGGTACACTGACCCTGCTATTGTGACTGCAGGCGCTTCTGCTCCCCCATATATATTTTCAATAAAAACAAGAAATAAGACATATCTTTTACTTACCTTTCAAACAATGAAGCATTGTTCTGAGCTGCCATTGTGAAACTGAGATGTTGACTGCTAAAGTTCCTCACTTTTATTGCAATTGTGAATGAACTTTTATCCACAAAAAATGTGTTCTTATGATAATCATTTGTATAAATTTTTAAGATCCATCTGATGTATCACATTTTTCATAATTTGTCACAAACTTAATATTTATTATTTTTTTTAATTGAACATTTTGGCTACTTTTCAGTGCTGCACACCAGATAGAAATGAACAAACAACAAAATTTAATTTTACGTAAACACTCATGGAGTATGGATGGTTATTTGATTATGACATTTTTTATCAATTATTATATAATTCTACTTTAGCTTTAACTGCGCATTAAAACATATCATATATAAATCAAATGTCTCTGCAAGATGTGCCATTTTGGCACGCAAGGTTTCTGTTTTTGAGATTGTGGTTCTGCCCTATGTGCCGTCTTCGGCTCAAAAGGACAATAGATAGATAGATAGATGTATAATCTAACTAGTAATAGTATACTGATAATATTACACAACAGAATATAGATACTCACACTTAAATATTATTATAGTAGTAGATAGTTAAGATAGTATATAAATATATAAGAATATATACAATACTTTAAATACTGCATATTATTTTTTATATAAAAAATAGGATAGGTTATATAATAATATTATATATAAATTATTAGTTAGTAGACTAAAGGAGAACTAGAGAAGAGCTTTAGTTTTAGCATTTCAAGGCATTTCCATCTGTACTGTGAGTGTAAAACTAAAAGATAGGCACTATCACTAACTAAAACTTACTACTGTCACACAAAAAATGATCTTATCAGCTTATCTACTTAACTGAGTCTCAGAGTAGTGCAGAGTACAGTCAGTAGTCCTGAGTAGTACAGTAATTATTTTAAGAAGTTCATTAAAATTAAAAGATAAGTAAAAAAGTAAAGGAATGAACAGAAAATATTAATTAACTATCAATCAAATAATGCACACAACGACCAGCTATTTCATTTAACGTAAAGCGCTACGCCGCACTATGTGACTGTTTCACAACCCAAATAAAATTATATAAAATATAATACATTGATTATTTATCATCATGATCATGTCCATTGTTTTGCAGGAAGACGAGTCAAAATTGAAAAAATGATACTAACTTCTCTTTTTGTAAATTAATTATATTTAGATACAGTAAAACATAATATATGAGTATACAATCAATATTCATAAACGGCAAAATTCATGTTGATTGCGAGTTATGAAAGCATGAAATAACCAACTAGACGTAAAATAGAGTAATAATAAAACAATGTTGTCTAATTTTTGACTGTCATCGGCCTAGCGAATAGCGATCCGGAAGTTAAGCCATATCTTGACTGGTGGCCTTGACTTCTGCTAGACCACTTCTGCCAAAGAGGCCTCTAAATCGCTCGGTTTGCTCTCTGTCTTCTTTAAACTTAAACTGTTATTTACAGCTACCAACGTTCATTTATATTCTTCATTTTTTATATTTCAACTATTTTGGTGGAGGGGGGGTGTGGAGTTTTAATCGAAAATTATTTAAACTACAGGACAATTGATTACGATATTTATATTAATAATAATTAATATACTTATAGTTATGTTATAGTTAAGTACACTACTACACTACACTTACACCGATGATACTTTGTTGTTAATGATACTACTACTACTACTATATTTATTGCATATTAATATAATATACTATGAGGCTGAGGCGTGTTTGTAATAGTAAAATAATACGACTAATAAAGAAGAAGTTGAGTGTAATGTGATATTATCAGTGAGAAGAAATGATCTTGGCTTGGACGCGACAGCTTTGTTGTCTGTTGAGCTTTCCGATTCGAGCCGTAGCCGGCCCATTTATAATAAATGGCAATGGGCATAGATTTTATATGATAGACCTAGATTAGATACTCTTTCTCATATCTAAATGTTTATTCTATCAGTTTTCAATCCGTGTAAATATCTTTTATTAAATCTCGCCATTTGTCTCTGTTCGGTGCAAGCAACTCCTATCTCATTGAGTTGAGAGGGACAGGGAGCCGAGCTTTGTTGTCATATCATATTCATATAAATAAAAATGAAATAATATTATGACATGTTATTTAATTATATGTTAATATTGTTAACAACACAATATCAAAAACTAAATAATCTTTTTTCCCATCATGATCATATTAAATATTAGTATTTAAGGTAATTTCCTAGTTTGATCAGATATATTATTTCAGTTTGGAAGAGTGATGTCTCCTAAAATATGTCTGCCAAAATACAGTGGTTCTACGCATTCTTGGCATTGGGGTCATTACGCTGGCATGTGTCACTCACACTGGCGCCGCACAATTCCCTTCGATCAGAAGATCATAATTAGGCCGAGTGGCGTCGTTTTTGTCACGCGTTATAATATATTTATAAATATTTAACACTAAAGCTAAACCTAACCCCTGGACCCAACGCCCAATCAACAGATACTCTGAAATGATTACATGCCAGCGTAATGACCCCAACGCCAAGAATGCGTAGAACCACTGTATTTTGGCAGACATATTTTAGGGGACATCACTCTTCCAAACTGAAATAATATATCTGATCAAACTAGGAAATTACCGTATTTAATTAGTAATTGTCTTGACTCTAATTGTCCTACCACCTGTGACATCTTTCCGTCTACAATGACTTTATTCTAACTCATAGCAGTCGTCTGTCAAAACTAGTGTCATTTGCAAACTTCCAGCCCTGATTATGATAATGATGGATATTAAAATTTAATTTGGTATTGTTATAGATTCTCACTCAAGAAGCCAGAGAAGGTGTTGTTTAAGCCTTATTTTCATTCAATAAACTAATTAAGAAGTTTAATTACCCAGACTGTAAACATAAACTTTGTTATAAGCTGTATTTATATTATGAATAGTCACATTTTATATATTTAGTAATGTGCAAAACTTCTACTGATTTTAATTACTGTTCTCAAAAATATACTATCCACAATATATTATTATAATATTAGTATGACTGTAATGTAAGAATATAAGTTACATGTGAGTGATTTTTGTATATCAGTATAAGGGTTGTAATGGACAAAAAGGACGGAAGTGCCAACAGTAAAGCACCAGCTGAGTTTCTGTCGCTGTCAGTTTTGTCTCGGGACCGCACACATCACGGCTCACCAAGTAGTAGTTCTAAAGGTTCACACAGTGCAAGCTCTCCATCAAAATCAATGTGTTCTTCAGCCTCTTCTTCGTCAGAGAGTATGCCTCCTTTTGAAACTAAGGTACTAGTTATACAAAACAAACATCTTGAAAGTTTTAAATTATTTGTAATAATATGTAGACAATTAACTGAATAATGATAGGTCTTTAATGATTTTATTAACATGTTGTTTTTTTAACCTAGTTGTTTGTTAAATATAGTTGCTAAATTATTCATATTAACTATCAGCTTTAAAAAAAAAATGAATAATTTATTTGTTTGAAATAAATTATTCAGTGTATTTTTTTAGCAGAAGTCAAGGCCACCAGTCAAGATGTATGATATGGCGTTGGTTTCTACACATTTTGATACAGAAAACATGTAACATTATTTTAATATTGTATTACAAAATTGTTATTAAAAGGTTAATAAAAGCTGTGTCTACAAATGTATTCATAGAAATAAATAGATAAATTATTATTTTTTAGTTGGAAGGCAAAAGCAAGAGATAGTATTAATAAATCCCATAATCTCATGTGTTCACTTTACTGCAGACTCTGAGAGAAGCCACAAAATCAGCACAAAATGATGAATGCCCTTTACTGGAAGGAGAAAGTATCAAAGGAAAAGGTACTGCTTCAAAATACAATTTTTTTTTAATTTGACAGGTTGCTTTGGGCAAAAATCACACCCCCCCCCCTTTTTCCACATACCTTCCTAACTTTTATCAACAATGACCCTGAATGTTTTTGGTTTTGTTTTCCATCTTCTACCTTTTAGCTCCCAGTGGAGCATAGGTCTTCAACAAACACTTTCCAAGTCGTTCTGTTTTTTGCAATTCTTTTAAGATCATTCCATGTCTTCCCCATCATCTTCATCTCTGCTTCAATCTGTCTTCTCCAAGAATTCCTTGGTCTTCCTCTTTGTCTTTTCCCCTGGGGATTCCAAAAAAGGGCCTGTTGTGTAATACTCTCAGTTGGTTTCCGTAGTGTGTGTCCTATCCATCGCCATCGTCTTCGCTGTATTTCTTTATCCACTGGTATTTGACCGGTACATTTCCATAATTCCACGTTTGTGACTTTGTCCTGCCATTTCCATCCCTTTATTCTGCGCAAGCATCCATTAATGAAAGTCTGTACCTTCGTGATTGTCAATTTTGTTATTCTCCATGTTTCACAGCCATATAATAGAACCGACTTAACATTGGAGTTGAAAATTTGTATTTTTGTATTTAGCCTAATTTCTTTGGATTTCCATATGTTTCCCAGTGCAATGAAAGCTCCTCTTGCTTTTGATATCCTTATTTTGGTATCGTTTTCTGTTCCTCCCTCTTTATCTATATTACTGCCCAGATATATATAAGATTGTACGTCTAGTAGAGGTATTTCTCCTAGTTTTATTTGGTTATTGCCAACTGCATTAATTCTCATAATGTTGGTCTTATCTCTATTAATCTTTAGTCCTAGCTGTTGTGATCTCTCATCTAATATACTCATTTTATCTTGCATCTGTTGGTGGCTGTGTGATAGGAGAGCTATGTCATCAGCAAAGTCTAAATCATCAAGTTGTTTGGTCAGTGACCACTGGATTCCATTTCTGTTGTTTTGAGTTATTTTCATAATCCAATCTATGGCCAGTAGAAAGAGAAATGGAGACAGAAGGCATCCCTGCCTTACTCCTCTTCTTATGTTTTATGTATTGTTTTCCATACACCATAGTAAAACTTACTACGGTATCGTAAAAACTGCATAGTTTTTATTTTAAAATTCTGGCAATTTGCAAGGAATTTATTTCTCTTTTTTTTCTTATGACAGGGGAAATTATTTTGGCCGTCAGCAGGACGTCAAAGAAACCTTTGTAACACAGGAGAGTCAGCAAAAAACGCAACATGGACACCAAACATAATGGGTGATCTGACAGTTTACAGCTGCCATATGAATAGACAGTGAAAGCGGGTTGTTGCGGGGTGGGGGGAGCTGTATGGTCGAGTTTCAGGCTAAAAATCTGTTGTAAACCAAGAAATGATTATAGCATCATTTTCCCATGTCTCTTTTTGTGTGAACACACAGCTGTGTAGCAAAAGTTCAAAGAAAGTTTTATTTTCCAAATCGAAAAAGTTACATTTAAGTGGTAGCAGTAATTTTTACTAAGGTATCGTAAATGTGTTGATCACAGATAGACATCATAATCTAGAGAATCTAAAAGAATTTCATAGTTTTTGATTGATAATACAAATAGTTTTCTAAGTTTACACACCCTTCACTCATTACCAGAAATGACAAAATATGTTCACATTTATTGTGATTCTCGTTTTTTAAGTTTTTAAATATGTGTAATATATAACAAAGAAGGAGGAACAGAATGATACCAAAATAAGGATGCAAAAAACAAGAACAGCTTTCATTGAGTTAGGAAACAATCGAAATCTAAAGGGCTTGGGCTAAATACAAAAATAACATTTTTCTACTCCAGTGTCAGTCAAATTTACTAACTTGGAATTATTCTTTTTTGGAATCCCATACAGAGGAGACATAGAAAATGGCCAAAGTATACTTGGAGAAGACAGGTAGAAGTTAATAAGATTGGGAAAACATGATGGAACGATCTTAACAAAATAATGGTACCAAACTTAGAAAGTTTTGTTGAAGACCTATGCTCCACAGGGAGTTGAAGAAAAAGAATATATATATATATATAACAAATCATGTATATCTCCATCTTGGTCCATGCTGCAGGTGAAAATTTTCAAAATACAAAGAGGTAGCACAGGTCAATGGACAGGATATGGACCTCCTGATCACTGTGAAAAATGTAAACTCAAGTGATGTAACCATATATCCTGCTTGTCTGGCCTTTTTGTCTGGCCTTGCAAGGGCCAACCTTAAGGGAGTAGTGAATAGGTGCTGAAAGTATGAAAGGCTGAAGAAAAGATGGGAAGTCAATACTAGAGAATGGTCAGAGAGAAATAGAAAAAGTTGGTTGCAGCAATCAGTCTTGCCCAAATGATCCTAAATGGTAAGAAAGAAAAAAGAAGAAATATCAGACTCTTTGACATATTTTACTAATTTTTTACAGTGGATGTTTTTTTATTTATTTCTAATAAATGTATATTTTTAAATTTTAGCAGGTGATGTGTCTTATCTCTGTCCATTCAGTGGTCCAATACGAGGAGTAATTACTTTCACCAATTACAAACTGTTCTTCAAGAGTGTTGAAAGAGTAAGTGTTCACACTTATCTGATCATTCACAAAGTTCTTCCTCAAATGGTTTCACCCTGTTTAATTTTTTTTCACATGAACAATTCTCTCTTTTAAGAGGAAAGAAAGAAAAAAAGAATAGAGGTGTATTTTGCAGTCAGAAATGTGCAAGTCTTATGCTGAAGAAATATGACAGTGTTTTTGATTGAAAGAGAATCATTCTTGCTACAAAGCCAAAATAAGTCTCTGTTATTAGGCTCGCTATATTGCAATACGTGAGTGAAATAGGATCAGCGCATCATAAATGACATGTCAAAAAATTCAACCACTTCCATGTGTGATTGCTTAGAATAAAGTTGCAGGTTTTATACCACTGAAGTCCCCATTATGATCAAAACTTCTAATTTTTACATCATGCTGCTACAAAAATCCTTAGTAAAATATGGAGATATAATATATCTATCTATCTATTGTCCTTTCGAGCCGAAGACGGCACATAGGGCAGAACCACAATCTCAAAAACAGAAACCTTGCGTGCCAAAATGGCACATATTGCAGAGATCACTGCTCTAAAATATATGGCACTGTTTCCATAACAACACTTTTTACAATGACAGCTTGTCAAGCCATCGATTGATCAACCTCCTTAGTTGCCTCTTACGACATGCCTGGAAGGTCACAGTGTCACTATTCTTTACTTCCCTCATAATGAGGCCCCGGTAACACATAGGAAATATAATATATATTTATAATATATATATAAGAAAGATATATATATATTATATGGCCCTTTTCATCTTGTTAGATGGTTTAATTGAGGCTATTGTATATTTTTTGGGGGGGAGGTTTTGTTATTGTCAAACAGCTTCTCTCGTGGCTGATTCTACCAATGTTTGACAAACACATTCAGCCACAGAATGAATTAGTCAGGCCTACTGATCCACAGGGTTTTCCATCTTTTTTTTACTTGAGTCTTTTCTCTTCCATGTTTTGCTGTAGTACAGCCTCAAATGATGTTATGATTTCTTCCTCATTTCACTATGCTTGGGCACAGAATATGGAGATAATGCTTTACCCAGTCGCACTATCCCCCCCCCTCTCGACTTCTTTTCAAGAATTTCCATTTACGTGCATGCAAGTGCACATACACTCTGCGTCCAACCAATGAACAGAAGAAATACTTCAAACATTCTCATAGTGTCTTTATAGATCTTCAATAATGAGTCACTTTCTGTTTTGTTGTGGATCCAGATATCACTTCCTGAGAAACCCCTGTGCAGGATCACTTAATCTTGGACGATAATGCAGAAAGAGGCACCTGCGTTACTGAGAAATGAATTGGAAAAAGAGAAGTGTGCTGTCTAGAATCATAGAGCTCTCACATGTCTCAAAGTTTCACAATACTCATTACACAGTTGCCAACAAGGAGTCTAGACAGATACAAGACAGGTCAAAGGTTGTAATAAGCATTTCTTACAATGAATCCTGTTATCAAATACATACATTTTTATTATAGATATTGCTTCAATGTAGCACATGAAACCAATGTATTTCTTCATATTTTCACCAAAATGTATTTTATGTTTATGTCAGGAGCCTCCATTTGTTCTTGATGTGCCACTCGGTGTTATTAGCCAAGTTGAAAAGATTGGCGGTGCTACAAGTAAAGGTGTCAATTCCTACGGCATTGATATTTTGTGTAAAGTAGGTATTTGAAAAAATTATTACTTTTTATTTCAAGAATATCAACTAATTTGTGTATAATTATTTGAATCATCTTCTTCTTCTTCTACCTTTTTAGCTCCCAGTGGAGCATAGATCTTCAACAAACACTTTCCAAGTCGTTCTGTTTTTGCCATTCTTTTAAGATCATTCCATGTCTTCCCCATCATCTTCATCTCTGCTTCTATCTGTCTTCTCCAAGAATTCCTTAGTCTTCCTCTTTGTCTTTTCCCCTGGGGATTCCGAAAAAGGGCCTGTTGTGTAATACTCTCAGTTGGCTTCTCTAGTGTGTGTCCTATCCAGCGCCATCGTCTTCGCTATATCTCTTTATCCACTAGTATTTGACTGGTACATTTCCATAATTCTATGTCAGTGATTTTGTCCTGCCATTTCCATCCTTTTATTCTTCGTGAGCATCCTTTAATGAAAGTCTGTATCTTCTTTATTGTCAATTTTGTTGTTCTCCATGTTTCACAGCCATATAATAGGACCGCCTTAACATTTGAGTTAAATATTTTTATTTTTGTATTTAACCTAATTTCTTTGGATTTCCATATGTTTCCCAGTGCAATGAAAGCTCCTCTTGCTTTTGATATCCTTATTTTGGTATCATTTTCTGTTCCTCCCTCTTTATCTATATTACTGCCCAGATATATGTAAGATTGTACATCTAATAGAGGTATTTCTCCTAGTTTTATTTGGTTATTGCCAGCTGTATTAATTCTCATAATGTTGGTCTTGTCTCTATTAATCTTCAGTCCTAGCTGTTGTGATCTCTCATCAAGTATGCTCATTTTGTCCTGCATCTGTTGATGGCTGTGTGATAGGAGAGCTATGTCATCAGCAAAGTCTAAATCATCAAGTTGTTTGGTCAGTGACCACTGGATTCCATTTCTGTTGTTTTGAGTTATTTTCATAATCCAATCTATGGCCAGTAGAAAGAGAAATGGAGACAGAAGGCATCCCTGCCTTACTCCTCTTCTTATTTCAAATGCTTCTGTAAGCTGTCCTTCATGCACCACACTACATTTCGTTCCTTCAGACATTGTTTTTATCAGGTTAATAAACTTTATGGGGATTCAGTAATGACTCAGCAACTTCCAAAGCATTTTTCTGTCTAAACTATCAAATGCCTTTTCGTAATCTATGAATCCAATATAAAGTGGGGATTTTAGTTCTAAACTTTGTTCAACTATTATACGTAGAGTAGTTATTTGATCAGCACATGATCTGTTCTTCCTAAAACCTGCTTGTTCATCTCTCAAATGTTTCTCTATGGCCTCTTTTAGTCTCTCCAGAATGATTCTGCTTAATATTTTTCCTGGCACTGATAGTAGCATAATTCCTCTATAATTTGTGCATTCCTGTAAACTTCCTTTCTTTGGTAGTTTGATCTTATAACCTTCTTTCTAGTCTTTAGGTATTTCTTTCCTCTCCCAAATTTTATCTAATAGCTTATGTAGCATCTTGGTAGAGGTGTTAATATCTGCTTTGATGGCTTCCGAAGGAATTTCATCTGGTCCTGTGGCTTTACCATTTTTTTATAGTTTGATGGCTTTCATTATTTCTTCTTTGTTTGGTTTTCTACAGTTAACGTGTAACTCTTCTTCTGCTGGTAGTATATCTGGAGGATTATTTGAGCCGGGTCTATTCAAAAGTTCTTCAAAGTGCTCTTTCCATCTCTCCATTTGTTCCCTTATATTACTAAGCAGATTTCATTTCTTATCTTTAATAAAGGCATTGATCTGTTTGTATTTTCCACTTAATTTCCTTGTGCTGTTGTACAGTTCTTTCATATTCCCTTTATTTGCTGCTTCCTCTGCCTCTTTAGCTAGTTCATCTATATATTTCCTCTTATCCCTTTTAATGCATCTTCTCACTTCTTTGTTCACCTCTGTGTAAGCTTCCTGTGTCTTGGCTTTATCACTTCTTGTTTTGCTTTTATTTATGTCTGCTTTCTTGTTCTTTCTTTCTTTAATTTTGTCCAGGGTCTCTGCTGTCATCCATGTCTTATTCTGGCGTTCTCTTTTCCCTAGTGTTTCTTCGCATGTCTCTTTCCATATATCTTTCACCTGTTTCCAATGATCTTCTATATTTATTGTATTTTCTAGTTGTTGAAGGACTTGGCATTTGTTTGATATTGTGACTATATTTGAATCATAGATCCTAGAAATTGTTGAAAAGAAGGTAAAATCACTCTAGCGTTGTTTATCAGAAGAGCCCAAGAAAATGTTTTATCAAACCTTCCTGAATGTCTGTTGGGGGCTAATATGCTTTATATATATTTTCTAAGAATTTAGTCATGGTTGACATTTTGTACTTGTTTCTCATACTTGTACTAGGATATGCGAAATTTACGTTTTGCACACAAGCAAGAAAATCACTCAAGACGACAGGTCTTTGAAAAAATTCAACAATATGCATTTCCACTGACAAATAAGCTTGTAAGTATTGCTGTATTAAGCCTTCAGTTGAACTTCTTTATGTGTTTACTTTTCATGATTGTAATAGAGAAAAAAATGTAAAAATTGTTGCTCTTTCAATAAATCCCAGTTTGAAAGACAGGACAAATAAGAACAGATTCTCTTTTACCTTTATCAGTGTAGTAGTTTCATGAGAAGTTTTCCATAGGAAAATAAGGAGCAGTTTGTAAAGATTTGTTATACTTAGTTGTTTGGAAACACTGTTGTGCATGTGATTATGATTACCTCAGATTTTCAATAACGTGTGTCTTAGAAACTGTTCCATAATTCAGCATTCAAGAAACAGTATCAGGAAAAAACCATGTCTAGGAGGAAATCAGGAGAGAAAGTAATGATAGTTAAATATATTTTCTGTATATAATAAAATTATATATGCACTAATAAATGATGCTTATATTAAGGTTTTAAGTTGTTTCTGCAAGTGTGAAAATAACATTGAATGTGAATATTTCTCAGAACTTCTTTGCATTTGAATTCAAGGAGAAATATGGCCAGGACAATGGCTGGAAGATCTTTGATCCCATTAAAGAATTCAAGAGAATGGTGAGTTATGAGTTAATATTGCAGTTTATAGGGAATTGCTTTGCTTCTATGTTATATAATAAGTATGCTTTTATATATTATATATCTATGTTCTTTTGTGTGTGTGTGTCGCTCGCTCTCTCTCTCTCTCTATCTTTTTTTCTAAGTGAGTGTAAGTAATAATATGATAACTATGATATTGTATGATATATGTGAAATAGATGTTGTCAGAGTATCTGAAATAATTTGTTAACTTTATCAAGAAATGTGAGACAATTATTATTATAATATTAAATTTGTTTCTTCAGGGTGTCCCAAATGAAAGCTGGAGGATCACAAAGGTGAATGAAAATTACCAGCTGTGTGACAGCTATCCTGCTGTGGTAAGCTGAGTGATTTGTTGAAATATTGAGAAAACTACCATAGTCAATGATTTACTGTTACTAGAACTCCTGCCAAGATATTTTTTAATGTATAAGTTGTTGAACAAGATGTTCTTGGTCTTTACCGACATTGTATTTCTTCCAGTAGCTAACTTTTTGCACTGTCCAGCCTGGTTATCACCATCTGGTGCAGACCTCGTTGAACGAAGTGACGTCCGAGCTCACATTATTTTGCTGTATTTGTGTACATTGTCAATCTGGGGAACAATCTTTCCACCCCAGGATGAAATTTTCACCCACTTCATCATCTCGCAACTTCCTCCAGGGCACACTGTGACTCTGCTGACATGATGGCCATACATGTGTTCATTCCTCCAGGGCACACTGGCTCTGCTGATGTGAAGGCCATTCATGTGTTCATTCCTCCAGGGCACACTGTGGCTCTGCCTCTGCTGACGTGATGGCCATACATGTGTTCATTCCTTCAGGCCATGAAGTCAGTCAAGAGTAAGACCGGCCCATTCCTCAACACCTACTGTCTACTGGCACGTGGTCCGCTCTCTCACAGGTATCACATGTAGACCATTTATACTGAACGAGGATCATCACATTCTGGGCCATTTGTGTTTGTGCAATATACCACAGGCTTTTTGGAGGTAGGGTGTGGTGATCTTCTCATTAAGCTGAAAGCGTCAGCCCTCTATGTGTGCTAGTAAGGGTCTCAAAGTGATTTAGAAATTGCAAACTCCACCCCATCCACAAAGAATTCCTATAGAGGTAGTCATTGAGACAGAAGAAAAATATATTTACTCAAAAGAGAGTGAGGGTAAGTGGATAAGGACCATGGCATGTACCATGTGCCGATGGACTCTGGTCCTGCATCTATAGGGGCTTCACCTCCTCCCTGCACAGTTATACCACCAAGAGCTCGGTTGTACCCAAGACCAACTTTGTGCCAGCAGGGAGGACCACATGTAGGTGTGGTCTTGGGTGCATTACTATCGAATTGAGGTCAGCCAAAATCACAGAGACAATCCTGTCATTCAGTAACCAGAGCACCTGGAAAGGGCACCTTTTTCCCAAAGGGAAACAAATCCAATACTCAGGGATCACAGGAAGTAGTAATTAGGAAGGGGGGGATTATTTGCCTGCAGTGGCGAACGAAAGATAGATTTGCCTGCAGCAAACTGTCAAATTTAAAGAATTTATATTTTGAGGGAGTAATTTTTAAATAGTCTCGTAATCTAGGGGTAATTTATCTTATTCTAATAAAATTGTGTAGCTCATATATATTTAACCATTTTTTAAACAAATTGTAAAATAGAAAATTAATGATGTTTTGTGTCTTTTTATCTTTAAATGACAAGTATACAATAGTACATCTACATTAAAGGCGACATATTTCTACCTCTGCATTCAGTTTCCTATGCTCAACAGATTATACCAAGAATTGATTAATCTAGTCATTAGCAGAAAGTCATTATTATCTAATAATTCGCCTGCCAATTAAATTTCTTGGGGTCAAATTTCAGTTGCTAAGTCTCGATACAGTTGGCATATTTGTAAAAGATATTCTGGCATCTGTATGCTGACTTGACACGTACACTGTCATCTACAGTATGTAAATGTAGAGTCAGGTAGACAAGTTTTTATTCAAGTTAATAGAAATAGGTTGTGGATGGTGCTCATGGGGCATAGTTTAAGTGGACAGCTATTGGAATACGTTAGAGCCTTACAGAAAAAAAGTGAAAGTGCAGTCAGAACAACTGTAGACTTGGCAAATTGGTTCACTGTTAGTAGAAGTATGACAAGGAAATGTTCAATAACCACTCCTGTTCATAATCATATGAATCAGATTGCTAAAGCTGCAAAGTCCAGTCCAGATATTTTAAATTACTCGTTATTTGCTGATAGCCAAAGTCTAATATACGATAATCAAGATGAGCTTTAGCATCATATCAATGTCTCAACACCATCTGCCAAGAGTACAGCATGAACACAAATAAGAAAATGTCAGAATTATGTGAATAAACCTCTTCTGCAATCATGGCTCATTAGACAAGGACTCATTTCAACTCTGTAGTGGTTATATTTTTTATATTTCTTAAGTCTAGGGTCCAGGTCTGGCATTGGTAACATAACGTTTGAATGAAGACTGTGTTGTAGAGTGCCTGTATTGCCTCTATTAGTATTTCATTGTTGGACAATAATGGTGATTGTGCCCAATGAATTGACAAGCATTGTTGCATCTCGAGTCTATTCCTGCTGCTTGTGAATTGTCATTTGTCACTAAACTTCCTAGATATTTAAATTCCTTCACTTGATTTGTCTGCCATCCATTGTTATGATCTGTTTCTCTTTTGTGATATTCATGACTTCTGTTTTGTTGATTTTTATGTTGTATTGAATTCCTGTGCTGTTAAGTCTATTTAAATGTTCTTGTAGGCCTTCTATTTTTTCTTGTATTAGTGCCAGATCATCTGCAAATAAAAGATTGTTTAATTTTCTCTGTGTGCAATGGGTTGACTAACTTACATATACAACCATGTAAGTAATAAATTGTAGGGGAGATACTATGTACCCCTGTCTTACTTATGTTCTAACTTCAAAGTGGTCTATGTAGCATACTGCTATTGTGACTGCAGCTGCTTTTGATGTAGTCTTTTACATAGTTCGGTTAGATGTTGGCTTACTCTGTATGTTGTTAGTATTTCTCATAGTTCTCACTTGATCAATGAAAGTTGTGTACACATTTTGATTGTGTTCTGTTGTCTATTCTGCTATCTGTTTTAGGGTCAATAGTGTGACTGTACATCCTCTATTTTTTTAATCCTTTTTGAAAATCGGTGATCTGTAGTTCTATAATTGGCCTCAGCCCTTGAGAGGGTTGTAATAAAGTTTTTGTTTTACGTCAACAATTTGTTTCTTCTGCTGTCTTCAGTTTTTCTGTGAGCTATTTGTTGTTCTTTTAAAATACACAAAATGAACTTATTGTGTAAAGAAACAGTATTTTAAGAATTTTGCATTTTCAGCTTGCAGTACCAAAACAAGCAACAGATCACGATCTCCAAAAAGTTGCTGAATTCAGAAGCAGACAGAGACTCCCAGTGAGTGTTGAACTTCTGCTAGGTTTTGTTGTTTTCTCACAGATTTAACTTTGTGCACACAATGTGCTAAACTATGTATTGAGCTACCTTTGAAAGGTCAAACCGATAGCTGTTTTATAGCTTAAGCAGAGACCACAATCTTTCTGAATGTTTTTCCTTGCAACAAAGATCATTAGCAATAAAAGGGTCATTAAGGCTGAAAAGTACTTTCTAAGTTGAAACATTGAAATAGATAACATGAAATATACTAGAAAGTGGTTACATTATTGATGAGTCTGAACAATTAAAAATAATGGACGGCTGAACAATTAAAAATAATGGACGGCTGAACAATTAAAAATAATGGACGGCTGCAAAAAAAAAAAACATTAACCAACTCTGAAAGAAGTGATAATAAAAGACAATATGACACATGGCTATAAAGTCTACAATAAGCAGACCAATGAATTTGAAGTTTTGAGATAGAAATCTTAAAGATAAATTATACCCTCCAAATGGAACACTCTGTACAGAACCACAGCAGAACTTAAAAATACCTGCAGATACTATTACATGGCATTGGGCCAAAGGGTATCATCTCAAAGGTTGCTGGATCCGTAACAACAAAGATAATTGACAACTGAAGAAGACTGAATGAGACAGCATACTATATAAATGATTAAAGAGTTCTTGTTGATAGTCATATCCCAGTGGTGGGTTAAAAAAAAGAACAAGGTAAGAATCTACTTAATAAGCCAGCTGTTATAAGAAAAAATTGAGGAATTTCCCAAGCTACTTATTTGAACTTAATTGATTTATTTATGTTTTTCTGTTGAAATGAATACTGCACTTGTTTTGATCTCTTCGTAGACTTTATCATGGATTCATCCAGAAAGCCAGGCTACTATCACTAGATCATCACAGCCACTGGTAGGAATGACCAGCAAAACCAGCAGAGATGATGAACGATACATTCAGATGATTATGGACACAAATGCTCAGTCTCATAAACTTTACATCATGGATGCCAGGCCTTCTGTTAATGCTGTGGCAAACAAGGTCAGTTTTTCTAAAATGCTACTATATGTGTGCTCTATTCTCCAGTCCTTATCAAAATTATTTTTAATTGAAGATATAATGTAATTAATTTTTACACAGTTTTTATTTTTAAAATACATGTTGTCTGTTATTTGGTGAACATCATATCTCTAAAACCAGGTTTTCTCATGAACTGAAGTTTGTTTGTGGAGTGAAATTTTACTTTTGATTGTTTTTTTTTTCTGCTAGGCAAGAGGTGGAGGCTATGAAAGTGAAGAAGCCTACCAGAATGCTGAGCTCATCTTTCTTGATATACACAATATCCATGTCATGAGAGAAAGGTAAAACAATCATTATTTACAAGTTTGTAATGAGAGTTAGTGCCCTATTTATTGTAATTTGAGATAATTAACTTTTTATTTACAGGTTTTTAAAGAGAGATAATAACTAGTTATTGACAGGTTTGTTAACATCAAGCTTTTGATGATACAAGTATGAGTACTTCTGAAGTCAAAGGATATCTGCATATATGGCAAAGGACACTCACTCACACTTAGAACACTTCCTGTAAAGTTGAGTGCTGATGATGTTTTTGTGTACTGGTAACAAATAGATATTCACACAAAATTAAGTCTCTAAAAAAAACTCACGGGCCAACAGGAGATTTCTATCTCTATCTATTGTCCTTTTGAGCCGAAGACAGCATATAGGGCAGAACTACAATCTCAAAAACAAAAACCTTGCGTGCCAAAATGGCACATATTGCAGAGATCACTGCTTCTAAAATCTATGGCTCTGTTTCCATAACAATGCTTTTTACGATGACAGCTTGTCAAGCCATCGATCAACCTCCTTAGTCGCCTCTTACGACATGCCTGGAAGGTCACAGTGTCACTATTCTTTACTTCCCTCATAATGAGGCCCCGGTAACACACGGGAGGAACAGGAGATTTGCTAGTGGTTAAAAGTTGGTGAATGCAAAACAGGACAGGTTTGTAATGAGAGATAATGCACAAGTTATTTGAAAGTTTGTAATTAGAGACAATACACTAATTATTGATATGTTTGTAATGAAAAGTAAAAAAAAAATAACACTAACCACCTATAGAAAATGATGATTTGTGTAGTGTAGCCTGTTTGTATGGAAGGAACTGTATTGTTCAGCTCTGGCATTTAAGGTATAATTGTTGAGAAGATGAGTTTGGTAATAATTAAAATTGCATTGCTCTGATCTTTGAATTAGCTGAAATATTTAGTAGTCTCTGAAATAATGTATTTTATATGACCTTCCAAGGGAACATTGCTTCCTTCCACCAAGAGGTTCTATTGAGGATCATAAAGGAAGAACTCAGTTCTTCAAAACTATTGAAGTTTTATCTGACTTATGCAAACATGATGAAGAAGAAAAAGATATGCTTTAATTAAACTTGAAGCTTTGACTGAGTAGTTGTTAGTGAGCCAGTCTACTGAGGGCAGCAGGTTGGCTCAGTCCCTCAAACGACCAGCTTTGCAAGTCTTTCTACTCTTAAATGGGTTCCAGAGATTTCTGAGGGAAGGGAAAGGGAGGACTGGCATAATGCAGTCTTTATTACCCCAAAATGTGCTTATGGTCATAAAAACATGAGCACTGGCACTATATGTGTTACACCACATGCCCTACATGCCACATTCAAGGTTTGAATGACACAGAGTTCTTTATTTATGCTACATTACATGAAAGACTTACCAATATTTTATCAAATTTTTAAATAAAATCATTATATTTCAGTTAATTTATGCTCAATCAAAAAATGCATTAGTTTAATTATTATTAATTTTAAATCAGTTGCAATTTTTAGTGGGTTTTATATATTTAAAAAAATCCAATTTAAAAATGTGTCCAGATTAAACAGCTATCATTATTGTGACTTTGTTGTTTTCAGTTTGCGAAAACTGAAAGAAGTGTGTTTCCCAACCATAGATGATGCTCGCTGGCTGTCAAATATAGAATCAACACACTGGTTAGAACATATAAAGGTAAACACATTTGTGAATCATTCTAATTTCTTAACTCTCTTACCCAAACTTCTTTTTACTGTATCAGAGTACCAAATAAATTGTAAATGCCGTACTTTTCTAGACAGTAAAGGCTTCCCTCCACAGCTGAAAACATGTGGAGGATATTGTGTTCATCATCATCATCGAGTGCCATCTCCGCAACGAAGGTTGGCTACCATGGAGCGCCATTCTGCTCTGTCTCTTGCTTTGATGGTGCAGGTTGTCATAGGCTGATTTGTCCATCTTTTGATGTTACTCATCCATGTTAGTATTGGTCTGCCTCTGCCTCTTTTACCTTGTATTTTCCCCTCCAGGATTAATTTTAGTAGGCTGTCGTGTCTTTTAAAATGGCCCAAAAATTGCATTTGTCTTGTTTGAATTGTGCTTAGTAGTTCTCTTTTCATTTTTAGTTGTTTTAAGACTTCATCGTTTGTTTTCTTTTCCTTCCATCCAATTCTACCTATTCTTCTATATATCCACATTTCAAAGGCTTCAATTCTCTGTTCTGTTTTCTTTCCTAATGTCCATGTTTCTACACCATATAAGAATATTGAGAAGATGTAACATTTTATATTATATTGTGTTAGTGCCCATATATTTTGCAATAACCAATGACATATTTTAATGGTGATGTATAGGTATATACAGATGACACATTCTTAATAGCAGAGACAGAGAATGAACTACAAGAAATGATAGACATAATAGTAAAAGAAGGCAACAAGAAAGGTCTCAGTCTGAATAGTAGGAAAACAGAAGTAATGGTCGTATCAAAGAAACAATCTTCAGTAATGATCATATCAAAGAAACAATCTTCACCATCATGCAGCATAAAAATAAACAGGACAAATCTGAAACAAGTGCAATGTTTCAATTACTTGGGCACAATAATAACATCAGATGGAAGATGCACCACAGAAATAAAAAGCAGAATAGTTCAGGCCAAAATAGCATTTCAGAAAATGAAAAATATTTTATGCAACAAATCTATGTCAATAGAAGTGAGAAAGAGAGTTCATCGGTGCCATACAGCACCAGTTCTGACCTATGGAAGCGAATTATGGACAGTAGACAAACAAATGAAAAGACGATTAGAGGCCATAGAGATGGGATTTCTCAGAAGAATGTTGAAAGTTCCCTGGACAGCTAAAAAGACCAATGAGGAAATTCTCAAAGAAGCCAACACAAAAAGGGAGCTACTAAAAAATATCAAAAAGAAACAATCAACATTTTTCGGGCACAACATGAGAAAAGGAAAGTTGGAATACTTGGTTACAACTGGCAAAATAAAAGGAAAGAGAGATCGTGGATGACAAAGAGAGAAAATATTGGATAGCTTGGTGTCATGGCTTGGAAAGCGGTCAACAACAAAATTGATACGATGCACTGTAGATAGGAGATTGTGGAAGGACATGATTTCCTACACCAGCCGGTATGGCACATGATGATGATGTATTGGCATCATGCCATGCCACCCTACCTTTCTATAAAAAAATCATTTCTGGAGATTGAATGAAGTCCAAAGCAGTGTCAGTCTGAAAAAAATTTGCCGCATCTGGAAATCAAACCTACAGCTTTCTGGTCAGTAGTCAGTAACCACTAAATTACTAAGTCTGCAGTCATTTTCTTTCCTGTAAGAAACTATTAATTGGGACTTGAAATGTGAAAGTAAACTGCCCCATGAGCTGCTTTAAAAGCATGGCTAACTTCAAAAAGAACACAGCTACTTTCTAGGCCACTCAGTATTTGTAAACATTTTATACGGGTTCAGAAGGTCTGAACAAAATTATTATAATTTGTGTTTCCAAAGCCATGGGTCAAACATGTATCTGATCATGTAAGTAAATCTGGCCCATCCTTGGAACCAGTATTGTGTCACTGCAGAGGTTATATAAAGACTCATATCTTTATATCCACACAACCAGTAGTTGTTTATTGGATACATCAAGAGTATACTTCTTGTCATTAGCAGAAATTATCCATAATTTATATTAACATGAAGCAAGCAAAGTCAAAGTAGAGCAATAATTAAGAAACCAAACTGTTCTACTGTGAACAAGAGTTCTAGAGTTTTTAAGTTCACCCAGCCTTAAATACCACATATATTTCTCTGATAAAGTAAGACTGTACTGGCATAGTGCTGATCACATTATTCATAAATGTTCTAATGGTTAAAAAAGTGGGTACTAACACACTTGAGGAATAGTATGATTCCTCCTTTCTGTTTTGAAGCAAGCCCTCATGAACTTAAAGCAGGGGATTTATGATAATGTGTCATAGGAGTTTTGGTACTAGCTTCTCATTTTTTAAATATCATATCAAACTCTGCATGGAAGAATCAGGCATCATCCAGTAATCCCTAATTCAAGAGTTCATGATATTGAATACCCACTGGTATCTGAAACAAATGCAGGTCTTATGTTCAAATGGATAGCGTTTAAAGGACATGTAAAAATTAAAGCACAAAGGACAGAACATATGCTGTTGTCTTTTTACATTTTTCAAAGTAATAATTCCTACACAATCTTTGACAATTAATTATTATTTACCTTATGAACCAGGCTGTGGTGAGAAAAGTTGCTTGGTGAACAGAAAAACCATGGGTCCCTAGCATTATTGTTATAGGTTCAAAAGGAGGAAGATTGCAAAGGTCACAAAAGTAATTGTTAAATAGCTGCGTTCTCTTTCTTTTTAAAACCTATATACATTAGTATGGCATTATCCCATTTCATGTGACAGCCAGATAGTTTTACTGAGGACTTTTTAAAATATTGTATTATTAGTAATACTTTCATTGAGTGTTTTATTTAATAGTGGATTCTTTTTTTCCCTTTCTTATACTAAATAGGAGATACTTTCTTTGAATGTTTATTAAAAATTGGATTATTCTTCTTTGAAAATTGTTTTAACTTAACTTTACTGCTTTAAGGAGCCCTGGGTGGCTGAGTGATTAGTACACTCGCTTCCTGATCATAGGGGTCCAGGTTCACTTCTCAGAGGTGGCAAACTTTTGTCCAACCGACAAGACTGGGTGAGGTTCATCCAGCCCTTATAAATGGGTATCAGAAATTTTTCTGTAAAGCAAAAATGACCTTGCATGATACTGACCACATCACCCAAAAATGAGCAGTGGTCATGGAAAAATGGTAAAACTATATTTCTAGTAAGGTGTGGAGGGAACCTTTACTTTACTTTACTTTACTTTACTTTACTTCATTAATCTGTGTCATAATGTTTTTATCATTTTAAGGATGATTTTAATTTGTAATTTTGCAGATAATTCTGGCTGGTGCTGTTAGAATAGCTGATAAGGTAGAGAGCAACAAAACATCTGTCCTGGTCCATTGTAGTGATGGTTGGGATAGAACAGCACAGGTAATCGATCAAATATCAATAGTGGTAATTTTTTAGGTCTTATGTTAGTTCGGACTGGCATCACTACACTCAGGGCATTCCCATATTGACTCTGTACCCACTCCAGCAACCACCAAAGTGTTTATCTACTGATTGTTCCTGTCCTGGCCTGATTTCCAGTTTAAAACTGGTAATGCTTCTGTGACCAAATATCTAAACAATTGGACACTGTAAGAGAACTGTCAAAACATAAGTTGGACATCTAATTACACTGCCCCTGTTTTTCAGATCAGTGATGATATCAGCTATCCTCCCGCAGACAACACGCTCTATACAACAACAACTCATATGAGGAAATCATATTAATATATATATATATATACCTTTGCACAAAATGCCATGGGCTGTCAAGAGCAGTCACAGTTCAGTTTTTGAGCTTAGTCTCTAATCATCAAGCCTATTGAGCAAATAATTTGATATGTTCATCATTACATCGTTATAGATTTGTGTATGAAAAATTATGATTATAGAGAAGGCCTAATTTCTCAATTCAGCAGCTTGATGATTTTAAAATTCCTTTAAAAAAAATAGCAAAAACTGCAGATAAATCTCATTTTATTTCTCACTACTAAAGGCTTTAAAGACAGATCTTGGAAAGGTTCTGGCAAAAGCAACATACAAAGAATTAGACAACAAAGTGAAAATTTCAGCAAGAAGAGATACAAGAGCTTATATAGACAATTTGGCAGAGAAAGCAGAGACAGCTGCAATTACAGGAAACAGCAGAACTCTTTATACTGTACAAAAGATGCTGACAAACACCTATACATCCAGTGGAACACCAATTCTAGACACATCTGGATTAATGCTAACAACAAGCGCAGACATAAAAGCCCATTGGGCGGAACACTTCAAAGAAATTCTTAACCGTCCACTACCCCAAAGTTTAATAGATTTTGAAGCTGAAACACCAGCAGCAGAATTAGATGTAAATTTAGAGGACTTCACCTTGAGTGAAATAGAAACCACCTTAAAGCTTATGACCAATAACAAGGCTGCTGGAGAGGATAAGTTAACCGCTGAGATCCTCAAGGCTATTGATAGCCATAATCTAATACATCTCCAAAAAATGTTCAACATCATTTGGAAAACAGAGAAGACGCCTCATAAATGGAAAAAAGGAATCATTGTTAAGATTCAAAAAAAGGGCAATCTTAAAGATTGTAACAACTGGAGGGGCGTGACACTTTTGTCAGTTGCCTCAAAGTTATTCTGCAAAATCATCCTAAATAGAATAAAGGATTCAATAGATACAGTAATGCGGGAAGAACAGGCTGGGTTTAGAAAAGGGAGAAGCTGCCTTGACCACATTTTCACTCTACGACTTATATTGGAGGAACACATTGAAAAGCAAAAACCTTTTGTACTTAACTTCATCGACTTCAAAAAAGCATTTGATAGTATTCATAGAGATTCTTTGTGGAAAAGTCACATTGATCGAGAAGGGAAATACAAGTAAAGAAATTAGAATCAGAATAGCTAAAGCAGTAATGTCTTTCAGAAGCCTTGAAAAGTTGTGGAAATCAAAACTAATCAGCACAAACACAAAACTTAGGCTATTCAAATCAAATGTACTATCAACCCTTACGTATGCGTGTGAAAGCTGGAAAACAACAAAAGATATAGAAACAAAGTTGAACGCATTCGAAAATAAATGTCTAAGGAAAATACTTGGTATAGCATGGAACGAATTCAAAACAAACGAGGAAATTAGAGAAATCGCCAATCAACCACTAATATCTTCAGTAATAAAGAAAAGACGATGGTCATATGTTGAACATGTGATGAGAAGAGATAATAACTGAATAGCAAAGCAGGCCCTCATATGGGAAACAACAGGTAAGAGAAAAAGAGGAAGACCCAGGGAGACACTGAGAAGAACATTGATGAGAGAGGCAAGAGCAACAGGATTCGGCTCCTTCAATGAGATAGAGATGCTTGCACAGAACAGAGACAAATGGCGAGATTTGATAAAAAATCTTTAAAAGAAAACTGCTAGAACAAAAATTCAGATATGAGAAGGTGTATCTTGGTCTACGCCCTATGGGCCGGCAACAGCTCGAAAGGTCAATAGATAGACTAAAGGTTTATCATCTATTTGCCAGTCAATTCCTGTTCTTGATCTCAACATCATGTTAGTTGATTATTGTATTGTTTTCTCTTTCAGCTGACTTCACTTGCAATGTTAATGTTGGACCCTAATTACCGCACTATTAAAGGTTTTGAGGTGCTCATTGAACAGGAGTGGCTCAGTTTTGGGCACAAGTTTAAGACAGTAAGTCACTGTTGTATATAAATAATATAAACAATGGCCATGGCACCAGACAGCACTAAGGCTAAGAGTTGTCAACAACTCATAATTGACAGTTTACATCAGCAACCAACAACTAATCAAAATTATATCCCCCCCCCCCACCCCACATAGTGGCTATGGAAACAGACAAACCAATCTGGCCAAGACATTAAGGGTCAAAAGAAAATGCATTCCAGTACCTTAAAATGGGGAGCCACGATAGTTCAGTTGTTAGTGAACTGGACTGCAAAGGACAAGAGGTCGATTGGATCCTGATCGACGGCTTCCAGGTACACCCAGCCTTAATTGGTACTGGAATTTTTCTGGGAAAGTAAACAGCACGAGCGTAATTCTGACCACATTACCCCAGAAATCATGTGCCAAAGGTCTATAAAAATGATGGCCATTTCACCATATCCCTCCCTATATGCCACTTGGCGTGATGTGGCTCTTGACTTTTTTTTTTACCTTAAAATGCCATACTGAAGTCGGGTGTGTTGAGTTAAAAGGAACAGATATTGTAACTTGCTGTAAACCGCAACACAATGCAACTATACCCACTTAGAGTCCTTTTAATTTGAAGCTTTAAGGACAAATAACAAAAAAGAGTAGCAATCGTTGGACAAATGCCTAAGAAGAAAGAGGTTGGGTTCAATCCAACTGGCTTCTAGGTTCACCTCATTTGTCTGTTTTTCAAAGCCCACTCAACATAAAGTTATTTTCCTTCAGTTCTTTATCAACTCTTCTTTGTAAATGGCTCTCTTGGGTTTCCTCTTGTCGTCTCCTTCCACAGAGATTATTAGCCTAAGCCTAATCTTCCTGTCTTTTTCCTGGCAAGCTGTTTCCTCAAAAGAGGCAACAAGGAAGAGTTATTTTAGGTTCACTCAAATCTTAAATGGGTGTCTGAGATTTATTCTGGTAAAGTAAGACAGCTTGGCATAATTCAGATCACACTATTTAATTAAAACATATTTCTCTGCAACAGTAGTTTTTTTTTTAATTAACAAAAAGAAGAGTTGGTTCAATTGGTTATTACCAGAGCAGAAGTACCCTTAAAGAAAAAAAAATATTTGAAATTAGAAACAATGAAAATAAACTGACACTCCACAAAAATATGTAATAGTATACAAAATGTATGTCAAATATACAAAAGCAGTCAAAGAGAGAGATGAGCCTGCAGATAGCAAAGTGAAGTAAAGGAACAGTTAAATGATAATATTTAGCAATAATTTTTACAGAAAGCTGGAAGAATTCAGATGAAATAGTTAATCAGCAAAGGATAATGGTAGACATACAATTGTCATATTTCAGCGAGTTGGTCATGGAGAGGATAAACATTCCGATGCTGATAGATCCCCTGTGTTTCTACAATTTATTGACTGCGTTTGGCAGATGACTCAACAGGTATGTTCTACTTTATCTGTGATTGACTGTTTAGTTATTAAGAATTGCTGAGGCTGAAATTTGACAATGACAACCTTAATGTACATTTGGATGATATCTAGAAAAAGCAATAGTAAGCCTTGCTGGTTTTGTCTAGAATGCAGTAAATGTTCAAGCTCTTCAAAAATCTGACACTTTGTTCATTGGTTTATTTTCTAAATAAAGTACAAACCTGCAGCATGTTCATGTTACATCATCTTCATCGTCAAGTACCATGCCTGCTGGTGTAGGTAATCATATCTCGACAGTTATTTATCATTTCTGTTGTTGACCTTCTGCCAAGCCATTCTCTTAAGCTGTCTGATATCTTTTCTCTTTGTTTCCCTCTATCTTTTCGTCCCTCAATTTTCCCAGTTGTCATAATATACTCCAGCTGTTCCCTTCTCATTACATGGCCAAAAATGATGATTGTTTCTTCCTAAAATTGGAAATTAGCTCTCTCTTTCTTTTGGCCTCCCTCAGAACGTTTTCATTACTCTTCTTAGCTGTCCATGTTGTTCTCAATATTCTTCTGTAAAACCATGTTTCTACAGCCTCCAGTGATTTTCTTGTCAGTGGTCCTATTGTCCATGATTCACATCCATATGTTAGGACTGGCTCTACATAATATTTAAAAACTCTTTCTTGTTTCTGTTGTCAAAAAATGGATTGCACAGTATCTTCCTGATTTTTTGGAAAGCTGCTTTTGCCTGAGCCATTCTGCATCTTACCTCTGTTGTACATCTGCCATCTGAGGTTAACATTGTCCCCACATATTTAAATTCATTTACCTGTTTTAATGTATTCCAGGCATGCTCCTTATGGATCTTAAAATAATCTTACTATACATATTAAATAAATCTGGTGACAGCACACAACCTTGCCTAACAACCTGTTTTATTTGTTGAAACATTCCCAACTGATTTCCAGCTCTTAAGGCCACTGTTTGTTGCCAGTCATCATCATCGAGTGCCCTCTCCGCATCGAAGGTTGGCTACCATGGAGCGCCATTCCACTCTATCTCTTGCTTTGATGGTGCAGATTGCCATAGGCTGACTTGTCCATCTTTTGATGTTACTCGTCCATGTTAGTCTTGGTCTGCCTCTGCCTCTTTTACCTTGCATTTTCCCTTCTAATATTACTTTTATTAGACTGTTGTGTCTTTTAACATGACCAAAAAATTTCATTTGTCTTGCTCTAATAGTATTTAGTAGTTCTTTTTTCATTTTTAGCTGTTTTAAAACTTCATCGTTTGTTTTCTTTTCTTTCCATCCAATTCTACTTATTCTTCTATAAATCCACATTTCAAAGCCTTCAATTTTCTCTTCTGTTTTCTGGTCTAATGTCCATGTTTCTGCACCATACAGGAATATTGAGAAAATGTAACATTTTGCTATTCTTAGTTTCAGCCCTGGTGTTATTTTTTTTAATGTTAGTATATTTTTCATGGCATTGAAATTACTTTTTTGCCATTCCTATTCTTTTATTTATTTCAGTTGTACATTTTCCATCACTGGTTATAGTATGTCCCAGGTAGTTGTAGCTCTGAACTGTCTCTAAATGTATTCCTTCAACTTTAATATTTAATTGTAGGTCTTGAGAATTTTCTTTGTTTACGATCATAGTTTTAGTCTTTTGTTGCCAGTACATGTTCTTTATTATTCTTAGATCTTTGCTGTCAACGTTTATTCCTTTTAAAATTTTGATTATTTCTTGGTGCTTTACTTTGTCAAATGCTTTGGTACAATCTATGAAACGTAGGAATAGATCTGTTTTCACCTCTATGGCTCTTTCTACTAAAGATCTTATAATGTATATGGCATTGTTCGTACCTTTACCTCCAACAAAACCACACTGTTCATCACTAATTTCTGGACTGATTTTGTTTCGCACTCTTTGCATGATGATTCTTAGTGATATCTTAGTCATGTGACTCATAAGGCTTATTGTGCGATGATCATCATAGTTAATCGCACTAAATTTCTTTGGTAGGGCATATGTATATTGATTTGAGCATGTCGTCTGGTATATATCCGCTGTTGTAGACATCATTCAATATTTCTGTTATTAAATGTCAAATTGGAACATCTAGAGACAGTTCAGAACTACAACTACCTGGGACATACTATAACCAGTGATGGAAAATGTACAAGTGAAATAAATAAAAGAATAGGTATGGCAAAAAGTAATTTCAATGCCATGAAAATTATACTAATATCAAAACAAATAACACCAGGGCTAAAACTAAGAATAACAAAATGTTACATCTTCTCAATATTCCTGTATGGTGCAGAAACATGGACATTAGACCAGAAAACGGAAGAGAAAATTGAAGCCTTTGAAATGTGGATTTATAGAAGAATAGGTAGAATTGGATGGAAAGAAAAGAAAACAAACGAGGAAGTTTTAAAACAACTAAAAATGAAAAGAAAACTACTAAACACAATTAGAACAAGACAAATGAAATTTTTGGGTCATGTTAAAAGACACAGTAAAAAAAGTAAAGTACCCCCGTCACGCCAAGTGGCGTATAGGGAAATATGGTGTTAGTGACCCTATATTTTACAGACCTTCAGCACATGATTTTTGGGGTAATGTGGTCAGTATTGCGCCCGTGCTGTTAAAAGACACAACAGCCTAATAAAAGTAATATTGGAAGGTATAAAAGAGGCAGACCAATACTAACATGGACGAGTAACATCAAAAGATGGACAAGTCAGCCTATGACAATCTGCACCATCAAAGCAAGAGACAGAGTGGAATGGTGTTCCATGGTAGCCAACCTTCGATGTGGAGATGACGCTCAATGATGATGATGATGATTTCTGTTATTACTTCTATTCCAAAATCACCCATGGCTTCAATCTCTTCTTTAGTTATATTATTTGGTACAGGAGATTTTCCTGATTTCATAATGCACAAGGTATCTTCCACTTCTTTTTTCAATATTTCTGGTCCTTCCCCATTATGGCTGCTCATTCAACATCATAAAGATCTTTAATGTTACATAGTTTACAGTATATTAGTACTTCTTTTTATACATTCAGCTTCTTATACTTAGAAGGTAAAACCGCCACTTCATTTCACTCATTGTTAGCAGGAGATTCTGTTATTATTTGTTCTTCAAATACATGGACTATAGGTGTATTAACTCCACAATTGATGGTTTGGTCACTGTGATTTCATTTACATTTGCCTTTTTTTGTTTCATAAAATTCAAACTTATGTACAATGTTTTATTTAGTAATAGGAAAACAGAGTGTCACAGCAGGAGGCAATCAGATCATCAAAAGAGACTCTCATTGAGCAAGTGTTTCAGCCCTTTAGCTTCTTGACATTCTAAAGGAGGTGGGTCCATCTGGGTCATGACTCCCAGGCATCGACTTCCTGCTGCTTTGAACTCTAAAGCTTAGAATATATATTTGGCACAAAATAACTACAGTTACTCTACCAACAATATAGACAAAGAAGGAGGAACAGAGAATCGTACCAAAATAAAGATATCAAAAGCAAGAGAAGCATTCATTGCACCTGGAAACATATGGAAATCCAAAGAAATTAGGTTCAATACACAAATAAAAATGTTCAACTCCAGTGTTAAGTCAGCATAATTATATAACCATGAAACATGGAGAACAGCAAAAATGACAAGCATGAAGTTACAGACCTTCATTAATGGATGTTTGCGCAGAATAAAGGAATGGAAATGGCAGGACAAAATCACTAACATAGAATTATGGAAAAGAACCAGTCAAATACCTGTGGATAAAGTGATACAACGAAGACGAAGGTGCTGGATAGAACACACATTTGGAAGCCAACTGAGAGTGTTACACAACGGGCCCTTTTTGGAATCCCCAAAGAAAAAGACAAAGAGGTAGACCAAAATATTCTTGGAGAGGACAGATAGAAACAGAAATGAAGATGATGGAGAAGACATGGAATGATCTTGAAAGAATGACAAGAAGCAGAACAGCTTGGAAAGTGTTTGTTAAAGACCTATGCTCCACAGGGAGCTGAAATGGTAGAAGAAAACTCTACACAACACTTCAGGTCGAATCTATGGTCTATACCAGGTCATATACTTGTCATAGCTTTAATCCAGCACTTTGATGTTCTCTTTGTGGCGACAGCAGTCAAAGATGGCTTATATTTGCAACATCCTTTTATATAGACATGCATACATACTGCTTTTGTCATGGCGTAATTCAGAAGGAAGGAGTGGCTCAGAAACTGATAATAGGTGTTAATCGGGCTTGAAACTTCATTCCTTTGAACCGTCTGTATTACAAACGTCAGGTGTCACTCACCTGCTGTCATTGATGTAGTTTCTTGTCGCTTGTCATCCATGCCTCAGATATTCAAGGATTAAATTGTCACTATGCTGTTGACTTATGTGGAAGTCATGAGTGGTCGATATATAAATTAGTTATCTAATCATCTGAGCATCAGATTATTCTGAGTTTGTTGATATGTCTTGGTTCACCAGAGCCAGCATGATGCTCTTTTGGCTGACTAAGCAATAGCCTTCATTGCTCTTGTTTACATTATCCCCCCCCCCCTTTTTTTTTTAAATAATTCCTAGCCTCTTTAATAGGTTGTAGAGGAATGAGGTCGTGAGTCCTCTGGCACTAGTTTCTGCAGTGAACACTCTAACCTGGAACCCCTTCTGACTCAGTTCGGTGGCGAGATCCTTGTATTTGGCTAGTTTAAATATATGCTCTATCCTAGATTTGAATGGCATTGTGACCTCAATTAAGATGATGTGGATCATATCTCATGTTTAGAGTGCAATGTCCTGATGCATTTTAGATCTTTTGATGCACTCTAGTTACTTCCCTCGCCCTGGGAGGTCAACAGCCATCTCCCAGTCATTCGCTATGTCCAGGATCATTGAGTCGTTCCAGTTGTTTTGCTTGGGGAGTGCAGCTTGTCCAGCTCTAAAAAATGTGTATGTTGTATGTAGCTTGTCGAACTTTAGTGTTGGTCTTCATCTGTGCCCATCCACAATGGTAGCCAGTTCATGCAGCACTTTGTTGTGTTGACATTAAAGACATTGAATGGACATTTAGATCTTAATTGGGAGACTTTGATTTTGCAGACGACAGTTCTTATCAGTAGCAATGTGTGTGAACATGATGCAAGAAAAAACAAATGCCCTGTCATTAAAGGTTATGAAAATAGGGCTTAAGATCAACCAAAAAAAGACAATAGTAATGAAAAATAAAATTCTTCCAGAAGAAAGAAATACACAAGGAAAGCATTGGAAGAATTTACTCTTTCTTTCATTTTTCTCTCTGGCTGAGGGCGGCACACATAGCGAAAGTCATAGTTCTCCACGATTGATGATTTGCTGCTAGTTCTTGTAGGTCTAGGTTGTCCCATGGTTGAGCCTTCTCTTGTAATTGTTTTGTGTAGCAATTCTCTTGGTCTGCGTTGTTTTCTTTTACCAGATGGTTTCCACATGAATGCTTGATGAGGAGGGAAGTCTTTCTTCTTTCATTCTCAGCATATGACCGATGTATTTCCAACACCTTCTCCTTATAAAGTTCTTCATGTATTCATTAGATTTGTTCCATATCAGTTTAATGTGTTCTTTCCACTTTATATTTGAGATCCTATGTAGACATTTGTTTTCAAGGGCATTTAATTTCTTATGTAAAGTCAGCATGACTATTGTAACTTTCACCTCCACATATCAGGTACCACACAAGAGTTGAACAAGTCTACAATCAAAGCTTTGATGAGAACTTTGTATCTCCAGATACTTGCCAGTTTGTTGAAAGCATTGCTGCTAGTGCAATGCATGTCATCATTTCTGATATTATGTCTCTTCTATCTCTCTATTGACCTTTTGAGCCATAGCCGGCCCATAGGGCGTAGACCAAGATACTCTTTCTCTTATCTAAATTTTTATCCTAGCAGTTTTCAATTCTTTTAAAGATATTTTATCAAATCTCGCCATTTGTCTCTGTTCTGTGCAAGCAGCTCTATCTCATTGAGGGAGCCAATTCCTGCTGCTCTTGCCTCTCTCATCAATGTTCTTCTCAGCATCTCTCTGGGTCTTCCTCTTACCTGTTGTTTCCCCACATAAGGCTTTGCTATTCGGTTATTATCTCTTCTCATCACATGTCCAACATATGACCATCGTCTTTTCTTGATTACTGAAGATATTAGTGGTTGATTGATGTCTCTTACTGGACATTTTGCTGCCTAGGTAATTAAAATGTGTAACTTTTTGTAACATTTCATTGCTAAGTGTTTTTATCAGAGGCTAACTGTAATTATATTGTAAATAATAATTATGATCTCTGTAATTATATTATTAGTCATTAGTCGAAAGATCATCCTCCTTGCACAAGGGGCATACCCATAAGTGCTCCGATTTCCTTTCGAGTAAATTCACAAGTGTGTGACGGCTGATCGTGCCGGTTCGCAGTTGGTTAACCATACACCTCTGGCGTCCTGAAAAATGTTCGCTCTTAGCTGTGCCAAGCCTTACGCGACTATGCGTTAGTCTCGCCATTGCGTTTGAATCCTTGTCGTCTCGAAAGTCTGCTACTCTTCCCGCCTCGCGGATTGCGTGTAAAATGTCCGCGTTGTCCATGGCGTTGCCATCTGAAATTTTAGCCTTTTCAGCAAGCTTGTCAGCTCGTTCGTTCCCTTGCACTCCAGAGTGGCCAGGTACGTAGATGAAGACGATTTCTTTTAAAGTTGACAGCTGCAGGGACTTCAACCACTCTCTTCGCCTCCACCCAGCCTCAACCTTCTTAAGCATACTCATGGAGTCACTGAGAAAACATACTCCTGTAATTATATTGTAAATAATAATTATGATCTCTGTAATTATATTGTAAATAATAATTATGATCTCTGTAATTATATTGTAAATAATAATTATGATCTGTTATTAGCTCTTCAATAATACATTTATATTTTACTGTTATTCTCTCACTTCAGTTTCCCAATGCCTTTGAATTCAATGAGCACTTTTTGATCACAGTATTAGACCACTTATACAGCTGTTTGTTTGGCACTTTCCTTTACAACTGTGAAAGGGAAAGAGCTAAAGAGGTCAGTTAGACTAAAGAGGTACTTCTCTTGGTATTTTTTTTTCATGTTTTTTTTTTAATTTATTAAGAGGATAACTGGGGACAAGTGTGCCTGTCAGTAATGCATAGCTGACTACTTGTGTCAAGATTGGTGAACCAGTACAATCAAAACCCTACTCCAATTCTTCATGGCTTGCCTAGTAACAAACTGACCAAGTAGGAAATGCAACATTGTATTCAAAAATATCTTGCTGAGGTCAGATGCGCTGGACTAAGAGGCGCAAAATATAACAGCTTTCTGTAAATGACAACACAGTGCATCTATGATCATTTAAAAGCCTGATAAAGGTTGACAATTAATGGTAGTAGTTGTGAGTGAACACAAAAGGCAGAAGAGCCTAATTGCAATATTCTTCAATATGCCATTCATTTCCATATGCTTTATATGTCAGTGTTTCATTGAATGCAGTAATGACATTGTTTGTTTGGTTATAACATTTATTTCAGTAGTCATTATTTAGATAATGTTTGTTAATGCTTCAGTACTTTCTATTATTTGTATTTAATTTAGATATTTGGTGTGTAAAGACTAATGGTGGGTGAGTTAGCAGCCTTGGAAGGTCTTACGGCGGTTTGTAAAATAATACATGTGGCACCAGCTCCTGATGCAAGTGAGAAAACAGTTGTAGGGAGTTGATAGAATATATATCGACTCTACACTTAGTACTTGCTCTAAATTCTCAGGAGTTTCTGATGCTGAAATAAATGACATATTAGCTTCTAAAACACTTGTGCAAATTCTTGAAGAGGCATAGTGGAGGTGATGTGTGTAAAAAGATAATATAGCAAGGAATGTTACCACAGTTGTGAGACTGTCGACATTTGAAATCAAGGCAAATAGCAAATGAAAACTTGGGATGTCCAACTAGAAAACTATGTCCAACTAGAGTAGCACAGGAACAATTAGCATGTACATCAATCACCATTTGCTGACAGTGGCTTAACAGAAATGAATTTATCCTAGAGCAGTAATGTTGACTTTACTAACCAGAAGTCAGTATCAGATTATTTGGATCTTTCTATTTAGAACATGTTTTATGTGTTACACCATAGCAGTGCTTTTATTATTTGATCATTTATATTTTCTGTTTGGTGTGGTTGCTTGACTACACTCTAATATGAGCTGTCTCTTCCTGGTTAGCGTGTGCCAGAGCAGACTGTGTCGCTGTGGTCTTACATCAACTTCCAACCGGAGGAGTTCACCAACCCACTCTATACTGCACACATACACCAGCATGTTCTTTTTCCAGTGGCAAGTGTTCGGCGGTTGGAGATATGGACAGGTTATTACTGTCGCTGGAACCCCAGGATGAGACCACAGGTATGTGCATGTGTGGCAACTGTCATGTAGTGTAAGAACTGAATAATATGCTATTTATCATACCCTAGTAGCCATGTAACAGAGCAGCTAGTCTGGCCAGTCATATATAGATTGAAGAGTGAAGTCATGCTGAAATCACATGTTCTCAGTGAAAGACACATATTTCTCACCTTTGCAGTAGATCTTGACTCAGTAGTTTATGTCCACACAATTTTAGTGAGTGACCAAAAAAAAAAACTTAATTATCAGGTGAGTTCAGAAAAAATCAACAAAGCAATCTTGAAGATTGAACCAGTATCATCATCCACCAGGTCAATGGCCATAGCTTCTAAGTGGATTGTATATCAACATACTCAACTCCCTTATTCTGGGTTGTAAATTGGCTTTGAGAGTAATTTTGTATTGACATCAGAAACTGATAACAAGATTTGAAATACTTTTTATCTGAATATTATTATTTTTCTAATGGGTATTTATTCTGCAGGAACCAATTCACATTCGCAATCATGAACTACTAGTACTCAAAATTCAGCTACAGAGAAAAGTTGAGGAACTGCAGAGAGAGCTGGCAGCTCGTGATGCCCGAATGAAACTGCAGCCATCACCACCTAGAGTTTCCAACTCAGTTGACGTTTGATGTGACTAAAACTTTGAAGAATTATATATATATAATATATATATAGCATTATTTTTTTAAAGAAGTATTATTACTCATTGCTGGCTGTGTGCTCTCTGTGCTGTTAAAGACTGCTATGTAAACCTATTGTTGGTTCATGTTGAATATTCAAAAGGCTGTAACTGCACCACTGTGAGGCAATCCATTTTCATGTCATTACTTTATTTGAACAAACCACTTGTGGGGATATTTGTTTAGTTTACTAGAAGTCTTGGTGGCTGAGTGATTGGTACACTCACTACTTATCAGAAGGGCCAGAGATCAAGTTCCAGATGTAATTTTTTGGGGGGACCAAACAGACTTCTGGGGTTCACCCAGCCTCTAAATGAGTACCACAGATTTCTCTGAGACGTAAAGGTGTCCTGGCATAGTACCGACCACTTCATCCAAGAAACTAATTAAATAAAACTGTCAGTGGTCATGGAGAAATACGGTCAATAACTATATTCCCCCTACCTCTAGCAAGACTTATAAGGAATATTTACTTTTTTACTTTACACTTAGATTTTTTGTAATTATTGAATAATTTGTATGTAAATGTAACATTCATAATTTAATTTTGATTTAAAAATGAGAATTAACTCTGAAACAGACATTCATATAAGCCAAATGTAGGCTTATTATTTTTCATAACCAATATCAGTGTGTGTGTGTAATGAAATGGTTTGGTCACGCATCTTGATCACCTGCCCTAGTAAAGATCATTTTGCAAGCCACTGAAAAAGGAGGAAGGAGAAGATGATGGGAAGATAACATCAAAGAATTAACAAACCTTCCAAAGAATTAGGCTACTGCAGATAGTGATCAATGGTGCTCTGATTAATGAAGTCTGTCAGTAGTGCCCCCAGGTAATGAGATGAGAAAAAAAAAAAATATATATATACATCCGCCCCACCCTTACTTATGCATGCGAGAGCTGGAAAACACAAGAAATTGAAAATAAATTGGATGCATTTGAAAACAAATGTCTCGGGAATATTTTTATTCCATGGAATAAATTCAAGACTAGTGCAGAAAAAAAGAGAAATGACAGAGCATCCAAAAATATCTATAATCAAGATAAAAAGGTAGTCATGAGAGACAATGGTATCTGAAAGCAAGCTCTCAAATAAAATCAGAGAGTAAATGAAAAAGAAACCAACCTAGAAAAGCATTAAAAAAGAACACTGAGGTGTGAGGCAACAACAGCAGGAGTCAGCTTCCTTGGCAAGATTGAGCCATCTTGCCCAGAACAGGAACATGTGGCAAGATACAATGCAGGTCCTGTGCAAGGTCTGACACTTGATAACAAAGATTGTCTGAGTGTTTACAATTTCTGCTATTTGTGCTGTGTTTGGCTCAAAGGGACAAGAAATAGATAAATTCTGGTGTGAGTTTTCCCTCTATCAAAAAAGTTGCATAGAAAATAAATATTGCCTTGGATGGTTTGGAATTTCCTAGATACAAGACTAAGTGTAACCAGAAGTAGAGTTTCTCAAGACAAACTAACTTTATTGAGCTGCTTATTAAGTTGAAACAATTACCTATGTAAAACTGTATCATTTTTTTGGTCAAGTTTTATTTGCAGTTTATTTTCTTGTACGTTTGGTGTATTACAATTATGAGCATGTTTGAGTGAATGAGGCACAACATGAAGGTTAACAAATTAAGGTGTCATCTTATTAACTGCACAATTTCAAAGCAGGACATAAGTATATTGCCTTAAATGGGTACTGGATTTTTTTTTCTGGAAAAGCAAAGTTGCATGGGTGTAATACCAACTACATTACCCCAAACATCATGCACTGAAGGTCTGTAAAAGTTATGCTCACTAAAACCATATTCGCTATATGCCACTTGGCGTGATGGGGCTCTTTATTTTCTTCTTTTTTACTTACATATGTATATTCAGCAACAATCAACATGGTCAATGTATATGTTTATTATGTCCGTCCTAGAATTCAACAGCTTCATCACAGTGTTATCTTTGCATTCTCTCTTACAAGTAATTCTTAATGCCATGGTTTTATATATATATATATATATAAAAGGTGTGTTCAAATGAAATCCACCCTAAGCTGCACCAAGTGAACATATATAGGAGGTCTGACAATGTCACATCTGATGTAATAAGCACACCCCAATGTGCAATTGTGTATATTTTCATTCTCTGTGTAGTATTCATTAGTTTTGATATAGACCATTGGAAAAAATGACTGGTGTGATACAGAATCTGTCTGCATTTTTTACCATGAAGGGCTTCTATTGGCAGTCTTTAGAGAGCCTGGTGTGAACATCCATGCCATCCAAGTAGACAAGCTGCATACAGCCATTAAGACTAAGAGACACAGCATGCTTTCACCTGGTGTGATTCTGTCATGAACATTGTGCAAGGAAACTCTTGGAAGCTCTGTAACACCCCGCCTACAGTTCTGATCTGTCACCAAGTGATTTTCATTTGTTCAGACACTTTAAAAAATCTTCAAAGAAACAATGATTCGACTCCAATGCAGATGCCATGGCCTTGGTGACAAAAAGGGTCATTGAGTAACCAGTCATTATTCTCGGACAGCATCCACCATTACCCAAATAGTGGAATGCGTATCTAAATGCCTATGGCTACTTTTTCTAAAGAACCCTGATGAGTACTTGCTTCATAGTAATTGCTTTATTTAATTCTGCCACACCTGCTGATGTATCTTACATGTTTGTATTAAAGCCACTACATTAGATCTCCACTACTTAATTCACTCTCTCACTCTTAGTGACAACTGATGGTGATTGAATGAGATATTCTAGAACAAACTAGTCTCTTTATCCTCTACCTTTATCCTCTACTCATAGTTCTCTCTCATCTTCATTAACTTTCTAAACCAGAAGCGGTTGCCCAATCTGATCGGTAAAACAAATTGAAAAGAACTAATATATTTCCTTTGTTTTCTGTCTTTCATCCTTAAGAAATCTACAACCATGATTCACTATGTCTCTCTGGGACAGCTTCTAGCTAATTACTTCATGGTATTCTTTTCTTGCCTATTGCTGAGTTTCTATACATCTATATAGTTAACAGTTGGTGGTGCATATCTCACAGTTGGCCTGATCTGGTAATCACCTGGCTCCTCTCTGATAGTCTCAACAGGACACTAGAGGATCAGAGAGCTTATTTTCCTTTTTTTTTTTAAACTTTTGTGCTTTCCTTTTGTCTTTTGGGGGTAGCTAATCTTTGTTACTTCTAGACTATTCTGTAGCCAATCCTTTCCATGGATTTCAACTTGGATATGTCAACTGAGAAGCATGGCTAAAAGAGAGATACAAAGAGATTGAAATGCAACAAAAAGGAGATGCTAAAGCTATATACAAACAAATTGAAGAATTAACAGGAAGAAAAACGCAATAAAAAACTGGATGTTTAAGATCAAAGGAAGGAGAACTGTTGATTGAACAAGAAAGAATAAGGGAACGATCGACAGAATACATTAAAGATCTTTATAATTATGAACGAACAGAAGTAAATATTAAGGATAATGGAGAAGGACCAGAAATACTCAAAGAAGAAGTGGAAGACGCCTTGCGCAATATGAAAGCAGGAAAAGCTCCTGGGCCAGATAATATAACTAAAGAAGAGATTGAAGTCATGGGTGATTTTGGTATAGAAATAATAACAAAAATATTGAATGATATCTACAACAGCGGATATATACCAGACGACCTGCTCAAATCAATATTCATAGCTCTACCAAAGAAATTTGGTGCGATTGGATGTGATGATCATTGCACAATAAGCCTTATGAGTCACGTGACTAAGATATTGATATTACTAAGAATCGTCATGCAAAGAGTGCGAAACAAAATCAGTCCAGAAATTAGTGATGGACAGTGTAGTTTTGTTAGAGGTAAAGGAATGAGCAATGCCATATACATCATAAGATCTTTAGTAGAAAGAGCCATAGAGGTGAAAATAGATCTATACCTATGTTTCATAGATTATACCAAAGCATTTGACAAAGTAAAGCACCAAGAAATAATAAAAATTTTAGAAGGCATAAACGTAGACAGCAAAGATCTAAGAATATTAAAGCAACAAACAACGGCCATAAGAACTGGAACCCAATTGGGAATGTTTCAACAAATAAAACAGGGTGTTAGGCAAGGTTGTGTGCTGTCACCAGATTTGTTTAATATGTATAATGAGATTATTTTAAGATTCATAAGGGGCATGCCTGGAATAACAATTGGAGGTCATAATATAGATAATCTAAGGTATGCTGATGATACAGTCTTAATTGCTAAGAGTGAAAATGAGTTACAAGAAATGTTAGACATTATAGTGAAAGAAAGCAAAAATAAAGGACTCAGCCTTAGTAGCAAAAAAACAGAAGTAATGGTAACAACAAAGAAAAACAGTGCAAAATAAAGACCATAGGAAGAATATTAAAGCAGGTAAATGAATTTAAATATTTGGGAACTTTATTAACCTCTGACGGAAGATATATAAAAGAAGTGAGATGCATAATTGCTCACGCAAAGCAGTTTTCTAAAAAAAAAAAATGAGAAAGATACTATGCAATCCATTTTTGACAATCGAAACAAGAAAAAGAGTTCTTAAATGATATGTAGAGCCAGTCTTAACAAATGGATGTGAATCATGGACAATAGGACAACAGACAAGAAAATCACTGGAGTCTGTAGAAGTGTGGTTTTACAGAAGAATGTTGAGAATACCATGGACTGCTAAGAAGAGTAATGAATATGTTCTGAAAGAGGCCAAAGCAAAAAGAGAGCTAATTTCCAAAATTAGGATGAAACAATCATCATTTTTTGGCCATGTAATGAGAAGAGAACAACTGGGAAAATTGAGGGACGAAGAGATAGAGGACAGCAAAGAGAAAAAATACCAGACAGCTTAAGAGAATGGCTTGGCAGGTCAACAACAGAAATGATAAATAACTGTCGAGATCGAAAATTGTGGAGAGACCTGATCACCTACGCCAGCAGGTCCGGTACTTGATGATGATGATGTTGACTGATGGTCTCCCCTCTTGCATGTATAACTTGTGCCTAAATCGTATTAACTTCTTTGTTTGAAGTCTGGGTTAAGGCTCTACCATACTTGACCTGTATCTAAGTTAATTCTACCTTCCATTACCTAGGTATATATTTGTCACAGTTGAACAATTGCTGTTTCCCTTACATCTGTAAGTAATCTCTCTATCTAGGCTTTCACTATGTTGCTCACACATTTAAGATTAAAATATTGTGAAAGATTTTTGAAATATTAGTATTCTATGTTGTGTTCAGCTAACAATGAGAACTAGGAAATTTTGAGATGAATTGTAGAGGACAGAATGCCATGCTCTGTATGTAAATACAATTATTGATATTAAAAGCCATCACCAAAACAAGAAGTGTGTATAGACTTGTATAATTATGTGCCTTTCATACCCAGACCATCATTTTCCACTCTAGTACAGGCATATCCATGAGCTACCTTTACTGCCTAAGAATAACCCACACTGATGGATGCCACTGCAGAAAAAGGGGTCCAGACTCCAGAACATCTTCTTCAGTCACGCAACAACCATGCTAAACTTCAACATCAAACCTGGTCCAATGACTAAGACATAAGGACAATACGAAGACCTGGAGGTCTTACGTTGACAATATCATCATAAAGTGCCATGTGATGTCTTTAACATGTTGAAACTAGAAAAAAAGAGTTCTTAACATATGGATGTAAATCATGGACAATAGGACCACAGACAAGAAAATCACTGGAGGCTGTAGAAATGTGGTTTTACAGAAGAATATTGAGAATACCATAGACAGCTAAGAAGAGTAATGAAAATGTTCTGAAAGAGGCCAAAGTAAAAAGACAGCTAATTTCAAATATTAGAAAAACACAATCATTCTTTGGCCATGCAATGAGAAGGGAACAGCTGGAATATTTTGTGACAACTGGGAGAATTGAGGGACAAAGAGATAGAGGGCGGCAAAGAGAAAAAATACCAGACGGTATAAGAGCATGGGTTGGTAGAATGTCAACAACAGAACTGATAAATAATTGTCGATATTGAAAGTTATGGAGAGACATGATCACATATGCCAGCAGGACTTGATGATGCTATAGTTCCCTACAAGGTGTTCCATTTACGAGTCTTTTGAGGAAGTTGTTCTGATGTCAGTGAGCTTTGAACAGTCTAAAATGTGATCTTCTATTTTCATGTGAGTGTTCACGGACATGCTGGAGTTTTGAAAAGATATCTCCCTGTTTTTCCCATCCATTCAGCCAGTCTTCTCTACTGTTAGAGCTATGTGAGTTCTGGTTTGTTTGAGTTACTTTCTAGCACCTGCAGAGCTGATTTGGAATCAGTGAATATGACTATATTTCTTTTCTTTGATGTCAAAAATATTATTCACATGGTAGATGGTACACAGCTGTTTCTAAGGCTGTTATTTCTGCTTCATAATTGTTGCAGACCTGTCCACATAGTTCTTCTCCTTTCCCATGTGAATAATGTATCAAAATCCCATATAACCCTTTGATAGTTGCCTTTGTTGCTGCACCGTCAGTACATACATGTATCCAGCCATCTGAATAAATATTGGTTTTCCTTGTGACGGTTGTTATTGATACTGGGTCAGCATTTTTATATATTCTGTCATATATTTCTTTACAGATTTCTGGGTTTATGTTATTAAATATTATTAAAGCAAATGCCACAAGGTAATTTTTTTTACTGTAGTGAAAGATTCTTCTCTGTCAAAATATTAACTGTCACCCACACACAGTGAAAGATTCCTAGTTTCACTTTACTATGCTGTACTGCTCTATCAAAATATAGACTGCCAACAACATACAGTGAAAGCTTAAAGAAAAACACATTTTAAAAAGTCATGTATATTTTATTCAACTCAGTAATAGATGTAATAACAAGTGATGGAAAATGTCAGACAGAAATAAAGAAAAGAAAATAAAAGCAAAAAGCTATTTTAATAACATGAAAAATATACTCACATCAAAACAAATATCAGAAGCAAAACTAAAAATAGTAAAATGTTATATCTGCCTGACTTTTTATTTATTGTGCAGAAACATGAACATTAAATAAAACCAAGCAAAAAATTGAAGTCTTTGAAATGTGAATTTGTAGGAGAATTGAGTGAAAGGAAAAAAGCACATAAAGTGAAGTTTTGGAATCGGCTGAAAATGAAAAAAAACTACTACTTAACACAATTCAAACAAGACAACTAACATTTTTAGGCACTGCTGTTTATCACTAGTATTTTAGTTGCTTTGTTTATTCTTTTCATTTCAGAAATATAACAAGTATAAGAAGTGGATATGATGACCACATCTGTGGTTAAGAATAGAATAGTTTACCTTTCATCAACATTAATAAACTAAATATCACAGACACAAAAATTAGATAACTTTTTAAATTAGCATTCATACCTGTTCTTATATCAGAACCACTTCCATATACTATCACTTAAAAGTGAGGGCTATGTAATATATTCAGAGCATCTTCAACAATAAATGCATTAAAATATGTAGGATGAGTGCTAAAATGGCACTTTATGGGTTTAACAAACAGCTGTGTAGGACATGTGATGAGACATAATAGCCTTCTAAAAGTCATCTTGGAGGGGAAGGACAAGGTAGATGATGCAGGGGCAAATCAAGACTTAAATGGACTGATCAAATCACAAATAAATGGTAGGTGAACCTATAATAACATGCAAGAGACAGAGTAAAATGGAACTCCATGGTAGCCATCCTTCGATGTGATGACAGCACTCAGTGAACCATAACACACATGATGTGTTCTGTCAAGAGCTGAGCTTCATTGCACATTCATGAACCATTCGTGTCTGTCTTGACTTTTTGCAATAGTACATGTCATCTCAATGTTATGTTGTCCTCACTTCCAGTCCATTTTACTATTTATTCTAAAGAATTATTCACTTGATCTTTAAATTCTCTTGTAAAACAGCTACTTTTTAATACACAATTCCAATACAAATTATACAATATATGGAATGTATATACTAGCAAAAATGTATACAAAACAAATATGAAATAAAGTGTATAATAAGCATTAGATGTCAAATCAATTTGTAAAAATATAAAAACCTGAAATATTCCTAATATTTATGGAATAGGAATAGCTTTAATCATGTAGATACATGTTGGATCTACACTCACTGTAAACTGCTGAGAAGAAGAAAAGTTACCAATGAACTGGTTTTCAAATGCTTCAAAAGTTTGATAACCATTTGTATTGGTCAAGCCTAGATCAGAATATGTAGTTTGAAATTTAGTAGGTGTCCCTTGGTAGTCCTTGTTCAGTATGCCAATTGCAAATGATCCAGAAAAAGGATTTGCTAATTTCTTGATCCAAACTGAGATAGAATTTCGTATCTGATGAAAGTCAATTTTATTATTAAAATTTATTTTAGAATAAATATGGCAAGCATTTGGCAAATAGAGATTGAAAGTTGTTACAACTTTGGTGATAAGATCAAATTATGATTATTCAGGTGCAATATCAAGATACAACGTGATGCAAAGTGTAAAATATTTACCTTACAGCATGTGAGGAGGTCAAACAATTTTTACTGTTATCTCTCCAAAACCTGCAAGTCAGAGATCCATTTTTACAGCATTGTCCAAAGGAGTGAGTCTTTCAAGGTGCTCACTTAAAATGTTGATTGCATGAAGCATTACACTCAATTTAGTATTGGAGGTGAAGGCGTGCCTCACAGGACCAGAGCTGGAAGTTGTCAGCGACCCACAGCTGATGGCTTGCACCTGGATCGGTGAAACAGAACCATCCAGACCCTGCTCCACCTCTTCGCGGTGTCTCTAGTAACAGACTAACCTGTCTAGTCTGGCCAAGCGAGTAGGGATCGAAGAGGGAAGACAACCCGGTACTCAAAAATGTTGTGCTGAAGTCGGATGTGTTGGCCTGAAAGGCGCAAATATCAGTTATACTGCAAACCACAACGCAGACACACCCACTTAACATCCCTCTAAGGGTGGATGATGAAGAGGAATTCTATGGTCTACTAGAAAACTCTAGAATACTTTAGTCATTGAGGCAAACACAAGCAATTTAGTATTAAACTGTCAACTCATCATCATCATCATTGAGCGCCGTCTCCGCATCGAAGGTTGGCTACCATGGAGCGCCATTCCACTCTATGTCTTGCTTTGATGGTGCAGATTGTCATAGACTGACCTGTCCATCTTTTGATGTTACTCGTCCATGTTAGTCTTGGTCTGCCTCTGCCTCTTTTACCTTGTATTTTCCTTTCCAATATCATTTTTATTAGACTGTTGTGTCTTTTAACATGACCAAAAAATTTCATTTGTCTTGCTCTAATTGTGTTTCAGGTCTACGTTTCTTCATAATGAAGAAATGCTGCACTGGTAATAAAGGCATCGAATGGATACAAGGAGACCATTTGGAGGACCTCGACTTTGCTGATGACATAGTTCTCATCAGCAGTCAGATAAAAACGATGCAGGAAAACACAAATGAACTATCATCAATAGCCAGCAAAATTGGGCTTGAGGTCAATCATGAAAAGACTAAAGTCATGAAAAGTTTAATTCCAACAGGTGACAAAATGTACATGGAAAACAAACCAGTAGAAGAGATTGATCACTTTATCTATCTTGGAAGTCACATTGATCGCGAAGGGGATACAAGTAAAGAAATTATAATCAGAATAGCTAAAGCAGCAATGTCTTTCAGAAGCCTTGAAAAGTTGTGGAAATCAAAACTCATCGGCACAAACACAAAACTTAGGCTATTCAAATCAAATGTACTATCAACCCTTACGTATGCGTGTGAAAGCTGGAAAACAACAAGAGATATAGAAACAAAGTTGAACGCATTCGAAAATAAATGTCTAAGGAAAATACTTGGTATAGCATGGAACGAATTCAAAACAAATGAGGAAATTAGAGAAATCGCCAATCAACCACTAATATCTTCAGTAATAAAGAAAAGACGATGGTCATACGTTGGACATGTGATGAGAAGAGATAATAATCGAATAGCAAAGCAAGCCCTCATATGGGAAACAACAGGTAAAAGAAAAAGAGGAAGACCCAGGGAAACACTGAGAAGAACATTGATGAGAGAGGCAAGAGCAGCAGGAATCGGCTCCCTCAATGAGATAGAACTGCTTGCACAGAACAGAGACAGATGGCGAGATTTGATAAAATAACTTTAAAAGAAAACTGCTAGAACAAAAAATTCACATAGGAGAAGGTGTATCTTGGTCTATGCCCTATGGGCCGGTTACGGCTCGAAAGGTCAATAGAATAGAATAGTGTTTAGTAGTTCTTTTTTCATTTTTAGTTTGTTTAAAACTTCCTCATTTGTTTTCTTTTCTTTCCATCCAATTACAAAATAGTCAACTAATTTCTTAAAATAAAATAAGAGATATGGATCAAAGCCCTCAAATGTGTAATTTTCCATGTTTAGTTTAGTTAGTCGACAGGTCATCCACATTGCATTTTGGATAAATCCATCAGTGCTCAGATCTCCTCTGAAGTATATCCCTCAACATGCAATGACAGACACTGGAATTAATTTTGGTTGACAAGTCTTTAGCTTCCTGTGTAGTGCTTCCATCTGACATACCACCTTGACACAATATTCATGTAGTTTGTTCACATTTGCAGATTCAGAGTCATTTTGAGTCAGTTTTTCATCCAGCTTCCCTAAAGGCATTCAAAATGTCAGTGCTATCCATTGCCCTTCTGCTTTTAACATCAGTCAAACTGGCAAGTTTGTCAGCATGCTCATTACATCTTACACTTGCTTGCCCTGGCAAAAAAATGAAGCAGACTTGTCAAACTAGACCATCCTGGAGACTACAGCCACTGCCGATGAGCCCAACCAGTTGGATCTTTATAAGAATATTCACTGTGCAAACGTATATATAGGCATGTGTTTCAAGCCATGTCAATGCTTTAGTGACAGCCATAACTTCCAGTCAAACTACTTTCAGTCACAGCAAAAACACAACTTTCTTCCTCTACAGTTCTACCTCCAACATGAGCTGTGAAAGCCCACATGGTCCATGCTAAAATAGCAGACCCATCTGTGTAAATTACTACATCACTTTTATAACATCCCTGGAACATCAAGATCTGCATGTCTGCCTCAACAATGTTTCATTATCTGTGTTCTCAGACCAGTGTCCACATCATCACATGCTCCAAGTAATGTGCCATAAATAAGCCACAAATAGAAAGCATGATCAAAACTGTGTGCCATGAAGAAGCCACAAAGAAACGCAATACTTGATTGAAAAATACACCAGCTTGTATTTAAAACATTCTATTTTAGATTGTAGAGGATTAAAAAAAACCTTCACAAAATACAAGCACAGCAAAACAATCAATTGATCTATAACAAAGAGCCATAATGTTTACAGCTTTAAAAATGTTAAAAAATATTTTTCAAAATGGAATTTTTAGGGCTATTCCTAATTACAGCAGTCCACTACAAGTTATGATGACAACAGCTTCCATGTGCAGAGGTTTGTTCCTTTAACCAGACAGTCCATGATCATTGCTGAGCTTGCCATACAGCCAATGTTTTGCTATGTATTCATAGTATACATATTGCATGTGGACAATCTGTCCAATCCACCTCCTTGGATATTTTTGCAGCCATGCGTGGCTGCGTGAAACTTTGGCATTCATGAGAACTTCTTGCCCATACCTTACTGATACATAGCAGATTAACTCTTTCCGTACGTTTCGCCGCGCCATGCGCCATCCCGATTTCGGTCTTGTACGTTTAGCCGCTCAGTGCGTCACTCTCAATTTGATAGTGTATGATTGTTTCATCAAACCATGCTTTATTACTTGTCTTGTATCATCTTGGTATTGGTGAAATATAATTCCTTGTTCAATTATCTAAAAATTCATATATAATATGTTAAGTGTTAGATAAATATAAACACGTAGATTAATATTTACAAACATGAATAATTTTGTCTCTGAAATCTCTACCGCTAAATTGATAAAAATGTTCCGTACTGAAAGAGTTAATGATCTCTATGGTGGAATTGTTTTGTGGTGCTAGTAATTCCCATTCAGTCTCAAATAATGTCACATTTCTTCCAAAAGGAATACTCACTTTGGAGATTTTGTTGTTGACCTCGAAGTCAATGTTTGTTGCTCCTGATAGTGAGTTGGTAGGAGAGGTTTGTTCTTGACTGTGATTGTCTGTGTTTTGATACTGTACTTTTGGGGCAGGTTGATATATGATCTCAGTTTTCTAGGTGTTGGTATAACCAAACCAACTACAATGCTGTTGAAAACCTATCCATTGTAGCTTGAGTTGAACTTGAATGAGAAAGAGTTGCTCTGTTCATCAATCTCAGTCTTGTCCTGACTTAGTGAAACCATAGCAAAGTCAAGACAATGCACCGGATGATCTGGGAGTCTTGCTGTGCTCTGTTTGGTTCATGCCATTCTGCTGGGAGTTGCCACTTTTTCCACTGAATCAAGTTGTGACTCTTCTGCTGATACCAGTCTTCACAGTCTCAGTGAGCAGTGGTGTTCCAACAGCTGATTATGTGCTGTTACAAATCATCATTTCAGTTGTTGTTCTGATATAGTGTGGCCTTTGTGCACGACCTGGTTGTATGGAGTCACTTGTCAGAGTCGGGTGCTAGATAATGCACAGATATTTAGAGAGTCAGTTACTAGCAGAGTGTCCTGTTAGTGCACAGAGATTAGCATTTCAGGTGTTAGTGCATAGAGAAGATAGTGCACAGTGATTATCATTTCAGGTGTTAGTGCACAAAGATTAAAGTGTCAGGTGCTAGATAGTGCACAGAAATTAGAGTCAGTTGCTAGATAGTGCATAGAGATTAGAGAGTCAGTTGCTAGATAGTACATAGAGATTAGAGAGTCAGTTGCTAGATAGTACATAGAGATTAGAGAGTCAGTTGCTAGATGGTGCATAAAGATTAAAGAACCACTTCCATGAAAAGTATGACATGTTCACTCAACAGAGGCAATGCTGTCAATATTGAAAACTTGAAGCTGTGAACAGGAGTGAAAATGAGCTATAATACACATTAACACTAAGCGAAACAAGCGGTGTTGTGCAATACATTGCAGATAACTGATAAACATTATACCAACCTATTAGTGATAAACACCATGAGAGTAATGCTGCACAGCAGAAGCAAAAACAATTTACTTTAGTGCGATCTGCTGTAAACCACAAACAACATATTGCAACAATACTCATCTAAAGTCCTTTTAAGGGCAGACACAATCATCAGACAAAGGACAAAGGGTAGGGTTCGATCCCAACTGACGGCTTCCGGGTTCACCCAGCCTTAAATAGGTATCTGATTTTTTTCTGGGAAAGTAAAGCAGCACGGGTGCAATACCAACCACATTGCCCCGAAAATCATGTGCTGAGGGTCTGTAAAATTTATGGTCACTAACACCATATTCCCTATACGCCACTTGGCGTGACAGGGCTCTTTACTTTTTTTTTACAATTATCAGATGAATGTAGAAGAAGAATCATTAATATTTCTTGTGAAAAGAAAACATCTGTGATGAATTCAACACACTGGAGAATAACATCAAAACACAGCAGTATAGGAAGATGGAAGGTCATCAACACTTATATTACGACCTTAGTACCAACTATCAATGTTACCTCATATAGTCTTGTGGCCTGATCGCCCAGAGGATCTTGGTTGATTGCAATGATGTTCTTGTTCAAAAGCAGCTGCTTGGCACTGGGATCCACATGACGTAAGTCCACTGACATCATTAAAGGTGATGCAAACAATGCCCAAAGAGCAAACTGAGCTTTCTGTTGGTAATAGCTCAATCCAAAATCGCCTACCACAAGCTAGAAAAGAAAATTGGCACTAAATTCACTGAAACATAATAGACGAAACAATACTTTCATTCATTTAAACTATATTTGTGTAAAGAAAGTGTGAAAGAGGAACATACATTCCTCTATTATAAACATACATTTCTCTATTATAAAACATACATTCTTTATAAAACATACATTCCTCAATTATAAAACATGCATTCCTCGATTATAAAACATATATTCATCTATTATAAAACATACATTCCTCAATTATAAAACATGCATTCCTCCATTATAAAACATACATTCATCTATTATAAAACATATGTTCCTCCATTATAAAACATGCATTCATCTATTATAAAACATATATTCCTCAATAATAAAACATACAACATAATGATTTATTTATATGCTCATCAACAAGGGTATGGAGTTAACACATTTGAGGCAAGAATTTCAACAAATGCTATCTCCTACCATGTCTGGATCATTCCACCCTCCTGGACCAGCATAATCACTGAAGTTGCCATCATCCTTGCCGTAATAATCAGTAATTTGTAAAATTGAATCCCAACTGTCCTGGACATCATTGTAGTTTCTCCAGCTGTTGCAAGTTTCTCTCACAGCAGCATAGTCAGGCTGAAAGCACACAAAATGAACTATTGCCTCAGATACCAAATTATGTCACAAGTTTTGCACTATTAATTCAAGGGTTATGTTGGTTAGTGAACTAGTCTACTGCAGACAAGAGGTCCAGTTTAATCCCATCAATGGTGTTTAGGTTCACCATGTATCACCAGATTTTTGTGTTGTGCGTGGGGGGGGGCGCACCTGACACAATACTGACTACTTATCTCAAAGATGGTCTGATGGTAATAGAAAAAAACAAACACGATATTCCCTACATACTATGGAACATGATGGAGTTCTTTCTTACTATTAATTTATAGTAAATATTAATTAGTCACTTTCATGCTATCACTAAAGTAAGAAAAATTAAACAGTTTGTGCACTGTGTCAAATACCACTATTAACAAACAGAAAAGAAGTTAAATGTTAACAGAAATTTCTGAAAGTAAATAGTAACTGTCTTGAATCTTACTTTAGCAGAATGCACCATCCCAACAATCATCTTTAACTGGGAAAGTAGCCCCCTACCTTCAAGCTTGCTGATTCATTTCAATGTGATCATCCCAATATACTCACTAAATCTCTTTATACAGTAGAATCCTGTTATAATGAGATCCTCGGGACATCAAAATATTGTCGTAATAAGCGTGTCTTGTTATATCCAATTTATGTTTAAAAACAGGGGAATCTACAATATAAACTGTAGAAACAGGTTGAGTGGTATCGTACCTTGCAAAAAGTTTATTATTATTATTATTATTGGTTATGGAAGGCGTCGGTATCACTGCAAGCGAATTAAAATCCATAATTGCTCAACCGCCCGTGCCAGTTGCAAAAAGTTTGACATTACCTAATCACTGACTGATAAAGAAGCCTTGGCTTTATGTGGTTTGAGCAAATATGCTCCCTGCATATTTCTGTCTTTTATTTTAATTTTTGTTTGTCCACTTTCTCTATCAACATCACTTTTGTTTCTTTGTTTCAAGTAATGTACACTTGTCAGTACTGGAAGCCATTGGGATAACAAATTTAATCCCTAGACCGGCTGTACGCTAATCTTACGGTCTGTCATTTGATGTGCGACGGTGATAATCTGACGACTAACTGTGTGTCTATATGTTCAGAATTCAAGTCAACAACGATGGCCTAACATCATCAAGCACTATACATTTATAAAAAATATGACGATCATCATTTTCAGGAGGATGTGAACTTCCGGTATATGGTGGATAGGCGGCAGGAACCAATGAAGGTTATGTGTGAAAAGTGTTCCTTGTTGCAGTTTCCTCATATTCCAAGTCCGGCTTGTTGCAGGAGCTACTGAGTTAGGTGCTCTGTGCACACCGTGAGCTGTGTGTCTCATCTGTTTTGATCATGTTTCGATATTCCAATTGTTTACGATGAATGATGATATCATATGACAGGGAACAGTTGGCTGTGTTCACTTTCTACGCGGTTTTGCCTTATGTCTTTTGGCGTGTGCTGAGACCACTACGATGAGAACTACAGTTACCTTTCTTTGTTTGGGAGATGAGATATTAATTCGGATGATTACGCTGGCACAGGTGGTTGAGCAATTATGGATTTTAATTCATTTGCAGTGATACTGAGGCCTTCCATAACCAAAGAACCAAAGATGAAAACCTATTGGCCATTGGCCTGTCCAATCCAAAAACAGCTATTTCTATCCAACCGCAGCCACAACTTACATGATATGCTTTGTATCCCCAAACCATACCTCTTTCATCCACTGTTGTATGCAAGTAGGCCTTACTAGTCAAGCTAACCTCATGTGGCCATACAATTTACACACAGAACAAGAAAAGTAAAAGTACACACCATTAACATTCTTTATTGTTTTGGCTAGGCAAATTTCATAAAATATGTTATAATAAATTTATTGGCTGGGAAATAGCATTATAAAAGTATTTTTAAATGTAGAGTAAAGAAGACAAATTTAGGGGATTTTTTAAAAATTGACATTATATCAGGACTCTCATTATAACCAGTTTCATTATAAATGGATTCTACAGTTACCCTCTGGCACATATAACCACCACCAGTGATCAATGTTGTCTGTCTTGAACCATCCTTTCAAGCCCCTACAGTTTTCCTGCAGTTCTCTATCAACAATTCAATGCTATGTCACTATTAGTCATGTCTCTTGTTGTCTGGAGTCCAGCAAAGGTTTACTTTCAGTACAGCTGTCTGAGGCATTCTGGACTACAGAGTAGCAGTCTGAGGCATTCTGAGAACCAACTTCTCTTTAGAGATGTTTCAGTTTTGCAAACAAGACTAGATTAAACAAAGAACCAACATTTTGATCCAATGGTCTTCTACCAGAATGCAAATAAACAAAAAGAATACAAAGATTTAAAAACAGAAGAAACCTACAGTAGTATATCTTCCTGCAAAATAATACCACCTGATGCTGAGAGGGACATCAAAACTTGAGGTGCCTCTCACCTTCTCAGTTTTGTGTGGATAAGGTAGCAGCATCTATATGGTGAAGCCTCTGACTACACTTTTGAGGCCTAGTCAGCTTGGATACCCCAGACAATCTTTACGTCTGCTAGTTGATCCTGCCCAGGATCTCTAGACATAGAAACATTATCTTACCTCTTGTGTACAAAGTTCGCCCTGGCAGGATTCATGTTTACATGTTATTAATCCATGTGACTAAAGAAGGCAGACAATTAAAACAAGTAGAGGAATTCAAATACCTAGGAAGTCTAATGACAAACGATAATTCTCAAACAGCAGAGATAGAATCAAGATGCAACAAAGCTTGTCAAATCATTGGACAGTTATCGCCACTATTGTCCAACAAGGAAACAACTCTGAAGGCAAAACGAGCACTATACAATACAATCTTCATCCCAACGTTGTGCTACCAATGCCAGACCTGGACCCTAGATGCAAGAACAATAAGAAAAATAACCTCTACAGAGATGAAATGTGTTAGACGAATGACAGGAAACAGTCTGAGATAAGATCAGAAATGAAGAACTGAGAAAAAAGCTAGGAAAAGCACCCACCATAGAATATATAAGGAAACAACAGATAAAATGGTTTGGCCACATGACAAGGCAGAAAGAACAAAACACAACACAACGAGCCTTCAACAAACGTTGTGAGAACACCAGACCCAAGGGTCGACCACGAAAAAAGATGGATCGATGGAATATTAGAAGCGCTAGGAAACATAACAGCAGCAGAGGCGAACAGAAAAGCAAAAGACCGCAAATTATATCTCCCCTCGACACTGAAAGGCAGATGAGGAAGGAAAGAAGAAGAATCCATGTCACTTGTTACAAGGTCTAAATCTCAGACTACAAAGGGTAAAGCAAACAAAGATACCATGGGTTTAGAGGGAAAAAATCCCCAATGTCAGTCAAGAGATATGAACCCAGGAAACCATCTTGTCAGAGATAGATGTCTTATCTCAAGACCACTAAGCTCCTCATGATAGTCAAATGTCCAACATAAAACTCACCTTTAACCCCACACCTTCCATGTAGCCTGGCCACTGGCACAGATACAGAATGGGTCTGCCTGTCTTGTTAAGGAAGTGACCCATTACAGGATAGCCTAAAATGTGATGCAGACAACTTGCATTAAAATGAAAAATAATGAGTACATACTACAACTTAAAATCGTCGGAGTGCTGAGTTACAATACAAGTTATAATTACATTTTATTGCATATTTTTCCTCTCACTAACTGCTTTTTTCGTTGAATAATATTCTTAATGTTGTACATAACATTTCATGGGTGTCCGGTTAGCGCAATCGATAGGCGGTTGGCTTACCACGGCAACAGCCGGGGTTCGTACCCTGGCGAGGACACCTGGGTTTTACTAATTCCCTAAAAATTAGTGGGAGCCGCGATAGCTCAGTGGTTAGTGAACTGGACTACTACGGACAAGGGGTAGGGTTCGATCCCAACCGACGGCTCCGGGTTCACCCAGCCTTAAATGGGTACCGGATTTTTTCTGGGAAAGTAAAGCAGCACGGGCGTAATACCGACCACATTACCCCAAAAATCATGTGCTGAAGGTCTGTAAAATATAGGGTCACTAACACCATATTTCCCTATACGCCACTTGGCGTGACGGGGGTACTTTACTTACTTACATAACATTTCACTTTGCATACAGTATTTCTGACTTTATGATGAGTGCTCATAATTTTGCATATTCTCTACAAGATCACTTTCGACTTATGATGTATCCAATTTATCATGAGATTGTCAGACTGTAGTGGGCCCAATTTTTAGCTCAAGACTATAACTTTCTAGATGTTTGAAATTTGTACACTGGAATAATCTACTACAAAAATTAATATTATTTTATTAAAATTTATTATTTATTTTTATTTATATTTTTTTATTAAAATTATTATTATTATTAAAAAAAAAAAGTAAAGCGCCCCATCATGTCATGTGGTGTATAGCGAATTTGGTGTTAGTGACCATATTTTTTACAGACCTTCGGCACATGATTTATGGGGTAATGTGGTCGGTATTATGCCTGTGCTGCTTTACTTTCCCAGAAAAAAATCTGGTACCCATTTAAGGCTGGGTGAACCTGGAAGCAGTCAATCAGGATCGAACCCAACCTCTGTTCTTTGTAGTCAAGTTCACTAGCCACTGAGCTACTGTGGCTTCAAATCAATACCCCCTAGAGGTCAGGAAAAAAGTAGACTTTTATAAGCTCAGTGATTGTATTTGTTAAGATTATCAAGAAAATAAGTTCCTCAACAAGCAACTACAAATTAATGTCTATTTACTAGTCTGTAGAAGTTGTCTGCTTGAGTTGTAGTAAAAGAAAAGAGACCTGTTTCACTATGTAGGAAACATAGTGTTCATATTTTATGTAGACTTTTAGCACATTTTTAGGGGTCAAAGGTGAGCATAATGTTTGTTTCATCTTTCTTTCCCACAAAAATCTGGTACTCATTTAAGGCTAGGTGAACCTGGAAGCCATCAATGAGGATTGAACCCGGGCTCTTGTCATTTGTAGTCTAGTCACTAACCACTGAGCTTACAAAGCTCCCTGAGTTGTAGTAATTTGCCATATAAAGTGTTGGTGATAGATGGCTGCAGTGGAAGTAGATCTTATCTTTCTTCAGGCCAAGATATTCAAGTAATAAATATCACAGTTTGAAAAGAATGAGGGTAGTTTTTGTACTGGGGTAGGTGGTTGGTATTTAGGTACTGTTCGACCTGATATACCCTTTTCTGGGCACCATATCCCACAAAAAGAAGTGGCCTTGAAAGCCACAAATTATTTTAAACTACAAAGTTAGCTTTGGTATATATAAACCAGAGCAAGACAAATATTATGTTTACATTTTAAACTGCTGCAAATAAAAAAAATAATGCTAAATTATCAATTTAATTATATTTTAATTTCCTTAAAGTTTAGCTGAGCTTACCATATGGCATATCGTTAGGATCTGAATTGCAGCCATCAAATTTGAAACTGTCTACTTCCCATTCTGCTAAGCTATTGGCATCACTCTCCATGTAATACTCACTGCCTGGATACCCAGCACATGTGTAAGTTCCAAAATCTCCATAAATTCCCAGCTTAAGGCCTCTTGTGTGCATCTAGAAGTTAAAAAGCAAGAAAAAAAATAAATGTAATTTCAAAATGTCACTTTCATTTCATTAATTTTGTAAACTTGGTGGGTGATCATTTGGGTATTCTTTGACATTAAGAGCTGCTTTCTAAAATAAAATGAAAGTTAATTCTTTCCATTTTCTAATGCCATTTTCCCATTACTTTCTCTGAATTGTCCCCTTTTACCTGATGCCCTGTAAAATGGTATCACCAAGGCCTGTAGATCTTGTAATATTACATAGCATTTTAATTCTTTTCAGCATTTGAACAATCAGCAAAAGCATTACCTTGTAATGCAAATATTTTAAACAGTAGAAACTGTAAGCAGAAGTTTATTAATCATAGTAAAAGTAAAGGTTCACTCCACGCCATGCTAGGTGTATGGGGGAATATGGTGTTAATGACCATATTTGTCTATGACCACGACATATTTTTGGTTAATGTGGTTGGAATCACGCAGGGCTGCCTTTACTTCCCAGAAAAATCTCTAGTACCCACTTTTAGAGGCTGGGTGAACCCCAGAGTCAGTCCAAAAAAAAAAATCTGTCACTGCTGGGGATTGAATCAGGACCCTCCTGGTCAGGAAGTGAACATACTAAACACTCAACCTCCATGGCATTGCATTTATTTTATATATTTACAAATAAGAAGAGACAATTTGATTATGAAAAGTCCCCAGATTGAGTTGTGCAAATTGTAAATCTTCTTACTCTCCTTCTATGGTTAGAAGTTTCCTATTCTCAGTGTGTCCAGCAGAAAGATGAGTTACCTCCATCAATTTAGCCATCTGCACAAAGTTTTCATGAATGTTCCAAAAAGCTTGTGTGCCTTCCATCTTTCATGGGGGTCAAGTCAGATTTCTGTGTTTAAATCATGTTGTAAGTTATAGCTTGCTAAAACAACACTCATAATAAAACTTGGAACATTCACATTTACTTCAAAGTCAGTTTGAACAATCCCAAATATATAAGTTTTAAGAATAGAGAAATATGTCAATGCAAGACATTATCAGAAGTATCTCTCCTCACGGGCTACCATTAGATTAAGCCAAATCAATCAACAGTGATAGCAAACTCACATATAATCACTGTGTCTAAATTTAATAATTAGCAATCCAATTCAGTCTTACTAAACTTCTCTTAATTTTCTTCTAAAACAATGATCTAAAATGTACATTAATGCTCTATTAATGAGTACAAACATTCAATATAGTTTTTTTATTTTGTTTTCCCTCTAGCTCAATGTTTGTTATAATTTAATGATTAAAACAGATACTCACATAAGCAGCAAGATTTTTTATGCCACTTGGGAATCTTACAGGATCTGCAACCAGTCTTCCATTACTATCCCGACTTTTAGAAGCCCAGCAGTCATCAACATTTACATATTCGTATCCAGCATCTTTGTATCCTTCAGAAACCATCAGATCTGCCATTGTCATGTACAGCTTTTCACTAGAATAATAGGATAGTTCATGGCAATTGTTAACTACGAAGAAATGTAACAAAAAATGATGATAAAGTTATTGTAAAATTATTTCTATCAAACAGCCAATGAACAAGTTTTAGACAAATCACATAAGCTTAAAGTGCTAATTCAATAAGCTTATACATTTTTCTGTTTACAGAAAATTACCTAAGGATTATAAACTTGAATTTACCATTTGGTTAATTTCAGTTATACAGCAGAAAATCATGCTGAAGCACATAGCGTTCTATTTATTCTATACATGGAATCAGTTTCAACGCAGTTGGGGCATTCCCATATCCATTCCGCCACCCATCCCACCATTTCTCTGTGTATATGCCAACTGACTGTTTCTGTAAGATGTTTATTGTAGATACATCTGCTTTTCCCACTAAGCAAAGTGCTAGACCGACCAAATCCATTTTTCGGCTTTAGACTGTCCTTTAATATATAACTCCGTGTTCAACCATTCCACCATCTCTTCTCTTAAGGAATGAAGAACAATTTGGCAATATCCTTTTTGTTCAGAGTCAGACCATACACACCACCAGCGAGGTTACTGACTATTTCATTGTCGTGCACACCAGAGTGCCCTGGACAATACACCCAGGTTAACACACTCACTTTAGAGCCATTCAAGAGCTGCATCTACTTCTGCCACAGCAACTGTCTGTCAATTTTCAGTGGCATAGTTTTCTAGTCCATCACTAAGATAGCATGATCCACAATCTGTGTGCAACCCATGATGTCAATGGCCACATTACTGCTTCTATCCCTGTTCTCATACTATCTATCTATCTATTGACCTTTCGAGCCGTTGTCGGCCCATAGGGCGTAGACAAAGATCATCATCATCGTGTGCCTTCTCCACAACGAAGGTTGGCTACCATGGATCGCCATTCTACTCTGTTTCTTGCTTTGATGGTGCAGGCTGACATAGATTGACTTGTCCATCTTTTGATGTTATTCGTCCATGTTAGTCTTGGTCTGCCTCTGCCTCTTTTACCTTGTATTTTTCCTTCCAATATTACTTTTAGTAGGCTGTTGTGTCCTACCAAGATACACCTTCTCATATCTGAATTTTTGTTCTAGCAGTTTTCTTTTAAAGATTTTTTATCAAATCTCACCATTTGTCTCTGTTCTGTGCAAGCAGCTCTCATTGAGGGAGCCGAATCCTGCTGCTCTTGCCTCTCTCATAAATATTCTTCTCAGTGTCTCCCTGGGTCTTCCTCTTTTTCTCTTACCTGTTGTTTCCCATATGAGGGCCTGCTTTGCTATTCAGTTATTATCTCTTCTCATCACATATCCAACATATGACCATCGTCTTTTCTTTATTACTGAAGATATTAGTGGTTGATTGCCGATTTCTCTAATTTCCTCGTTTGTTTTGAATTCGTTCAACGCTATACCAAGTATTTTCCTTAGACATTTATTTTCGAATGCGTTCAACTTTGTTTCTATATCTCTTGTTGTTTTCATGCTTTCACGCGCATACATAAGGGTTGATAGTACATTTGATTTGAATAGCCTAAGTTTTGTGTTTGTGCTGATTAGTTTTGATTTCCACAACTTTTCAAGGCTTCTGAAAGACATTGCTGCTTTAGCTATTCTGATTCTAATTTCTTTACTTGTATCCCCTTCTCGATCAATGTGACTTCCAAGATAGATAAAGTGATCGATCTCTTCTACTGGTTTGTTTTCCATGTATATTTTGTCATCTGTTGGAATTAAACTTTTCATGACTTTAGTCTTTTCATAATTGATCTCAAGCCCAATTTTGCTGGCTATTGATGATAGTTCATTTGTGTTTTCCTGCATCATTTTTATCTGACTGCTGATGAGAACTTCAGGTCTACGTTTCATTAACAACATCGTTTTTACGATAGCGGCTTGTTAAACCTCTGATCAACGGTTATTTACCAAGCCAAAGAAAAATAATTCCTCCATTTTGGAAACAACCAGAAACGAATTTTACGGATCCTAATTCCTTCCCATAAAACAAAACACAAACATGACACAAGTACCTGGGATCAATGTTAGCTTCCAATGATCGTGTACCAGAGAGTGAGAGAAAGATAAGAAGAAAATAGAGGAAGAGAGAAAGCGAGAGAATGAAGGTCAAATGACAAAATAAGGGAGAGGGTAATGATAGAGGCTAGGCAGAGAGGAATGATAGAAAAACGTGAAAAGTGAATAGATAGATCAACTCAAGACGAAGTGTGTCGCACGAGAATGTGGAGAATCAGGGGGAGAGAATGGATATGAGCAAAAGTAGTGAACAAAGGTGTGAGTCTTCGGATAGCGATGGAGCCGAGAGGTTCTTTTTCGTAGGGCGTTAGCCATTAGAGTTAACCCTTAAAATTAGTGTACATAGTAAGTTTTAGTTAGTCACAATTTGATTGCTGGTCAGTTGACAGCAAAGTGTAATAATGTTAGTTAGTTGTCAGTTGATAACGATGTGTCGTCGATGTTGTTAGTTAGTTGTGGACTGGCTCTCGCCGAGGAAGGTTCTCCAAGTCAGGAGAAAGCCAGGCAGTGTAAAGCAGCCATAGATAGCACTAGGGGCTTAGTCCTAAGGGCTGATAGGTACAGCTGCTGAGTAGCATGAAGGCAGTGACAGTCACTAAACTAGTGCGAGTAGATTAAAGTACTGTTCCATAATTACCGTGTGATTCGGTAGAACATGGCTACAGCAAGGAATTCTGTGTGAATACTTGGTGAGTAAGAAACACAACCATTTTCACTTCAAAGTGTTGTCTATCAATGTAATGCGAGAGAAGCGAAATGTTCTCTCCATGTTGAATGAAGCTCAATGTTCTGTCAATGCTAACTGAATTTCAATGTTCTTAAGATGTTGAATAAGGCACAAGGCTGTGCTTTAACCAAGTGTTGTCAATCAATGTAATGCGAGAGAAACGCAATGTTCTCTCTATGCTGAATGAAGCTCAATGTTCTGTCAAGGCTGAATGAAATTCAATGTTCTGATATGTTGAAAAAGGCACAAGGATGTGCTTTAACCCAGTTGTTATTAATCAATGTAATGTGAGAGATAGGCAAGGTTCTCTCTATGCTGACTGAATTTCAAGATGCTGTCAATGCTGAATGAGATTCCATGTTATTTACATGATGGAGGCACAAGGCTGTGCTACCATCAAGTTATTGTATGATCAATGAATGTCAGCGAGAAGTTGTTTATGTAATATGCATATATATATTAGTTGTTTGGCACCGACACCTTGGTGATCGGTGGATGTAGTGAACACAAAGTTCATCAGTTTTAAATAACGATTTGTCCTAATTTGCAGTCATCTAACTGTCCATAAGATGTGACGAACGGCTTGGGGTGTCGCCTCATTACACACAACAAGCGAAGTACTATAGACCAATGGGACATCACAGGCTTAGCGGTATTCAACACGGTCACAGATTTAGGTCAGGTCACATTGTCTGCCTGACCCTGTGGGGCAGTTACGAGGTGGCGATGTAAACACAGCCGTAATTCAAGTTCATTGAGTCATATCTATCTATTGACCTTTCGAGCCGTAACCGGCCCATAGGGCGTAGACCAAGATACACCTTCTCCTATATGAATTTTTGTTCTAGCAGTTTTCTTTTAAAGATATTTTATCAAATCTCGCCATCTGTCTCTGTTCTGTGCAAGCAGTTCTATCTCATTGAGGGAGCCGATTCCTGCTGCTCTTGCCTCTCTCATCAATGTTCTTCTCAGTGTCTCCCTGGGTCTTCCTCTTTTTCTTTTACCTGTTGTTTCCCATATGAGGGCTTGCTTTGCTATTCGATTATTATCTCTTCTCATCACATGTCCAACGTATGACCATCGTCTTTTCTTTATTACTGAAGATATTAGTGGTTGATTGGCGATTTCTCTAATTTCCTCGTTTGTTTTGAATTCGTTCCATTCTATACCAAGTATTTTCCTTAGACATTTATTTTCGAATGCGTTCAACTTTGTTTCTATATCTCTTGTTGTTTTCCAGCTTTCACACGCATACGTAAGGGTTGATAGTACATTTGATTTGAATAGCCTAAGTTTTGTGTTTGTGCTAATGAGTTTTGATTTCCACAACTTTTCAAGGCTTCTGAAAGACATTGCTGCTTTAGCCAGTCTGATTCTAATTTCTTTGCTCGTATCCCCTTCTCGATCAATGTGACTTCCAAGATAGATAAAGTGATCGATCTCTTCTACTGGTTTGTTTTCCATGTATATTTTGTCACTTGTTGGAATTAAACTTTTCATGACTTTAGTCTTTTCATGATTGACCTCAAGCCCAATTTTGCTGGCTATTGATGATAGTTCATTTGTGTTTTCCTGCATCGTTTTTATCTGACTGCTGATGAGAACTATGTCATCAGCAAAGTCGAGGTCCTCCAAATGGTCTCCTTGTATCCATTCGATGCCTTTATTACCAGTGCAGCATTTCTTCATTATGAAGTCCATAACAATTCCAAATAACAAGGGCGATAAAATACATCCTTGTTTAACCCCAGTTTCTATTGGGAAACATTCGCTCAGTCCTTCCTCTGTTCGAACTGCACATGTGTAACCATCATACATGTCTTTGATAATATTTATGATTTTTGATGGTAAACCATATTGCTTCAGAATTTTCCACAAAGAATCTCTATGAATACTATCAAATGCTTTTTGAAGTCGATGAAGTTAAGTACAAAAGGTTTTTGCTTTTCAATGTGTTCCTCCAATATAAGTCGTAGAGTGAAAATGTGGTCAAGACAGCTTCTCCCTTTTCTAAACCCAGCCTGTTCTTCACATTTTTGAGAGTCATTAATCGTTATTTTATTGAAAGGAATGACACATTTATAGAATGGTACAATCGATGTACAACATAAGTGAGGTGTAAAATAACTCAGCTAAAGGCTGCATTCCAAAGAATGGATAAGATATTATGCAACCAATTTTTGTAAAAGGAAATAAGAAAAAGAGTTCTTCAATGTTATTTGGAGCCTGCTTGTTATATGGAAGTAAAACAATCAAACAGACCAAAAAAAAACTGTTGGCTACAAAAATGTGGTATAACAGAAGATTGTTATGAATAACAAGGACAATTAAAAAGAGAAATGATGGTGCTCAAAAAGAAGCCAAAGCAAAAAGAAACTTTACTATCAACACCAGAGCCATTATCATATTTTGGCCATGTCATGAGATGGGAACACCTGGAATATGACAGCTAGAAATGTAATAGGGGGTAATAGGAAAGGGTGAAGACGTGGGGGAAAATAGGCGAGTGAGTGGTTGGGAAAAAAAAACGTGGAAAGTTCATGTTAAAAGATGGGACAGTTAACTCTAATTCAGTCAGGTGGAATGAGGGATTCTCAGGATTGGAAGAGAGTGCATGGGGGCTGAGTGGCGAGAGACAAAGAATATATACGTGGGACCAGTGAAGTGTGGGGAGTTGCTCACACGGTCGGCCTGGGAGAAGGTTCATTCCAGAAAGGGGTGGACAGTGGCCTACCAACCTTCGAAGATGCTGGTCGTTTTATTGGGGGCTGTTTTTGTTCAGTTGAAGGAGCAAAGAGCTCAACATCATTGGTGTTAAGTTGAGTTCCAACTGGTTCAGTTATTGTGAGGCTATGCGGTTAGCCACAACATGACTATTGGCACAGGGAAGCTGTTTGTTGAGTGGGAGCAATGTGTCACTAAGAGTTCAGCTTAATGACTGAGTAGGTGACTGACGTCGGGCTTATGGGAGCCACAAAGTGTGAAACTGAACTTTTACATTATTTCCAGAGAAGGGAGAGAAAGGTGATTTCTTTTGGACTTGTTTTGTACATTGTAGCTCGCTGAGCAATACAAGGCGAGTAAGAACTCGTTAGAGTCGAGTGGTGTCGTGAAACTGAATATTTATATTATATCTGGAGTGAGGGAGAGAAGGGTGGTTCCTATTGACTTGGTTTGTACATTGGAACTCGCTGAGCAAGACAAAGCGAGTAAGAACTTGTTAGAGTATAGTAGTGTCATGAGATTGAACTGTCATATTATTTCTGGAGTGAGGGAGAGAAAGGAGATTTCTTATGGGCTTAATATGAATGAGGATGGTCTTGGACATTCCTAAGTGAGTAAGGTGTTTGCCATGTAAACTGTGATTGTACTCAGTTAATGTGTAAGAGTTCTGACGGTGTAAAGTCGGAGTCAACTTGTCAACTCGAGTAATCGAGGAGGTGTTGTCAACTGAAATAAAGTCTAAGCATATTTTATGAACACCTTGTCTTGTTAATTCATGTGAGGCAGTGTAGTACTCATAAACGGAATGGCGATAAACAAATGACAAATGGAGGAGCAAGCTCCAGGTTGTAGGGATGCATAAACAGTCGGTAGAAGACAGCGCGAAGTACTGCAAAGAAAGGGAATCCTATAGACAAGCCAGCCGCAGGGTCCAGAGCAACATTAAGCAGCGGTTCTGGTGGTGAGGCTGAAGGCCAGGTTCAGCAGTCTACATTGAACATAAGTTGAACGGCAGCTGACTGGATGTAACCAGACACTCAACGCGTCAAAGAAAGATCACGGCGGGATACAGCGACAGAAAAATTGAGGGAAGAAGTGAAAGAAGGGAAACAAAGAGAAAAACAAAACAGTTTAAGAGAATAGTTTCATTAAAACGTCAACAACAGAATTGATAACAAGCTGGCTGTAGCCACAGCTATGGAGGTACATGATCATCTATGCCAGCATGCATAGTATTTGATGATGATTACCAACATTTACCTGATACAGTTATCTGGATCATTTACACAATCTGTATTGCAGCGGAAACGTTCCCATGATAACCAGCCCATAGGTGGTGTCAAAGCAATGCCATTATTTAATGCAAATGTCAAATGACAAACTGATATCAACAACCACAGTAGTCGAAGCATGATCTGTAATGGAAAAAATATGACAGAAAAGTAAATAATTCAAACAACTTTTACATAGTGAGACAACCGTAGTGGTGCAGCTGCCTTTATTTCCATCACACAGTAACCTCCTTGAGGATCCCAGAAATAAAAAAAAAAATGTTACTTTTAATTTTATTTATTAATAACAACAACCACAACTTGACAAATCACTGTTTTATAAATATTTGTTCTATCCATTCGGGGACACACCACAAGAGGTCTCCAACCAATTCATTTCTTTGCCATGCTTTCAGTCTTCTCCAAGTGTAATTTTTCTGTCTCAAGTTTATATCTTTTTGTTTTTCTAGCTCTTCCTCGTTTCCTCCTTACCTGTAGGTTCCAGGTGAGCAATTGGATGAGAGTGTTGAAAAAGACATTCAAGGTGTGCATCTATCCATTCCAATCATCTTTCATTACTTCATTTATGATGTTTGATTTGTAGTGCACATTTAACTAAGTAAATATCCTGTTAACTGTAATTTGAAATGTTGTCCAGAAGCTATTTTAATACAAGGAAGATACTGTAAAATGTATAATATATGAATAAATTATATATGGCAATAGGTAAAACTATTTATTGTTTCAAGACATGGGAACTTGGTCCCTGAAGTTTCCACAGAGATTTATGAGACCTCAGATCTCACTACTCAAAAACAGGGGGAGGATAAGGACATGAGGAAACCATAGGTTTCAGTTTTTTAAAATTCCCACCACCTACAGAGGGAATCGAAACCACGGCCACCATCTTACGTCTGTACCACCCTTACATTGCTACATGTAACTGGCATCTGCAATATGAAGTTTTCTCTAAGACCCAAATATCCATTCAATGCCTGTACACTGTACAGCATTTCTGCATTATGAAGTTGGTGGCAATTTCAAATAACAAGGGAGAAAAAATTATACAATACATCCTTGTTTCACTCGGGTATCAGTCTGAAATCATATTAATTGACCTTTCATAAATATTTTCATGAAATCACAGTATGACAGTGGTGTATAAAAATTCAAAACCAATTAATATTAACCTTCATAATAAAGACTAACGAAGCTTAAATTAACACTATTGACTTCGTGTTGGTCTGAACTGTTAGTTAGTGCACTGTACACAGTTCTGTAGTGAATACATTATAATTATGATATCTGTCAATTTGATACCAAAAAACATGATCAATGATGATCTATAGTCAAAACACAGCACTGTGATGAGTGTGGCTGTCATCTGCTTGTAATTATATAAAGCTGTGCTTACAAACAGTTTAACAGATAGACCACAAATCTTGACAAACTCTATAAATTATAGATAGATATATAGATATATTTATAGTATAATTTTATTCAAGGTATGTTACGACAAAATAAATTCAATTAACTTATTTTGTTATCACAACATGACAATGACAAAGTCGTCAATGAACGAATATCAAGATTGTAAAGTAAATAGTATAGTAGCTTAAAAAATCATGTTTTAGAAATAAGATTATAATTATAAGGAAGATGTTACGCCAGCAATTTACTTTTTATTTTGCAGAAAATTAAATATTATTATTCTAATTACAGTAGGAATTAACAACAAATTGTTTTTGGTAGTTAGAGAAGCTTTAGAAAATTGATGTGAGAAGGGTGTTTGTCTCATTCTCTAGAGTCTGTTGAACTGTTGTCATAAATTATACCTGCCACAAACATCTGCAGGGCAGGCGTGACAATAATAACATTCAAATTTTATAATAAATAATAATAATCTTATTTCTTAACTTTAACTCTAGATATAATAATATATCTTAAAATTAATAAAATTATTAATTCATCTTTTAATCATTTAATAACAGTTTTTGTTTAATAGTTTTATCTATAAAAATCTTATCCTAGCGGAGGCCAGCGCATTACAATCTTACATCTTATGATGATACACTTCTCAACACATTTTGTTGACCACGATTAAATTTAAATATTTAAAATCTCAAGATGAATATTATATTTGTAATTGTGATTACTTACTTATATTTTAAACAGGTACACACGAAATGAAGTCCAGAAAACAGCGAGTAATGTCTAGAAATGCAGAGAGACCTCGATACAAGGTCCAGAGACGATCTCGTGACACAAGGCCCGCCTCCCCATGCTCCTCCAGCCGGTCACAAAGTCGCTCCTTGTCAACATCACCATATGTGCCTACCTTCCTGATAAGCTATTACACGTGTCTAGTGTCTTTTAATTTAGTTCATCCTGGTGAGGGTAATGCTTATTACAATATTACATTTGTGCGAGGTAAAGTCCTATTTTAGCGTCACTTATTTATGCTGAACGAGTGATTTCCCTTGATTGATCTACATAGTATTTGAATGTAGCATTTTGTAGTTTGTGTGCATTTAATTAATTGTTTCTCTCTCTTTCTCTCTCTTTCTCTCTCTCTCTCTTTCTCTCTTTCTCTCTCTTTCTCTCTCTTTCTCTCTCTCTCTCACTTTCTCTCTCTTCTCTCTCTCTCTCTCTCTCTCTCTCTGCGACCAATGCTCAATCTGAGTATGATTCCAGACTCTCTCATGAAGTCAGGTGTCTGTTTAAGCGAATCGATTGCCCAATATAGTTTCTCTTCCAGGGAGGTGGGCGTGGACCACATAGCTCTTCTCAGGTCTGTGTACTGGGGGCAATCCTGTAGAACATGTTTTGTAGTCATATTGTCCAGTGTATAGTGGCATAGGCTGGTTGTACCTATTTTGAATTTGGTGAACATGTGATTCCTCATTCTATTGTGGCCAGTGCGTAGGCGAAGTATGATGACTTAATTCCCCCTTGATAGTTGGTGGTAACCGTCACTCTCGTTATGCTTTGGGTATTCTCGTTTCCATTTTTCATGGTACTGACCCTTGAGGATGGATTTGGCTTCATCATAACTGAGCGGATGGTTCTCTTGTGGTAATCTCTCTCCCTCTTTAACTAATTTGTCTGCGCGTTCGTTCCCGTGTATATTACAGTGTGATGGTATCCACTGAATGACCACTCTCTGGACGTTATTGCATAGTTGGTCCAGGGTTGTTCTCAAGTCATCTAGTTCATTGTTCTTGGGGCTTTTTAGAGCTGATAATACTGACAGAGCATCAGTCAGAATCATCAATTTATTGTGCATGTTATTTTTGTGTTGAGTAGCCAGTGTTGCAGCAGCTCTGATGGCCTCAGTTTCTGCTTTAAAGTTAAATTTGTTTGAGAATTTTCCAGTAGCTATTGACTTGTTCGTCCTGATTATTCAGCGTCAAAAACACACCACCCCTCCATTTCTGGTGGCATTTGTAGCAGAGCCATCTGTGTATATGTGGGACCAAGAGTCCTGTGGGTAGGTATCGTATATGTGTTTTTCTGCTACGTGTTTTCTTTCTGTGTCTGATTGGGTGCCTTTTTTCATGATTCCTGTTATATTTTCCTTAAGTTCTGGTATTTTATTTTGGTATTTAAAATTAGTTGTTTGAGATTGGAGCCTCATCACGTTTTAGTCCAGAGGAAGCCATGGAGAGGAATTCGAACTTATGTAGGAGGGAAGATCTTAAAATAAGTACTTGGAATGTTATGACAGTTCACAGCTACAACTACCTTGGATATACCATAACCAGTGATGGAAAATGTACAACTGAAATAAACAAAAGAAAGGAATGGCAAAAATTAATGTTAATGTCATGAAGAACATACTAGCATCAAAACAAATAACACCAGGGCTAAAACTAAGAATAGCAAAATGTTACATCTTCTCAATATTCCTATATGGTGCAGAAACATGGACATTAGACAATAAAACAGAACAGAGAATTGAAGCCTTTGAAATGTGGATATATAGAAGAAAAGGTAGAATTGAATGGAAGGAAAACAAACAAACGATGAAGTCTTAAAACAACTAAAAATGAAAAGAGAACTACTAAACACAATTCAAACAAGACAAATGAAATATTCGGGCCATGTTAAAAGACACAACAGCCTACTAAAAGTAATCCTGGAGAGGAAAATACAAGGTAAAAGAGGCAGACCAAGACTAACATGGACGAGTAACATCAAAAGATGGACAAATCAATCTATGACAACCTGCACCATCAAAACAAGAGACAGAGCAGAATGGCGCTCCATGGTAGCCAACCTTCGTTGCGGAGATGACACTCGATGATGAATTAATTGTGTTCATCATGGGCTCATTGTTGAAGCTACCTACTGAAGCTATTCATTTTGTTCATCATGGGCTCATTGTTGAAGCTACCTACTAAAGCTATTCATTTTGTTCATCATAATTCACTTCCATACGTTAGAATTGTTTCTATAAATCACCGATGATCTCTTTTTCTCACCCCTATTGACAGAGACTTGTTATACAAAATGTTTTTTTTTTTTCATTTTCTGAAATGCTACTTTTTTTTTTTTTTGCTACTGATTCTGTTAGACCAAATTAATTTTAATCGCAGAACCAAAATCTCAGAATTTTCGAGAATCGAATAGCAGGTTGTATTTCTTGACGACATCACAAAGAAAGAAATGAGAATCAGAATAGTAAAGACAGCAATGACTCTCAGAAACCTTCATAAAATAGGCAAATCAAAATGACTAAACACAACAACAAAGTTCTGGATTTTCAAATTAAATGTATTATCCGCCATTACTTATGCACGCGAGAACTTGAAAACAACTAAAGAAATAGCAAATAAATTGGATGCATTAGAAAACATTTACCTCGGGAAAATAATGTTATATCATGGAACGAATTCAAGACTAGTGCAGAAATAATAGAAATGACGAAACATCCAACTTCATCTATAATCAAGAGAAGAAGATGGTCATATATTGGTCATGTGATGAGAAGACACAAGAGAAGAAGATGGTCATATATTGGTCATGTGATGAGAAGACACAAGAGAAGAAGATGGTCATATATTGGTCATGCGATGAGAAGAGACAAGAGAACTCAACATGCCCTCAAATGGTAGCCAGAGGGTAACAGAAAAAGGGGTCGTTCCAGAGAAACACTAAAAAGAGCGTTCAAGCGAGAGGCAAGAACAGCAGGCATCAGCTCCCTAGATGAGATTGAGCGACTCGCCCAATACAGGAACATATGACGAGATATAATGCGGGTCCTGTGCAAGGTCTGACACTTAATACCACAAATCGTCGAAAATAGACAACCTAGAATTTTTGACCTATGTTCCGTCCTTGGCTCGAGAGTACAATAGATAGACATAGACAACCTAGAATTTCTGCCCTATGTTTCGTCCTTGGCTCGAGAGTACAACAGACAGACATAGACAACCTAGAATTTCTGCCCTATGTTTCGTCCTTGGCTCGAGAGTACAACAGACAGACATAGACAACCTAGAATTTCTGCCCTATGTTTCGTCCTTGGATCGAGAGTACAACAGACAGACATAGACAACCTAGAATTTCTGACCTATGTTTCGTCCTTGCTCGAGAGTACAACAGACAGACATAGACAACCTAGAATTTCTGACCTATGTTTCGTCCTTGGCTCGAGAGTACAACAGACAGACATAGACAACCTAGAATTTCTGACCTATGTTTCGTCCTTGGCTCGAGTGCACAATAGACAGACATAGACAACCTAGAATTTCTGACCTATGTTCCGTCCTTGGCTCGAGTGCACAATAGACAGACATAGACAACCTAGAATTTCTGCCCTATGTTTCGTCCTTGGCTCGAGTGCACAATAGACAGACATAGACAACCTAGAATTTCTGACCTATGTTTCGTCCTTGGCTCGAAGTACAATAGACAGACATAGACAACCTAGAATTTCTGCCCTATGTTCCGTCCTTGGCTCGAGAGTACAATAGACAGACATAGACAACCTAGAATTTCTGACCTATGTTCCGTCTTTGGCTCGAGAGTACAATAGACAGACACAGACAACCTAGAATTTCTGCCCTATGTTCCGTCCTTGGCTGGAGAGTACAATAGACAGACATAGACAACCTAGAATTTCTGACCTATGTTCCGTCTTTGGCTCGAGAGTACAATAGACAGACACAGACAACCTAGAATTTCTGCCCTATGTTCCGTCCTTGGCTCGAGAGTACAATAGACAGACATAGACAACCTAGAATTTCTGCCCTATGTTCCGTCCTTGGCTCGAGAGTACAATAGACAGACATAGACAACCTAGAATTTCTGCCCTATGTTCCGTCCTTGGCTCGAGAGTACAATAGACAGACATAGACAACCTAGAATTTATGACCTATGTTCCGCCCTTGGCTCGAGAGTACAAGAGACAGACATAGACAAAGAGACGGGTAGGTAGGCAGACAGGTAATGCTCTACATTCATACTGAATGTTTTTGTAAACACAATACGTGATGGTTAGAGACAAATGAAGCATACTGTATTATTATTGTTAATCGCCAAATTATCTTCATCGATCAACTGTCCACAAGTGCTGAGATCTCCCTTCCCAGAAAACCCTGCAGCCAGAAGCAAATGAAAAATAAATTAACATATTTATCTCGTAACTGTAACTGTTAATTATAGTAGGTAGCTTCCAGCTCAATAGTCTTACTCTTACTGTAGCTCTCATGACTTGGGGCATCTCTCTTGACTTGGGGCATCTCTCTTGACCTGAAGCATCTCTCTTGACTTGAAACATCTCACTTGTCCTGAAACATCTCTCTTGACCTGAAACATCTCTCTTGATTTGAAACATCTCACTTGACCTGAAACATCTCTCTTGACTTGAAACATCTCTCTTGACCTGAAACATCTCTCTTGACTTGAAACATCTCACTTGACCTGAAACATATCTCTTGACTTGAAACATCTCACTTGACCTGAAACACCTCTCTTGACTTGAAACATCTCTCTTGACCTGAAATATCTCTTTTGAATTGAAACATCTCTCTTGAGATGAAACATCTCTCTTGACTTGAAACATCTCTCTTGACTTGAAACATCTTTCTTGACTTGGGACATCTCTCTTGACTTGGGACATCTCTCTTGACTTGGGGCATCTCTCCTTACTTGAGACATCTCTCTTGACTTGAAACTGCTCTCTTGAATTGAAACATCTCTCTTGACTTGGGGCATCTCTCTTGACTTGAAACATCTCTCTTGACTTGGGGCATCTCTCTTGACTTGGGGCATTTCTCTTGACTTGGGGCATCTCTCTTGACTTGGGATATCTCTCTTAACTTGGGGCATCTCTCTTGACTTGGGACATCTCTCTTGACCTGAAACATCTCTCTTGACTTGAAACATCTCTCTTGACTTTGGGCATCTCTCTTGACCTGAAACATCTCTCTTGACCTGAAACATCTCTCTTGACTTGAAACATCTCTCTTGACTTGGGGCATCTCTCTTGACCTGAAACATCTCTCTTGACTTAGGGCATCTCTCTTGACCTGAAAGATCTCTCTTGACCTGAAACATCTCTCTTGACTTGAAACATCTCTCTTGACATGAAACATCTCTCTTGACTTGGGGCATCTCTCTTGACTTGAAACATCTCTCTTGACTTGAAACATCTCTCTTGACTTGAAACATCTCTCTTGACCTGAAACATCTCTCTTGACCTGAAACATCTCTCTTGACATGAAACATCTCTCTTGACTTGGGGCATCTCTCTTGACCTGAAAAACATCTCTCTTGACCTGAAACATATCTCTTGACTTGAAACATCTCACTTGTCCTGAAACATCTCTCTTGACCTGAAACATCTCTCTTGATTTGAAACATCTCACTTGACCTGAAACATCTCTCTTGACTTGAAACATCTCTCTTGACCTGAAACATCTCTCTTGACTTGAAACATCTCACTTGACCTGAAACATATCTCTTGACTTGAAACATCTCACTTGACCTGAAACACCTCTCTTGACTTGAAACATCTCTCTTGACCTGAAATATCTCTTTTGAATTGAAACATCTCTCTTGAGATGAAACATCTCTCTTGACTTGAAACATCTCTCTTGACTTGAAACATCTTTCTTGACTTGGGACATCTCTCTTGACTTGGGACATCTCTCTTGACTTGGGGCATCTCTCCTTACTTGAGACATCTCTCTTGACTTGAAACTGCTCTCTTGAATTGAAACATCTCTCTTGACTTGGGGCATCTCTCTTGACTTGAAACATCTCTCTTGACTTGGGGCATCTCTCTTGACTTGGGGCATTTCTCTTGACTTGGGGCATCTCTCTTGACTTGGGATATCTCTCTTAACTTGGGGCATCTCTCTTGACTTGGGACATCTCTCTTGACCTGAAACATCTCTCTTGACTTGAAACATCTCTCTTGACTTTGGGCATCTCTCTTGACCTGAAACATCTCTCTTGACCTGAAACATCTCTCTTGACTTGAAACATCTCTCTTGACTTGGGGCATCTCTCTTGACCTGAAACATCTCTCTTGACTTAGGGCATCTCTCTTGACCTGAAACATCTCTCTTGACCTGAAACATCTCTCTTGACTTGAAACATCTCTCTTGACATGAAACATCTCTCTTGACTTGGGGCATCTCTCTTGACTTGAAACATCTCTCTTGACTTGAAACATCTCTCTTGACTTGAAACATCTCTCTTGACCTGAAACATCTCTCTTGACCTGAAACATCTCTCTTGACTTAGGGCATCTCTCTTGACCTGAAACATCTCTCTTGACCTGAAACATCTCTCTTGACTTGAAACATCTCTCTTGACATGAAACATCTCTCTTGACTTGGGGCATCTCTCTTGACTTGAAACATCTCTCTTTACTTGAAACATCTCTCTTGACTTGAAACATCTCTCTTGACCTGAAACATCTCTCTTGACCTGAAACATCTCTCTTGACATAAAACATCTCTCTTGACTTGGGGCATCTCTCTTGACCTGAAAAACATCTCACTTGACCTGAAACATCTCTCTTGACTTGAAACATCTCTCTTGACTTGGGGCATCTCTCTTGACCTGAAACATCACTCTTGACTTGGGGCATCTCTCTTGACCTGAAACATCTCTCTTGACCTGAAACATCTCTCTTGACTTGAAACATCTCTCTTGACTTGAAACATCTGTCTTGACTTGAAACATCTCTCTTGACTTGAAACATCTCACTTGACCTGAGACATCTCTCTTGACCTAAAACATCTCTCTTGACTTGAAACATCTTTTTTGAATTGAAACATCTCTCTTGACCTGAAGCATCTCTCTTGACTTGGGGCATCTCTCTTGACTTGAAACATCTCTCTTGACTTGGGGCATCTCTCTTGACTTGGGGCATTTCTCTTGACTTGGGGCATCTCTCTTGACTTGGGATATCTCTCTTAACTTGGGGCATCTCTCTTGACTTGGGACATCTCTCTTGACCTGAAACATCTCTCTTGACTTGAAACATCTCTCTTGACTTTGGGCATCTCTCTTGACCTGAAAAATCTCTCTTGACCTGAAACATCTCTCTTGACTTGAAACATCTCTCTTGACTTGGGGCATCTCTCTTGACCTGAAACATCTCTCTTGACTTAGGGCATCTCTCTTGACCTGAAACATCTCTCTTGACCTGAAACATCTCTCTTGACTTGAAACATCTCTCTTGACATGAAACATCTCTCTTGACTTGGGGCATCTCTCTTGACTTGAAACATCTCTCTTGACTTGAAACATCTCTCTTGACTTGAAACATCTCTCTTGATTTGAAACATCTCACTTGACCTGAAACATCTCTCTTGACATGAAACATCTCTCTTGACTTGGGGCATCTCTCTTGACCTGAAAAACATCTCTCTTGACTTGAAACATCTCTCTTGACTTGAAACATCTCTCTTGACTTGGGGCATCTCTCTTGACCTGAAACATCTCTCTTGACTTGGGGCATCTCTCTTGACCTGAAACATCTCTCTTGACCTGAAACATCTCTCTTGACCTGAAACATCTCTTTTGACCTGAAACATCTCTCTTGACCTGAAACATCTCTCTTGACTTGAAACATCTCTCTTGACCTGAAACATCTCTCTTGACCTGAAACATCTCTCTTGACCTGAAACATCTCTCTTGACCTGAAACATCTCTCTTGACTTGAAACATCTCTCTTGACCTGAAACATCTCTCTCTTGACTTGAAACATCTCTCTTGACCTGAAACATCTCTCTTGACTTGAAACATCTCTCTTGACCTGAAACATCTCTCTTGACCTGAAACATCTCTCTTGACTTGAAACATCTCTCTTGACCTGAAACATCTCTCTTGACTTGAAACATCTCTCTTGACTTGAAACATCTCACTGGACCTGAGACATCTCTCTTGACCTAAAACATCTCTCTTGACTTGAAACATCTCTCTTGACTTGAAACATCTCACTTGACCTGAGACATCTCTCTTGACCTAAAACATCTCTCTTGACTTGAAACATCTTTTTTGAATTGAAACATCTCTCTTGACCTGAAACATCTCTCTTGACCTGAAACATCTCTCTTGACTTGAAACATCTCTCTTGACTTGAAACATCTCTCTTGACTTGAAACATCTCTCTTGACCTGAAACATCTCTCTTGACTTGAAACATCTCTCTTGACTTGAAACATCTCTCTTGACCTGAGACATCTCTCTTGACCTAAAACATCTCTCTTGACTTGAAACATCTTTTTTGAATTGAAACATCTCACTTGACCTGAAACATCTCTCTTGACCTAAAACATCTCTCTTGACTTGAAACATCTCTCTTGACTTGAAACATCTTTCTTGACCTGAAACATCTCTCTTGACCTGAAACATCTCTCATGACTTGAAACATCTTTCTTGACTTGAAACATCTCTCTTGACCTGAAACATCTCTCTTGACTTGAAACATCTTTTTTGAATTGAAACATCTCACTTGACCTGAAACATCTCTCTTGACCTAAAACATCTCTCTTGACTTGAAACATCTCTCTTGACTTGAAACATCTTTCTTGACCTGAAACATCTCTCTTGACCTGAAACATCTCTCTTGACTTGAAACATCTCTCTTGACTTGAAACATCTTCCTTGACCTGAAACATCTCTCTTGACCTGAAACATCTCTCTTGACTTGAAACATCTCTCTTGACCTGAGACATCTCTCTTGACCTAAAACATCTCTCTTGACTTGAAACATCTTTTTTGAATTGAAACATCTCACTTGACCTGAAACATCTCTCTTGACCTAAAACATCTCTCTTGACTTGAAACATTTCTCTTGACTTGAAACATCTTTCTTGACCTGAAACATCTCTCTTGACCTGAAACATCTCTCATGACTTGAAACATCTTTCTTGACTTGAAACATCTCTCTTGACTTGAAGATCCTGCAGCTTCATACATCTGAGCTGTAGATGTGTCATCGACATTTTCATCTGGCCCTATTTATTTTATGGCGCTAGAGATTTACAATCTGTCCATGACGTAATATGGAGATATGCACAAATATCAACTAGAAAATACTATCTGGGACCGTGAGTAGAGCTGCAGAGAATGTGTACAGAACATGCTTATTTTTAAATAATATACGCCTATAGTGTTGTTCTTTGTATATCTTTTGTTTGTATCTTATGAAGGCTTTTCCCGAAACGTTGTTGTTTGTCTCGTCTATCTAATAAGTTCGCTGCAAGATACAATTTCATGTTTATTTTACATGACGTGGTATACGCGACGTTTGTCAATAATGGATGTGCCCACAACATTTTAGTTTGGTTTACCGAAGCAACCGTAGTCAGGTCTTACAACACCATGGCTGGTGACAATCTGCGAGTGTTGTAATTAACCGTGTACCGACCGGAAGGGACGATTGCTAGATTTGATAGAGAATATGGCAGGGTTACAACCATTAGTTACTTCTAGCATTCTTCTGAAGTGGGATGTGCATCTTTGAAGTTGTCCCAGATACTGTGTAGGTTCTGCAGTGTGGTTATTGAAACTAACCCAGTGTAAATAGCAATGTCGTTATGTACGTGTGTGTGAATTATGTTTGAGCAGGAGAGAGGGAGACATAACGAAACAATACATGAATGGCACTGACCAGGGTCTCTTTAATTTAAAGGGAAAATATCAAATTGTTTAGCCTGGCTTTACACAAGATGGTAATAATAAAGAGAAATAACAGTGCTCGTAACCTCCAAATGTCGCGATTTGTGAAACTATACTTCAAACCTCTGCGACAATATCGTTCACAAGATTAGCTCTGCCTTAAATTTTCAAATCAATGTTCACATGTTGGTGGGGATATTTTAAACAGATTATTTTATGTCCAGATTTGGTTAAATTTGTATAAATAATTGAGGTTCCCACAAATTCCTATTGTAATGTGAAATACATTTTATTATTTATATTCTCTATCAGTTTGATATCTTTGTCTCATTGATCGATCGGTGTCTAGGTTCACCCAGCTATCAGTGGGCACGCCCCTATTTTTCTGATGTATTGCCGACCTATAATCATAACATACATCATTGCCTGGAATAATCATTGGATTATTGCGCCTCTTGAGATTTTCTGTTACAGAATAGCGTCTGTTATCACTGTGCAGGTCGATTTGAAGAAAAGAAGAAGAAAAATAAGCACATTCGTCGCATAAAAAAAACCTCTCATTTCTTGATTGTTATTTTTTCAACCAATTGGACTGGCCTCGAGTTGTTGCCGCCTTCTTGGCGAGACACAATCCGTTCAACATCAGTATCTCTTAGACTAGATTAGACTACAATTACCATTAGAACCATCTACCATTTTTGTGGAAGCTACTTTTATTCGCGGTAGTATTTTTAAACAAATTAAATTAGGACCGTTTACTTTCACCTCTATATACCTTCCTTCAAAATGAATCGCCACCTGTCGCTATTTTTCGCAGCCATCTCTCATCTCAGCCTTTTGGAACTTGCCTCAGTTAAGTCTCGCTTTCTTTTTAGATATATTTTAACTTACTCATGTTCTCATATTATCTATTTTTATCCTCCGATATGTAGCATATATATCTCTCTCGCTTTCTCGTTTCATCATTTCTTCTCTTATCCCTCTGTTTATTTCTCCTTGATCTACATGTCCCGTTCATCCTAACTGTAGTAGAGTTTATCTTTATTTCGTTGTTCGTTTGTGTTCTCGTTTTCTGAGGAAGGCCGCATGTAGGCCAAAACGTCAGTATTTTTGTCCTGTTCCTTTTATTGAAAGCTGTCACCTTACCTTATAGGAATGTACTTTACATCCCGCTACTTATACTGCTACCAGCTTTATCGTAGCGCTGCAATTATTTGCCTACTCCCTCCCTCATCTCACCCAAATCTTTGTACTTTGTCAAGTAAAAAACCCATCTTTCAATCGAAGTGCGATGTATGCATAGGTGTGATAATTGTAATCAATTCTATGCCCAAAATGCCTATGGTTTTTATCACCTCAATTTCAAATGGCCTAGCCAGTGTAAACGCTATTGTAAAAGTGTATGTAGATGAAGATGTTAACTTCTGAGATCAAGATGGCAACTGCGTGTCCTACAACGTTAGGTTGTGCAGAATTACACTTGCTACAGGTGCTTTACACTCACACTGTTAAGACAGTAGAAACGTCTGCGGTCGTACTTTACGTCTGTATTTCTGGTCGCTGGTAGTGAACATTGTTACTGAAAATAGGATATTGTTTCTTCAGTTCACATGTAGCCAATCGCCAGTGTTATTCCTGACCCTCGACCCCAGCTACATATTGGCTATGCTCGTGTGTGGGAAAGGGTTTTGAGGAAATTCTTGAAACCAAATTAGAAGCAGGAGACCTGTAGGTAGTTTATTATTGCAATCAATGGCAGACAAGTTGGCATGTCATCTTTTAAAAAGTAAAAACAGAGAACTCTGTTGAGTGTGGTTGTGGCACGGGCAAAGTGACAACCAAATTATGTGATACAGTCGTAACCAAAATACGATGAGCAGAGAAAACTCTTGTGTTTATAACAATTACCATATCTGGGCAAGCTGTATGGAGATGTCACCATCCTTGAGCTGATGAACGTTTTCTTTCCACTCATTAAAATTACCGCCTAGAATGTACCTTCTCTTTTAATATATGCTTTGGATGGCAAGGAATCATGCACATTATTTCTAAATGAACAAACCAGTTTATTTGTTGTTTCTGTATGTAGCTTAGAATTGGTTCGATGGCTATTCTTTTTTCTCATAATATTTTTTTTAATTCTGTGAATGACATCAATAACCTAATGAATATATGAAATGTATGAAAGGTTAGAATAAACTAAATTCCCATAAGATCTTATCCTGAACCTGAATAGAGGACAACAGATCATAATTTTCCGACCCGATCAGGACACAAGAACGTCCACATCTACAGAATACAAACAACTACATCCCCAAAGCGGACTTGTCCTTGCAGTCTACAGGCTCCAAAACAAGTCCTTCAAACAAGTGAACTAAGAACTGAATCTGACTCCAAGATAAACAATTTACAGGCAAAATATGTGCTACCTTATGGCCTCCTGTAATGAATAAATCCATAGAGGAGTCGTCTTTTTTTCTGTGTAATAGGAGCTGGATAAAGGCAACCAAACGCTGAAGAAGTTCCCTGCTTCGAGCTTTATCGATCAAGCCGTTCCTGGTTGAACCGATCAGCACATGGAGAGGGGGAGACTACTACATGAGCAGAAGATTATAAGGACAACCTCTGCACTGATATCCGTGACTATGGTATCCATCCATCCATCCATCCATCCATCCATCCATCCGTCCGTCCAATCGTTCGTCTGTCTGTCTAAAAAATACCCCCGCGGTCGACCCAGCCGCTGGCAGAAATGGATACCAGGGTATGGTACTATGGGAAGGTGAGGAATGCCGCCTCGCATCGTGAGCTTCGATACTTGAAGCGACACTATCCAAAAGTCTCCGTACACTTCTGGGTAGGCGGCTAAACACACATGGGTGAAAACTCGTTTGCTAAAACGCCGATTCAGGTCTCGAACTATACCATTACCTTTATTTGACTACTATTTTACTTACATACCCCATAGTATTTAACTATTTTACTTACATACCCCATAGTATTTAACTGTTTTACTTACATACCCCATGTAATCTGACTATTTTACTTACATACCCCATAGTATTTAACTGTTTTAATTACATACCCCATGTAATCTGACTATTTTACTTACATACCCCATAGTATTTAACTATTTTACTTACATACTCCATAGTATTTAACTATTTTACTTACATACCCCATAGTATCTGACTGTTTTACTTACATACCCCATGTAATCTGACTATTTTACTTACATACTCCATAGTATTTAACTATTTTACTTACATACCCCATAGTATTTAACTATTTTACTTACATACCCCATAGTATCTGACTGTTTTACTTATATACCCCATGTAATCTGACTATTTTACTTACATACTCCATAGTATTTGACTATTTTACTTACATACCCCATGTAATCTGACTATTTTACTTACATACTCCATAGTATTTTACTATTTTACTTACATACCCCATAGTATCTGACTGTTTTACTTACATATCCCATGTAATCTGACTATTTTACTTACATGCTCCATAGTATTTAACTATTTTACTTACATACTCCATAGTATTTAACTATTTTACTTACATACCCCATAGTATCTGACTGTTTTACTTACATACCCCATGTAATCTGACTATTTTACTTACATATTCCATAGTATTTGACTGTTTTACTTACATACCCCATGTAATCTGACTATTTTACTTACATACTCCATAATATTTGAATATTTTACTTACATACTCCATAGTATCTGACTATTTTACTTAAATACCCCATAGTATCTGCTATAGTTGTTGTCGCTCTACGTCTTTAATCTCATTTTATGGAATACAACTGTTAAATACAATGCTAGGCAGCACTCAATAAACAGCTGTCCTAAAACAAAGATAATGTATGTGCCTAATCATAAAAAAATGTCGTGCAGTGCCGGTAGAGGCTAGACACAGTAAAGGTAAAAGGTCAAGTACGAGACTTGAACCGGCGTCTTAGCACGCGAGTTTCCACCCATATGTGCTCTGCCGCCTATCCAGAAATGTTCGGAGATTTCTGTATAGTGTAGCCTCAAGCATCGAAACTCAGATGCGAAGCGACATTCCTCACCTTCCCAGGATAATACCCTGGTACCCATTTCTGCCAACGGCTGGGTCGACCGTGGGGATATTTTTTTTTTCCAACCACGAGTACAACTCACACTGCTCCCAGCGGGAACCGAACACGGGTTGTCCGAACGTCGGTAGTCTAGACGGGTGGTTTTCCCAAATAGGCTACCGAGGCCCCCGATAGACACAGTGTGAAAGATAAACTATAGCTTGTTTCATAACTCGTACCCAACTTTTAAAATCGATAGCTTTTTAACCGCTTGTTGTAAGTTGTTCAAAATTTGCATGTAAAGTTATAATGATTAGAACCCAACAGGAAATTAATTTCATTAAAAAAAACATTTGGTTATTATTGTTGCTTATTTGATTTATATAAATTTATAACGACCCATTGATGTAGTCAAAACTTAATGTTTACAGTATTTTAAGTTAAAAATAGCGAGTAAAAATCCATACACGGTAAAATTGACGTGTTTGCACGCTTTTACCGTGGTTTTTTGACACAATTAGACACTTGTAAAAAACATGAGAAATTGTATGTTCCATTTCCGTTCATTCATAGGTAGAGACGTGGAACGATAACATTTATCATGAGTCTTAAAATGAAATTCTGCAGTTTACAAAACATCGCAATAAAAATGTATGACTATTTTTGCAAAGAGGCTAAACGAGGAAGATTATTTCATTCCTTAGAAAACCCTGAGAATAGGACAAGACACATTTTGGATTTATCTAAACGGTCATTTAATCGCTGGATTCAAGCACGTGACCGTCAATGTTCCAAATATACAAAATCACAAGGAAGAGCAAAAATGTTGGATAATTTCGACATTGAACTTATTAGAAGTGAAATTCGCAAAATGTTGGGTATGAATGAAACTGTTACAATAAGAAAATTAAAAGTATCGCTGAAAAAGAACAACAGTATTGAAATATCAAAGTCTACATTATGGAGGAATGTGAGAGCTGCAGGCTTTACATTCAGAAAGTATTCCAATGGACGAAACATCATCTGTGAGAAGCCACATATAGTAGTCATGAGAAGCAAGTACTTACGTGAAGCAAAAGAGGTGCGCAAGCAAGGTTATGATATTGTGTACTTGGATGAAACATGGATCAATGCTCACCACACTAACCAAAGGGAATGGCAGTCATCAGATGGAAAGATTAAGAGATTAATACCTAGCAGCAAAGGACAGCGCTTGATAATTGCTCATGCAGGTAGTCGACAACATGGACTAATACAGAATGCAGAGCTCATTTTTCTTTCAAAATCCATAGACAATCGGGATTATCACTCTGAGATGAATGGTCACATATTTAGACATTGGATTGAAAATTCTGTTCTCCCATCACTAGATCGACCATCGGGCCTAATAATGGACAATGCAGCGTACCACAACATTGTTGCACTTGAAGATAAAGTCCCGACGTCATCCAGTACAAAAAATGCTATTAAGATATGGCTCACAAAGGAGCACATACAATTTAATAACATGTACTTAAAACCTGAATTACTATCTCTAGTAAAGCAAAACCAAAGGACAAAGATTTTTTTCAAATAGATAAGATTATCCAAGAGCACGGTCATATAAGTTTGAGGCTGCCACCTTACCATGCTCATTTAAATCCAATAGAACTAATCTGGGCAAAATTAAAAGGACAAGTGGCAGATGAAAATACAACATTCAAAATATGCGATGTAAAGACTCTTGCTAATCTCGCTTTATTAAATATAGACAAAGATTATTGGGCTAAATGTGAAGACCACGTCTTAAAACAGGAAGAGGAATATTGGAAAAATGATGGTTTGTGGAATGTTCAACCCCAAACAGTTATTAATCTTTTAGACTCGTCTGATTCAGAATGAAAGTATATAGCCCCCACAATGTTGGCCCCTATATTACCTTAAATTAGTTCAACAAACGGTCCTTATCAGGACCACACAACTATGAAAATTGGACATACAGGTATACCTTGATATTATCGTCCGTCCTCGAACTGAGAAGACAATATTTCTCCTGGTGTTTTGTCTTTTTATGTTATTTCCCCATTACGGCCACGCCTTTACCTAGTGAAAATTAATCATAGACCAGCAACTACGGTAATTTCTATTATTTAGGGGTTCACAATTTACAATTTTGACAAACATCAAAGAAATTCGCCGCTTTAAGAAAACTGCAGCTGCAAGATATTTGTTAAATATACATTTAGAGGGTCTTTTGCATTGTAATAACATTTGGAAAATTTCAACAGTTTTTAACAAACGGTTACTGAGTAATAGCGTTTTGAAGTTGGGCACGTGAAATTAAATGAGCTATAGTCACTTAAAGTAAAGCTAACCACGATGCAGAGTAACAGACGGTCCGATCTCATCTATGAGAACGGCGATCAGAGACAGAGAGGGATAAATGAACATCAGGCCACAGAGCCGATCGAGGAACGAACGGCCTTAATAGTAAATGTTAGTAACCAATCAAAATGTTAAAATAATATTGGTTGCCTTTTCATCGTTAATCTCGTGGGTTTGTGTTTTTTAGGTGATGTCTGCAAGAAGAACACATTACACAGAGACGATGGTAGTACTAAGAAAACCCCAGAAGAGTATGGGAGCAATAAAATAAAGTTAAAGAGGAAGAGGTGAAAACACAACTTAGAATACACAGAAAAGTCATCAACACCAGACTACACGTTTCTTCTCCGTAAAAGAGATGAAAAGTAGAAAAGTGAATTAGAACACGCATTCAGTAGCGATGAGAGGATGGAGGTAGAAAAGGGGGGAACACCAGAAGTACTTTTATTAGGTGTGTTTATGAGAGGATGGAGGTAGAAGAGGGGGGAAACACCAGAAGTACTTTTATTAGGTGTGTTTATGAGAGGATGGAGGTAGAAGAGGGGGAACACCAGAAGTACTTTTATTAGGTGTGTTTATGAGAGGCGAATTAATCCGTTTCCAAGCCCCTAGCAATACCCATTTTGATAAATTTGACAAATGAGCTTCATTTGACTTAATTCAAGACCGAAAATACACATTCGAAGTACGAGGCACAAGAGTACAAGATATATGAAGGCGGCTTGTAGAAAATATGAAAAGCAAAAAGAATATGAAATGTTCATATATTTCTAAGAGCAATTCTTCGTGCGAAAAATAAGAAACAAAATGGCATCACAAATTAGTGAACATTTGTTAAACGTAAAGGCGTCGACTAAAGGAATTATAAAGGCTTTAGCTGAACATTAATAGAGAGAGCTGCAGGAGTGAAAACATGCATCAATTTATAATTTCTTTACTGCACCAAGACATTCAACAAAGTTAAGAAACAACAAAATAATCACAGTTTTAAAAAATGGTATTCATGTAAGCAGTAAAGTTCCGGGAATAATAAAGAACATGAATTGACAGGGCAACAGACATCAGATTTAAAATCTGGCAACTAAGTTCAACAGATAAAGAGGTAATCAAAGCTGTGTACTTTAACGAGATTAATTTAATCTGTACATTGATAAATATAGAGGTACATACAAAACATAGCCGTAATATCAATGGTCGGTCAGAATATAAACCAGGGGTGGGCAACCTTTGTTTTTCTGAGGCCCAGATCTGAAAACGATGAAGACACCAAGGACCAGATACGTCACCTAATGAAGCCATTATATAAATGACCTAATTTGCATTGACAAGCGATTATAATGTTACACAATGATAATAGTGATGGAGAGTGGAACGAAAGGGAGATGGGTGGGACGAAAGTGGGGTGGGGGAGGAGGGAGGGAAAGAAAATTCAAAAATAAATTATAAATAGAAAGCTTACCGGTGTAATGAGAGGGTTGCGTCTGAACTTGACGCACATGGTGCCCTATGTTTGGTGATGTTTGACTAACAGCAATGCTTAGTCAGTTTCCTAATTAGTGTCCCAGCTGATCGATCTCTTGCTTTTGATTTAACCCACTTAAGTTTTTTTTTTTTTAATTTTTTTTTTAATTTTTTTTTTTTTTTTTTTTTTTGGGGGGGGGGGAGCTTTGATATGCCCCTAAAGTACGTATACCAGTTGTTCTTGTGTTTGTAACTTGAGATTAAGGTCATTAAAATGTTGATTCATGTCAACCAAAAACGCAATCTGGCAGATCAACTGAGGGTCAGATAATTCTTTGACCAGACTACCCTTCGCACTCATGAAATGTTTTACTTCAGAAGTCATCAAATCTTGTCAGTGTTTCCCCTTGACTTAACTGCGAACTTCACAATAGTAAAGCAGATCGACATACTCTGAATCGACGTCATAAAAGAATTCTTAGAATTGACGATAGTTGATGCCTCTTGCTTTTATCAAATTCACACACCATGACTGGCATGATGTCAGCAACTTTAAACGCTTTAGCGCACATATTTTTTGTGTGTGAATAATACATTGTATGAATAAAACATCAAGATGACCTTTTGCCAACCAGGCCTGACTTTTGACTAATCATAGTTGGAGCTCCGTCTGTTGTCACTCCACAAAGTGGCCCCTAATTTCATCCAACATCTTTACTACCGAGCTCCAATGTTTTGAAAATGTCCTCGCCTCGGAAGTGACGTCTCAGGTTGTATACTTTAAGAACAGACATTCATTCATAACATATTAAACACACAGGGTTATGGCGATACATAATAAATAAATTATCCAAAGTCCATCTTTCCTGAAAAGTGCGAAATTCTGTGTCGACTTTCCTCCTTTTGCTTGATAGTATCATTATGTAACTAACTGGTGACAGCCGGTTTTTAATTTTCAATGATTTGTTATTTAGTTACAAATTACATAACATCCGTCCACCACAGCAATTCATAACTCCTACCAAAACCGGTGCCAGAAGCAAAGACACACATTCTCTTTGATCTTTCACATGATTGACATGGAATAAAAGTTCCCGTATTTAACTTTCAACGCTGGGGTATTACAAGTCCACGACATCCACGCCCAAAATCACGATCTTTCAGCCATCGCATCACGAACAACAGAGGTTACACTACTCTTGTGATGGTAACTAATCAGCGACATTAAAAGAGCTGCTCGGCGGCGTTGCATCCATCATCAAAGACAAGAACTTTACAGTTTTGGCTTGTAACACGTGGCAACTAATAGGTCAAAGATATGATAAAGATAATTTCGTTAATCAAATTACTATACATTTTTACGGGTTCTGTATTGGTTGTAAATCACTGGAGTCTGTAGAAATGGGGTTTTACAGAAGAATGTTGAGAATACCATGGACAGCTAAGAAGAGTAATGAAGAGGTTCTGAGAGAGGTCAAAGCAAAAAGAGAGCTAATTTCCAATGTTAGGAAGAGACACTCATCATTTTTTGGCCATGTAATGAGAAGAGAACAACTTGAATATATTGTAACAGCTGGAAAAATTGAGGGACGAAGAATAGAGGGGAGCAAAGAGAAAAAAATACCAGACAGCTTAAGAGAATGGCTTGGCAGAAGGTCAACAACAGAAATGATAAAGAACTGTCGAGATCGAAAGTTGTGGAGAGACATGATCACCTACGCCAGTAGGCCCGGTACTTGATGATGATATCAGTAAAAAGTCAGAAAAAAGGGACAAGATGAACAAATGAAAGACAGAAATAAGGGACGCAATAAAAAAAAAAAGACAGAAACAAGGGACGCAATTTTTAAAAAAAAAAGACAGAAATAAGGGACACCAATAAAAAAAAGACAGAAAGAATACTTCTAAATGCACAATAAATTTTACTGCTGTTTTAGAAACAGGAGATCAATAATCAGAAAAGCCATGTGGAGGTTTGCTATTATAAGAAAGCTGCGTGGGACAACGTGAGGTGCAAGTGGCAAAATTCTCAGTAAAATTTATCAACAGAGCTTACGTCCACCTCTAGAGTATGGATCATCTGCGTGGAGCTCAGCAAAAGACTACATGAGCTAGATAAAATATAAAACTAGACACTCATCACAGGAGCATTGAAATTAACACCAATATTGGAGATGGAGAAATGTGGAGGACACCAGTATTGAGAGTATGTAGGGGTACATAAGTACAGAATCAGGTATTCTCATGCAGGCCGAGACATTCAATGAAGAACCGATCAACAACAGCCTTGCATTGGAACGGCAAAAAAAAAAAAAGCAGTTTTATCCACCAGGCCAAACGAATTTGTAGACAAACACCAGACATACCAAAAGTTGTCAGCTCCATACAACGTATATCAGAATAGTCCGCCTGGACAGAGGAAACAGAGATTGTCGAAACGTGTACGGACAGGAGTGAAAGGAATACTTGACAAGGAGGAACAGAGTAGTCTGCAGCGTAAAATAATAACTCTGCCTCCTGGGTGAAGAATACCAGTAGATCTCTGGGTTCGTGTATAAACAAGATAAATCGGCATAGAATGCAGTAAAGAATGGGGGAGGGGGGGCATGATCTTACATAGAGAACCAAAATAACACTAGGGATATGAATGGAATAGCAACAGAGAAACAGTGTCACAATTACGATTCAGAAATCCGAGTAATAAAGTTGGCAATATAAAAGCTACTGAACAATAGCCTTGCACCACAGCCTGTAGTGTATCTGACAGATGCACGATCAGCATTCCAGGCACTACGACCCAGAAATCACCACACCTGCAGACCTTTGTTTGACTGCACTGTGCGATTATCACAATGTCGCCCAGCGGTGGATCCCATCTCGCGGTGGGACACAAGAAAACTGATCAGCTCTCAAAGAAAGACGCAACAAGCAAACAACCAGATGCACCAGTTACATGCCATCAACAGAAACATATCAAATCAATCGGATCACAAGAGCAAAATTAAGACGTCTAACATAATATGAACATGTAGATATGGATAGGCGTCCCAGACTGCTAAACGCATACTTCCAAACTGTAGTGTATACAGTACACAGAGGAAAACCCATTCTCCCATAATTACAAAACTTTGGTACTCTGCAAGAACAATTTTACTTATACAAGAAAAGACTGCAGATATAACAAAACTACTTCAGAAGGAAAGATATATAGATAAATTCACAATTAAAGTAAATGGTAAAGCATTACAATTGGCCAATCCATTAAGGAAATCGGTCGAGGGATGATGTTATCTTCAGTAGGTTAATGTACAAAGTAGTGAGGTGCAGAATAATTCGGTCTGAGATTGCATTGCTGAAAAGTGTTAGAGATATTACGCAACCGATTGTGCGTTATTAAATTAAGAACAAAATATTTCTTCACTGTTATGTAGAGTCGATTTAGATGTATAGAAGTGGTTTATGGACAATTGGACAAAACAAAGGAACATTTTAGGAGGCCACAGAAATGTGGCTTTTACAGAAGAATGTTGTGGGAAATTAAATGTTGAGAGTGTTGTGGGAAATTAAATGTTGAGAGTATCGTTGACAATTAAATGTTGAGAGTGTTGTGGGAAATTAAATGTTGAGAGTGTTGTAGACAATTAAATGTTGAGAGTGTTGTAGACAATAATTAAATGTTGAGAGTGTTGTAGACAATTAAATATTGAGAGCATCGTTGACAATTAAATGTTGAGAGTATCGTTGACAATTAAATGTTGAGAGTGTTGTAGACAATTAAATATTGAGAGTATCGTTGACAATTAAATGTTGAGAGTGTTGTAGACAATTAAATGTTGAGAGTATCGTTGACAATTAAATGTTGAGAGCATCGTTGACAATTAAATGTTGAGAGCATCGTTGACAATTAAATGTTGAGAGTGTTGTAGACAATTAAATGTTGAGAGTGTTGTAGACAATTAAATGTTGAGAGTGTTGTAGACAATTAAATGTTGAGAGTATCGTTGACAATTAAATGTTGAAAGTGTTGTAGACAATTAAATGTTGAGAGTATCGTTGACAATTAAATGTTGAGAGTATCGTTGACAATTAAATGTTGAGAGTATCGTTGACAATTAAATGTTGAGAGTATTGTAGACAATTAAATATTGAGAGTATCGTTGACAATTAAATGTTGAGAGTGTTGTAGACAATTAAATGTTGAGAGTGTTGTAGACAATTAAATATTGAGAGTATCGTTGACAATTAAATGTTGAGAGTGTTGTAGACAATTAAATGTTGAGAGTGTTGTAGACAATTAAATATTGAGAGCATCGTTGACAATTAAATGTTGAGAGTATCGTTGACAATTAAATGTTGAGAGTGTTGTAGACAATTAAATATTGAGAGTATCGTTGACAATTAAATGTTGAGAGTGTTGTAGACAATTAAATGTTGAGAGTATCGTTGACAATTAAATGTTGAGAGCATCGTTGACAATTAAATGTTGAGAGCATCGTTGACAATTAAATGTTGAGAGTGTTGTAGACAATTAAATGTTGAGAGTGTTGTAGACAATTAAATGTTGAGAGTGTTGTAGACAATTAAATGTTGAGAGTATCGTTGACAATTAAATGTTGAAAGTGTTGTAGACAATTAAATGTTGAGAGTATCGTTGACAATTAAATGTTGAGAGTATCGTTGACAATTAAATGTTGAGAGTATCGTTGACAATTAAATGTTGAGAGTATCGTAGACAATTAAATATTGAGAGTATCGTTGACAATTAAATGTTGAGAGTGTTGTAGACAATTAAATGTTGAGAGTGTTGTAGACAATTAAATATTGAGAGTATCGTTGACAATTAAATGTTGAGAGTGTTGTAGACAATTAAATGTTGAGAGTGTTGTAGACAATTAAATGTTGAGAGTGTTGTAGACAATTAAATGTTGAGAGTATCGTTGACAATTAATGTTGAGAGCATCGTTGACAATTAAATGTTGAGAGCATCGTTGACAATTAAATGTTGAGAGTGTTGTAGACAATTAAATGTTGAGAGTGTTGTAGACAATTAAATGTTGAGAGTATCGTTGACAATTAAATGTTGAGAGTATCGTTGACAATTAAATGTTGAGAGTATCGTTGACAATTAAATGTTGAGAGTATCGTTGACAATTAAATGTTGAGAGTATCGTTGACAATTAAATGTTGAGAGTATCGTTGACAATTAAATGTTGAGAGTATCGTTGACAATTAAATGTTGAGAGTATCGTTGACAATAAATGTTGAGAGTGTTGTAGACAATTAAATGTTGAGAGTATCGTTGACAATTAAATGTTGAAAGTGTTGTAGACAATTAAATGTTGAGAGTATCGTTGACAATTAAATGTTGAGAGTATCGTTGACAATTAAATGTTGAGAGTGTCGTAATGCCTGCTATCTTTATCTCTCTTTATAGTGTTCTGACATCCAGTATCTCATGAAGTCAGTCTCGTTTTTCTTTTTTCCAGATGCCCATATGATGGTTTACTTTCTCTGATGATTTCCTCTAATCACATAGACAACATATGTAAGCCTACAGCTCTACCTCATTTACACGTCAGCATTGAGGGGAGGTTGGCCTCTGCGCTGTTATATTTCCTAGTATTTCTATTGGCATATGCTGCTGTTATATTTCCTAGTATTTCTGTTGGCCTCTAGTGCTGTTATATTTTCTAGTATTTCTGTTGGCCTCTGCTGCTGTTATATTTCCTAGTATTTCTATTGGCCTCTGGTGCTGTTATATTTCCTAGTATTTCTGTTGGCCTCTGGTGCTGTTATATTTCCTAGTATTTCTATTGGCCTCTGCTGCTGTTATATTTCCTAGTATTTCTGTTGGCCTCTGCTGCTGTTATATTTCCTAGTATTTCTATTGGCCTCTGCTGCTGTTATATTTCCTAGTATTTCTATTGGCCTCTGCTGCTGTTATATTTCCTAGTATTTCTATTGGCCTCTGGTGCTGTTATATTTCCTAGTATTTATGTTGGCCTCTGCTGCTGTTATATTTCCTAGTGTTTATGTTGGCCTCTGCTGCTGTTATATTTCCTAGTATTTATGTTGGCCTCTGCTGCTGTTATATTTCCTAGTATTTATGTTGGCCTCTGCTGCTGTTATATTTCCTAGTGTTTATGTTGGCCTCTGCTGCTGTTATATTTCCTAGTGTTTATGTTGGCCTCTGCTGCTGTTATATTTCCTAGTGTTTATAATATGCAATCAATCCATCGTATCCGTGATCGGCGTTTGAGTCTGATGTTCTCGATACGTTTATTAAAGGCTCGTTGTGTTTTGATCTTTATGTCTTATTATGTGGCCGAACGATTTTATCTGTTATTTCTTTGTGTATTCTATGAGGGGAGGGTGGGATAATCCAGATTCCATGCTGAATCATTGGTGGCAGGCGTCTACATTTGCTGCCTATCGCCTCAGTGTTATTTGTAATGTTTCTCAAGGTCGACCTCCTTTTCTTGTACACACTGGGTCCCATTTGAGGGTTTGATTTAAGATTCTCTTTTCTCTTCTCATGACCAACATATGACCGCCTTATTCTCTTGATTATTGATTTTTTTTAATATGTGGTCATCTCTCTTGTTTGTGTACTAGTCTTAAATTCATTTCACGGTGTACGGATTATTTTCCTGAGGCAAATGTTTTCAAATGCCATTGATTTATTTTCTATTTCTTTAGTTGTTTTCAAGTTCTCGCATGTATACATACGGGTGGATAATACATTTCATTTGAAAATCCTGAGCTTTATTTTTGTGCTTAGTAGTTTTGATTTCCATATTTTTTTCAAGGTTTCTGAAAGTCATTGCTGTTTTCAAAACTTTGATTTTAATTTCTTTCTTTGTATCTCACTCTTGATCTATACAGCTTCCAAGATATACAAAGTAATCGACTTCTTTCGCTGCTTTTCCGTTAGGTATATTTTTGTTCTTATGTGCGAATTTGATTTATCATTATTTTTATCTTTTCTTTGTTGATCTGAAATCCTGTATTTCTAACCATTAAAGACATGGCAATTGGTTTTTTTTTTCCATCTGACATGAAATACTTGATCAGGGATAGGCGGTGGGAACCATTGAAGGCTATGCATGAAAAGTATTCCTTGTTGCAGTTTCATCATATTCCAAGTCCGGCTTGTTGCAGGAGCTAGAGAGTTAAGTACTTTGTGCACACCGTGAGCTGTGTGTCTCATCCGTTTTGATCATGTTTTGATCATGTTTTGATATTCCAATTGTTTATGATGAATGATGATATCGTATGACAGGGAAAAGTTGGCTGTGTTCACTTTCTGCGCGGTTTCGCCTTATGTCTTCTGGCGTGTGCTGAGACTGCTACGATGGGGACTACAGTTACCTTTCTTTGTTTGGGAGATGAGATATTAATTCGGCTGATTACGCTGGCACGGGCGGTTGAGCAATTATGGATTTTAATTCGTTTGCAGTGATACCGGGGCCTTCCATAACCAAATAACCAAACCAACTTGAAATCAACAATTCCATCTGACATAAAATACTTGAAATCAACAATTCCATCTGACATAAAATACTTGAAATCAACAATTCCATCTGACATAAAATACTTGAAATCAACAATTCCATCTGACATAAAATACTTGAAATCAACAATTCCATCTGACATAAAATACTTGAAATCAACAATTCCATCTGACATAAAATACTTGAAATCAACAATTCCATGTGCAAATTGTGAAACTCCAATTCGATTTCCGGGTTAATTCTCTTTAAATGCTTCGTGATCATAATTTCGCTGTCTTGTCTTCCTAAGAAATCAACAAGGAACGCAAATGAGAATGAAAATATTCTTCCATTCGACATTTTCCCTTGAACACTCTATTATGGAATTACATTCTCTAGAAAGAAGTTTTAATGTAAAATTTACTTTTCTTTGAGTTGATCTTTTTTTCTGTCTTTTAGAAAACAATTTAAGAAAATTTGATTGTAATCTTCTCTCAGGATGTTTTTTTGATTCGTTGTGCGAACCCCGACAAGTTATTGATTGGGCCAGCCAATCTCTCAGGACACATACGAATCGTTTATGTCAATGATCGTGTGTGATATTCTATAATGCCTTAAGATATTCCGTAACGATTATCGGCGTAATCTGTCGAATATTTATCAATGGCCCTATCTGCATTGTCGTTCATCTTGCAGCTATTGTCGTTTTTAGATCTGTCCTACATTACAATGGTCGATCAAATAGTTCTGCACTCTACTAAGTAATCGTTAAGGCAGACGTGAATGGTACGTACCACATAGTAAAAACATTATTGGTTAAAACTTTCCGTGAGTGTTTGGTGCGTGAGTGTGGCGTGAAAGAAAATAGGCGGGAAACTGATACAGTTGTGTTCCATGCCACGTCTTGGGTCGGTCAAAAAGTGATGTCTGAAGGAATCAAGGTCTGTCTGTTCAGCGAAACTGTTGTTCATGCCGTATTTGCCCTCTCTATCCAAGCTACATCAATCATCTTTATCGACATGCGTGTCAGGTGACAATTAAGTTGACCATATTTTTAAAACCCTAATCCGGGACGGATTAATTTGACTTACACTTTCCATCAATAAAATGAAATTTCTTCCGTCTTTTTCAAGTGAATAATACATATATTTTTTAACTAATGAAAACACCCAACAATGTAGGCTTACAAAACGTTATCAGGAGATTAAAAACATTAGTGTTACTAGCGGGACAAAAGAAGCCATATTCTGCATGAGAACATTAATCGAAAAATACACAGAAGTAAACAAACCAATATATGCCTGCTTCATAGACTACACCAAAGCTTTTGATAGAGTACACCACAAACAACTTATAGAATGCCTAAAAGAGATACATCTAGATGACATGGATATACGACTAATATGCAATCTATACTGGGAGCAAACAGCAATAATAAAATATAACAAAGAGTTCTCTACACCCATTGATATAAAAAGAGGAGTAAGACAAGGATGCATCCTATCACCAAGCTTGTTCAATCTATACACTGAGCAAATCTTTAAAAACATCATAGAGATGCCAGGCCTACAAATTAATGGAAAGATAATCAATAACCTAAGATATGCTGACGATACTGTACTACTAGCAGAAAATCCTAAAGACCTACAACAATTACTTAATGAAATAAACACGACAAGCAAAAAATATGGACTAGATATGAATATCAAAAAGACTAAAACTATGATCATAAACAAAGAAAATACTCAAAACCCACAAGTGGATATCAAAGTTGAAGGAATAGACCTGGAGACAGTTCAGAACTACAACTACCTTGGACATACTATAACCAGTGATGGAAAATGTACAACTGAAATAAACAAAAGAATAGGAATGGCAAAAAGTAATTTAATGTCATGAAGGACATACTAACATCAAAACAAATAACACCAGAGCTAAAACTAAGAATAGCAAAATGTTACATCTTCTCAATATTCCTATATGGTGCTGAAACATGGACATTAGACAAGAAAACAGAACAGAGAATTGAAGCCTTTGAAATGTGGATATATAGAAGAATAGGTAGAATTGGATGGAAGGAAAAGAAAACAAATGACAAAGTCTTAAAACAACTAAAAATGAAAAGAGAACTTCTGAACACAATTAGAACAAGACAAATGCGATTCTTAGGCCATGTTAAAAGACACAAAATCCTACTGAAAGTGATCCTGGAGGGGAAAATACAAGGTAAAAGAGGCAGAGGCAGACCAAGATTAACATGGACGAGTAACATCAAAAGATGGACAAATCAACCGATGACAACCTGCACCATCAAAGCAAGAGATAGAGCAAAATGGCGCTCCATGGTAGCCAACCTTCGTTGCGGAGACGGCACTCAATGATGATGAGTGTTACTCACTTAAATGGAAGGTGAAGCAGAATTGCTGTACGTTTTAGAGGAATGGATTTAAAAAAAAAAAATATCTTTCTTTGTTTGTAACATCTTAAAAAATTCAACACATGTTTGCTCATTGTTCACTTTGGTTATCAATATGGCCTTTAAAGTGTCCACACTTAGATGTGTTTTATCATTTGTTCACAAGCTGTTCATCAATGAAAACAATCTTTCCGTTGCAGCATTTGTTCCCGGTAGACACAAAAAGAACTCTGCCAGCTTAAGAATATGTGAAATTGGCACATGCCTGTTTTTGAAGTGGGAAGCTATTTCAATCCAACGCTGCCCTGGTAATGTTTTATTAATACTCCACTCGTTAATTTTCTGAGAAGTAACAAACTGCTTCATGTAAACATATTCGTAATACATATCATTTTCTGGAAAGTCGACTGAAGGTACTGTTTGACTCAATAATGAAGATTTCTTAATATCTTCCCAAGTCGGTGTTTTGTTCAACATTACCCAGCTCAAGGATTTGAAAATTATTTGCAGCCAATTTCTTCAGATAACTTAAAGCTGTTTCATAGAATTAAGAAACACTGGCTTTAAACTTGTTCACATTATCCTGTGGAATTCCTTCCATTTCCAGCTTGTCAAGAATTAGCTTAACTCTTGATGGCAAGATTCCATCTTCCAGTTTGGACTCCAAGATAGTTCTCAACCCATTGTTGTTGTCAATTACTTCAAAAACAGTGACCACCTGATCCCTTTACTTTCTACACTGCTTCGTGGAAAGAGGATGCCTGACTGTGAACAAAAATAAGCCATGCTTCAGACAGGAGGTTTTCAAAGAATTTCTGTATAAAGACTGGGCATCTGTCTTAAGAATGAAGCCACCTAGTCTGTGCATAACTTAAAATCATCTGGAAGTCTGTGTCCATAAACTGGCAAAACTCATTGAGACTTTCAACTCTAACTGTGTGTGATTTGAAGTGCAGATAAATTTTAACAATAATCATCTCAACATCAATAGGTAATACATCTGCAGCTGCTCGAACAGTGTTGTGGAAAATATGGCATGCACAACCAACACCTATCAAACCATGTCCAAGGTTTTCTTTCAGCTTTATGAAAACATTGTTCTTTCCTTTCATTTCAGCGCCCCAAAATTTGAATTAGTGTTCACTGCACATAATTCAACTATTTACCTTCCTCAACCTTTTCCCGTGAGACAGTCATTAATAAAACTACTAACAATATCAGATGTTTCTCCTGGCAATGACTTTAATTCTAATATTTTAACTTTCAGCCTCTTATTGTGATCAAAGTATCTGACAGACAAAGGAAAAATTTTGATATCCTTGTGGTTGGAGGCATCTGTCAGTATGGAAATAAATGTTCAGCTTTTTAGGTCACATCTCGACTCGTTTTGAACATGGGGTATGAACACATTTCGAATAATAGCTTCTGTTTTCGTACGTGCACAAGAAAGTTTTGGTTCTAATTTAACCTTAAGTAATTTTGATATGCACTCCATAGATCTAAATGTATGATTGTGTATCACTGTATGATAGGCAAATGCACCTTCTGTAGCAGCTAATTTTTCTTCTTTGTCACCAATCTGTTCAGCTCGAAAAAAAATGTTAACGGCGAGCTTGACGCAGCTGTAGCGACGGCTCTCTTGTACTATTTATGTGACTCTTAATATCACCACTTCCACTTTGGTTAATCGAAAACCCAGAGGCACATATACTGCATCCTACAGTGAAGTCTGTAGACTTTTTTTTAGAAAGGGGTACTTTTTTTGTAAATCTTGATTGAAACTGCATTTACGTGTTGATGCCATTTGTTGCAATAATTACAAACGTTACAAACTAAATATAGTTAAATAATACTTTTCTTTGACTATACCATATGCATGGGAGCCGCGATAGCCCAGTGGTTAGTGAACTGGGCTACAAAGGACAAGGGGTAGGGTTCGATCCCAACCGACGGCTTCCGGGTTCACCCTGCCTTAAATGGGTACCGGATTTTTTTTCTGGGAAAGTAAAGCGGCACGGGCGTAATACCGACCACATTACCCCAAAAAAATCATGTGCTGAAGCTCTGTAAAAAATAGGGTCACTAACACCATATTTCCCTATACGCCACTTGGCGTGACGGAGGTACTTTACATTTTACATACCATATGCATAGCATACGTTCTTAAACATTAAAATGTCTAGTAACTGAATAATAACACAATGTAAATAAAATCTAATGAATGCAATAACATATATCACTAAACAACACAATAAAAAGAATTAGTTCGTCGGTAAATGAAAATAACACAATGAATATACAAGAATATGAGATGTCGTAGCCGCGAAGATGCTACTTGTTGAGTTTCAGTTTCAGTATACAAAATTTAAAACTTTTAGCGCATTTTACTGTTACTGTTTCCCCAAATGAACAGCCAGTTGAACTTTAGCAAACATTTTCTACACAACAACGGAATAATGTAATTTTTTTTGTTTTTTTAATCGAAGAGACGTTAACTATATTGGCAAAATTGGTAAACGTTTGTGTCCCTAATGTATTTTAACAAATCCAGGACAAAAGCTAAAAAAATCGGCCAAAATCGGGACAGTAACAAATCCGGGACAAAGGTTGAAAATATAACAGATAAAGCTAATGTAAGTATGGGGCAGGTAACTCATCTGGTACCATTTCTTAACAGACTATAACAGTTGCATAGAGTAACAGTCATCAGTAATTAGTGACTGTAGGGAGGTAGTGGAAGTTCATAGCGGGTAGTGGACAAAGCCGAGAACTAAAGTGGAGATGAAGGAATGGTGCAGAATAGTACTTGGACATAATAAGTTTCTGGAGAATGGAAATTTTCCAAGCAGTTGTCGAAGTGTGGATAAACAACCGTCAAGTAAATAGGTTGACAAACAATTTCCAGGACAGATCAAGTCGTGAAGTAACCATCATTATTTTGAAAACTCAGGAGAGGTCAAGCTGGCCAGATGTTATTTTGGAGTCACAAAAACAGCTTGTTGTTGGAAATTTTGAGACAGAAGTCACGGAACGGTCAAGTTTGGAGGCGGTAGTATCAGAGCGGTGAGCTTAGCGACGGCTTCGCGTCGGCTTAGCGACGGCTGTCGACAATTCCATTTGCAGATATTCCACGCGCAAAGTTATGTTTGGGTATTTAAACTTCGACACAGAAGTTTTAAGTAAGTCAGGAAGAGTAGTTAGGAGGAAGACAGAGCTAGTCAGAATTTAGGTATGCAACTTAGAACAGACAAGTAGCCCGGGATGCTAGACAGTCGTTTTCACTTTTAAGTTGGTTAAGAAATTATGAAGGAATAGACTAGAGTGTAGTAAGAAACAGAATCATAAATGTTTACTAGTCAAGCTTAGAGTAAGAAAAGTTAGCAGTGACGTAGGAAATTAGTTGAGCTGTAGACAGAACCAGAACAAGTGAATTAGAACATAATGAACATTTAGTTGTGAAAGTGTTTTGAGGGTGTTCCCAAAGTTGTGCTTCATAGAGACAAGAAGTCGTAAGTAAGTTGTGAGAGAGAATAATTTATAATATGTTATTATGGGCTTTTCAATATCCATCGACGGTAGTTTACTGAGTGTCCAGAATTAAGGAACATTAATTCTAAGAGAAGTGCTTCCTTCCACTGTTATGTATCACGTGCCAAGTTAAAGATCAATAAACTTGATTATGTATTATGACTGAATAGTCTGTGATGATGAACGTTGTTGACTATAAATGTGCTGTTCTCTGGCCCTAACAATAAGATAAAGATAGATAAATAAACATCACCCACTATTACAGAAAAAAACTGTAAAAATCGAGACGTCTGGTCACCTTACTTTAAATAATTGTTTTAGATCTTTAGGATTTTCTGCTAGTAGTACAGTATCATCAGCATATCTTACGTTATTGATTATCTTTCCATTAATGTTTAGGCCTGGCATCTCTGTGATGTTTTAAAGATTTGCTCAGTGTATAGATTGAACAAGCTTGATTATAGGATGCATACTTGTCTTACTCCTATTTTTATATCAATGGGTGTAGAGTTCTCTTTGTTATATTTTATTATTGCTGTTTGCTCCCAGTATAAATTACATATTATATTAGTCGTATGTCCGTGTCATCTACATGTATATCTGTTAGGCATTCTATAAGTTGTTTATGGTGTATTCTAATCAAAAGTTTTGGTGTTGTCAATGAAGCAAGCATTTATTGGTTTGTTTACTTTTGTGTACTTTTCGAATAATGTCCGTATGAGGGAAAACTATAATTTACAAAATGAGCGTATTAAAAATGTTGCCCGAGTGTCAACACGGTGAACAACAATAAGGTGGTTCGCTCAGTCAAATTGTGTCTGCTTGTTCATGCCCCACTATAAATATTTTTATAAATCTATTTCTAGCTACCTCGTAATTTTTCAATTTTATTTTCAAGCATTATCCAGATCCTCCTCTCCTATATTAAGGATACAAATTCAGCCCTCATTATATTATCGACTTTTATTCCTTTACTAGGTATTGCAGTCATCTGTTTTTGACGCCTGTTTACTTTATATTTCTGACTTTCATAACTGTACAGGCCTTCCAGTTCTGATCCAAAGGATACCACCCTCCTTGATTTTTCTTCGATTGGCAGAACTTAAATTCATTAGAATTACAAAGTAAATAGAGAGATCAAATTAGCGGAACTTCTACGGGTACTAAGATGTGCCCTAGCTATGTTTTTCTTCATGGACAAGTAGCATATTCCAACTTCGCTTCCAACCATAATCCGATTCTGTTAATGTATCACCGATACAAAGACGATGGCACTGGCGTTTCAGATTTACGCGAATTAATCATTAAGTTCTTATGTTTTTGACAATCTTTTAAAACTACATATAGTGTACTCTTTCTACTTCCTCTAACGCAATTTTGGACATCGCTATTGATCCCTTACGCCTTGAAATAAATATTATTTTGTAAGCTCACATATGCTCATTCCTACTACAGTTACACGTCCTCTCACTCTCTGATTTTGGCATTGAAGTGATTACAGACATATGCAACGACATATACCACACACAATACATACAAAATGAAGTAAAAACAGCAACTTTCATTGCATTGCATAAAAGGAATGGTGCAGTTGAATACAGTGATCTTAGAATAATGAGCCATGTTACAAAAATCTTGCTAAAATTTATACAAGGAAGGATTCAGAATAAAATCAATGCTGAATTAGATGAGCAGCAATTTAGATTTCGGAAAAAATAGTGGGACAACATAAGCAATATTTTGCATCAGAATATTATTCGAAAAGTACACAGAAGTAAACAAACCAAAATATGCCTGCTTCATAGACTACACCAAAGCTTTTGATAGAATACACCACAAACAACTTATAAAATGCCTAAAAGAGATACATCTAGATGACATGGACATACGACTAATATGTAATCTATACTGAGAGCAAACAGCAATAATAAAATGTAACAAAGAGAACTCTACACCCATTGATATAACAATAGGAGTAAGACAATGATGCATCCTATCACCAAGCTTGTTCAATCTATACACTGAGCAAATATTTAAAAACATCACAGAGATGCCAGGCCTAAACATTAATGGAAAAATAATCAATAACCTAAGATATGCTGATGATACTGTACTACTAGCAGAAAATCCTAAAGATCTACAACAGTTATTTAATGAAATAAACATGACAAGCAAAAAATATGGACTAGATATGAATATAAAAAAGACTAAAACTATGATTATAAACAAAGAAAATCTCCTGAGACTCGTGTGAAGTGAAATCGGTTCCTAAAAGAAGTCATGGTAGCAACTATGAAATCTTCAGGTCCTAGATTGTAAAGCCAATCTGTCAAGATCTCGTTATGACAAGTGTCATGTCTTGTGTTTACGACAAACTGGTAGAGCAGATATTTGGTCCTCAAGTGAGACATACTTCTCAGCGATGATTCACCTAACTGCTCCATCCACAACAGATACCCGGGTCGCTGTCAGCAGGGTTTGGGTAAGTTTGGTCAGAAAGTTAGTTATCCGAGGGCCAGACACAACGACCTGCACGGGTCGCTGGCCATAATACATACATATATTCGGGGTGTTAGTAAAATCGATGCGCAGTGGAACCTACAAGTGGATACAAAGTTGAATGAGATCTGTTCTCTGTTGAACATCCCGAAGATGTTCACCAAATCTTTCCGCTAAACATCTCACGGACACGCCAAAATAAGTCATGTTACTTCGTTAGCATATGATGGCATAAATAATGTTGCAAGACACACATGTGAAACCATCCTTGAGATTTTTGGGAACATGTTTAAAGACACAACAGCCTACTAAAAGTAATCTTGGAAGGGAAAATACAAGGTGACAGAGGCAGAGCAAGACTAACTTGGACGAGTAACATCAAAAGATGGACAAGTCAGTCTATGATAATCTGCACCATCAATGCAAGAGACAGAGCGGAATGGCGCACCTTGACAGCCAACCTTCGATGCGGAGACGGCACTCTATGTTGATTATTATGATGTGCAGTGACAATTTTTGTGAAATTGCGGGAAATTATAGTCTTCTTGTAGCTTTCAGCTTCAACGTGGAGCATAGTTCTGCCTCCAACATGTGCCATGAAAGCATCGCATCTTCCTTCACAGTTGTACCTCCAACATGAACCGTGAAAGCCTACGACCTCCGTACGTGCCCAGTGACAGAACCATCTGTGTCCCAGATTGCTGGAGTTCAACGATTCCCGGAACTGCGCGTTTTCCCGACATAAAACAGAAATAAGGCGGGTCCAGGTTTTTTGGTGCGTCACAAATGACGTCTCTAGGATTGTGTTGCTTTCTTGATAGTCCGCGCTGCTAGTACCTTAGAGGTGTTGTTTCTCCAGTGGCAGGCCGCTTGAATCATCGAAGGTATTCTACAGAGAGCAGGCCTAGCAACCATTCAGGCCTTAAACGTAGAATTTTGATCAAGGAATGCACAGAAGACACTAATAGAATGGGGAGCAATAGGACCGAGACTAATGAGAGCAACATTTAAAACAACCAAAACAAAATAAAATTACACATTATCCAATGCTATGCACCAACCAACGATAAAGATGACTTAGTTAAAGATGATTTCTATAAACAGCTACATGTCTATGTCAGTCATATCTCATATCTTTATGTGCATGTTTATGTTAGTCATGTGTCATATATCTTGATGTGTGTCAGTGTTAGTCATGCCTCGTTTCGCTGTGTGCATGTCTATGTTGGTCACACCTCCTATCTTTGTGTGTGCATGTCTGTGTTAGTCACCTCTAGTGACTCGGGCAGATGGTGCTCGTAAACCTGGGAGGGCAGACCATCTAAGGGCAGAATCCCCCTACAGAAAAGATAATCTGCTGCCTTGCAGGAAGATTGGGGACAATCAAAGGCTAAGGAAAGCAAACCTGAATAAAATGCTGGCTGAAATCGGATGCACTGGGCCACTGGCGCAGAACACAGTGCAACGTATTAACGGGTGTGCAATCAGAGTGGATCTGGTAGACTCTAATTGTGATGTTCTATCTGTGGGGGCGATCAACACACTTAACCTGACAGCTGACTTCATGTGAGAGTCTGGAATCCTACTCTGATTGAGTCCTGATCGCAGAGAGAGAGAGAGAGAGAGAGAGAGAGAGAGAGAGAGAGAGAGAGAGATAAACAGTTACAATGTCAAATGGATGCAAGACGAGCCAAGGATATTATAATCTTGATGGGAGACCTAAATGCTAAAGTAGGATCGGACAACAGAGGCTTCGAAGAGATTATGGGAAAACATGGACTTGGAGATATAATTATCTCCAAGTCCATAGTATAATTATGCTACTATCAGTGCCAGGAAAAATATTAAGCAGAATCATTCTGGAGAGACTAAAAGAGGTCATAGAGAAACATTTGAGAGATGAACAAGCAGGTTTTAGGAAGGACAGATCATGTGCTGATCAAATAACTACTCTACGTATAATAGTTGAACAAAGTTTAGAACTAAAATCCCCACTTTATATTGGATTCATAGATTACGAAAAGGCATTTGATAGTTTAGACAGAAGAATGCTTTGGAAGTTGCTGAGTCATTACGGAATCCCCATAAAATTTATTAACTTGATAAAAACAATGTATGAAGGAACGAAATGTAGTGTGGTGCATGAAGGACAGCTTACAGAAGCATTTGAAATAAGAACAGGAGTAAGGCAGGGATGCCTTCTGCCTCCATTTCTCTTTCTACTGGCCATAGATTGGATTATGAAAATTACTCAGAACAACAGAAATGGAAACCAGTGGTCACTGACCAAACAACTTGATGATTTAGACTTTGCTGATGACATAGCTCTTCTATCACACAGCCATCAACAGATGCAGGATAAAATGAGCATACTTGATGAGAGATCATAACAGCTAGGACTGAAGATTAATAGAGATAAGACCAACATTATCAGAATTAATACAGTTGGCAATAACCAAATAAAACTCGGAGAAATAACTCTATTAGATGTACAATCTTACAATATCTGGGCAGTAATATAGATAAAGAGGGAGGAACAGAAAATGATACCAAAATAAGGATATCAAAAGCAAGAGGAGCTTTCATTGCACTGGGAAACATATGGAAATCCAAAGAAATTAGGTTAAATACAAAAATAAGAATTTTCAACTCAAATGTTAAGGCGGTCCTGCTATATGGCTGTGAAACATGGAGAACAACAAAATTGACAATCACGAAGATACAGACTTTCATTAATAGATGCTTACGCAGAATAAAAGGATGGAAATGGCAGGACAAAATCACTAACATAGAATTTTGGAAATGTACCAGTCAAACACCAGTGGATAAAGAGATACAGCGAAGACGATGGCGCTGGATAGGACACACGCTACAGAAGCCAACTGAGAGTATTACACAACAGGCCCTTTTTTGGAATCCCCAGGGGAAAAGACAGAGGAAGACCAAGGAATTCTTGGAGAAGACAGATAGCAGCAGAGATGAAGATGATGGGGAAGACATGGAATGATCTTAAAAGAATAGCAAAAAACAGAACGACTTGGAAAGTGTTTGTTGAAGACCTATGCTCCACTGGGAGCTAAAAGGTCGAAGAAGAATATCATCTACAAAATCTATCATTGTTATCTGCAACCTGTACAGAGACCACAATAACATTGAAGGCTGGTTCGCCAATGGTGGATTAATGGTTATCTCTTCACCTTTACGGCGATTATGATTTAGCAGTTGAGGGGAGACTGTCGGTTGCCGGCGCTGGCTAAACACAAGTCGCTGGGCAGAAGGGGCTCAAAGACCGTGTGAACGTCACCTTTCGCCATTCTTCCTGATTGAGTTATTGAGTTATTTGCGAGTCATCATCATTGCACTCCGAACATGCCCATAGGTGCTCAGATCCCCTCCTCAGCAAGTCCCGCAGTGTCCAGCGACTAACGACTCGAGTTCTATGTTGGTTGATAAGTCTTCTTATACGCCCACTAAGTTTCTCATTTCTGCTTGTGCCCATCTTAACTCCCATTTCCATCATCCGAAGAAGTGACGTGGATTTTGTGTTTGCCGAAGTCCTGTGCTCTTCCTACATCTCGGAGGGCATTGATGATGTCCTCCCGATCCATTGGTTTACGGTCCTCAACGAGTAGCTAGCCAACCTGTCCGCCCGTTCACTTCCCCGTACTCACGCATGGCCAGGGACATAGACAAATGTGACCTTACGTATTTTTTACTTCTGCAATGACTCCTAGGGCATTAACTGTCCTATCACCAAGAAGAGGCACAGTAACTTATCAAGAATGGGCCGTTGTTGATTTATGGACCCACAATTCCAATATGTAACGCGCACATACTTGAGGCCTAGCCTCTCACACATCTACAGTTTGACGCCACCTCTCTTACCTTGTCTTGTTTTCCTTCTTCGATGTTGTCGTTTGGGCTGTATCTGAATACTTACCGTCGTCATAGTTGATGTTGTCGCTGGAAGTCGATGCTGTGGATGGTCTAGACCCACATGCACTCACTCAGTCGCACAGTCCAGAACCCGTCTCCACGTTACAGACTGGCCAACTTCAATAAATCGCTCTGCAGCACTCAGATACACTGTGAGCCTTTTACAAATAAATTAATTGAGCGCCCTTAGCAACAGACCGGCGAAAACAAACCCTGTCCTTCCTGATGTCCGGATGAACCCCTTGCTACAAGAGTGGATGGTCATCATCTACAAGATCCTCTCGCCAGAGTCGAGTATAGTCTCCCGGAACATCTCGGTGCACAGGGGTTCTTGGGGACCGGGTTTGACCCTATGTTAAATTTGAAACTTTTTCTCGAGAGTACAGTTTTAAACTAAAAAAAAAAATTGTTGCTCTTTAAAGGGAGGAAAAAGTAAGAAAAAAATAATATAAACTTAAAATTATTTTTAAAAAAATAATACTATATATATATATATATATATATATATATATATATATATATATATATAATTAATTTTAAAAAAATAAAAAAAATTAATTTTAAAAAATAAAAAAAATATAAAAAATAATAATTGTGTGTGTGTGTGTGTGTGTGTGTGTGTGTGTGTGTGTGTGTGTGTGTGTGTGTGTGTGTGTGTGTGTGTGTGTGTGTGTGTGTGTGTGTGTGTGTGTGTGTGTGTGTGTGTAAATAAAAAATTAATTTTAAAAATATTTTTTTAAAATAATAATATACATTAAAAAATTACATTTAAAATAATATTTAAAAATAAAAATTATAATATAAAAAAACATTAATATAGCAATAACATATAAATAATACAAATAAAAAATATTTAAAAATTAACATTTAAAAAAAATTTTTTAATGTCTACCACAGTTGGTCTAATGTAAAGGGTGATAAGATTGCATTGAATTGAGGAAATGTTTTATCTTCAAGTGTTTTCCTTTTACTACTGGTCATGTTAATAATTTATCAATAAACTGGAGGTTCCAAACAGCATTCTTCTTCAAGTTAAATTCCCTCTCTTCTCCATCTCTCTCCGTCTTTCTCTTATTTTCCCGATTACACATTCAGTGTTTTATCAAATTTACGTGATACAGAATATTTGAACAAATTTAAAGAGAAGCTTATAGTCACACAGTGTAAATAAATCATATGAATGCAATAACCTTTATTGTCAAACAACACAATAAAAATAATTAGTCCGTCTGTAAATGAAAGTAACACAGTGAATATACAAGAATACGAAATGTCGTGGCCGCAAAGATGCTACTTGTTGAGTTTCAGTTTCAGCATACAAGATTTAAAACTTGGAGCGCATATTACTGTTACTGTTTCGCCAAATAAACAGCTAGTTCAACTTTTTAAACATTTTCTACACAACAACTGAATAATGTATATTTTAAGTCGAAGAGACATTTACCATAACGGCAAAATTGGTAAACGTTTGTGTCCCTAATGTATTTTAACAAATCCGGGACAAAAGCTAAAAAATCGACCAAAATCGGGACAAATTCGGGACAGTAACAAATCCGGGACAAAGGTTGAAAAAACTGTAAAAAATCGGGACTGTCCCTGAAAAATCGGGACTTCTGGTCACCTTAGTGACAATGGATCTATTCTTTTTTGCTTTTGCCGCGGTCCCCTACAGAAACATACTCGAAGTGTACTTTATAAACAGATTTCGTTGGCACATGTTCTTGTATATGAAGTTGCAAGCCGCAGTATAGAAGAGCACTGTCTCTCATTCATGCCTCGGAGTTTCTCCAATAATAAATATTTATTATTGGTTATATTGTCTAGTATTTGCATCGCCGCCCATTTCCACAGATGGTATTTCGTTTTTTAGGCCATGAACGACATGATCACACCACTTTTATCTCATTTCGATTTAGCTGAAGTACCCATGAATATAGGCCGATGTCTCAACAACAAACCAATGTTTTAAAAGAGTGAGAGTGTTTGATATCCATATTCTGTGATATTTTGTGATTGATCGATACAATAATAAAATAACATATTCTCTATTATATACCTCATATTCAAAATTTGCACACACACAAAAAGGTGTACAATTCTACCCGTGTATAAAATGTATGATGATACTAACATTATTAACCAGGGTCATCTATAATGAAATCTATTCTAGAATGTATATTTGAACCAGCTTCTTACATTAAGGTTGCAGTGTTAAAAACATTCGATATTGTGCACAATTTGTGACTCAGACAACGTCCAATCGAAATGCTGATAAGCCTCTCGACTTCTACGTTCGTCATCTTCAGCCGTTCAATACCTCCTGCCTGTATCGCTATATTTCGTATTTCTTTAATTGATCTATTCCTATAGTTACTCTTGATTAAAGACTTTTACTGTTATTAGTTCTAAGTCTTCTTTGAATTAATGTTTCAGATTGTATTTAAGTCAATTGTTCTCTTTCATCTTCATTTGTTATTCTTTTCATCACCTCCTTCCTTATCTGATTTCTCATCTACCACCACTTACTTCCTCTTCTATCCTCAACTATTCTTCTTCCTTTCCTGACCTATTTCCAATTCTTTATTCTCCTCCACTGTACACACAATTTATTTTCCTCCCCTTCTCCTACTTTCATCATCATCAGCATTAGGTGCCATCTCCGCATCGAAGGTTGGCTACCATGGAACGCCATTCCACTGTTTCTTGCTTTCATGGTGCAGATTGTCATAGGCTGACTTGTCCATCTTTTGATGTTACTCGTCCATGTTAGTCTTGGTTTGCCTCTGCCTTTTTTACCTTGTATTTTCCCTTCGAATATTACTTTTAGTAGGCTGGTGTGTCTTTTAACATGCCCCCAAAATTGCCCCTCCCCTTTACACCAGGTTTATTTTCATCCACTTTACACCAGGTTTATTTCCCTCCACTTTACACCAGGTCTATTCTCCTCCACTTTACACAGGGTTATTCTCCTCCACTTTACACCAGGTTTATTCTCCACTTTACACCAGGTTTATTCTCCTTCCCCTTTACACCAGATTTATTCTCCTCTACTTTACACCAGGTTTATTCTCCCTCCCCTTTACACCAAGTTTATTCTCCCTAACCTTTACACCAGGTTTATTCTCCTCCACTTTACACCAGGTTTATTCTCCCTCCCCTTTACACCAGGTTTATTCTCCTCCACTTTACACTAGGTTTATTCCCCTCCACTTTACACATGTTTATTCTCCTCCACTTTACATCAGGTTTATTCCCCTCCACTTTACACATGTTTATTCTCCTCCACTTTACACCAGGTTTATTCTCCTCCACTTTACACTAGGTTTATTCCCCTCCACTTTACACATGTTTATTCTCCTCCACTTTACACCAGGTTTATTCTCCTCCACTTTACACCAGGTTTATTCTACTCCACTTTACACATGTTTATTCTCCTCCACTTTACATCAGGTTTATTCCCCTCCACTTTACACAGGTTTATTCTCCACTTTACACCAGGTTTATTCTCCTCCACTTTACATCAGGTGTATTCTCCCTCCCCTTCTCCTCCACTTTACACCAGGTTTATTCTCCTCCCCCTTAGACCAGGTTTATTCTCCTTCCACTTTACACCAGGTTTATTCTCCCTTCCCTTGTCCTCCACGTTACACCAGGTTTATTCTCCCTCCACTTTACATCAGGTTTATTCTCCTTCCCCTTCTCCACTTTACATCAGGTTTATTCTCCCTCCCCTTTACACCAGGTTTATTCTCCTCCACTTTACACTAGGTTTATTTGCCCCACTTTACACCAGGTTTTATTCTCCACTTTACACCAGGTTTATTCTCCTCCACTTTACACCAGGTTTATTCTCCACTTTACACCAGGTTTATTCTCCTCCACTTTACACCAGGTTTATTCTCCACTTTACACCAGGTTTATTCTCCACTTTACACCAGGTTTATTCTCCTCCAGTTTACACTAGGTTTATTCCCCTCCACTTTACACAGGTTTATTCTCCACTTTGCACCAGGTTTATTCTCCCTCCCCTTTACACCAGGTTTATTCTCCTCCATTTTACACTAGGTTTATTCCCCTCCACTTTACACAGGTTTATTCTCCACTTTACACCAGGTTTATTCTACTCCACTTTACACAGGTTTATTCTCCACTTTACACCAGGTTTATTCTCCACTTTACACCAGGTTTATTCTCCTCCACTTTACACCAGGTTTATTCTCCTCCACTTTACACAGGTTTATTCTCCTCCCCTTTACACAGGTTTATTCTCTTCCACTTTACACCAGGTTTATTCTCCACTTTACACCAGGTTTATTCTCCTCCACTTTACACCAGGTTTATTCTCCTCGACTTTACACCAGGTTTATTCTCCTCCACTTTACACCAGGTTTATTCTCCTCCACTTTACACCAGGTTTATTCTCCTCCACTTTACACCAGGTTTATTCCCCTCCACTTTACACCAGGTTTATTCTCCTCCACTTTACATCAGGTTCATTCTCCCTGCCCTTCTCCTCCACTTTACGCCAGGTTTATTCTCCCTCCACTTTACATCAGGTTTATTCTCCTTCCACTTACATCAGGTTTATTTTCCTCCCTCTTGCATCAGGTTTATTCTCCCTCCCCTTCACACCAGGTTTACTCTCCTCCCCTTCACACCAGGTTTACTCTCCTCCCCTTCACACCAGGTTTATTCTCCTCCACTTCACACCAGGTTTACTCTCCTCCCCTTCACACCAGGTTTATTCTCCTCCCCTTCACAACAGGTTTACTCTCCTCCCCTTCACACCAGGTTTATTCTCCTCCCCTTCACACCAGGTTTACTCTCCTCCCCTCACACCAGGTTTATTCTCCTCCACTTCACACCAGGTTTACTCTCCTCCACTTCACACCAGGTTTACTCTCCTCCCCTTCACACCAGGTTTACTCTCCTCCAATCACACCAGGTTTACTCTCCTCCCCTTCACACCAGGTTTACTCTCCTCCCCCTCACACCAGTTTACTCTCCTCCCCTTCACACCAGGTTTACTCTCCTCCCCCTCACACCAGGTTTACTCTCCTCCCTTCACACCAGGTTTACTCTCCTCCCCTCACACCAGGTTTACTCTCCTCCCCTTCACACCAGGTTTACTCTCCTCCCCCTCACACCAGGTTTACTCTCCTCCCCTTCACACCAGGTTTACTCTCCTCCCCTCACACCAGTTTATTCTCCTCCACTTCACACCAGGTTTACTCTCCTCCCCTTCACACCAGGTTTACTCTCCTCCCCTTCACACCAGGTTTATTCTCCTCCACTTCACACCAGGTTTACTCTCCTCCCCCTCACACCAGGTTTACTCTTCTCCCCTCACACCAGGTTTACTCTCCTCCCCTTCACACCAGGTTTACTCTCCTCCCCTCACACCAGGTTTATTCTCCTCCACTTCACACCAGGTTTACTCTCCTCCCCTTCACACCAGGTTTACTCTCCTCCCCCTCACACCAGGTTTACTCTCCTCCCCCTCACACCAGGTTTACTCTCCTCCCCTCACACCAGGTTTACTCTCCTCCCTTCACACCAGGTTTACTCTCCTCCCCTTCACACAGGTTTACTCTCCTCCCCTTCACACCAGGTTTACTCTCCTCCCCTTCACACAAGTTTACTCTCCTCCCCCTCACACCAGGTTTACTCTCCTCCTCTTCACACCAGGTTTATTCTCCTCCCCTCACACCAGGTTTACTCTCCTCCCCCTCACACCAGGTTTACTCTCCTCCCCTTCACACCAGGTTTACTCTCCTCCCTTCACACAAGGTTTACTCTCCTCCCTTCACACCAGGTTTACTCTCCTCCCCTTCACACAAGGTTTACTCTCCTCCCCCTCACACCAGGTTTACTCTCCTCCTCTTCACACCAGGTTTACTCTCCTCCCCTTCACACCAGGTTTACTCTCCTCCTCTTCACACCAGGTTTATTCTCCTCCCCCTCACACCAGGTTTATTCTCCTCCCCCTCACACCAGGTTTACTCTCCTCCACTTCACACCAGGTTTACTCTCCTCCCCTTCACACCAGGTTTACTCTCCTCCTCTTCACACCAGGTTTACTCTCCTCCTCTTCACACCAGGTTTACTCTCCTCCTCTTCACACCAGGTTTCTCTCCTCCCCTCACACCAGGTTTACTCTCCTCCTCTTCACACCAGGTTTACTCTCCTCCTCTTCACACCAGGTTTACTCTCCTCCTCTTCACACCAGGTTTCTCTCCTCCCCCACACACCAGGTTTACTCTCCTCCTCTTCACACCAGGTTTACTCTCCTCCCCCTCACACCAGGTTTACTCTCCTCCCCTTTACACCAGGTTTACTCTCCTCCCCTTCACACCAGGTTTATTCTCCTCCCCTTCACACCAGGTTTACTCTCCTCCCCCTCACACCAGGTTTACTCTCCTCCCCTCACACCAGGTTTACTCTCCTCCCCCTCACACCAGGTTTATTCTCCTCCCCTTCACACCAGGTTTACTCTCCTCCTCTTCACACCAGGTTTACTCTCCTCCCCCTCACACCAGGTTTATTCTCCTCCACTTCACACCAGGTTTATTCTCCTCCCCCTCACACCAGGTTTACTCTCCTCCCCCTCACACCAGGTTTACTCTCCCCCCCTCACACCAGGTTTACTCTCCTCCCCCTCACACCAGGTTTACTCTCCTCCACTTCACACCAGGTTTACTCTCCTCCCCCTCACACCAGGTTTATTCTCCTACTCTTCACACCAGGTTTATTCTCCTCCACTTCACACCAGGTTTATTCTCCTCCTCTTCACACCAGGTTTACTCTCCTCCCTTCACACCAGGTTTACTCTCCTCCCCCTCACACCAGGTTTACTCTCCTCCCCCTCACACCAGGTTTATTCTCCTCCCCCTCACACCAGGTTTATTCTCCTCCTCTTCACACCTGGTTTATTCTCCTCCACTTCACACCAGGTTTATTTTCCCCCTCACACCAGGTTTATTCTCCTCCACTTCACACCAGGTTTATTCTCCTCCCCCTCACACCAGGTTTACTCTCCTCGTCTTCACACCAGGTTTATTCTCCTCCACTTCACACCAGGTTTATTCTCCTCCACTTCACACCAGGTTTACTCTCCTCCCCTTCACACCAGGTTTACTCTCCTCCCAATCACACCAGTTTACTCTCCTCCCCTTCACACCAGGTTTACTCTCCTCCCCCTCACACCAGGTTTACTCTCTCCCCTTCACACCAGGTTTACTCTCCTCCCCCTCATACCAGGTTTACTCTCCTCCCCTTCACACCAGGTTTACTCTCCTCCCACTCACACCAGGTTTACTCTCCTCCCCTTCACACCAGATTTACTCTCCTCCCCCTCACACAAGGTTTACTCTCCTCCCCTTCACACCAGGTTTACTCTCCTCCCCCTCACACCAGGTTTATTCTCCTCCACTTCACACCAGGTTTACTCTCCTCCCCTTCACACCAGGTTTACTCTCCTCCCCTTCACACCAGGTTTATTCTCCTCCACTTCACACCAGGTTTACTCTCCTCCCCCTCACACCAGGTTTACTCTCCTCCCCCTCACACCAGGTTTACTCTCCTCCCCTTCACACCAGGTTTACTCTCCTCCCCCTCACACCAGGTTTATTCTCCTCCACTTCACACCAGGTTTACTCTCCTCCCCTTCACACCAGGTTTACTCTCCTCCCCCTCACACCAGGTTTACTCTCCTCCCCTCACACCAGGTTTACTCTCCTCCCCCTCACACCAGGTTTACTCTCCTCCCCATCACACCAGGTTTACTCTCCTCCCCTTCACACAAGGTTTACTCTCCTCCCCTTCACACCAGGTTTACTCTCCTCCCCTTCACACAAGGTTTACTCTCCTCCCCCTCACACCAGGTTTACTCTCCTCCTCTTCACACCAGGTTTATTCTCCTCCCCTTCACACCAGGTTTATTCTCCTCCCCTTCACACCAGGTTTATTCTCCTCCTCTTCACACCAGGTTTATTCTCCTCCCTTCACACCAGGTTTACTCTCCTCCCCTTCACACCAGGTTTACTCTCCTCCTCTTCACACCAGGTTTATTCTCCTCCCCCTCACACCAGGTTTATTCTCCTACTCTTCACACCAGGTTTATTCTCCTCCACTTCACACCAGGTTTATTCTCCTCCTCTTCACACCAGGTTTACTCTCCTCCCCTTCACACCAGGTTTACTCTCCTCCCCCTCACACCAGGTTTACTCTCCTCCCCTCACACCAGGTTTATTCTCCTCCCCCTCACACCAGGTTTATTCTCCTCCTCTTCACACCTGGTTTATTCTCCTCCACTTCACACCAGGTTTATTTTCCTCCCCCTCACACCAGGTTTATTCTCCTCCACTTCACACCAGGTTTATTCTCCTCCCCCTCACACCAGGTTTACTCTCCTCGTCTTCACACCAGGTTTATTCTCCTCCACTTCACACCAGGTTTATTCTCCTCCACTTCACACCAGGTTTACTCTCCTCCCCTTCACACCAGGTTTACTCTCCTCCCAATCACACCAGGTTTACTCTCCTCCCCTTCACACCAGGTTTACTCTCCTCCCCCTCACACCAGGTTTACTCTCCTCCCCTTCACACCAGGTTTACTCTCCTCCCCCTCACACCAGGTTTACTCTCCTCCCTTCACACCAGGTTTACTCTCCTCCCACTCACACCAGGTTTACTCTCCTCCCCTTCACACCAGATTTACTCTCCTCCCCCTCACACAAGGTTTACTCTCCTCCCTTCACACCAGGTTTACTCTCCTCCCGCTCACACCAGGTTTATTCTCCTCCACTTCACACCAGGTTTACTCTCCTCCCCTTCACACCAGGTTTACTCTCCTCCCCTTCACACCAGGTTTATTCTCCTCCACTTCACACCAGGTTTACTCTCCTCCCCCTCACACCAGGTTTACTCTCCTCCCCCTCACACCAGGTTTACTCTCCTCCCCTTCACACCAGGTTTACTCTCCTCCCCCTCACACCAGGTTTATTCTCCTCCACTTCACACCAGGTTTACTCTCCTCCCCTTCACACCAGGTTTACTCTCCTCCCCTCACACCAGGTTTACTCTCCTCCCCCTCACACCAGGTTTACTCTCCTCCCCCTCACACCAGGTTTACTCTCCTCCCCATCACACCAGGTTTACTCTCCTCCCCTTCACACAAGGTTTACTCTCCTCCCCTTCACACCAGGTTTACTCTCCTCCCTTCACACAAGGTTTACTCTCCTCCCCCTCACACCAGGTTTACTCTCCTCCTCTTCACACCAGGTTTATTCTCCTCCCCTTCACACCAGGTTTATTCTCCTCCCTTCACACCAGGTTTATTCTCCTCCTCTTCACACCAGGTTTACTCTCCTCCCCTTCACACCAGGTTTACTCTCCTCCCCTTCACACAGGTTTACTCTCCTCCTCTTCACACCAGGTTTATTCTCCTCCCCCTCACACCAGGTTTATTCTCCTCCCTCACACCAGGTTTACTCTCCTCCACTTCACACCAGGTTTACTCTCCTCCCCTTCACACCAGGTTTACTCTCCTCCTCTTCACACGAGGTTTACTCTCCTCCTCTTCACACCAGGTTTACTCTCCTCCTCTTCACACCAGGTTTCTCTCCTCCCCTCACACCAGGTTTACTCTCCTCCTCTTCACACCAGGTTTACTCTCCTCCTCTTCACACCAGGTTTACTCTCCTCCTCTTCACACCAGGTTTCTCTCCTCCCCTCACACCAGGTTTACTCTCCTCCTCTTCACACCAGGTTTACTCTCCTCCCTTTACACCAGGTTTACTCTCCTCCCCTTTACACCAGGTTTACTCTCCTCCCCTTCACACCAGGTTTATTCTCCTCCCCTTCACACCAGGTTTACTCTCCTCCCTCACACCAGGTTTACTCTCCTCCCCCTCACACCAGGTTTACTCTCCTCCCCCTCACACCAGGTTTATTCTCCTCCCCTTCACACCAGGTTTACTCTCCTCCTCTTCACACCAGGTTTACTCTCCTCCCCTCACACCAGGTTTATTCTCCTCCACTTCACACCAGGTTTATTCTCCTCCCCCTCACACCAGGTTTACTCTCCTCCCCCTCACACCAGGTTTACTCTCCCCCCCTCACACCAGGTTTACTCTCCTCCCCCTCACACCAGGTTTACTCTCCTCCACTTCACACCAGGTTTACTCTCCTCCCCTCACACCAGGTTTATTCTCCTCCTCTTCACACCAGGTTTATTCTCCTCCCCTCACACCAGGTTTATTCTCCTCCTCTTCACGCCAGGTTTATTCTCCTCTACTTCACACCAGGTTTATTCTCCTCCCCCTCACACCAGGTTTATTCTCCTCCTCTTCACACCTGGTTTATTCTCCTCCACTTCACACCAGGTTTATTTTCCTCCCCCTCACACCAGGTTTATTCTCCTCCACTTCACACCAGGTTTATTCTCCTCCCCCTCACACCAGGTTTACTCTCCTCGTCTTCACACCAGGTTTATTCTCCTCCACTTCACACCAGGTTTATTCTCCTCCACTTCACACCAGATTTACTCTTCTCCCCTTTACACCAGGTTTACTCTCCTCCCCCTCACACCAGGTTTACTCTCCTCCCCCTCACACCAGGTTTACTCTCCTCCCCTTTACACCAGGTTTACTCTCCTCCCCTTCACACCAGGTTTACTCTCCTCCCCTTCACACCAGGTTTACTCTCCTCCCTTCACACCAGGTTTACTCTCATCTCCCTTCACACCAGGTTTACTCTCCTCCCCTTCACATCAGGTTTACTCTCCTCCCCCTCACACCAGGTTTACTCTCCTCCCCCTCACACCAGGTTTACTCTCCTCCCCCTCACACCAGGTTTACTCTCCTCCCCTCACACCAGGTTTAATCTCCTCCCCCTCACACCAGGTTTACTCTCCTCCACTTCACACCAGGTTTACTCTCCTCCCCCTCACACCAGGTTTACTCTCCTCCCCTCACACCAGGTTTACTCTCCTCCCCCTCACACCAGGTTTACTCTCCTCCCTTCACACCAGGTTTACTCTCATCCCCTTCACACCAGGTTTACTCTCTCCCCTTCACATCAGGTTTACTCTCCTCCCCCTCACACCAGGTTTACTCTCCTCCCCCTCACACCAGGTTTACTCTCCTCCCCTCACACCAGGTTTACTCTCCTCCCCCTCACACCAGGTTTAATCTCCTCCCCTCACACCAGGTTTACTCTCCTCCACTTCACACCAGGTTTACTCTCCTCCCCCTCACACCAGGTTTACTCTCCTCCCCTCACACCAGGTTTACTCTCCTCCCCCTCACACCAGGTTTACTCTCCTCCCCCTCACACCAGGTTTACTCTCCTCCCCCTCACACCAGGTTTACTCTCCTCCCCCTCACACCAGGTTTAATCTCCTCCCCCTCACACCAGGTTTACTCTCCTCCACTTCACACCAGGTTTACTCTCCTCCCCTCACACCAGGTTTACTCTCCTCCCCCTCACACCAGGTTTACTCTCCTCCCCCTCACACCAGGTTTACTCTCCTCCCCCTCACACCAGGTTTAATCTCCTCCCCCTCACACCAGGTTTACTCTCCTCCACCTCACACCAGGTTTACTCTCCTCCCCCTCACACCAGGTTTACTCTCCTCCCCCTCACACCAGGTTTACTCTCCTCCCCCTCACACCAGGTTTACTCTCCTCCCCCTCACACCAGGTTTACTCTCCTCCCCCTCACACCAGGTTTACTCTCCTCCCCTCACACCAGGTTTACTCTCCTCCTCTTCACACCAGGTTTACTCTCCTCCCCCTCACACCAGGTTTACTCTCCTCCCCTGTACATGGACAACATGTGAGCACTGTGTACATGGACAACATCTGAGCACTGTGTACATGGACAACATCTGAGCACTGTGTACATGGACAACATGTGAGCCCTGTGTACATTTAAACTATTCAGTCACATGAAGTGACCCATCATGGGACACTAAAGATTTGAAATCTTTCCTAGATCTCTGTGGATTCAAGATCTCCAAAAACAAGGAGATAAATAATAATAAATGAATATTATTATGAAGGGAGACTTCCGAGGTGATAGATCAGCGAATCATTTCAGGGAAAGAAATATGTTTACAGCACTGGGACAAAAATCACAGATAATCAACTGGGAAAAAAACTAAAGAACAACGGATAGTCTGAAACAGGATCGCATTCGCACAGCGGTTTGCTACGAGAACCAAACGCTAGAGCACACGACCAACTCAGCTACCTAAGAAAGATAATAATCATTGGCGGTGTCTTTCACGCATGTTTAGTCATGACTATAGCATATGGTTACGATCACAACTCGGGAATAAATTGTGTCTCTGTATTTTCCTATTAAGACAAGTATCTCCCAGATAGGGTAGGGCTGAATACTTGCGTTGCAGACAAACAGTTATCGGATGAAACAGCACGAATAGTAGTTTTCACTGGTTTTAGACAGGATACAAATAATGCTTGCTTTAATAGGAAAATACAGATATACAATTTATTCCCGAGTTGTGATCGTAATCATATGCTGTTGTCATGAGTACACATGCGTGAAAGATATCGCCAATGATAGCTATCTTTTTAGGTAGTCAAGTTGGCCGTGTGCTTTAGCGTTTGGTTCTCGTGGCAAGGCGCTGTGCCGAGGAGTACGGGTTCGGTTTTGCTTAGGACCATCTATTGTTCTGATTTTTTTCTGTTCAATAATTGTGATTTTTTTCCCGAGTGTTGTAAACATACATTTCTTCCTAACATAAGTGGCTGCGTGTTAGATTCAGACATCTATCTCTATCTATTGACCTTTCGAGCCGTAACCGGCCCATAGGGCGTAGACCAAGATACACCTTCTCCTATATGGATTTTTTGTTCTAGCAGTTTTCTTTTAAAGATATTTTATCAAATCTCGCCATCTGTCTCTGTTCTGTGCAAGCAGTTCTATCTCATTGAGGGAGCCGACTCCTGCTGCTCTTGCCTCTCTCATCAATGTTCTTCTCAGTGTCTCCCTGGGTCTTCCTCTTTTTCTTTTACCTGTTGTTTCCCATATGAGGGCCTGCTTTGCTATTCGGTTATTATCTCTTCTCATCACATGTCCAACGTATGACCATCGTCTTTTCTTTATTACTGAAGATATTAGTGGTTGATTGGCGATTTCTCTAATTTCCTCATTTGTTTTGAATTCGTTCCATGCTATACCAAGTATTTTCCTTAGACATTTATTTTCGAATGCGTTCAACTTTGTTTCTATATCTCTTGTTGTTTTCCAGCTTTCACACGCATACGTAAGGGTTGATAGTACATTTGATTTGAATAGCCTAAGTTTTGTGTTTGTGCTGATAAGTTTTGATTTCCACAACTTTTCAAGGCTTCTGAAAGACATTGCTGCTTTAGCTATTCTGATTTTAATTTCTTTGCTCGTATCCCCTTCTCGATCAATGTGACTTCCAAGATAGATAAAGTGATCGATCTCTTCTACTGGTTTGTTTTCCATGTATATTTTGTCACCTGTTGGAATTAAACTAGTCATGACTTTAGTCTTTTCATGATTGATCTCAAGCCCAATTTTGCTGGCTATTGATGATAGTTCATTTGTGTTTTCCTGCATCGTTTTTATCTGACTGCTGATGAGAACTATGTCATCAGCAAAGTCGAGGTCCTCCAAATGGTCTCCTTGTATCCATGCGATGCCTTTATTACCAGTGCAGCATTTCTTCATTATGAAGTCCATAACAATTCCAAATAACAAGGGCGATAAAATACATCCTTGTTTAACCCCAGTTTCTATTGGGAAACATTCGCTCAGTCCTTCCTCTGTTCGAACTGCACATGTGTAACCATCATACATGTCTTTGATAATATTTATGATTTTTGATGGTAAACCATATTGCTTCAGAATTTTCCACAAAGAATCTCTATGAATACTATCAAATGCTTTTTTGAAGTCGATGAAGTTAAGTACAAAAGGTTTTTGCTTTTCAATGTGTTTCTCCAATATAAGTCGTAGAGTGAAAATGTGGTCAATACAGCTTCTCCCTTTTCTAAACCCAGCCTGTTCTTCACGCATTACTGTATCTATTGAATCCTGTATTCTATTTAGGATGATTTTGCAGAATAACTTTGAGGCAACTGACAAAAGTGTCACGCCTCTCCAGTTGTTACAATCTCTAAGATTGCCCTTTTTTGGGATCTTAACAATGATTCCTTTTTTCCATTTATGAGGCGTCTTCTCTGTTTTCCAAATGATGTTGAACATTTTTTGGAGATGTATTAGATTATGGCTATCAATTGCCTTGAGGATCTCAGCTGTTAACTTATCCTCTCCAGCAGCCTTGTTATTGGTCATAAGCTTTAAGGTGGTTTCTATTTCACTCAAGGTGAAGTCATCTAAATTTACATTTAATTCTGCTGCTGGTGTTTCAGTTTCAAAATCTATTAAACTGTGGGGTAGTGGACGGTTAAGAATTTCTTTGAAGTGTTCCGCCCAATGGGCTTTTATGTCTGCGCTTGTTGTTAGCATTGATCCAGATTTGTCTAGAATTGGTGTTCCACTGGATGTATAGGTGTTTGTCAGCATCTTTTGCACAGTATAAAGAGTTCTGCTGTCTCCTGTAATTGCAGCTGTTTCTGCTTTCTCTGCCAAATTGTCTATATAAGCTCTTGTATCTCTTCTTGCTGAACTTTTCACTTTGTTGTCTAATTCTTTGTATGTTGCTTTTGCCAGAACCTTTCCAAGATCTGTCTTTACATTAGTCATGGCTCTCTTCGCTTCTCTTCTTTCTTTGATGTATTTCCACGTGGTGTCTGAGATCCAAGCTCGTTTTTCCATTTTCTTCAGTCCAGCACTTGCTTCTGCTGCTGTCATTAGTATTTTGCTCTGTGAGTCCCACATCTCATTGATATCTAAGTCTATTTCACCGAGTGCTGTATAACAATTACTTAGCTCTATGTTAAACTTTTCCTTTATGGCTTCATCTTTCAGTTTATGACTATCAATTTTATGTGTAATTGACCTCTTCTGTTGGTTTCTAAATTTTAATCTTATTTTCCCAATGCACAGGTTGTGGTCACTATTAACATCAGCACCTCTGTAAGCTCTTACATCTATTAATGATGATCTGAATTGTTGTTTAATACATAGGTGGTCAATTTGATTGGAGGTTCTATCATCAGGAGATATCCATGTTGTTTTGTGAATATTTTTGTGTGGAAATAATGTCCCACCTATAACTAAATTTTCTATTAAACATAATTCTATTAATCTTTCTCCATTCTGACTTGTTGTATTACAGCCTTCTCTCCCCATCACATGTTCCACTCCTGCATTATCTTGATTCAGACATGGCCATCTATATAAGGCTATAGTTGACAGGGCCGAGTTAAGACCCTCAGAGGCCCTAAGCACTTCCAAGTGTTGTTGTTTTTTTTTCAAATCAGAACCTCAAAATTATATGTATGGCATATGCATGGTATAGTATAAGTATATGTATGTATAATTGTATGTAATCCAATGTAACAAATCTGCTTCTATAGAGACAAGACCTTCCTTGTTCCATAGCTGATTTGATGGGATATTTTTTTTATACTTGAACTGCGAAGATAAACGATCAGCTGAGCCAAATACGAAAGCCAATGTCTACAAATGGAAAGTCACACTCAATATTGTCTTCTATTGGACTATTGTCCAATAAGGAAATAACTCTAGAGGCATAAAAGGCATTCTACAATACAATCTTCATCTCAACGTTGTGCCACCAATGGCAGTCCTGGACTCTAGATGCAAGAACAATAAGAAAAATAACCTCTACTGAGATGAAATCTGTTAAATGAATGACAGGAAACAGTCTGAGAGATAAGATCAGAAATGAAGAAATGAAAAAAAAAAAAAGCTCAGAATAACCGCCGCCATAGAATATATAAAGAAACAACAATTAAATAGTTTGGCCACGTGACTAGGCAAAGTGATCACAACACAACGAGCCATCAGTAAACATTGCTAGAAGACCAGACCTATGGGCCGACCACGAAAGAGATGGATTGACGGAATATTAGAAACACTAGGAAACATAACAACAACAGAGGCAAACAGAAGAACAAAAGACCACAAATTATATCTCCTCTCGACGCTGAAAGGCAAATGAGAAAGGAGTGAAGAAGCAGAATAATTTCTACTACAATTATTTTATGAAGTTGAGATTCACTTAATCTTGTTGTTACACAGAACTTATAGCGCTTATATTAATGAAATTGCTGAAGCTCAGCTGAGGGATTACTGAAGTCTCCTGAGTGAGCATCAGTCAGCTTTTAACAGCACTGAGAATACCTTTCAAAGTTAGCAGATGATGAAGTGACATTATGTGCCACATCACTTAGACAAGAAAATCTTTCTACTATTTCTGTGTAAACCTCTCCTCTTTTTTTCGTCTAATTTACAGTTTGTCTGTCAATAATTGTATAAAATGTGGTGATAGGAAATGTATCTCTGACATTCTGATATACTTCTGGTGCTTCTCCGTCATTGGGGACCGGTACCTTCTTTATAACATATTTGTGCGCTGTCATCATCATCATCAAGTACCGGGCCTACTGGCGTGGGTGATCATGTCTCTCAACAACTTTCGATCACGACAGTTCTTTATCATTTCTGTTGTTGACCTTCTGCCAAGCCATTCTCTTAAGCTGTCTAGTATTTTTTCTCTTTGCTACCCTCTATCTCTTCGTCCCTCATTTTTTCCAGTTGTTACAATATATTCCAGTTGTTCTCTTCTCATTACATGGCCAAAAAATAATGATTGTTTCTTCATAATATTGGAAATTAGTTCTCTTTTTGCTTTGACCTCTCTCAGAACGTTTTCATTACTCTTCTTAGCTGTCCATGGTATTCTCAACATTCTTCTGTAAAACCACATTTCTATAGACTCCAGTGATTTTCTTGTCTGTTGTCCTATTGTCCATGGTTCACATCCATATGTTAAGACTGGCTCTACATAAAATTTAAGAACTCTTTTTCTTGTTTCTATTGTCAAAAATGGATTGCATAGTATCTTCCTCATTTTCTGGAAAGCTGCTTTTGCCTGAGCCATTCTGCATCTCACCTCTTTTGTACATATTCCGTCTGAGGTTAACAAAGTTCCCAAATATTTAAATTCATTTACATGTTTTAATATTGTTCCACTTGTCTTTATTTTGCACTGATTCTTGTTGTTACCATTACTTCTGTCTTTTTGCTATTAAGGCTTTTATCTTTGCTTTCTTTCACTATAATGTCTAACATTTCTTGTAACTCATTTTCACTCTTAGCGATTAAGACTGTATCATCAGCATACCTTAGATTATTTATATTATGACCTCCAATTGTTATTCCAGGCATGGCCCTTATGGATCTTAAAATAATCTCACTATAAATATTTTAAAAATCTGGTGACAGCACACAACCTTGTCTAACACCCTGTTTTATTTGTTGAAACATTCCCAATTGGTTTCCAGTTCTTATGGCCGCTGTTTGTTGCAGTACATGTTCTTTATTACTCTTAGATCTTTGCTGTCTACGTTTATGCTTTCTAAAATTGTGATTATTTCTTGGTGCTTTACTTTGTCAAATGCTTTGGTATAATCTATGAAACATGGGTATAGATCTGTTTTCACCTCTATGGCTCTTTCTACTAAAGATCTTATTATATAAATGCCATTGCTTGTTCCTTTACCTCCAACAAAACCGCACTGTTCATCGCTAATTTCTGGACTGATTTTGTTTCGCACTCTTCGCATGATGATTCTTAGTAATATCTTAGTCAATAAGGCTTGTTGTGCGATGATCATCGATCTCACTCGCACCAGATTTCTTTGGTAGGGCTATGTATATTGATTTGAGCAGGTCGTCTGGTATAATCCGCTGTTGTAGATATCATTCAATATTTTTGTTATTATTTCTATTCCAAAATCACCCATGGTGTTGTAGCTGCCTTATAATCAACATCTGGTAGCATTTCCTTTGTAGCTGCTTCATATCTTTCTATCGTTTTTGGTCTCGTGAAGCGCACAGTTGGTCAGTTAATGATACATACATATCTGCATATACCTGCCCACGTCCTCATGTATTGAAAAGTAACTTGAATCAATATTTGCAGTAGAGGTTTCAAGCGGATTTACAGGCAGAGTGAGATCAGGGGCCTTTCCCTTGATGCCAAAAGCAGGCGCTTATTTTGTTTAATCGTTAACCCATCCCTGATGTTTGAGCTAGTCCTCATATATGGCAAAGAATCCCGGACGAAGTAGAAAACTCCTGGAATCGACATAAATGTGATTTTTTAAAAAAGAAAATTGCTGGGAATATCATGGGCAGTTTCTAGGAATAACAAGGACAACCAAAGAGAGGTCAACGGAACTAGAAAGCTTGTTGCCAATATCAAAAGGTAATTCTTTTTTTTTTTTTTTTTTGGTTGGAAGGGGAGGGGGTAGTGGGGGATTTAATGAGAAGGGAACGGTTGGAATATATTCATCATGTACCCTGCCGGTTGGCGTAGGCGATCATGTCCCTCCACAATCTTCTATCCACAGTGCATCGTATCAGTTCTGTTGTTGACTGTTTTCCATGCCATGGAATATATTGCGACAACTGAAAAAAAATTAAGGAAAACAAAGAGAAAATATACTAGTCACTTTAAGGGAGTAAAGGCACCAAGATGCATTGAGATGCGAAGCTGCTGTAAAGCTGATGGTAATGACGATTTTTAAAGAAAGAAGGAAAAATGTGGTAACAGCCTTACGTGGTAATTAACAAAATCGTCACTTTAATGGAATACTTTTGAACGAAGTAAAAAAAAAAACTGGAGATTAAAAAAAAAAAACATGGGAAAGACATGATCACCTACGCCAGCAGGCACAAAATCTTGAGACAGTGATAGCAATGCCGCTGCTTGTGCGTCTGTGACTGTTGTCAATATTTGCTGTCACTTCCAACCATAGCCGATTCATCTTCAGTCCTGTAGCTTTGGATGTCGTTTGAATACACGTGACGACTTATTTATAATAGATGCTGTCTGATACGTGACGAAGGTTCATTTTGTCCAAAATTGGAACGAAAAGCCTTAAACAGCAAAGAGCAAACACTGCGGAAGCGATTAAATGAAGCCGAAGACTATATAATATGTACAATTTAAATATCAATGTTTGGCTAGATCCGTGTGTTGTAAACTCACGTTCAACTAAACTTAGAGAGGAAATTTTCGACAAGGACACCATATAGATATGCGTGGCTGGTCATATAATATTGGTGATAAGAACGGTGATTATTTAGTGCAATTAATATACTATTGGCAGCCACAATCAGCTTACCGAACACATATCAGCTTACTGAGGTAACTTGCAGATACGAGAAGTTGGTCAAGGCTAATGCAGATATCATTAATTATGCATTTTGTGATTAGTCAGCAGAGCTGGCCGCATTTACAAGGGGCAACAATCAAGGTCATCAGATCTCTACAAATGACAAAATATCTGTGTACTGATCATTTTGATGGCTAATTTGCCTTACTTGTACGCGCTTAACATCTGTTTCTTCTCCGTCAATAGCCTATTTCGATCTATCCCCACTCTGGATTGTAAATTTGTTAAGATTTGATTTATTTGTCCTGACTTTCACGGAACTTATGGGTTTCGTGCCTTGTTGGTGACACAGAGGAACAGAAAGAACGCGTTTAGACAACGAAATGAGTGTATTCTCTATTATATTTAACAGGGTATACCTTCATTCTGTTACATGTAATAATATATCCTCATTTCGTTGTGTGTTTGTGTTGTCCCTGTTTTCTGAAGGCCGTCTGTAGACAGAATCATGAAATATTTGTATTGTCCTTTTTTGTGAAGCTGTCATCATACTTTGTAGGAGTGTATGTTACGGCCCATAACTTGTTCCTTGTCTCTTCTACAATGAGTTTCTATGTATGCTGTGGAAAGCCTTTTTGAAATCAATGAAATGTAGGCGTGGACTCTTGTTTTTCATGATGTTCTGCTAGTGTAATTGTTAGGGTGAAAATATGATCGAGGCAGCTCTTACCTGTTTAAATCCTGCTTGTTCTTCACTCACACATAACAGTGCCTATGTTATCTGCGATTTTGTTCATGATAATCTTACTGAATACTTTAGAGACCTATGTTATCTTCGATTTTCTTCATGATAATCTTACTGAATACTTTAGAGACAACTGATAGAAGAGTCACGCCTCTCCAGTTGTTGCAATCCTTGAGTTTGCCATTTTGCGGAATTTTGACAATTATATCTCTTTTACAAATTTTCTTCTTTCTATACTGCATGCAACATTTTCTGCAGGTGTTTTAAGTTATGGCTATCCATTGCTTTTAGCATCTCAGATGTTATATTATCTTCACCTTCAGCCTGGTTGTTAGCCATGAGCCTTACAGCCGTCTCTACTTCATTCACGGTCATCTAAATTTATATTTAACCTTGAGGTTGGTTTATTGACAGCAAAATCTGTGAAATGTCTTAGTATTGGACGATTAAGGATTTCAGTGTTCAGTTCATTGTGACTTCTTCACTCGATGTTTTAACATGGTTCCAATTTTGTTTGTAACAGATGTCCCACTAGATGTAAAAGTGTTCGTTTGCATCTTGTGAACATTATAAAGAGTTTTACTATCACTTGTCATCGTTGCTCTCTCTGCTTTTATTGCCAGGCTATCTATATAGGTTCTCTTGTTTCTTCTGGTCAACCTTTTTACTTTGTTGTCTAGTTCTTTTTATGTTGCTTTTGTCAAGTCTTTTCCAAGATCTGTCTTTACAGTCATCATAGCTGCCTTAGCGTCACTTATTTCTTGTATGTGTTTCCATGTAATAGAAATCCATGCCCATCTTTCCATTTTCTTAAACTCAGCACTTGCTTCTGCCAATGGCATTAGAGTTGTGCTGTGGAATTCCCACTTTTCTTCTACGGTCCTCTTATCTAGTTCACCAAGCACAGATTAGTGGTTATTGAGCTCCAGGTTGAAGTCTCCATTAATATTGACATGGTTAATGTTAAACACAGCTCATTCCTGATTGAAAAATTCACACAAAATGAAGCCACCACAAATATGAGTAAAGCAACAGGAAAGGTTATTTTATGTCAATGCCATTCACATCTCCTCACTGCTGACCTACAGCAGTAATTGCTGTGATAATTCATCACTTTCCTTACATAGTTTGATAAATATGTCTGAATGAAGACAATTAGATTATATCTATATATCTAATATATAAAATAATGCATTTCATTAATTAAACAAAAATGACAGTGTCTATGAACGTTGTACAAAATGAATAAATACACGTATTGTATGCAGCTAACTTTTACTTAAACCAGCGACGAGCAAATCTAAAGCCTGCAGACCGGAACCAGGCAACATATTTGATTAAGTTTCATGTCTGCCCCCCCCCCCCCAAAACTGAAATAAAAAATATAATTAAAAGTAATGCACTCACGCACCATTTAAACAAACAAATTTGGAAATCAATATTAAAAAATAATTTGTTCAACGGCGTCTACAAAAGAGAAAAGATTTAATCAAATATCTGACCTCAAGTTGAACATGTTGGGAACCAACTCAAAGCTTTGATGATTGGGAGCTTTAATAATGAGAAACTGTGGGGCTGTTCTTTTATGATTGAGATTAAAAAGGTGATGGAGATTTGTCTTTAGCAATAGCATAGGCAAGGAATTGAGATGGGTGGTGGGTACATTCTAACAGGAATATTTTGAAAGTTAGTAAGCAGTTATAATAACCAAATAACAAAGCAAGTTGAGGGAATGTGGGAAACAACAGGTTAGAGGAAAACCCAGAGAGACACTGAAAAGAACATTGATCAGATATATAACAGGGGGTTTTGTTTGTCGCATTGGCAGCCAGCCCTTAAATCAACAGTGACCTCTTTAACGCACTTGAGTGGACTACTCTTCCAATCCTTTGTATATATATTATGCCCCCAACACTTGGTACCTTTGTTCATAACATGCTAAACATTTTGCCTTTTAGTTATACAATCAACCTGTTTATATTCTATTATTCATAACAACAACATCATTATGTCACCAACACTTGGTACCTTTGTTCATAACATGCTAAAACTGTTTGCCTTATAGTTATATAATCAACCTGTTTATATCATATTATTCATAACAATACATACTTCATCAATCTCTTCATATCCCAGCCATGTGTGTCTTATTTGTTATAAATCTATTCCTTATTCCTATCTTACCCCCTCTTCCTTTACTCAATATCTGTTTCTCCTATTCTATCTAAAAAAAACTATTCGACACACACGACTGATATTTCTCCTCATTGTTACACTTCTTTCCAACTTTTTCTGTTTTCACACCAGTGGATAACCAATTCTCATAGCACACATTCCTTTTAACTCTGTAATCCTTTACACAAACGTCCTTCAACGGTCCTTTCACTCTCTAATTATTACTCTAATTAACTAACCTAACAGCACTTCCTCAATGATCCTTCTAAACTGTCGGCGCTTTGTTGACACTGTATTCTGCCTGTAGATGACCTAGCGCAGGTCACGGTCCCAAATATAACAGGGCGTTGTTTGTGTGTCGGCCAGCCCTTAAATCAGCAGTGACCTCTTTAATGTACTTGAATGGACTTGACTGGAACACACCTGGTACCAGCACACTTGTACTGGACTTGATGGTGTCCGAACACCCCTAACTGCCTTGATGAGTTGATGGGGACATCCCTTTACTGGATCGAGGCCCACGTGTCATGACGACTTGATACCTGTGTTGGTTGATAAATCGAGTCGACCTCTGCCTGTGATCGATGGACTCTGCCCTTGTGTGGCACCCTTGGCCGGGTGATCGCCTACCTTGGTACTCCGTGCTGTTTCATGTTACGACGATTGGTTATCTGCAGATCAGCGTGCTGCCCCCTTCCAGTGTTCGTCTTAGCTAGGCACAGACAATTACAGCTAGCGCTCGAGAAAGTATTCACTGAACACCAGGTAAAAATAACACACCTGAGGTTTTATTCTCAAAAGTCCACCTCACACAACACGTTCACAATCATAATGGTATGTTAGCAGCCTCTCACATTTTGCCTGCTAACCTTGCGGCATTCCCCTGTGTTATCTACGACACTGCAGCACTCTCTCAAGCCACTATGGCCTTGCCTACCTTCCTCTAAGTAATAGTTGTTTTAGGAATTCCTCCACTAGCAGTCATATTGCTAATCACGAAGCTGACAATACCGGTCTCGCTCAACTTCACCTATACTGTTGTCTTCTGGAGCTTCGTACTCTGTATCGAGCCCCTTCTTGGTTGATAGGAACTCTGCGAATCTGTCTCGCTCAGTGCCACTTACATTGCTCAGTGTCGCTGCCTGCACACCCCACTCTAATGTCATGCTCCTACACAAAGCCTGACTTCTTGAACTTCTCTCACCTACTGTCACTTGAATGGTCGTAGCTGCTAAACTGCACCACTACCTTCTAACTCTCTGCTCCTAATGAAGCCTAATTTGGTGAGACTAACTCACGAATTGTCACTAATTTGTTTGTTGCTGCTACTTGCACAACTACATTCTATCTTCACACTTCTGATGAAGCTTAACTTGGTGAGACTAACCCACGGATTGACACTATAAATTGTTTGTTGTTGCTACTTGCACAACTATATTCTAATTCGTGTTTCTGACGAAACATACCTTGTGAGACCATCTCACTGACTGTCACTACATGGTTGGTGCTGGTAACTTTCACAACTATCTTATCAACTACTCTAAGACACTTCTGCTTATCACTGCTCCTGGAATAAGGTCTGTTCCCCGCAGCGACCATACACCAACTAACTTACTCTATCACTTGTTGGTGAACTAACTCAATCCTGTTCACTGTACAGGTTGCAACACAAACACACAACCATCCGTATAGAGCCATCGTTTTATCTCAAATGATCTTCCCAACCTATCCTTTGTCTAACCTTTTCTCCCTTCAACCAATCAAAATACCCCGTTTTACATTTTTGCCTCGTTCCTACATTGTGTCTTACAATTCCCGTGAGTCACGATGTGTTCATCATCTTTACTTCTTAACCCTTCTTCCCGTGGACCCCATGATTTTATTTTACTCAACCCTCCTCATCTCCCCTTGATTTCTACTACCTCACTCCCCTCTTATCGTACACTCTTTAATCACTGCTACCTCCCTGCTCCCTCTATGAGATAAAGTTGCTTACACAGAACAGAAACAAATTGCGAGATTTGATAAAATATCTTTAGGAGGATTTAAAACTGCTAGAGTAAAAATTTAGATAAGAGAAAGAGTCTATGCCCTATGGGCCGGCCACGGCTCGAAAGGTCAATAGATAGATAGATGCAGTTGTCACTAGTTAGTCACATAATGGCACTGAAAAAAAGGAAAAGAAAGGAAAGAGCTAAAAGCAAAAAAGAAATGAGAAAAATCAGGAGAACACACTGCAGTTTGCCAAAAACCACACATGTGGACAGAAAGTTCAAGCACAACCCTCTCATTAAAGCTGTACGGTGCCTATGTTACAATCCATAAAAAGAGCACTGCCTGTCTATTTATCTTTACATCCAGCCACCCATCAGATTCAGTGCAGTCCCTGTACTGCTCCACCATCTGTGCCAGCTCTTTTTGCAGCATGTCCTCACTAAGTCTCCTCTATAATGAATGGTAAATGTGCAATGCACAGACTGCCTCAACAAACTTATGGGTTCTTATTTTGTGTGTGTGTGAACTGATGAAGCTGATGTGAACACTTAAAACAGAATACAGAGAACATAAGGTTGATTAAGAGTACAAAACCATGTCACATAGTCTATCTTTAATAACATTAATAAATCATGGCTGCTGATATATGTCTTGTTAGCCATTATATGTACTTAGTGTATAATATAGCTTATAATTTACAGCAGGTCCAGTGTCTGGTTGACATTACGTAGAATCTGCCACATACTTTTTTTTATAATACAAATAATATTTAAGTATTCATAGTTCACATACTTCTAATTTATATCTCTCTAAGACCTATCTTGTATAGACTTCTGTCCTACAATTACAAACAACACTGATTCTTAGTAAAGCATTGATCTATTTACTTTTATTGTTACTTCCAAAATACATCTCATAATATAAAATGGACTCTCCTTCACTCAAGTCTTATGTAATATTTATACACTTTAACAATTCATTTAAACCTACACAGGATTCATATTTCACTTCATTGAATGGTTTCATCTACCTTCCACTACATTATTATATATTCACAAATCAAGAATTGGGAACATAGATGCATGTCGCAGATGGTAGTTCAAATCAGTTAGTGATGCCAATTATGAATTCAGTGAAGATGTGAAGGCATAATTTGCAAAGTGAATAAATCAGTTTAAATTATGGAGGAACTATAAAAAGTTTCGGTAAAGAGGTACTCATAGTAAGTAACACAACATTCAGGATATAGAAAGTTTCAGTAAAGAGGTGCTCATAGTAAGTAGCACAACATTCATGATATAGAAAGTTTCAGTAAAGAGGTGCTCATAGTAAGTAACACAACATTCAGGATATAGAAAGTTTCAGTAAAGAGGTGCTCATAGTAAGTAACACAACATTCAGGATATAGAAAGTTTCAGTAAAGAGGTGCTCATAGTAAGTAACACAACATTCAGGATATAGAAAGTTTCAGTAAAGAGGTGGTCATAGTAAGTAGCACAACATTCAGGATATTTAAAGCTGGCATTCGGCATTAACCTACAGAAGTGCTGAGGTTTATGCTGACATGATTTCTCCAATTCTTCATGAAAACCATTGAAACACATCTCTGAACTTTGGGTGCCAATCAACACATCTATTATAATGGCACTCACAAGAATACAACTAATGCTATCTCATAATTTCCTATGAATGCACTTTATTCACAGATTTCAGTCTTTAGCACATGTTGAGAATTTCATCTCCCTATTAACACAAAATATCTTAATAACCACCAACATCCCTTCACTGAACTGTAATCAGAGTCATTTCTATGTAATTATACTACACTCTTTCAGCTGATACCATGTCAACAATCTACCCTTTAATAAAATCCTCCAGGCTTAGGCGGCTGTTCAATACTATTACATACATTTATAATTCACTGATCATTTTAAAAATGTTTTCTCTTTCCAATATTACCATTGTAGGTAACCAGTGATGGAAAATGTAAAACTGAAATTAACAAAAGAATAGGAATGGCAAAAAGTAATTTTAATGTCATAAAAAATATACTAACATCAAAACAAATAACACTAGGGCTAAAACTAAGAACAGCAAAATGTTATATCTTCTCAACATTCCTGTATGGTGCAGAAACATGAACATTAGGCAAGAAAACAGAACAGAAAATTGAAGCCTTTGAAATATGGATTTACAGAAGAATAGGTAGAATTGGATGGAAAGAAAAGAAAACAAACAATGAAGTCAAGAACAACTAAAAATGAAAAGAGAACTACTAAACACAATTCAAACAAGACAAATGCGATTTTTGGGCCATGTTAAAAGACACAACAGCCTATTAAAAATAATCTTGGAAGGGAAAATACAAGGTAAAAGAGGCAGAGGCAGACCAAGACTAACGGTGATGAGTAACATCAAAAGATGGACAAGTCAGCCTATGACAACCTGCACCATCAAAGCAAGAAACAGAGTGGAATGGTGCTCCGTGGTAGCCAACCTTCGATACGGAGATGACATTCAATGATGAAACCTACCTTTTATCTAAAAACAAAACATGCCATATCTTCCCCTTTTCATCAAGGATTTCTACATTAGAGTAACTTGTGCATGTAAATTAAATAATTTATAAAAAGACATCAACAGTTGACAGTAAATGACTCGATATCGTCATATTTTTTTTTTAGATCTGACATATGAACGGCTGTCCACCTCTAAACAAATGTAGTTATACAACAATCAAATATAAAAACAAATCAAAATGTTCTAAATTTAATAACAACTGTATTAAAACAAACATGTTAACCTATTTCTCAAAATGGGAATGAACAGAAGCAGCTTACTCTGTAAGTACAAATAAAATGAGCTTACAATTTTCAGTTACACATTTAAGTTAATCTAAATTAACATTTATGGTTAAGTCCTTGCAGAGCTGAAATAACTACAGCAAGTGGCACCTGGTCAGCAGTTGATTTCTTGGAATCATCGGTTTCCTGTGTAAAATGAAACAAAAATTTTATCACAAACTATGATCGTGTATCAACATATATAAAAATTTGTTTAGACCAAATGCTCTCAAAGAAAATCTTTTGAATTATTTTGTCACAGAAAGAAAACTGTAGGAGTGTGTTGAAGGGCATAGACCTAATTACAAATTAACAGCAGCAGCCCTGCATAAAAACTGCCATTTACAGGCTGAACACAAAATCACTCCTTACTGGTCAAACTTGCCTGGAAATGCTAACTGGTTTCTTCTTCTATCCTCCCTCCATTGCCATTGGCGTCAAGGGGAGATACAATCTGCGATTCTTTGCTCTTCTGTTGGTCTCTTCTGGTGTTATCCCTCCTAGTGACTTTAGTATTCCCTTTATCCATCTCTTTCTCGGTCTTCCTCTTAATCTGGCGTTTTCGTAGCGTTTGTTTATGGCTCTTGTTAGTTCTTTTTGTCTTGTTATGTGGCCAAACCAATTTATCTGTTGTTTCTTTATGTATTTGATGGCTGGTTCAATTTCGAGTTTCTTTCTCAGGTCGATGTTTCTTACTCTGTCCCTTAAGCTGTTTCCTGTCATTCTTCTGACACATTTCATTTCGGTGGTCGTTATCTTTCTTATTGTTCTAGAGTCCAGCGTCCAATTCTGGCACTGATAGCACAGAGTTGGTAGAAAAATTGATTTGTATATTGCCCTTTTTGCTTCCGTAGTTATTGCTTTGTTTTTCAATAGTGTTGATACTTGGCCTATAACTTGGCATGCTTTGTTACACCTTATATCTATCTCTGTCTCTTGGTTATTGTCTTATGTTAACGTGCTACCCAGATATTTAAAATTGTCTACTTGCTTCAAAGTCGTATTATCTATTATGATGTTTAGTTTTTCTTTCTTTCTCACTATTGCCATTACTTTGGTTTTGTTTATGTTGATCTTCATGTTGTATTGTTTACAAGTGTTGTTTAGCCTGTTGATAACTGGTTGATTCTAGAAATTGAAAGAGATACTGAGAGTGGCAACTACCTTTTTCAGAAAGATGGGGCAAGTGGCACCTGTGATCATTGGACTTAACTGATTTTGATTATTTGTTGTTGTAGGGATATGTGAGGGAGATCTTCACTATCAGCAACCCTAGACGATCTGCAGAAACACATGACTGAAGCTATAAACTTAACCCCCTGGGAGTCTGGTTCAAGTTAACATCGATGTTTACCAAGTAAAGTGTGGTATGCACATCAAGTGTGTGTGATACCAACCAATACTACATGAAACATGATGGAACTGCAGCCACCAATGTGCAATAACATTCCAATAAAGTTACATTCTATAATTGTTGGATATCTTGGAGTGTTTTTGTGCTCACCCTAAGCTTTTTTTTTACCTTATGGATATCAGTTGGGGGAGAAGTACAAATATTGAAACAATATACCCTAGATAATGATACCTATCTGTGGCTGATGTGTTTACGATACCGTAGAAAAAATTACTATTACTTATGTGTAACATTAAGAGCTCTAAAAATAGTGTTTTCTTTGAACTTTTTTGACACACAGCAGTGTGTTTACACTAGGAGAGGACACACAATGTTTGAACATGTTAAATTTGGAAGAACTTGTGTTTTGATGACGTAATATTTTACTACGGTATCATAATTTAGGGTTAAATGACACTTGATTCCCACCTACATAGTCAACTAGGCGATTTCATGAATTATCATCACATGTGTGTGTGTGTGATGGTAGGATCTTGATAGTGATCATCACTAAAATAATCAGCTGTTGTTGCTGACTGCTTTTAGCCCAAGTGTTGTTTAGCTGGCAGTGTGCTGAAACACAGGTCTCTCTGTGCTGTGTCAAAGAAGCTATGGGTTTGACCTCTGGCTGTCTATTTTCCCCGTTACTGTTTATTTCTAATTTCTTTGGATTTCCATCTATTTCCTAGTACAATGAATGCTCCTCTTGCTTTTGATATCCTTATTTTGGTATCATTCTCTGTTCCTCCCTTTTTGTCTATATTACTGCCCGGGTATATGTAAGATTGCACGTCTAGTAGAGGTATTTCTCCTATTATTATTTGGTTATTGCCAACTGCATTAATTCTCATAATTTTGGTTTTATCTATTTTCATTTCAGTTGGTAGAAAAATTGATTTGTATATTGCCCTTTTTGCTTCCAAACAAAGCAATAACTACAGAAGCAAAAAAGGACAATATAAAAAATCAATTTTTCTACCAACTCTGAGTTATCAGTGCCAGAATTTGACGCTGGACTCTAGAACAATAAGAAAGATAACGACCACCGAAATGAAATGTGTCAGAAGAATGACAGGAAACAGCTTAAGGGACAGAGTAAGAAACACTGACCTGAGGAAGAAACTCGAAATTGAACCAGCCATCGAATACATAAAGAAACAACAGATAAATTGGTTCGGCAACATAACAAGACAAAAAGAACAATGACTCAAAGAGCCTTAAATAAATGCTACGAAAACGCCAGATTAAGAGGAAGACCGAGAAAGAGATGGATAAAGGGAATACTAAAAATAATAATAATAAAGAATAAGTAGAGAATAATAAAAAAGGGAGTCACTAGGAGGAATAACATTAGAAGAGGCCAACAGAAGAGCAAAGAATCGCAGATTGTTTCTCCCCTCGATGCCAACGGCAGCAGAGGAAGGATAGAAGAAGAAGATCTATTTTCATTTCAGTTCCAATTGTTGTGATCTTTCATCAAGTATGCTCATTTTATCTTACATGGTAAACAACAAAAATGACAGATATCATAAAGATACAGACCTTCATTAATGGATGGTTGCAGTGATGGAAATTGCAGGACAACAAAATCACTAACAGAATTATTGAAAGTACCAGTCAAATACCAGTGGATAAAAAGATACACAGGAGATGATGGTGCTGGATATGATACACACCATGGAAACCAACTGAGAGTATTACACAATAGGCCCTTTTTTGGAATCCACAGGGAAAAAGACAAAGAGGAAGACCAAAATATTCTTGGAGAAGACTGGAAGCAGAGATGAAAATGATGGGGAAGACATGGAATGATCTTAAAAGAATGGCAAGAAACAGAACATCTTGGAAAGTGTTTGTTGAAGACCTATGCTCCATAGGGAATTGAAAGGTAAAGAAAGAAGACTATTTATTTCTGAATTTCTTTATGAGTGCTACAAACATACCAATGTCCCCTAAAATTATTTGTTATCCAGCATCTTGGCCACAAAATGTCCAACATTAACATGTACTGTTATACTTTCAAGCTAAATACATACCATCTTTAAGTGGAATCCTTGGCTTCAAGGGTGTTGGTTTAGCTGGAGTTTTCCTGATACTTAGTTCCTTTGTGCTTTCATACTTTTCCAGCCTCTCTTGATATTTTCTCATTGCTGCATTCTGTCTCTGCAACTCTTCTTGTGTTTCACATAATTTCTGTACAAAGGTAGACAAATAAGTCAGAATTAGCACCACACACAACTAGATATTCACAATTTTTCAGTACAATACAGTTGTATTGTACTGACTGTGGTTAGTGCCAGTGCAGAATTTCTGTGAATATCCGTCTTTTGGTATTTCTCGCATTTTGAAAGCAAAATTATTGACTGGAGTAGACAAACACCAACTTTGCAGACTTCTTTACAAAATTACCAAACTACGTTGTACGCTGCTTGTTCAAATCTGACACAAATCATATTATATTGATGGGACGTTCCATGAAGATATATACTATTCATTGCAATCTTCATTGCTTTACAGTTCATCTGAAGCAGGGAGGTAGCAGTGATATAGAGAGGACGAGAAAATGGGAGTGAGGTAGTAGAGGTCAAGGTTAGAGAAAGGTTGAGGGTAAAATAGAAGCGGGGGAAACTCATGGTCCACGTGAAATGTGAAGAGTCTGAACAAATCATGAGGCACGCGGACTGTAAGCAATGTAGGAACGAGGGTAGATGTAAAATGAATTATGATTGGCGGGGCAAAGGAAAGCTGAGACAAAGAATAGGTGGGCAAAGTCATTCGAGACGGGGCGATGGCTCAATCCGGACGACTGTATGTTGTGTTACAGCCGACACCGGGAACAAGGAGAGTTGGTTTCTGACATTTTTCGATAGCAGGTTAGTTGGTGTGTGGCCTTTGAACTGGTCAGATGTATTTCCAGGAGAAGTGATAGGATAGGTGGTGTAGTGTAACAATAGGGTAAGGTGGCCATGCTAGCGCCTCGTATGATTAGCAAGTATGAGTTAGTCCAACAAGTCATGGTAGCTAGTAGTAGATATTTAAAGAGACTTTGCTAGATTTGTGAGTGTTCTCATCAACATTAGACTTCATGGGAGTCATAAAGAGACTGTTAGATTGTGAGTGTTATCACCAACATTAGACTTTGTGTGAGTCATAGAGAGACATTATGGATGTAGTTAGTGGCTACAACCATTTAAAGAGACTTTGTTAGAGTGTGAGTGTTCTCACAAACATTAGACTTTGTGTGAGTCATAGAGAGACATTATTGATGTAGTTAGTAGCTACAACCATTTAAAGAGACTTTGTTAGATTGTGAGTGTCTCTCACCAACTTAAGCTTCTGGTGGAGCAATTCTGGTGGTACAAGATAGTGTGCTAAGGGGCAGTTACGTCCAATTCAGGGACAGTACAGTAGGCCATAAAGATGTCAGGCTTGTGTAGAAGCATGACACAATTAACTAGGTGGTAGATAGTGCCACAGAGCCAGGAGAGTGACTTTGAGTGAGAACAACTCGCTGGGTCACATCAACTTAGAGAGGGCTCTATAGGGAGTATGATACTCCAGGAGACCACAACGTAGGCGAGGTTGATGAAGACCAGTATTGTCATGTGGGGGTTAGCCACAGGGCTGTTCGGGATGCTAGTGATAGCATGCCTACATATGTATTATGAGAGATAGGTAGGAGAAGTGTGAGAGACTATCAACAGATTTTTGCTAGTGTACTTGTGAACTTGCTATGGGAGGTGGTCATTGTGTGAAATAAACTTGCTATGGGAGGTGGTCATTGTGTGAAATAAACTTGCTATGGGAGGTGGTCATTGTGTGAAATAAACTTGCTATGGGAGGTGGTCATTGTGTGAAATAAACTTGCTATGGGAGGTGGTCATTGTGTGAAATCAACTTGCTATGGGAGGTGGTCATTGTGTGAAATCAACTTGCAGGTGGTCATTGTGTGAAATAAACTTCAGATGTGTGAATTTTCCACTGGTGTTAGTACATGCTTTGTCGAGTGTATTGTCTGCCCTAGCGAGGAACGAACGCTAGGGGAGGGGGGCCCGAACAGGAGTAATAGCATGGAGTATACTGAGACATGATCAACTTGCCAAGGTTGTCATCCCAGGAAGAGACTTCATCGCGGCGACAATGCTGGCAGTAACCTGATATACCAGGCAGGGGGCGACTCGACTGGTCAGTTGAGCAAGGCAGTCGACGTTGTCATGTTCAGTGCAAGTGGGCTGGTATCCAGGGTGTCCTGTCTAGGCAAGTCCAAGGCGTGTTGAGACCGTTGCCACTGTGCAGGTGCAGGGCGGACTGCCCAGAGTGGGGTGAGGGCTCAGGTCTTAACGAGCCTTCACAGCATCAGACAGATCAACAGTTACGGTGCAAAGAAAAGGAGAAAAAAGGCCCGTTACACATCATCATTTTCCTCTCAGGCCAAAGATGGTACATTTAGATTCGTCTCTTATTAGTTCTTTAAATGTTTTCTTTCCAGCTAATGTTTGGGATCCTACAAAGACATTTTATCGAAAGTCTGTGAGGAATTTCAACTTCCACATCCATGTTAGCACTGGTATCACTTAGGAATTGAACAATCTTAGTTTTGTTCTTTTACTGAGTATTATGGATCTTCAGATTTTGTCACTTTTTTTAAAGCATTTGATGCTAGTGCGATGAGTGTTATGATGTTATTTCTCCATCTTTGGACATTTTGCTGCCTAGTTATTTGGAACTTTTGCATTTTTAGTTGTTGCAAAATGTCATTGTTAACTGTTATATCAGAGGCTATGTTGGTAATATCCAGAAACAAAACTGTGCATGACCTAACAAAATGACTTACTATGAATTTGTGAAATAAACATTGCAGGTGATAGGGAAAAACACTCAACATTTTGTAAAAAATACAGTAAAAGAATTTATAATTCAAAAACTTATAGTTTACCAGACAGCAATGTAAGTGAGGCTAAACTGCTGGCCGCTAAAAACAATCATTTGGACTTACTTCAACCCTGCCTTTCTATGACAAAATATTCAGCCTACAGCCACTACGAGAATTCAAAATGTGGCATTCTGTTCAGAAAGAGTGATGCTGTATCTGGCATGATGGATGTGACTCCTACTTCCTCTAATACTAGTTAAGACAGTGGGGTCAGTGAAGATCAAGGTTTGCTAACATCCACAGACACATCTACACCTACAAGAACTATCACTGCTTTTCACACTAGCAATATTTCCCACTTTCATTCCACAGTTCCAATATACACAGCTGCAACAACATTAGTTACAACTTCCACATTTGCATAGATGGCTACACCACACATGCACCATGTCATCCCACAATTAAAACATACATGGCTATATCATCTACACTAAATTTCCTCACCAATAGCATATCCAGGCTACCCACATTAGCATGACATGGCTACATCACCTACATTTGCAAATTTCCTCACCAATGACATGTCATCCAGACTGTCCACAGCTGCTACAAACATGGTGACAACACACATGGCTACATCACCTACACATATAAGTCTTATCAATAAGATGTCATCCAATCAGGCCAATATTACACCATGTTCACATACAACATCTCAGACATTTAAAAGACCTACATCTCCCATATGTTTTCTAGAAAACAAACCTTCACATTCTCATTCTTTCAAACTCAGAGACAACACTAAATCACCCATAAAAACATATTTCAAGCAAATAAAACATCAAGCAAGATGAGAAATCTGCATACCAGTTCTAGTAAAATCTGTTCAATACAGTTCATAGCTTTCTTTAATTACATGTCTGATTGAAATTCACTATGACTATTGGATTATCGGCCATAAGTCCAGCCAGTACATTCGCTTTTAACTTAGCGTTGTTCATTGCCAAAATTGCGTGTTTACAAAGATTTGTTTGATGTCTCCCCATCAGCCGAAGAGATTTCCACAGACAGAAGGGAAAAACAAATTTATTGCATTTATAGCCAAATGTATAAAAAGCAGCACTTTTATGATACGCTATTTAGACTCTGATGAAGTGTGAGTGGTATAAAAAATCTGTCAGCAATGACTTGTCCAGGGTCACCTGGGGTGTGTGTGTGTGTAATTAGAAAGGTACATGGAGGGGGAAAATTTATTACTCGCTGCAAACTGCTGACAAAATAAATTTATTATGCCTTCGCAATTTTTACAAAGACATATCTAAGGTTAAATATGTAGTAAGAATGACAGTTTACGGTGCACTGGCTATGATCTAAGCCACGGGACTGACATGGAGTCAAGTTAGAAAACAAAGAAAGTTCTTTAAAGAAACTGGTTTGTAGCTTCCACATGAAGGACATAAAAGAGATTTGGCAAAGCATTTAGTGGCAGGGCTAATTAGAGTAGATAAGGAATTTTGAACAGATAAAGTTCATAACAATCAGATTATGGCTGAAAATATCATCAATATACAGCTGTGCATGAATTCTAGGTTCCTATAAGACTGGGTTATAAGTAGCTAAGCATGTTATTTTAGCAAATTTGTGAGATGAAGTGAAACAACAGACCTGGGAATTCCTGCAGCATTATATAAACAGTAACTGTTTGCATAGTTCCAAGGCGGGAAAAGTTAATGAAGGCACAAGTAGGCAGCAGTCCTTAATGTAGGTTAAAGACACTGGACTAGGCCAGGGGAAAGGCCTCATCTGCGTCATTGTGACCTAGGTTGTCTCAGCTAAAGAGCACGCCACGAACAAGCGTTTTCCCAGTAGGAAACAATCATTAATTTCTCATTTAAATCTTCATATTAATTTCTTTAAAGGTATTAATTAGATACCTCAGCAAGCAATAGACACGGTTTCCAGGAAGTAATGGTTACTAGGTTAATGCCTCTTTCACATTTTGTGATAGGTGTGCAAAATTGCTCGTACACCAAACTATGTGTAAAATGTATACCAGGCTTGTATTATCACTTTGTCCAGGTGCTGTTTATTGAGGTCAGGGATTCCCCTAGTAACTTGCATTCAGGTTTTTATGTAGCTGTAAATGCTATGGTAAAATTGAAATAAACAAAAGAATAGGTATGGCAAAAAGTAATTTTAATGCCATGAAAAATATACTAGCAACAAAACAAATATCAACAGGGCTGAAACGAAGAATGGCAAAATGTTACATCTTCTCAATATTCCTGTATGGTGCAGAAACATGGACATTAGACAAAAAAACAGAACAGAAAATTGAAGCCTTTGAAATGTGGATTTATAGAAGAATAGGTAGAATTGGATGGAAACAAAAGATAACAAACGATGAAGTTTTAAAACAACTGAAAATAAAAAGAGAACTACTAAATACAATTAAGACGAGACAAATGAAATTTTTGCGGCATGTTAAAAGACACAACAGCCTACTAAAAGTAATATTGGAAGGAAAAATACAAGGTAAAAGAGGCAGAGGCAGACCAAGACTAACATGGACGAGTAACATCAAAAGATGCACAAGTCAATCTATGACAGCCTGCACCATCAAAGCAAGAAACAGAGTAGAATGGTGATCCATGGTAGCCAACCTTCGTTGCGGAGAAGGCAGTTGATGATGATGATGAAATGCTATGGTAAGTATTTTATTACATTTTGTGGCAATTATCTGTTGAAATAATTTTTTCCTCATGAACCGATACTGATATATGATTCATTGTGTGCTTCTTCATAAGTGTGCAAAATGTGAAAGAAATATCAGGATCATTTACTTTACTGCAGCAATCTAAATAATCTGACCTTGTGACTTCAAACCACTGGGTCAAGTGGCAGATTACATATAATTATTTTTTGAACTAGTTCTTCCAATGTACTATTTTTCTAAAGATTTGTGTTAAAATGTCAATAAGTGTCCAAGTTACGTATGGATTTTTTAGTAGTATTTTTTACAAGTTTGTAAAAACTTTATTTAAAATTAAGGATCATAATCTAGTGTTAAAGAAAAACGTACTTTCTGAAGAGCAATGTGTTCCTGCTTGAGTTTCTCCATGTATTTCAGTTTTTGGCGATGATTCTGATGTCCCATGTTCTTGATGGCCTCTTTGGTAAGCTTTTCTATCTGTTCACTGGTGTACCTGTCACGGTCTGGGATGAAAGAGATAATAAGTGCAAACTATAGCCAAACAAAAATTGAAGAAGAAAGATTCAATGAAATATTCAATAACTCTATACACGTTATTTATATTAACCCAAAGAGAAATGCTGTTTATGTGTGTACAAAAGTAGCAAGAGACAATTTTTAACTTCATCGAATTATACAAAATGTTGATAATCATCTCCATATAATGTATATATTCTCTGTTGCTTGTCCTGAAGATGAATTCTCTATAGTATATAAAAGTAACAATATTCAAACATAATTCATTTTAAAACACCCATATGAACAATTTACCCCCACAATAAGACAGCTGCTACAAACATACTCAACATGGATTTTTATAAATCAACCTCAAGTCATCTAAATTAAAACAATCTGAATGCAATCATCTAACATGCAATCTCATGAGGCCTGCCTCAAACTGTCACTACAACTCTAGGACTCACCTTGTATTAATTTCCTCTCTAACTCATATGTTTCCAAAATTTCCTTAAATGGTTCCATTCTCTTCTCCAAGTCCTCATACTTGCTCTTCCAGCTGCAAACAAAAGTCAAACTAGGCAACTCAAGACTTTGTGTTTGTTAAACAAATTATTTTAATTGATAGGTACAAACACTTAATTCATCACAAGGCCACTCTTGATATGTCGTGCAATGCCATTAAGTTTGATGCATTTAAAGATGAGATCGATCGCTTTATCTATCTTGGAAGTCACATTGATCGGGAAAGGGATACAAGTAAAGAAATTATAATCAGAATAGCTAAAGCAGCAATGTCTTTCAGAAGCCTTGAAAAGTTGTGGAAATCAAAACTCATCAGCACAAACACAAAGCTTAGACTATTCAAATCAAATGTACTATCAACCCTTACTTATGTGTGTGAGAGCTGGAAAACAACAAGAGACATGGAAACAAAGTTGAACGCATTCAAAAATAGATGTCTAAGGAAAATACTTGGTATAGCATGGAACAAATTCAAAACCAACAAGGAAATTAGAAAAATCGCCAATCAACCACTAATATCTTCAGTAATAATGAAAAGACGATGAACATGTGTTGGACATGTGATGAGAAGAGATAATAACCAAATAGCAAAGCAAGCCCTCATGTGGGAAACAACAGGTAAGAGGAAAAGAGGAAGACCCAGAGAGACACTAAGAAGAACATTGATGAGAGAGGCAAGAGCAGCAGGAATCAGCTCCCTCAATGAGATAGAGTTGCTTGCACAGAACAGAGACAAACGGTGAGATTTGATAAAAGATCATTACAAGGATTGAAAACTGCTAGAATGAAAATTTAGATCAGAGAAGGAGTATCTGGGTCTACGCCCTATGGGCTGGCTACGGCTCACAAGGTCAATAGATAGATAGATTTAAAGATGATAAATTGTATAATTAGAAAGACAATATAAATGTGTATATTATTATTTATGTAGAAAGTATTTCTTCCAACCATATAAAGATCTAGAGTATCTTAATAATAAATATAGAAACTGTTTTAAAAAAACGTAGTCAGAACTCAGCACGCAAGATACAGCAATAAAGCTGACACGAACAAGGCTTGTAAGTGAAATGCAATGCCATCATCCTTATTAATTTTGTAAGTATAAAATGTTCCCTTTTTTAACATCCTTCTTGTGATTAATGAGGTATAATTTTGTACAAATTATATTCATAACATTTCTAGCTTTCATTTTCATGTAACGTTTTACATATGTGTGTTATATTAATAATCTGATGTGCTTGCAATTTCTGTTTCTTCAGTAAGAATTTAAAAACAATTATCATTGTTATTTAAAATTAATTTTAAAAGCCAAATGAAGAAAAATCAAGAGCATTCTATCTCAGAACATCAAAACAGAGGGTAAGAGGAAGACCAAGGAAAAGATGGATAGATGGAATAAAAGACATATGCAAAAATCAAAACATTTCCTTTTTAACAGCAACCAGGTATGTCAAAGAAAAATGTTCCATTTATGAAAAGAAAGAATCAAACAAAGAACCAAATATCTAGAGGCACCATAGTATACTGACAACAATATATTACAAGGATAAATAGATAAAGTTTAAATTCATGTACACAATTTACATTGCAACAGCATTTTAATTTATGTAATTACAAGTCTGAATCAAATGTGGCCTTTGTGTGCCATAGTGTGAAACAGTGTTTTGTAAGTAGATAGGGTCTGTCATCGCATCCTTCACAAATGAAATTTGTCCCCTTCTGGGCACTAGGTTTGCTGCAAAACTTGCATCTGTGATCTTTGTCGCTGTGTGAAATCATATGTTTCATCTCCTCCAACCACTATATGAGGTTTGATGATAAGAGTTGTTTGATGTTAGCTGATGGCCGAGGAAATTTCCATGGTCACAGCAAAAAAAAGGAAAATCAACCAATTTCTTGAAAACTGGTGAATGAATTTGTTTGCATTATATGAGATCATAATCAAACATTCAGGGACCACCGGACGTGGTGTGTGTGTGTGTGTGTGTGTGTGGGGGGAAGAATGTTAATATCTGAACATGCCAACATGTCTAATTTGGAAGAATTTGTGTTTTGATGCTGTAATTTTTACTATAGTGGCGTAATCTAGGGTTAATGTATAATCAGCTACTAATGAATTCCATGAACTTACTTCTGCTCAAGATCTGTTTCTTCTTTTCCCTCCTCCATTTGTTGAATTTTCTCTGACATCTCAGAGATGATGTAATTAAGACCATCCTTTTCTCTATCAGCTGCCTCTGTCAATGTTTTGTACTTGGTATTCTGTCTTGCTTTGTATGATTCATATTCTTCACTAATTCTAAATGAAATGCATTACATCATAGGGTACAATTAATTAACAAATATATAATTTCAGACGATGATAATGTATAAATGAATAGTGTTTATGTATAAGAAGTTCATCACAGCAGATATTGCATAAAATAACAGAATATAACATAATGATAGATCATCATCATGTGCCATACCGGTTGGCGTAGGTGATCATGTCCCTCTTCTATCTACAGTGCATCGTATCAGTTCTGTTGTTGACTGTTTTCCATGCCATGACACCAAGCTATCCAGTATTTTCTCTCTTTGTCACCTGTGATCCATTTGCGTTGAGTGCGTGGCATCCTGATTTTTGTGCGCCTTTTGGCTGGTTGCCTCCGACTTCAGCACTTGAACTTGCTAGAGCAGACTGTGGTCTTGCTTGGTTGTAGGAAGGCCTGGCCAGTCTTGGTTTTCAGTCCCTGGTGACTGTTAAGCCCCATCCCCACGACAAGGAGCTGGCCTGACAATACTTCGAGCGAACGAAAGATAGATAGATAGACCTGTGATCCCTCTTTCCTTTTATTTTGCCAGTTGTAACCAAGTATTTCAACTTCCCTCTTCTCATGATGTGCCAGAAAAATGTTGATTGCTTCTTTCTGATGTTTTTTAAGAGCTCTCTTTTTGTGTTGGCCTCTTTGAGAACTTCCTCGCTGGTCTTTTTAGCTGTCCAGAGAACTTTCAACATTCTTCTGAGAAATCCCATCTCTGTGGCCTCTAATCGTCTTTTCATTTGTTTGTCTACTGTCCATGATTCACTTCCATAGGTCAGAATTGGTTCTATATAGCACAGATGAACTCTCTTTCGCATTTTTATTGACATAGATTTGGTTAGCGGGGTAGAGTTCTGCCCTACCAAAGGAGGAATAAGACGTCTCCTTTCCTCCGCTAGTCTTCGGGACACCCCTGGGCAAGGTGGAGCTCCTGTTTAGCCCCCCTATCAGGGTTATGTGAAGCCATTGGAGCAGGTGGTGGATGGTGTTGTGGGAGCAGCTGACAAGTAGTGCCGGCTATGGTCCCCACACCGTGATGGCAGGCAGAGGATCTCATGTATAGAGACAATGGCTGCGATCTCCGACTAGTACAGTCACTGCCAAGAAGGAAAGGAATGGCAAACTACCTTCTTAAATTGCCTGGAATAATCATGACAAATCACAACCTTATATTTACAGCTAATGATAATTGGCAGACAATTAAAGCAAGAGAAATGTAGAGGTGATCTAATGACTGACAAGCAGCAGGAATAAACTTAAGATGCAACAAAGTTTGCCAAATCATTGGACAGATATCACACCACTACTGTCCAACAGGCACACAACCACAGAGACAAAATTGGTACACTACAACTCAATTTTCACTTCAATGTTGTGCTAGCTCTGTCAGATCTCAAAGCTAGATTAAGAACAAAAAAATACCAAATAAAATTTGTTAGTTGCATGACAAGAAACCGAAGAAAGATCAGATCAGAAGTGTAAGAAGACTAAGAAAAAATCTAGGAATAATTTCTGATATTCAAACAACACTAAAATGGTTTGATCATGTTCATAAGACAAAAAAGAAAATCAAAATACATCTCAAGCCTTCAACAAATGCTAGAAGAGCACCAGAACCATGTGTCAACCACATAAAAGATGGGTTGGTGGAATATAACAAACACTTACAAAATATAACAAGAGTGGTCAAAAGAAAAGCAAAATACAGAAAACCTCTCTACACTGAAGGGCAAGTAGAAAAGAAGAAGAAACAGCAGACACTCAGTAGAAATTGTCATCAGCATCTACTTTATATCATACAGAGTGAAGCATTAATAAATGCTGAGTTATGGAAGAGAACATGACTAACTTCTCTTGTGTGTGTGGAAAATGGAGACAGATCAAACAAAACCTCAGAAAATAACCTAACAATATAGATGGGGCTACAGATGACAGAACAGCACAGACATCATTGGTAAGCATTGTTGCAATGAAAAGGTATAGATGAAGTTCACAGACTGTGCTGAAATAATTCTGAATGCATAAATTATGATAACTAGTTGTATATCACTACAAAATTTCAAACATATTCTTTATTGTAATGAGAGAACATGATACAGTTTAAATCCTTATCATACCTCTAGTTTGTTGTTTATTTGAGTTACCAGCAGCTCTTAACTTTGGTGAAACCCCTGTTAATATGTTGGTTTTTTTCAGGAAGTGAATTTTGCATAAATACAATTTGCACCCAGAGCATAGTGGCATCCTCAACACTGCAGAGTCTTCAGTGTGATCGGGTGTCACTCATAAATAATACAGACAGATATCCTCCAACATCAGTGTGATCGGGTGTCACTCATAAATAATACAGACAGATATCCTCCAACTTCAGTGTGATCGGGTGTCACTCATAAATAATACAGACAGATATCCTCCAACTTCAGTGTGATCGGGTGTCACTCATCTTACAGACAGATATCCTCCAACTTCAGTGGTATTAATATTTTCATTGTTGAGAATTCTGCACAGACAGCAGCCTTTTGACCTTTATTTGCCAGGGGTTCCTTAATGTGCACACAAGAACTCCTGGAGCTCACCACCCAGAAGCTAAAAAAAAAAAGGACAAAGTTGATGGATCCTGATCCATGGATCAGAAGAGAAAAGGGCCCAAAACACCCACCAGCAAATGGGCTGAGTCAGCTGCCCCACTACTGATTCAGATTCTACTCCACTGATGAGCAGTACCCCTGGAAACAGACTAACCAGTCTGGCCAAGAAATTACAGATTGAATTGAATGATTGTTGAAGACAGCTCAGTACCCAAAAGCAGCATGCTGTACTGATGTGATTGGTTGAAAGGCACATATATTGTGCTTTGCCATAAACTATTAATACAATGCATCCACACCCACTTAACATCCTTCTAATGGTGGATTGTGAAAAAGAGAAAAATTCTCAGTGCTTGTTGTGGCATTCAAATCTGGAACCTTCTTAGCCAGAGACTGACACCTACCTCCACACACCCAAAATCCCATCTAATTATTAATTTATGAGAAACAAAGAAAGAGTTTAAATACAGCCACTAAACAGGAAGGATAAACTGCAGAAACGTGACATTGAGGCTGCTATAAAAAAATTACCTGGCAATCTCATCTTGTAAGAGCTCTGTCAATCCACAAAGATGCTGGTTTTCACTGGCAAGTTCACAGCGCTTTGTTTCCAAGGCCACAAGAGATGCTTTTACAGTTTCATTTTCCATCTTAAGCCTATCTATCTCCAGTAAATCTGAATCATGTTGCAGCTGTTTGCCTTTATTCTCTTCTATCTGATGCTCAAACCTTTCAGTTTTTTCTTTCAGCATTATCTTTAAGCTATCACTTTCCTTCTCTAATTCTTGCAATTGTTCATTCAATACTTTTTGTTTCAATTTTTCTTGTCCAATTTTGTCCTCTAAATTATGCAGTTTTTCTTCATATTGCAATTCCAACTCATTTTGAAAACTAGTCTTGTATTCCTCCAGAATTCTTTCCTGTTTATTCCAATTTTCATTTTGCTGTTTCACATACTCTTTATCCTTCTCAACATCTATCCTCTCTTTCTCTAGTAACTGTAACTTGTCATTATATTTCAGTTGTATGTCTTCAAGGAAGTTTCTCTTATCCTCCTCCATTATCAGCAACTGATCCACCAACTTTTGCTGCTGTTGTATCATAAATACTTCTTTCTCATTTTCAATAACCTGAACCTTTTCAGAAATTATTTGAGCCTGTTCATTTTCAAATTCTGTTTTAGAAATTTCAAGTTTTAAGCTTTTTTCTTCAAAAGAGAGTGAAAGTTCTTCAATCATTCTCTGGTATTCCAAAGTTATCTTATCTTTGCTCTCTTCCAGAGATTTTACTTTTTCCTCTAATAACAAATTTTGCACCTCAAATTTAGTCTTCTCATCTTCAAAGAACTTTTCCCTCTCTATGAAAATATTTGTTTCTGCTTCATAGTTATTTTTTTTCTCTTCGAGGTCATTCAGTTTTTCTTTCCATAGTTTTTGCAGTGAGTATTCAAACTCAGCTTTCTCTATGTCAAGTTGCTTTTTTCTCTCTTCATATATCTGTTTCTGATGAGCTTCAAAACCATTTTTCTGATCTTCCAACTTGGCCATTTCTTCTTCATAAAACTGTTTCAACCTTACTTCAAAAGCTTGTTTTTTTTCTTCAATCAAAGTGACATCTCTGAGATATTTCTCTGAGTGCTGGATGTTCAATTTCTCATATTCTTGTCTCATTTGTTCTTCTAAGGCCACTAAAGTAGATTTATGCTTTAAATTAAGAAGTATAATTTCCTGCTCCTTAGTACTGAGAGAATTAGCCAGCATTTCATTTTCACTTTTCAAGTGTAATAAATCTTCCCTGGTAACTCTCTCTTGATTGTGTAGATTGTCAAGTTGCTGATGAAACTCAGCTATTTGTTTATTTCTAATTTCAATTTCATTTACAGCTAAACAATATTCTCTTTCACTTGTATTCTTCATGTTTTCTGAATTTAATATCTGTGTGTTTAAATGTGCATTCAAACTCTCAAGACTTGACATTTTTGCTTGAAGTTCTGAAACTTCTTGTGCTTTTTGCTCTGAAAGACATTCATATCTTGCATCAATTTCAAGCAGTTTATTCTCACATATTTTGTGTTTGTCCTCAACATTTAACAACTTTATCTGATATTCAGCTATGTCACATTTCAGTTTGTTCAATTCTTGATTAAGGGTATCTCGCTCCAAGGACAACTTGCTATTTTCCAATTTAAGATTTTCAACAACCTCTAGCAAAGAATCTCTGTTATGTGTTAACCTCTCCATTTTTTGTTGAACTGCCAGTAAGTCATGATGATGCTCAGAGAGGGACTTTTCAAGTTTTTTAATCTGTGATACAAGTTCTTGTCTTTCTGTAGTTAAATTCTCAACACTTTCTTCAAGTTTCTCAACCTCACACTCTAAAGCCAACATATTCTGCTCACATTTTTCTGTCTGAAGTCTATCTGTGTTCCACTTTATAGTCAAAACTTCAATCTCATTAATTAATAATGTTTTATTTTTTTCAAGTTCTGAGATATTGTCCTTTAATTTAAGCTGAGACTGTTTGAGCTCATTAATTTGTTCCTGCTTTTCTGCATTTTCTAACTTCACAACAGTTAATAATGATGTTTCCTTTTTCAACTCAACAGATAAATTCTTCTTTTCTTGTGCAAGTTCTTCACTTTCAGACTCAAGCTGTGACTTCTCCTTCTGTAGCTCAGTCATTTTCTCTTGCATATGCTTTTTCTTCAGTTCTAACTCATTTATGATTTCTTTCAATTCTGTGATTTGCATAGCTAACGATCTACACTCAATTTGAAGCATTTCCTTTCCTTTTTCTGCCCCAATCTTGAGAATTTCAAGATCAATTATCTTTTCCTCAGTTGCTCTCAGCTGCTGATGTAAATTCTCTACATGCTTTGGCAATTCTCCTCTGGCAGCAGCTAAATAACCTGTATAAAGTGAACAATACCATTTTAGAGTTAGTTACTTCATTGAGAATTCTGCTCAATATATAACAAAGAGAACTATTAAACACAATTAGAACAAGACAAATAAAATTTTTGGGGCATGTTAAAAGACACAACAGCCTAATAAAAGTAATATTGGAAGGGAAAATACAAGGTAAAAGAGGCAGAGGCAGACCAAGACATCGACGAGTAAAATCAAAAGATGGACAAGTCAACCTTTGACAATCGGCATCATCAAAGCAAGAGACAGAGTGGAATGGCACTCCATGGTAGCCAACCTTCGATGCGGAGACAGCACTCAATGATGGTGATGAAGATATAATGTTATCCATTTCCTTTATTGGTGAACCTTTGTGATGCATATGTTTAGCTCATAAAGATACTTGGCAATCAAACATTTGTGCACTTTCATTTACATGGAAGCACTATGCTACTATGAAGCTATTTTTATTTTATATAACATAAAATTTCAAGGCTGTTCAACTATGATTGTGGAGATGTTGGTTTGATTCTTTTACAAATCTAAGATTTGTGTCCACCAAGTGTGAAATAAAAACGCTGAACACTGTGTGCTAATTGCTTGAGCATGTAGTCTTATGTTCTACAGACAGTCCTCAAATATTGGACAAAGTAATGAAATGAAAGAGATTAATTATTTCAGTCCCCATGTATGTTCTGTTACTACTTTATCTACATAGTAATATTACAATCATCATCATCAAGTACCGGGCCTGCTGGCGTAGGTGATCATGTCTCTCCACAACTTTCGATCTCGGCAGCTATTTATCATTTCTGCTGTTGACCTTCTGCCAAGCCATTCTCTTAAGCTGTCTGTTATTTTTTTCTCTTTGCTTCCCTCTATCTCTTCGTCCCTCAATTGTTCCAATTGTTACAATATATTCCAGTTGTTCTATTCTCATTACACGGCCAAAAAATGATGATTGTTTCTTCCTAATATTGGAAATTAGCTCTCTTTTTGTTTTGACCGCTCTTAGGACATCTTCATTACTCTTCTTAGTTGTCCATGGTACTCTCAACATTCTTCTGTAAAACCACATTTATACAGACTCCAGTGATTTTCTTGTCTGTTGTCCTATTGTCCATGATTCGCATCCATATGGTAGACTGGCTCTACGTAACATTTAAGAACTCTTTTTCTTGTTTCTATTGTCAAAAATGGATTGCATAGTATCTTCCTCATTTTTTGGAAAGCTACTTTTGCCTGAACCATTCTGCATCTCACCTCTTTTGTACATCTTCCATCTGAGGTTAACAAAGTTCCCAAATATAATATTACCATAGTTAATCATAATATAATCAACTAGTGACCTTGTGGTGAAGTGTAGCAAGAGAAAAGAAATTAGAATAGATGTCAGTGTGAAACAAAAATATACACTGTGAACTGCCCCACATATTATCATTAAATGAAGTTAAAAGTATAATTAACTCAAACAGGCAACAACAGCAGGTTTATATTATGAGCAAGGATCAACAACTCATGGGCCGAAAGTGGTCAGTGACTCAAAGCTAACTGCTTGAGATAGGATAAGCGATCTACAAACTCTACCTCCTAATGGTGCCTCTGGAAGAAGCCTAACCACTCTGAGTAAGGAAGGAAGCTACCTAGTACCAAAAATATGGCACGCTGGATATTTTGGATATTTGGGCTGAAAGGCACAAAAATAATTAAACTTAAATCATAGACCTTGATTCCTAGACTATGTGACTCAACAAATAAGGACTTTTGCAACACTCACTCAGAGCTGCAGTATCTCAGTGGTTAGTAAACTGTACAAGAAATTAGGTTTTATCCTGATCAATAATTCCAAGGCTCACCCAGCCTTCATGTACTGAGGGTCACACAACTTGGTGTGATACTGGCCACATCATCCATAAAATGTGCCAGTGATCATTGAAAAATGTAGGTACTAGTAGCATCACATTCCACATACACAAAAGGAGGAACCACCATAATACTCATTGTAAGCAGACAGAGATAATGGGAGGGCATAGAAAAAAACACTAGAAATCTACTCTTAATGACCGTAGTTTTTATACCCAGTCTCTACTGTTTTGCCACAGTTATTTTTCCTGAAAAATACTTCTTTCACTATAAAAAGTCATAGACATATAAATTAGGCATCAAATTGAAGGGAAAAGGACACAGATTCATAATCAGAAACAATATTTAGGGAAAAAAATTGAAGGATAAGAATTTAAGCAATTAATAATTAAAATTTTTTTTAAAAATAATTTTTTAAATATAAAAATTGGTACTCACCTACCCAAAATGGGTGTACATTGTAATCCAACAGTGCTGGAAATGTGTTTCCAAGTAAATATATCCACTTCTGAACAAATTAGGAAAGTTTCACTATCCTACGGAAACTAGTTTGCACTATACACACAATTCTTCATGGTATGTCATTTTTATGTGAAATTTTTTTTGTACTTAAGAAGGGGGGTGTGGCAGTCAACTAAATATATTACACGGGTAAATAGATTAAATTTAAAGTTGATGTACAATATATGCCACAGCATTTTAATTAATTTATTGACAAGTCTGAATGTGGCCTTTGTGTGCCACATTTTGAAACAGTGTTTTGGATATAGATGCGGCCTATCATCACATCCTTCACACAAAAAATTAGTCTGTCTTGGGGCACTAGGTTTGCTATAAACCTTACATCTGCGTTCCTTGTCGCTGTATGAAATCATATGTTTTGTCTTGGCTTTGTCGCATTGAACTGCTTGTACTTCCACTTTCCTTTGAATCGAATAATCATTTCATCGATGGAAATATTTTGAAAGGGAGTAAAAGCAGCTTTGAAATTGGCTGTGAGCAGATCAACAAAAGGCTTTATTTTGTTTTTTCCTTCATATACAGGCTCACCAACATGCAGCATTGTTTGGAAAATGCTAAAAAATCTATCTCGTTTGAAATTTTTAAAATAAAAAGGAGTACTGAAACATTCAGTCTCCACCGAGAAATAGTCGCGCAGAGAGGGCCTGACATCTAGTTAGATGGCAATGGTCGTTGCCATATATTTACAAAATTCATACCGTGAAAACTCAGAACTCTCCTTCCAATTATTGAAACAAGATCTCTGGTTATACTTATTTTATGTCTAGCATATTCATTTATGGAATTAACAATAAAATCAACAGTATTGTCAGTAAGCAATACCTTGTAACAGTCAAAGGGTGATGAATGTTTACTGAGGCCAGACTTTTCATTGACTCCAGGACTGCACCCTTCTTTAGGATGAAATCTAAAATTGTTGACAGTAACAGTTTCATCATTGTTATTGTTGGTAGTGTTACTGTTTGGTACTAAATTCCACTCACAAGAGCTACCCCTAGTACCACTAGAAGACACTTTAGGCAATATTTTTCTACACTTGGCACTGGGTCCAGGTTTCTGTAGCTCCCCTTCAGAACTGCTGGAACTACTAAGCATATTTGCTTCTTCAACTTCATTCATAATAAATAAAATTAATATCATCGAGATCACTATCTATCACATTCAAAGTCCTCATAACATAATTCTCTAGCCTTTTCTGCTGTTAATAATAATTTGCGTTTAGGAGCAAATGATACTTCACTGCTGCTAGCCATTTATAAACACAAATCAGCTGATTGAATACTTTACAAAACAACTCAAATTTCGACCAAATTTGTAAACATATTTAACGCATGCGGGCACTCAAATATGGCCTAAAGACAGTAAATTATATTAGAGTGATTTCCCTTGCCGATCGAGCAGTTTAAAATGTTTAATTTTTACAATAACGAAATAAAATGAAAGAGTCTCTGTCAGCGTTCATTCGGATAATAGCTAAAAAAGTAAGCGTCTATGACAGAGTTCCCACGGACGTAAAGAGTTAATGAAATAAACATGACAAGCAAAAAATATGGACTAGGTATGAATATAAAAAAAGACTAAAATTATGATCATAAATAAAGAAAATACTCAAAATCCACACGTGGATATCAAAATTGAAGGAATAGACACAACTACCTTGGACCAGTGGTTGTACAACTGAAATAAACAAAAGAATAGGAATGGCAAAAAGTAATTTTAATGTCATGAAGAACATACTAACATCAAAACAAATAACACTAGGGCTAAAACTAAGAATAGCAAAATGTTACATCTTCTCAATATTCCTATATGGTGCAGAAACATGTACATTAGACAAGAAAACAGAACAGAGAATTGAAGCCTTTGAAATGTGGATATATAGAAGAATAGGTAGAATTGGATGGAAGGAAAAGAAAACAAACTATGAAGTCTTAAAACAACTAAAAATGAAAAGAGAACTACTAAGCACAATTCAAACAAGACAAATGCGATTTTTGGGCCATGTTAAAAGACACAACAGCCTACTAAAAGTAATCCTGGAGGGGAGGAAAATACAAGGTAAAAGAGGCAGAGGCAGACCAAGACTAACATGGACGAGTAACATCAAAAGATGGACAAATCAGCCTATGACAACCTGCACCATCAAAGCAAGAGACAGAGTAGAATGGCGCCCCATGGTAGCCAACTTTTGTTGCGGAGACGGCACTCGATGATGATGTACTCAAAAATATACTAAATGGTTTATTATGAAGCCATACACAACAAAAGGAAGACATGCTCATATTTTCATCCAGAAATTCTAATCGTTGTCAGAGGGGGAAAAAATATGTTGGAGTCAAAAATTTCTACTGACTTCTGTTGACATATGCAACCACTCACTATCTTGCATGAAACAAGCAACAGCCATGTCTTATTACTGTTTACAAAGACTTGTTGCACATAATGTTTATAGCACACGAAGTAAGTTTGGGAATAACTGCCTACAAACCTTTGTCTCTCAGCTGTTTAGTGGACAAATCTAGTTTGCTCAAGTACTTGGATCTGTCAAGCTCTGTGGATGATAATACAATACCATCTGTGAAGCCAAAAGCAACATGCAGCTTTATTTTGCACTATGAACAACCAATATAAAAGATGTAAAGGACATCGGTTACATTTCCCTCTTCAAGTCTGTGTACGTGAGAAAGTCTTTGAAATGTGTTTTGCTGTTAAATCTGCTAGGGTGCAGTGGTACAGATTGGTGGAAGCTATATTAGTTTGGAATATATTTAGTACTTATTCTATTGGGCCAGTGCAGAGAAGGATTATAGCTTAATCTCTCATTGAAAGTTGATACTATCCATCCTTATCTTTGTATTTTAGCTAGTCTTGTTTCCACTTTTAATGTTATTGTCCTTTTAAATGTAATGATAGATTTATCTTCTTCATAGTTGATCAGATAGTCTTCAGATATCTTCATACTCATTTCCTTGTAAAATGCAATTTGATGGCTTCCACTGGATCACTACACTGGAAATTATAGAACAGCTGCACTAGGGTTGTCTGCAGGTTACCTAACTTACTATTGCTGGAGTTTTTTTTTGTACTGTTAGGGCTGACAACACAAATGTCAGCATCACCAATTTCTTGTACATGTTACACTAAATGTTGGCTGGCCAGATCTGCTGTGGCTATGAGGGCTTCAGTTTTAGTCTTGTGACTGCTCGAGAATTCTACTGTGGCTAGGACTTTAATTAGCTCTTCCTCAGTATTGAGTCTGAGAACCACTCCTCCTCCGATGCCAGTGGAAACTGTAGCAGAACCATCTATGTACCTAGACCAAGAGTCCTGTGGGTTTTCTGGCTATGACTCTGGACTAACAGATTAAATTCTCCTTGTGTGTGTATGACAAACACAATGATGTATCTGATAAAAGTTGCAGTCAGCTCAAGATGTACATAAAACTTTAAAGTGCTATATAATATAGTACAACAGTTCCCAGAAATTAAAATATAAAATGACAGCATTATAACCAAAAGCTAATAAATAACTGCATTTATGGATTTTTTTTTTTAGTGATTACTGAATTTTTAGATTAACATTTTTAGCCTTCTGAGAAAAATTCAAAAACAATTTGAAAATAAATTGTTTTATATTTATTTTGTGCCTGATTTGTTTGCTTCCTAATAAGGTACAAACAGTACCATATTCCATTGTTTGGTAGAGCTATATTGATTGGGTAATGCCACATGAGCTGTTCTTCTTCGGCACAGTTTGGTGGTGATAACTGTAAAGCATCTGGATTTTCTGGTTAGTGATGGAGAACTTTGTCATCATAGGGATATTGTAACACTGGGTCTTCTATATCAAAAGACCCCACCACTGTGTGGACTATGGTAATCCTCATCTCACTGCCAGCTTGTTTTGATGTAAACTGTTTCTGGGGAGGCAAGTGGATCTTTGTCAGCTTTGAGTCACTAACCCTGCTGCATGTCACCTAACATGTGTTTCCCATGGTGTGAATTATTTTAATCTCACATTACTAGACTACAGACTTTAGAAATGAAATGGCCAGTGCTCTTTTTTGATGGAATAACTTTCAATAAATGACTCTGGAAACCTGATTTCAATTTTTACAGCAGAATGAAATAGCAAGTTTCTGCAAGGAAGTGAACAGATAATTGCTGAATCACTATGCTATTATGTAACCACTGAACGACTCAGAATTTGTAGCCCAATTTTTCTACCTCCTTCTTCAGCGATCATCTATTGCTATGCATTTAGATGTTTTGGCCAGCTTGGGTCCAAACAAGGCAGTGTATTTGAGGTCATCACCAGTTCCCACAAATTGTCATACATAGTTGTTTCTGAAGGCCATATTTGTGCTCTTAGGGTGTTGAAAGTGCTGCAGGCCTGTAGTATAGGATCTGGATTTTGTCTGCATGCTCAGCAGTCACATGTTGCAAAGTCAATGAGTCTTTATCTTGTGTAGTTGTGACTCTCATACAAAACCCAATACTTCAATGTGACATTTTATCGAAAGTCTGTGAGGAATTTCAACTTCCACATCCATGTTAGCACTGGTATCACTTTGGAATTGAACAATCTTAGTTTTGTTCTTTACTGAGTATTATGGATCTTCAGATTTTGTCACTTTTTTTAAAGCATTTGATGCTAGTGCGATGAGTGTTATGATGTTATTTCTCCATCTTTGGACATTTTGCTGCCTAGTTATTTGGAACTTTTGCATTTTTAGTTGTTGCAAAATGTCATTGTTAACTGTTATATCAGAGGCTATGTTGGTAATATCCAGAAACAAAACTGTGCATGACCTAACAAAATGACTTACTATCAATTTGTGAAATAAACATTGTAGGTGATAGGGAAAAACACTCAACATTTTGTAAAAAATACAGTAAAAGAATTTATAATTCAAAAACTTATAGTTTACCAGACAGCAATGTAAGTGAGGCTAAACTGCTGGCCGCTAAAAACAATCATTTGGACTTACTTCAACCCTGCCTTTCTATGACAAAATATTCAGCCTACAGCCACTACGAGAATTCAAAATGTGGCATTCTATTCAGAAAGAGTGATGCTGTATCTGGCATGATGGATGTGACTCCTACTTCCTCTAATTCTAGTTAAGACAGTGGGGTCAGTGAAGATCAGGTTTGCTAACATCCACAGACACATCTACACCTACAAGAACTACAAAGTTCCCACAAATTGTCATACATAGTTGTTTCTGAAGGCCATATTTGTGCTCTTAGGGTGTTGAAAGTGCTGCAGGCCTGTAGTATAGGATCTGAATTTTGTCTGCATGCTCAGCAGTCACATGTTGCAAAGTCAATGAGTCTTTATCTTGTGTAGTTGTGACTCTCATACAAAACCCAAAACTTCAATGTGACTTGTTACATAATTTGAAAGGCTGTAGTCTAAAATATAACGGGAAAGTTTGAACCTGATAATACAAAGTTCTTCACTCACAATATCTGGTTTGAAGCCTCATGTAAGATAATACAGTCTTTTCCCAGTGATCCCTAATCTAAGAGTAGGTGAGTGTGTGCCTAACCTTATCAAATATGGGTTATTGAATATAGGTCTTGTATTTAAGTTGAGCATATACAAGAACATGATGATATAGTCCTCATCAGCAGTCAGATAAAAATGATGCAGGAAAACACAAATGAACTATCAGCAATAGCCAGCAAAATTGGGCTTGAGATCAATCATGAAAAGACTAAAGTCATGAAAAGTTTAATTCCAACAGATGACAAAATATACATGGAAAACAAACCAGTAGAAGAGATCGATCACTTTATCTATCTTGGAAGTCACATTGATCGAGAAGGGGATACAAGTAAAGAAATTAGAATCAGAATAGCTAAAGCAGCAATGTCTTTCAGAAGCCTTGAAAAGTTGTGGAAATCAAAACTCATCAGCACAAACACAAAACTTAGGCTATTCAAATCAAATGTACTATCAACCCTTACGTATGTGTGTGAAAGCTGGAAAACAACAAGAGATATAGAAACAAAGTTGAACGCATTTGAAAATAAATGTCTAAGGAAAATACTTGGTATAGCATGGAACGAATTCAAAACAAACGAGGAAATTAGAGAAATCGCCAATCAACCACTAATATCTTCAGTAATAAAGAAAAGACGATGGTCATATGTTGGACATGTGATGAGAAGAGATAATAACCGAATAGCAAAGCAGGCCCTCATATGGGAAACAACAGGTAAGAGAAAAAGAGGAAGACCCAGGAAGACACTGAGAAGAACATTGATGAGAGAGGCAAGAGCAACAGGGTTCGGCTCCCTCAATGAGATAGAGCTGCTTGCACAGAACAGAGACAAATGGCGAGATTTGATAAAATATCTTTAAAAGAAAACTGCTAGAACAAAAATTCAGATATGAGAAGGTGTATCTTGGTCTACGCCCTATGGGCCGGCAACGGCTCGAAAGGTCAATAGATAGATATACAAGAACTGGAACCGCAATAGTTCAATGGTTAGTGAACTGGTCTACAAAGGACAAGGGGTAGTGTTCAATCCAACCGACGGCTTCTGGGTTCACCCAGCCTTAAATGGGTACCGGATTTTTTTCTGGGAAAGTAAAGCAGCACGGGAGTAATACCAACCACATTACCTCAAAAATCATGTGCTGAAGGTCTGTAAAATATAGGGTCACTAACACCATATTTCCCTATACGCCACTTGGCGTGACGGGGGTACTTTACTTTTTTATATACAAGAACTAGCTCAGTGGTTAGTGAACTGGACTACAAAGGACACGAGGAAGGTTTTGATCCCAACCGACAGTTTCCGGGTTCATCATCATCATCAAGTACTGGGCCTGCTGGTGTAGGTGATCATGTCTCTCCACAACTTTCGATCTCGGCAGTTATTTATCATTTCTGTTGTTGACCTTCTGCCAAGCCATTCTCTTAAGCTGTCTGGTATTTTTTCTCTTTGCTTCCCTCTATCTCTTCGTCCCTCAATTTTTCCAGTTGTTACAATATATTTCAGTTGTTCTTTTCTCATTACGTGGCCAAAAAATAATGATTGTTTCTTCCTAATATTTGAAATTAGCTCTCTTTTTGCTTTGACATCTTTCAGAACATTTAATTACTCTTCTTAGCTGTCCATGGTATTCTCAACATTCTTCTGTAAAACCACATTTCTACAGACTCCAGTGATTTTCTTGTCTGTTGTCCTATTGTCCATGATTCACATCCATATGCTAAGACTGGCTCTACATAACATTTAAGAACTCTTTTTCTTGTTTCTATTGTCAAAAATGGATTGCATAGTATCTTCCTCATTTTTGGAAAGCTGCTTTTGCCTGAGCCATTCTGCATCTCACCTCTTCATTTACATGTTTTAATATTGTTCCACTTGTCTTTATTTTGCACTGAGGTGATGTCTTTTTCTTTGTTGTTACCATTACTTCTGTCTTTTTGCTATTAAGGCTGAGTCCTTTATTTTTGCTTTCTTTCACTATGTCTAACATTTCTTGTAACTCATTTGCATTCTTAGCGATTAAGACTGTATCATCAGCATACCTTAGATTATTTATATTATTACCTCCGATTGTTATTCCAGGCATGCCTCTTGTGGACCTTATCTTTTATTATCTTATCTTGTCACTGAACCAAAAATAACAAAAATGACAACAAGTAGCTCTTTTTCCTACAAATAATAATTAATTCCTCTGGTTCAGCAGAAATACTATAAAATATAATCAGTGGGTAAAGTTTTTTTTTATTGTAACCAAAATATATTGTCATAACTAACCTTTAAGCTGGCCATGTTTATGTTCAGTTACATTGTAAGCACCAACACCAGGTGTATTTTCTGTGAAATAAAGATGTAATTATTTTTCTTTTTGTGATAACAACTGTCAAATCACTCAAATAACATGCACAACACTTTCTTAAAATGCAATTCTATTGCATGCACACACATAAACATAAACACACACAAAAATATTTACTCAATTGTCTATACATTTAATTAGGTACATTATGATTGTAAATGTGTACACTATCATCATAGTATGGGATTTATTGCCAGTACATATTCTTTATTATTCTTTGATCTTTATTTTTTTTACATTTATGCCTTCTAAAATTTTGATTATTTCTTGGTGCTTTACTTTGTCAAGTGCTTTGGTATAATCTATGAAACATAGGTATAGATCTGTTTTCACTTCTATGGCTCTTTCTACTCAAGATCTTATGATGTATATGGCATTGTTTGTTCCTTTACCTCCACACTGTTCATCATTAATTTCTGGACTGATTTTGTTCCGCACTCTTCGCATGATGATTTTTAGTAATATCTTAGTCATGTGACTCATAAGGCTTATTGTGCGATGATCATCGCATTCGATTGCACAAGATTTCTTTGATAGGGCAATGAATATTGATTTTAGCAGGTCATCTGGTGTATATATCCGGTGTTGTAGATATCATTCAATATTTTTGTTATTATTTCCATTCCAAAATCACCCATGACTTCAATCTCTTCTTTAGTTATATTATCTGGCCCAGGAGATTTTCCTGCTTTCATATTGCGCAAGGTGTCTTCCAGTTCTTTTGAGTGTTTCTGATCCTTCCCCATTATCCTTAATATTTACTTCAGTTCATTCATCATCATAAAGATCATTAATGTATTCTGTCCATTGTTCCCTTATTATTATTGATGCATAAACTTGTATGAGATTAATATCTATTGGCTTTCAATTCTTTCAGCTTTTTACTCTTCTGAGCATCCCTGCAAGGCAGCAGCAGGTTGTACTGTCTACTGCATACAGTAGCAGGTATAATTTATATATATATATATATATATATATATATATATATATATATATATATATATATATATATATACACACACACATGCATATATTGCTGGTCAAGTCAGGTAACTATAACTTGCTACTGTATACAGCTCAGGCCAAAATAGCATTTCAGAAAATGAAAAATATCTTATGCAACAAATCTATGTCAATAGAAGTGAGAAAGTATTGAACCAATTCTGACCTATGGAAGCGAATCATGGACAGTAGACAAACAAATGAAAAGACAATTAGAGGCCACAGAGATGGGATTTCTTAGAAGAATGTTGAAAGTTTCCTGGACAGCTAAAAAGACCAATGAGGAAATTCTCAAGAGGCCAACGCAAAAGGGAACTCCAAAAAACCTCATAAAGAAACAATCAACATTTTTTGGGCTCTTTCTTGTTTCGGTTGTCTAAAATAGACTGCATAGTATCTTCCCCATTTTTTAGAATGCTGCTTTTGCTATGCTTATATATATATATATATATATATATATATATATATATACATTGCCAGCGCATTGTAGTCAATATAACCTGGACAATGTCCCACCACATACTTTAGAACCCATTAACCTGTTTTTGCTACTATATCACATATCCTGCACCACTTGTTCATTTTCCTTCTGGCCACAGTCCAGTGTACACGGAGAACATTTTTATTTTATTTTCGTTTCTCGTACTAGTTCAAAATTATTTTGTTTTGGACGCTCCATTATTAGTTAGCTATGTAGGGACTAGTTTTATTTACTTACATATCTGTGTGTGTGTTGTTTGTTCCTGCTGAAGACCTATTGAGCCGAAACATTCAAATTTGTGCCGTCCATCAATTCCGTAAAGCTTTAACCATACCATATTTTTCTAATTTTTTTTTTCATTTCTCCTTCACATCCAGCTTTAAAGCAGCTCCACATTTTTATGTATTTATTTGCCTTGACCCAAAACTATATGGGCCACTGCAAGAATTATAAAAGACAGTAAAATTTATAGAGGAAACGAAATTGCAGATGATATAGACAATACTTTGGACAAATGAAATATAGATAGATCTACTCACTGGAAGCTTTTGGATTTTGCCTCAATTAAGTCTTTAATTTTAAAATATATTTTAGCTTACTAATTTGTACTTATATTATCAATTTTTATCCTATAAGCACATCTTTTTGTTTATTATTTCACCTCTTATACTCCTTTTATTTCTCCTTGATTTACCTGTCCCGCTCATTCTAGATGTAGTAGAGTTAACTTTGTTTTTTTTTTTTCTATTTGTGTTGTTCTCGTTTTTGAAGATGCCGCGGCGCATGTAGCCTGAAAGGAAAGAGTATTTTGTTGTGTTCCTTTTTTGTAAAGCTGTCACCATACTAAATGATACTTTGTAGGAGTGCAGTTTTTACTTGGTATAGAATGGAACGAATTCAAAACAAACGAGGAAATTAGAGAAATCGCCAATCAAACACTAATATCTTCAGTAATAAAGAAAAGACGATGGTCATACGTTGGACATGTGATGAGAAGAGATAATAATCGAATAGCAAAGCAAGCCCTCATATGGGAAACAACAGTAAAAGAAAAAGAGGAAGACCCAGGGAGACACTGAGAAGAACATTGATGAGAGAGGCAAGAGCAGCAGGAATCGGCTCCCTCAATGAGATAGAACTGCTTGCACAGAACAGAGACAGATGGCGAGATTTAATAAAATATCTTTAAAAGAAAACTGCTAGAACAAAAATTCATATAGGAGAAGGTGTATCTTGGTCTACGCCCTATGGGCCGGTTACGGCTCGAAAGGTCAATAGATAGATAGATAGGAGTGCATGTTACACCCCACTACACTAGTTCACTAGTGAATTACTGACTACTTGCTCCTGCTACCAGCTTTACAGCAGCACAGCAATTATTTGTTCCCTAAATTCTTTCTTTAACTTGAAATTGAAATCAAATATTTTTTTCAAATAATTAGTATTAGTAATAATCAACAGATATTAAACTGAAATCCTCTTACTAAACTTAATATATAAGTTATTAAGTATAAAATTGAATCAGCTATTCTTAAGTAAAAGTTATTTTTTTTAATTTTAATAAATTAAACTAGTTTTTTTTTATACGATTCTTTAACTATCATTTTGAATTTTTTATTCTATACACTTTTCTCTTCTATACAATTTTTTTTTTTTTTTTATTCTATACACAAATGCGATTCTTAGGCCATGTTAAAAGACACAACAGCCTACTGAAAGTGATCCTGGAGGGGAAAATACAAGGTAAAAGAGGCAGAGGCAGACCAAGATTAACATGGACGAGTAACATCAAAAGATGGACAAATCAACCGATGACAACCTGCACCATCAAAGCAAGAGATAGAGCAAAATCTGAAAATGGCGCTCCATGGTAGCCAACCTTCGTTGCGGAGACGGCACTCAATGATGATGATGATTCTATACACTCTACAGGTAACAGTGCTACTAAAACTACACTATAAACTCAACTGTCCACCGCAAAAAAAAAAAACTTCTTAGCTTAATTTAATTAGCTAACAATGGCATCTTTTACTTTACTCTAACATTAACAATTAATTCTTTGACTAATCTTTGACAATAATTATAATAGTATATTATATAATAAATAACACTTATAATTTTAATTATAATTAATAACACAACACTTGATACATTAGACTTAGACACAGAGGAAACACTAGACACCCGACTTAAGACCCTAAGATTAACTTTGATTAAGAAGTTTTTAAGTTAAACTAAATACTAAACAACAAATCTTAGACTTACTTCAGAGTCAGACTAGACTGAGAAACAGACTCACTGAGAATTCATAATTCACAGAACTGAGAACTTAAACTTTAAACTTAACTTACCAGCCATTTCATTGAACCGTTTAATTCTTGCTCTAGGAAATGCCATTGTATCCTGCGAACCATAAAAGTTACTGAAACGTTCTGGTGGTTATTCAAACTTGGCTGCAGTAAACCAGCAAACTGTAATTTTACTTTTCAACAAATGAATAACAAGTTTCAATATAGAGGGCATAGAGATACCCAAAGATTCGACTTGAAGTCTGCGCTGTACGGAAACTAACCAATGGATGTTTATTTCCGGTTTTTGACTAGCGGCTGATACTTCGTACATTTAATTTGAACTTTTTTCTTTTTTTAAATTAATGGTCACCGCAGACCAACAGAGCAGCCTGTACATGGCGAGAGTGGGGCCTCAAGGGCGATTGCCCAGGGCACAAAATTTCGAAAGATGACAATAAAGTAGTAACAATACATTTTAAAAATAGATTTTAGTTAGTCGACATATAGTCCTCACTTCACATCGCACAACTCCATATGTGCTTAGATTCCCTTATCGTTGTAAGCATGTTTGTGTGTATATTGTATATATATATATATTTACAGTGGCGTATTCTCTATGTTACCGCAGCGACCACCGGTAGCTTGAACATATTAACGAAATACAAAAGGAAATGATAATTTATTATATTTTTTTAAAAATTATATTACAAATTTTCGAATGTTTTATTTTACATTTCGTAGGCCAATATGATTATAAATGAATTGTTTGACGCAAGTTATTTACATGCTGAAACGCATTAATGAGTACTGTTCTGTCAAGTCGACCGAAGATTTTTCTCTTTGGGGAATTTGCACCGTGTTTCGTTCGTTGTACACTAACCGTCTGTTGTTGATATGTGACGGTGATAATTCTTCGACTAACTGTGTGTTTATATGGTTCGGTTGGAGTCAAGAACGATGTCCTAACATCATCAAGCGCTATACATTTTTTTGTTCTCAATATGACGATCATCATTTTCGGGAGGACGTGAACTTCCGGTATATGGTGGATAGGCGGCAGGAACCATTAAAAGCTATGTCTGAAAAGTATTCCTTGTTGCAGTTTCCTCATATTCCAAGTCCGGTTGTTGCAGGAGCTACTGCGTTAAGTGCTCTGTGCACACCGTGAGCTGTGTGTCTCAACCGTTTTGATCATGTTTCGATATTCCAATTGTTTACGATGAATGATGATATCGTATGACAGGGAACAGTTGGATGTGTTCACTTTCTGCGCGGTTTCGCCTTATGTCTTTTGGTGTGTGCTGAGACTGCTACGATGGGGACTACAGTTACCTTTCTTTGTTTGGGAGATGAGTTAGTAATTCGGATGATTCCACTGGCACGGGCGGTTGAGCGATTATGGATTTTAATTCGTTTGCAGTGATACCGAGGCCTTCAATAACCAATAATAACGATTTATTTGCTTTGATTTGCATTTATTAAAGCAAGATTTTCCTATGGCCACTATAACGTTTGTGAATGAAAACCGGAACTACTCTACGATAGTACATAAAACCGATAATATTTAGCAGTACAGTTCTCTTCTATCGGACTTTAAGTATTAATGACCTTGACATTCAAAAATTCTAGTGAAAATAATACGGGCGGGAGCTACCTATACAAAATGCGGTTTCATGGGTTATTTTAAGCTCTAGCCAGTTAGAAGCGTCACAAAGTGAAAGTGAAACTATGTCTGATTACCGGAACTTCCTAACTTATTTGTAACTACGTTACGCGTATCAGCATCTGTAGAAAGAACCTTTTCTGCTCTCAAGAGAATCAAATCTTATTGTCGCTCAACTCAGACACAAGAACGCTTATCTGGTTTAGCATTAATGTCCATTGAGAAATAATTCCTTTCAGAAACTTAGAAACCAACCCAACAGTACTCTCAATAACAAAGTCATCGAGGCATTTTCGTCCCAAACAAGACAGATAAAGTTTACATATGAATAAGTAAGTAATATAAAATGTAGTGATGTCATTATCAAATATTACTTCATGTTAGCCTACTGAATATAATATATGTGTTTATTTATTATGTCAGCGGTAGCCCAGACCCCAAAACCAGTATACGCCATTGATATTTACATATATATATATACATACATACATGCATACAGCGATACGGGAATCTAAGCACATATGGAGTTGTGCGATGCGAAGTGAATATAATATATGTATATATATATATATATATATATATATATATATATATATATATATATATATATATATATATATATATATATATATATATATATATATATATAATGCCTAAGATATGTATAATATATAGTCCTCATCTGTTGTATATGAAGGTGACAAAACTACTGCCAACTTTCATTTGCTAGAACTGGTCTTTGCTATCTCACTCATCCGTCCGCCAACTATAACAAAACTATAACAAGCATTTCATAAGCACCGATCTCGTGCAAGTTCAAGGTGTACAGTGCTGAAAATATTAAGCGAATAACTAGAAAACTCATATGAGATGAAATATCTGATTAAGATTAATTACTCTCTCAGATGTTCAAAAAGAGACTCCACTTTCAAGCAGAGGCTGGCTGATCTATTTAATTTAATCTGAAAGAAAGAACTTGCCCCATATCAATCGAAAAGTACTACCAATATCCGCCTACATAAGCTTGACGGAAAACACACATTCTATGACATACAACAAAGGAATCACACGTTATTTCATTCTTGGCATGATACGGGTCCGCTCAGTCTTTGACTCCTAGTAATTGATATAACAGAGTCTACTTGAAGAAAGTCAGTGTGACCTCTTGCAGACAGGGCAACAGTGGTCATGATAATGGCAGATCGACAACTCTAGAACTGATAGAAGCAGCAGTAGACTTCTACTCGGCCTGGCAAAACTTGTTGACGACTCCAAGGATGACCATTGAACTATTCTTGAAAGTTTGATTGTCACATATGTTCATCTGAACTATTCTTGAAAGTTTGATTGTCACATATGTTCACAAAGATTGCGCAACAAATTCACGGACACGCGGCGAGAAGAATTTCACGTGATCGTTAATATAATTTAGCAGGCCTTCGTGCTGACACCTCTATATTCACATTATTTTGTTATCATCCTTGTGGGTTGTTTTCAAAATTGTGATCATGTCAGAAAATAAAATACATGAAAGATTGAAAACTTCGATCTCAGCCAGCTATTGATCTACACCATGGTTAAGACAGCAACCTGCTTTATTTGACGAATGTGTTCTGGGATTAAAATAAAAACCATCATCGGCAGATTTTCTAGGATTTGCAATATGTGTAGTGTTACCGTGGACATCAAGAAACAAATTAAGGACATGGTTTAGCCTGATATATCTTAATGTGTTTCTGTGCTAGTCATGGCTCATCTCTGATGTGTTTCTGTGCTAGCCATGGCTCAAATCTTAGCTTGTGTATGTGTGTGTGCTAGCCATGGCTGATATCTAGGTGTGTGTCATGTTAGTCATATCTCATATCTTGGTGTGTCCGTGTTAATCATGTCTCGTATCTTTATGTGCGTCTGAGTTTAGTAATATCTCATAACTTAGTGTGTATCTGTGCTGGTCATGTGTCATATCTTTGTGTGTGCATGTCTGGGTTAGGGATATCTCATATCTTTGTGTGCATGTTTATGTTAGTCATATCTCATATCTTTGTGTGTACATGTCTGTGTTTAACACATCTTATATTCTTGTGTGTGCATGGCTATGTAAGTCACATCTCATATCTTTGTGTGTGCACGCCTATGTTAGTCATACCTTATATCTTTGTATGTATGTCTATGTTAGGTATATGTCATATTTGTGTGTGTGCATGTCTATGTCACTCATATCTCATATCTTTATGTGCATGTCTATGTTATTCATGTGTCATATATCTTGATGTGTGTCGGTGTTAGTCATGTCTCGTATCGCTGTGTACATGTCTGTGTTATTCACATCTCATATCTTTGTGTGTGCATGTCTGCGTTAGTCACCTCTAGTGACTCGGGCAGATGGTGCTCGTAAACCTGGGAGGGTAGACCATCTAAGGGCAGAATCCCCCTACAGAAAAGATAATATGCTGCCGTGCAGGAAGATTGGGGACAATCAAAGGCTAAGGAAAGCAAACATGAATAAAATGCTGGCTGAAATCGGATGCACTGGGCCACTGGCGCAGAACACAGTGCAACGTATTAACGGGTGTTCAGTCAGAGTGGATCTGGCAGACTCTAATTGTGATGTTCTGTCTGTGGGATCAACACACTTAACCTGACAGCTGACTTCATGTGGGAGTCTGGAATCCTACTCTGATTGAGTCCTGATCGCAGAGAGAGAGAGAGCCTGATACAAGAGCTCAGTACCAGAACACAGATGCCAGAATAAAAAAAAATAATAAGCGTTTATTGCTTGTAGCTAGACAGCTTTAGTTATCACAGAAACACTCTAAAAATAAAACAACATACATTGATTGTCTGTTACGAACAAAATCCAATAGCCATCCTGGCATACTGTGAGAGCGTTTTGGGTATTCGACTGCGCTAACACAACTACTACTTTTCTTCATCGTTCGCCTTTAAAATGACGTTAAGTGAGCGTAAATCCATCGTGTCACTATTTTACAGTATAAAGGCGATATATGGGCCTTTTGTATAGATGCATTCGTTTTAAACATGGCGTTTTTGAGTGCCTGGTTGCCTTTCCTCTTCGATCCCTGCTCGCTTGGCCGGACAAGTCTGTCTGTTTCCAGAGGCACCACAGGAAGGTAGAGTAGTGTCTTCATCAGCCGTTGTTGTCTATTCTTGGGCAAATAGTTAGCTTTGAGTCGCAGACCACACACAGCCAGGTGCTATAAAGGCTTCGAATGACATCCGTTATTTAAATACAAAGTGGGGAACAGCTTTGTCAAAAGTTCTCTGAGCCGTAGTGCCTATCAGCCTGATATACACCATTGAAACAATATATAGTTTGCAGTAGACAAATGGCAGAACTGAAACATTTCAACTTGATGTATCTTTACATAAAGAAAAAAGTGAAGAGCCCTGTCACTCAAGTGGCGTTTAGGGAATATAGTGTTAGTGACCATAATTTTTATAGACCTTCGGCATCTGATTTTTGGGGTAATGTTGTCGGTATTACGCCCGTGCCATTTTGCGTTCCCACAAAAAATCCAGTACCCATTTAAGGCTGGGTGAACCTGGAAGCCTTGTCCTTTGCCTTGTTCTTTGTAGTTCAGTTCAATAACCCGTGAGTTATCACGGCTCCATCTCGACATAATGAACAAAATGTAATGGTAGAATAGTATTCCTCAAACTTATAAACATCAACACAAACGGTCGCAAAAGGCTACGGTGAGATGCACTGAAGTCGTGCAAATGCTTGTTGAATGTATCTCGGATTAGCTCAGTCATCTCAGCAAGGTGAAGGGATGGGCTGGCGATCACAAGACAAGTTTGGATGACTTTCTGAAGCTCGCTCTTACAAGCTACACGACTGCAACCGTTGCTTGGTGTGACTGCAGTAACAACACTATAGTTTTCTATTGAAGTTAAAAGTGCAGCTGTGTGTATGGATGACAAACATTGCAAATTAACAGGGGATGAAGAATAAGCTGTGTATGTGATTTAGGGTGACGCAAGAAGTACAAACTGTGTATGTGATTTAGGGTGACGCAAGAAGTACAAACTGTGTATGTGATTTAGGGTGACGCAAGAAGTACAAACTGTGTATGTGATTTAGGGTGACTCTACGGGATGTGTTGTTTCTGTCGTGCTTTTGTTGATCTCTGTTTGCAAAATAAGTAAAAGTATTTTTAAAATAGTTAGTTGCTTGGATTATCTGGTTAGTTAGTTGATTGGTTAGTTTTTTTTTATTGATTTGCCAGCTGGTTATACGATCGGTAAGTATGTTTACTCATTTGCCAGCTGGTTATTGGGATCGATTAGTTTACTATTCAGCAAAATTAGTATCTTTGCTACCGGACAACTGCAGTAGTGCTTAATTCACTCAACCCACCCCCTCTATCCAACCCATTCTCCTGTTTCCAAGAAATAAAAATAAAGTGTGCATCCTCAAGATTTTAGTAGCTCGCTGACTAAAGACGCCAATCTCATCAATTGTCTATCTACTTGTACCTTTCCCGTTTACTAAAGCTATAAATAATCAAAGTACATGCGCATTTTATTTAGCAAAATCACAAAATATCAGGAGAGAAAGCATAACGTAGCAGGCAGACTGATATGGGAACAATAAGCACAACGCCCCATCGTACGATGAGCTCAATTTGCGAACTGTGGTCCAGTAGTTATATCTTTAGTAGGCTGGTATGTGAGTCTGATGTCGCATGTTTAACAATGATTAGCAGCAATTCATTAGTATATATAGTTATTCTGTATAGCCTTCTGCGTGCGCCCGTAGTGGTGGTTTTGCAATAAAATGAATGCAGGTTCAATCACTGTGTAAATTCACTTAAGTCTGTTCGACCCAATTTCTAGAAAAGATGGACACCTGATTCACAGAGCTAAGAACTCTAATAACAGAGAGGTAGAGTGAAAAATATCTTATGCAACAAATCTATGTTGATAGAAGTGAGAAAGAAAGTTAATTGGTGCTATATAGACCCAATTCTGACCTATCGAAGCGAATCATGGACAGTAGACAAACAAATGAAAAGACGATTAGAGGCCACAGAGATGGGATTATCAGAAGAATGTTGAAAGTTCACTGGACAGCTAAAAAGACCAATTAGAAAATTTTCAGAGGCCAACACAAAAAGGGAACTTCTAAAAAACATCATAAAGAAATAACCAACATTTTTCGGGCACATCATGAGAAGAGAAAAGTTGGAATACTTGGTTACAACTGGCAAAATAAAAGGAAAGAGAGATCGCGGGCGACAAAGAGAGAAAATACTGGATGGCTTGGTGTCATGGCATAGAAAACAGTCAACAACAGAACTGATACGATGCACTGTAGATTGAAAATTGTGGAAGAACATGATCGCCTACGCCAACCAGTATGGCACATGATGATGATGAGAGTACCGGCCTTCAGTTTGAAACGATGTCGCCTAGCACGGTGAATTCTAATTCTCCACTTAATCTACGGAATTAAAATGACGGGATTTCCTCCACCTTTATCTATAAAATAATCTCTTGTGAGAGCATGACTGTTTTCATTTATTTCAACTTACATGGGATATTATTACAAATGTCGAATTTACGGCCGGGGGAAATGAATGTTTAAATAAATAGTTTGATATTAAACAGATCATCTCCCCTTTCTTGTTCTGGTCATCCATCATGAACCCGTCAGGAGAATGAATCTTTTTTTGACTGTCGGTCTTATTTCGGAAAGATAGATCATTTAGGAGATTTCAGTATTGTCTCTATCTGCAATGCCGTTTCTTTTATAAACGTTTACCATTTTTTTTGGGGGGGGGGGGGGGGGTAAGGGTAATTCTTCTAGTGGTCCACATAGTTTTGCTGTGGCCAATGGGTTTTTCTCAGGGGACTTTATACAGTACAGCTTAAAAGTGTCACAGTTTGTGCTCAACAGTCTGGGGCGCCTGTTCGTGTGATTGATGTGCCAGTATGAAATGTACTGCCATTTTAATTGTTCCTCCGTCTAGATAGGCGAGTAGCCTCGGTGAATGTAGTCTGTAGAAAGTCCTTGATAACTTGCTTACATTATCTTGTGTCATCATGATGTAGAAATCAACGAGCCTTCAATAAGCTTTGCGAGAACACAAGATCCAAGGGTCGACCACGACAAAGATGGATCGATTGAATATTAGAAGCACTAGAAACAACAGCAGAAGTGAACAGAACAGCAAAAGACCGCAAATTATACTACCCTTGATGCTGAAAGGCAAATGAGGAAGGAAGGAAGAAGAATGACTTAGAAATAGGGGTGGGCGGGGGAAGGCTGAAGGGGGAAACTAATAAGCGGTTGCCCTGTTAGCAACATTTTCTTAGAGCTTGGAGTATCAAACTTTCTATCGATAATAATAGCAATACAAAATATAACATTTGCACAGAACTGTGAAGGAATACAGTGATGCCTTCTCATTGACTACAAGTAGTTTTATCATTGAAAGTATGGCTTCAACAAAAGCATTAGCATGGCTTGAGACACAGCCTTATACACATGTATGTTTTCTCAGTGACTTAATGAGTATGCTCATGACACTGCTACTACTCTGTGACTACATTCGCGTCTCTCAACTGCCCGTCATCAATAACATGCTGACACTACTCTGTGACTACATTCCCGTCTCTCAACTGCCCGTCATCAACTCCATGCTGCTACTACTCTGTGACTACATTCGCGTCCCTCAACTCCACGCTGCGACTACTCTGTGACTACATTCGCGTCTCTCAACTGCCCGTCATCAACAACATGCTGATACTACTCTGTGACTACATTCCCGTCTCTCAACTGCCCGTCATCAACTCCATGCTGCTACTACTCTATGACAACATTCGCGTCCCTCAACTGCCCGTCATCAACTCCACGGTGCTACTACTCTGTAACTACATTCGCGTCTCTCAACTGCCCGTCATCAACTCCATACTGCTACTACTCTGTGACTACATTCACGTCTCCCAACTGCCCGCCATCAACTCCATGCTGCTACTACTCTGTGACTACATTCGCGTCCCTCAACTGCCTGTCATCAACTCCACTCTGCTACTACTCTGTGACTACATTCGCGTCTCTCAACTGCCCGTCATCAAATCTATGCTGCCACTACTCTGTGACTACATTCGCTTATCTCAACTGCCCGTCATCAACTCCATGCTGCCACTACTCTGTGACTACATTCGCTTCTCTCAACCGCCCGTACATCAACTCCATGCTAGTAGTGAATACGGGGGTTTGAATATAGTTTTCACAGTTTTGTATGGTACATTTTTGTACGATGCAATCTCAGGTGACCGCTTATCTCTGCCTCGCTTATCGCGGGTGGTCGGGTGGCGGGGTGACCGCTTATCTCGTGGGGAGATTATCTCGAGTGGGTGAGCGGGTCTTATCTCAAGTGTGGTCTTATCTCAAGTGGGTGAGTGTCTATTGCTCGCTGGCTATGGTTACCAGTGGTTCTAAAACTTGTGTGTCAGCGGTTCTAAAACTTGCGCGCTCACGCCGGTTATCACGTGTGGGGGTGCCTTTATGGGTCAAATTGTGTTTTTAATATCATCATGTGCCCGGATAGGGGTGGGGAAAAAGGGGTGCCTTTATTGGTCGAGTGTTAGTATCATCATCATGTGCCAGGATAGGGGTGGGGAAAAAGGTGTGCCTTTATTGCTCGAGTGTTAGTATCAGGTACCCGGATAGGGGTGGGGAAAGGGGGGTGCCTTTATTGGTCGAGTGTTAGTATCAGCATGTGTGAGGTGGGTAACAGGAGGCGACATGTAAAAAAAATGCTGACAAAGCAATAACGTTGAAGGGGGGTATTGTTAAGGTAAATACAACTATCTAGCGGGCGTTGCGGGTTGGTCGGCCCAGGGTGTGTTATTATAGTATCATCGTATACCAGGTGTTATTATAGAGATGTTTAGTGACACACCATGTGCCACCTCGGTCATCAGCATGTGCCACCTCGGCGCGGGGGTCGTCGCGGGTCGGCGCGGCGGGGGTCGTCGCTGGTCGGCGCGGGGGGGGGGGTCGTCGCTGGTCGGCGCGGCGGGGGTCGTCGCGGGTCGGCTCGGGCAACATCATCATGTGTAGTGTGCTAACATTAAATAGTGACGCTCTCTCTCTCTCTTTCACATTCACGGTAAAGCAAAACAAAAAGTCGCTCTATATTTCACATATATTTATTAATACAACAAATATACAACACATATGAGAAAATATATATATATTACTGTCCGATTGTTGATAATTTTAAGCGTCTGGGTTTCCTCCCTCCTGTTTTGGCGGTACTGTCTGTTTGTGTTAAATGTCTATCAAACACAGGTGCATAGGAAGTTTCATTAGCCTTCACAACACAACCGCCCTCCATTTTGACAAAACCTTGATCAAAATGGAATAGGTAATTGGTGACTCAGCTGAAACACCCGGGACATCCATATTGGCTGCCGGATCTGTCGTCTGATTAACAAGAGCGAGGTTCCCTTGGTTAACAAAAGGAGGGGGCGTGTAGTTGATGAGATTCGGGTTAGCAAGAGATGGTATGTAGTTCTGGTGGTTAACGAGAGATGGCGTGTATTTGATCTGGCTAAGGAGAGGTGGTGTGTAGTTATGGTGGTTAACAACAGGCGGCGTGTAGTTGATCTGGCTAACAACAGGCGGCGTGTAGTTGATCTGGTTAACGAGAGGTGGCGTGTAGTTGAGGTTAGCATAAGCGGTTAAAATGTCCTCTCGCATATCAACTAACGCGATAAATTCCTCTCTCGATAGGGTTATCCCAGTTCGGGTAGGAAACTTCAAAAAAACTCTCACCGCTATATGTCCTTATATTTATCAATGGTCTGTTACGAAAAACACAAACCGAGAGTGCCTTAACGCCATCTTTAGACAATGGAACTACAGTCTCATTACCGCGTGACATAAATATGCGCCGATCACTGACTTCCAACGAAATTGGCGTATTCGAGCTACACGACTCCATATTCAAAGAAAACCAACACAAGCCACCTGGTAATAGACGATGGTTATCTATGTGTGTGTGTGTGTGCGTGTATACTGATCGACTTGGGTTTTTATACCCGTTACGTTTAGCGGGTCGAGGACCGTGTATTTATAGTAGCTAACGCAATATGTTATCAGGCGAGGTAATACGTTATCAGTCGTGTTGCGACATGTTCAGTGACTTCAGGAAGGGCCTAAACAGGGTGATATGTGGGAAATATGATGTGTGTGAAATAATTGTGTATGTATGTGCGTGTAACAATTCGGTCTCAGGTAATGCGACTTGAGACTAGGAAACGCCCCCCTGTAGTGTTTATATAGGCTGTGGTGTTTTAAAATAAGTGTTAATTGAAGAGGGGAAACCTGGCGTGCTGACCTAAAATCACTCATTGTTATTTTTGTCGGCGGTATAATCACTAAAGTTAGTAGCACTTGTGAGGATGGATCCCCGATGGCATCATCCCTTCACAGCTCTGATAGCCGGTCCTACCGGGTGTGGGAAAACGGTATTTGTGCAAAAGTTTATACAGAACATTCACGAGTTAGCTGTCCCCGTACCGGAGGAAGTTATATGGTGTTATGCGGAATGGCAACCGATATACGAGACTATGAGGTCAGTGAGATTTATCGAGGGTCTACCAGACGTCTATAAATTGGAAGGTGGTAAGAAGAGAAGACTGATCGTCATCGATGACTTGATGTCTGAGACGGACGAGAGGGTAACAAAATTATTCACCAAAGGTAGTCATCACAGAGATATTAGTGTGATGTACATTGTTCAAAATCTATTTGGAAAAAATAAAGAACATCGAACCATAAGTCTCAATACGCACTATTTAGTTCTTTTCAAGAACCCGAGAGATGGGAGTCAAATTATAAATCTGGCTAAACAAATGTACCCAGGACAGGTGGGGTACCTCCAAGCTAGTTTTAAGGACGCGACTGTGTCTCCTCACGGTTATTTGCTCATCGATCTTCGTCAGGACACACCTGATAATCTTAGGGTGAGAACAAAATATTCCCAGCGGAGAGACAAATCGTCTACGTGCCAAACTAGAGAATCATGTGTGATGAATCACTTAGACGGCACGGTGAAATGTTGAAATGTATGCGCGCCGCCTCGCCGAGCGGTTTAAGAGCCATATTAAAAACAGCCTCTCCCAAACTCATTAACTTTTTGTGCGAGTGTTGTCATAACATTTTAAAAGGTAATGTTAGACTCACTCAGCGACAGAAGTGCGAGCTACGTCGACACAAGAACAAGTTGAGACTTCTCACTAAAAAGAAACCGAATCTTAAGCGGCGGAAAAAGATTCTACAAACCGGTGGGTTCATAGGTGCATATTGATGGATCCTCAATTCTTCGAGGGGTCTTAAACAGACTACTAGCACGTCGTATAGCCCACCCGAGGCGATCGGTGACAACTTGAGAGATTTAGATGATGAAATGCAACGTATCCTATTCCGAGATGATTTAGCACCCGCCGATAAGGTCAGAGTGTACCAACGTGCCCTGCATCAATATTTAACTAGATTGGAGCAGTATAAACGACGCTCATTGCGTTCGGTCGATCTCATTCAACACAACACGACAACAGAAAAAACACATTCCCCACCACCACCACCACCAATCGAAGTATCACCAGCGCAGACCAAGACACCACCACCACCACCAGGAGCCGAAACCCCAAAGCTAGGTAATGAAACCACTCCGCCCGTAACCACGTATAAACTGAGACCTAAAAAAAGAAAGAGCGGAATCCCAACACCAAAATGGGAACGGTGGAGAAAATATTGAGACGTCATTACTTGACCCTAGTCGACCAGGGGCGTATAGTGGTGCAACGGCCCTGCAACGTAACACCAAACTGGGACTCGCAAATATCAAACAATGGTTGAGTCATCAGGATACCTATACTCTTCATAAACTAATTCGTCGCAGATTTGAAAGGCGTCCCATTATAACGAGTGGCCCCCAACAGCAATATCAGGCAGACCTAATTGATTTGAGACATTTGAAAAACCACAACGACGGCTATTCCTATTTGATTTCTTGCGTGGACGTTTTCAGTAAATTCGCGTGGTCTGTACCGATACGAACCAAAACGGGGAAATCCTCAGTGGAAGCCGTCGGTAAGATATTTCGCGATGGGAAACCCGCGAGTTTTCAAACGGATAAGGGGTCAGAGTTTCTGAACAGAACATTTCAGAAATTCCTCGCGGACAACAACGTTCACTTTTTCACTACGCAGAACGAAGATATTAAGGCCGCCGTGGTGGAACGCTTTAATAGGACTCTCAAACAACGGATGTGCGATATTTCACGAAATCCAATAAGCTGTCTTATGTCCGAGTCCTACCCGCCCTACTTCGAAGTTATAACCATTCGTATCACAGAAGTATAAAAATGGCACCGGTCGACGTCAACGCAGACAATCAAGAACAGGTATGGAACACGTTGTATAATAGCAAACGCAACTTTAAATTTCAAAGACCCCTGTATAAGCCCTGTGATCGAGTTAGACTGGTCCTGTGCAGAGTCAATTTTAAAAAGGGTTATGCCCCGGCTTGGACGGAGGAACTGTTTTCCATCAGTCGAGTAAATGAAATAAACCCAGTTACATATGTGTTGAAAGACGATAAGGGTGATGAGATAGAGGGGTCATTCTACACACCGGAAATTCAAAAAGTTGGAGACAAGCGCGAGTACAGAATCGAGAGTATCACAACCAAGCGTCGCACATCATTTGGGCGAAAAGAGAGTTTAGTCAAATGGTTTGGGTACGATTCCTCATTTAACACTTGGATACCGTCCAAGGACATTGTCAGATACAAAACTAGAGATGAGAGAAGAAGACGAAGAAGTGGAAACTTCGGAGAGCCCGATTTGCGAGCCGTAAACTCGGGAGTGAGGATAGAGAGCGAACCACGCAGGGGCTCGGTGTTTGGGAAACTATCCCCCTACTTAGAACTTGTCTTTATTTGTCAATTGGTAGTTACTATACCGTTGTCGCGGTTTCGCTGTTCAATCTGACCACCGAAAAGCCAGACGCCAAGGAGGGATAACTGTGGATAGCCCTACTGACCAGCTGTTTGGGTTACATGCTACCGAATCCAAACTTGGAGAGGCGACGGAGAAACGAGTAAAAAAAATGAGTTTTTATGTCACCCTACCCAGCAATGCATCTATGCAACTTTTTAAGGATAATAACCCCGGCCACTTTTTCGTTAAACTCCCTCAGACCATTGACATTTCGGCGTAGTATGAGATCGCACTGGTGGAGATACAGTTTCCGCTAAATTATTTCAATGTAATAGAGGGTGATGTCTGGATTCGGTACGAATCTCTAGCTAACGACGATATTTGCGACGCTAGATTTTATTTCAACGTAACATTGGAGCCTGGGTTATACACGAAACCCGATGCGTTCATCGGCGCGTTGAATGCGTCGATCATAAAAGCGGAGGATGAGTCGAACGGGGATGTGAAAGGGAAAAAAAATGAGATTCATTTACGCAAAAGAGGTGAATAAAGCCATCTTGAAGCTTTATGAAAAAGGAGTCAGTGTTACCATAAGCGACACTTTGAAAAACATGTTAGCCTTCCCCACGACCTGTATATTAGACACGGCTCCCGATATCTTCAGCGTGGGCGTAATGGACTTGGAAAGTGTTACGAAGAATGTCTACGTCTACTGCGATCTCGTTTCCTCCATACCGGTCGGGGATGCGATGGTGCCTCTCCTCAGGAGCGTGCCTGTTCTCAATAGAAATCACACCTCGGTGTTTCAGATCTACGATAAGCCTCACTACCTACCCCTGAGTAGTTTTCCTTCGATACCGTCGAGATCCTTTTAGCCAACGAACACGGAAAAACCATTCCATTCACCAGCGGAACGTCGGTGCTAACGGTACACTTTCGATTGAAGAAACATCTCGAGCTGGTATAATGGTGAGACACCCCCCCCCCCCCTTCTTCGAGATGTCGAGTTATACGAAGACTTTTACTGTTGTCAGGCGGGTGATGGGATGCCCGTGTTTATAGGAGATCGAAGTCAGAGCGGTCGAGGAATCGGTAGTTTCTTCGGTGGAATCGGGAGGGCTATTTTACCCTGGTTAAAAACCGGCGGTAAGGCCTTGCTCAGAGAAGGATTGGGGGCCGGTCTGCAGGTCGCACAGGACGCATTAGCCGGGAAAAATGTCGGTGAAGCTTTCAAAGAACGAGCTAAGGAGGCCGGTCAGCGGTTGCTACACGGGCCGTAGACCACCTGCGTGATAACAACCAATCAGGAAGTGGTTTACGACAAATCAGAAAGCGAGTTATGAAGTTACCCCCGCCGGGAGAACCGGTTACGAAGATGATAAAATCGACAGCTAGACAGGTCCCTCTTCATTCGGTGTACAACCAGAAGAAGAAGAAGACGAAGACGAAGACGAGGGTGGCAAAGGATATTTTCGACTAATAATGTCCCTCATTCACCCCAAATCGTGCGAATGTCTTCACTCTGGTTTGGATTTATTTAGCGTTCCACCCACACAGACATCTCTAGACTCTGGCCAGTTTATTGAAATTCGTCCGATCGCAGCCTTGTCGCATAGCGCTCCGATAGAGTTTTTCATTTCTGGAAACAGCGAGGAGTATCTAGATCTTTTCAACACGTTTTTGCAGCTGCGGGTCAAGATCACCCTCCCGAATGGTGATAGTGTACCACCCGATGCTGAGGTAGGACCAGTCAACAATTATCTGCACAGTCTATTTTCACAAGTCGACGTATCGCTAAACGACACGTTGGTTACACCGTCGGAGAATACCTATCCTTTTAGAGCGGTGTTTGAGGCTACGCTAAACTACGGGGAGGATGCGAAAACGGGATACTTGACGGCCGCTCTGTTCTACAAAGACACAGCTGACCACCATGACGATTTGAAAGAAAATGAGGGTTTTAAAACACGGCGCGATTTGACTTCGGGTAGTAAAGAGGTTGAAATGATGGGTCGTTTGCACTCTGATGTATTTGTGCAGGATCGTTACATGTTAAACAGAGTCGATGTAAAGATAAAACTCACGCCCTCTAAGGATGTGTTCAGCCTCGGTACTCACGATAGGTCTGCGGGTTATAAGAGTGTTATCACCTACGCCGCGCTCGTGGTCAGGAAAGCTAAGCTAAACCCCGCGATTTCTCTGGCCCACGAAAAGGCTCTCTTAAGCGGGAATGCTCGGTACCCGATCAAGAGGGTTACCATCAAGACATTTTCCATCGCTAGCGGGATGTTCTCCCACAGTCAAGACAATTTATTTTTGTCTCAAACACCCGTATAGTGATAGGTCTGATTACAGCCAATGCCTTTAATGGTGCTTATACCGCTAACCCGTTCAATTTTCAAGACTTTGGTCTGATTTATATGAACCTGACGGTCGACGGGAAATGTATCTCGGGAAAGCCTTAAACTATGGACTTTGAACGAAATCAATACGCGAGAGCTTTTTTCGGTACAAATCTGGCCATGGGTCTGATTGGTAAAGACGCCGGGAATAACGTTGATTATAGAGAGTTCAAGGACGGCTATTGTCTATTTGGTTTTGACCTCTCGTCTAGTCTACTGGACGGCTCCCATTTTGAGCTAGCCACAAGCGTACCCTTGTCGATAGAACTCACGTTTGCCGCTCCCACAACTACTCCCCTACAAGTCATCGTCTACGCCGAGTTGGACTCAGTGCTCGAGGTGTCCAAGACAAGGCAGATTCTAACAGACTTCGCCGTTTGAGCGAGAGAGAGAGAGAGAGAGAGAGACAGAGAGAGAGAGAGAGAGAGACAGAGAGAGAGAGAGAGAAGATGAACACGATGGAGATTTACAACCTTTTGATGTCAGATATTTTCGTTCGACGTTGTTCCCTTGTTAGTGTCATTCCACGAAACCACTTACCCCCCCCCAGCATCGACCCAACGGCGGCCGCAGCCTTTGTCATAAACACCGACCCGGCACACGAACCCGGTGAACATTGGGTGGCCCTCTTTTACAACGGGCTCGGTGAATGTGAGTATTTCGATTACTACGGTTTGCCTCCCAGACACGTGGATATTTTAAACTTTATAGAGCAAAACTCACACGCTCCATTCGTCTACAACACGCGGGTGTTGCAAGATTTGTTTACCATCACGTGCGGTCTATATTGTGCTTGTTATATACTTCTTAAGTGTCGAGGCGCGAAACTTAACAGAATTCTCATGCCTTTTTCAGCGAGACAGCACATAAACGACCGTATCATTAATCGTTTGCTCGCCCCGTGGATAATTCGGCTTCGAGGGGCCCACGGACGCTTAAAATTATCAACAATCGGACAGTAATATATATATTTTCTCATATGTGTTGTATATTTGTTGTATTAATAAATATATGTGAAATATAGAGCGACTTTTGTTTTGCTTTACCGTGAATGTGAAAGAGAGAGAGAGAGAGAGAGAGCGTCACTATTTAATGTTAGCACACTACACATGATGATTGTTGCCCGAGCCGACCCGCGACGACCCCCGGCGCGCCGACCAGCGACGACCCCCGCCGCGCCGACCAGCGACGACCCCCGCCGCGCCGACCCGCGACGACCCCGCGCCGAGGTGGCACATGCTGATGACCGAGGTGGCACATGATGTGTCACTAAAAATCGCTATAATAACACCTGGTATACGATGATACTACAATAACACACCCTGGGCCGACCAACCCGCAACGCCCGCTAGATAGTTGTATTTACCTTAACAATACCCCCTTCAACGTCATTGCTTTGTCAGCATTTTTTTTTACATGTCGCCTCCTGTTACCCACCTCACACATGCTGATACTAACACTCGACCAATAAAGGCACCCCCTTTCCCCACCCCTATCCGGGTACCTGATACTAACACTCGACCAATAAAGGCACCCCTTTTTCCCCACCCCTATCCTGGCACATGATGATGATACTAACACTCGACCAATAAAGGCACCCCTTTTTCCCCACCCCTATCCGGGCACATGATGATATTAATAACACAATTTGACCCATAAAGGCACCCCCACACGAGATAACCGGCGTGAGCGCGCAAGTTTTAGAACCGCTGACACACAAGTTTTAGAACCTCTGGTAACCATAGCCAGCGAGCAATAGACACTCACCCACTTGAGATAAGACCACACTTGAGATAAGACCCGCTCACCCACTCGAGATAATCCCCCCCACGAGATAAGCGGTCACCCCGCCACCCGACCAACCGCGATAAGCGAGGCAGAGATAAGCGGTCACCTGAGATTGCATCGTACAAAAATGTACCATACCAAAATGTGGAAAACTATGTTCAAAACCCCCTATATCACTAATCATGCTGCTAATACTCTGTGACTACATTCGCGTCCCTCAACTGCCCGTCATCAACTCCATGCTGCCACTACTCTGTGACTACATTCCCGTCCCTCAACTGCCCGTCATCAACTCCATGCTGCTACTACTCTGTGACTACATTCCCGTCCCTCAACTGACCGTCATCAACTCCATGCTGCCACTACTCTGTGACTACATTCGCGTCCCTCAACTGCCCGTCATCAACTCCATGCTGCCACTACTCTGTGACTACATTCGCGTCCCTCAACTGCCCGTCATCAACTCCATGCTGCTACTACTCTGTGACTACATTCGCTTCTCTCAACTGCCCGTCATCAACTCCATGCTGCTACTACTCTGTGACTGCATTTGCTTCTCTCAACTGCCCGTCATCAACTCCATGCTGCTACTACTATGTGACTATATTAGCTTCTCTCAACTGCCCGTCATCAACTCCATGCTACTACTACTCTGTGACTACATTCCCGTCCCTCAACTGCCCGTCATCAACTCCATGCTGCCACTGCTCTGTGACTACATTCGAGCCCCTCAAGTGCCCGTCAACATCTCCATGCTGCCACTACTCTGTGACTACATTCGCGTCCCTCAAGTGCCCATCAACATCTCCATGCTGCCACTACTCTGTGACTACATTCCCGTCCCTCAACTGCCTGTCATCAACTCCATACTGCTACTACTCTGTGACTACATTCGCGTCTCTCAACTGCCCGTCATCAACTCCTTGCTGCTACTACTCTGTGACTACATTCGTCTCTCAACTGCCCGTCATCAACTCCATGCTGCCACTACTCTGTGACTACATTCGCGTCCCTCAACTGCCCGTCATCAACTCCATGCTGCTACTACTCTGTGACTACATTCGCGTCCCTCAACTGCCCGTCATCAACTCCATGCTGCTACTACTCTGTGACTACATTCGCGTCTCTCAACTGCCCGTCATCAACTCCATGCTGCTATTACTCTGTGACTACATTCGCCTCCCTCAACTGCCCGTCATCAACTCCATGCTGCTACTTCTCTGTGACTACATTCGCTTCTCTCAACTGCCCGTCATCAACTCCATGCTGCTACTACTCGGTGACTATATTAGCGTCCTCAACTGCCCGTCATCAACTCCATGCTGCTACTACTCTGTGACTACATTCACGTCCCACAACTGTCCGTCATCAACTCCATGCTGCTACTACTCTGTGACTACATTCACGTCTCTCAACTGCCCGTCATCAACTCCATGCTGCCACTACTCTGTGACTACATTCACGTCCTCAACTGCCCGTCAACATCTCCATGCTGCCACTACTCTGTGACTACATTCCCGTCCCTCAACTGTCCGTCATCAACTCCATGCTGCCTACTACTCTGTGACTACATTCACGTCTCTCAACTGCCCGTCATCAACTCCATGCTGCCACTACTCTGTTACTACATTCGCGTCCTCAACTGCCCGTCATCAACTCCATGCTGCTACTACTCTGTGACTACATTCGCTTCTCTCAACTGCCCGTCATCAACTCCATGCTGCTACTACTCCGTGAGTACATTCGCGTCTCTCAACTGCCCGTCATCAACTGCACGCTGCTACTATTCTGTGACTACATTCGCTTCTCTCAACTGCCCGTCATCAACTCCATGCTGCTACTACTCTGTGACTACATTGCTTCTCTCAACTGCCCGTCATCAACTCCATGCTGCTACTACTCTGTGACTACATTCCGTCCCTAAACTGCCCGTCATCAACTCCATGCTGCTACTACTCTGTGACTACATTCTCGTCCCTCAAGTGCCCGTCATCAACTCCATGCTGCTACTACTTTGTGACTAAATTCCCGTCCCTCAACTGCCCGTCATCAACAACATGCTTCTACTACTCTGTGACTACATTCGCGTCTCTCAACTGCCCGTCATCAACTCCACGCTGCTACTACTCTGTGACTACATTCGCGTCCCTAAACTGCCCGTCATCAACAACATGCTTCTACTACTCTGTGACTACATTCGCGTCCCTCAACTGCCCGTCATCAACTCCATGCTGCTACTACTCTGTGACTACATTCCCGTCCCTAAACTGCCCGTCATCAACTCCATGCTGCTACTACTCTGTGACTACATTCTCGTCCCTCAAGTGCCCGTCATCAACTCCATGCTGCTACTACTTTGTGACTAAATTCCCGTCCCTCAACTGCCCGTCATCAACAACATGCTGATACTACTCTGTGACTACATTCGCGTCCCTCAACTGCCCGTCATCAACTCCATGCTGCTACTACTCTGTGACTACATTCACGCCTCTCAACTGCCCGTCATCAACTCCATTCTGCTACTACTCTGTGACTACATTCGCGTCCCTCAACTGCGCGTCATCAACTCCATGCTGCCACTACTCTGTGACTACATTCACGTCTCTCAACTGCCCGTCATCAACTCGATGCTGCCACTACTCTGTGACTACATTCGCGTCCCTCAACTGCCCGTCATCAACTCCATGCTGCTACTACTCTGTGACTACATTCGCTTCTCTCAATTGCCCGTCATCAACTCCACGCTACTACTACTCCGTGAGTACATTCGCGTCTCTCAACTGCCCGACATCAACTGCACGTTGCTACTACTCTGTGACTACATTCGCTTCTCTCAACTGCCCGTCATCAACTCCATGCTGCTACTACTCTGTGACTGCATTTGCTTCTCTCAACTGCCCGTCATCAACTCCATGCTGCTACTACTCTGTGACTACATTCCCGTCCCTAAACTGCCCGTCATCAACTCCATGCTGCTACTACTCTGTGACTACATTCTCGTCCTCAAGTGCCCGTCATCAACTCCATGCTGCTACTACTTTGTGACTAAATTCCCGTCCCTCAACTGCCCGTCATCAACAACATGCTGATACTACTCTGTGACTACATTCGCGTCCCTCAACTGCCCGTCATCAACTCAATGCTGCTACTACTCTGTGACTACATTCACGTCTCTCAAATGCCCGTCATCAACTCCATTCTGCTACTACTCTGTGACTACATTCGCGTCCCTCAACTGCGCGTCATCAACTCCATGCTGCTACTACTCTGTGACTACATTCGCTTCTCTCAACTGCCCGTCATCAACTCCACGCTGCTACTACTCTGTGACTACATTCGCTTCTCTCAACTGCCCGTCATCAACTCCTTGCTGCTACTACTCTGTGACTACATTCGCTTCTCTCAACTGCCCGTCATCAACTCCATGCTGCGACTACTCTGTGACTACATTCCCGTCCCTAAACTGCCCGTCATCAACTCCATGCTGCTACTACTCTGTGACTACATTCTCGTCCCTCAAGTGCCCGTCATCAACTCCATGCTGCTACTACTCTGTGACTACATTCGCTTCTCTCAACTGCCCGTCATCAACTCCATGCTGCCACTACTCGGTGACTACATTCGCGTCCCTCAACTGCCCGTCATCAACTCCATGCTGCTACTTCTCTGTGACTACATTCACGTCCCACAACTGTCCGTCATCAACTCCATGCTGCCACTACTCTGTGACTACATTCACGTCTCTCAACTGCCCGTCATCAACTCCATGCTGCCACTACTCTGTGACTACATTCACATCTCTCAACTACCCGTCATCAACTCCATGCTGCTACTACTCTGTGACTACATTCACGTCTCTCAACTGCCCGTCATCAACTCCATGCTGCACTACTCTGTGACTACATTCACGTCTCTCAACTGCCCGTCATCAACTCCATGCTGCCACTACTCTGTGACTACATTCGCGTCCCTGAACTGCCCGTCATCAACTCCATGCTGTTACTACTCTGTGACTACATTCGCGTCCCTCAACAGCGCGTCATCAACTCCACGCTGCTACTACTCTGTGAGTACATTCGCGTCTCTCAACTGCCCGTCATCAACTGCACGCTGCTACTACTCTGTGACTACATTCGCTCTCTCAACTGCCCGTCATCAACTCCATGCTGCTACTACTCTGTGACTGCATTGCTTCTCTCAACTGCCCGTCATCAACTCCATGCTGCTACTACTCTGTGACTACATTCCCGTCCCTAAACTGCCCGTCATCAACTCCATGCTGCTACTACTCTGTGACTACATTCTCGTCCCTCAACTGCCCGTCATCAACTCCATGCTGCTACTACTTGTGACTAAATCCCGTCCCTCAACTGCCCGTCATCAACACATGCTGATACTACTCTGTGACTACATTCGCGTCCCTCAACTGCCCGTCATCAACTCCATGCTGCTACTACTCTGTGACTACATTCACGTCTCTCAACTGCCCGTCATCAACTCCATTCTGCTACTACTCTGTGACTACATTCGCGTCCTCAACTGCCCGTCATCAACTCCATGCTGCTACTACTCTGTGACTACATTCGCTTCTCTCAACTGCCCGTCATCAACTCCATGCTGCTACTACTCTGTGACTACATTCCCGTCCCTCAACTGCCCGTCATCAACTCCATGCTGCCACTACTCTGTGACTACATTCACGTCCCACAACTGCCCGTCATCAACTCCATGCTGCCACTACTCTGTGACTACATTCACGTCTCTCAACTGCCCGTCATCAACTCCATGCTGCACTACTCTGTGACTACATTCGCGTCCTCAACTGCCCGTCATCAACTCCATGCTGCTACTACTCTGTGACTACATTCGCTTCTCTCAACTGCCCGTCATCAACTCCACGCTGCTACTACTCTGTGACTACATTCGCGTCTCTCAACGGCCCGTCATCAACTGCACGCTGCTACTACTCTGTGACTACATTCGCTTCTCTCAACTGCCCGTCATCAACTCCATGCTGCTACTACTCTGTGACTGCATTTGCTTCTCTCAACTGCCCGTCATCAACTCCATGCTGCTACTACTCTGTGACTACATTCCCGTCCCTAAACTGCCCGTCATCAACTCCATGCTGCTACTACTCTGTGACTACATTCTCGTCCCTCAAGTGCCCGTCATCAACTCCATGCTGCTACTACTCTTGTGACTAAATTCCCGTCCTCAACTGCCCGTCATCAACAACATGCTGATACTACTCTGTGACTACATTCGCGTCCCTCAACTGCCCGTCATCAACTCCATGCTGCTACTACTCTGTGACTACATTCCCGTCCTAAACTGCCCGTCATCAACTCCATGCTGCTACTACTCTGTGACTACATTCTCGTCCCTCAAGTGCCGTCATCAACTCCATGCTGCTACTACTTTGTGACTAAATTCCCGTCCCTCAACTGCCCGTCATCAACAACATGCTGATACTACTCTGACTACATTCGCGTCCCTCAACTGCCCGTCATCAACTCCATGCTGCTACTACTCTGTGACTACATTCACGTCTCTCAACTGCCCGTCATCAACTCCATTCTGCTACTACTCTGTGACTACATTCGCGTCCCTCAACTGCGCGTCATCAACTCCATGCTGCCACTACTCTGTGACTACATTCGCTTCTCTCAACTGCCCGTCATCAACTCCATGCTGCTACTACTCTGTGACTGCATTTGCTTCCTCTCAACTGCCCGTCATCAACTCCATGCTGCTACTACTCTGTGACTACATTCCCGTCCCTAAACTGCCCGTCATCAACTCCATGCTGCTACTACTCTGTGACTACATTCTCGTCCCTCAAGTGCCGTCATCAACTCCATGCTGCCTACTACTTGTGACTAAATTCCCGTCCCTCAACTGCCCGTCATCAACAACATGCTGATACTACTCTGTGACTACATTCGCGTCCCTCAACTGCCCGTCATCAACTCATGCTGCTACTACTCTGTGACTACATTCGCGTCTCTCAAATGCCCGTCATCAACTCCATCTGCTACTACTCTGTGACTACATTCGCGTCCCTCAACTGCGCGTCATCAACTCCATGCTGCTACTACTCTGTGACTACATTCGCTTCTCTCAACTGCCCGTCATCAACTCCACGCTGCTACTACTCTGTGACTACATTCGCTTCTCTCAACTGCCCGTCATCAACTCCATGCTGCTACTACTCTGTGACTACATTCGTCTCTCAACTGCCCGTCATCAACTCCATGCTGCGACTACTCTGTGACTACATTCCCGTCCCTAAACTGCCCGTCATCAACTCCATGCTGCTACTACTCTGTGACTACATTCTCGTCCCTCAAGTGCCCGTCATCAACTCCATGCTGCTACTACTCTGTGACTACATTCGCTTCTCTCAACTGCCCGTCATCAACTCCATGCTGCCACTACTCGGTGACTACATTCGCGTCCCTCAACTGCCCGTCATCAACTCCATGCTGCTACTTCTCTGTGACTACATTCACGTCCCTCAACTGCCCGTCATCAACTCCATGCTGCTACTACTCTGTGACTACATTCACGTCTCTCAACTGCCCGTCATCAACTCCATGCTGCCTACTACTCTGTGACTACATTCACATCTCTCAACTGCCCGTCATCAACTCCATGCTGCCACTACTCTGTGACTACATTCACGTCTCTCAACTGCCCGTCATCAACTCCATGCTGCTACTACTCTGTGACTACATTCACGTCTCTCAACTGCCCGTCATCAACTCCATGCTGCTACTACTCTGTGACTACATTCCGTCCCTCAACTGCCCGTCATCACTCCATGCTGCTACTACTCTGTGACTACATTCGCGTCCTCAACTGCCCGTCATCAACTCCATGCTGCTACTACTCTGTGACTACATTCGCGTCTCTCAACTGCCCGTCATCAACTCCATGCTGCTACTACTCTGTGACTACATTCGCGTCTCTCAACTGCCCGTCATCAACTCCATGCTGCTACTACTCTGTGACTACATTCGCTTCTCTCAACTGCCCGTCATCAACTCCATGCTGCTACTACTCTGTGACTACATTCGCGTCCCTCAACTGCCCGTCATCAACTCCATGCTGCTACTACTCTGTGACTACATTCACGTCCCTCAAGTGCCCGTCATCAACTCCATGCTGCTACTACTCTGTGACTACATTCGCGTCCCTCAACTGCCCGTCATCAACTCCATGCTGATACTACTCTGTGACTACATTCGCGTCCCTCAACTGCCCGTCATCAACTCCATGCTGCTACTACTCTGTGACTACATTCACGTCTCTCAACTGCCCGTCATCAACTCCATGCTGCTACTACTCTGTGACTACATTCGCTTCTCTCAACTGCCCGTCATCAACTCCATGCTGCTACTACTCTGTGACTACATTCGCTTCTCTCAACTGCCCGTCATCAACTCCATGCTGCTACTACTCTGTGACTACATTCGCTTCTCTCAACTGCCCGTCATCAACTCCATGCTGCTACTACTCTGTGACTACATTCCGTCCCTCAACTGCCCGTCATCAACTCCATGCTGCCACTACTCTGTGACTACATTCACGTCTCTCAACTGCCCGTCATCAACTCCATGCTGCCACTACTCTGTGACTACATTCGCGTCCCTCAACTGCCCGTCATCAACTCCATGCTGCTACTACTCTGTGACTACATTCGCGTCTCTCAACTGCCCGTCATCAACTCCATGCTGCTACTACTCTGTGACTACATTCGCGTCTCTCAACTGCCCGTCATCAACTGCACGCTGCTACTACTCTGTGACTACATTCGCTTCTCTCAACTGCCCGTCATCAACTCCATGCTGCTACTACTCTGTGACTGCATTGCTTCTCTCAACTGCCCGTCATCAACTCCATGCTGCTACTACTCTGTGACTACATTCCCGTCCTCAACTGCCCGTCATCAACTCCATGCTGCTACTACTCTGTGACTACATTCTCGTCCCTCAAGTGCCCGTCATCAACTCCATGCTGCTACTACTCTGTGACTACATTCCCGTCCCTCAACTGCCCGTCATCAACTCCATGCTGATACTACTCTGTGACTACATTCGCGTCCCTCAACTGCCCGTCATCAACTCCATGCTGCTACTACTCTGTGACTACATTCCCGTCCCTCAACTGCCCGTCATCAACTCCATGCTGCTACTACTCTGTGACTACATTCTCGTCCCTCAAGTGCCCGTCATCAACTCCATGCTGCTACTACTCTGTGACTACATTCCCGTCCCTCAACTGCCCGTCATCAAAAACATGCTGCTACTACTCTGTGACTACATTCGCGTCCTCAACTGCCCGTCATCAACTCCATGCTGCTACTACTCTGTGACTACATTCACGTCTCTCAACTGCCCGTCATCAACTCCATTCTGCTACTACTCTGTGACTACATTCGCGTCCCTCAACTGCCCGTCATCAACTCCATGCTGCTACTACTCTGTGACTACATTCACGTCTCTCAACTGCCCGTCATCAACTCCATGCTGCTACTACTCTGTGACTACATTCGCGTCCCTCAACTGCCCGTCATCAACTCCATGCTGCTACTACTCTGTGACTACATTCGCTTCTCTCAACTGCCCGTCATCAACTCCATGCTGCTACTACTCCGTGACTACATTCGCGTCTCTCAACTGCCCGTCATCAACTCCACGCTGCTACTACTCTGTGACTACATTCGCTTCTCTCAACTGCCCGTCATCAACTCCATGCTGCTACTACTCTGTGACTACATTTGCTTCTCTCAACTGCCCGTCATCAACTCCATGCTGCTACTACTCTGTGACTACATTCGCGTCCCTCAACTGCCCGTCATCAACTCCATGCTGCTACTACTCTGTGACTACATTCGCTTCTCTCAACTGCCCGTCATCAACTCCATGCTGCTACTACTCTGTGACTACATTCACGTCTCTCAACTGCCCGTCATCAACTCCATGCTGCTACTACTCTGTGACTACATTCGCGTCTCTCAACTGCCCGTCATCAACTCCACGCTGCTACTACTCTGTGACTACATTCACGTCTCTCAACTGCCCGTCATCAACTCCATGCTGCTACTACTCTGTGACTACATTCGCGTCCCTCAACTGCCCGTCATCAACTCCATGCTGCTACTACTCTGTGACTACATTCACGTCTCTCAACTGCCCGTCATCAACTCCATGCTGCTACTACTCTGTGACTACATTCGCGTCCCTCAACTGCCCGTCATCAACTCCATGCTGCTACTACTCTGTGACTACATTCGCTTCTCTCAACTGCCCGTCATCAACTCCATGCTGCTACTACTCTGTGACTACATTCGCTTCTCTCAACTGCCCGTCATCAACTCCATGCTGCTACTACTCTGTGACTACATTCGCTTCTCTCAACTGCCCGTCATCAACTCCATGCTGCTACTACTCTGTGACTATATTAGCTTCTCTCAACTGCCCGTCATCAACTCCATGCTACTACTACTCTGTGACTACATTCCCGTCCCTCAACTGCCCGTCATCAACTCCATGCTGCCACTGCTCTGTGACTACATTCGAGCCCCTCAAGTGCCCGTCAACATCTCCATGCTGCCACTACTCTGTGACTACATTCGCGTCCCTCAAGTGCCCGTCAACATCTCCATGCTGCCACTACTCTGTGACTACATTCCGTCCCTCAACTGCCCGTCATCAACTCCATGCTGCTACTACTCTGTGACTACATTCCCGTCCCTCAACTGCCCGTCATCAACTCCATGCTGCTACTACTCTGTGACTAAATTCCGTCCCTCAACTGCCCGTCATCAACTCCATGCTGCTACTACTCTGTGACTACATTCCCGTCCCTCAACTGCCCGTCATCAACTCCATGCTGCTACTACTCTGTGACTACATTTGCGTCCCTCAACTGCCCGTCATCAACTCCATGCTGCTACTACTCTGTGACTACATTCGCGTCCCTCAACTGCGCGTCATCAACTCCACGCTGCTACTACTCTGTGAGTACATTCGCGTCTCTCAACTGCCCGTCATCAACTCCATGCTGCTACTACTCTGTGACTACATTCGCTTCTCTCAACTGCCCGTCATCAACTCCATGCTGCTACTACTCTGTGACTACATTCGCTTCTCTCAACTGCCCGTCATCAACTCCATGCTGCTACTACTCTGTGACTACATTCCCGTCCCTCAACTGCCCGTCATCAACTCCATGCTGCTACTACTCTGTGACTACATTCCGTCCCTCAACTGCCCGTCATCAACTCCATGCTGCTACTACTCTGTGACTACATTCGCGTCCCTCAACTGCCCGTCATCAACTCCATGCTGCTACTACTCTGTGACTACATTCGCGTCTCTCAACTGCCCGTCATCAACTCCATGCTGCTACTACTCTGTGACTACATTCGCGTCTCTCAACTGCCCGTCATCAACTCCATGCTGCTACTACTCTGTGACTACATTCGCGTCTCTCAACTGCCCGTCATCAACTCCATGCTGCTACTACTCTGTGACTACATTCCGTCTCTCAACTGCCCGTCATCAACTCCATGCTGCTACTACTCTGTGACTACATTCGCGTCCCTCAACTGCCCGTCATCAACTCCATGCTGCTACTACTCTGTGACTACATTCCCGTCCCTCAACTGCCCGTCATCAACTCCATGCTGCTACTACTCTGTGACTACATTCGCGTCCCTCAACTGCCCGTCATCAACTCCATGCTGCTACTACTCTGTGACTACATTCGCGTCCCTCAACTGCCCGTCATCAACTCCATGCTGCTACTACTCTGTGACTACATTCGCGTCCCTCAACTGCCCGTCATCAACTCCATGCTGCTACTACTCTGTGACTACATTCGCGTCCCTCAACTGCCCGTCATCAACTCCATGCTGCTACTACTCTGTGACTACATTCGCGTCTCTCAACTGCCCGTCATCAACTCATGCTGCTACTACTCTGTGACTACATTCGCTTCTCTCAACTGCCCGTCATCAACTCCATGCTGCTACTACTCTGTGACTACATTCGCGTCTCTCACTGCCCGTCATCAACTCCATGCTGCTACTACTCTGTGACTACATTCCGTCCCTCAACTGCCCGTCATCAACTCCATGCTGCTACTACTCTGTGACTACATTCCCGTCCCTCAACTGCCCGTCATCAACTCATGCTGCTACTACTCTGTGACTACATTCGCGTCCCTCAACTGCCCGTCATCAACTCCATGCTGCTACTACTCTGTGACTACATTCGCGTCTCTCAACTGCCCGTCATCAACTCCATGCTGCTACTACTCTGTGACTACATTCGCTTCTCTCAACTGCCCGTCATCAACTCCATGCTGCTACTACTCTGTGACTACATTTGCTTCTCTCAACTGCCCGTCATCAACTCCATGCTGCTACTACTCTGTGACTACATTCCGTCCCTCAACTGCCCGTCATCAACTCCATGCTGCTACTACTCTGTGACTACATTCCGTCCTCAACTGCCCGTCATCAACTCCATGCTGCTACTACTCTGTGACTACATTCCGTCCCTCAACTGCCCGTCATCAACTCCATGCTGCTACTACTCTGTGACTACATTCGCGTCTCTCAACTGCCCGTCATCAACTCCATGCTGCTACTACTCTGTGACTACATTCGCTTCTCTCAACTGCCCGTCATCAACTCCATGCTGCTACTACTCTGTGACTACATTGCTTCTCTCAACTGCCCGTCATCAACTCCATGCTGCTACTACTCTGTGACTACATTCCGTCTCTCAACTGCCCGTCATCAACTCCATGCTGCTACTACTCTGTGACTACATTCGCGCCCTCAACTGCCCGTCATCAACTCCATGCTGCTACTACTCTGTGACTACATTCGCGTCCTCAACTGCCCGTCATCAACTCCATGCTGCTACTACTCTGTGACTACATTCCCGTCCCTCAACTGCCCGTCATCAACTCCATGCTGCTACTACTCTGTGACTACATTCGCGTCCCTCAACTGCCCGTCATCAACTCCATGCTGCTACTACTCTGTGACTACATTCGCGTCTCTCAACTGCCCGTCATCAACTCCATGCTGCTACTACTCTGTGACTACATTCGCGTCCCTCAACTGCCCGTCATCAACTCCATGCTGCTACTACTCTGTGACTACATTCACGTCCCTCAACTGCCCGTCATCAACTCCATGCTGCTACTACTCTGTGACTACATTCCGTCTCTCAACTGCCCGTCATCAACTCCATGCTGCTACTACTCTGTGACTACATTCACGTCTCTCAACTGCCCGTCATCAACTCCATGCTGCCACTACTCTGTGACTACATTCGCGTCCCTCAACTGCCCGTCATCAACTCCATGCTGCTACTACTCTGTGACTACATTCGCGTCTCTCAACTGCCCGTCATCAACTCCATGCTGCTACTACTCTGTGACTACATTCGCGTCTCTCAACTGCCCGTCATCAACTCCATGCTGCTACTACTCTGTGACTACATTCGCTTCTCTCAACTGCCCGTCATCAACTCCATGCTGCTACTACTCTGTGACTACATTCGCTTCTCTCAACTGCCCGTCATCAACTCCATGCTGCTACTACTCTGTGACTACATTCCCGTCCCTCAACTGCCCGTCATCAACTCCATGCTGCTACTACTCTGTGACTACATTCTCGTCCCTCAACTGCCCGTCATCAACTCCATGCTGCTACTACTCTGTGACTACATTCCCGTCCCTCAACTGCCCGTCATCAACTCCATGCTGCTACTACTCTGTGACTACATTCGCGTCCCTCAACTGCCCGTCATCAACTCCATGCTGCTACTACTCTGTGACTACATTCGCGTCTCTCAACTGCCCGTCATCAACTCCATGCTGCTACTACTCTGTGACTACATTCGCTTCTCTCAACTGCCCGTCATCAACTCCATGCTGCTACTACTCTGTGACTACATTCGCTTCTCTCAACTGCCCGTCATCAACTCCATGCTGCTACTACTCTGTGACTACATTCCGTCCTCAACTGCCCGTCATCAACTCCATGCTGCTACTACTCTGTGACTACATTCGAGCCCCTCAAGTGCCCGTCATCAACTCCATGCTGCTACTACTCTGTGACTACATTCGCGTCCTCAACTGCCCGTCATCAACTCCATGCTGCTACTACTCTGTGACTACATTCCCGTCCCTCAACTGCCCGTCATCAACTCCATACTGCTACTACTCTGTGACTACATTCGCGTCTCTCAACTGCCCGTCATCAACTCCATGCTGCTACTACTCTGTGACTACATTCCGTCTCTCTCACTGCCCGTCATCAACTCCATGCTGCTACTACTCTGTGACTACATTCGCGTCCCTCAACTGCCCGTCATCAACTCCATGCTGCTACTACTCTGTGACTACATTCACGTCCCTCAACTGCCCGTCATCAACTCCATGCTGCTACTACTCTGTGACTACATTCACGTCTCTCAACTGCCCGTCATCAACTCCATGCTGCTACTACTCTGTGACTACATTCACGTCTCTCAACTGCCCGTCATCAACTCCATGCTGCTACTACTCTGTGACTACATTCGCTTCTCTCAACTGCCCGTCATCAACTCCATGCTGCTACTACTCTGTGACTACATTCGCGTCTCTCAACTGCCCGTCATCAACTCCATGCTGCTACTACTCTGTGACTACATTCGCGTCCCTCAACTGCCCGTCATCAACTCCATGCTGCTACTACTCTGTGACTACATTCTCGTCCTCAACTGCCCGTCATCAACTCCATGCTGCTACTACTCTGTGACTACATTCCCGTCCCTCAACTGCCCGTCATCAACTCCATGCTGCTACTACTACTCTGTGACTACATTCGCGTCCCTCAACTGCCCGTCATCAACTCCATGCTGCTACTACTCTGTGACTACATTCGCTTCTCTCAACTGCCCGTCATCAACTCCATGCTGCTACTACTCTGTGACTACATTCGCTTCTCTCAACTGCCCGTCATCAACTCCATGCTGCTACTACTCTGTGACTACATTCGCGTCCCTCAACTGCCCGTCATCAACTCCATGCTGCTACTACTCTGTGACTACATTCGCGTCCCTCAACTGCCCGTCATCAACTCCATGCTGCTACTACTCTGTGACTACATTCGCGTCCCTCAACTGCCCGTCATCAACTCCATGCTGCTACTACTCTGTGACTACATTCGCGTCCCTCAACTGCCCGTCATCAACTCCATGCTGCTACTACTCTGTGACTACATTCCCGTCCCTCAACTGCCCGTCATCAACTCCATGCTGCTACTACTCTGTGACTACATTCGCGTCCCTCAACTGCCCGTCATCAACTCCATGCTGCTACTACTCTGTGACTACATTCGCTCTCTCAACTGCCCGTCATCAACTCCATGCTGCTACTACTCTGTGACTACATTCGCGTCCCTCAACTGCCCGTCATCAACTCCATGCTGCTACTACTCTGTGACTACATTCACGTCCTCAACTGCCCGTCATCAACTCCATGCTGCTACTACTCTGTGACTACATTCACGTCTCTCAACTGCCCGTCATCAACTCCATGCTGCTACTACTCTGTGACTACATTCGCGTCTCTCAACTGCCCGTCATCAACTCCATGCTGCTACTACTCTGTGACTACATTCACGTCCCTCACAACTGCCGTCATCAACTCCATGCTGCTACTACTCTGTGACTACATTCACGTCCCTCAACTGCCCGTCATCAACTCCATGCTGCTACTACTCTGTGACTACATTCCGTCCCTCAACTGCCCGTCATCAACTCCATGCTGCTACTACTCTGTGACTACATTCGCGTCTCTCAACTGCCCGTCATCAACTCCATGCTGCTACTACTCTGTGACTACATTCGCGTCTCTCAACTGCCCGTCATCAACTCCATGCTGCTACTACTCTGTGACTACATTCGCGTCCCTCAACTGCCCGTCATCAACTCCATGCTGCTACTACTCTGTGACTACATTCCCGTCCCTAAACTGCCCGTCATCAACTCCATGCTGCTACTACTCTGTGACTACATTCGCGTCTCTCAACTGCCCGTCATCAACTCCATGCTGCTACTACTCTGTGACTACATTCGCGTCCTCAACTGCCCGTCATCAACTCCATGCTGCTACTACTCTGTGACTACATTCGCGTCCCTCAACTGCCCGTCATCAACTCCATGCTGCCTACTACTCTGTGACTACATTCGCGTCCCTCAACTGCCGTCATCAACTCATGCTGCTACTACTCTGTGACTACATTCCCTTCTCTCAACTGCCCGTCATCAACTCCATGCTGCTACTACTCTGTGACTACATTCGCTCCTCTCAACTGCCCGTCATCAACTCCATGCTGCTACTACTCTGTGACTACATTCGCCGTCCTCAACTGCCCGTCATCAACTCCATGCTGCTACTACTCTGTGACTACATTCGCGTCCTCAACTGCCCGTCATCAACTCCATGCTGCTACTACTCTGTGACTACATTCGCGTCCCTCAACTGCCCGTCATCAACTCCATGCTGCCACTACTCTGTGACTACATTCGCGTCTCTCAACTGCCCGTCATCAACTCCATGCTGCCACTACTCTGTGACTACATTCGCGTCCCTCAACTGCCCGTCATCAACTCCATGCTGCTACTACTCTGTGACTACATTCGCGTCTCTCAACTGCCCGTCATCAACTCCATGCTGCCACTACTCTGTGACTACATTCGCGTCCCTCAACTGCCCGTCATCAACTCCATGCTGCTACTACTCTGTGACTACATTCGCTTCTCAAACTGCCCGTCATCAACTCCATGCTGCTACTACTCTGTGACTACATTCGCGTCTCTCAACTGCCCGTCATCAACTGACATGCTACTACTACTCTGTGACTACATTCGCTTCTCTCAACTGCCCGTCATCAACTCCATGCTGCTACTACTCTGTGACTACATTGCTTCTCTCAACTGCCCGTCATCAACTCCATGCTGCTACTACTCTGTGACTACATTCCCGTCCCTCAAACTGCCCGTCATCAACTCCATGCTGCTACTACTCTGTGACTACATTCTCGTCCCTCAAGTGCCCGTCATCAACTCCATGCTGCTACTACTTTGTGACTAAATTCCCGTCCCTCAACTGCCCGTCATCAACAACCATGCTGATACTACTCTACTCTGTGACTACATTTGCGTCCCTCAACTGCCCGTCATCAACTCCATGCTGCTACTACTCTGTGACTACATTCCCGTCCCTCAACTGCCCGTCATCAACTCCATGCTGCTACTACTCTGTGACTACATTCGCGTCCCTCAACTGCCCGTCATCAACTCCATGCTGCTACTACTTGTGACTACATTCCCGTCCCTCAACTGCCCGTCATCAACTCCATGCTGCTACTACTCTGACTACATTCGCGTCCCTCAACTGCCCGTCATCAACTCCATGCTGCTACTACTCTGTGACTACATTCACGTCTCTCAACTGCCCGTCATCAACTCCATGCTGCTACTACTCTGTGACTACATTCGCGTCCCTCAACTGCCCGTCATCAACTCCATGCTGCTACTACTCTGTGACTACATTCACGTCTCTCAACTGCCCGTCATCAACTCCATGCTGCCACTACTCTGTGACTACATTCGCGTCCCTCAACTGCCCGTCATCAACTCCATGCTGCTACTACTCTGTGACTACATTCGCTTCTCTCAACTGCCCGTCATCAACTCCACGCTGCTACTACTCCGTGAGTACATTCGCGTCTCTCAACTGCCCGTCATCAACTGCATGCTGCTACTACTCTGTGACTACATTCGCTTCTCTCAACTGCCCGTCATCAACTCATGCTGCTACTACTCTGTGACTGCATTTGCTTCTCTCAACTGCCCGTCATCAACTCCATGCTGCTACTACTCTGTGACTACATTCCGTCCCTAACTGCCCGTCATCAACTCCATGCTGCTACTACTCTGTGACTACATTCTCGTCCCTCAAGTGCCCGTCATCAACTCCATGCTGCTACTACTTTGTGACTACATTCCCGTCCCTCAACTGCCCGTCATCAACAACATGCTGCTACTACTCTGTGACTACATTCGCGTCCCTCAACTGCCCGTCATCAACTCCATGCTGCTACTACTCTGTGACTACATTCGCGTCTCTCAACTGCCCGTCATCAACTCCATGCTGCTACTACTCTGTGACTACATTCGCTTCTCTCAACTGCCCGTCATCAACTCCATGCTGCTACTACTCTGTGACTACATTCGCGTCTCTCAACTGCCCGTCATCAACTCCATGCTGCTACTACTCTGTGACTACATTCGCGTCCCTCAACTGCCCGTCATCAACTCCATGCTGCTACTACTCTGTGACTACATTCGAGCCCTCAACTGCCCGTCATCAACTCCATGCTGCTACTACTCTGTGACTACATTCGCGTCCCTCAACTGCCCGTCAACAACTCCATGCTGCTACTACTCTGTGACTACATTCCCGTCCCTCAACTGCCCGTCATCAACTCCATGCTGCTACTACTCTGTGACTACATTCGCGTCTCTCAACTGCCCGTCATCAACTCCATGCTGCTACTACTCTGTGACTACATTCGCGTCTCTCAACTGCCCGTCATCAACTCCATGCTGCTACTACTCTGTGACTACATTCGCGTCTCTCAACTGCCCGTCATCAACTCCATGCTGCTACTACTCTGTGACTACATTCACGTCCCTCAACTGCCCGTCATCAACTCCATGCTGCTACTACTCTGTGACTACATTCACGTCTCTCAACTGCCCGTCATCAACTCCATGCTGCTACTACTCTGTGACTACATTCACGTCTCTCAACTGCCCGTCATCAACTCCATGCTGCTACTACTCTGTGACTACATTCGCGTCCCTCAACTGCCCGTCATCAACTCCATGCTGCTACTACTCTGTGACTACATTCACGTCTCTCAACTGCCCGTCATCAACTCCATGCTGCTACTACTCTGTGACTACATTCGCGTCCCTCAACTGCCCGTCATCAACTCCATGCTGCTACTACTCTGTGACTACATTCGCGTCCCTCAACTGCCCGTCATCAACTCCATGCTGCTACTACTCTGTGACTACATTCGCGTCTCTCAACTGCCCGTCATCAACTCCATGCTGCTACTACTCTGTGACTACATTCGCTTCTCTCAACTGCCCGTCATCAACTCCATGCTGCTACTACTCTGTGACTACATTCGCTTCTCTCAACTGCCCGTCATCAACTCCATGCTGCTACTACTCTGTGACTACATTAGCGTCTCTCAACTGCCCGTCATCAACTCCATGCTGCTACTACTCTGTGACTACATTCCCGTCCCTCAACTGCCCGTCATCAACTCCATGCTGCCACTACTCTGTGACTACATTCGACCCCTCAAGTGCCCGTCATCAACTCCATGCTGCCACTACTCTGTGACTACATTCGCGTCCCTCAACTGCCCGTCATCAACTCCATGCTGCTACTACTCTGTGACTACATTCCGTCCCTCAACTGCCCGTCATCAACTCCATGCTGCTACTACTCTGTGACTACATTCGCGTCCCTCAACTGCCCGTCATCAACTCCATGCTGCTACTACTCTGTGACTACATTCGCGTCCCTCAACTGCCCGTCATCAACTCCATGCTGCTACTACTCTGTGACTACATTCGCTTCTCTCAACTGCCCGTCATCAACTCCATGCTGCTACTACTCTGTGACTACATTCACGTCTCTCAACTGCCCGTCATCAACTCCATGCTGCTACTACTCTGTGACTACATTCACGTCTCTCAACTGCCCGTCATCAACTCCATGCTGCTACTACTCTGTGACTACATTCACGTCTCTCAACTGCCCGTCATCAACTCCATGCTGCTACTACTCTGTGACTACATTCGCGTCCCTCAACTGCCCGTCATCAACTCCATGCTGCTACTACTCTGTGACTACATTCGCGTCTCTCAACTGCCCGTCATCAACTCCATGCTGCTACTACTCTGTGACTACATTCGCGTCCCTCAACTGCCCGTCATCAACTCCATGCTGCTACTACTCTGTGACTACATTCGCGTCCCTCAACTGCCCGTCATCAACTCCATGCTGCTACTACTCTGTGACTACATTCGCGTCTCTCAACTGCCCGTCATCAACTCCATGCTGCTACTACTCTGTGACTACATTCGCTTCTCTCAACTGCCCGTCATCAACTCCATGCTGCTACTACTCTGTGACTACATTCGCGTCTCTCAACTGCCCGTCATCAACTCCATGCTGCTACTACTCTGTGACTACATTCGCGTCTCTCAACTGCCCGTCATCAACTCCATGCTGCTACTACTCTGTGACTACATTCCCGTCCCTCAACTGCCCGTCATCAACTCCATGCTGCCACTACTCTGTGACTACATTCGCCCCTCAACTGCCCGTCATCAACTCCATGCTGCCACTACTCTGTGACTACATTCGCGTCCTCAACTGCCCGTCATCAACTCCATGCTGCTACTACTCTGTGACTACATTCCCGTCCCTCAACTGCCCGTCATCAACTCCATGCTGCTACTACTCTGTGACTACATTCGCTTCTCTCAACTGCCCGTCATCAACTCCACGCTGCTACTACTCTGTGACTACATTCGCGTCTCTCAACTGCCCGTCATCAACTCCATGCTGCTACTACTCTGTGACTACATTCGCTTCTCTCAACTGCCCGTCATCAACTCCATGCTGCTACTACTCTGTGACTACATTTGCTTCTCTCAACTGCCCGTCATCAACTCCATGCTGCTACTACTCTGTGACTACATTCCCGTCCCTCAACTGCCCGTCATCAACTCCATGCTGCTACTACTCTGTGACTACATTCTCGTCCCTCAAGTGCCCGTCATCAACTCCATGCTGCTACTACTTGTGACTACATTCCCGTCCCTCAACTGCCCGTCATCAACTCCATGCTGCTACTACTCTGTGACTACATTCGCGTCCCTCAACTGCCCGTCATCAACTCCATCTGCTACTACTCTGTGACTACATTCGCGTCTCTCAACTGCCCGTCATCAACTCCATGCTGCTACTACTCTGTGACTACATTCGCGTCTCTCAACTGCCCGTCATCAACTCCATGCTGCTACTACTCTGTGACTACATTCGCGTCCCTCAACTGCCCGTCATCAACTCCATGCTGCTACTACTCTGTGACTACATTCCCGTCCCTCAACTGCCCGTCATCAACTCCATGCTGCTACTACTCTGTGACTACATTCGCGTCCCTCAACTGCCCGTCATCAACTCCATGCTGCTACTACTCTGTGACTACATTCGCGTCTCTCAACTGCCCGTCATCAACTCCATGCTGCTACTACTCTGTGACTACATTCGCGTCTCTCAACTGCCCGTCATCAACTCCATGCTGCTACTACTCTGTGACTACATTCGCTTCTCTCAACTGCCCGTCATCAACTCCATGCTGCTACTACTCTGTGACTACATTCTCGTCCCTCAACTGCCCGTCATCAACTCCATGCTGCTACTACTCTGTGACTACATTCGCGTCCCTCAACTGCCCGTCATCAACTCCATGCTGCTACTACTCTGTGACTACATTCGCGTCCCTCAACTGCCCGTCATCAACTCCATGCTGCTACTACTCTGTGACTACATTCGCGTCTCTCAACTGCCCGTCATCAACTCCATGCTGCTACTACTCTGTGACTACATTCGCTTCTCTCAACTGCCCGTCATCAACTCCATGCTGCTACTACTCTGTGACTACATTCGCGTCCCTCAACTGCCCGTCATCAACTCCATGCTGCTACTACTCTGTGACTAAATTCCCGTCCCTCAACTGCCCGTCATCAACTCCATGCTGCTACTACTCTGTGACTACATTCGCGTCCCTCAACTGCCCGTCATCAACTCCATGCTGCTACTACTCTGTGACTACATTCGCTTCTCTCAACTGCCCGTCATCAACTCCATGCTGCTACTACTCTGTGACTACATTGCTTCTCTCAACTGCCCGTCATCAACTCCATGCTGCTACTACTCTGTGACTACATTAGCTTCTCTCAACTGCCCGTCATCAACTCCATGCTACTACTACTCTGTGACTACATTCCCGTCCCTCAACTGCCCGTCATCAACTCCATGCTGCACTACTCTGTGACTACATTCGAGCCCCTCAAGTGCCCGTCATCAACTCCATGCTGCACTACTCTGTGACTACATTCGCGTCCCTCAACTGCCCGTCAAATCTCCATGCTGCACTACTCTGTGACTACATTCCGTCCCTCAACTGCCCGTCATCAACTCCATACTGCTACTACTCTGTGACTACATTCGCTTCTCTCAACTGCCCGTCATCAACTCCTTGCTGCTACTACTCTGTGACTACATTCGCTTCTCTCAACTGCCCGTCATCAACTCCATGCTGCTACTACTCTGTGACTACATTCGCGTCCCTCAACTGCCCGTCATCAACTCCATGCTGCTACTACTCTGTGACTACATTCACGTCCCTCAACTGCCCGTCATCAACTCCATGCTGCTACTACTCTGTGACTACATTCACGTCTCTCAACTGCCCGTCATCAACTCCATGCTGCTACTACTCTGTGACTACATTCACGTCTCTCAACTGCCCGTCATCAACTCCATGCTGCTACTACTCTGTGACTACATTCACGTCCCTCAACTGCCCGTCATCAACTCCATGCTGCCACTACTCTGTGACTACATTCACGTCTCTCAACTGCCCGTCATCAACTCCATGCTGCCACTACTCTGTGACTACATTCGCGTCCCTCAACTGCCCGTCATCAACTCCATGCTGCTACTACTCTGTGACTACATTCGCTTCTCTCAACTGCCCGTCATCAACTCCATGCTGCTACTACTCTGTGACTACATTCGCGTCTCTCAACTGCCCGTCATCAACTCCATGCTGCTACTACTCTGTGACTACATTCGCTTCTCTCAACTGCCCGTCATCAACTCCATGCTGCTACTACTCTGTGACTACATTCGCGTCTCTCAACTGCCCGTCATCAACTCCATGCTGCTACTACTCTGTGACTACATTCGCGTCCCTCAACTGCCCGTCATCAACTCCATGCTGCTACTACTCTGTGACTACATTCGCGTCTCTCAACTGCCCGTCATCAACTCCATGCTGCTACTACTCTGTGACTACATTCGCGTCTCTCAACTGCCCGTCATCAACTCCATGCTGCTACTACTCTGTGACTACATTCGCTTCTCTCAACTGCCCGTCATCAACTCCATGCTGCTACTACTCTGTGACTACATTTGCTTCTCTCAACTGCCCGTCATCAACTCCATGCTGCTACTACTCTGTGACTACATTCCGTCCCTCAACTGCCCGTCATCAACTCCATGCTGCTACTACTCTGTGACTACATTCGCGTCCCTCAACTGCCCGTCATCAACTCCATGCTGCTACTACTCTGTGACTACATTCCCGTCCCTCAACTGCCCGTCATCAACTCCATGCTGCTACTACTCTGTGACTACATTCGCGTCCCTCAACTGCCCGTCATCAACTCCATGCTGCTACTACTCTGTGACTACATTCCCGTCCCTCAACTGCCCGTCATCAACTCCATGCTGCTACTACTCTGTGACTACATTCGTCCCTCAACTGCCCGTCATCAACTCCATGCTGCTACTACTCTGTGACTACATTCGCGTCCCTCAACTGCCCGTCATCAACTCCATGCTGCTACTACTGTGACTACATTCGCGTCCCTCAACTGCCCGTCATCAACTCCATGCTGCTACTACTCTGTGACTACATTCACGTCTCTCAACTGCCCGTCATCAACTCCATGCTGCTACTACTCTGTGACTACATTCGCGTCCCTCAACTGCCCGTCATCAACTCCATGCTGCTACTACTCTGTGACTACATTCACGTCTCTCAACTGCCCGTCATCAACTCCATGCTGCCACTACTCTGTGACTACATTCGCGTCCCTCAACTGCCCGTCATCAACTCCATGCTGCTACTACTCTGTGACTACATTCGCTTCTCTCAACTGCCCGTCATCAACTCCATGCTGCTACTACTCTGTGACTACATTCGCGTCTCTCAACTGCCCGTCATCAACTCCATGCTGCTACTACTCTGTGACTACATTCGCTTCTCTCAACTGCCCGTCATCAACTCCATGCTGCTACTACTCTGTGACTACATTCGCTTCTCTCAACTGCCCGTCATCAACTCCATGCTGCTACTACTCTGTGACTACATTCCCGTCCCTCAACTGCCCGTCATCAACTCCATGCTGCTACTACTCTGTGACTACATTCGCGTCCCTCAACTGCCCGTCATCAACTCCATGCTGCTACTACTCTGTGACTACATTCCCGTCCCTCAACTGCCCGTCATCAACTCCATGCTGCTACTACTCTGTGACTACATTCGCGTCCCTCAACTGCCCGTCATCAACTCCATGCTGCTACTACTCTGTGACTACATTCGCGTCCCTCAACTGCCCGTCATCAACTCCATGCTGCTACTACTCTGTGACTACATTCGCGTCTCTCAACTGCCCGTCATCAACTCCATGCTGCTACTACTCTGTGACTACATTCACGTCTCTCAACTGCCCGTCATCAACTCCATGCTGCTACTACTCTGTGACTACATTCGCGTCTCTCAACTGCCCGTCATCAACTCCATGCTGCTACTACTCTGTGACTACATTCACGTCTCTCAACTGCCCGTCATCAACTCCATGCTGCTACTACTCTGTGACTACATTCGCGTCCCTCAACTGCCCGTCATCAACTCCATGCTGCTACTACTCTGTGACTACATTCGCGTCTCTCAACTGCCCGTCATCAACTCCATGCTGCTACTACTCTGTGACTACATTCGCGTCCCTCAACTGCCCGTCATCAACTCCATGCTGCTACTACTCTGTGACTACATTCGCGTCCCTCAACTGCCCGTCATCAACTCCATGCTGCTACTACTCTGTGACTACATTCGCTTCTCTCAACTGCCCGTCATCAACTCCATGCTGCTACTACTCTGTGACTACATTCGCGTCTCTCAACTGCCCGTCATCAACTCCATGCTGCTACTACTCTGTGACTACATTCGCGTCTCTCAACTGCCCGTCATCAACTCCATGCTGCTACTACTCTGTGACTACATTCGCGTCTCTCAACTGCCCGTCATCAACTCCATGCTGCTACTACTCTGTGACTACATTCCGTCCCTCAACTGCCCGTCATCAACTCCATGCTGCCACTACTCTGTGACTACATTCGAGTCCCTCAACTGCCCGTCATCAACTCCATGCTGCACTACTCTGTGACTACATTCGCGTCCCTCAACTGCCCGTCATCAACTCCATGCTGCTACTACTCTGTGACTACATTCCCGTCCCTCAACTGCCCGTCATCAACTCCATGCTGCTACTACTCTGTGACTACATTCGCGTCTCTCAACTGCCCGTCATCAACTCCATGCTGCTACTACTCTGTGACTACATTCGCGTCTCTCAACTGCCCGTCATCAACTCCACGCTGCTACTACTCTGTGACTACATTCGCTTCTCTCAACTGCCCGTCATCAACTCCATGCTGCTACTACTCTGTGACTACATTTGCTTCTCTCAACTGCCCGTCATCAACTCCATGCTGCTACTACTCTGTGACTACATTCCCGTCCCTAAACTGCCCGTCATCAACTCCATGCTGCTACTACTCTGTGACTACATTCTCGTCCCTCAAGTGCCCGTCATCAACTCCATGCTGCTACTACTCTGTGACTACATTCCCGTCCCTCAACTGCCCGTCATCAACTCCATGCTGCTACTACTCTGTGACTACATTCGCTTCTCTCAACTGCCCGTCATCAACTCCATGCTGCTACTACTCTGTGACTACATTCGCTTCTCTCAACTGCCCGTCATCAACTCCATGCTGCTACTACTCTGTGACTACATTCGCTTCTCTCAACTGCCCGTCATCAACTCCATGCTGCTACTACTCTGTGACTACATTCCCGTCCCTCAACTGCCCGTCATCAACTCCATGCTGCTACTACTCTGTGACTACATTCGAGTCCCTCAACTGCCCGTCATCAACTCCATGCTGCCACTACTCTGTGACTACATTCGCGTCCCTCAAGTGCCCGTCATCAACTCCATGCTGCTACTACTCTGTGACTACATTCCCGTCCCTCAACTGCCCGTCATCAACTCCATGCTGCTACTACTCTGTGACTACATTCGCTTCTCTCAACTGCCCGTCATCAACTCCATGCTGCTACTACTCTGTGACTACATTCGCTTCTCTCAACTGCCCGTCATCAACTCCATGCTGCTACTACTCTGTGACTACATTCGCGTCCCTCAACTGCCCGTCATCAACTCCATGCTGCTACTACTCTGTGACTACATTCACGTCCCTCAACTGCCCGTCATCAACTCCATGCTGCTACTACTCTGTGACTACATTCACGTCTCTCAACTGCCCGTCATCAACTCCATGCTGCCACTACTCTGTGACTACATTCGCGTCTCTCAACTGCCCGTCATCAACTCCATGCTGCACTACTCTGTGACTACATTCACGTCCCTCAACTGCCCGTCATCAACTCCATGCTGCCACTACTCTGTGACTACATTCACGTCTCTCAACTGCCCGTCATCAACTCCATGCTGCCACTACTCTGTGACTACATTCGCGTCCCTCAACTGCCCGTCATCAACTCCATGCTGCTACTACTCTGTGACTACATTCGCTTCTCTCAACTGCCCGTCATCAACTCCACGCTGCTACTACTCCGTGACTACATTCGCGTCTCTCAACTGCCGTCATCAACTCCACGCTGCTACTACTCTGTGACTACATTCGCTTCTCTCAACTGCCCGTCATCAACTCCATGCTGCTACTACTCTGTGACTACATTTGCTTCTCTCAACTGCCCGTCATCAACTCCATGCTGCTACTACTCTGTGACTACATTCCCGTCCCTCAACTGCCCGTCATCAACTCCATGCTGCTACTACTCTGTGACTACATTCTCGTCCCTCAACTGCCCGTCATCAACTCCATGCTGCTACTACTTTGTGACTACATTCCCGTCCCTCAACTGCCCGTCATCAACAACATGCTGCTACTACTCTGTGACTACATTCGCGTCCCTCAACTGCCCGTCATCAACTCCATGCTGCTACTACTCTGTGACTACATTCACGTCTCTCAACTGCCCGTCATCAACTCCATGCTGCTACTACTCTGTGACTACATTCGCGTCCCTCAACTGCCCGTCATCAACTCCATGCTGCACTACTCTGTGACTACATTCACGTCTCTCAACTGCCCGTCATCAACTCCATGCTGCTACTACTCTGTGACTACATTCGCGTCCCTCAACTGCCCGTCATCAACTCCATGCTGCTACTACTCTGTGACTACATTCGCTTCTCTCAACTGCCCGTCATCAACTCCATGCTGCTACTACTCTGTGACTACATTCCCGTCCCTAAACTGCCCGTCATCAACTCCATGCTGCTACTACTCTGTGACTACATTCTCGTCCCTCAACTGCCCGTCATCAACTCCATGCTGCTACTACTCTGTGACTACATTCCCGTCCCTCAACTGCCCGTCATCAACTCCATGCTTATACTACTCTGTGACTACATTTGCGTCCCTCAACTGCCCGTCATCAACTCCATGCTGCTACTACTCTGTGACTACATTCACGTCCCTCAACTGCCCGTCATCAACTCCATGCTGCTACTACTCTGTGACTACATTCGCTTCTCTCAACTGCCCGTCATCAACTCCATGCTGCTACTACTCTGTGACTACATTCACGTCTCTCAACTGCCCGTCATCAACTCCATGCTGCTACTACTCTGTGACTACATTCACGTCTCTCAACTGCCCGTCATCAACTCCATGCTGCTACTACTCTGTGACTACATTCACGTCTCTCAACTGCCCGTCATCAACTCCATTCTGCTACTACTCTGTGACTACATTCGCGTCCCTCAACTGCCCGTCATCAACTCCATGCTGCTACTACTCTGTGACTACATTCACGTCTCTCAACTGCCCGTCATCAACTCCATGCTGCTACTACTCTGTGACTACATTCGCGTCCCTCAACTGCCCGTCATCAACTCCATGCTGCTACTACTCTGTGACTACATTCGCGTCCCTCAACTGCCCGTCATCAACTCCATGCTGCTACTACTCTGTGACTACATTCGCTTCTCTCAACTGCCCGTCATCAACTCCATGCTGCTACTACTCTGTGACTACATTCGCTTCTCTCAACTGCCCGTCATCAACTCCATGCTGCTACTACTCTGTGACTACATTCGCTTCTCTCAACTGCCCGTCATCAACTCCATGCTGCTACTACTCTGTGACTACATTAGCTTCTCTCAACTGCCCGTCATCAACTCCATGCTACTACTACTCTGTGACTACATTCCCGTCCCTCAACTGCCCGTCATCAACTCCATGCTGCCACTACTCTGTGACTACATTCGAGCCCCTCAACTGCCCGTCATCAACTCCATGCTGCCACTACTCTGTGACTACATTCGCGTCCCTCAACTGCCCGTCATCAACTCCATGCTGCCACTACTCTGTGACTACATTCGCGTCCCTCAACTGCCCGTCATCAACTCCATGCTGCTACTACTCTGTGACTACATTCGCTTCTCTCAACTGCCCGTCATCAACTCCATGCTGCTACTACTCTGTGACTACATTCGCGTCTCTCAACTGCCCGTCATCAACTCCATGCTGCTACTACTCTGTGACTACATTCGCTTCTCTCAACTGCCCGTCATCAACTCCATGCTGCTACTACTCTGTGACTACATTGCTTCTCTCAACTGCCCGTCATCAACTCCATGCTGCTACTACTCTGTGACTACATTCCGTCCCTCAACTGCCCGTCATCAACTCCATGCTGCTACTACTCTGTGACTACATTCTCGTCCCTCAACTGCCCGTCATCAACTCCATGCTGCTACTACTCTGTGACTAAATTCCCGTCCCTCAACTGCCCGTCATCAACTCCATGCTGCTACTACTCTGTGACTACATTGCGTCCCTCAACTGCCCGTCATCAACTCCATGCTGCTACTACTCTGTGACTACATTCACGTCTCTCAACTGCCCGTCATCAACTCCATGCTGCTACTACTCTGTGACTACATTCGCGTCCCTCAACTGCCCGTCATCAACTCCATGCTGCTACTACTCTGTGACTACATTCGCTTCTCTCAACTGCCCGTCATCAACTCCATGCTGCTACTACTCTGTGACTACATTCGCTTCTCTCAACTGCCCGTCATCAACTCCATGCTGCTACTACTCTGTGACTACATTCGCTTCTCTCAACTGCCCGTCATCAACTCCATGCTGCTACTACTCTGTGACTACATTAGCTTCTCTCAACTGCCCGTCATCAACTCCATGCTGCTACTACTCTGTGACTACATTCCCGTCCCTCAACTGCCCGTCATCAACTCCATGCTGCCACTACTCTGTGACTACATTCGCGTCCCTCAACTGCCCGTCATCAACTCCATGCTGCCACTACTCTGTGACTACATTCGCGTCCCTCAACTGCCCGTCATCAACTCCATGCTGCTACTACTCTGTGACTACATTCGCGTCCCTCAACTGCCCGTCATCAACTCCATGCTGCTACTACTCTGTGACTACATTCGCGTCTCTCAACTGCCCGTCATCAACTCCATGCTGCTACTACTCTGTGACTACATTCGCGTCCCTCAACTGCCCGTCATCAACTCCATGCTGCTACTACTCTGTGACTACATTCACGTCTCTCAACTGCCCGTCATCAACTCCATGCTGCTACTACTCTGTGACTACATTCACGTCTCTCAACTGCCCGTCATCAACTCCATGCTGCTACTACTCTGTGACTACATTCACGTCTCTCAACTGCCCGTCATCAACTCCATGCTGCTACTACTCTGTGACTACATTCTGTCCCTCAACTGCCCGTCATCAACTCCATGCTGCTACTACTCTGTGACTACATTCACGTCTCAACTGCCCGTCATCAACTCCATGCTGCCACTACTCTGTGACTACATTCGCGTCCCTCAACTGCCCGTCATCAACTCCATGCTGCTACTACTCTGTGACTACATTCTCGTCCCTCAAGTGCCCGTCATCAACTCCATGCTGCTACTACTCTGTGACTACATTCCGTCCCTCAACTGCCCGTCATCAACTCCATGCTGCTACTACTCTGTGACTACATTCGCGTCCCTCAACTGCCCGTCATCAACTCCATGCTGCTACTACTCTGTGACTACATTCCCGTCCCTCAACTGCCCGTCATCAACTCCATGCTGCTACTACTCTGTGACTACATTCTCGTCCCTCAACTGCCCGTCATCAACTCCATGCTGCTACTACTCTGTGACTACATTCCCGTCCCTCAACTGCCCGTCATCAACTCCATGCTGCTACTACTCTGTGACTACATTCGCGTCCCTCAACTGCCCGTCATCAACTCCATGCTGCTACTACTCTGTGACTACATTCACGTCTCTCAACTGCCCGTCATCAACTCCATGCTGCTACTACTCTGTGACTACATTCGCGTCCCTCAACTGCCGTCATCAACTCCATGCTGCCACTACTCTGTGACTACATTCACGTCTCTCAACTGCCCGTCATCAACTCCATGCTGCCACTACTCTGTGACTACATTCGCGTCCCTCAACTGCCCGTCATCAACTCCATGCTGCTACTACTCTGTGACTACATTCGCTTCTCTCAACTGCCCGTCATCAACTCCATGCTGCTACTACTCGTGACTACATTCGCGTCTCTCAACTGCCCGTCATCAACTCCACGCTGCTACTACTCTGTGACTACATTCGCTTCTCTCAACTGCCCGTCATCAACTCCATGCTGCTACTACTCTGTGACTACATTTGCTTCTCTCAACTGCCCGTCATCAACTCCATGCTGCTACTACTCTGTGACTACATTCCCGTCCCTAAACTGCCCGTCATCAACTCCATGCTGCTACTACTCTGTGACTACATTCTCGTCCCTCAAGTGCCCGTCATCAACTCCATGCTGCTACTACTCTGTGACTACATTCCCGTCCCTCAACTGCCCGTCATCAACAACATGCTGCTACTACTCTGTGACTACATTCGCGTCCCTCAACTGCCCGTCATCAACTCCATGCTGCTACTACTCTGTGACTACATTCACGTCTCTCAACTGCCCGTCATCAACTCCATGCTGCTACTACTCTGTGACTACATTCGCGTCCCTCAACTGCCCGTCATCAACTCCATGCTGCTACTACTCTGTGACTACATTCGCTTCTCTCAACTGCCCGTCATCAACTCCATGCTGCTACTACTCTGTGACTACATTCACGTCTCTCAACTGCCCGTCATCAACTCCATGCTGCTACTACTCTGTGACTACATTCGCTTCTCTCAACTGCCCGTCATCAACTCCATGCTGCTACTACTCTGTGACTACATTCACGTCTCTCAACTGCCCGTCATCAACTCCATGCTGCTACTACTCTGTGACTACATTCGCGTCCCTCAACTGCCCGTCATCAACTCCATGCTGCTACTACTCTGTGACTACATTCACGTCTCTCAACTGCCCGTCATCAACTCCATGCTGCTACTACTCTGTGACTACATTCGCGTCCCTCAACTGCCCGTCATCAACTCCATGCTGCTACTACTCTGTGACTACATTCGCGTCCCTCAACTGCCCGTCATCAACTCCATGCTGCTACTACTCTGTGACTACATTCGCTTCTCTCAACTGCCCGTCATCAACTCCATGCTGCTACTACTCTGTGACTACATTCGCTTCTCTCAACTGCCCGTCATCAACTCCATGCTGCTACTACTCTGTGACTACATTCGCTTCTCTCAACTGCCCGTCATCAACTCCATGCTGCTACTACTCTGTGACTACATTCGCTTCTCTCAACTGCCCGTCATCAACTCCATGCTGCTACTACTCTGTGACTACATTCCGTCCCTCAACTGCCCGTCATCAACTCCATGCTGCTACTACTCTGTGACTACATTCCCGTCCCTCAACTGCCCGTCATCAACTCCATGCTGCTACTACTCTGTGACTACATTCTCGTCCCTCAACTGCCCGTCATCAACTCCATGCTGCTACTACTCTGTGACTACATTCCCGTCCCTCAACTGCCCGTCATCAACTCCATGCTGCTACTACTCTGTGACTACATTCGCGTCCCTCAACTGCCCGTCATCAACTCCATGCTGCTACTACTCTGTGACTACATTCGCGTCTCTCAACTGCCCGTCATCAACTCCATGCTGCTACTACTCTGTGACTACATTCGCGTCCCTCAACTGCCCGTCATCAACTCCATGCTGCTACTACTCTGTGACTACATTCACGTCTCTCAACTGCCCGTCATCAACTCCATGCTGCTACTACTCTGTGACTACATTCGCGTCCCTCAACTGCCCGTCATCAACTCCATGCTGCTACTACTCTGTGACTACATTTGCGTCTCTCAACTGCCCGTCATCAACTCCATGCTGCTACTACTCTGTGACTACATTCCCGTCCCTCAACTGCCCGTCATCAACTCCATGCTGCTACTACTCTGTGACTACATTCTCGTCCCTCAACTGCCCGTCATCAACTCCATGCTGCTACTACTCTGTGACTACATTCCCGTCCCTCAACTGCCCGTCATCAACTCCATGCTGCTACTACTCTGTGACTACATTCGCGTCCTCAACTGCCCGTCATCAACTCCATGCTGCTACTACTCTGTGACTACATTCACGTCCCTCAACTGCCCGTCATCAACTCCATGCTGCTACTACTCTGTGACTACATTCGCTTCTCTCAACTGCCCGTCATCAACTCCATGCTGCTACTACTCTGTGACTACATTCACGTCTCTCAACTGCCCGTCATCAACTCCATGCTGCTACTACTCTGTGACTACATTCACGTCTCTCAACTGCCCGTCATCAACTCCATGCTGCTACTACTCTGTGACTACATTCACGTCTCTCAACTGCCCGTCATCAACTCCATGCTGCTACTACTCTGTGACTACATTCGCGTCCCTCAACTGCCGTCATCAACTCCATGCTGCTACTACTCTGTGACTACATTCACGTCTCTCAACTGCCCGTCATCAACTCCATGCTGCTACTACTCTGTGACTACATTCGCGTCCCTCAACTGCCCGTCATCAACTCCATGCTGCTACTACTCTGTGACTACATTCGCGTCCCTCAACTGCGCGTCATCAACTCCATGCTGCTACTACTCTGTGACTACATTCGCTTCTCTCAACTGCCCGTCATCAACTCCATGCTGCTACTACTCTGTGACTACATTCGCTTCTCTCAACTGCCCGTCATCAACTCCATGCTGCTACTACTCTGTGACTACATTCGCTTCTCTCAACTGCCCGTCATCAACTCCATGCTGCTACTACTATGTGACTATATTAGCTTCTCTCAACTGCCCGTCATCAACTCCATGCTACTACTACTCTGTGACTACATTCCGTCCCTCAACTGCCCGTCATCAACTCCATGCTGCCACTACTCTGTGACTACATTCGAGCCCTCAAGTGCCCGTCAACAACTCCATGCTGCCACTACTCTGTGACTACATTCGCGTCCCTCAAGTGCCCGTCATCAACTCCATGCTGCCACTACTCTGTGACTACATTCGCGTCCCTCAACTGCCCGTCATCAACTCCATGCTGCTACTACTCTGTGACTACATTCGCTTCTCTCAACTGCCCGTCATCAACTCCACGCTGCTACTACTCCGTGAGTACATTCGCGTCTCTCAACTGCCCGTCATCAACTGCACGCTGCTACTACTCTGTGACTACATTCGCTTCTCTCAACTGCCCGTCATCAACTCCATGCTGCTACTACTCTGTGACTACATTTGCTTCTCTCAACTGCCCGTCATCAACTCCATGCTGCTACTACTCTGTGACTACATTCCCGTCCCTCAACTGCCCGTCATCAACTCCATGCTGCTACTACTCTGTGACTACATTCTCGTCCCTCAACTGCCCGTCATCAACTCCATGCTGCTACTACTTTGTGACTAAATTCCCGTCCCTCAACTGCCCGTCATCAACTCCATGCTGCTACTACTCTGTGACTACATTTGCGTCCCTCAACTGCCCGTCATCAACTCCATGCTGCTACTACTCTGTGACTACATTCACGTCTCTCAACTGCCCGTCATCAACTCCATTCTGCTACTACTCTGTGACTACATTCGCGTCCCTCAACTGCGCGTCATCAACTCCATGCTGCTACTACTCTGTGACTACATTCGCTTCTCTCAACTGCCCGTCATCAACTCCATGCTGCTACTACTCTGTGACTACATTCGCTTCTCTCAACTGCCCGTCATCAACTCCATGCTGCTACTACTCTGTGACTACATTCGCTTCTCTCAACTGCCCGTCATCAACTCCATGCTGCTACTACTATGTGACTATATTAGCTTCTCTCAACTGCCCGTCATCAACTCCATGCTGCTACTACTCTGTGACTACATTCCGTCCCTCAACTGCCCGTCATCAACTCCATGCTGCACTACTCTGTGACTACATTCGAGTCCCTCAAGTGCCCGTCATCAACTCCATGCTGCCACTACTCTGTGACTACATTCGCGTCCCTCAACTGCCCGTCATCAACTCCATGCTGCTACTACTCTGTGACTACATTCGCGTCCCTCAACTGCCCGTCATCAACTCCATGCTGCTACTACTATGTGACTACATTCACGTCTCTCAACTGCCCGTCATCAACTCCATGCTGCTACTACTCTGTGACTACATTCGCCTCCCTCAACTGCCCGTCATCAACTCCATGCTGCTACTACTCTGTGACTACATTCACGTCTCTCAACTGCCCGTCATCAACTCCATGCTGCTACTACTATGTGACTACATTCACGTCTCTCAACTGCCCGTCATCAACTCCATGCTGCTACTACTCTGTGACTACATTCACGTCTCTCAACTGCCCGTCATCAACTCCATGCTGCTACTACTCTGTGACTACATTCCTGTCCCTCAACTGCCCGTCATCAACTCCATGCTGCTACTACTCTGTGACTACATTCACGTCTCACAACTGCCCGTCATCAACTCCATGCTGCCACTACTCTGTGACTACATTTGCGTCCCTCAACTGCCCGTCATTAACTCCATGCTGCTACTACTCTGTGACTACATTCTCGTCCCTCAAGTGCCCGTCATCAACTCCATGCTGCTACTACTTTGTGACTAAATTCCCGTCCCTCAACTGCCCGTCATCAACAACATGCTGATACTACTCTGTGACTACATTCGCGTCCCTCAACTGCCCGTCATCAACTCCATGCTGCTACTACTCTGTGACTACATTCCCGTCCCTCAACTGCCCGTCATCAACTCCATGCTGCTACTACTCTGTGACTACATTCTCGTCCCTCAAGTGCCCGTCATCAACTCCATGCTGCTACTACTTTGTGACTAATTCCCGTCCTCAACTGCCCGTCATCAACTCCATGCTGATACTACTCTGTGACTACATTCGCGTCCCTCAACTGCCCGTCATCAACTCCATGCTGCTACTACTCTGTGACTACATTCACGTCTCTCAACTGCCCGTCATCAACTCCATGCTGCTACTACTCTGTGACTACATTCGCGTCCCTCAACTGCCCGTCATCAACTCCATGCTGCTACTACTCTGTGACTACATTCGCTTCTCTCAACTGCCCGTCATCAACTCCACGCTGCTACTACTCTGTGACTACATTCGCGTCTCTCAACTGCCCGTCATCAACTCCACGCTGCTACTACTCTGTGACTACATTCGCTTCTCTCAACTGCCCGTCATCAACTCCATGCTGCTACTACTCTGTGACTACATTTGCTTCTCTCAACTGCCCGTCATCAACTCCATGCTGCTACTACTCTGTGACTACATTCCCGTCCCTAAACTGCCCGTCATCAACTCCATGCTGCTACTACTCTGTGACTACATTCTCGTCCCTCAATGCCCGTCATCAACTCCATGCTGCTACTACTCTGTGACTAAATTCCCGTCCCTCAACTGCCCGTCATCAACAACATGCTGCTACTACTCTGTGACTACATTCGCGTCCCTCAACTGCCCGTCATCAACTCAATGCTGCTACTACTCTGTGACTACATTCACGTCTCTCAACTGCCCGTCATCAACTCCAATCTGCTACTACTCTGTGACTACATTCGCGTCCCTCAACTGCCCGTCATCAACTCCATGCTGCTACTACTCTGTGACTACATTCGCGTCTCTCAACTGCCCGTCATCAACTCCACGTTGCTACTACTCTGTGACTACATTCACGTCTCTCAACTGCCCGTCATCAACTCCATGCTGCTACTACTCTGTGACTACATTCGCTTCTCTCAACTGCCCGTCATCAACTCCACGCTGCTACTACTCTGTGACTACATTCACGTCTCTCAACTGCCCGTCATCAACTCCATGCTGCTACTACTCTGTGACTACATTCGCGTCCCTCAACTGCCCGTCATCAACTCCATGCTGCTACTACTCTGTGACTACATTCACGTCTCTCAACTGCCCGTCATCAACTCCATTCTGCTACTACTCTGTGACTACATTCGCGTCCCTCAACTGCCCGTCATCAACTCCATCTGCTACTACTCTGTGACTACATTCGCGTCCCTCAACTGCCCGTCATCAACTCCATGCTGCTACTACTCTGTGACTACATTCGCTTCTCTCAACTGCCCGTCATCAACTCCATGCTGCTACTACTCTGTGACTACATTCGCTTCTCTCAACTGCCCGTCATCAACTCCATGCTGCTACTACTCTGTGACTACATTCGCTTCTCTCAACTGCCCGTCATCAACTCCATGCTGCTACTACTCTGTGACTACATTAGCTTCTCTCAACTGCCCGTCATCAACTCCATGCTACTACTACTCTGTGACTACATTCCCGTCCCTCAACTGCCCGTCATCAACTCCATGCTGCTACTACTCTGTGACTACATTCCCGTCCCTCAACTGCCCGTCATCAACTCCATGCTGCTACTACTCTGTGACTACATTCTCGTCCCTCAAGTGCCCGTCATCAACTCCATGCTGCTACTACTCTGTGACTAAATTCCCGTCCCTCAACTGCCCGTCATCAACTCCATGCTGCTACTACTCTGTGACTACATTCGCGTCCCTCAACTGCCCGTCATCAACTCCATGCTGCTACTACTCTGTGACTACATTCACGTCTCTCAACTGCCCGTCATCAACTCCATGCTGCTACTACTCTGTGACTACATTCGCGTCCCTCAACTGCCCGTCATCAACTCCATGCTGCTACTACTCTGTGACTACATTCACGTCTCTCAACTGCCCGTCATCAACTCCATGCTGCTACTACTCTGTGACTACATTCGCGTCCCTCAACTGCCCGTCATCAACTCCATGCTGCTACTACTCTGTGACTACATTCGCTTCTCTCAACTGCCCGTCATCAACTCCATGCTGCTACTACTCTGTGACTACATTCGCGTCTCTCAACTGCCCGTCATCAACTCCACGCTGCTACTACTCTGTGACTACATTCGCTTCTCTCAACTGCCCGTCATCAACTCCATGCTGCTACTACTCTGTGACTACATTTGCTTCTCTCAACTGCCCGTCATCAACTCCATGCTGCTACTACTCTGTGACTACATTCCCGTCCCTCAACTGCCCGTCATCAACTCCATGCTGCTACTACTCTGTGACTACATTCGCGTCCCTCAACTGCCCGTCATCAACTCCATGCTGCTACTACTCTGTGACTACATTCGCGTCCCTCAACTGCCCGTCATCAACTCCATGCTGCTACTACTCTGTGACTACATTCGCTTCTCTCAACTGCCCGTCATCAACTCCATGCTGCTACTACTCTGTGACTACATTCGCTTCTCTCAACTGCCCGTCATCAACTCCATGCTGCTACTACTCTGTGACTACATTAGCTTCTCTCAACTGCCCGTCATCAACTCCATGCTGCTACTACTCTGTGACTACATTCGCTTCTCTCAACTGCCCGTCATCAACTCCATGCTGCTACTACTCTGTGACTACATTCGTCCCTCAAGTGCCCGTCATCAACTCCATGCTGCCACTACTCTGTGACTACATTCGCGTCCCTCAACTGCCCGTCAACATCTCCATGCTGCCACTACTCTGTGACTACATTCCCGTCCCTCAACTGCCTGTCATCAACTCCATACTGCTACTACTCTGTGACTACATTCGCTTCTCTCAACTGCCCGTCATCAACTCCATGCTGCTACTACTCTGTGACTACATTCGCTTCTCTCAACTGCCCGTCATCAACTCCATGCTGCTACTACTCTGTGACTACATTCGCGTCCCTCAACTGCCCGTCATCAACTCCATGCTGCTACTACTCTGTGACTACATTCGCGTCCCTCAACTGCCCGTCATCAACTCCATGCTGCTACTACTACTATGTGACTACATTCACGTCTCTCAACTGCCCGTCATCAACTCCATGCTGCTACTACTCTGTGACTACATTCGCGTCCCTCAACTGCCCGTCATCAACTCCATGCTGCTACTACTCTGTGACTACATTCACGTCTCTCAACTGCCCGTCATCAACTCCATGCTGCTACTACTATGTGACTACATTCACGTCTCTCAACTGCCCGTCATCAACTCCATGCTGCTACTACTCTGTGACTACATTCGCGTCTCTCAACTGCCCGTCATCAACTCCATGCTGCTACTACTCTGTGACTACATTCGCTGTCCCTCAACTGCCCGTCATCAACTCCATGCTGCTACTACTCTGTGACTACATTCACGTCTCTCAACTGCCCGTCATCAACTCCATGCTGCTACTACTCTGTGACTACATTCGCGTCCCTCAACTGCCCGTCATCAACTCCATGCTGCTACTACTCTGTGACTACATTCTCGTCCTCAACTGCCCGTCATCAACTCCATGCTGCTACTACTCTGTGACTACATTCCCGTCCCTCAACTGCCCGTCATCAACTCCATGCTGCTACTACTCTGTGACTACATTCGCGTCCCTCAACTGCCCGTCATCAACTCCATGCTGCTACTACTCTGTGACTACATTCCGTCCCTCAACTGCCCGTCATCAACTCCATGCTGCTACTACTCTGTGACTACATTCTCGTCCCTCAAGTGCCCGTCATCAACTCCATGCTGCTACTACTTGTGACTACATTCCCGTCCCTCAACTGCCCGTCATCAACTCCATGCTGATACTACTCTGTGACTACATTCGCGTCCCTCAACTGCGCGTCATCAACTCCATGCTGCACTACTCTGTGACTACATTCACGTCTCTCAACTGCCCGTCATCAACTCCATGCTGCCACTACTCTGTGACTACATTCGCGTCCCTCAACTGCCCGTCATCAACTCCATGCTGCTACTACTCTGTGACTACATTCGCTTCTCTCAAATGCCCGTCATCAACTCCACGCTGCTATACTCCGTGACTACATTCGCGTCTCTCAACTGCCCGTCATCAACTCCACGCTGCTACTACTCTGTGACTACATTCGCTTCTCTCAACTGCCCGTCATCAACTCCATGCTGCTACTACTCTGTGACTACATTTGCTTCTCTCAACTGCCCGTCATCAACTCCATGCTGCTACTACTCTGTGACTACATTCGCGTCCCTCAACTGCCCGTCATCAACTCCATGCTGCTACTACTATGTGACTACATTCACGTCTCTCAACTGCCCGTCATCAACTCCATGCTGCTACTACTATGTGACTACATTCACGTCTCTCAACTGCCCGTCATCAACTCCATGCTGCTACTACTCTGTGACTACATTCGCGTCCCTCAACTGCCCGTCATCAACTCCATGCTGCTACTACTCTGTGACTACATTCGCTTCTCTCAATTGCCCGTCATCAACTCCACGCTGCTACTACTCTGTGACTACATTCGCGTCTCTCAACTGCCCGTCATCAACTGCACGCTGCTACTACTCTGTGACTACATTCGCTTCTCTCAACTGCCCGTCATCAACTTCATGCTGCTACTACTCTGTGACTGCATTTGCTTCTCTCAACTGCCCGTCATCAACTCCATGCTGCTACTACTCTGTGACTACATTCGCTTCTCTCAACTGCCCGTCATCAACTCCACGCTGCTACTACTCTGTGACTACATTCACGTCTCTCAACTGCCCGTCATCAACTCCATGCTGCTACTACTCTGTGACTACATTCGCTTCTCTCAACTGCCCGTCATCAACTCCACGCTGCTACTACTCTGTGACTACATTCACGTCTCTCAACTGCCCGTCATCAACTCCATTCTGCTACTACTCTGTGACTACATTCGCGTCCCTCAACTGCGCGTCATCAACTCCATGCTGCTACTACTCTGTGACTACATTCACGTCTCTCAACTGCCCGTCATCAACTCCATTCTGCTACTACTCTGTGACTACATTCGCGTCCCTCAACTGCCCGTCATCAACTCCATTCTGCTACTACTCTGTGACTACATTCGCGTCCCTCAACTGCGCGTCATCAACTCCATGCTGCTACTACTCTGTGACTACATTCGCTTCTCTCAACTGCCCGTCATCAACTCCTTGCTGCTACTACTCTGTGACTACATTCGCTTCTCTCAACTGTCCGTCATCAACTCCATGCTGCTACTACTCTGTGACTACATTCGCTTCTCTCAACTGCCCGTCATCAACTCCATGCTGCTACTACTATGTGACTATATTAGCTTCTCTCAACTGCCCGTCATCAACTCCATGCTACTACTACTCTGTGACTACATTCCCGTCCCTCAACTGCCCGTCATCAACTCCATGCTGCCACTGCTCTGTGACTACATTCGAGCCCCTCAAGTGCCCGTCAACATCTCCATGCTGCCACTACTCTGTGACTACATTCGCGTCCATCAAGTGCCCGTCAACATCTCCATGCTGCCACTACTCTGTGACTACATTCCCGTCCCTCAACTGCCTGTCATCAACTCCATACTGCTACTACTCTGTGACTACATTCGCTTCTCTCAACTGCCCGTCATCAACTCCTTGCTGCTACTACTCTGTGACTACATTCGCTTCTCTCAACTGCCCGTCATCAACTCCATGCTGCCACTACTCTGTGACTACATTCGCGTCCCTCAACTGCCCGTCATCAACTCCACGCTGCTACTACTCTGTGACTACATTCGCGTCCCTCAACTGCCCGTCATCAACTCCATGCTGCTACTACTAACTATGTGACTACATTCACGTCTCTCAACTGCCCGTCATCAACTCCATGCTGCTATTACTCTGTGACTACATTCGCCTCCCTCAACTGCCCGTCATCAACTCCATGATGCTACTACTCTGTGACTACATTCACGTCTCTCAACTGCCCGTCATCAACTCCATGCTGCTACTAATATGTGACTACATTCACGTCTCTCAACTGCCCGTCATCAACTCCATGCTGCTACTACTATGTGACTACATTCACGTCTCTCAACTGCCCGTCATCAACTCCATGCTGCTACTACTATGTGACTACATTCCTGTCCCTCAACTGCCCGTCATCAGCTCCATGCTGCTACTACTCTGTGACTACATTCACGTCTCACAACTGCCCGTCATCAACTCAATGCTGCCACTACTCTGTGACTATATTCGCGTCCCTCAACTGCCCGTCATTAACTCCATGCTGCTACTACTCTGTGACTACATTCGCTTCTCTCAACTGCCCGTCATCAACTCCATGCTGCTACTACTCTGTGACTACATTCACGTCTCTCATCTACCCGTCATCAACTCAATGCTGCCACTACTCTGTGACAACATTCGCGTCCCTCAACTGCCTGTCATCAACTCCATACTGCTACTACTCTGTGACTACATTCGCTTCTCTTAACTGCCCGTCATCAACTCCTTGCTGCTACTACTATGTGACTACATTCGCTTCTCTCAACTGCCCGTCATCAACTCCATGCTGCCACTACTCTGTGACTTCATTCGCGTCCCTCAACTGCCCGTCATCAACTCCACGCTGCTACTACTCTGTGACTACATTCGCGTCCCTCAACTGCCCGTCATCAACTCCATGCTGCTACTACTATGTGACTACATTCACGTCTCTCAACTGCCCGTCATCAACTCCATGCTGCTACTACTATGTGACTACATTCACGTCTCTCAACTGCCCGTCATCAACTCCACGCTGCTACTACTCTGTGACTACATTCGCGTCCCTCAACTGCCCGTCATCAACTCCATGCTGCTACTACTCTGTGACTACATTCGCGTCCCTCAACTGCCCGTCATCAACTCCATGCTGCTACTACTCTGTGACTACATTCACGTCTCTCATCTACCAGTCATCAACTCAATGCTGCCACTACTCTGTGACTACATTCGCGTCCCTCAACTGCCCGTCATCAACTCCATGCTGCTACTACTCTGTGACTACATTCACGTCTCTCAACTGCCCGTCATCAACTCCATGCTGCTACTACTCTGTGACTACATTCGCGTCCCTCAACTGCCCGTCATTAACTCCATGCTGCTACTACTCTGTGACTATATTCGCGTCCCTCAACTGCCCGTCATCAAATCCACGTTGCCACTACTCTGTGGCTACTTTCACGCCCTTCTATAGCTGTGAACTTTTGCTTTAGATTTTTCCATTTCAAAAAGTAATCCTCCAGCCAATGAAGGTAGATCTGCCCCATCCTTATATAAATGCTCACAAGTCATCATGATTAATCAATAACATTTCTTAATTTTGTGAATGTTGTTACAATGACTAAGCCAGCACATGTATGTAGCTCTGGAATTCTCTCATTGGATCTACTAACAATTTTTTAATGTCACGGAGAACTGCTTCCCGTTTTGTAGATTGATGGCATAACTTATACGTGTCTCTGACTACATAGGAAAATACTTTTCTCGTAAGGGAACTTATCTCTTGCACATTTTTAATGTGTTAATTCCAAGTCCGTTTTTTGTTTTAAACACATTTTCATTGTGTCCAAGTCCGTTTTTTTTTGTTTTAAACACATTTTCATTGTGTCCAAGTCCGTTTTTTTTTGTTTTAAACACATTTTCATTGTGTCCAAGTCCGTTTATTTGTGGCCGAGTATTATACAATCCTCGCTATGTAATAAAGTTTGCCTGAACTTTGTTATCGAAGCTTATATCAGATAAATAATGTACCAGGCCCCCGAAGCTCTGGTGTACTGACATTTATTGAATGGATTATATATAACCAAATTATATTATACTATTATATTTATATTGCAAATATCAAGTGGAAATGAAAGACATTAAAATCCTAACAGCTTACCGTTACGGCTGAAATAAAGCTATTATATAACATAATCTGCATCTCTCGGATTTGCGATCAAATGTTCCAATAAGTTAGACCACCACAAGTGGCGCAACAAAAGTGCGCCTTAAATAAGAAAGTAGAAGATAGACATATTGGAAGCCGGGGTGCAAAAACGTCATAAACTGTCCTGATATCGAGTCTTTTAGCCTTTAATCCACAGGACATTTCTGTTTCTACTAGACTGACAGGCTTTTCTTAATTGTTACCGTATCTTGTACGGACAACTGAAGACGGACTTATCAGACAGCTTAAGAGAATGGCTTGGCAGAAGATGAACAACAGAAATGATAAATAACTGTCGAGATCGAAAGTTGTGGAGAGACATGATCACCTACGCCAGCAGGCGCGGTACTTGATGATGATGACCGTATCTTGTATTCTGTTACCGACTACGGTGAAAATGGTTACTTATTTCTGCTGTATCCAGCAAATTGAAAGACTTTCCATTTCTGTAGCTTACTATTTGTGGCCACGATGTTAGCTTGTTCTCTTACTGACTGGATTGAAACACTGCCACTTAAATGAGTTCACTTGAGACGCTTCGTTGACTTCACGAACTATTCATCTTCTCATCAATATGGCGCGAAAGTCCTTTGTTGCCCAGCTGGGAGCAGAGTTAACCATCTGGCGAATGATATCACAGCCCACCGCATCGATCGTTCTATTACGTCAACAGCCTCCACGTTTGTTGGTTGCTGGCGACATTGACCGATCGTTTTTTAGAGGAACACTGAAGACGATTGAGCCAAGACGCCTGTCTGGCATCGCCATCTTTTGTTCACATAAACAGCAAGCAAGAATTCAGAAACTGTGTCATTATCTCAACCAGATTACTACTGTGTGGGTTTAGTGTTCCCCTTATGAAGGAACTATATGAAGAAGTTGCGTTGAGGACACTGAGTGGTATTTAGAAAATGTAAGGAGGGAAAGAGTGGATTAAGATCTATTTAACGAGTTAACAAAAAAATACTCGCACAAGAATCATGACTGAGGGGCGTAATGGTGATCATAAAGACGGCATTAAGCATTTGATGCTTCATATTTTAAAAATTCAGATGTATTTTTCTTCATATTCTCACCTTCCCTATTTCCCTTTCAGCGTCGATGGGATATATCGTTTGCGGTTTTCAGCTCTTCTGTCGGCCTCCCCATCTGTTATTTCATACTATTTCCAATATGCCATCAATCCATCGTTTTTGTGTTTAGTCCTAGGATCTGATATTCTCGTGGCGTTATTGGAGGCGTGTAGTACTGTATTCTGTTTTATATACAATTTTATGTTAAAATTATACATTCTATCCGTATTTTGGAATTGAAGTGATTACAGACGTGCAACGACATATGCCATACAGGATACATGAACTAAAAACATCAACTTTCATTGCATTGCCTAAAAAGAATGGTACCGTTGAATGCAGTGACTTTAGAACAATGAGCCTAATGAGCCATGTTACAAAAATCGTGCTAAAAGTTATACAAGGAAGGATTCAGAATAAAATCAATACTGAATTAGATGAGCAGCAATTTGGATTTAGAAAAAATAGCGGGACAAAAGAAGCCATATTCTGCATGAGAACATTAATCGAAAAATACACAGAAGTAAACAAACCAATATATGCCTGCTTCATAGACTACACCAAAGCTATTGATAGAGTACACCACAAACAACTTATAGAATGCCTAAAGAGATACATCTAGATGACATGGACATACAACTAATATGTAATATATACTGGGATCAAACAGCAATAATAAAATATAACAAAGAGAACTATACACCCATTGATATAAAAAGAGGAGTAAGACAGGGATGCATCCTATCACCAAGCTTGTTCAATCTATACACTGAGCAAATCTTTAAAAACATCATAGAGATGTCAGGTCTTCAAATTAATGGAAAGATAATCAATAACCTAAGATATGCTGGCGATACTGTACTACAAGCAGAAAACCCTAAAGATCTACAACAATTACTTAATGAAATAAACATGATAAGCAAAAAATATGGACTAGATATGAATATCAAAAAGACTAAAATTATGATCATAAACAAAGGAAATACTCAAACCCACAAGTGGATATCAAAATTGAAGGAATAGACCTGGAGACAACTACCTTGGGCATATTATAACCAGTGATGGAAAATGTACAACAGAAATAAACAAAATAATAGGAATGGCAAAAAGTAATTTTAATTTCATGAAGAACATACTAACATTAAAACAAATAACACCAGGGCTAAAACTAAGAATAGCAAAATGTTACATCTTCTCAAATTTCCTATATGGTGCAGAAACATGGACATTAGACAAGAAAAACAGAACAGAGAATTGAAGCCTTTGAAATGTGGATATATAGAAGAATAGGTAGAATTGGATGGAAGGAAAAGAAAACAAACGATGAAGTCTTAAAACAACTAAAAATGAAAAGAGAACTACTAAGTACAATTCAAACAAGACAAATGCGATTTTTGGGCCATGTTAAAAGACACAACAGTCTACTAAAAGTAATCCTGGAGGGGAAAATACAAGGTAAAAGAGGCAGAGGCAGACCAAGACTAATATGGACGAGCCGCATCAAAAGATGGACAAATCAGCCTATGACAACCTGCACCATCAAAGCAAGAGACAGAGCAGAATGGCGCTCCATGGTAGCCAACCTTCGTTGCGGAGACGGCACTCGATGATGATGATCCGTAGAAGAGAAGACAAAACCGAAATTAGTTGCATAACTGTAATTAAGCCATATAATAATTCCACTATCTTCAAGTGCTGAAAACCAAGCATTTACATTACAAAATACAAGACTGAAAATATGGTAGGCCAGTAAATGTGACAGTCAGATTTGATGAAAAACTGACATCGATTAAACAGATGGAAGAGAAAGAAAATAAAGTCACACATGGACTACCTTTCATGAAACAACTACCCGGGCTACTCGTGAAGCTGGGGAGGAAGGAGTTGCTGACTTGCCAAATATACAACTAAATACGTTAGACCAGTTTTCGAGTGAAAAATGAACACACACAAAGACCTGAAACATAAATCTGCAGAAGCTTGATACAATGTAGAAAACATGATTTTCTTTTGAAGTATCTGCTAGACTGGTGGATCTTACATTTCTGTTGTTGTATCTGTTAGACTGGTGGATCTTACATTTCAGTTGTTGTATCTGCTAGACTGTTGGATCTTACATTTATATTGTTGTATCTGCTAGACTGGTGGATCTTACATTTCTGTTGTTGTATCTGCTAGACTGGTGGATCTTACATTTATATTGTTGTATCTGCTAGACTGTTGGATCTTACATTTTTATTGTTGTATCTGCTAGACTGGTGGATCTTACATTTCTGTTGTTGTATCTGCTAGACTGGTGGATCTTACATTTCTGTTGTTGTATCTGCTAAACTGGTGGATCTTACATTTATATTGTTGTATCTGCTAGACTGGTGGATCTTACATTTATATTGTTGTATCTGCTAGACTGGTGGATCTTACATTTATATTGTTGTATCTGCTAGACTGTTGGACCTTACATTTCTATTGTTGTATCTGCTAGACTGGTGGATCTTACATTTCTATTGATGTATCTCCTAGACTGTTGGATCTTACATTTATATTGTTGTATCTGCTAGACTGTTGGATCTTACATTTATATTGTTGTATCTGCTAGACTGGTGGATCTTACATTTCTATTGTTGTATCTGCTAGACTGGTGAATCTTACATTTATATTGTTGTATCTGCTAGACTGGTGGATCTTACATTTATATTGTTGTATCTGCTAGACTGGTGGATCTTACATTTATATTGTTGTATCTGCTAGACTGGTGGATCTTACATTTATATTGTTGTATCTGCTAGACTGGTGGATCTTACATTTATATTGTTGTATCTGCTAGACTGTTGGATCTTACATTTCTGTTGTTGTATCTGCTAGACTGGTGGATCTTACATTTCTGTTGTTGTATCTGCTAGACAGTTGGACCTTACATTTCTATTGTTGTATCTGCTAGACAGTTGGACCTTACATTTCTATTGTTGTATCTGCTAGACAGTTGGACCTTACATTTCTATTGTTGTATCTGCTAGACAGTTGGACATTACATTTCTATTGATGTATCTGCTAGACTGTTGGATCTTACATTTCTATTGTTGTATCTGCTAGACTGGTGGATCTTACATTTCTGTTGATGTATCTGCTATTCTTGTGGACCTTACATTTCTGTTGAAGTATTTGCTAGACTGGTGGATCTTACATTTCTGTTGAAGTATTTGCTAGACTGGTGGATCTTACATTTCTGTTGATGTATCTGCTAGACTGGTGGATCTGACATTTATATTGTTGTATCTGCTAGACTGTTGGATCTTACATTTCTGTTGAAGTATTTGCTAGACTGGTGGATCTTACATTTCTGTTGAAGTATTTGCTAGACTGGTGGATCTTACATTTCTATTGTTGTATGTACTAACCAGATTTTGGAGAATCAGAATTGCCAATCTAATGCTGTTGATGTATCTGCTAGACTTGTGGATCTTACATTTCTGTTGAAGTATTTGCTAGACTTGTGGATCTTACATTTCTGTTGATGTATCTGCTAGACTTGTGGACCTTACATTTCTGTTGATGTATCTGCTAGACTTGTGGACCTTACATTTCTGTTGATGTATCTGCTAGACTTGTGGACCTTACATTTCTGTTGATGTATCTGCTAGACTTGTGGACCTTACATTTCTGTTCATGTATCTGCTAGACTTGTGGACCTTACATTTCTGTTGGCTATCCATTAACAGGGAGGCGGCTTAAACAAGGCAGGACAAAGCAGGAATGATCAAAGTGAAAGTGTGACCCAAAGTGTGACCCAAAGTGTGACCCAAAGTGTGACCCAAAGTGTGACCCAAAGTGTGATCCAAAGTGTGACCCAAAGTGTGCCCCAAAGTAAATCCCAAAATGTGTCCCTAAGCGCATCCCTAAATGTGTCCTAAAATGTGTCCCTAAGCGTATCCCTAAATGTGTCCCAAAATGTGTCCCTAAGCGTATCCCTAAATGTGTCCAAAAATGTGTCCCTAAGCGCATCCCTAAATGTGTCCCAAAATGTGTTCCTAAGCGCATCCCTAAATGTGTCCCAAAATGTGTTCCTAAGCGCATCCCTAAATGTGTCCCAAAATGTGTTCCTAAGCGCATCCCTAAATGTGTCCCAAAATGTGTTCCTAAGCGCATCCCTAAATGTGTCCCAAAATGTGTTCCTAAGCGCATCCCTAAATGTGTCCCAAAATGTGTTCCTAAGCGTATCTCTAAACTTATCTCTAAGTGTGTCTCTAAGTGTGTCCCAAAGTATATCTCTAAATATGTCCCAAAGCATATCCCAAAAAGTGTCTCTAAGCGTATCCCTAAAAGTGTCCCAAAATGTGTCCCTAAGTGTATCCCTAAATGTGTCCCTCAGCGTATCCCAAAATGTGTCCCTCAGTGTATCCCTAAATGTGTCCCTAAGCGTATCCCTAAATGTGTCCCTCAGCGTATCCCAAAATGTGTCCCTAAATGTGTCCCTAATCGTATCCCTAAATGTGTCCGTCAGCGTATCCCGAAATGTGTCCCTAAGCGTATCTCTAAACATATCCCAAAGTGAGTCCCTAAGTGTGCCCCAAAATGTGTTCCTAAGCGTATCCCAAAATGTGTCCCTAAATGTATCCCTAAATGTGACCCTAATCGTATCCCTAAATGTGTCCGTCAGCGTATCCCAAAATATGTCCCTAAGCGTGTCTCTAAACATATCCCAAAAGGTGTCCCTAAGCGTATCTCTAAACATATCCTAAAGTGAGTCCCTAATCCTTAAGTGTGCCCCAAAATGGGTTCCTAAGCGTATCCCTAAAAATGTCACAGAGAACATAAGCGTTATGGGTATGGTTAGTCGAAGGCCCGGTATCACTGCAAACGAATACAAATGCATAATTGCTCAACAGCCCGTACCAATGAAATCATCTGAATTAACATCTCATCTCAATGAAGGATCCAAACAAAGAAAGGCATTTGCTGCCCCCATCATAGCAGCTACAGCACAGGTCAAAAGACATAAGGCCAATCGGCACCGAAAGTGAATGCAGCTGAATTGTCCTTCTTCTTACGATATCATCATTCATCGTAAGCAATCGAAATGTCGAAACACATTTCTGATGAAACACACAGCTCACGGTGTGCACAGAGCACTAAACTCAGTAGCTCCGGCAGGACTTGGAATATGAGGAAACTGCAACAAATAACAGTTTTCAGACCATGCCTCAATGGTTCTTGCCGCCTATCCGTCATATTGGCCGGTAATCCAAAGATGACGTATTTGCAATCAACACAGAACACACGTTGTGCACTGTATAGGATTTATGTCCATAAGCGTATCTTTAAATATGTCACAGGATCTGTCCATAAGCGTATCCCTAGATATGTTCAAGAGTGTGTCCATAAGCGTATCTCTAAATATGTCCCAGAATCTGCCCATAAGCATATCCCTAAATATGTTCCAGAGTGTGTCCATAAGCGTATCTCTAAATATGTTCCAGAGTGTGTCCATAAGCGTATCCCTAAATATGTTCCAGAGTGTGTCCATAAGCGTATCTCTAAATATGTTCCAGAGTGTGTCCATAAGCGTATCACTAAATATGTTCCAGAGTGTGTCCATAAGCGTATCTCTAAATATGTTCCAGAGTGTGTCCATAAGCGTATCTCTAAATATGTTCCTAAGTATATCCCAAAATGTGTCCCTAAGCGTATCTCTACATGTGTCCCTAAATGTGTCTCTTAATTTATTTTAACGTGTTTCCGTAAGTAAAGTAAAGTACCCCCGTCACGCCAAGTGGCGTATAGGGAAATATGGTGTTAGTGACCCTATATTTTACAGACCTTCAGCACATGATTTTTTGGGGTAATGTGGTCGGTATTACGCCCATGCTGCTTTACTTTCCCAGAAAAAATCCGGTACCCATATAAGGCTGGGTGAACCCGGAGCCGTCGGTTGGGATCGAACCCTACCCCTTGTCCGTAGTAGTCCAGTTCACTAACCACTGAGCTATCGCGGCTCCCACTAATTTTTAGGGAATTAGTAAAACCCAGGTGTCCTCGCCAGGGAACGAACCCCGGCTGTTGCCGTGGTAAGCCAACCGCCTATCGATTGTGCTAACCGGACACCCTAACGTGTTTCCGTGGTGTATATCAAAGTGTGTCCCAAAATGTGTTCCAATTGTGTTCGTGATATCAAATATCTTGAGTCCGATCCTTGATCAGGGAAGAGCACTGACTTCCATTCCAGGTTCAACATACAAAGACATGGCATTGCGGATTATCAGAGCTGTTTCGCAACAACGGTTTTGGTAAACATCTGGAGAATGAACAACTGCATATCTATAGTCCATTCATCAATTCATGAACACGTTTGCTTTCGATTTGCATGAAAACTGCCTGTTAGATCGCAGTGATTGATAAGATGCATTGTCCATTACTAGGCATGAAGTTCTGTCCAGGGTTGGAAGAAGATCATTCTCAAACCAGTGCGTGAAAATGTGCCCATTCATTTCCGTGTGATAGTCCCTACTGTAGGTACTTTTTGATTGGAAAATAAGTCCCGTGTCATGGGCAAGTTTGCACTGCGTGCAGACGTTTAATGTATGCTGGAATACGTTAGTATGATGCGCTGACCTTTGTTGCTGGGAATTGTTCTTTTCTGTTCGTCGTCTACTGGTTGCCTTCTTTAGCATAGGTGTGGTGAGCATTGACCCAGGATTCGTCCAAATATACAATATCACAGCCTTGACTCCGCTGCTCACGGATCTGCCTCAGGTATTTGCTTCGGGGAGCAATCAAATGAGGTTTTTTCACAAATAATATCCATGCCGCTTATAATTTGCCTGAAAGTGAAGCCGGCGGATCGTACAATTTTCCGTATATAGTTTCTAATATTCATCAATCCATCTTTTTCGTGGTCGACCTTTGGGTCTGATGTTCTCGCAACGTTTATTGATGGCTAGTTATGTTGTGTTCTGATCACTCTGCATTGTCACGTGACCAAACCATTTTCATAAGAATGCAATTTAAAAATGTGTAGAGATGGGGAAAAAGTTATATATAGATATATGGTAAATCCGACAATACTGAAGAAGGTGGTGACGGGCATTCGTAGACTGGAGGAGGTGGAAGGGAAAATGAGAGAGAAAGAGAGAGAGAGAGAGAGAGAAAGTCATGAGCTCACCTGGATATAAAGTAAAAAGATCTTAGGAAAGCAACATGGAACTTGCAGACAGCGACCTCTGTTAGCCGAGTGGTGGTCGAGGCGTAGTATCTGCTGCTAAAAAGTTTATTTAAACGGCTTTAACTAGGATAGTTACACAGTTTCATATTCACACAATAATCCTCATGATTAAAAAAAAGGATGATTGGCGTCTTACATTTAGATCACTAACAATGAAAAAGGCAGACATTTTATTTCATACTATGATCAACATTTTAGTCAAGAGGTTCATGCAACTACAATCTGAAGACTACTGCCATCCTTGTAATCAACCTCGGCATGGGTAGGAAGTGTAGCTTGTTTTGCTTGTAATAATAGTCTGTTACAGAAGCCAACCAAGTAGAAAAAAAGTGAAGTCTTGATAAGCTTTTGTTCGCTCACTACAACAACGGCAGTCAATTATGCATCGCAGAACTGCTATCAGCTCGCGAGATGCGACAGACAGACTGGCTGACAAATCGTATTCTGGCCATGACGTCAACATCTGCTGCTCTTTATCGCTGCTTCCTTCCTTTGCTATCGATTACTCTTTCCATGTCTTTCTAGTTTTGTTTCAGTCCATTTATTGTAAATCTTACATAATGTGTGATTTTCCTGCCTCCTTTCTCTTTAGGAGCATTCCAAATTGTAACGCCATCTTCTTTCTACTTAGAAGCACTGTAAATGTTAACGATATCTTTCTACTTAGAAGCACTGTAAATGTTAACGATGTCTTTCTACTTAGAAGCACTGTAAATGTTAACGATATCTTTCTACTTAGAAGCACTGTAAATGTTAACGATATCTTTCTATTTAGAAGCACTGTAAATGTTAACGATATCTTTCTATTTAGAAGCACTGTAAATGTTAACGATATATTTCTATTTAGAAGCACTGTAAATGTTAACGATATATTTCTATTTAGAAGCACTGTAAATGTTAACGATATCTTTCTATTTAGAAGCACTGTAAATGTTAACGATATCTTTCTATTTAGAAGCACTGTAAATGTTAACGATGTCTTTCTATTTAGTAGCACTGTAAATGTTAACGATATCTTTCTACTTAGAAGCACTGTAAATGTTAACGATATCTTTCTATTTAGAAGCACTGTAAATGTTAACGATATCTTTCTACTTAGAAGCACTGTAAATGTTAACGATATCTTTCTACTTAGAAGCACTGTAAATGTTAACCATGTCTTTCTACTTAGAAGCACTGTAAATGTTAATGATATCTTTCTACTTAGAAGCACTGTAAATGTTAACGATGTCTTTCTATTTAGAAGCACTGTAAATGTTAACGATATCTTTCTACTTAGAAGCACTGTAAATGTTAACGATGTTTTTTTCTATTTAGAAGCACTGTAAATGTTAACGATATCTTTCTACTTAGAAGCACTGTAAATGTTAACGATATCTTTCTACTTAGAAGCACTGTAAATGTTAACGATGTCTTTCTATTTAGATGCACTGTAAATGTTAACGATGTCTTTCTATTTAGAAGCACTGTAAATGTTAACGATGTCTTTCTATTTAGATGCACTGTAAATGTTAACGATGTCTTTCTATTTAGAAGCACTGTAAATGTTAACGATGTCTTTCTATTTAGATGCACTAAATATTTTGGCTTTTTCTTTTGATTGTGAGGATTATTAATCTTAACGCTGTCGCTTTGTATTATCTTATCTTTGGAATCTCCCGTAAAATGTTGGATCGTACTGGGGTGACACGCCTGTTCTTTAAATAATACGCAATACCCCGCGTTAATTAAACCATACACGTTGAAGCGTTCAATCGTGTTGAGGCGACACGCGTACTCATTAAATGATACACGTTGAAGCACTGAATCGTGTTGGGGCGACACGCAGACTCATTAAATGATATACGTTGAAGCGTTGAATCGTGTTGGGGCCTCACGCGTACTCATTAAATGGTATATGTTGAATCGTGTTGAGGAGACACGCGTACTCATTAAATGATATACGTTGAATCGTGTTGGGGCGACACGCGTACTCATTAAATGATGCACGTTGAAGCGTTGAATCGTGTTGGGGCGACACGCAGACTCATTAAATGATATATGTTGAATCGTGTTGAGGAGACACGCGTACTCATTAAATGATATACGTTGAATCGTGTTGGGGATACACGCGTACTCATTAAATGATGCACGTTGAAGCGTTGAATCGCGTTGGGGATACACGCGTACTCATTAAATGATATACGTTGAAGCGTTGAATCGTGTTGGGGATACACGCGTACTCATTAAATGATGCACGTTGAAGCGTTGAATCGTGTTGGGGCGACACGCAGACTCATTAAATAATATATATGTTGAATCGTGTTGAGGAGACACGCGTACTCATTAAATGATATACGTTGAATCGTGTTGGGGAGACACGCGTACTCATTAAATGATATACGTTGAATCGTGTTGGGGCGACACGCGTACTCATTAAATGATGCACGTTGAAGCGTTGAATCGTGTTGGGGCGACACGCAGACTCATTAAATGATATATGTTGAATCGTGTTGAGGAGACACGCGTACTCATTAAATGATATACGTTGAATCGTGTTGGGGAGACACGCGTACTCATTAAATGATGCACGTTGAAGCGTTGAATCGTGTTGGGGCGACACGCGTACTCATTAAATGATGCACGTTGAAGCGTTGAATCGCGTTGGGGATACACGCGTACTCATTAAATGATATACGTTGAAGCGTTGAATCGTGTTGGGGATACACGCGTACTCATTAAATGATGCACGTTGAAGCGTTGAATCGTGTTGGGGCGACACGCAGACTCATTAATTGATATATGTTGAATCGTGTTGAGGAGACACGCGTACTCATTAAATGATATACGTTGAATCGTGTTGGGAGACACGCGTACTCATTAAATGATGCACGTTGAAGCGTTGAATCGTGTTGGGGCGACACGCGTACTCATTAAATGATGCACGTTGAAGCGTTGAATCGTGTTGGGGCGACACGCGTACTCATTAAATGATGCACGTTGAAGCGTTGAATCGTGTTGGGGATACACGCGTACTCATTAAATGATATACGTTGAAGCGATGAATTGTGTTGGGGCGACACGCAGACTCATTAAATGATATACGTTGAAGCGTTGAATCGTGTTGGGGATACACGCGTACTCATTAAATGATATACGTTGAAGCGTTGAATCGTGTTGGGGATACACGCGTACTCATTAAATGATATACGTTGAATCGTGTTGGGGCGACACGCATGCTCATTAAATGATATACGTTGAATCGTGTTTGTGCGACACACGTGCACCCTTCAACAATGTCGTTTAAAATGACTAGTCTGTCTGTGCGGTAGACAAGATGGAAGGATTCCCAGACATCGAACATAGAGAGACAGCCTATGGCAAGTAAAAGAAAGGCTCATTCCACTCTACAAATATGTCTGCAAACTGGACATAGGGCTGATCACATGAAACTGCTCGCCAGTCAAAATCATGAGAGTTCATTTTAAGAAAATCTGTCAAATGTAGACGATTATATGGAAAGCTTTGATGCAATGTGACGAGCTCATCTTGCCCTGGACTGCAAGCCGCTGACGCAGTAATGACTAATGCAGCACCACACATTTATGTATGTGGGTGTTTTACTAGGAACCGACGTGCAAATTACCAAGTTTTTCTACTTGTGACTTCCATTCTAACTTCCGGATCTTGGACGAAGACATTTGTTTTCATTGTTGAATAAGTCTTTACTTCACTCTTCTTGAGTATAATTTTTTTTTAAAGTGATCTCTTTTTGTAACGTTTCTTTTTGATTACTTTCTTCATGAGTTATTTTCTTTGACCGTCTTGCCTTCCGACCAACTTCCAGGATTTGTCTGCAAACCGGAGCAGACCGCTATTCTTATCTCCCACAAATAAAATTTGTCTTTCAGATATATCCTCAAGGTAGGCGTCGTCACATGCTATTGTTTCACTCTTTCAGAAAGGGTGTTGACGCCTACTGTTGTTCATATTTCTAGGTAGATCTTGCATGTCAGTTCTTGAAGGTTACGATCTTTATGAGCACCCTAGAAGCCACGCCCATCTCGCTCAAGGAATCACAACTTACGAGTTGTTGAAATAGTTACCCTATGAACCAAAATAAGTCTGATGTATTCTTGGATGATGTAACGACTATGTATGAGTTTTTTGCATCACGTGACTCGCGAACAATGATAAAACATCCAATCCAATTTAGGCCAAAAGTAAATAATACATTCATAAAATAACTGCAGAGCGGTTGATTTCTACATACAAATATGACAATCAAATAAGAAGTGAAAAGATATATGTTTGAATTAATTTGAGCAAGAATTAATGACGCTGTGGTTTGTGAGAAGACAGTTGAAATGAGAATGTCAATTTTATTTGGACGAGAAGCAAAATTTTAGCTGATGTCAGTATCGAAACCGCAGTGACTGATTAATGCACTCGATACTGTCCAGAATGATCAATTCTCAGATGTAGCCCACTTCTTTCTAACTGGTTCACCCAATCTCTTACAATTGGTACTATATATATATATATATATATTTTTTTTTAACTAGAAAAGTAAGGTGGCCTGTTGTAGTACCGACCACATACCAATTATTATGATAACATTAAAAATATTCAGCGTGTCATAAAAAAAGGCACTAACAACGTATTCTCTATCTATGAAATGTGTGGAAAGAATCCTTACCAGTTTCAGCATTAGATTTGAGGGCGATGCAGTCATTTTTTTTTTTTTTTTTTTGTGTGTGCTGAAAGTCTTTCAAGAAAACCACCATTTTGTTAGACTCACGGCCGTCAAGTCTTCGTTGGGCCCAAAACGCATGGGCCGCGAGACAAATCGATAGGTGGCCTCAAGACTTCAACCTTGAAGAATGTGAGCCCTATCTCCTGGCTAGGAGAGGAGAATCATACGTGTCTGATATAAATGTCGGTTTAAGAGAAGGCGATGAAGGGGAAAAAAAATCATCGACGAAAGCAGGAGGAGAAGAAGAATCATGGTTGAGATAGAATGCTGACGTTTCTGTCAGTGTTGTTGTTAGTGTGAAGGGCGGACTTCATTCTGGAAAAAATAACAATTTATAAATGACATAGTAATGGACATTACACCCAGAATACACTCAGCAAAATACGCAGATGATCTGGCGTTACGGGCTCGCGAGGAAAGTATGTCGGTGGCTGGATCCAGGATGCAAGATGCCCTAGGTGAACTTGAAAAATGGACGAACACCTGGTTCTTAACCAATCAACGAAAAAAAAAATCTACATATACAATTTTCAGCCTATCAAGTAACACACTCTTTGCAAACTTGAAGATAAAAGACCATACACTCCCTAATGACCAAAACCCAACATATCTTGGCGTCACCATGAATCGCAGAACGACTTGGAAAAATCAGATATGACAGAGCAAGGAAAAAAGCCAGAAAACGAACAAATATTATGAAGAAATTGGCAGGAACGGACTGGGAAGGGGGGCGACAGCAATATTTTGAAAAGACTATACGTAGGAAGAGTCAGACCAGTTCTAGAGTATGGAGTCACAGCCTGGGCTATGGCTTCCAAATCACACCTTAGCAAAATTAACAGAATACCAGAACCAAGCTGCCCGTATCATCACTGGTGCTATGAAATCTACACCTATCAAGACTCTAGAAACAGTAATAGGTTTACAACCCTTAGATGACAGACGGGTCACTAAAGTATTGCAACAAGCGGAGAAATATAGAAGGCTCCTTAGCCACCCCATGCACCAAAGAATAACTGGTTCCGGAACTGTATGACTAAAGAGGAGCAACTTCGCTGCAATTGTCAATGAACTAACTACTGGAGACCCAGTACTTTCCCAAACAATATCGAAACCCTTGGGCCCATCTGATATGTCTCCTCATAGAAAGCATAAAATACCAGAACTTCGGGAAAATATAACAGGAATCAGGAAAAAAAAGGCACCCAATCAGACACAGAAAGAAAACACGTAGCATAAAAACAAATACACGATACCTACCCACAGGACTCTTGGTCCCACATATACACAGATGGCTCTGCTACAAATGCCACCAGAAATGGAGGGGGTGGTGTGTTCTTGACGCTGAATAACCAGGACGAGATCACCAAGTTAATAGCTACTTGAAAATTCTCAAACAACTTTAAAGCAGAAACTGAGACCATCAGAGATGCTGCAACACTGGCTACTCAACACAAAAATAACATGCACAATAAATTGGTGATTCTGACTGATGCACTGTCAGTACTGTCAGTACTATCAGCTCTAACAAGCCCTAAGAATAATGAACTTGATGACTTGAGAACAACCCTGGACCAACTATGCAATAACTTCCAGAGAGTAGTCATTCAGTGGATACCATCACACTGTAATATACACGGGAACGAACGCGCAGACAAACTAGCTAAAGAGGGAGGGAGATTACCACAAGAGAACAATCCGCTCAGTTATGATGAAGCCAAAGCGATTCTCAAAGGTTAGTTCCATGAAAAATGGAAACGAGAACACCCAAAGCATAACGAGAGTGACGGATACCACCAACTATCAAGGAGGGAATAATAGAACAAAGAAGTATGTGTTAGCACTCGGAAAAATTGACAGACAAACAACAACAGAAAAAAAACGAAGAACAATATATGGTCCGAAGCGGGATCGAACCCGTACTCCCTATCACATGTTCACCAAATTCAAAATAGGTACAACCAGCCTATGCCACTGTACACTGGACAATATGACTACAAAACATGTTCTACAGGATTGCCCCCAGTACACAGCCTTGAGAAGAGCAATGTGGTCCACGCCCACCTCCCTGGAAGAGAAACTATATGGGGTAATCGATTCTCTTAAACAGACAGCTGACTTCATGAGAGAATCTGGAATCCTACTCTGATTGAGTCTTGATCGCAGAGAGAGAGAGAGAGAGAGAGAGAGAGAGAGAGAGAGAGAGAGAGAGATATTCTGGAGAACTTGCTGAGGTGGGCACCTGGACACTATGGAGGTGTCCTTTGTGTAGTCACGAGGATACATCGACTAGACTAAACTGAATCATCGGTATTTTACCTCGCTGTAGAAGTGATTCTTCTTCAATTATTCAGCTCTGCGTGTTTTGTAAGTTCTCAGTGAAGTAAAATATGACTGTGTCTACGAAGAATGCGCTAATTTTTTTCTTAAAGATAATCTAAAGTGCAGTTGTCAGAGCTCATGTCTTAAAATGACTTCAATACTTTTCTCTTGGCCAATGGTCTTTGTTATTGAGTTATTGAGTTATTTGCGGGTCATCATCATTGCACTCCGAACATGTCCATAGGTGCTCAGATCCCCTCCTCAGCAATTCCCTCAGTGTCCAGCGACTGACGACTCCAGTTCTATGTTGGTTGATAAGTCTTCTTACACGGCCACCAAGTTTCTCATTTCTGGCTGTGCCCATCTTAACTCCCATTTCCATCATCCGAAGAAGTGACGTTGATCTGTGTTTGTCGAAGTCCCGTGCTCTTCCCACATCTCGGAGGGCATTGATGATGTCCGCCCGATCCATTGGTTGCCCGTCCTCAACGACAGCACAGCTAGCCAACCTGTCCGCTCTTTCATTTCCCCGTACTTCCGCATGTCCAGGGACATAGACAAAGGTGACCTTACGTATTTTGGATTTCTGCAACGACTCTACCCATTGCATGCGTACAAAGCCCGCCTCCACTTTTTTAATCATGCTCATTGAATCACTCAGTATACATGCGTGGATGTAGTCTTGTGACTCTAACCATTTGAATGCCTTGGTCACTGCCATCGCCTCCATTGTCATGCTAATCGTGGTCATGACGTATGTACCACCGTCTTCTTTGACTATTCTGCCTGCAGAGCGTGCTGTAAATGCCCATGCACTTCTTTGGTGTCGTATTACAGATCCGTCTGTATAGATGACTGCATCTTTCTCATCGGTGTTATCGCAGATGAGACTGTTGACCTCGGCATTAACCACGACCGAGTTCTGTTCCCTACTTTTCCTGTTGAGTGTGACAATACACGAGAAAGTCCCCTTGAATGACGTAGGCACCGGTATCCACTCCTCACCAACGCAGATATTGGTAAGCCCACAGACCTGTTTGATGACATCTTCTGCTCGGCCCACCCATGATTTGCCTCTTTTTTGGTCTGTGTGTGTGTGTGTATGTGTGTGTATGCGCGCGCTTGTCCAATTATGAACGCTTTTATATTTTAATCACGGCATAGTTTTATATGATAATAACCGAATAGCAAAGCAAGCCCTCATATGGGAAACGGAGGCGAAGGCGCGCCCCCCCAGCATCAGAGCTGGAAGTCGTCAGTGACTCATAACTGATGGCTTGCGCCAGGATCGGTGAACCAGAACCATCCAGACCCTGCTACACCTCTTCGTGGTGCCTCTAGAAACAGACTAACCTGTCTAGTCTGGCCAAGCGAGCAGGGATCGAAGTGGGAAGACGAACCCGGTACACAAAAAAGCGTCGGCTGAAATCGGATGTGTTGGGCCGAAAGGCGCAGATATCACAGTGTTACACTGCAAACTGCAACACAACGTAACTACGTCCACTTAACGTCCTTTTAAGGGCGGATGACGAGGAGGAAGTCTACGGTTCGTATCCGTTAGAATACCTCAAATCATCGGACGAACGCATCATCATCATCATCATATGGGAAACAACAGGTAAAAGAAAAAGAGGAAGACCCAGGGAGACACTGAGAAGAACATTGATGAGAGAGGCAAGAGCAGCAGGAGTCGGCTCCCTCAATGAGATAGAACTGCTTGCACAGAACAGAGACAGATGGCGAGATTTGATAAAATATCTTTAAAAGAAAACTGCTAGAACAAAAAATCCATATAGGAGAAGGTGTATCTTGGTCTACGCCCTATGGGCCGGTTACAGCTCGAAAGGTCAATAGATAGATAGATAATTTTATATTAACTGTAAACAATGATTTTTTTTTCTAGAAAAAGGTACCGGTACTCAACCTGAATATGTTATTATATCTACTTCTACACTGTTAACATTTCCTCTTATATACCTTTGCCGTCTCTAGTTTGCTTCTTGCGCTGAGTATCAACTGCAGGATAACGATCTAGGAGCAGCCCTATACATAGGTGCTAGAGTTGAACTTCAAGTATATATATATATTACTACAATGTTTTTTATGAGAAAAAAAGTGTCGTTGCTCGACGTGAAGATTTTACAGCAACGTCCACACTTTCAACATATCCTCTGATGTACCTTCGTCGTCTCTAGGTCGCTTCTTGCTTTTGGTATCAACTGATGTCTTCTTTTGTTTTCTGACAATTATGGAATTGTAATATATACAAAATGGTGCCGGTTCTGCGTACGGCCAGGAAAAGAAACTTACTAACTGTATATTAACTAATTTATGTAAGGTTATTATTAGAGTGCATCAATTGTTTGAACAATTTATTTGATTTAGTATTTACGTTATGTTTGTATTGGTTCTTATGTCAGTAACTACGTGCAGTAATGAACGTAGTGAACATTTTACAATTTAAAAATAGCTGATATTCAGTTTGATATCTTATGTGTTACAAAATTATATTTCATCTTCACGGTGAGAGTTATGTTGCCTTGTTATGTTAGGCATGTAGCCCAGTGCATCAGATTTCAACAACTTATTTGTCTCGCTTTTCCTAGTCCCGGCCATTTCACCTGCTCATCTCGGGTGATTCCTTAGTAGCATTGCTCACTAGAACAGTCCTTGGGGTTATAATTAAAAAAAAAAGTAAAGTACCCCCGTCACGCCAAGTGGCGTATAGGGAATATGATGTCAGTGACCATACATTTTACAGACCTTCAGCACATGATTTGTGAGGTAATGTGGTCGGTATTACGCCCGTGCCGCATTACTTTCCCAGAAAAAAATCCGGCACTCATTTAAGGCTGGGTGAACCGGAAGCCGTCGGTTGGGATCGAACCGTACCTCTTGTCCTTTTCCTCTGGGTTATGGGCACACATAATTCTCTACCGCTGTGTCGGAGACACGTCAGAGCAGAGAAGCAAATGTGTACATGTGCTCTACTGGTAAAGTTTTAAGGCATACAATCTCATTTTATAGTAGAACATCTATTGAGTTATAATGTTGTAAGGTGTCCGATGTAACAGGTCATGGCTGAGGTCGTCCAAACTGGCTCATACCACGCAATTGTATATGATAAATTCTTACACTGTAATTTGCCGAAAATAAACTATTTTAATAGTAGGAATCGTATTCGTCGTGTCATAGTTACAATCGCATTCAAACAAATTGAATAGCAAATACGTTCATTGAAAGTCTGTAGTTATCAAGAATGACTAAATAACACTTTCCATTGATGCCGTCTGAAACAGTCTGTCAAATTAATGTAATTTTGAAAGTACTCAAATAATCAGGAATCATCATCATCACCATCGAGTACCGTCTCTGCAACGAAGGTTGGCTACCATGTAGAGCCATTCTGCTCTGTCTCTTGCTTTGATGGTGCAGGTTGTCATAGGCTGATTTGTCCATCTTTTGATGTTACTCGTCCATGTTAGTCTTGGTCTGCCTCTGCCTCTTTTACATTGTATTTTCCCCTCCATGATTACTTTTAGTAGGCTGTTGTGTCTTTTAACAAGGCCCAAAAATCGCATTTGTCTTGTTTGAATTGTACTTAGTAGTTCTCTTTTCATTTTTAGTTGTTTTAAGACTTTATCGTTTGTTTTCTTTTCCTTCCATCCAATTCTACCTATTCTTCTATATATCCACATTTCAAAGGCTTCAATTCTCTGTTCTGTTTTCTTGTCCAATGTCCATGTTTCTGCATCATATAGGAATATTGAGAAGATGTAACATTTTGCTATTCTTAGTTTTAGCCCTGGTGTTATTTGTTTTGATGTTAGTATGTTCTTCGTGACATTAAAATGACTTTTTGCCATTCCTATTCTTTTATTTATTTCTGTTGTACATTTTCCATCACTGGTTATAGTATGTCCAAGGTAATTGTCTCCAGGTCTATTCCTTCAATTTTGATATCCACTTCTGGGTTTTGAGTATTTTCTTAGTCTGTAATAACTTCCAATTTAACAATGTATGGCATGTCGTTTGGCTCAGCAATATGTACCCACAAAAAAAAATTATAGCATTCGTGACGTTTCGAAGTAGATTATGCAAAAGTTTGCTTAATCCAACAAAGCAATATATAATTGATTATCATATTTAATCTGAATTACTCAACTTGCTTGCCCACAAGCCCGCGAAATAAACCATTCCCGCCGAAAAGATTGACCGACATCGACACACCAATTTCGCTCGCTGTCTGAAAAAGACGTACATTATAAGCGACGAATGAGCGGTAGGTAGCTTAAATTAAACAATGTAATTCTTTACCAAACATAACAGATAATCTTAAAACGTTTCCGCTTAGTTCGATAAAAGTTCTTAAGTCCACAGACAACATTAGTTAACAGAAACGAGGTGATAAGTTCTAACAGTGCATGTTTGTCAAGGTATGACTTAACTTTTCACCTCCCTACATCGGACTGAGATCTCAATTGTATTGTTTACAAACATAATAGCGTGGAAGACCAAATTGTTATTGTGTCGTTTTGTAGTGTATGAATGAGATGTTGAAGTAAGGTGCATGTATATATGAAATGTTGTATCATATTAGTGATAATGTGAAAGTGTTGAAGCATGGATCAGTAGTAACAGACATGGTGACCTCATTCCTGTAGTGGGTGTCATGTGACCCTACACGTGGCCTAGACTTCTGCAGAAATTACCCAGAGTGCAGCACGACAATGATGAATATTTTTACTCAAAATGGCGGAGATGTAATTGTAAGTTGATCAAGATTTCCAATCAACAGCACTACACTTCACCACTTTCTGTTGTCGCGACTCTCAGATATTGTATAAGTACCACAGAGCTATCAATATGCGGAATAAAAATGACAAGGACAGCATATGTGTAAATTTATTGATCGTTGAATGTGACCACTATTTCAGTATACGGGTAGGCCAATGTTATTGTCCGCTGCGAGGGCGAAAACATTACAATTTACGTTTCCTTGTTGTCGTGTATAGACGGTTATTTCACAGCAAGAACTAGTACAGACAGAATTTAGACTGTAATATGCAGAATTAATAATTGTCATTCAAGTCCTTAAGTAAATATAACGTTATTGAATGAAGTCTTTCTTAAATCGTTTGTGCTATGAATATATATATATGACGATGTTTTAATTGTTATACTTATTGTGTAGTTTATCATTCATAGCGCTATCCGCTACAACAAGATACAAGCAGTAGCAAGCTTCATTGCGTTATATCTATATAATATCTACAGTTTTAAAGAGAAGTAGGTGTAGTTATTGGTATTGTAAATGTTAAGATATGTTAAATATACAAATCCTAAATAGGAAGCTTGACTTTACAGGTGCTGAAGAATGTTATTAGTGATAACTACAGTACACTACACTCACTTCAGTAAAGAATATACAATAGTGACGACATTGAGATAATGTACCAACCTTTGGCTCAAACAAAGGCATGTGCATAGTAAAAATAACTTATTTACACAAAATGGTACTGTAATTATATTGAAAGTAGAACTTTATATTTGAACTTTGACTGCCATACACTACACTGTGAGTAATACTTTGTAATACATTCAGTTTATTGTAAAGGAAACAAAACTAGTATTATATCAGATGATGATACTAGTATCAGATAATATAGACAGCAACATTGCATGATCTTAGTCTGATAATCTTTGCTCATCTGTAAATCATTTTTGTTTCATCCTGTACAAGTCAAGTGGAGAAAATCAAGTTCTGTTTAAACATAAAAGTGTACTGTAGTTATTCAGAGTTATTGGTTTTAATTGTTTTACAATATGATGAATGAACCTTTAGTAACAAGATAAGAAGTGTCTAAATGTTAAGTTACAATAGGAATGCAGCTTTTTCAAAAAGAAGCTCTACTTTCAATGAATACCCTTACATCATTTTAGTTCTATAGTCTAAAAGAGCCAGGGGAAACCAGATTAATTGTTCTCAGTCTTAATTATATAATTACAGCCATAATAATGGGAGTGTGAGATTGAAAACAATTTCAGCACCAACCATCTTTTAACTATAGCTGAACTGTTTAGCTTATGAGCTGACTTGTCATTACAGGGTCATTGTTGAGTAGTGTTGATTCCATGATGGCGCTTGCAGACATCTAGAACCTTTGACATGTTCATCGTGTCATATTTTAAGCCACTACCTCTTTAATATGTAATAACTAATAATGAACATATGCTCTAAAAGTAGGCAATGTTGATACACATACAAATTATTGAATTATAATAATGACATTTTCCAAGCAAATTTAGCTATCAGATCATTGTTCTTTGATGGAGATAATTTTACAAACATGCCAGAAATTGACATATTAATTACATTGATTATTTTATGGGAAATTGCAAATTTTGTATTTTATGCATGAGTTTTTTTTACTTTGTTTTGTTTTGGAATGTAGTGCAAATATGAAGTTGTTTGAATGTAGTAAATTGTTTGATCATGGAAAGTTGTCTTCATTTTTTTGATATGTTAAAAATAAGCTGTCTTTGGAGTTGTGTTTATAATGTTATCATATTTTTAGCTGTAACTATTCTTTATCTAGTACTATTGTTTTTTTTTTTCATTCTTAAATGCAGTACAAACTTAAGAAATTGAATCCCTTTAATCTCAGTTTTGGTGCACTTTCGAAATAAATTCATTTTCAATATGGTGTGCATAGGTACTTTTTAAAATATAATATATTTTTGTTGTCCTTCTCTATTATAGTAAATCCATAAACAATATCTAAGTTTAATGTCAGATGTTGTTACAAATCCTATGGTTGGTCTAAACATTAGTGATTTTTAATTTTCAAATGGAAATATGTGTTACATACAATCAACCACCTTTTCCTGCATATTTAAAGAAAAAAAAAATTTATAAGTCTTCTTTCAAGATTATAAATGAGATGATGGGGGTTCTTACTGTCCTCATATTTAGTTGTGATATTTGTCCTGTAGGGATTGCATACATAGTTCTTGCTCATTTGTTCTTCTTCCAGTCCCCTCTTGTATTATGGTTTAAGATAGTGATTATGTTAATTGCTATTGTTGACTCTTCATGAGGTGTAGTAACCCCAATTTTCATTGCAGAATGGTTGGGTTATGTGACCATCATGGCACGCACTAAGAAACAAACCTTAGTGAATGCCTGTGAGCGGAGGCGCCAGATACAGGAGGAAATTTGTAAAGAAACATTAGCAGCAAAACAGAAGAAAGAGACCTTTTTGATTTCTCACTCCAGAGAAAATCACTCTGCTGCTCGCACTAAATCACCACAAAATGGGGTTACTGTTTCTGGAGCACCTCATGCAAATATACAGAAAGTTAATCTTGAGAAAATGGATAATAGCAGAGGTTTTTCTATTCTTATTTCCTAAAGCATTTTAGCTGTTGTTACCCTTCCTCAGTATCATTTTTTTAATAAAACTGTTAACCCTAGCTGTTAGCTCATGCATATTGCTTAAACATCAATTTGGCACATTTGTAATCCCTTCTGCTTGTAGAAAGCATGTTTACTGTCTGGATTTATCACATTTGGTAATAAGCTGTAGTGTCAATTATAGTCTACTTATGTAGTAACATTACTAGTTCAAACAAAAAAAAGATGAAAGTGATGTGTATATTGATATCTTGTGGAATGTATGACATAAAATACATACCATAAGCAGTTTAAAAATATGGTATAAACCTTTAAAATTGTTAAGATCTTTTATTTTCAAACATGATAAGACTAAATCTGACATAATATTCAATATTATTGCCAGCAGTGCATAATTTCTTGACAGTCACTTATCTCTAAGTGTCATTTGGCAAGCTGTATCCAGGGTTCTTATTACATAATCACAGAAACAATGTAAAATCAAAGCTCATACATTTCTTTGTGAATATGGTGACATTTGGGCCATTTCCATTAATTGTGTATTTTCCAAAAGTCTTAATACAGTTATGATACCAAATGATAGGTGCTAGTTTATTGTCACATAGAAAGTCCACATTGAAAGTTGTTTTTTTTTTTAAATTTTTATTTTATACAAATTTAGAGTTACATTATAGTATATTGTAAATTGTCATTGTAGGTAAAATAATACTATTGTTATATTGTATTTATAACATCAGTGAATTACGGGGATTGAGTAGTAATATCCAGATAATACATGATGGCCAATTTGGATACTTGTGTATATAAGTGCATTATTTGAATAAAAAGTTAATGACTCAATGTTTCTCCTCATATTACCTGCATGCTTTCTCACTTTTCTTGTAAGTGTGTTTACCTTCTTCACATCTTTCTTTATCTCAGTGTTTTCATATTATTTATATTTTGGTTTTATATCAGCAGATCTTAGTATTAAAAAAAATGTTTCTTTCTTTTATTCATTGTATGCACATTTATAATTTTTCTTTGTGTTGTTATTGGTTAGTTTTTCTTCCTTTCATATATTCAGTCTGTACAATTTTTTGTATTTAATTCTGTGTGGTTTGTGTGTGTGTGAGGGGGTGGGGTGGTTATGACTAACCTTGGCATTTATAATTCTTGCATCAAGTTTAAAATACATGTTCTAATTTCATATTGCATGGTCAGGTCTTCTATCCACAACTTATGATCTCAGGGTTGGTTAGATTGCTTGATCTTGTTAGAGATGGAGAATAACATATAAATCCTGTGTTCAAGCTGAGCACTAAAGAACCTTTTGCAGCTGAAAGTTGGAACAAATAGGCTGTAGAACACTGCCCAGCAAAATAATAAATAAAATTCCTGCAGTCAGTTAAAAAAATATATTAACAATATTTTAGGAATTGTCCCAGAATTAGTATGTGTTGTACATCTTTTGTGTGTACTGTGTTTAAAATGTATGTATTATCAAACAGAAGGATGTAGTGCTAATGTATACTTTAAGTGTATAATGATAATGGGCTTATGTACAAGAATGCAAGAATTTTTAAAAAAATAGTTTTTATTGACTTTGTAATTGTAAAAAAAATGGTTTATTTGCCTTTTTTCTTAAACTGTTTGCACACATACTGGTAATAAACATCTTATTACTTATGTCTGTCTCTTGTAGCTATACTGATACAAATGTAGTTTTCTTTTCAGTAATTACAGTTTGTGTCCAAAATTATAATGATGTTTGTACTAAGAATTTTTGTTATTAGCAAATAGACTTCTATCTATTGACCTTTCGAGCCGTAACCCGCCCATAGGGCGTAGACCAAGATACACCTTCTCCTATATCAATTTTTTGTTCTAGCAGTTTTCTTTTAAAGATATTTTATCAAATCTCGCCTAAATAGACTTACATCATCTAAATCCTACTAATTACAAAAGCTTTAAAAAATAAATTTGCTTAAGATACTATTGGCATTAAAAAATCATATAAGTATAGGCAGAAATAACAAATGCCTTATATACTGTAATAAATTAAGAAAATCAAATGAACATTTGGAGAGAAAATGTTCAGTGCAAATTTATCACCTTTGTCAGTGAATAGTGCATTTTGAAATTACAAATCTATTAAGTGAATAAATGGAAATAAATAAAAATCTGGAGACTTTTATGTCCAGCACTTGTTGACATTTCAATGTAATCTTACATCTATAGATAGTATGAAAAGTCATCACATGAGACAAAACTTGTGTTTTAGTCAGATAATGTTTATTTTTAAAGGGATGATAAAGAAAAAAACTAAAATATAAAATAAGCATTTTTGTGATAGTCTTGCCTGTAGGCAGGAAATAAAGTGGAGTAAGGTAAGTAACTCCATGTAAGTAACCTATAGTGGAAAGAGAATAAGATACACATTTCTGGTGATTCAAAAATATTATCTCTCGATAATCCATTTGTTTTACGCAGTGAATACAATCTTCGTGTATGCAACTCTTTAATTTGATGTATACTTTAACAAGTTTAAATTATGCTCAAAATTAATGCAGAAGTTTATAAACTTGATGATATTGGAGGTGCTTCAAAATTTCAAGTTAGACAATTCTATGAAAAGTAGGAAAATAAATCTGGAGTTACATAAATGAGATAGTTAGAAATGAGAAAGTAGTTTTCTGTAACAATTTATTTTACATATTGGCTTGCTAATCACTAAGTACCTCTGACAAATTCTAGTTTTATTACCAGTTGTGAGGTTGGTGTTTCAGAAAGAAACTGTCGTATGTGTGCTTTCAGTGTCATATAATAGTCAAATCATTGTTTAGTTTTTAAAAATGATTATTTTGCATATTATGCTACACTTGCATTATCCAGAATAGCTCAATACATTTCATGTTAATCTATTCTTAGAATAATCTAGTTGCTAAAATTCTGCTCTGATCAAATGCACTCTTTGAAATTAAGTTTAGAGTTATCAACAGATTGTTTCTTTGTTTGCATATCATGTAGCAGAATTATTTTGCATTCTGTCTAAAGTTAGTATTTACAATTTTAAAAATACATATTGCATTTTAGTTGACTTATTCATATTACTCCCAATGTAGTCTTAAGCAAAAACATGTTCCTGCACTGAGCATCACACTAGTTCTCTGGTAAATATTAATTTTGCAATAGCTTGTCTGTTTTAAAAATCAGTACAGTTATAATAATTTGCTGTATTTTGGTGGAGTTTTGATACCCTGTTTCATAACAGTATTCTGCATGTTTGTTTATATCAGGCAATATGCACGTTGACAGATCATTCTAGTCAGACTTTTTATAATTTAATCAACACTGCACTGTGCTGATTTTAAATGAAAGATATAATCAGTGTGTTTTCTTTGAATTGTTGTAGTGGATCCAGTGGCCTCAGTGATAACACCCTTTAGCCAAATGCCATGTAGTGATATCTGCAGGTATTTTTTGAGTTCCTTTGTAGTTCTGTAGAAGGTGTTTTATTTATCAAGTCTTTGAGGAAGTAGAGTTGCTCTGATGTCAGTGAGCTTTGAACAAACAGGTGAAGTTCTGTTTCATGTGGGTGTCCACAGAGTGGATATACTAGAGTTTGGTTTCGTTCTATTTTATTGGTTTGATTGTTCAGTGGTATATGACCAGTTTTCAGTCAGATGATGTTGGATTGGTCTCTTCTGTTTAGGTTATAAATGTTATTGTGTGGGTTTGGCCTTGTCTTGTATTACAAAAATTCTCTCCCTGTTTTCCCCATGGCCCATCCATTCACCTAATTTTCTCTGCTGTTGAAGGTTACAATTAGTTTGGCTGTTTTTAAAGAGTTCATGGTGTGAAATTGTGTCTATCTCGATCCTCTCTTAGTTAATGTATCTGCCATATCACCGCCTGGTGTGTTGGATTGTCCTAGGATCAGTCTGTTTCTATGGTGAGCTGTGAGAGTTTTGGTTTGTTTATTTTACTTCCTAGAGCTGCAGAGCTGATTTAGAATCAGTGTAAATATGATCGTGTTTCTTTTCTTTGATGATATGATATCAAAGACTGTATTCAGATGTTACACTGCTGTTTCTATGGCTGTTATTTCTGCTTCATAATTGTTGCAGACTTCGCCACATGGGCCTGATAGTTCTTCTGCTGTTCCATCTGGATAATGAATCTGAATTCTCTATCCAGCTTTGAAAGTGGCATTTATAGCTGCATTGTCAGTATATACATGCATCCAGCCATCCGGATAAGAAGCAATAGTTTTCCCATTGGGGTGACTGTTATTTTTACTCTGTCAATGTTTTTATCTGTTCTGTCATACATTTCTGTACAGATTTTTGGGTTTATATTTTCTTTGAAATAATGTCTAAATGTAAATCGTAATATACTTTAACTTTCACAAAATATGCGCAAATATATAACGCTTGTATTTTCCTTATGTTGTGTATCTTATAATCTGGGAGTTTTGTTGTTTCATTATCTGTCCTACTTGTCATGTAATACAACACTTGTGGATCTTAATGGTTCTAATATGTATCATAGTTGTAAATATAATAAATAGTGTAAATGCAATTAATCACTCACTTTGCCTTGGTTCCATAACTGGTTCTGTGGTTTTTACAAAACTAAATTATTTGTGTTGTCCATGTATTATATTAAACATGTTAATCTACTTGAATCATTCATTGTTTGAATATATTTTAATATTAACTAATAAGCACTTCATTGCCATTTTAATGACATATTGTATGTGATGTGTGCTGTTTCACATAATCAATTTAGTTTATATGAAAGATTGTTTACTTTCATTACTTTATTATAGTAATGTAATTGTTTGAAATACATGTTTTGATAAAGTGTGTAGTAAGTGTTGCATTTTGGACATACATTATAACTGAAGAAATTTGCATTAACAAACGACATACATTATAACAGAAGAGATTTTTACTAATAAACATTTAGTTGTAGTTTAATGACACATATATGATATGTGCTAACTATTTCCTATAGAAAATTTATTTTATATAAAAGCCTATTAAGTTACTTAATTGTAGTGATACAATTATTTTAAATATATGTGTTGATAAAGAATGTGAAGTAATTACAAATTTTGCACACTGAGATAAAGAAGTAAGTAATATGTGATCTGTAGATAATTTTGAATTTGGGAATTTACTACTTAATACAAGAAACTGTTTTGTTTATTTTTATTGACTTTAAACATAGGGAATAAACATGTACTGATATTTGCTTTATAATATAAACTACACTTCTCAAGTATTCCCATATTCACTTATAGTTGACATTAATAATAAAGACTAATAAACATTTAGACTAAGATGTTATTTAAAGTGAAATCATTTATTATATGTTTTACAAAAATAATTTCAGATTGTTCCAGCTTCACTGTTGGGATTTGCCTCTCATCTAGTATAGTGAACCAAGCAAATATGTCATCCCTAACACAAGCAAGTGATCATCATCATTAAGTGAAGGAAACCTTCCTAAAGCAGTTATCTGCATTCCAGATATTTGCAGGAGTCCCACAAAATCTGCAAATGAAGATTCAAACCTTCTAGATTCTAAAGACCTCAGTTCAAGAGGTCAGGTAGTGTGGGGTAAGACATCGTCAGACAGTCATCATGTGAAACAAAGAGAGGATACAGTTAGGAAACGTTTAAAACCATCAGATAAATATCCTTCTTCAGAAGATGTGATTGAATCACTTAAGTCGTTAAAGGCAGCTTCTGAAAAAGTGAGAGAAGAGAAGAGAAAAAAGTCACGTCATGAAAGCAGTAATATTCAGACTCCTAGTCCAGGACGGCGTTCACCTAGAAGGCACTCACCTGTGTCATCAGATTCTCCTCAAGGCATTAACAAAAAGGAACATAAAGACCTTCGATTTGTCAGTGATGAAAAACCTAAAGTTAATATCTTCACTGACAACCTGGGTTTGGATTTAGGAAAACGTATTCGCTCACCGAGAAGACTAAGTGAAGATATGATAGCTTTGCCAATTTTTTCTGCTCGTAGGTGGAGTAGCTCTCCAAAAGAGAATCCAGCTGGTTGTAAAGCTGAAGATGTGCCAGTTTCTGATGGAATGGAGACATTTTCAATACATGAAAACCTAAATAGTGAGTCTTTCAAATCATCCTGTGTCAGTCCCACATCAAATAAAAGATCCAACACATGTGGGGCTTTTCATAAAACTTCACCACTATCAGGCAGTAGTAAATGCAGTCTGTCTGATGATTTCTTACCATGTATGGGCAGCAAAAGCGGTGAGAGTTACATTTCACCATACAGAAACTTTTGTTCCAAACCCAACTTGGCAGGTACAGAAGTTATTCCTGCAGATTTTGTTAATGTAAAATGTGAACTTCAACAATCCGAGGCAGAATGCTCAGATGAAGACATGCTGTTAAAGGCAGGCCAACTGAAAAATTCAAAGGCTGTTGTATCAGATAAACTTCATTTTAATCATAAAACAAACTTCATGAGTAGGTCAAACCAAACACATGATTTTAATAGTGAAGATAATAGCAACAGTTTAGTTTTTACTAACACACCCATTCATGCTAATGTGACAGACAGCCTTAACATTCCCGTTGAAGGCAAAATACCAAGCAGTGTTACAGCTAGCATTAAGATAAAGAAAGACAAATCAAGGTCCAAGATGGATGAGAATGTTGACATATTAGTGTCTTCCATATGTAAAGAACTTACAAGTGATGGCGTCTTAGTGAAGTGTGAAAATAGATGTATGAATAATACAAATAATTCAGATATTAATGTGAAAACTGATGTTGCTGGGAAGAATCTTGGTTATCAGTTTAATAAAGAAAATTCGACAGTGAAAGATACCTTTAGTGTGAATGTAAGTAATGATAATGGCTTGCAGAAGGTCATCACTGATACAGACAAAGAAGTAGCCAAGAATCAAGTTTCTCGTGTAGAAATTTTAGCTTTAGGGATTCCTCAGGATATAGCAGAAGAAAAACCACAGTCATCGCTTTTGTGTGCTATGTTAGTTGGTGGAAAAGAAGTGGCTCACTCATACAGTCAGGAGCGTGTGAGAGTTAAACCTCAGGTCATGGACACGTCTGATTCTGAGTTGGAAATATTGAAAGGGGCATCGTCACCAGCATTCAGTAGATTATCAGCAGCATGCTCACTAATAGGCTCATCTGAATTGAGCAAGGAAAAGAACTCTATTATCCAAATTCTGAAAAGTGATAAACTAGATACCAAGGACTTCATTGAAAGTAAAAAGTTGGAGGCACTTCTTTCTAATTGTGACAAGCTGGACTCAGATGACAAGAAAAATGTAACTAAAACATCTGAACTGTACAATACAAATGCTTTTTACCCTGTGAAAGTAGAAAAGGAATATGTATGTGGCAGTACTACTGAAAATAAACCATCTAATGCGAAAGGTCAGATAAATTTGTCCAATCAGTTGAAGAAACTGAATGAAGGAGTATTAAAACTGATAGAAATTGATTTAGAAGAAGAGTTTCTAAAAGAGCTTGAAATTGATGAAACACAATATGAGGGGTATACTGAAAATGTAAAAGTTGAAGCCGATGATACTGATATCAATAAAACATCCCTTTATAATCTTATATCTGTACTTGGCACTAGGTTGTGTAATGCTAATAATCAGATACTTGATTCTTCTCCAGTGGATGTTGATGTAGTTGAAAGTTTAATACAGTCTTGTCCTAAAACTGCTCCAAGTGTTATTCCGAAGCTCAAAACATTGCCAAGAATGAATCGCATTCACAAACGACTGGAAGAGGAAAACCTGAAAGATATAAAAATTGAAGGCATAAAAATTGAAATCAATTCTGATGAAGAGAGGAAAGATGTTTATTTGGGAGTTGACACTGATAGTTTGGCAATTACCACTAGAACCATTTATCTTGACTCAGATCAAGCACCATCAATGACAATCAAAGCTGAAACTACTGTGAACAACTGTCATGCAAAGAATGATTGTGTGAAACCTGCAGATCAAGATGCCTTCTCAACTAAAATAGAGATGCCGTCATCTGCTGTTAGTACTGTTCATTTAGACATTTCATCTTCTTCAAGCTTATATGATTGCCATTTAGATCAAAGTTCAGATAAGGAATTACCTGTTGCAAGTTCAATGGATACAGCTGTGGAAAAAAGCCTTACGAACTGTTCAGAAGTCTTGCAAACATTTGTTGAAGTCAATAATAAATTACCAAATGATTTCAATACAGGCAAGACTTTAGACACGATTGCCAAGCACTCATTTCAAAAATCAAAAACTTGTGATGACTTCAGTGATAGGACTGTTTTAATCCCTGCTAGCCGTGTAGGAACACTTAGGAGAGTTAACAGCAGCCCACAGTTCAATGCAAAAACGCCATTACTGCCAGCTTCTCCATCATCACTTGTGACATGCTTTAATAAAGACACCCATGCAACAAAGTCCAAACTAGGCAGTAAAATCCCTGTGCCTGGCACTAGTTATATTGCAAAGTCTAGAAGGTCATGGCGAACACCAAGAACCATTGTTGAACCCAAACCAATTTCTGTTTTGTCAGAACTTGAAAATAAATCATCGCAACCTAATAATATTTTTATGTGCACAAATCTTCAGAAGTATTTGAACATTCCATCAAACAGAATAATTGTAACACCACAGAGACAGGAGGAAATGAAAATTCTTGATGCTAAGGCCCAAGAGGAAGCAGAGATGAAAGAAAGAATGGACGAAGCAGACAAAAGTAATGATGAAGAAATTTTGGATTATAAGAGATTTGAACCAGATTTCGATGAAGTTGATGGAATGTTGTTCATGTCGTTTTCTACTGAAGTTGAACTCAGAGCACATGTTAGAGTTGAAAAGGCACTTGAATGGGATAAAGATGATACAATGTTGAAAGTTTCTCGAGTGAAAGCATTTGAAGAGGCTAAGGCTCAAAATGAGGACATGGGGCATTTTAAATTGAAGCATCTCAGGGGTCAACATATGAGATGGAAAAAGTATCGCCGTCTTTACAGTAATGAAGTAAAAGCACTACTTGAAGCACAGAAAACTGGAAAGTCCCTCGATAAATTGATAATTTCACAAAAGACTTTGGATATGTCCAAAATCAAAGGCTGGAAAAAAAAAAATGCTCAAGTAACAGTAAGTATGAATGATTCAGATGAAAACTATAATTGGTCATATGATGCACACAGCAGCTTCAGTGAAGACTTGAAGTCATCATGTAACCAAAACTTAGTTGATGATGATGATTTGTACTTTATGAGTGAGAACATGTCTGCAGAAGATGTTGATAGGGTGGATGTTTCAACACGATCCAGAAGAAGGCAGGGATTCAGTCATCAGAAAGCTCATAGACAACTTTTTAGAGAGCTGAGTATGGATTGGCAGGATCGAATGATCCATCGCAAACTTGGTGGATGGTCATTAAAAGGAAATAGGCCACAAGAGTTTTCTTCAGCTGCTAAGAAGAGACAAGAGAAAAGGTCAAGAAATTCAGATACTATTAACATTGGTGTAAAGGACAACTCAGAGACAATTTTAATCGATGAATCAGAAGTTGAAATAGCAGAGTTAAAACCACATAATGAGCATCACAAGAAAAAAGTTATCAAGATTATTTATCCTTTGGTGAGTATAATGTGGTAACATTGTTTATGATTACAGTAACTTCATTATGAAATTGTGCAACTTCATCCTTTAAATTTGTTATTTTGTTTTTTATGCAAAAATGTATGTTTTGGATACATGAATAAATAACATTTATAATCTTAAAAATATGTTATTTCATAGATGGATGTTTATATAGAATAGAGCAACTGAGATGGTTTAATCTAGTGTTTTGTCAACCTTTTTTCTACCGTGGACCCCTTCCGACCTTGTTTACTTCCCATGGCCTCCTTATCCTTTCATGAAAAAAATTACTATGTAAATGCTTCTTTTTGTAAATAGATCGTGTGTGTGTGTGTGTGTATATACACACACAGAGCCTGAGAGATAAGATCAAAAATTAAGAACTGACAACCACCGTAGAATGTATAAAGAAAAAACAGATAAAATGGTTTCACCACGTGACAACGCAGAAAGACACAACATAGTGAGCCCTCAATAGACATTGTGAGAACACCAGGCCCAAAGACTGACAACGAAAAAGATGGATTGACGGAATATTGTAATCACTAGGAAACATAACAGCGGCAGAGGCGAACAGATGAGCAAGGGACCACAAATTATATTATATCTCCCCTCAATCAACACTGAAAGACACACGTGAGGAAGGAGAGAAGAATATATATATATATATACATACATACATACACACAGTTACATAGAAATATTTACTAAAATGAAGGATTTTATGCAAAATCAAGGATTCCTTTATTGTGCGTGGTTTTCCTTGTTTGGTTATCAATTAAATATCTCATAAGAAGCAATTGACCAAAACTTTTGACATTAAAATTTGTAGATTTCTAAAAGGTTTTTTTTTAACCATAGATCTGACTGGCTTCAAAATTATCTTGCGACAGCAATATTCGTGTGTATTAATAATTAAACACATGGGTTTTGTCTGGTCTAACAGTGATGGCATAAATCTGTAGCTAAGATACTCTACTGAGTATTGTCAAAATTCCATTTTTGCAGAGGTAGCCATGTTGTACTTACTGTTTATATATTTTAAACACATAATGTTATAAATACATTTTGTAAGTGCACAATCATAATGTTATCTATGCATTTTCTATTTACAAAATATACTACCATATACGTTTGTGTATACTCACAAATCAAGGGATCGCAATACATTTTTATGATGTTAAGAAGTTAAACATAGCAACCCCAAAGAGCTGACAAAAGCTTAATTCTTTAATTCTCTGATTGGCAAACTTGTAAATCTATTCTATAAACCTTTGATGTTCATTCACACACGTTGCGTGTGACTAAAGAGAGCAGCTAGGTTAGGTAGCAGATGAGTGGGGCGGAGAGAGATGTGGAAAAGTAAAATAATGTGGATGCAGACATCAAAGCTAATCTGTCCCTTGAAGATGGTCATTTTTAAAGTCAGTCATATACTTCTGATGTGTGCCTCTCTTATTCAGTTTCCTCTTGGGCCATAGACAGCAAGCAAACAGGGTGAAAGACATAGTTCTCTATAGTTGACGATATGTTCTTGTAAGTTTTGGTTGTTTCTTAGTTCCATGTTTGAGCCTTTCGTAGTATTGTTCTATGTCGTTATATTTCTTTTGGTTTTTCTTATATGCACCCTTGTGTGTGGCTCCCTCACATCCCCCAAATGATACCATTTTTATCTGTGGCCCCCTTGGAATTTCATTTAAATAGTTTGAAAATTAATTTATGACTTTTTAGATATTGGGATGAATGGATTTTCTGCGTACCAAATGTGGCGTCAGAAGAAACTATCATACTATCCTTTATGAGGTTTGTTAAGCACCTTTTATGTTCTCCATGATACTCTAGCAAGTCTAGGATTCATTGTACTCATACCGTATTACCATTTTGTATTAAGTTCTCTTAGGCTACAGGCATGTAAAATTGACAACTTTGCTTTTACAATTAATTCTAGTCATTATAATGTAGTAAATTCCTGTTTTCAGAGTTGTGCACAACAATTTTCTATCCTCACATGGTGCGATAATAGTAATGATAAATAGAACACTAAATTATACAAATGGATTGCTAAGGTTCCTAGAAGTAAAATCTTGCTTCATTGTGCCAAATCTGCAGTTTACTCTATATATATACACATAAACACACACACACACATATATATATATACATACTATTAGATGGGCAGCAATTTGGATTCAGGAAAAACAGTGGGACAAAAGAAACCATATTCAGCATGAGGACATTGATTGAAAAGTCATCATCATCAAGTACCACGCCTGCTGGCGTAGGTGATCATGTCTCTCTACAACTATTGATCTCGACAGTTATTTATCATTTCCGTTGTTGACCTTCTACCAAGACATTCTCTTAAGCTGTCTGGTATTTTTTAACGTTTCTTCCTTCTATCTCTTCGTCCCTCAATTTTCCCAGTTGTTACAATATATTCCAGTTCTCTTCTCATTACATGGCCAAAAAATGATGATTGTTTCTTCCTAATATTGGAAATTAGTTCTCTTTTTGTTTTGGCCTCTTTCAGAACATTTTCATTACTCTTCTTAGCTGTCTATGGTATTCTCAACATTCTTCTGTAAAACCACATTTCTACAGACTCCAGTGATTTTCTTGTCTGTTGTCCTATTGTCCATGATTCACATCCATATGTTAAGACTGGCTCTGCATAACATTTAAGAACTCTTTTTCTTGTTTCTATTGTCAAAAATGGATTGCATAGTATCTTCCTCATTTTTTGGAAAGCTGCTTTTGCCTGAGCCATTCTCCATCTCACCTCTTTTGTACATCTTCCGTCTGAGGTTAACAAAGTTCCCAAATATTTAAATTCATCTACCTGTTTTACGAATAAGGGTTGAAAGTATTTCAATGTAGGGTTTCTTAAAGAACAAGGAATTAAAGATAAATTTGCAGTCACAATATCAAACAAATACCAAGTCCTCCAACAACTAGAAAATACAATAAATATAGAAGATCATTGGAAATAGGTAAAAGATATATGGAAAGAGACATGCGAAGAAACACTAGGGAAAAGAGAATGCCAGAATAAGGCATGGATGACAGCAGAGACCCTGGGCAAAATTAAAGAAAGAAAGAACAAGAAAGCAGACATAAATAAAAGCAAAACGAGAAGTAATAAAGCCAAGACACAGGAAGCTTACACAGAGGTGAACAAAGAAGTGAGAAGATGCATTAAAAGGGATAAGAGGAAATATGTAGATGAACTAGCTAAAGAGGCATAAGAAGCAGCAAATAAAGGGAATATGAAAGAACTGTACAACAGCACAAAGAAATTAAGTGGAAAATACAAACAGATCAATGCCTTGATTAAAGATAAGAAAGGAAATCTGCTTAGTAATATAAGGGAACAAATGGAGAGATGGAAAGAGCACTTTGAAGAACTTTTGAACAGATCTGGCTCAAATAATCCCCCAGATATACTACAAGCAGAAGAAGAGTTACACGTTAACTGTGGAAAACCAAGTAAAGAAGAAATAATGAAAGCCATCAGGCTATTAAAAAATGGTAGGGCTACATCATCATCAAGTACCGCGCCTGCTGGCGTATGTCTCTCTACAACTATTGATCTCGGCAGCTATTTATCATTTCTGTTGTTGACCTTCTATCAAGCCATTCTCTTAAGCTGTCTGGTATTTTTTCTCTTTGTTTCTCTCTACCTCTTCATCCCTCAATTTTTCCAGTTGTTACAATATATTCCAGTTGTTCTCTTCTCATTACATGGCCAAAAAATGATGATTGTTTCTTCCTATTATTGGAAATTAGTTCTCTTTTTGTTTTGGCCGCTTTCAGAACATTTTCATTACTCTTCTTAGCTGTCTATGGTATTCTCAACATTCTTCTGTAAAACCACATTTCTACAGACTCCAGTGATTTTCTTGTCTATTGTCCATGATTCACATCCATATGTTAAGACTGGCTCTACATAACATTTAAGAACTCTTTTTCTTGTTTCTATTGTCAAAAATGGATTGCATAGTATCTTCCTCATTTTTTGGAAAGCTGCTTTTGCCTGAGCCATTCTGCATCTCACCTCTTTTGTACATCTTCTGTCTGAGGTTAACAAAGTTCCCAAATATTTAAATTCATTTACATGTTTTAATATTGTTCCACTTGTCTTTATTTTGCGCTGAGGTGATGTCTTTTTCTTTGTTATTACCATTACTATTGTCCTTTTGCTATTAAGGCTGAGTCCTTTATTTTTGCTTTCTTTCACTATACTGTCTAACATTTCTTGTAATTCATTTTCAAGTTCAAGTAATGAGAATGGAACAACTGAAATATATTGTAACACCTGGGAAGATAGAGGGAAGCAAAGAGAAAAGATAGCAGATAGCCTAGGAGAATGGCTTGGCAGAAGATCAACAACAGAAATGATAAATAACTATTGAAATAGAAAGTTGTGGAGAGACATGATCACCTATGCCAGCAGGCAAGAGACATGATGATGATGATATATGAGAATGTGTGTGTACAGATAATGATAAGATAATCATATAGTTAGGTAATAACTTCAGTTTACAAACAAGCAAGTAATTTATTGGTAAGAAAAATTAGAATGTCAAAAAAATGTGCTTACTGTGCTCCTAAACTGCTTCAGCTCTGAACTTTAAAACTGTCAAACTAACAGAAATCTTTTGGCTCTAGCTCATTTTCTTTTTCAAGTTATAACTCAAAACTGCATGCTTGAGGACTAATTTAATACCCATGGCAACTCCAATTAAATTTGCTTTTGTAGATATTTTTCTGGTACAGCCCATACTCATGGATAAAACCTGATGATGATGATGATCAGCCTTATTGGTCAATCTTATCTACACCTTCAAATAGCCCCTTCCAGTAAATTTTGGTTTGAATAAAAGGAAAAATGGCTTTGTTCCAGCGTCTAGCAGTTTGTCAAAAGCAGTCAACCAATTTCCATTATCTTTGGAGTTGCTAAGATTAAACTGTCACTGCGGGCCAAGATGAAATTTCTTCCCACTTACATGTGCTTGATACTCCAGTCAACTAGAGAGATTGCAAGGGGATTTTCACACCTAGGACCAGATATCCTGTCCCAGCCGCCGGAACCCACCTTAATACCCTCCTGAGAATGGCGTTTCTGGTCGAATCTATGGAAATATTTTCCATGTGAAGTTTCAGCAAAAGCCACTGAAATGTCTCGTCTAGTCTAAAGTATTATCACCTGTTACATTTCATGAGGTAGGGACTACATTGTTGCGTAAATTCAAAGTGCTTTGTACCTTGGAAACTATAGAGCCTGCAGAAAAAATTTACAAATTTTATTTTCCCAACCCAACAATTTTAATATTTTAAATGGTATTAGTTTATATTCCATTAATTAAAACTATCTAAGAGGTCTGTGGGCCACAGGTTGGACCACACTGCTCTAGTATATTAATTCTTCTGATAAATCAGATACTGCTTATGTTTAATTTTTTAATCATTTATCAACCTCTAATTTATTAAAATATGCATTAACTTCTTTTACTCAGCTTTGATGTAATTTCAAAAGTCATCAATATTTTATGTAATAAATTTGAGCAATAAAATAAAAAAAACATTTGCAGAATGTAGAGCATATACAATAAGACATGGCATATGAAAGAAATAGTATGAGACACACACACACACACACACACAATAATCATATGAAATAAATTACATTTAGTGATAACATTCAAATAGTAATCTCTCCCTCTCTCTGGTAATTTGTTGTTGTTGCGTTCGCCAGCTTTTAGCTCTGACGAAGTCCCTAGAGACTAGGAACTGAATTTTGCGTGTTAATACATTTTTCCCTGGCAGCCGTGTGCACAGGGGTCCCTCGTCGCACAGGCAGATAACTCCGACTTCAGAGGTACTCAAATTTTTTCCGACGATGAGCAACTGACGTTTTAAGCTGGGCCTCCCTGCTGAGACCAGGGGTGGTTGCCGCAGAGAGAAATCATAAATAAAAATCCCAACCGGTGTAGCCGTGATTTGAGCTCACAATTACTCTAGTAATTTAATCTTTATGCTTGTGAATGTATGTTACCAGTATCTGTAGTCTATATTATTTTGAAATAACTGGATGTTATTTATGAAAGCAATTCTTTTAATTGATATTAATTTTATTTTCATTCAGCTTACTGAAAAGATGGCTAGAAATGCATTAAAAACATTAGAGACTGGAGACATTCATAGAGGGATGAGAAAGAAGAAGAGATCCAGACACATCTCAAGCCAGCTCCCTGCATTAACCCCTGTTATATTAAAGCAAGAGCTTAAAGCTGAGAGACTCAGGACACCGATGAGTGAAGCTGCAAATATTTCATTGTCCTCAGCAGGTAGCCTTCTTACATCATCTGTAGTTCAAAGCAGTATATCTCAACGTTCCTTAGTGTCGCCTGCCACGATCCCTCTTGAAATTGATCTGTTGGATGAACCAGTGATGGAAGGTGTGGATGTTGCATCAGAGAACATTTCTAGTCCCTCAGTCACTGATACTTCCTCATTGAAGTCATGTGGCAAGCCAGGTTTGTAAATTGGTTATTCTTTTAATGGTGCTCTATCAATACCAGAAATAATACTATGCTTGCATACATATAAATCTCATATGTTTAAGAAATCAGAATTCTTTCATTCATCACCTTAAAATATGAGGTATTTATATGAAAATTGCTGTTGTGGATCCAGAAGCCTGGGAGCTGATGCCCTTTGGCCCAATGCCATGTAATATCTGCAGGTATTTTCTGAGATCCCTTGTAGTTCCATACAAGGTGTTATGTTTATCAGGTCATTGAGGAAGCAGAGTTGCTGTAATGTCAGTGACCTTTGGACAGTCAAAAGGTGATGTTCTGTTGTTTTATGTGGGTGTTCACAGACTGGACATGCAGAGTTTGGTTTCCTTGTATTCTATTGATGTGGTTGTTCAATGGTACATGACCTGTTTCCAGTCTGAAGATGGTGGTTTGGTTTCTTCTTTTTAGGTTGTTAATGTAATGGAGATTTGGCATCAACATGTATTTAAAAAGATTTCACCTGTGTTTCCCATGGCCCATCCATTCAGCCAATCTTCTCTACTGTTAGAGTTTATGATTTGTTTGGCTGTGTTTAATGAGGCGACGTTAAATTGTGTTGTGTGGATCCTCATTTAGCTAATGTATTTGCCGTATCATTTCCTGGTATGTTGGAATATCCTGGTATCCATTGCAACCCTAGCCTTATGTCAAGTGTGTTCATGAGATTATCTATGGTGAGCTATGTGAGTTCTGGTTTGTTTGTATTACTGCCTAGCATCTGCAGAGCTGATTTGAAATCAGTGAATATGTTTATATTTTATTTCTTTGATGGTATGGTATGGTATCAAAAACAGTATTGAAATGTTACACTGCTGTTTCTATGGCTGTTTTTCTGCTTCATAATTGTTGCAGACTTCACCATGTGGGCCACATAGTTCTTCTGCTGTTTCATCTGGATAATGTATCAAAATCCCATATCCAGCTTTGATAGTTGCATTTGTGGCTGCGCCATCAGTATATACATGTATCCAGTCATCTGGATAAGTATCAGTGGTTTTCCTTGCAGCGGTTGCTATACTAGATCAGCATTTTTATCTACTCTGTCATATATTTCTATACAGATTTCTGGGTTTATGTAATTTGCATATGGTGACAGTTCTTTAATGACTCTTCATGTTTGTTGACATTTCTCAGGTAGGTCGTATTTTTCTTGTATGTTTCTATTACTATAAAGTTAAGATCTGTTTGATTCTTGGTTTAGGAACCCATGTATCCACTAACTTTCTGTTAGGACGATCTTTCTCTCTTCTTTTTTTGTCTTTCATATAGCACCATAGTGGCCTTGTCTCTTCTCATCTCTGAAGGTTCTTCATTGCAGTGTATTTTGCATGCTGCATTTGGTGTGGACCTCATTGCACCATTGATGAGCTGTATTACAGTTTTGTATTCTTTTAAGTGACATGTTGGTTTTTTGCTGCATGTTACTAGTAATGAACTATCATGTTCCAAAACAGAGTGAACATAACCCAGATAGAGGTTCCTAAGAGTTTCTTTATCTGCTCCCCATGAAGTACTACAAAACCTTTTCATAAATTGTAGTCTTTGTGTTCCTTCTTAGTCAGGTTTTCTACATGTTTCTTCAAGTTCAGTTAACAGTCTAGCTGTACTCTGTCTGTGGGGTGCTCCTCTTTTTGTAGACCTCCCTGTTGGAGATTAAGCTTGACATTTGCTCTAGCTGTTTTGTTACTGTTTTGAGAACTACTAAACACAATTAGAACAAGACAAATGAAATTTTTGGTGCATGTTAAAAGACACAATAGCCTGCTAAAAGTAATATTGGAAGGAAAAATACAAGGTAAAAGAGGCAGAGGCAGACCAAGACTAACATGGACGAGTAACATCAAAAGATGGACAAGTCAATCTATGACAATCTGCACCATCAAAGCAAGAAACAGAGTGGAATGGCGATCCATGGTAGCTCATTACTAGTACCTTCGTTGCGGAGACGGTACCCGATGATGATGTTTTGTTACTTGTGGTTATTATTGTGTATATGAAAATTAAAAACTATTAAAACAATTTACTTTTTGAAGGCAATATATACAGCTATTCCATATGTGGAACATTAAAAAAGAAATATTTCTATAATTTCATTAGTTTCCATGTATCATTGTCTTATCTAACAATTTATTTTTTTAAATAGTTTTTTAAAAACAATTTTGTTAATTTATTTAATCTTGTATCTAGGTTGCAGATACGGATGCATTTGCCATCTGTGTTCTGTCAGTGAAACATCTCTTCCACTGCAAAGTCCAGTTACCAAACAACCTAGTCCTGTTTGTGATAAGGAGTATTGTCGGCTAGGTTGTATTTGTGACAGCCTTGACCCAGATAAGCCTGCTTCAAGCAAGAACCACTGTAGGAAACCATCATGCATGCTACAGTGTGTCTGCCCAGAGTCTGGAAACTTTGATGGAAATGATGACATTCCATATCTGCCATCAATGAAAAGGCGACCAAAACCAGGGGAACGATTTTCTAATCTTCCCCAACGAGAAAAAACTCACCGTTCAGCTAAAAATCTGGATGCAGTAACAAGAAAAGCCATGATGTTGTATGAAACAAGTGAAATTTACTGTGAGAGGGTGGAAAGGGTTCGTAAGAGAGTAAGTGGTGCATATTTGATATTGTAGTAGTATCATAGTAATTGAAATCATACTTTGCACCTTACTGTTAACATTCATAAAAACCAAATTTATGAGAAAACACCCGCTATTGTATATTCTTCTTGGAATCAGTGATTGTTACACTTTGTTATGTCTTGCAGTTCTGCCAATTGGTCCATGATCATCCTTTGCTGTGTGTCCCAGATCTAGCATGCACTAGTCACTGGTGTGTTTAATGAAAAATAAAACTTGTTTTAAGCCTTCAATCCATTGCTATTATTCTGACATAAAAAGACTTTGGGAGGTGAAGCTGGTATCATTCAAGGGAGTTTATCATGTTTCTCAATGCTGTTTATCATCTCCCCTGACGCTTTTAACTCTAGGGCATGAGAAAGCCAAGTCACATGGGCAAACATTGCCACATTATTCCTACGTGGTTAATCTAGAAAATTGCAACTTCACATTTACGACTAAGCTGAGGTTCATTTTTATTTGTTCTTTTAAGTCCAGTACATTTAGCACACCATTGTTTGTAGATTTATCTAGAAAAGAGTCTTACTGGTCTAATGAGTACATATTTCTCCTTATATTCAATGGATTGTCTGTTAAGTTTATCATGCTCTTCCTCCATGCATGGATTTTTGAATAAGTTTTTCTCCTTGACTTTTTCTTTATGTTGTTAGTGTGAATATGAAACTAGCTGAATGCATTGGCATTTTTATGTTAGCGAGCCAACTTCTGTTAGTATTTGATAAATTTGCTTTATGCAGGTTACTGCTGCAAACAGAATGACATTGTCTACAGTTTAAAAAAAAATCTAGTGTTAATACCCATATTGACATTTGACAGATATCACTGCTTGTTGTTCATCAGAATGTTGCAAAAGTTACTATACTTCTAAGTTTGCATTTGGTTATATTTAGGAATTTTATTATATCAATAATATAATTACCCTTTGAATGTACTGATCATGTGATCACTTGTAATGTGAAACTTTGAGGCAATTGCATTAAAATATTATGTTTATCTTAATAAAACATATTGCCAGCAGATAATGTTGGATATTTTGATGGGAATAACAATTGTACTGCAAGCATCTTAAAATTTGATTTATGTGAAAAGTATGTTAAAATGATCAATCATTGACTTGTTTTATCAGCAGCCTGATACGTCCAGCAGTCCAACAGCCACATCCTTTGATAGTACATTGCACAGCTCTGCCATCTCACCTGTTTCACACATTAATGCCACATGCTCCAATGTAACACTTGACTTAGATATTACTTCAGACCTTGCCTCAGAGCCTTCTGAAGAGAACTGCCTGCAGGAGGACATCTTTAAAGTTGAACATTTTACTACTTCAGAAGCCACCCCAGTCACATTTTCATACTCCATTAGCACAGGCTCTCAGGTAGGATTATAACAAATATAAATTATTGGTTAAATGGTTGATTTGAAGAGCTTTACTTGACTTTTTGTCTGATAGTTGCAATATGTTGTACTTATATTTTAAAGTGACATTTTCTGACTCACTTTTTGTCATATATGAATTTGCAGTAGCACACTCCATCTAATGGGCACAGCAAGAGTCTGATAGACATCCTTGTTGTATCCATTGGCATGAATATTTATTTAGTTGGTATTGTTTACATTCACATTATACAGCCAGAGCTTCTCCTCTCGATATCTGCAAACTAAATACTTAAGCAAAAGGTAGCACTCTTTTGTGTGATGTCAACAAAAAGGAAGTGACATGTGATATCATATTAAGATGTTCCTCATAACTAAAAAGCTAACTCTGCAAGGCTCTTACAGGTCAAAAGTAGCTTGTCAGTATTAGAAAGTTTATATGAGAACTGACAAATATTTATTTCAAATGTTATTTTTGTTAAGAGAAATACATCTTGCAGAAACAAGGTCTGGTAAACAGGTTTGTTGGGCTCCAGAATTATGGTGCTAGACAAGATTGATGAGTTATTTGTCTGTAAATGAAGTCACAGATATTCTCTTGTTTTATCAACAGTATCACCATACACCAAGGATCAACATGACAAAGATATCTAAGCCCACTTTTATTTTGAATGATGTCAGGCAAACCGTGCATATGATAGAGCCATCAGCACATAAAAGGTCAGTTCTGAATTGCCATTTAATGTATTTAAAGTCAATTTTGATAGAATTAGTATTTTTTTTCCTCACCGCCAACAACCTCATTGATTTTGATTGATATGTTCATGAAGTTTGAGCAAATGATAGAGTAGTTACAAATTAATGAATATATTATTTACACAATATTTTTGTAAACAAAATTAGCAATCTTCACAGACAAATTGTTTATCACATATAGTGTGGTGCAGCTATTGATGGTCAATGTGTTTGTGGAAGTAGAATATGAAATATCAGGTTTAATCCAGTTAATGGACATCATATATTAGTTGGTCTATCCTAAAACTTGATGGGTTGTGGTACCAACAAATATTTTTTTTAATGTAACTATTCTCATCCAGTTTTCTTTTTATCTTGTTATTAGCTGTGATTTGGTGAAGCCGAGATCTATCCATTTCTTCGTAATGTCCTGTCTTGTTCTGTGACCACTTTTATCATCAGTGTCAAGGAAAAAATGTAGTTCTTGATGGTGCTCTTAAGTCTTTGTTTGCCACACACATCATGCTTCTTGTGACCAGATATTTTACCCATCCATCTCTTGAGGGATTTTCCTCTACCACTTCTGTTGTTGCATCTGGTTGTTATGCTTGTTGTTAAATGCTATTTGCTACATTTTATGTCCAAATCATTTAATTTGTAGTCTCTGGATGAAACTCAGATTTACTCCCATTTTTTAATGATTTCTTTATTTCTTATCTTGTCTCATATTTTTATATTAAATATTCATCTTCAAAGACATTTCATTTTGTTAGCTGCCATCTTTCTATTCTCATTTGCTGTTAATGTCCACTTTTGACACTGATAGCACAACTGGCAAAATTACTGAGTTCTATATTACTGTTTTTGTCATCATCATGATAGTTTTTTATATTAGGTGTTACATATAGTCTTTGGCAGCTTAACAGACAGTTGGTTGCAAGCAATCAAGATTTGTCAGTAATTTATTTTGCTAGATGCTGTTTTACTGAGCAGCTTCTCCCTTGACAATATCCGCTAATAATTGATATGACAAGTGTGACCTCAGAATGAACAAGATGCTTTTTTGTTGCATGGCCTCATTTCCTTTCTTCTGCCCCTTTTGCTTCTAATTTTAATATCATTGTTTCCTCTTATATTGCTGTGCCATTTTTTTCATTTTTGTTCTCTCAGTGCTACGATTTGACACCAGGTTTTTTCAGTTTCTTTCACTTATTGAGAATTCTCTTGTGGAAGCCCTTGCTTACCAGGCTTCATGTACATGTTAAATAGCCATCCATCTAATTTTTCTTTATTTTTCCTTGGTGGTAAGGAGATAACCATATTGACTGGATTCTTTTATGGACCTGTTTATTGGTAATGTTAAAGTCAAATGGTGATTACAGAGGGTGGGGTAAATTAGTTGTGTGGGGTAGCTAATTCTATAAAATGCCCCATATGCCCTATGATGTTTTCACTGGCGAATCGGAGGCGCTCTAACCTCCTTCCTGGGTAGATGCTACCCATTAGCCTAAACATGGCAACACATCTAGGAGAAGGTCAGCTCCAATTATAAACCCCCGCTGTCTAGCGGTAATCCCTTCATGGAATAGACTTGGGGAGTAAACCCTGAGGAAAAATCAGGAGATGGAGTCCCTAAGGCAGTTCAGTGTTGAGACATTGCTCTGGCAACTCTTACGATGCAGTTGGCACCAATCTGTTCATGTCCTGCTAGACCTTTGGATCACTCGGCTGCGTGGAGAGAAGAAACATGTTGCATGGGCAACAACTTCTCTTTCTTTTTCTGCCCAAGCTCACACCCTGGAGAGGACACTCCAGCTTCACCATTTTGGTGTCGACACAACACGGAAAGCAGCAGTTATTGGGCGTATGGGGATTAGGGGAAAACCCAAAAGGCAGACTGTTACCATCCACACCTGCCTCACAATTGAAATCAACAACCAAAAAACTTAACTTACGATTGGGTAAGTAAAGTACCCCCGTCACGCCAAGTGGCGTATAGGGAAATATGGTGTTAGTGACCCAATATTTTACAGACACATGATTTTTGGGGTAATGTGGTCAGTATTACGCCCGTGCTGCTTTACTTTCCCAGAAAAAAATCCGGTACCCATTTAAGGCTGGGTGAACCCGGATGCCGTCGGTTGGGATCGAACCCTACCCCTTGTCCGTGGTAGTCCAGTTCACTAACCACTGAGCTATCGCGGCTCCCTTACGATTGGGTTGCTGGTATGTAAACATTATGCAGGCTGGCCTGCAAATTAACAAACTGTTTTAATAACAAAGGTCGCTGTTTACAATGCCTGCATCATTAGTATCCTCCTGTGTAGCAGTGAATCTTGGACAGCTTATGTAAAGCAGGAGAGAAGGCTAAATGCATTCCATATGTGAAGTCTGCACCATATTCTTGGTATCACCTGGAAGGATAAAGTGACAAACGTGGAGGTCATGACTCTCACAGACCCCCTGAACATCTATATGCTGCTAAAAAAATGTAGAGTAAGCTGGTTTGGCCACGTACAACATATGAAAGATGGCCACATACCAAACGATATACTCAATGGACAACTAGCTGATGGCAAAAGGACTAGGGGTGCCAAAAACTTTGATTTGTAGACATGTGTAAGCGCAACATGAAGACTGAACATAAACTCTGCAGTCTGGGAAGAAATAGCTGCAGACCGCAATCTTCGGAAACGCACTCTAATGCAAACTCCAACTCAAACAAGAAGCAGATAAATTCATAGAAAAAGAGAATACACAACAAAAGAAAAGAAAAAAAATAACATTTCTAGGGGCGCTGAAAAATCCATAGTCAACTATGACTGACGCAGGCTACTACTCTTGACCTTTGGAGCCGTAGCCGGCCCATAGGGCATAGACCCAGATACTCTTTCTCTTATCTAAATTTTTATTCTAGCAGTTTTCAATCCTTGTAAAGATCTTTTATTAAATCTCGCCATTTGTCTCTGCTCTGTGCAAGCAACTCTATCTCATTGAGGGAGCTGATTCCTGCTGCTCTTGCCTCTCTGATCAATGTTCTTCTCAGTGTCTCTCAGGGTCGGCCTCTTTTCCTCTTACCTGTTGTTTCCCACATGAGGGCTTGCTTTGCTATTCGGTTATTATCTCTCCACATCACATGTCCAACATATGACCATCGTCTTTTCTTGATTACTGAAGATATTAGTGGTTGATTGGTGATTTCTCTAATTTCCTCGTTTGTTTTGAATTTGTTCCACGCTTTACCAAGTATTTTCCTTAGACATTTATTTTCGAATGCGTTCAACTTTGTTTCTATGTCTCTTGTTGTTTTCCAGCTCTCACATGCATATGTAAGGGTTGATAGTACGTTTGATTTTAATAGTCTAAGTTTTGTGTTTGTGCTGATGAGTTTTAATTTCCACAACTTTTCAAGGCTTCTGAAAGACATTGCTGCTTTAGCTATTCTGATTCTAATTTCTTTACTTGTATCCCCTTCTCGATCAATGTGACTTCCAAGATAGATAAAGTGATCGATCTCTTCCACTGGTTTGTTTTCCATGTATATTTTGTCGTCTGTTGGAATTTAGCTTTTCATGATTGATCTCAAGCCCAATTTTGCTGGCTATTGATGATAGTTCATTTGTGTTTTCCTGCATTTTTTTTTACCTGACTCCACTACTAGGCTACTACTACTATATTGGTAATATGGTCTAAGTACTGGATACCCAGGAACTCACGAAAGTATCTCATTTCAAGTGCTTGAATTTTTTTTGCTTTTATTCTGCTTTTAATATTTGTATTTTACAAGGGTGCAGGTTTTTATCAGTCATATCTTGATGTATGTATCTTTTCAGATTGGTTTTTCTAAGACATCAAAATAGACTATTTTATAAATTTGTGAAATTGTTAAGTTCATTTCATTATGTTTAAATAACATTAATAGTTAAGGAGAAAATAAAACTTCACTTATGTCTCCTGGTTTGTTCATGTCAAAACTGCTGACCACCTTATATTTTTCCATTTACTTTATAGAGAAGTGAAAAATGTAATTCTTTAACTTATGGATACATGAGGTATAGTTTTTATTCTTATGTCTGGTTAAGAGTTGTTTAGTCCAGTTTCTCAAACTGTGGTCTGCGACCCACAGGAGTCTACGGTGCTATCACAAGGGATCAGTGAAAGCTTGAAGAATAAATTAATATTTTGTAGCTAAGTGGAAAGATGATGAATGAAAGCACAAAAGAAAATATATCATAAAAAGTATGGATTTCCCCATTTTAAAAAAAGTACTAGATTTTTCTAAATTTGCCTCCAAAAACATCAGCTCCAGCACAAAGAAATAAAAGGCAGAGTGACATCAAAAACACTTTAAACTTGACAAGTAACTAAGAAACAAAGACCCACCAGATGACACTTTTTCCAGCAGCCTCAACATTGATAAGGACGGGGTACGGGAAATGACCCCACCCCAGCCCAATGTGGAAAATGTGGTGTAACTGGTAATGATAAACACATTATTAAAGGAGCTTGATAGGAAACAAATAAAATATGTGCTGTACCAGTGAGTGGCCATGTGTAATTAAAGGACGTGACATTTCTTCCAGCTGCATATAGAACCACTGATATTGGTTCATTTTAATGGTAGTTGAACACATTTGGCAATTGTTTCTTTCTTCAACTAATGTTAATAAAAATCATTTGATTACTGTCAGGTAAAGTGACTGATATTAAAGGGGTAAATTTAGTATCAACACATTTTAACCCAACATCAAGATGGATCTTTGGCTGAACTTGAAATGTAAAAGAACTGCTGATATTGACATGGGATCCTTTTGTTGTGCTGGAATTAGTGCAGACGGGGCATGAGCAATGTCCGGAAAGCTTACTGGACTTGTAACTTGGGTTCAGGAAATCATATCGTCTGTAACTTGCCATCATTATTGCATACATAGGGAAGCTCTTGTTGCTAAGAAGATGCCAGGAAAATTGAAAGAGACTTTAAATGAATCTGTCAAAATTGTTGTTTTTTAAAAAGCAAATCACTAAATTCAAGACTTTTTGAGCAATGTAAAGATTTAACAGTGATCACTATCAACTTTTGCTACACAGCAAATTCCACTGACTATCATGAGGAAAAGTTTTGTCACATTTATCGGAATTGAGAGATGAAATAAGATTATTTCTCATGGAGAAGCAGTTTCATATCACCAACCATTTGACAGATTTGTCCTCTACCCTGTCTAAGTCATGGTCATATGCCTGCTGGTTCATTGGCTAAAAGTGATAGTTGGTCCACAGCTGACAGCTTAAATCAATATCAGTAAACCAAAACTGGTGAAGATCCTACCCCACTATCCTAGTGGCTCTAGAAACAAGTGAACCAGTCTGACCAAATAAGTAGAGATCAAAGAATGATGATGATCCAGCATCCTAAAAAATACAATACTGAGACTGAATGCTTTGAGCCAAAGGGCACAGATATAACAACAACTTTGTATAGACCATGACACAATACAATTGTGTCCACTTAACCCCTTTTTAATGTGAGTAACAACAAGGAGTAATTGCTGCATGGACAGAGGTGAAATAGATGGTAAAAACCTTGATATGGTTTGTCATTAGTGATAATCCACAAAAAGTATTCTATAATGAGTATGATTTATTGTCTATTAATGTTTATTTTAAACAAAAAGAAATGAAAATATGTCATTGAGGCATTAAATGTTGTAAAATTATACATTTTCTGTTGTTTATAGGAAGAGAAAGAGCCACCCCTTGTCAGATGAAATATTCACATCTTCAACTTGTGCACGAACTCAGCCATTTAAGAACCTTAATCCTTTCAAAGAAGCACACTTTACTGCCACTGGTGAAGAAGCTGGTCAGTTTCCTGAAATATCACACCCATCATCAACAGATCTACAATCCTTTTCAGTTTCTGCAGCTCCAGTAGCCACCAAATTAGCAATCACTAACTTAGGCATTGAACCCAAGCAAATTCTTCCCAAAATATCTTCAGTTCAGACTCTAGCTTCAGAGAATGATTCAGGTTTGCAACATTGGGAAAATGGGGGGCCAGAAGTTTCTTCAACTCATCCCACCATAACTTCTGATTCAGCTTCAGGCAAATTGTCCAAATATACAATTCAAAAGCAGACATCTCAAAGTGGTACTAGCATTGGTGTTTGTGCAGGAAATTCGAGACAGCCTCATGGCTGGCATAAATCTATGGTGTGTCTCAAAGCCAGAGCAGCTCCATCATCTCATGACCAAGAAGAGGAAGATGTCAAAGAAGAAGATGAGGTGAAACTTCTTGAATTTGCAGCCAATTGCAACTGGGAAGGAGCTAAAAGAGAAATACTGGCCAGAGTAGCTCAGTGTTTAACCAGAGGCCAGTATCCTCAACCTCGGACAATGAATGTTTGTGAATTTGTTGTTGAAATTTTGCCTAAAGCTCACCAGCCAAGCCACATTCCTCCAGAACTAAGATCCAAACTTCCTGGCCAAATGTACTCTATCAGAGTGAGAATCACACGGAGAGAACCTGTCAGCAACAGAAGGGAGAATGACCCAGACGTTATTGATCTAAGTGGATTATCTCCTGTTAAGTTAAATAGAAGCACTGATTGTGGTGACTCATCGATGGTTACACATTTAAAAGAATCAGTTTCTACATCTACTGATCACAAATCTAATGCAGCATCTTCAGACCCTTCATTTCTCACATCTTCATCATTTGGTATTTCTGGATTTAGTAAACTCTTCATAACTAGTCCACCTGTTTCAGGGCAGAATAATCAAAACTCAATTAGTAATGACCAAAGTGTAAATCATGTTGTTTCTAAACCATTAAGTGCACCAAACAGTCGGCGATCTAGCACAGATACAACAGCTGTGATAAGTTTTTCAGATGATCTCAGACAGACAGACAACCCTGCCAAATCCATACAGGTTTCACCATCACCAGGAATGAACAAAGGTTCTTCTTTTATGAGATTGGGTAATGATGCATCTTTAAACAAAACTGATATTGACAATTCTTTCAATAGTGAAGGTACTAAAACTTTTGCCAGCGCTGCAGGGTCATCAAAACTAAGACTTACTAGCACTACAGCTTCAAAAAAATCTGGTTTGAAATCAGTAACTATGGCATTGTCTAACCAACCTATTGCAGCCAAGGCTGTGTCTACAGGTATGGCACCAATCTTTGGTCCATTTAGTGCTAAAGATGTCAAATACATGATTCCTGGGAAAGATGGAACAATGCAGTTAATAGAAGTAGGATCAACTACTAACAAAAATAAGAAATTAATTGCTGTACCAATCACTCTTTCTAAAACACAAATGGATTTGAAATGTAAACAAAACACAGTAGTTGCATTACCTGTTAGTGGAATGGGCCAGAGTAGAATCGTTCCTCTAATAAACTCCCAGACTGTACCCAGCCAGTTGAAAACAGCTTCATCTCAACAAATTGTTTTGAGACTTCCAACCTCATCTCACTCATCTCCAGGAATGTCTAGTGTAAGGCATCCAGTTGTTCTACAGCCACTGCAGAGCTCCATCAAAGGCCAACCTCCAAGATTTCAGGTTGTTCCCTTGCAAATAGGAAATTGTGTTGCTGTTTCACAAGCCAAGATGGTGACTGCTATGACAACACAGGGTTCCAAATCAACCCTAGCACCAAAGGCTCTAAACAACAGTGATGAAATGATTATGGTGTTTGATGCAGCACACATTAAAGCATCAAACCAAGCCAATCCTACTTTACCACTCTCTTCCAGCATCAAAACAGAGAAAGGATTTCATAGTGATGCTGCAGAAAATTCAGCTTCAATGACTACTGATTCAGGAAATGCTCCAATAATGTCTTGTGAAATATCTCCCAGCAAGTTGCAGACACATTTAAATGGGACTATAGATCTTACAGCAGAAAAAGTGCCTTTAGAGAATGTACAGGCTATGACAACAGACAACAATAGAACAATGATTGAGATAGATGATGATGACTCTGATAAAAGCACAAGTGGTCAAGCTGCCAGTGCATATGGGAATGAAACATTTGATGCCACTCTATCCAGGGATTGTAGTATAAACCTACCTATCAAAAGTACAGATTTATGTTTAAAAGCCAGTGATTCTTCTTCACGCACTAATCAAGATGACAAGTGTTCTTTACAAACTGAAGTTTGCTGTAGCAGCTTTAAAGAAACAGTTTCTGATGCAATAATAATATCAAGAGATTTGAGTGATGCTACATCAAGGAAAGACATACTACCAGAAATTGATACCAGCAAGAGAAACAGCTCACCTTCAATCTATCATAACTCTCCTGTCATTGTCAGAGATGTCCCAGAGCCTGCTCATACTGGATCAAAAAGACATATTCCTGTTTCTTCAGCATTAGAAGAACCAGTTTCACCAAGTAAAAAGAAAGCTTGCCTTGCCATGGAGAATCCAATAGTCTTGGATGAAGACAGCATTGCATCTTTGAACAGTATGTCTGGTGCCCAGCTAGCTGCCTCAAGTCCCATGAGTAGTATCGATCGGCCAAAAAGTGTCATGTCAGGAGCTTTATCAACGGGTTCCAGTGATGACCTCTTAGTTTTACTTAGCTCAGAGGTAATGGTTGCATATTTTGATATATGTGTGTATGTTTCTTTGTAAAATAAGCTTAATTTGTATTATCCTTGAGATTGTTACTGTGAGCAGGCTGTTTCTTAGTTTCGGTCATAGGTATTACTATTATATATGATGTTACTTCTTCTTTCTATGATGCTTAACTTTTTCCGGACCACTACCCAACACATTGACTCCACTTATGAAGGTACTATGGGACCATAACCGACATGTCGGCTCGGACGAGTCTGGTTGTATATTTTAAGGTAAAGCAACGGTTCTGTATAAATATGTACCAATACTTGTATTCGATATCTAGAAGAAGCTTCATAATTACTCCTGCCAATCACCAAATGGTATTTTCTTTGTTATGGAGATAGTTTGATTGAATTTTCGTTGTAAATATGTGTTTATTTCAGACAAATAGTTGCCACTCTCACTACTATATAGTAGTCTACTATTTTTTGTGCTTATTTCATTATTTATAGACATAAATGCATCAAGTAAAGTGTATTTTCAAGAAATTTGGGTTAGTTTTTGTAAAGTTTTGAGAAGAATGGATAGCAATACACTTCTAGTTATGGAAAATATCATCATCATCAAGTACAGGGCCTACTGGCGTAGGTGATCATGTCTCTCCACAACTTTCGATCTCTGCAGCTATTTATCATTTCTGTTGTTGAGCTTCTATCAAGCCATTCTCTTAAGCTGTCTGGTATTTTTTCTCTTTGCTTCCCTCTATCTCTTCGTCCCTCAATTTTCCAGTTGTTACAATATATTCCAGTTGTTCTCTTCTCATTACATGGCCAAAAAATGATGATTGTTTCTTCCTAATATTGGAAATTAGCTCTCTTTTTGCTTTGACCTTGAATTTTCCTGGCTCTACATAACATTTACTCTTTTTCTTTTTTCTTTTGTCAAAAATGGATTGCATAGAATCTTCCTCATTTTTTGGATAGCTGCTTTTGCCTGAGCCATTCTGCATCCCACCTCTTTTGTACATCTTCCGTCTGAGGTTAACAAAGTTCCCAAATATTTAAATTCATTTACGTGTTTTAATATTGTTCCACCTGTCTTTATTTTGCACTGAGGTGATGTCTTTTTCTTTGTTGTTACCATTACGTCTGTCTTTTTGCTATTAAGGCTGAGTTATTATTTATTAGTTATTTATATTATTAGTTATTATACTTATTTTTGCTTTCTTTCACTATAATGTCCAACATTTCTTGTAACTCATTTTCACTCTTAGTGATTAAGACTGTATCATCAGCATACCTTAGATTATTTATATTATGACCTCCAATTGTTATTCCAGGCATGCCCCTTATGGATCTTAAAATAATCTCACTATAAATATTAAACAAATCTGGTGACAGCACACAACCTTGTCTAACACCCTGTTTTATTTGTTGAAACATTCCCAATTGGTTTCCAGTTCTTATGGCCGCTGTTTGTTGCCAGTACATGTTCTTTACTATTCTTAGATCTTTGCTGTCTACGTTTATGCTTTCTAAAACTTTTACATGGAAAATATAGGTACGTGAAATATGATATTTTGAATTGAAAATTATCTATCTACCTTTGAATATTTTTATACTTTTTGTAATAAATAATATATTTCTTCCTTCAGATATAAATAGATTACTACTTTCATTTTTTGCAACAATTTTCCTTTCCATTGATGTATAACATGTATCACATTTAATTATATTATTGCATTAAATTGTAAAATTAAAAATATGTGATGGAAATTTTCTAAATTAAAAATTGATCTGGTCCAAACCCAAAGTCCAGAAAGAGTTAGTTTATATTCCTTTTCATACACTGATGTACCACTGCTTCAAATATGTACTAACTTCAGTTACTCCTGTCATTCTATTATAATACGCTTGATGCCTTTATTTTGATAAGTATTTATTATGCCACCAACTGTAACAAGGTGAAATAATCACTAGACAAAGGTGACTCTGCATATCATGTACTTCTGTAATGACTCGACCCATTGCTTGCATACAGAGCCCGTCTCCACTTTTCTTATCATGCTCATCGAATCACTCAGTAAAAAGGCATTGGTGTAGTTTTGTGGCTCCAACCAAATGAATGCCCTGGTCACTGCCATCACCGTCATGCTGCTCATGGTCATAAAGTATGCACCACCATCTTCTTTTGACTATTCTGTCTGCAGAGTGTGCTGTTAATGCCTATGTATTCCTTTCCTTATCATATTGCTTATTCGTATTACTGATCCATCTGTATAAATGACTGCATCTTCCCCAACAGTGTTGTCCAAAATGAGGGCATTGACCTTTGTATTGATCGTGACTGTATTCTGCCCCTTCACTTCTTGTCGAGTATGACAATACATGGGAATGTATCCCTAAATGATGTAGGCTCCAGTATCCACATGTGTGGATTCTAATATCTGCTAATCTAATATTTCTACAAGAAATGATAGACATAATAGTAAAAGAATGCAACAAGAAAGGTCTCATTCTGAATAGTAAGAAAACAGGAGTAATGGTCATATCGAAGAAACAATCATCACCAGCAAGCAGCATAAAAATAAATGGCAAATCTGAAACAAGTACAATGTGTCAAATATTTGAGCACAATAATAACATCAGATGGAAGATGCACCACAGAAATAAAAAGCAGAATAGTTCAGGCCAAAATAGCATTTCAGAAAATGAAAAACTTCTTATGCAATCAATCTATGTCAATAGAAGTGAGAAAGAGAGTTCAATGGTGCTATGTATAGCCAATCCTGACCTATGGAAGCGAATCATGGACAATAAACAAACAAATGAAAAGACGATTTAGAGGCCACAGAGATATGATTTCTCAGAAGAATATTGAAAGTTCCAAGGACAGCTAAAAAAATCCAATAAGGAAATTCTCAAAGAGGCCAACACAAAAATAGAGCTCCTAAAGAACATCAGAAAGAAACAATCAACATTTTTCAGGCACATCACGAGAAGTGGAAAGTTTAAATACTTTGTTACAACTGGCAAAATACAGAAAAAGAGATATTGTGGACAACAAAGACAGAAAATACTGGATGGCTTCGTGTCATGACATGGAAAACAGTCAATAAGAGAAATGATACAATGCACGGTAGATAGAAAAATGTGGAAAGACATGATCACCTACACCTAGGCACATAATGATGTTATATACTATTTCTCTCAATACGTTCCTGACAATCTGTTCTCTCTCAGTTGATAAATTCTATCTCATTTAGTAGTAGTCATGTTATCTACGGGTCTAGTGTTCACATCTCTCTCAAACAGGTCTGGTCGCCTCAACACTCTGGTGTGTTCTACTCACCAGTCCAAGTCTTTGTCTTACAACCCTTTTCACTATTAATCAGAAATTAATTTATTCTCTCCCCTTGGTTCATACATTCCTATTTTCCTCGGGCGGAAGTCATAGTTCTCCATGATTGACAATCTGCTGCTAGTTCTTGTAGGTCTTTGTTGCTTCTTAGTCCCATGGTTGAGCCTTCTCTAGTAATTGATCTGCATAGCGATTCTCTTGGTCTACCCTGTTTCCTTTTACCAGCTGGTTTCCACAAGAATGCCTAATGGGGAGGTCATTCTTCATTCGTTCTCAGCACATAACCATTGTATTTCCAACGCCTTTTTCTTATAAAGCTTAATACATTATTCACTGAAAGTGAATGAAAGCTTTCGGGCTACACCTTGTATGTCTTTTGGTGTGTGCTGTGGCTGCTATGATGAGGACTGCAGTTGCCTTGTTTGGATCTTTTAATGAGATATGTTAATTTGAATGATTTCACTGGTACGTACGGTTGAGCAATTATGGATCTTAATTTGTTTGCAGTAATGCCGTACTAACGATAACATATTGTTTTAATTTGTCTCTTGTCTGCTTCATTTGAAAAGACAGCATGTTTGAGATCCTATGGAGACATTTCAAAGTCATTTAATTTCCCATCTAAAGTCTTAGTAGTGGATTTCCAACTTTCACATCCATATGTTAGCACTGGTATCTCACAAGAGTTGAACAGTTAGTTTATTTACTGAGAATTTTTGATCTCCAGATGTTTGTCAGTGTGTTGAAAGCATTTGATGTTAGTGCAATGTGTGTTATGATTTCTGATATGTCTCCATCTTTGGATATTTTGCTGCTTAGGTAGGTAACATTTGTATCTTTTTGTCAAATGTTATTGTTAATTCTTCCCTTGGTTACATATTACACAATCTTTCTCTCACCCTGCCTACTCTTTTTTTATAGTTATGTTTTCCTCTTTTTTATATTGTTAATTAATTTTCTTCTACGTGGGGTGGGAGTGTATAGTAGTTCAAGAGATGAGATCCATGTCTTCATTATATTATGACTAGTTTTGTGATAAAGTTGTTCTAAAACAATCTTATGCTGGTTTTCCATAAAATTGGATATTATGGTCTCATGTCATTATTGAGGGCAGCTCTGTTCTGTACACAGATAATGAAACCGTGCATCAGAGAATGGACATGATTAACCTTCATCTCATTTCAGAAGGGAGCTAACTCTTAAGCAAAGATTACAATACTCATCTGTGGCCAATGTGTTTACGTTGTTCTATCTATCTATCTATTGTCCTTTCGAGCCGAAGACGGCAGAACCACAATCTCAAAAACAGAAACCTTGCGTGCCAAAGTGGCACATATTGCAGAGATCACTGCTTTAAAATATATGGTGCTGTTTCCATAACAATACTTTTTACAATGACAGCTTGTCAAGTCATCGATCAACCTCCTTAGTCTCCTCTTATGACATGCCTGGAAGGTCACAGTTTACATTGTTACTACCACTTAATTGTAACATTATAGTACCCTCTGTAAGTCATAGTTGACTGGGATTTTGCAGCGCCCCTAGAAATGTTATTTTTTTCTTTTCTTTCACTGTGTATTTTCTTTTTCTCTGTATATTTCTTTTTCTGTGAATCTGTCTGCTTCTTTTTTTGAGTTGGACCTTTAGTGTTTGTTTCCAAAGATTGCGGTCTGCAGCTATTTCTTCACAGGCTGCAGGGTTTATGTGCAGAGTCTTCATGCCACATTTACTCACCTCAACAAATCAAAGTTTTGGTATTGTAACATTCTTCTTCTACCTTTTTAGCTCCCAGTGGAACATAGGTCTTCAACAAACATTTTCCAAGTCATTCTGTTTTTTGCCATTCTTTTAAGATCTTTCCATGTCTTCCCCATCTTCATCTCTGCTTCTATCTGTCTTCTCCAAGAATTGCTTGGTCTTCCTCTTTGTCTTTTCCCCTGGGGATTCCAAAAAAGGGCCTGTTGTGTGATACTCTCAGTTTGCTTCCGTAGCTTGTGTCCTATCCAGCGCCATCGTCTTCGCTGTATCTCTTTATCCACTGGTATTTGACTGGTACACTTCCATAATTCTATGTTAGTGATTTTGTCTTGCTATTTCCATCCCTTTATTCTGCGTAAGCATCCATTAATGAAAGTATGTATCTTCGTGATTGTCAATTTTGTTGTTCGCCATGCTTCACAGCCATATAATAGGGCCGACTTAACATTTGAGTTGAAAATTTTTATTTTTGTATTTAACCTAATTTCTTTGGATTTCCATATGTTTCCCAGTGCAATGAAAGCTCCTCTTGCTTTTGATATCCTTATTTTGGTATAATTTTCTGTTCCTCCCTCTTTATCTATATTACTGCCCAGATATATGTAAGATTGTACGTCCAGTAGAGGTATTTCTCCTAGTTTTATTTGGTTATTGCCAACTGTATTAATTCTCATAATGTTGGTCTTATCTCTATTAATCTTCAGTCCTAGTTGTTGTGATCTCTCAGTATGCTCATTTTATCTTGCATCTGTTGATGGCTGTTTGATAGGAGAGCTATGTCATCAGCAAATTCTAAATCATCAAGTTGTTTGGTCAGTGACCACTGGATCCCATTTCTGTTGTTTTGAGTTATTTTCATAATCAGTTATTTTCATATGGCCAGTAGAAAGAGAAATGGAGACAAAAGGCATCCCTGCCTTACTCCTGTTCTTATTTCAAATGCTTCTGTAAGCTGTCCTTCATGCACCACACTACATTTCGTTCCTTCATACATTGTTTTTATCAGGTTAATAAACTTTATGGGGATTCCGTAATGACTCAGCAACTTCCAAAGTATTCTTCTGTCTAAACTATCAAATGCCGTAATCTATTCGTAATCTATAAATCCAATATAAAGTGAGGATTTTAGTTCTAAACTTTGTTCAACTATTATACGTAGAGTAGTTATTTGATCAGCACATGATCTGTTCTTCCTAAAACCTGCTTGTTCATCTCTCAAATGTTTCTCTATGGCCTCTTTTAGTCTCTCCAGAGGAATTCTGCTTAATATTTTTCCTGGCACTGATAGTAGCATAATTCCCCTATAATTTGTGCACTCCTGTAAACTTCCTTTCTTTGGTAGTTTGATCATATAACCTTCTTTCCAGTCTTTAGGTATTTCTTCCCTCTCCCAAATTTTATCTAGTAGAATATATAACATCTTGGTAGAGGTGTTAATATCTGTTTTGATGGCTTCCGAAGGAATTTCATATGGTCCTGTGGCGTTACCATCTTTTAATAGTTTGATGGTTTTAATTATTTCTTCTTTACTTGGTTTTCCACAGTTAACGTGTAACTCTTCTTCTGCTGGTAGTATATCTGGAGGATTATTTGAGCCGGGTCTGTTCAAAAGTTCTTCAAAATGCTCTTTCCATCTCTCCATTTGTTCCCTTATATTACTAAGCAGATTTACTTTCTTATCTTTAATAAAGGCATGGATCTGTTTCTATTTTCCACTTAATTTCTTTGTGCTGTTGTACAGTTCTTTTATATTCCCTTTATTTGCTGCTTCTTATGCCTCTTTAGCTAGTTCATCTATATATTTCCTCTTATCCCTTTTAATTCATCTTCTTACTTCTTTGTTCACTTCTGTGTAAGCTTCCTGTGTCTTGGCTTTATTACTTCTCGTTTTGCTTTTATTTATGTCTGCTTTCTTGTTCTTTCTTTCTTTAATTTTATCCAGGGTCTCTGCTGTCAACCATGCCTTATTCTGGCGTTCTCTTTTCCCCAGTGTTTCTTTGCATGTCCCTTTCCATATATCTTTTACCTGTTTCCAATGATCTATATTTATTGTATTTTCTAGTTGGAGGACTTGGTATTTGTTTGATATTGTGACTGTGAATTTATCTTTAATTCCTTGTTCTTTAAGGAACCCTACATTGAAATACTTTCTACCCTGATTCGCTGTAGTATACCTTTTTAATTTAACTTTAAGTTTGGCTATCAGAAGATGATGATCAGAAGCTACATCTGCCCCTCTATATACTTTTACATCCTGTAAGAATGACTTAACCTTTTTATTAATACATATGTGATCAATTTGATTTTCCGTTCTATGATCTGGAGACACCCATATAGCTTTGTGTATTCTTTTATGTTGGAATATTGTTCCTCCTAGGCTCACTTGATTAAGGGCGCAGAAATTCACAAATATTTCTCCATTCTTGTTTATATCTCCAAGTCCATGTTTTCTCATAATCTCTTGTGTAATGTGTAATTTTATTTTGTTTTTGGTTGTTTTAAATGTTGCTCTCATTAGTCTTGGTCCTACTGCTTCCCATTCTATTAGTGTCTTCTGTGCATTCCTTGATAACATTATATCTACCCCTTCACTATGTTGTGTGCCAGGTTCCTGGTGTCCTGATGATAAAATATTTAATTGTATTTTTTCTGTTCCTAGCCATCTTGTTTCACACATTCCCAGAATATCTATCTTGTAGTTTGTCATTTCTGCTGCTACCTGATCAGGTTTTCCCTGTTTGTTTAGGGTACATACGCTCCAGGTGCCAATTCTGGAGGATTTCCTGGTAGACAAAGGGTGTTTCGGCAACCCGGACTCCTTACGGCTTTCTCCGGCTTGCATCATACGTCTCTTAGACAGAGAGCCCTTATCTTTCCTGGATGGCGATTTACTTTTTCTCTCTTTGACTTGTCCATGTTTGTGAAGTTTTTTGGGTTGGGCATGGGACTGGCTATCTCATACTGTAAAAAAAAATAAGCCGAAAAAAAAACTTCATTGTAACATTAGGAGCTCTAAAAATTGTGTATCGGTATGGATGCCGTAAGTATGTTCAGCTACCTCATAGTGTTATTCGCTGCATTTCCTGAATTACAAAGCATTGTTTGATGTCAGCCAACGATCTAGTAAATTTTCCTGATTACACCAAAAAAGAAAAGAAAAAGTACGAAAATATACTAATTTCTTGAAAATTTGTGAATTTTTTTCTGCATTATATGAGATTGTATCTTATGAAATCTGGGAGAAAAAAAATCCACAACAATGAAAACAAATCAAACACTCAGAGGTACTGGAAGTGGTAATTAGGAAGGTACATGGAGAAGGAGGGGTGGGGGGGGTGAGAGTTGTTTGGACACACCAAAATGTCAAATTTTGAAGAATTTGTGTTTTGATGCAGTAATTTTTACTATGGTATTGTAATCTCCCATGTGTTACCGGGGCCTCATTATGCGGGTAGTAAAGAATAGTAACTCTGTGACCTTCCAGGCATGTAGTGTAAGAGGCGACTTAGGAGGTTGATTGATGGCTAGACAAGCTGTCATTGTAAAAAAAAGTATTGTTATGGAGGCAGAGCCATAGATTTTAGAATCAGCGATCTCTGCAATATGTGCCATTTTGGCACACAAGGTTTCTGTTTTTGAGATTGTGGTTCTGCCCTATGTGCCGTCTTCGGCTTGAAAGGATGATAGATAGATAGATTGTAATCTAGGGCTAATTGTGTATACTGGAAGAATATTTTGAAGACATCATTAGGTGCACTCCAGTGACCACCAGTGTAACAGGAATAATGATTGGAGGGAATATTTTATGTGTGATTTACTTCACAATTTTGAGGGTTTGTCCCTATCTATTTATCAGTTAAGGCCCCATGAAAAAGCTTTCTCTCAGCTCATTTCTCAATGATGTAATGATACCAGTTTAGATAAAGCAGTCAAACACTTTTGTCTGAAAACTGAAATGTAATCTGACTAGAGATATATTCTGAAAATAACTATAGATGAACAATAGAACTTTTCTTCCCTTTATCACTGCAGGAAGATGTTGATGTTGGTGAAGAAGAGAAACCTGATAAAATAATTTCAAACAAATTAAGAGCTGAACGAGCTCTGGAAAATGATCATGGCAATATGTATACCAGAGTGGATCATTTTGTCAGTTTAATTCAAAAGAATGTGGTAAGTAGTACATTCTAAACAATTTTATTAGTATAGATTAACTTGATGAAAATGTAATCACAATTGTGCTGTTTCTTTTTTTATTTTAATAGATTCTTTAGTATCTGCAGTTGCATAATCATGGTTTGTTATTTATTCAGCAATATAGAGGGTTTTTACTTTATGAATTATAAATATTAATGCAACAGTTGTAAGTTTGTTTTTATTTCCGACTGGTTATTAAGTTATTACATTTGTGCAACCTTGGTGGAAGAAGTATTGATTGCATCAGAATATTTAAAAGTTGAGACTGTTATTATCAAAAGCATATTTGAATTTTATTTTAGATTAATTTTCTAACCTTTTTGTTTACAGAAAAAAGTGAATACTAATGAAGAGGGAGTAAAGGTGAATGGTCTTAGACATGATGACAAGGATGTTCCAAAGTCTCTTGATAAAGAACTGTTGAAATATGGTGGAAGAAATTTACAGAAAGTCAGGCATCATAATCAATTGTGAGTTGACTTTACACAACCACTATGATCATGAACCAAGTGTCATGTTGTTTGCATCACCAATACTAGTATATTTCATATACATATGTGTGTTTATGTGCTTGTGTTATTACTTATCATAGAGTGGATGGGGTGCCGAGTAAAGGTGGCATATAGTACAGCTAGTTTTAAAGGACCAAATACATTGCATCCCTTATAGTAACAATGCTAAACTCAATATAGACATACAGAATATCATTTACAACACAACTCTCTTGAGCTCATCAGGAAAACAAATTGGGATGACTCTCATCAATTTTTTTTACATTTGAAAGTTTATTCTGTCTTGGATTGCAAGAAATTTGGAATGGCTTTGTCTCATTTAGGGCACAGTTAGTGCTCATGTTTTCTTGAGCTTATCAAAAGGTAAATGTTGGGACAGTTAGTGTGAAGACCCTTTTTAAGTCTGTCTTTTGGCTGTCTTCTAATTGCTCTAGTTGTCCTTACATGGAAATGGCTGGGTACCTGAGCACACAGCTGCCAGTGTAAACAAAATATGAACAAGTGATATTCACGCAAAATTCAATCCTTCAGGACTTCGCTAGAGATATAAAGCTGGTGAATGCAAACAAATGTCTCAAAATACATTCTCCAGAACTGGATGCCTGGCACTGTATTGCTATGTCAGCTTTTACCAGTTGTAATTTAGACCTCCTCTCTCTGGTATTGACAAATTCTCTCATTGTACTCACTGTTTTATATAACTCTTGCCAGAACAGTCATTTCATCTCTGGATTCACATGTACAGCTTGTGGAATATATTGCTTGCTGCTTTCTCTTGATCTATTTGATAATCGACGTCCGTATTATTTTCAAATCTTAATAAAAAGATGGCTGTAGACTATCATAATCTGTTTTGGTCTACATTTACTCATTTGACCATGACATTGGTTGGGTCACACTTTTGGAAATAGTATGCGTTCCAAGTAAAACAGCTAAATAATTTTGTATATCACATGCTCAATGACCTGTAGAATTTAATCCCATGTCAAGCTGCTGGTCTCAACCAGTTTCTTTTATCTGTTAATCATTTCAGAGGAAGAGGTATGTTTACAGCACTCGAAAAAATGACAAATAATCAACAGAAAAAAAACAAAGAAATATATATGATCCAAAAGCAGGATCGAACCTGTACTCATTGGTACAGTGCCTTGCCACGAGAAGCCAAACACTAGGGAACACAGGGAACTGCCACCTCAGCTAACTACTTGGCCATGTTCCCAAGTGTTCAGCTTCTCATGACAAGGCACTTTGCCAAGGAGTACGGGTTCGATACTGCTTCAGACCATATATTGTTTTTTTTTCTGTTGTTGATTATTTGTCATTTTTTCAGAGTGCTGTTAACATACCTCTTCCTCTGAAATGATTGGCTGGTTATCGCCTTGGAAGTTTCCCTCTATAATAATATCCATTTAATATTATTTGTCTTCTTTTGTCTGTTACCTTTGTCTATTGTAGGAACAAAATGTTGTGGGTTGGTTCATTGTTATGTGAATATATGCCATGTCAGGTAAACCATCTGTCCTCTGTTGTTTGCCTTGAGTGGACACATGCCTCAGTATGCTCTCCTAACAATGGCAGTATAACAAAATATCCTGTTCCATAGGTGTGTCTCAAAATCATCAGAGATTTTCATTGGGTTGGTAACTTTACTGTTACACCTCAGCTTGAAACCATGTTATCTAATCTTTTGTGTTACAGAGAAAGACTCCGAAGAAGTAGAATGAGAGCACTCTTTGATGAGCTTCAGCATCATGTCCTTAGGGAGAGAGGGCTGCCCAAAGATCATGTCATGTCAAAGGTCAAGGTGCTGGTTGAGGTCAGTGCTCCTGTTATATATACAGTGCTCCTGTTTTATATATATATATATATATAAGCTTATGTTCATTATAAGCTTATGTTTTAAAGCTGTTTCATGGTTAATGGTACCTATACTTTTTACCCTGAAATTGCAAAAAGGTTGTTATCTCAATAGTGGATAAAACATATATAGATGTAACATTTTCATGGACTTAGCTGTCCTGGGAGGGGACAAAGGTAAAAAAAAAATACTTTGACTTGAAAGCACCAGCATTGGGTGGCTTTATAACTTAACAAGAGAGATGTTTAAACAGAAATATCATCATCAAATCTACATTTATTAGACATGTCATACAAAAAGAAGACATTGAGAATACTTTAACAACAGGCAGAATGAATGGAAAGAGGAGCAGAGGAAAATCAAGAGAAAAATTATTGAACAGCTTATCCAGATAGTATAACAGAAGATCACCGACTGAAATTATGGCATGCATGAAGGACTGAGTGATGTGAAGAGAGATGATCACCTACACTAACCAGCCAGCATGGCATGCATGAAGGACTGAGTGATGTGAAGAGAGATGATCACCTACACTGACCAGCATGGCATGCAATGATGATGATGATGATAACAAGAAGGTTAAAGATTGGTAAACCTGTGAGTTTAGGGGGATGCAATATTAAATTTGTAACCACAAAAGTTTTTTAATTTTGAGAAACGTTTTTTTTTTTTCACTTCCTTTTGTACCCTTTCAAGTGTCAAGGGATTTACAAAGGGATTTACGTTGGTAGCTAAGGACCTAACTTGTGCAAACCGATGGCATTGGCAAGGATCATTTTGAATCTACGAAGTGGGCTCATTGTGTGTTTAACTCAAAAGCATATGTGCTTTTTAACCAAAGACCTTTTTTTGGGGACTCAATGCAGATATCCCCGATGGAAGAATAAATTGTACTATTAGTCCCATAAATGATTCGCTTCCAGAGGTTTATGATGTAAACAAAGCAGTTTTGTCATTGCAAGTGAATAATGTCCACACCTATAATTGGTCAGGATTGTGTAGCAGTAGCAGCTTTATAGCGAACACAGAAAACATCACAGGATTGTGCTGTTCTGAAACAGCTATGCCATGCTACCCTAGAATTGCCTTTAATGGGATTACTGTGACCACAAACCACTCTCCATGTGTGTGCCACATATTTACACCCCAGAAAGAAATACTGAATATAACAACACCGTGTGCAGTCTGTGATATTAATGACCACAGACCAGGAGCCCAAAGTATGATTGATACAACTGTTGCACCAAGCACTTCATCAGCAGAGCCATATTTATGGAATGTTAATCTGACATTGTTCTTGAATGATGTCCAAGTTAATGAGACATCAGAATCGTGTGGCAGCAGCTACAAGAAGAGAGCGGAGAACATCAAGTTCTGCTGCTATAAAGGAGACTTGCCTTGCTATCCCAGAATTGCCTTAAATGGAATCACTGTAGTTGAAAACTTCTCCTCTTGTGTAATCTACACATTCACATCTAAGAGTGAATCAGTGAAGGTCACAAAATCATATTCTCTCTGTGGTTTTACTAACTACAGGTCATGTGGCTTCTGTTGGATTGGAAATGACAAATTACCACCACTGTGTGTCTATATGTTTGGAATTGGAGTCATCAATGACGGCCTAACATCATCAAGTGCTATGACGATCATCAATTTCGGGAGGACGTGAACTCCCATGGTATATGGTGGATAGGCGGCAGGAACCATTGAAGGCTATGTCTGAAAAGTGTTCCTTCTTGCAGTTTCCTCATATTCCAAGTCCGGCTTGTTGCAGGAGCTACTGAGTTAAGTGCTCTGTGCACACCGTGAGCTGTGTGTCCATCCGTTTTGATCCTGCTTCGATATCCCGCTTGTTTACGATGAATGATGATATCGTATGACAGGGAACAGTTGGCTGTGTTCACTTTCTGCGCGGTTTCGCCTTATGTCTTTTGGCGTGTGCTGAGACTGCTACGATGGAGACTACAGTTACCTTTCTTTGTTTGGGAGATGAGTTGGTAATTCGGATGATTCCACTGGCACGGGCGGTTGAGCAATTATGGATTTTAATTCGTTTGCTGTGATGCCGAGGCCTTCCATAACCAATAACCAATTAAAAAGTTCTGGTTCTTGCCCTTTTTGGCAGCTTAAATCATTGTCAATTGATGATGTTTTTTTTTAAAATCTTTTCTCTGATGTTGTCTATCCATCTTACTATGGGTCTGTCTCTTTTTCTTCTCCCTTCTCCACTTTTAATATATGCTTTGTATGGTAAGGAAACACACTGCATTATTTCTAGATGGGAAAACCAGTTTATTTGTTGTTTCTGTATGTCGCTCAGGATTGATTTAATGCCTATTTTTTCTCTTATAATATCATTTCTGATTCTGTCTTTTCTAATCACACAGACATCTCATCTCTGTGGTGACAAGTTTTCTTTTGTGCTTAGTTATAAGTTACCATGTTTGGCATTGATAATATAGTGTGGGAATGAATATACTTTGTATAAGATGTTTGTTGGTGGTAATAGATATTACTTTGTTTTGAAGTATAGGGGATAACCGTTTGCCTTGTTGCATTGGATGTCTATTTCTTTATCTATGTTACCACCTTCAGAGAATGTTGTTCCCAGATATTTAAAGTTTATTACTTCTAATCATTTAAAATGTATAGTGGAAGAAGAATGTGTATTGTGTCTTCCAGGAAAGACACAAATGAGCAAATCGGCTAAAGTATCATAGACAGACAACTGTGTAACATAACTGCTTTGCTGTGAAATGTGGACTATCAACACAGCTACTGAAAAATTCATAAATACCCTCTAGTATAAGTGTTACAGAACACTCAAAATACCATGAACAGAGAAAGGCCACACATGTTCATTTTTCAATAACAATATTTCAGAGCACTGGTTGATGTAGTACATAAAACAAACAAATAAAATATTTTGGGCATGTAAAATGACATAAAATATATATCAGAGAGGAAGGCAAAGAAGAAGCTGGTGCAAGATATCACTGACGATATAGGACTGACTGCTGAATGTGCTGGACATCTTGCACATGCATAGAGAACTTGGAGTATTGATTTTAGTGGCCTAGTTTCAACAAAGATCATGATGATGATAATTGTCACTAGAGTGCAAATATGAAAATAGTCATTGACTTTCTTTACAGGCCAAGAGAGTTGTTCAACAACTTAGCAGGTGCGTCTTGAGAGGAGACCAGCTTGTGAAAAAGCAAGAAAGAAAACGGCTGTTTTTGATGGCTAAATTAGCTGAGCTGAAAGGTGAGGCAATCCCACTTCATTTTTAAGGAATGAAAGGTTGGAATTAAATTTTAATGAATAGATAGCAATGACTGAGTTTTAACCTGTCATAAAAAAATAATAATAATTGATTAGTCATGTCTGGAAAAAATAAACACCCTCACCACCACCACCACACCATTAATGTTTAAGCCTCTCTGTGATATCTTTAAAGATTTGTTCTTAATCTGTTAAATATGTCATGTTCATTTTTAGTCATTTTGGGATTGTGTGGTCACACTTGTAACTATATCAGTGTAAACCACTTTGACACAGATATTCTCATTTTTTCAATCTTATTGGAAGCATGAATTGACATTCCAGCACCAGTATCTACTATGCCCATTGTTGTACTAAATACTAAAAAGGTAGATTTTATCCTGGAAAGAAATGTATCCCAAACCTTAATTTTGTTGGTTTTTTTTTGTTTTGTTTTGTTTTACTAGAAAGCCACTTTAGGACTGCATTTGTTGCCATAATCTCAATTCTCATGCTAGAAGTCATGTAAGCTCCATTTTGCTCAACTGTGATCTATCATTTCACCTCTATTAAAGCTGCATTATCATATATTGTGATATTGAAATATGAAACAAATGTCTGAGTTAAACTGGATTGATCTGATTAATTAGCAGAATACCAAAAGTGTTCTGTTACCTTCAGCAAATTATTACCCATGTTAATGGTTGCAGTAGCTTGCTGATTTATATACCTCTTCTATGTATACAGTGCTTTATTCCAAATTCCTGCACACTTGTGAGTGTAGTATCAGTTGTTTGTCCTAATCTAAAGCACCAGTAGTTGAACTGAATTCTCATGTTGTGAAGTTTTCAGACCTACGTGGCTTTGGGATTAAAGGATAGAAAGCATTGGAGAGCACTTGTGTGCTCCCATGGAGGGTAAAAAAAAAATAACAAAAGAATAGAATGGCTGTGTGGTTAACCAAGCTTTTGAAAATAGCTATTGCATTCTTTCCTCAGAAAAAGAGACATCTTCTGGAAAAGGAGGGTGAATGGTGTGTTGCTAAAATCATTCTTTAACCTGAGAATGCAACATAAAAATTACTGCTTTAAAACATTTTTTAGTGGAATTGGACAGTTTGCCATGTGCAAATCCCCCCCCCCCCCCCCCCCAAATCTACCTTCGTAATTGTTCCTGCCAAAAACCCACCTATAGCCAGTGTGTTCAGATTTTATAATTTCTTCAAATATACAGCGAAGTTGTGGTAAAAGTCAAATTATTCTTAGTAAAAATTAACAGTAAGAGCAAATTTAAAAAAAATAAGGATGCACGTGCACACATACCCCATCCACCCCCTAGACTTAAATTCTTTTGTGCTGTTGGCAAAACATCATTTGAGCCTTTGAAGACACTTAACAGGCAACAAGACATACCCAGTGGAACTAGAATACAAGATCCAGAACATGTCTAACAATTCTTAGCTCACAATAATGATGATTCTGATCATGCTTCCTGAAAGTGTCTTACCTGTTGTAGAAGTTAGGGTGTGGCCATTATGATCTGGAAATGACTGTGGGCATCATCATGAACACATTACATGTGGGTCTCATTCACGTGACAAGAACATGACTAGAACTGCCTTTAACATTTACTCTCAGGCTTGAGGCAGTTGTTTTGTTGGTTCTAATTAATGCCTGGAACTCACATTAATACAAGATGAAAGGTAAAATTGCTTAAGTTTAATACTCAGACTTGAGACATTTGTATTGTAAGTTCAGCTTAAACATACATTTTAACTTAATAGAAGGTAAAAGACAGTTAAAGTGTAGCCTTAATATTGTATTCTAAGTTATGAAGGTTTAACTTAATTTTGTTATCATTGTCTCTTTGAAACAATGTGTTAAATAGTTATGGAAATCACAAGTAACTCACAGGCTAATTTGTTTTTGTTTCAGCAAATTTGATTCAACAAAATGTCTCCACTGAAACAATAAGCTCTGTCATTAAGCAAGCCTCTGAGAAATATTTATCACAAAGCACAAAAACACGTTTGTCAAATTCTGATGAAGAAAGAAAAACTGAGCAACCTGACTCGACTGTAAATGAACATGCCCCTATAGAAGTTTATATTGATGACAGCCAGAAGGAAGAAAACTTGATTTCACATACTGAAGAAGAAAAAATGCTGAATAGATTGGATGTCAGAAATCCAAATTATGAAGATATTAGTGATCCTGAAGATTTCTCTTCCCTGAAGTATGAAGAAATCAGTGACAAGGAAGAGAATACACTCAGAAATGAGATCTTGCTTGATTCCATGGCTAAATCTGTTTAGATTGTGACATTCATTTGTTGTAGTAATGACAACAGTTACATTTTTGGCCATGGTTTTTTCTTTTTAAAATAAATTGCTAGAAATTGAATGTGAATGGAATCATTGTGTACATTATGGCACAGCAGCAAATGGAGCGTTATTATGTACATATTTTCATTATGTAAATATTTTGTACATTTTATCATTGACAAACTACTTTGAAACAGATTTAAATATATATTTCTAGTTTCAAGATGAGTATTCGGAGTTTTAATGTTTTATGTTCTCTCATCAAATTAATGACTGTTCATATTCTTAAAGGCAGCTGTTACCTCTTTCAGTTCATAACAATCTCCATCATAAAGTTGAAGTGAGATTTGCAAACCTAATTTCTCATTCTTTGTGTGTGTTTCAACAAATAAGTAATTCCATTTCTCAAGAGCAAATGAAAAAAAAAAAAAATGAAAAAAAAAGTCATTTCAGGGCTTGTAGATATATCATTATTTATTAAATCTCAGATATTTTAATCTGAGTCTGAATGTCTTTTGAATGTGAACTGGAATGTGTTCTTTTTATTAGTCATTGTTTAACAGAATTAATGGATGCCTTCTAAATTAAACTTTTCATTATAGTTGTGATTTTAAAACAGTTGTTTAGAAATATTTGAAGTATGCTAAAAGATGTCCAGTATGTCATTTTTTTAATTTTAAATCTAAATAAATATGGTTTTGCTGTAAAGTCTTTGATTTTTACCTGCAGTGCCTTTCACAGGAAGAGCGATGAGGATCTGGATAATATAGAAAACCATTATAATAAATAAACATTGACATTCTATTGGTCATGGCTTCATAATAGACCCAGGCATGATCTCTAGATCACAGTGTGAATGATGGAGAAAAGACTACCAATGGTAACAACTATCATGATTTAGAGACATAAAATAATATTTTATTGAGAGTAAAATATAGGGTCAGAGGCCGGAAGTAATGTGTTTACGGACATCAGCTGTCATGATTTAAAGCTAATGAAGCGATTTCTCTACTGATGTTGAATGGTAATTGTCCCATCACTTAGTACACCTTTTGACCTCTCTGCTATTGCATTCCTCCTTCTCCCCCCCCCCCCCCCCCCCCCCAAAAAAAAATGTGGGTGACAAAGCTGTCAATAACAGACATGTATTGTGGCATCTTGCGGAGCATTTCTCCACTCTTCATGACCCATAACTATTTTTTGGACAATGCCTGATGCTTGGCCCACACTATTCATCTCTGTTTCCACAGGTACAGGTTTTCCTGGTCTGCCTCCCTTTGCATTCCCCTCTTGAGTGATACCTTGCTTGAAAGTTCTGTGATAGTTTCTGAATCTCTTCTGAGCACCTCACCAATCTGCCTCCAGCATCCATCTATGAGCTCAGCCATATGGAATTAGGAAACCACCATGAGCATCAAATTATTACAAGTAAAATAACATTGAAGTATGGTATCATGAAATATGTCTTTCATTTATTTTTAGTTGTGTTCTTTCCACCCACACATGCTTATAGACATCAAATGAGGAGTCAGTCAGTGTCTACTGTATGAATATAAAAGCGAACAGAAAAGAAGTATCACATTGCTTTGTGTATGTGTAAAAGGGCTCATAATGGTGAATATTTTTACTTGTTATAAGGATTTCTGACTAACCAAAATGAACACATAAAGAAATGCTTGTAAAATCACAAGCAAGAGCTGTTTTTTTTTCTTGTGTGGGTGTACCACAATTTCAATGTTTGGGAATGATTGTGTGATAAATATATAAAATAAAATGGCTTTTTTAACATTTTTATTTTGGAAGATCTGTGTATAATTTTCTTGGTTTAAACTGATAGCTTGTGTGTAATTACCTCTTCTGAATAAGTGGGACCAGATGAGGCTAGACAATTAGCCAATTAAGTCAATTCAATCTAATTGTCAAACTAGTGTATAAATTGTGCTTCAATGTACTGTAGATGCAAATTATTACATATTTGTTAAAAATTTTAGTGCGAACAAGGGAATATGAACATACATTTGAATGTTAAGTGTTACTTTCTTTAGAAGGAAAAGTTATAGTAGAATCAAGTACAACAGAAGCAAGAATGTATGAATCTATGAATATCTTTCTGGAAAATAAGATAATTCATATTAAATATTTGACGATTTATATGAATTTTGTGGATAGATGAAATAGATGACATGCATTCAGTTAAGTAAAGGGTAGCATCGAGCTGTGTGATTTATAGATAAATAGAAATAATTAATTATTTAGTTAGTTCCCCTTGGAACAAGTAGTAGTGTCTATATATTGCCCATGCCCCCACCACCACCACACACACACATATATCAGTGATAGTGTTTTCTCACAAAGCTGCCCTACTTGGCAGAGAATATCTCCACCAACCATTGGTAGAGAGTGGTTAACTCTTATAGATATTCACCATGGTTGAAAGTTTAACTTGTTTCACATTGTCAGCAGATAAGTACACTAACCAATTTGTCATTGTGGCTTCAAGCAAACTCAGAATCAGTAAACATTCTAATTTTTCCACTTTGTCTGTTGCACATCTTTAAATGTCTTCTTCTTTTGCGTTCACATTACCCTGTTTCCATTGTCTGCCCTTAAAAGGAGGTCAGTAGTGAATGCATTGTATCACTAACTTATAGCAAGCTATGGTATCACAAAAGTATTGATCTAAACCCAATTCTTAACTTTGTGTGACCTTTCAACCAACCATTAATTCTTAAAGAAAATAACAAAAGTCAACAGAAGACTAACTGGTTTAACAGTGATGTTTCCATTAGTCAACTGTTTTTTATATCAGTCATAATGCTACTTTGTGGAATGGCAATCTTTCCATTAATCATGTATTTATGTGGAGCCGCGATAGCTCAGTGGTTAGTGAACTGGACTACCACGGACAAGGGGTAGGGTTCGATCCCAACTGACGGCTTCCGGGTTCACCCAGCCTTAAATGGGTACCGGATTTTTTTCTGGGAAAGTAAAGCAGCACGGGCGTAATACTGACCACATTACCCCAAAAATCATGTGCTGAAGGTCTGTAAAATATAGGGTCACTAACACCATATTTTTTTCCCTATACACCACTTGGCGTGACGGGGGTACTTTACTTTACTATGTATTTATGTATCTGTCATAACACCTCTTTGTATTATGACAATCTTTTTATTAATCAACTGTTACTTCTGTCAGTAAAAAACTAACTCTTTGTAGTATGAAACTTGTATCATGTGCTTTGAGGACCCCTTATTAGAGCATTATACAGGTTGTGCTTTTAATATTTGGTGATTACTTATTTGGAGATTTCTATCAATCCACCACTGTTAGCTTTAATTTGATTTCTTTGCATATTTGAGAAATGGTCCCACAAAAATTCAAAATCCATACACCACTGTTAGCATGGTTGTGTGCAAAATGTACTTTCTTCTTTTATTTTTGTCAACATATTCTATAGTTATCATTATCACAATGTATATTTGTGTCAAATCAGCCTATGACAACCTGCACCATCAAAGCAAAAGACAGAGCAGAATGGCGCTCCATGGTAGCCAACCTTCGTTGCGGAGAAGGCACTCGATGATGATGATATTTGTGTATGTTTCTTGTCATGTAAATGACATACATCAATATATATGCTCACTTGTGATAAGTGTGTAGATATATAATTTCCAGTTGGTTTTGAAAAAGGATATATGGAAATATAGTTATTCCACATTTTTGTCCTTATTTGGAAAAGTCCTGTATATTTAGAAATTGGTTTTAAAAAAAATAAAGACATGATTAGTACATTCTGAATTATTCTACCTCAGGGCTTAACTATTAGTGATTAAGATTTAGGCAGTAATCAGCTACATTTTGTGATATCTGTGAATTGCTGTGGGCATAAATTAAATTAGAACTGAAGAAGTTTACTGTTAGTATCCATCCATCATATAATTAACAGTTTTGTGTGAAACATTTATAACATGCATATGTTAAGATTGAGAAATTATTTTTTTTTAAATTTATTTTGGGGTGGGGTGGGGAATGCTGTGTGTTTTCAAAGTGGATTGTGTATTTTTACTTAATCTTAAAATTTTCATTTGACTCCTATTCAGTGAAGTAATTATTGATTACTTAGTCTCTGTTGACTGTTGTCTTGACTCTAAAATCAGCTCTTGTTACATCAGTTTTTTCTATACACTTGCAAAACCTGAATCCTTACTTCAGAGGTACAACAAAACGGAAGCTATAGAGATGAAGTGTAATTGTAATAATTTGAACATCTCTTGCTTCAACATATCGTCCAACCTAGCAAAGACCTTTCTGTAATGAATTGTGAAGGATTAAGGAGATGTAGGTAGAGAAAATGATGGGAAGATAACATTAAAGAATTCAGACTTAGCAGAGTCTTAAAGAATTACTGAAGATATAGAGAAATGAAGAGGGTTGACTAAGTCTGTCAGTGGTACCCCCAATGACCTCCATAGTTATGGGATGAAGAAGAAGTTGGAGTCCATTGCTCAATAATCCAATCCTGGTCATTTGAAGTGGATTCTTCATTTTTGGAAACAGGAAGAAGTCACTTGGTGCCAAATGTGATTAACCAGCTTCATAGTGATTATTTTTTGACTGACCAGGATTTGAACTTTAAGTTCACTATAACCATACAACACTTCTCTTACCCTAACATAAATACATATACCTTGAGTATAAAGCAACACAGGGAAGCCGCGATAGCTCACTGGTTAGTGAACTGGACTACAAAGGACAAGATGTAGGGTTCCATCCCAAAAGACGGCTTCCATTTCACCCAGCCTTTAATGGGTACCGGATTTTTTTCTGGGAAAGAAAAGCAGCACGGGCGTAATACAGACCACATTACCCCAAAAATCATGTGCTGAAGGTCTGTAAAATTTATGGTCACTAACACCATATTCCCTATACGCCACTTGGCGTGACAGGGGTACTTTACTTACTTTACTTTTTATAAAGTAACACAAAAACAAACAAACAAAATTTGAAATATAGACTTACAAAGTATATTAGGAGGTCATTTTTCTTAACATAAGTGTGAATCTCTCTCTCTCTCTCTGCGTTCAGGACTCAATCAGAGTAAGGATTCCAGATTCCCACATGAAGTCAGCTGTCAGGCTAAGTGTGTTGATCGCCCCCACAGACAGAACATCACAATTAGAGTCTGTCAGATCCACTCTGACTGAACACCCATTAATACGTTGCACAGTGTTCTGCGCCAGTGGCCCAGTGCATCCGATTTCAGCCAGCATTTTATTTGGGTTTGCTTTCCCTAGCCTTTGATTGTCCCCAATCTTCCTGCAAGGCAGCAGATTGTCTTTTCTGTAGGGGGATTCTGCCCTTAGATGGTAAGCCCTCCCAGGTTTACGAGCACCATCTGCCCGAGTCACTAGAGGTGACTAACACAGACATGCACACACAAAGATGTGAGATGTGACTAACACAGACATGCACACACAAAGATATGAGATGTGACTAATACAGACATGCACACAGCGATAAGTGTGAATATTTGTATAGATAGCGTAATTTAAAAAAAAATTGTTTGTAAATCACACGCGTAACATCCATTATTTTTGTACGATTGAGATTGTTTTTATTTTACATTTTTCATTGTTTTTATTTCACTTCTTGCACCAGGTACACATTATTTAGCTATATGAAATGTATATGTGCTTTTGTGTTTATATATAAAATAGATATACTTTCATGTATTGTTTGTTTGTTTTCATCTGGGCACTTGCTGCTGTGCCTCACCCATCATGCATGAAATCAGTGTCTGTTGTAATAGTTCTGTCATTTGACCCAAATCATGTGGGGACCCTGCTAAGAGGGGCCTTACCTTCTCCCATCCAAAAAAAACAAAAACAACATGTTAATACAGATACTCTGCACACTTATAAAACTGTATCACATGGATTTGCCAGTGAAAGAACAAGTATATGAATTTATATTCACATATGTGTATGGCCCTTTTCATCTTGTCAGACGGTCTAGTGGAGGCTTTTGTGTATTTTTTTAGGTATTGTTTTTGTCGAACAGCTTCTCTCGTGGCTAATTCTACCAATGTTTGACAAACACACGTGGTCACATAATGAACAAGTCAGGCTCGCTGGTCCACAGGGTTTTCCATCCTTTTTCATGAGTCTTTTCTCTTCTAAGTTTTGTCTTAGCACAGTCTCAAACGTTGTTAAACCGTTCCTTATACATGCTCTCCATGATGTGCGATCACTTGCCAGATGTTGCCAGTCATTTTCACAAATGGAGAAGTCTTTCAGAGATGATTTGCAGATATCTCTATATCGTAGTTTAGGTCTGCCAATTTGTCTTTTTCCGTGTATTAGTTCACCATATAGTATTAGTAGTAGTTAATCTCTATTTATTCTATAAATACCTCTATATTCACATAGTTCATTCAGAAAAAAGCTCATTTTTGAAGATCCTGGTTGTCAGCCTGCAGTCTCTCAAATCTATTCTTGAAAAACAAAACAGTTTTGTTAACCTATTATTATATATGTTATAGCTTAATGCTTTTTACTATTTGGTTATTGCGTCTCCTTTTAAAATTAATGACAAGAAAGTGTGTATAGTTATGTTTGAGAGAATAGAGTAGTAGAATAGATGATGAGAGGAATACTCAAACACTCAATTTAAATATTCAATTAAAACTTCAATAAATCTATTTTCTAATTATTGAGCTATTTGTGGGTCATAATTGCACTTCGAACATGTCCATTGGTGCTCAGATCCCCTCCAGCGCTGGCGCTCAGTATTCAGTGACTGACAATTACAGTTCTGTGTTGGTTGATAAGTCCTCTTATACGCCCAATAAGTTTCTTGTTTGGCTGTGCCCGTCTTAACTCTCATCTCTTTCATTCGAAGGAGTAACATGGACTCATTGTTGTCTAAGTTCGGTGCCCTTCCCACATCTCGGAGGGCATTGATGATGTCCGCCCGATCCATTGGTTGACTGTCTTCAATGACTGCGCAGCTAGCCAACCTATCTACTCTTTAATTTCCCCGTACTTCCACATGTCCAGGGACATATACAAAGGTGACCATACACATTTTTGACTGCTGCAATGACTAACCATTGCATGCATACAAAGCCAGTCTCCACTTTTTTTATCATGCTCATCGAATCACTCAGTATGTAGGCGTGGTGTAGTCTTGTGACTCTAACCAGATGAATGCCTTGGTCACTGCCATCACCTCCATTGTCATACTACTTGTGGTCATAACGTATGTGCCAGTCTTCTTTGACTGTTCTGCCTGGCGAGCGTGCTGTAAATGCCCATGCACTCCTTGTGTGCCGTATTACAGATCCGTCTGTATAGATGACTAATAAATAATTTCTTATAAATATCTTCCCATATGTAGATTACATTTATGGTTTAACATTTATCATTTGGTATTTTTGTGTCAAAACCTTGGAAGTAAGCCAGAAAGAAGTGACTGAGTGGCTCACTCCTGCTGATCAGAAGAGTCTGTGTTCAGTTCCCAGCAGTAGCAAAGTTTTTATATCTACAGGGCTTTGGGATTCACTCAGTCTCTATAAAGTGGGTACCAGAGATTTGTTTGGGAAGTACGGCTAAGCTGACAAAAAATGTGTTGTTAGTCATGGAAATGTATGAGTCCCTAACACAATATTGCCCTCATGTTTAACCAAAGTGTGGAGACAATTTTCACTTTTATTTTCACAAAGTGTGAATGCAGTATACAAGTTCAATGATTTGTTGGTATTGTTAGTTTCATAGATTGCTGATCTACTGTTGTGTTTTTACCATAATCTGATTATTTAGTAAGAAGAATTGTGAGTGACTAGATGATAAGAATTGCCATATTGTACACTATGTGAGGTTTTGTAGCACCACACCACTACTAAGGTGTAGCATTATGATGTGAGGAACCAGTGCTCATACTTGTTATTATTATTATTCCAGATACCCATATTGTAGTAACATTGAGGTCAACTTGAGAGTGCCGGCCAGGGAATGAAACCAAGCTGATTTGACCATGAAGTCAGCAGAACACTAAAACTACCCTACTCCTCATTTGTTGCTGAGAGTTGAAATTTCTGAAGTTTGTATTATTTGACTTCATCCATTTCAGCTCCCTGTTAGTTGCTCACTACAGTCCATAACACTCGTACTAAGATGCATACCCTCCTCCTGAATTATCCTGCTGGCAAGAAGTAGCATTGTCATCTATTATTTAAGCAACAGAGTTTCAGTTCATGGATTGGCTTGTTTACTTGACAAATGTCTTCTTTCATTGATACATTGCAACAGTTATTATGTCATTGTATGGTTTGTACATTGTCTGTAGCTAGTGCTTGAATAATGTCGGTACTATTGGAAATGACAGTCAGGTCTTGATAGTACATCATTGTCAAGTTTACATATTGCAGAGCCAGTCTTCTTTCACTATTTCTAACAGTTATCAGTTTATTTAGTTCCTTTAAATCATGACTATTGTTATTAAAATGTTGCAACCACAAAACCGGTTGATGTTGCACTACCAGAGTTCTGAAACATTAAAACATTAACTTTTTGTGAGGATTTCAGTGGTATACATACTTACAGTGTGAAGAGTTGATACATAGATTTTGTTTGCACACAATACTTTAAGCTGTTACTGTTATTGTCTTATGTGTGTGTATATATATATATATATATATATATATATATATATATATATATATATATATATATATATATATATATATATATATATATATGGCCTATGGCGCCTTGACTAGACGATTTGTAGCAAGCAGTCATGATAAGTCAGTAGTTGGGTAAAATATTAGTGTCTTATACTGTATGTTATGGTTATGGAAGGCCCTGGTATCACTGCAAATGAATTAAAATCCATAATTGCTCAACCGCCAGTGCCAGTGGAATCATCCGAATTACTAACTCATCTCCCAAACAAAGAAAGGTAACTGTAGTCCCCATTATAGCAGTCTCAGCACACGCCAAAAGACATAAGGCGAAACCGCACAGAAAGTGAACACAGCCATCTGTTCTCCATCATACAATATCATCATTCATCGTAAACAATCTGAATATCGAAACACGATCAAAACAGATGAAACGCACAGCTCACAGTGTGCACAGAGCATTTAACTCAGTAGCTCCTGCAACAAGCCGGACTTGGAATATGAGGAAACTGCAACAAGGAACACTTTTCAGACAGCCTTTAATGGTTCCTGCTGCCTATCCACCATATTGACGGAAGTTCACGTCCTTCTGAAAATGATGGGCATTTAAAAAAATATATATATATAATACTTGATGATGCTAGGACATCACCCTGACTCCAAATCCGAACATATGAAACACAATTAGTCATCGGACTATCCCCGTCGCACATCAAACAACAGACTGTAAGATCTCCCTGCAATGTGAAATTATGAACCCCTCCTGACTAACATGAACCTCCGGAGTGACCCCGGTGCTGCAAAGTCGTATATGAAACTCCATTCCACCTTTCACTATTAGCGTATGGCCGTTTTAGCGATATACAAGCAGCCATTATGATGACGTAGCACACACAACAATGGCTGCGCTCATAAAATCCCAATTACTTTATAGATAAATAGAGTAAACCTCCGACCTGAGGAAGAAACTTGAGATTGAACCAGCCATCGAATACAAAAGATACAACAGATAAATTGGTTCGGCCACACAAGACAAAAAGAACTAACAATGACTCAAAGTGCCATAAACAAACGCTACGAAAACACCAGATTAAGAGGAAGACCAAAAAAGAGATGGATAAAGGGAATACTAGAGTCACTAGAAGGGATAACACCAGAAGAGGCCAACAGAAGAGCAAAGAATCACAGATTGTATCTCCCCTCGACGCCAACGGCAATAGAGGAAGGATAGAAGAATAAGAAGAATAATAAGTCTAATAAATGCAGCCAGCAACGTACGAAAAGATGATGCACAATCTCTAAAGGGAAAACTGCAATTGACTTGGCAGAGCAGTCCATATTAATGAGTTGTAACATGTAAATACTGGATGTTGTTTTGCTGAACAGCTTCTCTCGTGGCTGAATCTGCCAATATTGGATAGACAGATCCATCCGCAAAATGAACAATGTGTATTCGTTGTGCCTGGGCTCATCTCTTTTCCCATGTGCCCTTTGTCTTCTGAATTTGATATCAGCACTACCGTGAAAGTTGCTGTGCCATTTTCTATTTTTGTTCTCCATGTGCTACGATCTGCAGCCAGATTTTCCCAATTTCTGTTATTAATGTTATTTTCTTAATATAAAATCTTGCTTCTTGATCCTTTCCGCTCCATTAGACGCTGCATAGGGCTTGTAGTGTTTATTGCCACCCATTTCTATTCTGGGTGAGATGTTCGATCTTATATATTAAGTCTATGCCTGCCAACTTTGCTTCTCTTATAAGTGTTTTTTTTAGTGTCTCTCTAGGTCTTTCTCTTTTTCTGTTCCTGATGTTTCCCATAGAAAAGCCTGTTTTGGAATTCTATTGTTGTCACTTCTCAGCACATGTCCATCTTCTTTCCTTAATTGTAGATAAGATCTTTGATTGCATGGCCATTTCTCTTATTTCAGTATTAGTGATGTGTTCCAACCTTTTCATGCATAGGTAAGTGTTGATATTATGTTTGAGTTGAATATTCTAAGTTTGGTTTTCTTGCATAGTATTTTTTATTTCAATATTGTGTCCAGGTTTTTAAAATTTGTTACTGCTTTTGCTATCCTGCTTCTGATCTCATTCTTTGTTTCACCTTCTTGATCTATATTATTACCAGGATATATATAGTGGTCTTACTCTTTCCAATGCCTGGCAATGGAGATATATATTGCCAAATAATGAGTATTGCTATTTTTCATTATTTTTTGTTTTGTCCCCGTTTTCTTCAAGTCCTATTATTTCTGCTAAGGATGATAAGGTATCTGTGATATTTTGCATCTTGTTGATATTGTCACTTAGGAGCACTATATCATATGCTAAATCTAGATCTTCCAAGTAATTCTTGTCGTACCATTTAATACCATTATTGCATATCAGGTACAGTCCATTCCTCTCTGCAGTAAAAATTGGAACTCTTTATCATACAGGTCTTCCAACCCCACTTTTATTTTTACAGTTCTGTGTATACATTCCTGGGATTAGAGATTATGCTATAGACTTCGGCGTCAATGTTTATTGAACAGGTGTTGCTATGGAATTATCAACCAACATAGAACTGGAGTTATCAGTCACTGGACACTGCGGGAATTGCTGAGGAGGGGATCTGAGCACCTATGGACATGTTCGGAGTGCAATGATGATGACCCGCAAATAACAATAACAATGATTAAGTATGTGATGGCTAGAAGTAAACCTAAAATGTGTTAACAACAAATACTTGATAGTTTCAAATTGCTTAACCTACTGTGGGTGAAACACAATACCTAGTCAAGCAGGAATATCAGTTACAGTGTTTGCTTCTTCAAGTTTATAGTACAATTATATAGTAATGTGTTGATTGATACACTTTGACCTAATGCTGTATTGTCTCTGTTATCTAATGTGTGGTTTTCTGAGTACTTATTAACTACTCGTTTGTTTGTATAATATTCTTATTTAATAATCTCTGAAGCTGTCAGTTCTGTTGATGGCCTTCAATTAATTACTACATATTTGTGTTCTAGAATGATGGTCTGTGGTGTGCTCAATGCTTGAATGTGAAAGGTGCTAAAATATTCCTATTATATCTAATGAGAGCTGCCTCCTCTCTCTCTCACCTCCATGTAAGCTTACCTGTGGCTGTTGGAGAGCCTGTGCCTGTTTGATTTTTAATACTAGCAGGGTCAGCCAAACTGTACATGTTGACTGGAGTTAACAAGGGTCAAGGAGTAGAGTAGTTTAAGTCTTTTAAGTGGAATCTTCCTGCAAGCAATACATTCTTTAGGTAACACAACCAATCTCCGCCAGAATCAGTACTAAACCGCTACTCATCTCAGGATACCAACAGAAACTTTGAAACTGGCGTTATCCTGGTTTAGTAAACATGTAGCCAAGAGTCACTGCTCTATAAAGCCTAATCCAGACTAAGCAGTGTACTGGTTGACTTATCATCATTCTGATCCATCTCCACATAGTAGTTTGATTGTCATAGAACACGATTTCACTGTTTCATACCTTGATGATGCAATGCTGCCACATGTATGCTCATCCCTTGATGTTAGCTCACTTTAGTCTTTGTCTGCCTCGTTTACCTTGTAACCTCCCCTGGAAGATGAATTTCAGTAGGTTATTATATCTCAAGTGAACTAAAAATTTCACTTGCCTTGTTCTCATTGTGCTAAATAGTTGCTTTTTTTTATCTTTATTTTTCAGCTGTTTCAAAGCTTCCTTGTTTGTTTTCTTCATTTTCCCATTCTTCTGTAAAGCTATTTTGCAAGGGCTTCAATGTTCTCTGTTTCTTTAGTGTCCTTGTTTCTGTACCACACAGAAATGAGAGTAGACATAGCTCTTTATTATTCTCAGTTTTAGTTTTCATCTTTCATGATTTTTGCCATTCTTATTTTTTTTTTTCTGTTTCTAACTTTCATTTTCCATCACTCATTTATGCTATGTCCAGGATAGTATATTCTTTGAACTACGTTCTTTCCACCTAGCTTGATAATCTCTTAGTTTTTGTGCGTTGTCTGTTTATTATAATTGTTTGTCTTTATATTTTTTTTACTACCTTTAGTATTTATATCCAATTAATAATCTTTGTCTTTTTCTGTGTGTGTGTGCCTGCCGTGGTTCTGCAGAGCTTTCTGTCAGTAATAGACTTATTGTGTCATCAGTTAATAGACTTATTGTGTCATCAGTTAATAGACTTATTGTGTCATCAGTTAATAGACTTATTGTGTCATCAGTTAATAGACTTATTGTGTCATCAGTTAAGCTCCCACTGGTGTTTAAACTTTGTAAGTATAGGAGATACCAAAGAATGATAACTCTTGTCGGAAACGATATATTCGCTGAGGTTTCTTCTAAAAAATGCTGCACATCAATTGCTGGACCGGATCCTCGCCTATTCTACAAGCACAGTTACACTGTTGAGAGGGAATATTTCTTACTAGCGAAAGTGGCCACATGTTCATTTAGTTATCGCTACAGACTATTCTTATACTTTTGGCAGAAAATTGATCGTCACAATTCGAAGATAAAGTGATCGATCTCTTCCACTGGTTTGTTTTCCATATATATTTTGTTGTCTGTTGGAATTAAACTTTTCATGACTTTAGTCTTTTCATGATTGATCTCAAGCCTAATTTTGCTGGCTATTGATGATAGTTCATTTGTGTTTTCCTGCATCGTTTTTATCTGGCTGCTGATAAGAACTATGTCATCAGCAAAGTCGAGGTTCTCCAAATGGTCTCCTTGAATCCATTCGATGCCTTTATTACCAGTGCAGCATTTCTTCATTATGAAGTCCATAACAACTCCAAATAACAAGGGTGATAAAATACATCCTTGTTTAACCCCAGTTTCTATTGGGAAACATTCGCTCAGTCCTTCCTCTGTTCAAACTGCACATGTGTAACCATCATACATGTCTTTAATAATATTTATGATTTTTGATGGAAAGCCATATTGTTTCATATAATTGTATATGCAAGAATATATTACAGAATAATAAATTCGGAAGTAAAATAATACAGAAAGACTGCAATAAAATAATACAGAAAGAAAACAATAAAATAATACAGAAAGAAAAAAATAAAATAATACAGAAAGACTACAATAAATAAATAATACAGAAAGACTACAATAAATAAATAATACAGAAAGACTACAATAAATAAATAATACAGAAAGACTACAATAAATAATACAGAAAGACTACAATAAATAAATAATACAGAAAGACTACAATAAAATAATACAGAAAGACTACGTAGCACGAAAATCTGGAGTAATGGAAAACCATTTAAAACATTCATGCTACTCTGCAAGCGGCTTTCAAATGTAAACAATTATGATCGTAGATCTTAAAGGAGATGAGGAGGTAGGTCTCTTCACAAATTGGTGATCTTACATCTCTCCAACTGCAAACTATCTCTTATCGTATAATTTATCAAGACTTACAGAGATAATAAAATGCTCTCAGAGTGATAGATAATCAATATTATCCCAATTATAAAGATAATCAATATTATCCCAATAATAAAGATTATCAATATTATCCCAATTATAAAGATAATAAATATTATCCAATTATAAAGACGGACAAAGAAATCAGTGACATCAAAAAGCTACAAGTCTATATCCATGTGTTCAAAGTTTGAAGCGGCAGAAAAATTATTCTTTCTTTCATTCACCCCATGACTACTAAAGAAAATGATAAGTCTCCTCTTCGTGATCCATCCTTACAAGGATGTTAAGTAGGTGTAAGTAATTTGTGTTGTGGCTATTCGGCCCAAACATTCGACTCGAACGTGGCATTTTTGAGTGCAGGCTTACATCCTTACATGCCTTACATCTTAAATCCATAATCGCTAGGTCAGACTAGATTGGTTAAATATGTTTCTAGAGGCATCACGAAGAGGTGGATTAAGGTCTGGATGTTCTGGTTCATCGATTCTAGTGCAAGCCAACGGCTCTGTTGCTGTCAGGCGTCTTGTCTGTGGATAATAACTGAATGGATGTTTTCTCTACCTAGTGTCCTTTCAAGCCGAAGACGGCTGACCTACGATTCTTGTTATCATGTGTCAGCATCCGTACGTATCTCGCCACATGTCCCTGTTTTGTATGAGCCGATTAATCTCGACAAGGGAGTTGATGCCTGCTGTTGCTGCCTGTCGTATCAGTGTTCGTTTAAATGTTTCTCTAGGTCGACCTCCTTTTCTTGTGCCATCAGATTCCAAATAATTGAGGGCTTGTTTTCAGATTCTCTTCTCACTTGGCCAATGAATGACCACCTTGCGTGTATTAGCGGCTGGGAACACAAGACTGGAAAACACCAGTAGTATAGCAGGGTGCTATTGTGTCGCACTTGGCCCATAAAAAAACAAAGATATATAGCAGGCGCCTAATGTACTCGAGGCGCAGGGGGAGTTAACCATGACCTCTCGTGTCGGGGTGTTGACCTCGCGTATCGGTGACCCCAGAAGTGATCTGTTTATGTCTGGTGTGTGCTGACTTTGGAGTTGATGTACTCGTGCTGACCTCATTTTTATGTAAATATATTGTCTACTGACGTCGTGTGTTATTTAGTTGTTTTTAAATGGAGGAAAGCATAATCCAGTGAGCCTTTCCTCTGTATTATCTCTCATCATTAGGACTAGACGTTTCTTCTTCTTCGGTGTTAATTGTACTCTCTCTTTCTCTCTCTCTCTCTTCCTCTCACCTCATTAGTATTGTTGTTTAACTTTTCATAACTATTTCTTCCGTATTAGTGGTACTGATCATCTATCTCTCTGTCTCTCCTATATCTTCATAGACTACTCTCTTTCCATGCCACCCTCCCTCCTCTCTCTCTCTTTCCCTCTCCTAGCGTTCTGCCCTCCCTCGTATTTTTAGCTTATCATAGAATTCCCTTCATTGTAACACTTACTCATTCTCTCCATTTACGCCTATCAGTTCTCTTTCACTCTCCTAGACTTCTTTCTCTCTCTCTTTCTCCTCTCTCTCTTTCTCCTCTCTCCTATTCCCTCCTAGACTTCCTTCAATTGCAACACTTACTCATTCTTGCCTTTTAACCCTATCATCTCTCCTTCCTTCTCCTAGACTTCTCTCTCTCTCTCTCTCCTAGACTTTTCTCCTACCATTACATCCTCCCTCCCCCTCCTCGCTCTCTCTCTCTCGCATAACGTTCCGCCCTCCATCATATTTTTGGCTCCCCTCATAGACTTCCATCCATTGTAACACTTACTCATTCTCCCCATTTAATTCTTTTATCTCTCCCGCCCTCTCCTAGACTTCTCTCTTTCTCTCACTCTTTTCTCTCTCCCTTATACCCTCCTAGACTTCCCTCCATTGTACACTTACTCATTCTCTCCATTTAAGCCTATAATTTCCCCTTCCATCTCCTAGTCTTCTCTCTCTCTCTCTCTCTCCTATCCCCTCTTAGATGTCTCACCTTCCATTCCATCCTCCCTCCTCTATCTTTCCCTTTCCTAGCGTTCCACCCTCCCTCGTATTTATAGTTTCCCTCCATTGTAACATTCACGCATGCTCTCTATTTATACCTATCATCTTGCCTTCCTTCTCCTAGACTTCTCTCTCTATCCCTCTCTCCTATGCCCTCCTAGACTTCTCTCTCTATTCCTCTCTCATATGCCCTCCTAGACTTCTCGCCTACCATTCCACGCTCTCTTCCTTCTCTGTCAGATATCTGTATGCAGGTTGTCTAGTGTGTCGTGATGAGTGTATGTAGGTTGTCTAGTGTCTTGATGGCTGTATGCAGGTTATCTAATGTGTCGTGATGGGTATATGCAGGTTGTCTAGTGTGTCGTTTTACCATCAACTACTTTTTGGTAGCTACGCCTAAGAAACCGATAGAAATAGTAAACTAAACCTATAGGCATACCCCCAACTTTATTTGAGACATCCCTGTATCAAGAATTTGCTTAAATAACACTTTTATGCTTCTTAACCACATCCATTTTTATGGATACGCCTATGAAACTATTAAAAATAGTAAATTTAACCTTTAGGTTTACCCGAAACTTTATTTTAGACATACCCGTATCAATAATTTGCTTAAAATACCATTTTTATGTTTCTTACCCCCGCCAATTTTTGGTAGATACGCCTAGGAAATCGATAAAAATAGTAATTTGCACTCTAGACTTACCCAAACTTTATATTAGAAATCCCCGTAGCAAAAATTTACTTTAAAATCACTGTATGATATTACCCCCTGACCATTTTTGAGGGATACGCCTATAAACCTTTTAAAAATAGTAAATTTACACCCTAGTCTCACCTCAAACTTTATATTTGACACGCCCATGTATCAAATTTGCATAAAAATATTAAAAATTAGTAGTGATATATGACATTTACAGGCACGGATAGACACTCATGTAGAAAAAAAAGCTGCTCTAAGCAGGCTAAGGATGCCAAATGGGATGACTTCTGTAACAAAAGTGTGCTCAGAAAAATCGCTCGCCACATTCTGGCGTCTTCATCAGTGCACGAGTGGGACAACACGACACAGAGGCATACCAGACTTTCAGAGCACAGGCCGGATATGGCACAAATCTGATGAGACCAAAGGGAAGGCCCTGCTTGCCCGCTACATTGAGCAGGCTGTAAGAATTAGGATACGGGGATCGCTGTCAAAATTGTGTAAGGATGTAGGGCTGGAAGAAGATCTCACACTCACAACCGATACCATTTGCACGGCACTTAAAAGGTCACACAACACTGCTCCTGGTCCAGATGGTGTTCGGTACGATGACATAGGCGATTTAGCCGACGACGACTTGACAAAACTGGCCAATGAGTTGAATGCCAGTGTTCAGAGTGGCCACATTAAGGAGGAGTGGCTACACAGCTACTTACTACCGCTACCGAAGCCAAACAAGGACCATTCTCAGAACAGTGCCTACAGAATCATCACAATGCAGGACACTGCGGGCAAGCTGCTGGAGAAAATAGTTGCTCGTGTCCTCACCTGTCACCTTGAACAGAAACATGTATTCACAACCACACTCGGAGGTTATAGATATAACAAAGAGACATGGCTCAATGCGGCAGTCTTTGCCTATGATGTCTTCGAAGGCTTCCAAAGACGAGATGAGACATGTGCTGCTGCTATAGATCTGGAGGAGGCATACAACAGGGTACCATTTGAATATCTCATGCATATGCTCCTCAAACTGGCGGTACACCCCTTCCTCATTAGATGGATCGCCGCGGCACTGTTTCAGAGGAAGGTGATACTCAGATGTGGAAATTGGTCTTCCGAGCCAACATCCATATGTCCAGAGCTGCCACAAGGCTTATCATTGTCACCAGTTCTATTTAACGTGTACACAATAACGATCACGGAACAACAGCTGGATGGGAGGGGAAGAACTGTGACTTTTGCTGATGATATTCTGGTATATCGACAGGGAAGAGACAAACGGGGAATCGCCTCCACAATGCAAAACAAACTCGATCGCATTTCTTCCTGGTGTGGGGTTTCAGGTGCCTTTGTTAAACCTAATAAAGCATCATTTTCATGGTTCTCCCTTAACAATCATATCCTTAATACGACCACACCGGTAGTACGAATGGGAGCTGATGAGGTGACCAGGGACAAGTTGATGACATACCTCGGAGTTGAGTTTGAGTGCAGCCTGTGTTTTGGGGACCACGTCGACCATGTGATAACCAAATGCCGCAAAGGATTAGCCGCCTTGAAGGTCATGGCAGCTGCCAACATCGAGCAGAGGCTACTTACTCTTCTGTTCCAGGGATTAGTCCTCGCACCAATCGAGTATGCCCTGGCAATTATTACTGTCAGAACGACTCAAATTGATAGGCTGGAGAAAATACAAAATGAAGCTATGCGCATTATCCTGGGATGTACGATGGACACTCACTGTGTAGCAATGAGGTATCTTCTTGACTTTCCAACCATGGATGACAGAATCAAGATCTGTAGAGCACGAGCATACCTGTAAATTAGTACAGATACAGAGCATCCATTGCACCACGTGCTCAACACAGAGAAAGGTGCCAGGCTAAAAAGAGGCAAATCATGGGTGGGCCGAGCAGAAGTGGTCATCAAACAGGTCTGTGGGCTTACCAATATCAGCGTTGGTGAGGAGTGGATACCGGTGCCTATGTGATTCAAGGGGACTTTTTCGTGTATTGTTACACTCGACAGGAAAAGTAGGGAACAGAACCCGGTCGTGATTAATGCTGAGGTCAATGGTCTCATCTGCGATAACACCGATGAGAAAGATGCCATCATCTATACAGACGGATCTGTAAGACGACACCAAAGAAGTGCATGGACATTTACAGCACGCTCGGCAGGCAGAATAGTCAAGGAAGACAGTGGTGCATATGTCATGACCACGAGTAGCATGACAATGGATGCGATGGCAGTGACCAAGGCATTCAAATGGTTAGAGTCACAAGACTACACCCACGCATGTATACTGAGTGATTCAATGAGCATGATAAAAAAAGTGGAGGCGGGCTCTGTACGCATGCAATGGGTAGAGTCGTTGTAGAAATCCAAAATACGTAAGGTCACCTTTGCCTATGTCCCTGGACATGCGGGAGTACGGGGAAATGAAAGAGCGGACATGTTGGCTCGCTGCGCTGTCGTTGAGGACGGGCAACCAATGGATCGGGCGGACATCATCAATGACCTCCGAGATGTGGGAAGAGCACATGACTTCGACAAACACAGATCCACGTCACTTCTTCGGATGATGGAAATGGGAGCTAAGATGGGCACAGCAAAAATGAGAAACTTAGTGGCCGTGTAAGAATGAACCAACATAGAACTGGAGTCGTCAGTCGCTGGACACTGAGGAAATTGCTGAGGAGGGGATCTGAGCACCTATGGACATGTTCGGAGTGCAATGATGATGACCCTCAAATTATTCAATAACTCAATAGAAAAAAGAATCCGTGACAGCGGCGCAAAAAAAAAAAAAATAGCACCAGTAGACTTATTATATAAGAAATAATGTGCCTTTAGAGAACAAAAAGGTCCTCTAAATGCTATAAAATACTCCTAATTTTTTTGTTTGTACAAATTTGATACATGGGCGTGTCAAATATAAAGTTTGAGGTGAGGTTGGGGTGTAATTTTACAATTTTTAACAGTTTCATATGCGTATCCCTCAAAAATGGTTAGGGGAGTAAAATCATAAAAGTGATTTTTAAGTACATTTTTGCTACGGGGATTTCTAATATAAAGTTTGGGTAAGTCTAGAGTGTCAATTTACTATTTTTATCGATTTCCAAGGCGTATCCACTAAAAATGGGCTGGGGTTTAGAAACATAATAATGGTATTTTAAGCAAATTCTTAATACGGGGATGTCTAAAATAAAGTTTATTGTAAGCCTAGAGGTTAAATTTACTATTTTTAATAGTTTCATAGGCGTATTCATAAAAATGGATGGGGTTTACAAACATAAAAGTGCTATTTTAAGCAAATTCTTGATAACGGGATGTCTAAAATAAAGTTGAGGGTATACCTATAGTTTAATTTACTATCTTTATCGCTTTCATAGGCGTAGCCATCAAAAAGTGGTCGGTGGCAAAAATCATAAATAAGCTTTTTAAAGTAAATTTTGCTACATTGATGTCTAAAATAAAGTTTAGGGTAAGCCAGGAGGTTACATTTACTATTTTTTTCGATTTCATAGGCTTAGCCTTCAAAATAGTTAGGGGTAAAAATAAAAAAAAATGTTTTTTAAGCAAATTCTTGATATGGGGTGTCTAATATAAAGTTTGGGGTAAGCCTAGAGTGTAAATTGACTATTTTTAAGAGAATCATAGGCGTATCCATTTATATGATTGAAGTACCATTTTTTTTTGTTAGTAGAGTTATGAATGTGGCATAATGTCCATGTTTTGAAGTACCATTTTCTCTTAATGAGGATATGTCAGGGACGTAACTTTCCTGGTTGTTAGCCCTTTCTTTGTAGAGTTATAGCAGGGGGAGTAACTTTCATGCTTTACAGTAGCTTTCTTAGCAGAGTTATGACAGGGGCGTGAACTTTAAGTATAGTCTTTCAATGTGGTGTTTTCAGTGTGTTTGGTTTTTTTCTAGTGTTGTAGGAATATTTTCATTTATCAATTAGGCACAGTCCTATCTGGGAGCCGCGATAGCTTAGTTGTTAGTGAACTGGACTACAAAGGACAAGGGGTAGGTTTCGATCCCAACCGACGGCTTCCGGGTTGACCCAGCCTTAAATGGGTACCGGATATTTTTCTGGGAAAGTGAAGCAGCACGGGCGTAATACCGACCACATTACCCCAAAAATCATGTGCTGAAGGTCTGTAAAATATAGGGTCACTAACACCATATTTCCCTATACGCCACCTCGCGTGACGGGGGTACTTTACTATTACTACGGTCCTATCTAGCATCATGTGCAAAATTTTTAGTAAATTGACCTTATTATTAGGGATTTCTCAGCTGTATTAAAGTCTTTAGCTGATAAGTGGGCACTTTGGTATTGTCTTATAGGTCAAAATCTAATTTTAGTGATTCCTCGGGTATTGTATCATGGGTCAAAATCTATTTTCTATTTACTTATCAGGTTAAAATCAAGACATAATATACAGGCTGCATACAGCCATAAAGATATAGTAGACAACAGGCATACACCCATCACGACACACTAGACAACCTACGTATACCCATCAAGTCACATTAGACAACCTACATACACCCATCAAGACACATTAGACAACCTCCATACATCCATCATGACATACTAGACAACCTACATACACCCATCACAATACGCTAGACAACCTACATACAGACAGCACAACACACTAGAAAACCTGCATACACCCATCACGACACACTAGACAACCTACATACACCCATCAAGCCATATTAGACAACCTGCATACAGCCATCAAGACACTAGACAACCTACATACAGTCATCATGACACACTATACAACCTACATACAGGCATCAATACACATTAGACTACCACAACCGGTATACAGCCCTCATGACACACTCGACAACCTATATACAACCATAATGCCACGCTACATAACCATCAAGTTCAAAGTAGACAATCTGCATACAGCCATTACGACACAGTAGACAACCTACATACAACCATCAAGTCACACTAGACAACCTGCATACACCAATCACGACACACTAGACAACCTGCATACAGCCATCAAGACACTAGACAACCTACATTCACCCATCAAGCCACATTAGACAACCTGCATACAGCCATCAAGACACTAGACAACCTACATACAGCCATGTTTAAAGTAGACATTTTAAGTCTTGTTGTGATTGCTATTCAATACTAAAGTGTTACAGTCATCATGACACACTATACAACCTACATACAGCCATCAAGACACACTAGACAACCTGCATACACCCATCACGACACACTAGACAACCTGCATACAGCCATCAAGACACTAGACAACCTACATACAGCCATCATGACACACTAGACAACCTGCATACACTCATCACGACACACTAGACAACCTACATACACCCATCAAGCTACATTAGACAAAATGCATACACCCATCAAGACACACTAGACAACCTCCATACAGCCACCATGACATACTAGACAACCTACATACACCCATCACGACATGCTAGACAACCTGCATACAGACATCACGACACACTAGACAACCTACATACACCCATCAAGCTACATTAGACAACCTGCATACAGCCATCAAGACACTAGACAACCTACATACAGCCATCATGACATACTAGACAACCTACATACGCTCATCACGACACACTAGACAACCTGCATACAGCCATGTTTAAAGTAGACATTTTAAGTCTTGTTGTGATTGCTATTCAATACTAAAGTGTTACACTGGGGGGGGGGGGGCGCTATAAACACGAGGGAGGGCGGAACGCTAGGAGAGGGACAGAGAAGGAAGAGAGGATGGGATGGTAGGCGAGAACTCTAGGAGGGTATAGCTGAGAGGGATAGAGAGAGGAGAGAGAAGTCTAGGAGAAGGAAGGCAAGATGATAGGTATAAATTGAGAGCATGCGTTAATGTTACAATGGAGGGAAGCTACAAATACGAGGGAGGGTGGAACGCTAGGAAAGGGAAAGATAAAGGAGGAAGGATGGAATGGAAGGCGAGACATCTAAGAGGGGGTAGCAGAGAGAGAGAGAGAGAGAGAGAAGTCTAGGAGAAGGAAGGGGAGATGATAGGCATAAATGGAGAGAATGAGTATGTGTTACAATGGAGGGAAGTCTATGAGGGAAGCCAAAAATACGATGGAGGGCGGAACGTTATGAGAGATAGAGAAAGGGGATGGAGGATGTAATGGTAGGAGAGAAGTCTAGGAGAGAGAGAGAGAAGTCTAGGAGAAGGAAGGGGAGATGATAGGTAAGAAAAAGCAAGAATGAGTAAGTGTTGCAATGGATGGAAGTCTGGGAGGGAATAGGAGAGAGGAGAGAGAGAGAGAGAGAGAGAGAGAAAGAAGTCTAGGAGAGTGAAAGAGAACTGATAGGCGTAAATGGAGAGAATGAGTAAGTGTAACAATGGATGGAATTCTATGAGAGAAGCTAAAAATGCGAGGGAGGGCGGAACGCTAGGAGAGGGAAAGAGAGGAAGGAGGGTGGCATGGAAGGAAAGTAGTCTATGAGGAGATAGGAGAGAGAGAGAGAGAGAGAGAGAGATGATTAGTACTACTAATACTGAAGAAATAGTTATGAAAAGTTAAACAACAATACTAATGAGAGAGAGAGAGAGAGAGAGAGAGAGTACCAATAACACCGAAGGCGAAGAAAGATCTAGTCCTAATGATGAGAGATAATACGGAGGAAAGGCTCACCGGATTATGCTTTCCTCCATTTAAAAACAACTAAATAACACACGAAGTCAGCAGACAATGTATTTACATAAAAATGAGATCAGCACAAGTATATCAACTCCAAAGTCAGCACACACCAGACATAAACAGGTCACTTCCGTGGTCACCGATACGCGAGGTCAACACCCCAACACGAGAGGTCATGGTTAACTCCCCCTGCGCCTCGAGTACAATAGGCGCCTTGCTATATATCTTTGTTAATTTATAGGCCAAATGCGACATAAACTCCCCTGCTATACTACTAACACCTACATGAACCTATTAGATTACAGAATGAACTTACAGATCATAGGTCACTACAAAAAGGGAATAGAATAAAGCTACCTGGTACAAATGTTGGTAACAGTCAAAATCAGGCCATAGGGACACATATAGCAGTAAGGCCGGCGGAGAGAAAAGAATTACCCTATTTTGTAACCTTTTTAACTTTGCGAGCAAAAGCTGTTGATGGGAAAATAACGTCAGCAGTCTATAGCTCACGTTGCAAAGTTCATCACAAACTATGGGAGATTCCGGGATATATATAAACCATAACAATGAACAGAATGACAAAGGTATACAAGTTATTGGTTTATCAAATGTTAGAAGACGAGGAAACAATATACATGTATGTACAACAAATTCATGAAAGCTTCGTCTTAACGTGGCCAGGAACGAGTGGAAACCATAAAGTAACATGAGGAATCAGATTCATCAGTCACTTCACCTTGACGAGAGAGGTCTACGAAACAACATACGTAACAAATAGATTAATACAACAATAAGATAGCATCTGAGCAACATCTGTAATATTAGTATACGCACAGTGCAAAGACAATTACACTGAAGAAGCCAAAGATGAATTTGTTAATGAACGTTCAAACAGCATACATAATGTAAATGAAAATAAAAAGCGAACTAATTGGGATGGAGGATTTCAACGACAGAGTAAAAGAAATGAGAGAACAGGCAAATAATTGCAGTGCTTCGGTAAAGCTGGTAGCAATAGCAAGTAGTGGGGTGTAACGAACTCTCCTACAGGGTAAGGTGACAGCTTTACAAAAAAGGAGCACAACAAAATACTGATGTTTCGACCTACATGCGGTCTTCCTCAGAAAACGAGAACATAACGGACTACAAAATAAAGATAAACCCCACGATATCTCGAATGAGCGAGGTAAAGCAATGAGAAATAAAAAGGTGGATAAGAATTGAATTGATAAAACGAATGGGAAATGTGCTACATGTCGGAGGATAACAATTGGTAATATAAAAATTAGTAAGATAATATATATGTATATCAAATTAAACCGAGACTTAACTGAGGCATGATCCAAAAGCTTCCAGAGAGTAGATGACTGTGAGTCAAATATGATGAGATGCGAGAGTAAGGAGGGGGTGGGTGGGAAAGGATCAGTTACGTGATTAGACGAGAAGTCGGATGACATTGGAAAGTAGTCGGGTGAGATTGACTGGAGTTCAGGATGGTAGAGTTTCAGACAGGAGCAGGATAACAGCAGCTATATGAAAATAGATTAGACAGAAAAAAAGGGGAGAGTAAGGTAGAACTGGAGCATAAAGTGGTAGAATATGTATTGATAAGGATAATAAATATATGTGGAGAACAGACAAACAACAGCAGTGCTTCTGTAATAATAAATATAAGTTGGTAAATAGGGATGATGATTCCTGTGGAAGGGTGCCAACGCACTACCAGATATGTAATATAGAGCCTGAATATCACATGGGGAGATCACGTCAGGATGTAAGGGGCCAAAAACTTGAGCAGCGAAGGGAAGAATGGAGAGAGAGAGATGGGAGGGGGAATCGGAAGGGAGATAGGAAGAAAAAGGAAGGATAATTCTCGGAGGTGAATCGGCTACACCTGTTAGAATAACATGACAACACGCCAGTAACTTAGACATCCGCCGTACCCTAATGGCCTTAAGATTTGATGTGGGATGCTATTGGGGTGCCTGCATCTTGAGTGATGTAATACAGATTTTCCCAGGATCTGAAACAGAGATAGCATCCTGGTTCGCCTATATGGGCCATCTTACATCACTTACATATGTTGGTATAGATAATGTTGCGCGAGGTACAAGTGAATCCTTCTCTGATCTCAAAGGGACCATTAGGGAAGAGAAACGTATCTGTCCGGAGGACATGATTACAAGTTTTACGTGACTTGCCCATAGCTACACCATTGGTCTGAGTGAAGAAGTTGCCATCGAACTCGAAAGAGTTGACATTGAGTACTAGTTCAACTAGACAGAGGATGACGTCGGTAGCAAAAGAAGGTTGGCTTCTCTTATCAAGGAAAAATTTCAAAGGTCAAAGGCCATCGGTATGGGGCAGACATCCATGACAAAGAGGCTCTAGATACAGTCAGGAGAAAGGGCAATGGCACTAAAATGGGCCCTAGCTACGTTTGTCATTTCATTGGTTCCCTGGAGCACCAGATCATCCACACGTGCAAGGGTTCTCTTTACCTTATGTACCGAGGGTACACTGACGACTGCATCGGTCTGACTGACCTTTTCGAGGAGGAAATCTCCATATTTATCGAGCATGTTGGACATATTCACTCTATGATCCAATAACTTCCCACATTTCCACTTCCTCTGTCTCCTGCCTAGATATCACAGTTTCCTTATGTGTCTCTGGTCTACTTACCTCGGTCTTCTCCAAACCTACTGACTCACATTATTTCCTCCGCTATGATTCTTCTCACCTGACATCTTGCAAGAACTCTCGTTCCTATTGGCAATTACTCAGGCTTCATCGCCTTTGCCAGGATGAAGATCTCCTACATAATGCCAACCTGAAGCTTGACTTCTTCTGCCGACGTCTCTATCCCGAATTCGCCATTCTTCCTGCTCTCCGACGGGTTCTTCGCACCTCACATCAGGCTGCCCTCACCCCCTCTATCTGTCCCCCCCCCCCCGCCCGCCCGTCTGACAGGGTAGTACTTGCTCTCACCCAGCACTCTCACCACTACGCGGTGATCAGAATCATTCACCTCTACCTCTTCATTTTTCGCTCCGACCCCACAACCCGTCTACTCTTCCCTGACCCTTCATTAGTTACCTTTAAGCGTGATCACAATTTCCGTGATATGCTTGCCAGGAGCCGCCTTCTTTCATTGCCATCGGGGTACTATTCGATGGAATCGCAATCAGTGTAAAAACGGCATCCTCCGGACAGATACGGTACTCTTCCCTGATGGTCCTTTTGAGATCGGATAAGAATTTACTTGTACATCGTGCAATATTATCTATGACATCATACGTAAGCGATCTAAAATGACTTGCATAGGCGAATCAGGGTGCCGCCTCTTTATCAGATGCTAGGAACATATGTATGAAATCACTCCAGATAGTCACCCCAAAAGCATCCCACTTCAACTATTCGGGCCATCAGGGTAAGGCAGATGTTCAAGTTACTTGCCTGTTGTCATGTTCTTCTGACAGCCGCAGTCGATTCACCTTAGAAAATCGTCTGATCGCCCATATGGGTTGCTTCGTCCCACTGGGCATCAATGTTTCCCTTTCTCACGGGTAATCTATTATCCCTCTTTTTTCCAATTCATCAGCCCCCCCCACTTCACACACACAGCGGAAGCCAACTGAAAGTATTACACAACAGGCCCTTTTTTTTTAATCCCCAGGGGAAAAGACAAAGAGGAAGACCAAGGAATTCTTGGAGAAGACAGATAGATGCAGAGATGAAGATGACGGGGAAGACATGGAATGATCTTAAAAGAATGGCAAGAAAAGAACGACTTGGAAAGTGTTTGTTGAAGACCTATGCTCCACTGGTAGCTGAAAGGTAGAAGACGAACCCCCCCCCCCCTTTCCTTTATTCATTTCTATCTTCCTACCGATTCCCTCTCCCATTTCTCTCCTCTCCATCCCCCCCCCTGCTCCTGTTTTGGCCCCTTACACCCTGACGTGATCTCCCCATGGGATATTCTTAGTTTATATTGTATATCTGGTAGTACTTTTGCACTCTTCGACAGAAATCATGATCCCTATTTACCAACTTATATTTGTAATTACAGCAGCACTCATATTGTTTGTTTGTTCTCCACATATATTTATTATCCTTATTAATACATATTCTGCCACTTTTTGTTCCAGTTCTACCTTACTCTCCCTTTTTTTCTTTTTATACTGTTCCTGTCTGAAACTCTACCATCCTGTATGCCAGTCCTCAATAATACCCCTGTTGCACCTCATTTATCTCCTTTTACCTGAGTCATGTCTGGCCTTGTTTGCTCGTTTTCACTCCATAGTACACACTTCTCTATCCCCATGCTGTTACCTGTGTCACTCTTGACTGCCTTTCACACTTCTCTCTATCACCTTCCAATCTCATCCGACTTCTCATCTGACTTCTCATCTAATCATGTGACTGATTTGAGATTCTGGACTGAAAGAGGCGTACAAATTAAGTGAATTTATTCTGACTTACAAGGTCAGTAGTTAGAGCGCTACTTTTCTGTTTTGAAGCGGAAATATAGTTAATGTTGCTTCATTCAGAATAAGGACCGTTTGAGTGGCTTGAGTTTTATTTCAATAGAAAAGGAATATAAATGAGTTAAAATCCCGGCTCCAACAGTTTGGATTTTTAATTGAAATTTCTATCTGCCGCAACCTCCGCGGCCCCCACCCCCGTCTCTGCAGCGAGGCTCGGCTTCAAACGTAAATTACTCATCCATCGACCGACAAAAATATGAGTACCTCCGAAGAAGGAGTTATTTGCTTGTACGGCGAGGGACCACTGTGCACTGCCATGGAGAAACGAATTATTACGCAAAATTTAGTTCTTAGTGACTTCGCCAGATTGAAAGACTCATTTTTTAAATTTTGTGATTAAAAAATATTATGAGTAAAGAAAGGAGGCCGAAATTAATTTACAAAGGAAAAAATGCACAGAGTGTCAGGATTGAGAAGTATTCCAACATTAGACGGATTGCTTGTTTAAGATTGATGTATTTTTACTTTATATAAAACATCTTACATAAAATAAAATAAATATCAAGAGAATATATATTAGAGATAAAAAACCATACACCCCATATTGACCAAAACCCACCATATCTTGGCGTCACCATGAATCGCAGAATGGCTTGGAAAAATCAGATAGACAGAGCAATGGCAAAAGCCAGAAAACGAACTAATATTATGAAGAAATTGACAAGAACGGACTGGGGAGCAGACAGCAATATTTTGAAGAAAAGACTATACGTAGGAAGAGTCAGACCAGTTCTAAAGTATGGAGTCACAGCCTGGGCTATGGCTTCCAAATCACACCTTAGCAAAATTAACAGAACACAGAACCAAGCTGCCAGTATCATCACTGGTGCTATGAAATCTTACACCTATCAAGACTCTAGAAACAGTAACAGGTTTACAACCCTTAGATGACAGACGGGTCACTAAAGTATTGCAACAAGCGGAGAAATATAGAAGGCTCCTTAGCCACCTCATGCATTAAAGAATAACTGGTTCCGTAACTGTACGACTAAAGAGGAGTAACTTCGCTGCAATTGCCAATGAACTAATTACTGGAGACCCAGTACTTTCCCGAACAATATCGAAACCCTTGGGCCCATCTGATATGTCTCCTCGTGGAAAACATAAAATACCAGAACTTCAGGAAAATATAACAGGAATCATGAAAAAAGGCACCCAATCAGACACAGAAAGAAAACACGTAGCATAAAAACAAATACATGATACCTACCCACATGACTCTTGGTCCCACATATACACAGATGGCTCTGTTACAAATGCCACCAGAAATGGTGGGGGTGGTGTGTTCTTGACGCTGAATAATCAGGACGAGATCACCAAGTCAATAGCTACTGGAAAATTCTCAAACAACTTTAAAGCAGAAACTAAGGCCATCAGAGATGCTGCAACACTGGCTACTGAACACAAAAATAACATGCACAATAAATTGGTGATTCTGACTGATGCACTATCAGTACTATCATCTCTAAAAGGCCCCAAGAACAATGAACTAGATGACTTGAGAACAACCCTGGACCAACTATGCAATAACTTCCAGAGAGTAGTCATTCAGTGGATACCATCACACTGTAATATACACGGGAACGAACGCGCAGACAAATTAGCTAAAGAGGGAGGGAGGTTACTACAAGAGAACCATCTGCTCAGTTATGATGAAGCCAAATCCACCTCAAAGGTCAGTTCCATGAAAAATGGAAACGAGAATACCCAAAGCATAACGAGAGTGACGGATACCACCAATTATCAAGGAGGGATGAAGTCATCATACAATAGAATGAGAAATCACATGTTCACCAAATTCAAAATATGTACAACCAGCCTATGCCACTGTACACTGGACAATATGACTACAAAACATGTTCTACAGGATCTCCCCCCCCCCCAGTACACAGTCTTTAGAAGAGCAATGTGGTCCACACCCACCTCCCTGGAAGAGAAACTATATGGGCCAATCGATTCACTTAAACAGACAGCTGACTTCATGAGAGAGTCTGGAATCCTACTCTGATTGAGTCTTGATCGCAGAGAGAGATAAATAGATAGATAGATAGATAGATAGATAGATAGATAGATAGATAGATAGATAGATAGATAGATAGATAGATAGATAGATAGATAGATAGATAGATACATAGATAGATACATAGACAGATAGATAGATAGATAGATAGATAGATAGATAGATAGATAGATAGATAGATAGATAGATAGATAGATAGATAGATAGATAGATAGATAGATATATAGATAGATAGATAGATAGATAGATAGATAGATAGATAGATAGATAGATAGATAGATAGATAGATAGATAGATAGATAGATAGATAGATAGATAGATAGATAGATAGATAGATAGATAGAGAGAATATATGCAATTTTTATCGGCATTGCATATTCATTGTAATAGTATTAATACATTAAAACGAACATATATTGTGGAAAGTCATTGTAGAAAAATTAATTTAAGAATATTCAACTCATACACTGTAGCATACATGGTATCAGGAGACTCCACTGGGCACCACTATTTCTTGTCTACATGGACATAATCATCAAAACTATTAACACTGAACAAGAAGGACTTAAATTTTTTTTTTTTTAAATGAATTGCTTCGTCGCAGGACATTAAAGTTTGTGCTTATTCCGAAGATGAGCTTCAACCCATATCACTTGTCACAATTATGTTTGCCAAGATAGGGCATGAAGAAAAGACAGAAGTAATGACAATAAATCGTATTCCAATCTCAAGCTATTTTTCTAACAATGGCAAGATTATAAAGTGAGAGAGTACAAGTACTTAGGCAGTATTTTACAGACGAAGAAAAATTAGATAAGGATATAGAAACCAAAATCCAGAGAGCGATTAATGTAAACAACCAAACACCACCAATGTTAAAATATATGAATCCTAACGTAAAGGAATTGATAAAAACGTTATATATGACCATTTATGCTACCAGTGTAAAGCATTGACAATTCACGAAGTACATCCTCATCATCATCATCAAGTACCTGCTGGCGTAGGTGATCATGTCTCTCCACAACTTTCGATCCTCGACAGTTATTTATCATTTCCGTTGTTGAATTTCTGCCAAGCCATTCTCTTAAGCTGTCTGGTATCGTTTCTTTTTGCTTCCCTCTATCTCTTCGTCCTTCGATTTTTCCAGTTGTCACAATATATTCCAGCTGTTCTCATCTCATTACATGGCCAAAAAATGATGATTGTTTCTTCCTAATATTGGAAATTAGCTCTCTTTTTGCTTTGACCTCTTTCAGAACTTTTTCATTACTCTTCTTAGCTGTCCATGGTTTCTCAATATTCTTCTGTAAAACCACATATCTACAGCCTCCCGTGATTTTCTAGTCTGTTGTCCTATTGGCCATGATCATCCATATGTTAAGACTGGCTCTACATAACATTTAAGAACTCTTACTAACCATACACACCCATAATCCACACTTTATATCCCATCCTGTTCTGCTTTTAGACATTTTCCCCCCTTGACTATCTTTGTGATACAATTTTTCAACATGCCAAACAGATGCAGTACTTGCACCACCCTGCCACCTAGGTGTCCTGTGGTAATTTCCTTTCGAATTCAGCCTTTTTTTTTCTTTATAAATAATTGAAAAGAAACATTCAAAATACTTTGCATTATAATCTGCAAATTATGTTTATCCGTTAGCACCAAAACCAAATGGAGAACCAATGGGCATCGCTCTCGATATTTCCTGGAAGATTAATACCCAACGTAACGATAGATACTGCACTGGAACATCTTATTATTAGGGTGAAATAATGTCAACATTTTAAAATCACAATTTTGTATGTATGATTTATTATTTTGTGTGTGTGTGTATTTCTGTTGTACAAGCGGTACTAAAATATTTTGTAAAATTTACAGCTTAATATGGTGTATTGAAGCAGTCATAGAGAAACACTAGGGAAGGTATCACTATATTATTGTAACGAATACCAAGCTTCCCTCCCTTTAATAATTTTGACTTTTCCCCAGAAGTCTGACATCATCGCAATCGGAAGCGCCCGTAGTGGAGCCGAAGGACACCGAAGTTTTTTCGAGAGTTCGGACATTCCCGAGTTCTAAATAAGCTGCTGCATCATGGGAGAATATTTGAGCAAACCGGTTACTAACAGCTTGATGACCTACTAAACGTTGGCGACGCTCTCACCAGCAAGGAAAACACTTGTTTTAGCAAGTACTGAATGTCATTAAAGCTAAAAAGACCGTGACTACACGAGCGAGGTGAGTTTTCCAATAGATATTTCATCTTTTATCACTAGAATCGCGGTCTACGGGCGATAACCACAACCCGTAACGATCATCACAAGTTGTCCTCCTCTCCGCACGCAATATGGCGAAGATTATGTGCCTTGGACAAGGGGGACAATTTTTCCTCAATTAAGTTTTGTCTTGAGTCATGAATTGAATAGTCTAGTCTAATGTCGAGTCTACAAGTTGTAGTATGTCGATGTATATGAGACATCATGTAGATGGGCCAAGAGTGACGCACACTCAACCAGATATCACATAAGGCGGGCAAATGGCGACCGGAAAAATGGCCGACCTGTGTCTGAAAAAAATTATCGACTTGAATCATTATTATTATTAATCTTGTTTCTCCTCCAGAAATCAGTGGATCGTCAGACTTGGCGATGGAATAATATAACAGTAATTAGTATAGTCATATAGTCGTAGTTATTTCAACTAGTCTAAGTCTAAGATTATTAATATTGAGAAACTCTGACAGTACAGTATTATACTCAGTATTATTTTTTTTTAAGTCTTAATAACTAACTATTACTCTACTTATCTACTAAAAGAGTAAGACTAAACAAAAATTGGGTTTAAACAAGGACAATTGAACGCGAGCCCACTTTTAACTTTAATGACAACATTATTAATTATATAATATATAAATCTCGTCTAGCAGATAAATAATAATTTAAAAAAAATAGTCATAGCGTTACAACGAAAGATTAAATTAGTAATATAAAATGTTGCAATTCAATTCAAGATAAAAAAAAAGCCAATATAATTATGATAGTATGACAAGTATGAGTTGCATATTAAATTACAGTACAACAATGTTTTATTAATAATTTATATAAGGTTGGTAACATAACTGACTAGAAGTCTAAGGGTAGTACAATGCAATCCTTAAGTGTCTCAATCTTGCCATGGCAAACTATGTATTATAATGTATTGTATATCATTCCCCAAATACTTTAACTATACAATTATATTGGTAGTGGTAGTAATATATAATATAACATTATAACTGCCATAGCAGTTTATTAATTTACCAAACCAGACAAATCCATTTATAAGGACCCCACAAAATGATACATTATTCTGCTACTTGCAGATTGGCTGAGGAAACAGACCAGGAAAAGCAATCCAGAAAATAATATATATGATATGTCTTTTGAGTATATAAAGCATGTAAATCCTGCAAATTATTTCATCACTGGAAAGTAGTTCAAATTATATGTTACATTGCAGGACTGGAAACAGTCAGAGATTAGGAAAAAACAACTTGATAATGTTATTTCTATTAAATAAAAGAAAATTGATAAGGTATTCATGAGGAATACACCACAGAGAGAAAGTTATGCTTCAAACCTTAAACAAGCCCACAAAACAGCATGGTCACCTTGTTCTATTTTTATAAGAAACTGTTAGAATATAAAATGGCACCTACCAAGTATATATTTCCTCAGCTAACATATCTATGGAATAATTATGGATTTCAACAAAACTGCAGAATTCTCTCTCTTTCCTATGGCAAAATGGGGCATTACAGAGAAGGAAACCGAAACAGAACACAGCCCTGTCACACTCCTTGTTTTATATATTGGGACTGTCCTGTTTGGTTGCCAAATCTTATGGCCGCTGTTTGTTACTAATACATGTTTTTTATGATTCTCAGATCCTTGCCACAAATGTTTAATTTCTCCAGTATATTGATTATTTCCGCATGCTTTATATTTGTCTAATGCTTTTGTGTAGTCTATAAAGCACAAATATAGATCTTTCTATACCTCCATAGCTCTTTCTATCAATGTTCTCAGGATGGTCTTCACAATCAGTGGTGTCTGACTTCTTTGAGATGGCTGTAAAGGTAGATTTTAGTAGATCTTTGAGTATGTGCCCACTGTTAATATGTCATTGAGTAGTTTTGTTATGACATGTACTACCAGCTCTCCTAATTCATATAGCTCTTCGATAGTTATATTATCGGGACCCGGAGCTTTGCCTCTTTTTATATGTTGAATTGTCCCCTCCACTTCATTTTGCATTATTGGTGGTTCTGCTTCTTTGTTTGAATTGTTTAGCTTTGGTCTATTTCTACTGATATATTCCATCCATCTTCTCTTCTCCCATTATTATATTTCCTTCCTTTGATTTGACACATCCTGAAACTTTGACTCCTTTCCTTCCTGTTAATTCATTTAATTGATTGTGTATCCATTTTGTGTCTTTCTTTTATTGTTTTTCCATTTCACATTTCTGCCTTAACAATTTTCCTTTGCTTCTCTGGATTTGTTTTGGATTTCTGTGTGCAATCTTTTGTTTGTCAGTCCTCTTTTCATATGTTGTTGTCTTTTGTTCATTAGTTCTAGTATTTCTTCTGTCATCCATTTCTTCTCGTTGATTCTTTTAGGCTCTGGTATTACTTTTTTTATGTTTGTTGAATTGATTTTTGATCATTTTCCACCACTCTTCAGTGTTTTGTATTTTCTTAATGGCATTATATCTATTTTGTGCTATCGTGCTGTACTCATCACTCATCTGTCTACCTACTGTAAACATATCTAGTTGTAATTTTATATTTCTTGGAGATTTCTCTGTCTTCCTCAGTGTTATTTTCAATTTTCCAACTACTGCTCACTATTGCAATCTGCTCCTGGTTTTGTTTTCACAGATTTTAGGTCATTCCTTAATCTTTTCTGTACCAATATAAAATTGATTGATTCTTTACCTTCTTTGCCTGGGCTTTGCCATGTCAGTAGTCATCTGACATGTTGCTTGAACCAGATGTTACTTATGATGATTTCATGTTTTTCATCCATGCCAAGACATACAGCGAAGGCCTGGTTCTAAAATCTTGTTTTGGGATGGCTTAAGAGAAGCAGTTTTATCCACCAATTAAAACCCTACAAACGAATTTGTAGACAAACACCGGACATACCATGAGTTGTCAGCCCCCTACTGCCCATAGCAGAACAGACCTCCCAGGACAGAAGAATCCAGATTGCCAATACAAATATGGACAGAAGTGAAAGGAATACTTGACAAGGAGGAACAGAATAGTCAAACAGCGTAAAACAATCACTTTCAGTTTCTTGGATGAAGAGTACCCACAAGATCTATGGGTTCATGTGTACACTGATGGATTAGCACAGTATGCAGTAAGGAAGGGGGGAGCAGGAGAATACATGAGTACCCAAATAACACTAGGGATATGAATAAAATAGCAACAGGGAAGTATTATCACAATTACGATGCAGAAATCCAAGCAATAAAGTTGACAATAGAAAAACTGCTGAACAATAATTTAAGCCCACAGCCTGTAGTGTTTTTGAACTATGCAAGATCAGCACTCCAGGCATTACAATCCAGAAAATTGCCATATCTGCAGACCTTATTGACTGAACTCTGCAAGCACCACAGGGTTGCGTTGCAATGAATCCCATCTCACTGTGGAATACCAGGAAATGAGAGCAGATCAGCTGGCAAAGGAAGGCATAACAGGCACACAACCAGATGCACCAGTTACATACCATCAGAAGAAACAGATAATCAAATCAATCAGAAGACCACAAGCCCCAAATCTGGATGCCTTTCATAATATGAATAGACAGTAGAGTAACAAGTAATCATTTTACGCTTCAGAACAGGGCACAATTGACTCCACTGTCACATGTATACAAAATTCAAGTTCGACACCTCAACTACATGTACATGTGGACAGGTGCTCCACACTGCTGAACAGTTTATATATAAAACTATATGGTCCACTGCAAGAATTACAAAAGACAGTAAAATTCATACAGGAAATGACATTGCAGATATTGACAATACTTTAGGCGAACGAAAGTTAGATAATTTCATGTGTCCTAATCCATCTGTCTATCCCGTACTCAGTGGCACAGCACCTTGCCACGAAAAGCCAAACGCTAGGTAGACCCATGAAAAACCAAACGCTAGGTCTACCTAGCGTTTGGCTTTTCGTGGCAAGGCGCTGTGCCACTGAGTACGGGTTTGATCCTAATTTGGTCCATATATTGTTCTTATTTTTTTTTCTGTTGTTGATTATTTGTCATTTTTTCCGAGTGCTGTAAACATACCTCTTCCTCTGAATTGATTCACTAATTATCGCCTCGGAAGTTTCCCTCTATATTAACTCTTTCAGGACTAGAACAGGAAACAGGAATTTTCAGATTTGGACCAGGTTAATTTTCCTGTTTCCAGAAATTTTACCATATACCTTTTTCATTTGACTACTTCACACAATAATTTAGATAAATGTGGCATGTGTTATACATCATCGGAAAGGGAAATGGATACAGAAAATGAAAATAGCAATATATTTATGATTTGTGATTATTTAAAGGAATAACATATTTTTTTAAATATAAAATATTCAAGGTAGATCATTTTAAATTTAAAATATTGTAATTCACTTACCCTTTTCCATGTTTATATGTGTTGCTATCCGTTTGTCTTGAAATATTACACAACATAATCCAAATTCCTCCAAAATACAGTTTTTTAAATTAATTTATGTCCACAAATAACAAAATTATGTACATTTTTGTAAATGATCCCAGAATGAAAAATATTATAAATTTATGTGACGTCAGAACAATATTATTTATAAGTCAAGTTTATTATTTTTATTTACACAACTGGACTTATTTTGTGTTTTATGTCACTAAAGTACCAGTTTCGTTATCAGAATAACTACCACTCGATTCCTCTGAGACACTGATAGTGCTGGAATAGAAGGCATCCACTAGCTAAACATAAGCCATATCGTCTTACCTTTTTATCATAACTTTTACCAATATTCCGACCCATTATCACAACAAAATTATTGTCCAAGTCTAAACACTATGATTACTCTATTTCTGAATCACTCAATAACAAGGTTTCGAACATAGATCTGGCTTGTTCTGCGCTATATCGTTTTGGTCGATTGCAAGAAGTATCAACAGTGGGCGTGGTCAATATGTGACAAAAATTTGAGAAATAAACAATGAATATAAATTAAAAATTTTCCAATGTTTGAAACTTCGACCATTCCGGTATAAACAGAAAGATCAAGAGAGAGAACTCTCCTGCTTCCGGAAATCAAGTATTGGTTGAAATAAAAATGAAAATCTGTGAAAATGAATCAAATATTCAGCTACACCTGAAATAACCGACGTGTCGGTGAGTGGTTAGAACTGATCAATTTTATAGAACCGAGGTGTCGGATAATAGTCCGGAAAGAGTTAATATTAATTTATTATTATTTGTCTTACTACGCACAATTCAAACAATACAAATGCGATTTTTGGGCCATGTGAAAAGACTACTAAAAGTAATCTTGGAGGGGAAAATACAAGGTAAAAAAGGCAGAGGCAGACCAAGACTAACATGGACGAGTAACATCAAAAGATGGACAAATCAGCCTATGACAACCTGCACCATAAAAGCAAAAGACAGAGCAGAATGGTGCTCCATGGTAGCCAACCTTCGTTGCGGAGACGGCACTTGATGATGATGATTATATGTCTCCCATCTGTTTATCACCTCTGTCATTTTGTCTCTCCTAGGCCATGTCCTCCAGTCACACTTTTCACTTAGCTGTTCCTACCTTTGCATTGAAATCCCCTTATATAATAATTTCTTTGGATTTACATTGTTCCATGGTTGTCTCTAGCTCCTTGTAAAAGGTGCCAATGTTTTCTTCTTTGCTGTTACTTGTTTTTTTAAGATCCATAAGGGGCATGCCTGGAATAACAATTGGAGGCCATAATATAAATAATCTAAGGTGTGCTGATGATACAGTCTTAATCTTAATCGCTAAGAGTGAAAATGAGTTACAAGAAATGTTGGACATTATAGTGAAAGAAAGCAAAAATAAAGACTCAGCCTTAATAGCAAAAAGACGACACAGGTAATGGTAACAACAAAGAAAAAGACATCACCTCAGTGCAAAATAAAGACAAGTGGAACAATATTAAAACAGGTAAATGAATTTAAATATTTGGGAACTTTGTTAACCTCAGACGGAAGATGTACAAAAGAGGTGAGATGCAGAATGGCCCAGGCAAAAGCAGCTTTCGAAAAAATGAGGAAGATACTATACAATCCATTTTTGACAATAGAAACAAGAAAAAGAGTTCTTAAATGTTACGTAGAGCCAGTCGTAACATATGGATGTGAATCATGGACAATAGGACAACAGACAAGAAAATCACTGGAGTCTGTAAAAATGTGGTTTTACAGAAGAATGTTGAGAGTACCAAGGACAGCTAAGAAGAGTAATGAAGATGTTCTGAGAGAGGTCAAAGCAAAAAGAGAGCTAATTTCCAATATTAGGAAGAAACAATCATCATTTTTTGGCCATGTAATGAGAAGAGAATAACTTGAATATATTTTAACAACTGGAAAAATTGAGGGACAAAGAGATAGAGGGAAGCAAAAAGAAAAAATAACAGACAGCTTAAGAGAATGGCTTGGCAAAAGGTCAACAACAGAAATGATAAATAGCTGCCGAGATAAAAAATTGTGGAGAGACATGATCACCTACGCCAGCAGGCGCGGTACTTGATGATGATGATGTTACTTGTTGGTGTATAAGCTTGAATTATGTTGATATCCATTGGTCTATCTCTCAATTTTACTAGCAGAATTCTATCTGATACTGGCCAAATCCTCTCACTGTTTTGCTTTTTTCTCTGTCTAACATAATGTTTACTCATCTTTTGTGTGTGGTTCCTCCAGAGTAAATTACATTTCCACTATCGTGCTCCTTTCCATCTCATTTCACATAGTCCCCAGGACGTTCAATTTCATTCTCTTCATTTCTTGACTGATGTTTTCTAGCTTGTCAACCTGGAATGTTGATCTAATGCTCCAAGTTCATATTAATAGAATCTATTTTTTATTTATCTTGCATACTAGTAACTTGATAAAGATTGTCACCTGGATACTCCCTACTGGATGAGGTGGCTGCTTTGGATTCCACATTAACCTTGTTAACTGTAGATAACACATTGTTTTCTTGACATATAAGAGGGTAGTTTGCTGTTCTTTTCCTTCTTGTCAGTGACTGTACTAACCGAAGATCACAAACACTGTCTCCACAACTGAGATCCTCTGCCTGAGTGGGAACCATAACCATCACTACTTGTCAACTGCTCCACAACATCATCTGCTCCATGGCTTCAGGTAATCTTGACGGGGGCTAAACGAGTACTCCACCTGCCCGAGGGTGTCCTGTAAGACTAGTGATAGGGGACGTCTTACTCCTACTTTGGTAGAGAATACCTCTACCCCTCTAGCCTAAACAAATCTTTGAATAATTGAGTGTACAACAAGACTTAGAAACAAGTGGCCAGAAACAAACACTGAAAGTCAAGTTTAGGCCTGGAATAATGCTATAAATAACTTGCTGAATCATTGAACAGTGAAAAAGCAAATACAACAGTCATCCCATATTAAAAGTAGTTCATTTAGAACATCTTAAGTACAGAATAAACTCATCATCATCGAGTGCCGTCTCCGCAACGAAGGTTAGCTACCATGGAGCACCATTCTGCTCTGTCTCTTGCTTTTATGGTGCAGGTTGTCATAGGCTGATTTGTCCATCTTTTGATGTTACTCATCCACGTTAGTCTTGGTCTGCTTCTGCCTCTTTTACCTTGTATTTTCCCCTCCAGGATTACTTTTAGTAGGCTGTTGTGTCTTTTAACATGGCCCAAAAATTGCATTTGCCTTGTTTGAATTGTGTTTAGTAGTTCTCTTTTCATTTTTAGTTGTTTTAAGACTTTGTTGTTTGTTTTCTTTTCCTTCCATCCAATTCTACCTATTCTTCTATATATCCACATTTCAAAGGCTTCAATTCTCTGTTCTGTTTTCTTGTCCAATGTCCATGTTTCTGCACCATATAGGAATATTGAGAAGATGTAACATTTTGCTATTCTTAGTTTTAGCCCTGGTGTTATTTGTTTTGATGTTAGTATGTTCTTCATGACATTAAAATGACTTTTTGCCATTCCTATTCTTTTGTTTATTTCAGTTGTACATTTTCCATCATTGGTTATAGTATGTCCAAGGTAGTTGTAGTTCTGAAGTGACTCCAGGTCTATTCCTTCAATTTTGATATCCATTTGTGGGTTTTGAGTATTTCCTTTGTTTATGATCATAGTTTTAGTCTTTTTGATATTCATATCTAGTCCATATTTTTTGCTTATCATGTTTATTTCATTAAGTAATTGTTGTAGATCTTTAGGATTTTCTGCTAGTAGTACAGTATCGTCAGCATATCTTAGGTTATTGATTATCTTTCCATTAATTTGTAGACCTGGCATCTCAGTGACGTTTTTAAAGATTTGCTCAGTGTATAGATTGAACAAGCTTGGTGATAGGATGCATCCCTGTCTTACTCCTCTTTTTATATCAATGGGTGTAGAGTTCTCTTTGTTATATTTTATTATTGCTGTTTGCTCCCAGTATAGATTGCATATTAGTCATATGTCCATGTCATCTAGATGTATCTCTTTTAGGCATTCTATAAGTTGTTTGTGGTGTACTCTATCAAAAGCTTTGGTGTAGTCTATGAAGCAGGCATATATTGGTTTGTTTACTTCTGTGTACTTTTCAATTAATTTTCTCATGCAGAATATGGCTTCTTTTGTCCCGCTATGTTTTCTAAATCCAAATTGCTGCTCATCTAATTCAGTATTGATTTTATTCTGAATCCTTCCTTGTATAACTTTTAGCAAGATTTTTGTAGCATGGCTCATTAGGCTTACTGTTCTAAAGTCACTGCATTCAACTGCACCATTCTTTTAGGCAATGCAATGAAAGTTGATGTTTTTGGTTCATTAATACAGTAGAAAAGGAAAAACTTCAGGGTAGTGTGATGCCACATACAATTTTCCTACTTTTTCTAGTGATATCATTGATCTAAAGATCAAAATAGCAAAAAAGAATTCAGTTTCCATTATTTTGTTGTGCTAGTATTGGGGACTGCAGAATGCAGGAAGGCATAAAAAATCTCAATAAGTGGCCTTTAAGCTGAAAAAATAATTATGAGAAAACTGCACATACAACAGCCTAAGAAGGACAAAAGTAGTATTGAAACCAAATGGACTCCAGTTACAGAAAGAGAAAATCAATATTAAAAAAAAATTAGGTAACAATGTACGTTGTAATTATTAAAACAAGCATTAGAATGTGGATTAGCAGCATGCTCAACTACCTCAAAATCCAACTATGAAAAAGCAACCAAAATACAAAGCCAAGCTGAGAGAAAGACATTAATAAGAGAAGACTACAACTAGTGACTGAAATATAGACAATATATATATATATATATATATATATATATACAAATTAAATTATCAGTCATCCCATTTTTTTTTTTTTTTTTTTTTTTTTTTTTTTTTTAAACCCAGAATATGTTTCTATCCAAGTCACCTCGTTCCTTGAACCATTCTTCAGTAAGCATTTTGTTAGACTGCCTTTCTATAATTTTGATCTTCAAAACCTACATCCACTTTGAAGTTAGATCAGGTGTAAGACAGGGGTGCGTACTATCCCCCCTACTGTTTATTACATACATGGATATATATGCAAGCTAGCCAACCCATCAGAGACAGAGGAGATCAATGAGCTTTTATTTGCAGATGATCAGGCACTAATACATGAAACAATAGAAGACCTACAAGAACACTTAAACAAACTCAACATCTCAGGCACAAAATACAACATGAAAATCAACATCAACAAAACAGAAGTCATGAATGTTGCCAAAAATAAACAGAACATCAACATAACTATAGAAGGCAGACAACTAAAACAAGTAGAGGAATTCAAATACCTAGGAAGTCTAATAACAAACGATAATTCTCAAACAGCAGAGTTAGAATCAAGATGCAACAAGGCTTGTCAAATCATTGGACAGTTATCGCCACTATTGTCCAACAAGGAATAACTCTGGAGGCAAAACGAGCACTATACAATACAATCTTCATCCCAACGTTGTGCTACCAATGCCAGACCTAGACCCTAAATGCAGGAACAATAAGAAAAATAACCTCTACAGAGATGGAATGTGTTAGACGAATGACAGGAAACAGTCTGAGAGATAAGATCAGAAATGAACTGAGAAAAAGCTAGAAATAGCCCCCGCCATAGAATATATAAGGAAACAACAGATAAAATGGTTTGGCCACGTGACAAGGCAAAAAGAACAAAACACAACACAATGAGCCTTCAACAAACGTGAGAACACCAGACCCAAGGGTCGACCACGAAAAAGATGGGTCGATATTAGAAGCACTAGGAAACATAACAGCAGCAGAGGCGAACAGAAGAGCAAAAGACCGCAAATTATATCTCCCTCGACGCTGAAAGGCAGATGAGGAAGGAAAGAAGAAGAAGCAGAAAACCTACATCAAGGGATCATGAGTGCACTGGCTTGACAATAAAATAATTGTGGTTCTATCCAAGCCTGGCACTATTCAGTCCACTCAAACAAAGAAGGAATGATGTCTTCTGTATTTGTCAGATGACTACTTCTTTTCATCATCTGACCTTAATGAACATTAGATGGGCGTAGATGTATTGTGTTATTGTTTACAGCATGACGTGGTATCTGCAACTTGCTGCCCAAGCCTATTGATTTGGGTGAGAAAAAGTACTGTCCCCTTGCGACATAGTACAGCTAAGTTTAATACTTTACTCTCCTGCAACATAATATGTAATTGAATATCATATACTGCAATATAGGTTCAAAGAAAGCAGTTTGTAGTGCAACCATGTATTCTATAAAATAACAGCAGAATTTCTCTGACCTCTCTCAATTTTGTGGTTTAGTACTGTAAGGTGTTCCCTTCACTGCCAAATTTTGTGGCTTAGTAATGTAAGGTGTTCCCCTCACTGCCAAATTTTGTGGCTTAGTAATGTAAGGTGTTCCCTTCACTGCCAAATTTTGTGGCTTAGTAATGTAAACTTTTTGTGGCTTAGTAATGTAAGGTGTTCCCTTCACTGCCAAATTTTGTGGCTGTAAGGTGTGCCAAATTTTGTGCTTAGTTGTAAGGTGTTCCCTTCACTGCCAAATTTTGTGGCTTAGTAATGTAAGGTGCCAAATTTTTGGCTTAGTAATGTAAGGTGTTCCTTTCACTGCCAAATTTTGTGGCTTAGTAATGTAAGGTGTTCCTTTCACTGCCAAATTTTGTGGCTTAGTAATGTAAGGTGTTCCTTTCACTGCCAAATTTTGTGGCTTAGTAATGTAAGGTGTTCCTTTCACTGCCAAATTTTGTGGCTTAGTAATGTAAGGTGTTCCTTTCACTGCCAAATTTTGTGGCTTAGTAATGTAAGGTGTTCCCTTCACTGCCAAATTTTGTGGCTTAGTAATGTAAGGTGTTCTCTTCACTACCAAGTTTTGTGGCTTAGTAATGTAAGGTGTTCCCTTCACCGCCAAATTTTGTGGCTTAGTACTGTAAGGTGTTCCCTTCACCACCAAATTTTGTGGCTTATTACTGTGAGGTGTTCCCTCCACTACCAATTTTGTGGCTTAGTAATGTAAGGTGTTCCCTTCACTGCCATATTTTGTGACTTAGTAATGTAAGGTGTTCCCTTCACCACCAAATTTTGTGGCTTAGTAATGTAAAGTGTTCCCTTCACTGCCAAATTTTGTGGCTTAGTAATGTAAGGTGTTCCTTTCACTGCCAAATTTTGTGGCTTAGTAATGTAAGGTGTTCCCTTCACTGCCAAATTTTGTGGCTTAGTAATGTAAGGTGTTCTCTTCACTACCAAGTTTTGTGGCTTAGTAATGTAAGGTGTTCCCTTCACCGCCAAATTTTGTGGCTTAGTACTGTAAGGTGTTCCCTTCACCACCAAATTTTGTGGCTTAGTAATGTAAAGTGTTCCCTTCACCACCAAATTTTGTGGCTTAGTAATGTAATGTGTTCCCTTCACTACCAAATTTTGTGGCTTAGTACTGTGAGGTTTATCCCACTCTCCATTAAATGCCTCAATATTGTAGTTCCTGAATTGTTCTTAATATTGAACTGTATGTATAGCTTCGATTAGAGGCCACAGAGATAGGATTTCTCAGAAGATTGTTGAAAGTTCCCTGGACAGCTAAAAAGACCAATGAGAAAATTCTCAAAGAGGCCAACACAAAAAGGGAGCTCTTAAAAAACATCAGAAAGAAGCAATCAACATTTTTTGGGCACATCATGAGAAGAGGAAAGTTGGAATACTTGGTTACAACTGGCAAAATAAAAGGAAAGAGAGATCACGGACGACAAAGAGAGAAAATACTGGATAGCTTGGTGTCATGGCATGGAAAACAGTCAACAACAGAACTCATACGATGCACTGTGGATAGAAGATTGTGGAAGGACATGATCGCCAGCGCCAACAGGTACGGCACATGATTATGATGATGTATAGCTTATGATACTTAATTATTTGTCTCTTTTAACAGGACAATAACATTCTTGAACCCTCTCCTTAGTGTGAAACACCAGGTCTGTATCTCTCCATAAGCATAGATCATATAAGGTTATTAATTTTGAATCTGTTGCAGACTCTTTCTTTTCTAGATTATAGAATACACAGCATCACAGTAATTTCATGTTAACCTTGACTCACTACCAAATCTTGTGGCCTTCATACTGTGAGTGAGGTGTACTTTTACTACAAAATCTTGTGAGCTTCATACTGTGAGCGAGGTGTACTTTTACTACAAAATCTTGTGAGCTTCATACTGTGAGCGAGGTGTACTTTTACTACAAAATCTTGTGAGCTTCATACTGTGAGCGAGGTGTACTTTTACTACCAAATCTTGTGGCCTTCATACTGTGAGCGAGGTGTACTTTTACTACAAAATCTTGTGAGCTTCATACTGTGAGCGAGGTGTACTTTTACTACAAAATCTTGTGAGCTTCATACTGTGAGCGAGGTGTACTTTTACTACAAAATCTTGTGAGCTTCATACTGTGAGCGAGGTGTACTTTTACTACAAAATCTTGTGAGCTTCATACTGTGAGCGAGGTGTACTTTTACTACAAAATCTTGTGAGCTTCATACTGTGAGCGAGGTGTACTTTTACTACAAAATCTTGTGAGCTTCATACTGTGAGCGAGGTGTACTTTTACTACAAAATCTTGTGAGCTTCATACTGTGAGCGAGGTGTACTTTTACTACAAAATCTTGTGAGCTTCATACTGTGAGTGAGGTGTACTTTTACTACAAAATCTTGTGAGCTTCATACTGAGAGCGAGGTGTACTTTTACTACAAAATCTTGTGAGCTTCATACTGTGAGTGAGGTGTACTTTTACTACAAAATCTTGTGAGCTTCATACTGTGAGCGAGGTGTACTTTTACTACAAAATCTTGTGAGCTTCATACTGTGAGCGAGGTGTACTTTTACTACAAAATCTTGTGAGCTTCATACTGTGAGTGAGGTGTACTCTTACTACCAAATCTTGTGACCTTTGTACTATGAGCGGCTGGCTCTAAAAAGAGACCTAAAGGGCTTTCTTGGATTGACTGATTGATATGAACAATTTGGTAAATGGTGAAACAAAAATAACATTTAAAAATGATAACTTAAAGAAGGAGAAGAATATGTTTTTTTTAAATGTAGGTCAAATAGGATCAAGGGAATTCTTTCTTAAAAATGAGTGGTTAGAAAATATTACAAATAAAACATGCCTGTAATCAACATATGACTAAAGATAAAATCTTGAAAGTGTAGCCTGTGAGTCTAAAAATATAAACATTTCTCAATGGTCTTTTCAAGAAGTGAAAGTAATAATTATATTTAATGAGCTTGACTTTTGTTTATCAGTTAAACTTGTGTGGTTGTAGCAGCTTGTATTAGAGGTTTATTTAATTAATAATTTGTAGAAAAAAATAATAATCTACGCATATGTATATGTATGTTCATACACATTTGCAAATCTACCCTCTCACACTCCCTTTCTGCGGGCTCCTGGTGTCTGATTTGTTAAATTTATAGTATGATTTCTGTCTTTCTATTGTTTGTTTACTGTATTTGTGCAGTTTGTCTTGAATGTGTTGACATGTATAGGCTAATAATAATATTATGTCATAGTTATATATTCAAGTCTTCCAGAACCGAGAACACTTCAATTGTAATCATCCTGAAAACATCTTTTGTTGTTGCTCTTATCACCCAGTCTATCAATCAAAAAGAGAATCGGTCCTTGCCACACTCTTATTTTAACTTTGTAGGATTCTTTTAAATTTCTTACATGTGTACAATTTGTTTATGTACTTCAGGATTTCATTTTTTTATTTTCATTAGTTTTGTCCAGGTGCCTTTGCAAAGAGCCATTCTACAGAAACTCACATTGCATCACTAAAATATTTATGTTTTTGTTCCAAATATTTTGATCTATAATAATATATAATAATATTTGATCTTGAAATATTTTTGTTCATGTGTTTGTAGAAATGTCACAGAATGGTCCAACAGAAGGATCATACAAGATGGATTCTGATGTGGTCCAACCAGGACAAATGCCAAACACTCTCATGCAAGATGATGTAGGAGCTGATGCTGGGGATGAAGTGGAATCAAAGGTAATTTTAATAAAAGTCAATGTTCTTTATTTCATTTTTGCTTGATTACTCACTGATTGAATTTGTGTCTCCCCTTGCTTTTTTTTCTGGTTATCTAATGTGAAGTTTATCAATTCTATTTATATTTTTCCTTATTAAAAGATTGATTAGCAAAAAAGAAATACTCATTAACCCTAGAATATGTTATCTATCTGTAAGTCACGTTTATATGAGACGGTCGTAAAAATTACTACCACTTAATTGTTACATTTGGAGTTCAGAAAATAAGATTTTCTTTGAACCTTTGCTACATGGTTGGGTGTTTACCCAAGCAGAGACACGGGAATCAGATCCTGTAATCATTTCCTAACGTAGGTTAGATTTATGGCCTGAAATTTGACCCCATCTCACCATGACTACCAGAGGTGTTAAGTTGTCTATTGACATGGCGACCGTCAGTCCATCAATCCAGCTGCATGTTCTCTTAGCATCGTTTACTGACTAATCTGTGTTACAAAGATTTGTTTGATGTCGTGCTGACAGCCAAGGAGATTTCCCCCGTTGTAAAAAAAACAAACAAATTTCTTGAAAATTAGCATAATAAAAAAAAAACAGCCCCTTTTGTACAAAAGTGTAATACTTTTAACAGTGCGCATGTGTCTGATCCAGCATCATAGGAAACAAAATGCAACACTCAGGAGTCACTGGAAGTAGTAATGAGGAAGTATAGGGAGAGTGGAAAATGTTTGCCCTGTGGCAAACTGTCAAATTCCAAACATTTTTATTTTTAGGTGATAATTTTTATGGCGGTCTTGCAATCTAAGGTTAAAGTTTTAATACATTTTTTCTTTTCTCCTTCTCTTAACATATCTATAGGCTTTTTATTTGATTTTATTGCTTTGTTAAACCGTTTTATAAAATATGATATAACATATGATACGTTATTTGTTACTAGGGTGCCACAGTTTAGATGGTTTTAATTAAGTTGTACCATGATTCACTAAGTTAAAAAAAACTAAGTTTCATAGGGAGTAATGTTATGTGCTTGCAAATAGATCAAGAAAATGTGGTAACTGTTAAAAATATTGTATTTAATCATAACAACTAATCACTTATCTATCATTTTTTGTTGCTGAGAGATTTTATATATAGATATACTTATTGTCTTTGGCGTCTTAACAGACAGTTTACAGCAAGCAGTCATGATTTGTCAGTAGTTTTGTAATATATTACATGCTGGATGCTGTATTACTGAGCAGCTTCTCTTGTGGCTGAGAATGCCAATATTGGACTCTTCAAACTCCAGAGTGAACAAGATGCATTTGTGGTGCCTGGCCTTCATCTTCTTTCTCCAGCGCTATTTGTCTTATGAATTTGATATCAACACTTCCTTGATTATTGCTATGCTGTGTATTTTTTAAATTTTGTGTGTTTTTATTTTGTATTTATGTTATACATGTGCTACTATCTGAAATGAAATTTTACCATTTTCTTTCGCTGATTGACAAGGGGTAGGGTTCGATCCCAACCGACGGCTTCCGGGTTCACCCAGCCTTAAATGGGTACCGGATTTTTTTCTGGGAAAGTAAAGCATCACGGGCGTAATACAGACCACATTACCCAAAAAATCATGTGCTGAAGGTCTGTAAAATATAGGGTCACTAACACCATATTTCCCTATACGCCACTTGGCGTGACGGGAGTACTTTACTTTTTTTTACTTTTCGCTGATAGAGAGAGAATTTACTCAAAGAAGCACTGTAAACATCTTTATATCTCAACACTAATCTACCCTTTGGCACTTTATGTCCCTAAATTCGTCATACAATAATTGTTTGAGAATATGATTTCTTTTTTCTCACATGACCCCACGACCTTAGTCCTCAACTCCTAAGTGTTGCCATGATGGATGATTTTCATTGCAAGACGTCAGAGTTGGTTACTTTGTCCTGCCATTTCATGTTCATTATCTTGGAAGGCAACACATGAAAATTGTTTAACCTTCTCTCCTGCCCAGCATAGGTAGTCCAAGTTTTTGATCCACATAAAAGTGTACTAAGCATATAACTTTGGTAAGTTAGAATCCTAGTCCTGAGTTTTAGTTTGGTGTTGACCCATGCTCTATGTTTAAGTTTACCAAATGTTGAAGCTGCCTTTCTGATTCAGGTATTTATCTCTTCATCAAGTGAGATGCTGAGAGATTATGACGTTGTTAACTAAGACAATGCTAAAGTATATCGGAGGAGCAAGAAATGATGCCACTAACCTGAGGACTTAAAGTACTAGCATCGTCTCTTGCTCCTCTGATACCCACATTCGATTCACTTTGGAGAACCGACTCATAGCCTGTTTTGGCATTCTCCACCAGAGAGTGTTGATCTCTTTTAACTCTTTCTTCTAATCACTGGCCTCCTCTTCCACTCTCTTCTGTGTCCTGTCTTCATTTTTGCTGCTTTATCTTTACCATCTCTCATGCTCTTATTCCCCCTTGCCACCTCTGTTTTCACTTTTCCACCCAGTGGGACCCATCCTTTCATCCATCCTCATGAAACCCCTTCTCCTTTTTTTGCCGCTTGGTTCCTTTTTGGCCCTCAAGATCATTCCTTCACCTTTGACTATTTACTATTTACCATGTGAGCAACTACATATGGGTCGTGGTCACTATTCCCTCTCATTTGGACCCCATGAGTCCATTGCCTCACATTTCCATGCTGGGATAAGTACTCGTATATCATTTTTGTATTGGTATTTATTGTCTTGTTTCTAATGAAAGCTTTTGCCTAAACGCCTGTGGTTTGTCTCGTCTTTCTTCAGGTTTAGCTGCTTAATATGATTTTATGTTTATTTTCTGTACTAAAGGAATGAAATTTGCTGTCCACCCTGACATAAAGTGGGCATAAATGTGTGTTGCTATGGTATGCTGTATAACTGTGACATGAAGCCTTTTGAGCAAACACAACTGATTTGACTGACAGCAGATATTTTTTAGTACTAGGTTGCTTTCCCTCTTAATCTCCTATTAAGTTGGCTTGACTAGACTGGTTAGAATGTCTCTATGGGCACTGTTAAGAAGTGGAGTAGGATCTGGATCGTTCTAGTTCACTGATCCTGATACAAACCATTAGCTTTGAGGCGCAGACAATTTTTAGCCCTGTTGCTAACAAGTGCCTTGGCCTCCACTGTTAACAGTCTGCATTTCATTAAAAATAATCTTGCTAATTTTTTTTTGACAGATTGCATGAAATTATACAATTCTTTCGTGTGAATAAAAACATTCAGAGTTTTTATTTTCGTTGTCTTTAAAAGTAAAACTGAATTTGTTACTTTTTTATTTTTTTGTTTGCTTGAATGTGAAACAAATTAACTTGTTAAAATAGTACTATTTAAATGCATTATTATATATTCACTATCAGAAGAGTAAGAACAAAGACAACAAGAGAGATGAAATAAAGAATGCAAGTGTTAATTCAAGTCACCCTCAAAAACTTCAGCCTGGTGAGGTAAGTCATTGACAGTTGTCTTGCTCATATCTGGCCCACTGTGTAATTTGCATGAACATTTATAAGTGGGGTACTTTTTTCATATCACAGTCACACTATTTATATCTACTGCTTGATTACAATTCTTTATATTTGAATCCTGTTCACCCAGCCTGTAAAGCTTCTTTTTCTTGTGGACAAAATCACATAAAATTGACATAGCAAAGTTATTTACTGAAAAAAACCATGTGCTCAATTATTTCAAACCAAAATGACTGGCTTAATTATCTCCAATTTTCATGATTATTGTGCTTGAAAACAGGTACCTTTTACAAACACACATATAGGCTTATACAGTCTCATACTGCAGTATGCTCCCTAGAAGGACTTGAAGTAGATATTCATCAAGTTCATTGCCAGGTGACATAGGTAATCATGTTTCTCCACAACTTTCTAACACTCTTAGTTGTTTATCACTTCTCTTGTTGACTTCCTACAATACACGCTGTTAAACAGAATTGTATCCTTTTTCTCTGCTTAATCCTATCACTTTTTCCCTCATTTTTTCTTGGCACAATATATTCAACGTGTTTCCTTCTCATTAAATGGCCAGCAAATAATGATTGTTTTCACCTGATGTGGAAAATTAACTGTCATTTTGCTTTGGCCTCTATTAGAATATCTTCATTACTCTCTTCAGCCCTGTGTGTGACGTTCTTAACACTCTTCAAACACTGATCTGCGATTTTCTTGTCTGTTGTCTGAGTGTTTGGGATTCATCTCCACATGTATAGTCTAGCTTCACATAACACTGAAGAAAAAGCAGATATTACTTTAGGGTGAACATAATCCTATACATATTTTATGTTATTGTCAATAGCTGAGATTCAGGTCAAATGTCACTTTCAAAATAATCACAGTTTAAATCCAATTAATCACTGCATAATCAATTGCTGAGTAGTTCATTTATGTGTTTTTTATTAGGATGTTTTAGAATATTTATTTTGTCTGTTAGAACAGGCCCAAATATTCAGAACATTTGTTATTTTTTAAAGTGCTAAATAATATAAAATGTGAAACTATGTGCATAGAAATTTTTCAAATGACTTTCCATAAGATATTTGCACTTTCTGGGTCTCGAGACATTATTTATAATACTTGTCCATAATATATGAGGTTATTCATGTGAGATAAAAATAATGATCACTTAGAACAAAAAAATATGAAATTTTCTTATTATCTTTGTTGTATTGTTAAAATTAATATTTTTGTTATTTTTTGTATAAAAGTTACAAATTTACTGACCTAGGCAGTCAAATTTCCAGAGATGGAGACCTAACATTGTTACTTACAACATTTATCACATTAGTATCAAATGTTTTCACCAAACTGACAAACATCTGGAGATCCAAACTACTTAGTAAATGAACAAAACATAGACTGTTGAACTCCTTCCTGTTTGATACCAGTGCTAATATATGAGTGTGAAAGCTGGAAAAACAAAATTAAATGTTTTAAACATGTCTCAGAAGAATCTCAAAGATAACTTGGAGAGTATACATTTCAAACAAGCTGATAAGAGATGAATCCAAACAAAAATATGTATTGAGCATTGTAACAAGGTGTTGGAAATACATGTCATGTGCTGAGAATGAGTGAAGAAAGACTTCTTCATCAGGCATTCATATGGAAACCATCTGGTAAAAGAAAACAAAGAAGACTAAGAGAAAAACACTACACAGAACAATTACTAGGGAAGTGTCAACCATTGGACTTAAAAACAACTAAGAACTACAAGCAAGAACTAACAGCAAATCATCAGTGATAGAGAACAATGATTTCTGCCTTATGTCCAGTCTTTGGCCCCTGAGGAAAATGAATATAAGTTGTATGTATGCTAATGTGGAATACAGACATTACTACACACACAACAGATTTGCAACATCAGCAGAAATGTCAAGATGTTAACCCCTCCAGCAGTGTCTGTCATGTAGTATTTGTATTTGGTTTTGAAAAGATGAGTTCATTTAAATATTTTCTATTCAGATTTAAGTAAGGACAAAATATGTCCACAACATTCATCCTGGTTAAACAGTGATATGTCATTCCTATCAACAATATCTGCTGACTGTTGTAATCAGCACCTATAGCAATTGAGAAATGTGCAGAACGCTGCAAAGTTAAAGTGCTTCATTGAAGAAATGACAATTTTTGCATCCATTTATATATATATTGACATTATTGATATATTGATATTATTATATATAAAGTTCAGCAAGAAGAGATACAAGAGCTTATATAGACAATTTGGCAGAGAAAGCAGAGACAGTTGCAATTACAGGAGACAGCAGAACTCTCTATACTGTACAAAAGATGCTGACAAACACCTATACACCCAGTGGAACACCAATTCTTGACAAATCTGGATTAATGCTAACAACAAGTGCAGACATAAAAGCCCGTTGGGCGGAACACTTCAAAGAAATTCTTAACCGTCCACTACCCCATAATTTAATGGATTTTGAAGCTGAAACACCAGCAGCAGAATTAGATTTAAATTTAGATGACTTCACCTTGAGCGAAATAGAAACCACCTTAGAGCGTATGGCCAATAACAAGGCTGCTGGAGAGGATAAGTTAACAGCTGAGATACTCAAGGCAATCGATAGCCATCATTTAATACATCTCTAGAAAATGTTCAACATCATTTGGAAAGCAGAGAAGGTGCCTCATAAATGGAAAAAAGGAATCATTGTTAAGATTCCAAAAAAGGGCAATCTTAGAGATTGTAACAACTGGAGAGGCGTGACACTATTGACAGTTGCCTCAAAGTTATTCTGCAAAATCATCCTAAATAGAATAAAGGATTCAATAGATACAGTAATGCGTGAAGAACAGGCTGGGTTTAGAAAAAGGAGAAGCTGCCTTAACCACATTTTTACTCTACGACTTATATTGGAGGAACACATTGAAAAGCAAAAACCTTTTGTACTTAATTATCGACTTCAAAAAAAAAGCTTTTGACAGTATTCATCAAAATTCTTTGTGGAAAGTTCTGAAGCAATATGGCTTACCATAAAAAATCATCGGTTGGCTTACCACGGCAACAGCCGGGGTTCGTAATCCTGGCGAGGACACCTGGGTTTTACTAATTCCCTAAAAATTAGTAGGAGCCGCGATAGCTCAGTGGTTAGTGAACTGGACTACTACGGACAAGGGGTAGGGTTCGATCCCAACCGACGGCTCCGGGTTCACCCAGCCTTAAATGGGTACCGGATTTTTTCTGGGAAAGTAAAAGCAGCACGGGCGTAATACCGAATCATGTGCTGAAGGTCTGTAAAATATAGGGTCACTAACACCATAATACGCCATGACGGGGGTACTTTACATAAAAAATCATAAATATTGTTAAAGACATGTATGATGGTTACACATGTGCAGTTCGAACAGAGGAAGGACTGAGCGAATGTTTCCCAATAGAAACTGGGGTTAAACAAGGATGTATTTTATCGCCCTTGTTATTTGGAGTTGTTATGGACTTCATAATGAAGAAATGCTGCACTGGTAATAAAGGCATCGAATGGATACAAAGAGACCATTTGGAGGACCCCGACTTTGCTGATGACATAGTTCTCATCAGCAGTCAGATAAAAACGATGCGGGAAAACACAAATGAACTATCATCAATAGCCAGCAAAATTGGGCTTGAGATCAATCATGAAAAGACTAAAGTCATGAAAAGCTTAATTCCAACAGACAACAAAATATACATGGAAAACAAACCAGTGGAAGAGATTGATCACTTTATCTATCTTGGAAGTCACATTGATCGACGAGGGGATACAAGTATTGAAATTAGAATCAGAATAGCTATAGCAGCAATGTCTTTCAGAAGCCTTGAAAAGTTGTGGAAATCAAAACTCATCAGCACAAACACAAAACTTAGACTATTCAAATCAAATGTACTATCAGCCCTTAAGTATGCGTGTGAAAGCTGGAAAACAACAAGAGATATAGAAACAAAGTTGAACGCATTTGAAAATAAATGTCTAAGGAAAATACTTGGTATAGCGTGGAACGAATTAAAAACAAAAGAGGAAATTAGAGAAATCGCCAATCAACTAGTAATATAACATCGCTAATATAATGATAACATCGCAGTAGAAATGCTAACAGCAGCGGGAGAGGCAGGATGTAAATGGCTACACTGAATATTCAACGCTGCATGGATACAACAGCAAGTCCCAGACGATTGGAAACAGTCCATTATATTACCAATATGAAAAAAGAAGGCCAGCAGAAGAGACTGCAACCAATATAGAGGAATATCGCTATTAAGCCACACAGGGAAGTTATATGCCAAGATAGTTGAAAAAAGATTGAGACCAATTATAGACACACAACTAAGCGATGCTCAGATGGGCTTCAGGAGGAACAGAGGTTGCACAGATGCCCTATTTATCATAAAACAACTAGCGGAGAAAACAATAGAGCATAATAAAACACTATATACAGCTTTTATTGACCAAGAAAAGGCGTTCGATAGGGTGGACAGGGAACAACTGTGGTCCGTATTGCCCTTGTACGGAGTGAGTCACCACCTAGTAGAGATATGCAAGAGCCTCTATGAAAGTAGTCGCACTACAGTAAGATCTTCAGCAGGCTACTCTAAACATTTCACCATTAACTCCGGAGTAAGACAAGGCTGCATGCTTTCCCCTTTACTTTTCATCACATATATGGACAATATATGCAAATTAGCATGCCCAATCAAAGGAAATGTACCAATATGGATGATAACAAGCGATAACACAAAAGAGAACAAAATATACGTACCAGAAAACAACAGAAGAGAGGAAGAAATAGATGAAATACTATTTGCAGACGACCAAGTTCTGATACATGAAATAACTGAGGACCTACAAGAACATATCAACAGGCTAAACAACACTTGTAAACAATACAACATGAAGATCAACATAAGTAAAACCGAAGTAATGACAATAGCGAGAAAGAAAGAAAAACTAAACATCATAATAGATAATACGACTTTGAAGCAAGTAGACAATTTTAAATATCTGGTTAGCACGTTAACACAAGACAATAACCAAGAGACCGAGATAGATATAAGGTGTAACAAAGCATGCCAAGTTATAGGCCAAGTATCAACACTATTGAAAAACAAAGCAATAACTACGGAAGCAAAAAGGGCAATATACCAATCAATTTTTCTACCAACTCTGTGCTATCAGTGCCAGAATTGGACGCTGGACTCTAGAACAATAAGAAAGATAACGACCACCGAAATGAAATGTGTCAGAAGAATGACAGGAAACAGCTTAAGGGACAGAGTAAGAAATATTGACCTGAGGAAGAAACTCAAAATTGAACCAGCCATCGAATACATAAAGAAACAACAGATAAATTGGTTTGGCCACATAACAAGGCAAAAAGAACTAACAATGACTCAAAGAGCCATAAACAAACGCTACGAAAACGCCAGATTAAGAGGAAGACCAAGAAAGAGATGGATAAAGGGAGTACTAGAGTCACTAGGAAGAATAACATCAGAAGAGGCCAACAGAAGAGCAAAGAATCGCAGATTGTTTCTCCCCTCGACGCCAACGGCAGCAGAGGAAGGATGGAAGAAGAAGAAGAACCACTAATATCTTCAGTAATAAAGAAAAGACGATGGTCATATGTTGGACATGTGATGAGAAGAGATAATAAACGAATAGCAAAGCAAGCCCTCATGTGGGAAACAACAGGTAAGAGGAAAAGAGGAAGACCCAGAGAGATACTGATGAGAGAGGCAAGAGCAGCAGGAATCGGCACCCTTGGTGAGATAGAGATGCTTGCACAGAACAGAGACAAATGGCGAGATTTGATAAAATATCTTTAAAAGAATTGAAAACTGCTAGAACAAAAATGCAGATAAGAGAAGGAGTATCTTGGTCTACGCCCTATGGGCTGGCTACGGCTCGATAGGTCAATAGGTAGATATATATTGACACCATGTTTTTCATAATTTTTTGTGCATGATTAATTAGATTACATTTGTCCCCAATAAATTGGTGCCTTTGTGGTAAACATTTTCTATATAAACTGGTCTAGTCATTCGAGGAATTAGTGTACTCAATAACGTATATATGTTTATAATAATAATTAATGTAAACAAAATCATTTTCTTTTATTTCAGGTTTTAACTTGCAGTGATAAAGGAGAATCTAAAATCATCAATGTTGAAGATGGAGATTATGAAGAACTAGATGATGAGGATGAAATTGAAGAAAAAAATGGCAGTAAAGAGCAAGATAATGTAGATGGTGATGGTGTTAGTGAAGAGAGGATTTCAATATTTCTTAAAGATAAAGGTTTATCATCTGATGTTCCAGATGTCATGCAACTACCAGGATTTGTTCATGAAGATCAGACTTTGAAAGGAGATTTAGAACAAGACGAGGAGGATGTTGAAGTGACCTCAAAGTCTAAAGGTAAAAGACCTATCAGATCACCAGAAAAACTAGCTGCTGTTCGCAAAGATGCTCAGATGTCTTTTGGATTTGATGATGAGCCAGAAGGTGAGCAGAGTTCAGAGAAAGACAAAAAAAGCAAGAAAAATCAACAAGTTAATAAAGATGAAGCTGTAAAAGTTCTTCCAGAACCAGCAAAAAGAAGAGGAAGAATTCCAAAGTCTAAAGAGGATTCAACAATACCAGATAAAGCACCTTTGTCTCCAAGAAAGCGAAAGAGTGCTAAAAATAATATTGAAAATGAAGTCCATGTGCCAAATGTGTTATCAAAAAAACAACCAGCTAAAGTTTCTGCAAGGGAGAATGTCACAGAGGATGAAAACCCTGAAGATGAAGATGAAGCAGAAGGTGAAAGCAGAACATCTAGACGTAGAAGGGCTAAACCACCTCAGAGATACGGTGAAGAGTCACCGACACCAGCCAAGTCTGAAAAATCTAAAAATGTGGGCTCAGAGGACAAACAAAAAAGCAAAGGGAAATCTGTTGAAAATATGGACCCAGTAGAGACTTCTAAAGTGGTGAAAAAGTTGGAGGACACATCAAACTCAAATAAAAAAGTTCATACAAAGAAAGAGCAAGAGGAAAAAGCTGACATTCCAAGAAGGAGAGGTAGACCAAAGAAAGATACAGAAGCTGAGAAAGATGACTCAGGTGAAGAAGAATTAGAGAGAAAGTCTAAAAAACTTGTTGCGAAGAGAGCTGTAAAAGAGGCTGCTGTGACTCCAGTTCGCTCTGCTCGTAAAGCTGTTTTGTCAAATGAGGAGAAAAGGGAAAGCTCAAAGAGAAAAAGTGGTTCAGGACAAGGAAAAAAGGTTAATGAAGTTCAAGAGAAACCAGCTGCACCAATGGCTCGGAGAGGTCGACCTCCAAAGCAAACATCTACTAATTTGGTAGTTACCAAAAAGAAAGCAAAGGTTGATGAACAGGAGATAGAGGAGGAGGAAGAAGAAGAAGAAGAGGAGGATGAGGAGGAGGAGGAAGAAGAGGATGAGGAAGAAGATGATGATGATGATGAGGAAGATTATACTCCACAAAAGAGTGTAAGAAAAAAAGAAAGGCATAACAACTATTCTGGTGCTGGACGAAAGAGACCTAGATCTCAGTCTGAGGTAAGCTGTGAAAAAATACAAATGTACGTTTTTGTTGTTTGTTTGTATTCGGCAGCCTTATATCTCTAGCGAAGTCCCATGGACTGAATTTTGCATGAATATCACTTTTTCTTATTTTTCACACCGGCAGCCATGTGCTCAGGTGTCCCCACCATATAGGCAGATATTCTCTGACTTCAGAGGTACTTTATATTTTTATCATCAAGAGTTTTAATGTTTGGGGACATTTTTTATCCTATTAATTTTGTCCAGGCTGCGGCCATTTTTGGTCTGCTGTTTTCAATTTCCAACTGCTAAGGATTCTTTAAAGTGTGCAAAATGCACACAAGACCTGTTTTTCATCGCTTTCAGATAGGGCTAGACATCAGATTTCACTAATTAAGAGACATGGAGAGGATAAAGTTGTGGATTAGATTTTATTTATTTGTTTCCCACCCCCTGTGGTGGGAATTGAACCCAAGACCTTGTGTCAACATCTTACCTCTAGAGCACCCAGCCCCTTGTCAATGTTGAATTCAGCAAAGCAGAATAAAAATAATTGCATTTTAATCTATGAAGTGATTGGTGTTTATTTGTGGGATTGTTATTCCCATCTCAGCATTCTGTAATTAAAGTTGAATGTCCAATTTGTAAGGAAGAAAGTACTTCATTATAGTTACACTGAGAATGTACTTTCCTACTAATTGCATTAGGGATTTGGGTGGTCTACGGGTAAGTCTCTGGAAAAAGAGGTTTTAGGTTAAAATCATTGGGGGGGGGGGGGAAGAGGAGAGAATTACTTTTCTCATTGACTTTGTGGTTTTACTTGTCTTGGTCTATGGGTAGTGAGATACATTGTCTAGCCCTTTTGAACAATGCTGAAAGACAGGAGGTCCCGTGTGCACATTAAAGAACTCTTGACAGTAAAAAAAAAAATGGATGCTTCCCAAGCAGAATTTTTAGGCAATTAGCAATCTACCCATGCAGTATATAGATGTGTTGGGCTGAAAGGCTTGCCGTAAAACTAGTAACATAACACATCCATGCCACTTAATGAATGAATGCCTAAGAAGCAGAAAAGACTGTATGTATTAGTGTTATTTCATTGAGTTTAATTTTTATTGGTTAATGGAAAAAAAACAAATTCAATAAAAGGTATGGTTACAGCTTCATAAATGTGAATGACAACACAATCGAATGGCGTATCGGCTTAATATGCCTTCAGTGGAAATAGTGGACAACACAGACATGCATAAATAAATATGTAAGCAAGTAAACATTACATAGCAAAATAATATATCTATCTATTGTCCTTTCGAGCCCAAGACGGCACATAGGGCAGAACCACAATCTCAAATACAGAAACCTTGCGTGTCAAAATGGCACATATTGCAGAGATCACTGCTTCTAAAATCTATGGCTCTGTTTTCATAACAATACTTTTTACAATGACAGCTTGTCAAGCCATCGATCAACCTCCTTAGTCGCCTCTTACGTCATGCCTGGAAAGTCACAGTGTCACTATTCTTTATTTCCCTCATTACGAGGCCCAGGTAACACGCAGGAGAAAATAATATATAAAAACGCAATAATATTAAAATAAGTAACAAGGAAACTTCTCAGCAATGCTTGCTTGTGGCCGGATGATGATGGAAATGAGCTTGACTATGAGTGACTCAGCTAACATGTGGGCCCAAACCACTTTTATGTTATCACAAGAGCAATGAGCCTGGCTAGGTGGAAATGCAGGCTAGAAGCTATGTGGTCACGAGGGAAGTGAACCTAGCTAGGAGTGGCTGAACATGTGGGCAAATTAAATTTTTTTTCCATTTAGTTTAAGACAAAAATGGAATTGAAGTAAATGGTCACAACATAAATAATTTGCGATATGCACATAACACAGTCTTAATAGCAGAGACAGAGAATAAACTACAATAAATGATAGACATAATAGTAAAAGAAAGCAACAAGAAAACTCTCAGTCTGAATAGTAAGAAAACAGAAGTAATGGTCATATCGAAGAAACAATCATCACCATTGTGCAGCATAAAAATAAACAGGACAAATCTGAAACAAGTGCAACGTTTGAAATACTTGGGCACAATAATAACATCAGATGTAAGATGGACCACATAAATAAAAAACAGAATAGCTCAGGCCAAAATAGCATTTAAGAAAATGAAAAATATCTTATGCAACAAATCTATGTCAATAGAAGTGAGAAAGAGAGTTCATCTGTGCTAGATAGAGCCAATTCATACCTATGGAAGCGAATCATGGACAGTAGACAAACAAATGAAAAGATTATTAGAGGCCACAGAGATGGGATTTCTCAGAAGAATGTTGAAAGTTCCCTGGACAGCTAAAAAGACCAATAAAGAAATTCTCAAAGAGGCTATCACTAAAAACGAACTACTAAAAAACATCAGAAAGAAACAATCAACATTTTTTGGGCACATCATGAGAAGAGGAAAGTTGGAATACTTGGTTAAAACTGGCAAAATAAAAGGAAAGAGAGATCGTGGATAACAAAGAGAGAAAATACTGGATAGCTTGGTGTTTTGGCATCCAAAACGGCCAACAACAGAATTGATACGATGCACTGTAGATAGAAATAATGAAAGCCATAAAGCTATTAAAAAATGGTAAAGCCACAGGACCAGATGAAATTCCTTTGGAAGCCATCAAAGCAGATATTAACACCTCCACCAAGATGTTACATAATCTATTAGATAAAATTTGGGAGAGGGAAGAAATACCTAAAGACTGGAAAGAAGGTTATATGATCAAACTACCAAAGAAAGGAAGTTTACAGGAGTGCACAAATTATAGGGGAATTATACTACTATCAGTGCCAGGGAAAATATTAAGCAGAATCATTCTGGAGAGACTAAAAGATGCCATAGAGAAACATTTGAGAGATGAACAAGTGGTTTTAGGAAGAACAGATCATGTGCTGATCAAATAACTACTCTACGTATAATAGTTGAACAAAGTTTAGAACTAAAATCCTCACTTTATATTAGATTCATAGATTACGAAAAAGGCATTTGATAGTTTAGACAGAGGAATGCTTTGGAAGTTGCTGAGTCATTACGGAATCCCCATAAAGTTTATTAACCTGATATAAAAAATGTATGAAGGAACGAAATGTAGTGTGGTGCATGAAGGACAGCTTACAGAAGCACTTGAAATAAGAACAGGAGTAAGGCAGGGATGATATCTGTCTCCGTTTCTCTTTCTACTGGCCATAGATTGGATTATGATAATAACTCAAAACAACAGAAATGGAATCCAGTGGTCACTGACCAAGCAACTTGATGATTTAAACTTTGCTGATGACATAGCTCTCCTATCAAACAGCCATCAACAGATGCAAGATAAAATGAGCATACTTGATGAGCGATCACAACAGCTAGGACTGAAGATTAATAGAGATAAGATCAACATTATGAGAATTAATGCAGTTGGCAATAATCGAATAAAATTAGGAGTAATACCTTTACTAGACGTACAATCTTGCATATATCTGGGCAGTAATATAGATATATTATATATATAGTAATTTATATAAATGATACCAGAATAAGGATATCAAAAGCAAGAGGATCTTTTGTTGCACTGGGAAACATATGGAAATCCGAAGAAATTAGGTTAAATACAAAAATAAAAATTTTCAACTCCAATGTTAAATTAGTCCTATTATATGGCTGTGAAACATGGAGAACAACAAAATTGACAATCATGAAGATACAGACTTTCATTAATGGATGCTTACGCAGAATAAAAGGATGGAAATGGCAGAACAAAATCACTAACATAGAATTATGGAAATGTACCAGTCAAATACCAGTGGATAAAGAGATACAGCGAAGACGATGGCGCTGGATAGGACACAAACTGAGGAAGCCAACTGAGAGTATTACACAACAGGCCCTTTTTTGGAATCCCCAGGGGAAAAGACAGAGAAAGACCAAGAAATTCTTGGAGAAGACAGATAGAAGCAGAGATGAAGATGATGGGGAAGACATGGAATGATCTTAAAAGAATGGCAAAAAACAGAACGACTTGGAAAGTGTTTGTTGAAGACCTATGCTCCACTGGGAGCTAAAAAAGGTAGAAGAAGAAGAAGACTATAGATAGAAGATTGTGGAAGGACACGATCACCTACGCCAACTGGTGTGGCACATGAGGATGATGATTTAGTTAAAGTGTGAATGTCAGATTGGTTCCAAGTCACTTCAGGAGTAAATTGGGACTGTGTTTTTTACCCCTATTTATAGCCTACATTTTTAAGATCACTCAATAGACACTTCAAAATGAATGACCAAAATCTCAAAGTACATCAAGATGAGAAAAGCTTACAAAATACTGCATTTGCAACACCCCTGAGTAATTTTTGCACAGAAAATCTTCTTTCTTCACTTCCTCTTGTACCCGTTTGAGTGTCAAGGGAGATACAAAGTGTTGGTTCTTGTCCTTTTGGTGATTTCATTGTCAATTGATGATGTTGTAGTGTTTTTTTTTTAATGTAGTCTGTCCATTTTACACCGGGTCTGTCCTTGCTCTTCTGCCTTTTCATATTTTAATATATGCTTTGTATGGAAAGGAATCACACTGCATTCTTTCTAGATGGGAAACCAGATTATTTGTTGTTTCTGTATGAAGCGTAGTATTAGTTAAATGCCTACTCTTTCTCTTATAATATCATTCCTGATTCTGTCTTTTCTGGTCACTCCAAGACCTTTTCTCAGACATCTCATCTCTGCTCAGAATGCAATATGGAAATAACAAAACCAAAACAGAAATAATGAAAATAAATAAGAAAAGAGATAACTTAAATGAAAACAACACTCAAATTAAACAAGTTAGGGAATTCAAATACTTGGGCAGTATGTTTACAGGAGGCATAAACAAAAAGATAAAGACCATTGTGCAGAGAGTAAACATTATCATGTAGACTTTTATATTTCACTCCAATCTAATTGAGTTTCTGTCACTTGTTTTATTTCACGCCACAAATTTGTTAACATAACAATGAATAACGTGCTTAGTCAACTAGCCCAGTTTTATACATTTTATCAGTGGCCAGCATAAAAAAAAAAAAGGTCTACTTAAAGTACAGGTTTGAAATCCCCAGGAAAGAGACAAAGAGGAAGACCAAAATATTCTTGGAGAAAACAGATAGAAGCAGAGATGAAGATGATAGGGAAGTCATGGAATGATAAAAGAATGGCAAGAAAAAGAATATTTTGGAAAGTGTTTGTTGAAGACCTATGCTCCACTGGGAGTTGAAAGGTAGAAGAAGAAGAAAGTACAAATATCTAACAAATAAATTCATGAGAAATATTTAGACTTTCACTATTTACTCAAAGATTTATTAAACTGTATTCTTGTATTATTGCCTGTTGTGGTTATTTAACCTCTGACAGGCTTGTAAAAGTAGTAAAGTCCCCCGTCACGCCAAGTGGCGTATAGGGAAATATGGTGTTAGTGACCCTATATTTTACAGACCTTCAGCACATGATTTTTGGGGTAATGTGGTCAGTATTACGCCCGTGCTGCTTTACTTTCCCAGAAAAAAATCCAGTACCTATTTAAGGCTGGGTGAACCCGGAAGCCGTCGGTTGGGATCGAACCCTACCCCTTGTCCTTTGTAGTCCAGTTTACTAACCACTGAGCTATCGCGGCTCTTACAGGCTTGTGGATGGTGGAAATTCTCGTTGTTAAGTGGATATTTTATTCTTTTCGATCGGGAAAGACTGATAGGTCATTATTTTCACCTTCGCATTGGCGAATGCCTATATCCGACAACAGCGTTCTCGTCCAACTCACTCACTGCCTCGTGAGAAGACTCTGGAGAGTTAGTAGGCTACAGGAGTAAAACCAAACAGAAAATCCGGAGGGAGTGACCCTAAGGCAGTCGGTGGTGTATTATCCATCTTCTGACATCCCCTGCAACTCCATTTTGTTTCTGAACGTAAGGACCTAGTCCCTCCTTCGGAATGCTTCAAAGATTAGACGAGAGGGGGTAGTGCATTTTGGGCAAAGCATTATCTCCATTTTATTGGCCCAGGCATAGCAAGCAAGCTGAAATGTCAGTTCCATCCTCATTAGGACACAGCAGAAGGAAGACACAGTCTCTCATACTTGGCACATGGAACGTTAGAACCATGTGTCCTGGGTGTCCTGGATTAAATAACACCAACCTCACAAATGTAGCCGTGATAGCTCAGTGATTAGTGAACTGGACTACAAAGGACAAGGAGTAGGGTTCGATCCAAACTGACGGCTTCCGGGTTCACCCAGCTTTAAATGGGTCCTGGATTTTTTTCTGGGAAAGTAAAGTGGCACGGGCGTAATACCGACCAAATTACCCCAAAAATCATGTGCCGAAGGTCTGTAAAATTTATGGTCACTAACACCATGTTCCCTATATGACACTTGGTATGACGGAGTACTTTACTTTTTATTTACTCATGAATGTAGAAAACATAAGGAAAACAGCCCTCATCGACATGGAGCTGCAGAGACTTAAACAGCTGGAAAGATGGATCGAACAGTACTCAAGTCTATATTCTGTAGACAGACCAGCAAGCCTACTCCTAGACCAGCTAGTCCTAAAATACTCAGTGCTCACTGAACTGGACAATGAACCTACTGAGAAAGAACTTCATGATGTCAGCCGCGACCTCTCAAGTGGAAAAGCTTCTGGTAACGACAACATCCCAGCCGAAATATTCAAGGAAAACCTTGAAACTCTCATCCTCCACCTCTACAAACTCCTTTTCCAATACTTGAGAAGTGGTGATATACCCCAAGACATGAAAGATGCCAAGATTGTAAAGTTATATAAAAATAAGGGGGACAAGGGCGATTGCAACAATTATAGGGGTATATCCCTCCTGAGTATAACTGGAGAGGCATTCACAAGAATTGTTTTAAAGCGCCCGCATCAATTGGTGGAACATATCCTTCCTGAGTCCCAATGTGGGTTTAGTGCTGGACGGTCAACCACGGACATGATTTTTATTCTCCACCAGTTGCAAGAAAAATGTAAAGAACAAAGAAGCCCTCTATTTATAGCCTTTGTTGATCTCACAAAGGTGTTTGACACAGTTTAGTACACCCCACCATTGGCTCCTTGCTACCAGCTTTACCGCAGCATTGCAATTATTTGCCTGTTCCCTACCCCTTGACACAGTTTACAGAGAGTGTACGGTTGACCGTTACAAAGTTGTTGGAAAATGTTGGCTGCTCTTCTACATTACTTAAGCTGATCAAGTCGTTTCACAACAATATATATGTCTGCCATCATCCAGTTCGACGGTAGATCTTCCCAGCCCTTTGAGATGATCTGTGGAGTCAAACAAGGATGTGTCCTTGCCCCTACGTTTTTTGGCATATTTTTCGCTGCCCTTCTGCACAATGCGTTTGAAACCGTCTCTGGAGACATCTACATCCATACAAGATCTGACGGCTCCTTGTCCAATCTTGCACGTCTGAGGTCAAAATAAAAAACAACTGAGACCCTAATCAAGGAGCTTCTATTTGCTGATGATGCAGCACTGGGTGCTCATGATGAATCCGTCCTGCAGTCAATGATTGATAATCTGGCTAGATCATGTGAATTATTCTCCTTATCAATAAGTATCCAGAAGACTGTAGTGCTTCAACAAGGTGTAGCTAGCCCCGCAGCTATATCATTAAATAACATACCCCTTGAACCTGTGAGAAAGTTCACCTATCTCAGTTCTATGGTCACAAGCAATGTCTCCTTTAGAGAAGAAATAAATTCCCGAATTGGAAAGGCAGCTTCCACATTTGGCAAACCTAAAGATAGAGCATGGGCCAACACCAATTAAACACTCAGGACTAAGATTCAAATTTACCAAAGTTGTGTACTTAGTACACTTCTATACAGATCAGAAACTTGGACTACCTATGCAGGGCAGGAGAAAAGGTTAAACAGCTTTCTTGTACGTTGTCTTCACAAGATTATGAACATCAAATGGCAGGACAAAGTAACTAACTCAAATATCTTACAACGAGCCAAACTCCTGTCGATCTTGGCAACACTTAGGATTCGTAGACTAAGGTGGCTGGGCCATGTAAGAAGAATGGCAAACAATCATATTCCCAAATAAATATTGTATGGCGAACTTAAGGATGGAAAGAGACCAAAGGGCAGGGCAGACCTGTGCTGAGATATAAGGATGTTTGCAGGGCTTCCTTGAGAGAATTTTCTATAAATGAAAAGAACTGGGAAAACGTGGCTGCGGATCGTAGCACATGGAGAGCAAACATAAAAAATTGCACAGCAACTTTTGAGACAGTGCTGATGTCAAATTCAGAAGACAAAAAGGTACAAGAGAAAGGAGTCAAGGCCGGGTACCGTGGGTACACCTTGCTCGTTCTATGGATGAATCTGTCTGTCCAGGATTGGCAAATTCAGCCACAAGAAAAGATGTTCAGTAAAGCAGCACCCTGTATGAAACACTAATGCTTTACCAAACTACTGACTTATCATGATTGTTTTCCTACCAACCGTCTGTCAAGACGCTAAAGGCCATACATCATATTCTTGTATTAACATATATTTTATATATCTTTTAACTCTTTCATACTGAAGGTTTTTCGGAAACAAAATTTTTCATGGTTTTAAATATCTATCGACATGTTTATTTTTATCTAACTCATAACATATATATGAATGTTTAGACTTTTGAACAGGGAATTAGATTTCACCAATATGAAGCTGATACAAGACATGTAAAAAGAATATAGTTTGATGATGGTTTACTCTAATCAAATTGAGAGTGATGCACTTTGTAGCTAAATGTACATGACTGAAATCGGCATGACATATGATGCATTGCGGAAAGAGTTAATAACAGAGATTATTAAACGTCAAGAAATATGTGAACCCCAATATATTATATATTGTCACATGCTTTTACCACCAGCGAGCAAAAAATAAATAGACGTACTTAAAGTACAAATATCTCACAAACGATTCCATGAGAAAAGTTCAGACTTTCACTTTTTACTCACAGAATTGTATTATTGTTTTAATAGATATTTTATATCTTAATGACAGAGATTAAACGTCATGAAATAAATGAATCTTAATATAGAGTCCCAGCGGAATTTATCTGGGAGTGGCAGGCAACAGCACTCTTGTCAGACCTTGTGGGGGGGGGGGGGGGGAATTCCGTATTTGACGTTATGACTGCATAAAACTAAGATAGATGTTTTAAGGAGCAAGCATGTCATTGTGTACAGCAACCTGGAAGTGTGCATCATAAGCTGCGCACCTTTTTTTAAGAACGCGACATATTTACTAGAACAGTATGAATGAACAAGATGAAAAATCATCTGGAATGAGGCTGAACAGATACTGGAATGTATCATTGCAGTGATGCCATTCTGTTCTAAAGTCTAAATGTGACTGAGTTTATTTTCTTCGAAAGTATGGTATCAAAATCAGTATTCAGATGGTAGACTGCTGTTTCCTATGGCTGTTATTTCTACTTTATAATTGTTGCAGACTTCGCCACATGGGCCTGATAGTTCTTCTCTAGTTCAACTGGATAATGTATCAGAATTTTGTATCTGGCTTTGATACTGGCCTTTTTATATCTCCTCATCTGTAAAGGTTCTACAATGCAGTGTATTTTGCACATGCAATTTGGGGTGGACATCATTGCACCACTAATAAGCTGGAGTGCACTGTTTTGTATTTTGTTTTGTCACATGACATCTTGGTTGTTTTTCTGAATGCCACTAGTATCAAGCTACCATGCTCCACAACAGCGCTTACATAACTCAGATTCTTTCTTTTTCTGCTTCCCATGAAGTATTAGAATGCCTTTTCATAAGTTGTAGCCTTCATGTTGCCTTCTTAGCCAGTTTTTCTACATGTTTCTTCAGGTTTATTTGTTGGTCTAGTTGTACTCCAAAGTATGTGGAGTGATGCTCTTTTTAAAGACTACACATTACATCCAAAAGGAACGTGATCAAAAGAACAAGTAATATAATATCTACAGGTATAATTTTATATTATACAATATTCCATTCTCCTGCAACGCTTCAAGGCAACAGCTCATGGACAAAATAAAAGAAAGCTAAAGATTTACTCTGTTTAGTTATACTTTCATTCCATTTAGTTAAAGCATTCAATCTAGTTAAAGTGTCAACTCCATCTAGTTAGTGTCATTCCATCTAAAGTGTCACTCCATCTAGATAAAGTGTCATTCCTTCTAGTTAAAGTATCATTCCATCTAAAGTGTAATTCCATCTAAAGTGTCATTCCATCTAGTTAAAGTGTCATTCCATCTAGTTAAACTTTCACTCTATCAAGTTAAAGTTTCACTCCAACTAGATAAAGTGTCATTCCATCTAGTTAAAGTTTCACTCCAACTAGATAAAGTGTCATTCCGTCTAGTTAAAGTTTCACTCCATCTAGATATTCCATCTAAAGTTTCACTCCAACTAGATAAAGTGTCATTCCGTCTAGTTAAAGTTTCACTCCATCTAGATATTCCATCTAAAGTTTCACTCCAACTAGATAAAGTGTCATTCCGTCTAGTTAAAGTTTCATTCCATCTAAAGTTTCACTCCAACTAGATAAAGTGTCATTCCGTCTAGTTAAAGTTTCATTCCATCTAAAGTTTCACTCCAACTAGATAAAGTGTCATTCCGTCTAGTTAAAGTTTCACTCCATCTAGATATTCCATCTAAAGTTTCACTCCATTTAAAATGTTCTTACACTTTCTGCCAGATTGTTGTTGTACCACTGATGATGGGAAATGTAAAACAAGAACCTGAAGATGAGGAAGAAGAAGAAGAGGAAGAAGAAGAAGGGATTCATGTAAAGCACCTAGTCTCTACTTCCCAAAATGTTGGTGAGTGAGTGGTTTAGTGTTTACTGTAAATTATAGATCCATAGAGCGTTTGTTTCTGAAACTGATAGTTAAACACTCTAAAGAAGCTATATTTGAACCTTTTAGAAACTCCAGAAATAATTTGCAAGTCAAAAATCCATGAAAAGAAATGAGTGATTGTGACAAGAATTTTGACTTGATTTTATCACTTTCAGCTGTGATGACTAGTTGCTTTTTACAACCCATATCTTTTGTACAAAGGTTAATGTTTACCTCAGTTCTCTTGGTGAGAAGAATGTGTTCTCACAAGTTGTGTGTATTGAAAAATATTGTAATTGCAGGTCCACTACAAAAGTATTTTGGCTTTCATATGGTGGTTGCAGGGTCTGTAGTTTGTGTCACATAAGAGGTTTAGTCTATTTAGATGTTGATTGGCAGGATCATTTCCTACCCTAATATTGAAGATCAGACCTCTGTCTCTTCATTTTAGTTCTTTGAAGATTTTGAGGTCTTGCTTTGTTTGATTTGTTAAAGGTGAGAGTCAGTTTAAGCATTCACCCATGATTCAATATTTAATAACAAGAAATGACAATTTAAAAAAAGATTTAGAAAATACAATGCTCCTGATGAGGAGGAATGTGAACAATTTGCTTATGACCTTAATGATATCACAAAAGTTGTAAATAACATGATAATTTAATAGTCATGGGAGACTGGAGCAGTAAACCTGGATACAGTAGAAAACCCACACTCTGGTGGTTATAGATATAACAAAAAGACATGACTCATTGAGGCAGTCTTTGCCTATAACGTCTTTGAAGGCTTCCACAGACAAGAGGAGACATGTGCTGCTGCAATAGATCTGGAGGTGCATACAACAGGGTACCATTTGAATATCTCATGCATATGCTCCTCAAACTGGCGGTGCACCCCTTCCTCATTAGGTGGATCGCCGCGGCACTGTTTCAGAGGAAGGTGATACTCAGATGTGGAAGTTGATCTTCTGAGCCAACATCCATTTGTCCAAGGCTGTCACATGGCTCACCATTGTCACCAGTTCTATTTAAAGTGTACACACTAACGATCACGAACAACAGCTGGATGGGAGGGGAAGAACTGTGACTTTTGCTGATGATATTCTGGTATATTGACAGGGAAGAGACAGACGGGAAATCGCCTCCACAATGCAAGACGAATTCGATCGCATTTCTTCCTGGTGTGGGGTTTCAGGTGCCTTGGTTAATCCTAATAAAGCATCAGTTTCATGGTTTTCCCCTAACAATCATATTGTAAATTAGACCACACCGATAGTATGAATGGGAGCTGATGAGGTGACCAGGGACAAGTTGATGACATACCTCAGAGTTAAGCTTGATCACAGCCTGTGTTTTCGGGACCACGTCGACCATGTGATAACAAAATCCTGCAAAGGATTAACCGCCTTGAAGATCATGGCAGCTGCCAACATCGAGCGAGGCTACTTACTCTTCTGTTCCAGGGATAAGTCCTCGCACCAATCGAGTATGCCCTGGCAATTCTTACTGTCAGTACGACAAATTGAGGCTGGAGAAAATACAAAATGAAGCTATGCACATTATCTTGGGATGTACAAGGGGCACTCCCTGTGTAGCAATGAGGTATCTTTTTGATTTTCCAACCATGGATGACAGAATCAAGATCTGGAGAGCATGAATATACCTGAAGATTAGCACAGACAAAGAGCATCCATTGCACCACGTGCTCAACACGGGGAAAGGTGTCAGGCTAAAAAGAGGCAAATCATGTGTGGGCCGAGCAGAAGTCATCAAACAGGTCTGTGGGCGTACCAATATCAGCATTGGTGAGCAGTGGATACCTGTGCCTATGTCATTCAAGGGGACTTTCTCATGTATTGTCACACTCGACAGGAAAAGTAGGGAACAGAACCCGGTCGTGGTTTTAATGCTCAGGTCAATGGTCTCATCTGCGATAACACTGATGAGAAAGATGCAGTCATCTATACAGACGGATCTGTAAGATGACACCAAAGAAGTGCATGGGCATTTACAGCATGCTCGGCAGGCAGAATAGTCTACGAAGACAGTGGTGCATACATCATGACCACGAGTAGCATGACAATGGAGGTGATGGCAGTGACCAAGACATTCAAATGGTTAGAGTCACAAGACTACACCCACGCATGTATACTGAGTGATTCGATGAGCATGATAAAAAAAGTGGAGGCGGGCTCTGTACGCATGCAATGGGTAGAGTCGTTGCAGAAATTCAAAATATGTAAGGTCACCTTTGTCTATGTCCCTGGACATGCGGGAGTACTGGGAAATGAAAGAGCGGACAGGTTGGCTAGCTGTGCTGTCGTTGAGGACGGGCAACCAATGGATCGGGCGGACATCATCAATGCCCTCCAAGATGTGGGAAGTGCACAGGACTTCGACAAACACAGATCCACGTCACTTCTTTGGATGATGGAAATGGGAGTTAAGATGGGCACAGCCAGAAATGAGAAACTTAGTGGCCGTGTAAGAAGACTTATCAACCAACATAGAACTGGAGTCGTCAGTCGCTGGACACTGCGGGAATTGCTGAGGAGGGGATCTGAGCACCTATGGACATGTTCGGAGTGCAATGATGATGACCTGCAAATAACTCAATAACTTAATAACTCAATAACAGTAGAAAAGAAAATAAATTAGATTTGATTTGAAAACAAAAGCCTCAGGAAAATATTTCATATCATGGGATGAATTTTAGACTAGTGCAGAGGTAGGAAAAATGGCAGTGCATCCAACAATATCATCTATAATCATGAGAAGGTGGGGATGTGTTGGCCATGTGATGAGTAGAGGCACCAAGAGAAACTTAAAGCAAGCTCTCACATGGTTAATGGCACAGGAAAAAAGAGTCTGACCTAGAGAAACACTGAAAAGAACACTGAGATGAGAAGCAAAGACAACAGGCATCAGCTTCCTTCCTGAGGTTGAGAGCCATCCCAGAACAGGAATATTTGGTGAAATGCAGTGTTTGTCCTATGCAAAGTCTGGCACTTTTTTAATCAAAAGTATTAACACTTTCCATACATTACGCCGCAGCCTGTGTCACAACCATTTCAGTCAAGTATTTGACTGAATTTGCCACACTCTGTGCCATTCTCAATTATTTCATGTAAAGTGTATTTCAACTTTTACATCAACTATCTTATATCTTCTTATTCTTCTTCTACCTTTCAGTTCCCTGTGGAGCATAGATCTTCAACAAACACTTTCCAAGTCGTTCTGTTTCTTGCCATTCTTTTAAGATCATTCCATGTCTTCCCCATCATCTTCATCTCTGCTTCTGTCTGTCTTCTCCAAGAATTTCTTGGTCTTCCTCTTTGTCTTTTCCCCTGGGGATTCCAAAAAAGGGCCTGCTGTGTAATACTCTCAGTTGGCTTCCGCATTGTGTGTCCTATCCAGTGCCATCATCTTCACTATATCTCTTTATCCACTAGTATTTGACTGGTACATTTCCATAATTCTATGTTAGTGATTTTGTCCTGCCATTTCCATCCTTTTATTCTGCGTAAGCATCCATTAATGAAAGTCTGTATCTTCATGATTGTCAATTTTGTTGTTCTCCATGTTTCACAGCCATATAATAGGACTAATTTAACATTGGAGTTGAAAATTTTTATTTTTATATTTAACCTACTTTCTTTTACTTCCATATGTTTCCCAGTGCAACAAAAGCTCCTCTTGCATTTTGATTTCCTTATTTTGGTATAATTTTCTGTTCCTCCCTCTTTATCTATATTACTACCCAGATATATGTAAGATTGTACGTCTAGTAGAGGTATTTCTCATAATTTTATTTGGTTATTGCCAACTGCTTTAATTCTCATATTGGATATTGGTTATGAAAGGCCTCGGTATCACTGTAAACAAATCAAAATCCATAATTGCTCAACCGCCCGTGCCAGCAGAATCATCCGAATTACTAACTCATCTCCCAAACAAAGAAAGGCAACTGTAGTCCCCATTGTAGCAGTCTCAGCACATGCCAAAAGACATAAGGCGAAACCACGCAGAAAGTGAACACAGCCAACTGTTCCCTGTCGTACGATAGCATCATACTTTGAGAAACAATTGGGATATCAAAACATGGTCAAAACGGATGAGACACACAGCTCATGGTGTGCACAGAGCACTTAACTCAGTAGCTCCTGCAACAAGCCAGACTTGGAATATGAGGAAACTGCAGCAAGAAACACTTTTCAGACATAGCCTTCAATGGTTCCTGCCGCCTATCCACCATATACCGGAAGTTCACATCCTCCCAAAAATGATGATCGTCATATTTGTAAAATGTATAGCGCTCGATGATGTTAGAACATCATTTTTGACTCCAACCGAATATCTAAACACACAGTCGTCAGATTATCCCCATCGCACATCAAACAACAGACCGTATGGTTAGCGTACAATGAACAAAACACAGTGCAAATTCCCCAAAGAGGAAAATCTTCAGTTGACTTGACGGAGCAGTCCACATTAATGCGTTTCAACATGTAAATAACTTGCGTCAAACAATTCCAACGTCAGGCATTGAACAGCACTCATTATGACGTAAAATGCATCTCAACACTAGACAGTGAAGGTCACTGTCACAATACTTGACTTGCCAAAAGAAACATTGCTGTGTGTACTCGGCAGCTCAGATTTGTCTGCTTCGTTAGCGCAGATATGCTAAGTAGAACATCATTTTGATTTCAACACAGAAAATTGCATCGGAGAGCTGAAATTAATCAGACTCCAGATGCGTTTTCTGCAGTGATCGAGAGAACGTGAAACGTTGCAACATTTTGAAACGGATAATGTTGGTCTTATCTCTATTAATTTTCAGTCCTAGCTGTTGTGATTTCTCATCAAGTATGCTCATTTTATCCTGCATCTGTAGATGGCTGTTTGATAGGAGAGCTATGCCATCAGCAAAGTCTAAATCTTTAAGTTGCTTGGTCAGTGACCACTGGATTCCATTTCTGTTGTTCTGAGTTATTCTCATAATCCAATCTATTATTATATATATAATTATTTTATATAGTTTCTGTAAACATTCTTCACTGGAGAGTTCTTCCTAAAAACTGATAAGAGCTGATAAAAATCAGCTGATTGAAATAGCATTGATTAGTATTAATCCTAATGCTAGAATTCCAGTTGATGATGGCTGAAGAAGCCATTACCTTTTTCTTAAATGTTTTAAAATATAATAACATTAATCCATCTATACCAAACAGGAGTGATTTCAATCTGGATTTAAACAAAAAATAAAGTCTCACGTTAGATACTTGTAATCAATAAATCATTAAGATTTTATTGAAGAGGAATACAATACATCGTTATTGTGGATGACACCAGATAAGTTATTTCTATGTTACATCAACAAAACTTTCAAGGCTGTTTAAAGACAAATTGCTTCTTTTTTTTTCTTCCAAATAATACATATTGGATTACTTTGACCCAATATTTATGTTTGTAAGTTAGCAGTTATGGTCTCAATTTTATGTTTTAATTTTGTGTGTGTGTTTGGTCATTTATTCCCCCATTTTTCTTTCATGTCCTGTAGCATTTTTTTAATTGGTGAAATCAAACTCTTTGTTTAATATCTAAAAATTCATATTTGTTATATGTAAGATAAAGAATGTAGATTTACATTTAAAACCATAAGGTCCTTGACAAATTTTGTTTATGAAATCTCTTCCGTTGCATTAATAAAAGCCTTACATACTGAAAATGTTAATCTGCTAAAAAATAGTTATACACAAATATTATTTAAGCTAAAAAAATTAACATACGTATGTAATGAAATGCAGAATAACTCAGGCTTTCCAAAAAAATTTAGGAAGATACTATGCAATCCATTTTTGACAATAAAATCAAGAAAAAGAGTTCTTAAATGTTAGGTAGAGCAAGTCTTAACATATGGATGTGAATCATGGACAATAGGACAGCAGTCAAGAAAATCACTGGAGGCTGTAGAAATATGGTTTTACAGAAGAATATTGAGAATACCATGGACAGCTAAGAAGAGTAATGAAAACGTTCTGAAAGAGGCCAGAGCAAAAAGACAGCTAATTTCCAATGTTAGGAAGAAACAATCATCATTTTTTTGGCCATGTAATGAGAAAGGAACAGCTGGAATATATTGTAACAACTGGGAAAATTGATTGATGAAGAGATAGAGGAAAGCAAAGAGAAAAAATACCAGACAGCTTAAGAGAATGGCTTGGCAGAGGGTCAACAACATAAATGTTAAATAACTATCAAGATTGAAAGTTGTAGAAAGACATGAACACCTACGCCAGCAGGCATGGTACTAGATTTCGATGATGTCATAAAATGCCATATTTTGTTCAAATGTTAACAATGTTTACATATTATTAAAGGAACAACATAGACTCATGGCTAACTGTTCGTAAATTATCTTTCAGGTGACCAGTACATGGGTAGATTAGAGGACAGTCAAGTTGAAGAGGAAGAAGTTGGAGAGAATTCATTGATAGACAACTGCATTTCTACCCAGACGCCACAGTTTGATGATTTCGTGGAGGTTGAAACAATTTTTGAAACAGCCACACGGCGATCGGTGCAAACACAGACAGATCCTCGACTGAAGAAAAAGAAGTTTGGCATGCTCAACCATGATGCCGGCATTGATGCTATGGATTTTGATGAATATGAAGATGATATGTATCGTCGCAAGCGCAGAAAAATGGATGAGGATTATGGTCTGTTTGAGGACAGTGAACCTCGTCGAAAGTCAATTCGCCGCAACACTGAGGAAGCTTTGAAGTGTCCTTTTTGTGAGAAGGCATTCATTGGCCTAGTGAAGCACATTAAGGGCAAACACAGGGAAGAGCATAATTATGAGGAGGAAATGAGAAATGCCAAATGGAGAGAAAGGATCATGAAGGTAATATTACTGAAGGCATATATCCTATTGACAATTTTCTATGGCTTGGTTTATTTACATCTAGCTGAATGTTGTTTCATCTATTATTTGCTGAAGCTGCATTACCATTGTTAGTACATATTTTTGGACTTTTCTCAAATTGGCTGGTCATTCAATTCTTTTACTTATTGTTATTATTCTTGTCAATGTAATGTGGTAGTTTAATTTATAGTTTACATTAACATATCAGATTTGAATCAGCAATTTTAGTCCTGCTACTTTTGTAGACAGGGAAGCAGTGCACCCTGTACCTTGTCCCTGCTGCCTTGTGGTCTTGGGAAAGACAAAAGCTAGGACAGTAAACCTCAAACAGAAAATCTATAAAATAGGGGGGTTTGACATTTTAAGGTGGTTAGTGACCTATTACAGGTCCTTTTTTTTTGGCATATCCTACAGTCACATTGGTACCAAATGCTGCACAATTGTATTTCTTTGGGGTAAATCAATGAGACCAAAAGGGAGATTGAGAGACCTGGGCAAACACAGTCTCCATACCCCTTGCCTCAGTTTGTCTTATGAAAAGGTCATCTCTTTCTTTTCTCACAGTTATTGCATCTCCGTCGCATCTGCCAGGATGACCAAGATTTCCTCCAACAGGCTCACCTCATGTTAGGTTTCTTCAGCCGTCGACTTTATCCAGATTCGATCCTCCAGTCTGCCCTCAAGCGAGTCCTCCTTATCTCCCGTCCTGAGGCACTCACTCCTTCCAACCGCCCCCCCCCCCCCCTCTGAGAGAACCATACTCACCCTCACCTATCACCCTCACAATTTAGCTGCTGTGAAGATACTCAACCGCTACCGTTCCATTCTCCTCTCTGATCCCACTACCCGTCTACTTTTTAGTGATCCCCCGATGATCGCCTTCAAGTGCGACAGGAATTTGGGAGATATTCTGGTTAGGAGCCATCTCCCGTGTGTTCTGTAACATCATTTATGCCATCATATGCCAACAATGCCACATGACATACATTGGCGAGTCTGGAAGACGATTAGCGGAAAGATTTTGTGAACATCTACGAAATGTTCAACAGAATACTGGCACTCCAATGTCTTCCCATTTCAACTCCCCAGATCACAAGGGCAAAGACGACATCCGTACACTGGTATTGTCCTTTGTCACTCTGGCAACCGCAGCCGATTCGCTTTGGAGAACTGCCTCATAGTCCAGTATGGCTTGCTGACCTCACGAGGCATGAATGTATCACACTCGTACACATAGTTCCCTTGCGGTTACTCCTTCCCTTTTGCATAGCCTTCTCTACTGCTCATGTTTGGGCTCTTTAATCTATCTACTATGCCATGCCATTCATAGCTCACCTCCACTAGTCCCCATTGAGACACTTCGGTGTTCTCCTACACCTCTTTTTTTCTGTGCTACTTACCCCTCATATGTTTTTATTGTACCCCACTCTCAGCCTTTTGAGTACCTGTTATTCTACTGTTCTATTCTTTCTCCTCTGTTTTTCCACACTGACCCCGGTGTGTACTCTTCTGGTGATATGTGCATTATGCGCACATTTCTACACATATATGATTGTCCCTGTATGGGTGTGCATATGCATGTGTGTGTACATATGTATGGGTATATATATATATATATATATATGCATGCTTGTATGTGTGTGCAGGTATGTATGTATATGTAGGTGTATGTTGATATGTATAAGTAGGTGCATGTCTGTCTGTACATGTATATATTTATACACGCATCTGTGTGTGTGTATACATGTATTTACGGACCCTTAGATACTTTTAGACATTGTCAGTGTCTTTGCAGTTGAGGTTACCTAGACAGCATTCCCCCTGCTCGTGTATTTTTAGAACCCTTCACCTGACCAGAGGGTATAATTACAGCTAAACTCGTGTGACTCGCACTTTTCTCGTTCTGACCACGGTCCACGACACAGGAAAGCCATTTTTTTTCTTTAACCAATTTCGATTATTTTGTTTTGGATGTTTCGTTACTAGTTAGCTATGTAGGATTAGTTTTATTTACTTACATATCAGTGTGTGTGTGTTGTTTGTTTGTTCCTGCTGAAGGCCTATTGGGCCGAAACGTCGTTCAAATCTGTGTTGTCTACTAATCAAGTAAAGCTTTTACCATACCATTTTTTTTTCAATTTTTTTTAGATTTTCCCTCACATCCAGCTTTACTAAAGCTTCGCATTTTTATGCATTCATATGCATTTCTTTGCCTTAACCCCCATCTCTTTCTTGTGCCTGCTCTTAAAAGTACTATGACACATCAATTTTTCACTTGTGACAGAAATACTTATAGTTTACATGTAAACACTTTACTTACATATATAATATTTTGCTTTAGTTCTTTAACAATTTAAACATTCCTGTTTTTTGTCAAGTGAACAAAAACCACATGATTACATTTAGAACATCTATTCACTGTAACAACAGAAGTACTCTGGTCTATATACATTCATGGAGTCAGTTTCATGGCTCTTCCTAATGTCACAGCATCTCATCAAAGTGTGTTGTGCTGTTGGCAGGGTCATCCTCTGTGCATGCCCTGATTGGCTGCACAGGTGATGATTCCAAGCGACTTCCATGGAAAAGAGAGTGCATACATTGTCAGATATGACACTAGCAAGGTTGGACTGCAATTGGCTGCTGAGGCAATAATTTCAAATGAAAAAAGAGCTTATACTGTCACTTCCCTACTTGAGTTCACTTATGTAAATTGGAAAAAAAAACTGTTAGTAACTGCACTCTCTAAGAGACACAGTGAATGTGGGTGCCACTTTTCTGGAAGTTTTCAATTATTTCAATGGGGGATGCCAAGACACCCATTCTGATGTATACAACCCCCACAGGGCTACATACATCAGGATCGGCAAATAACAGAGCTTATCAAGACCCTGCTCCACCTTCCAGCAGTGCCCCTGGAAACAGATTATCCAGTCTGGCCAAGTGAGTAGGAATAGAAGAGGGATGGCAAGCCTTGCTAAAAAATGCTGTGTGGAAGTCAGATGTGTTGAGTGGAAAGGTAGAAATAAACCACAACACAATGCATCTCTGTCCATTTAATGTCCTTTGAAATGTGGATGATAAAGAAGATTATTTATTCCTTTAGTAGCCAATGAGTGAACACCAGAAGGAGAAAAATAGAAAATATGTTTGAACATAATGCTCATTGTCTATCATAGATTAGATCTCTTTGATATATTTGCTCTGGTGGTCAAGATGTGCATCAATGAAGAGTAGTCATTAGGTGAACATAAGAGCAGAAGAAGAATATATGTACTTTTAGTGAATGAAACATTCAGAATGTTGGCAAAATAATGAAACATATAATGAGTGCATGGTTGAGGTTCGGTCAAGTACTGACCATGTCTTTATTAAACGACTTGTACAAGTTGTTTTCCATTGTTGTTGATGCAGATCACATTGTCATCATTCTCCATGAGAGTTGGTTCCGACATGCTTGATGAGATGTATGAAGCCCTGAAGTGTCTTGCTCACTAAGAATATGGATATATTTGTTGAACAGGCAGTGTTGCTGTGCTAGGGTTTCATTTTTTCAAGCTGATGTTTAATGTTTTCTTTTTTCCCTCATAATTTTCATTACTCTCAGTAGTCTTGCTACACCAGACTGGAGGAATAGCAATTTTCTCCCAATATTTTGGATTAATACAGGAGTGTTTTAGTATGTCTTGGAATCATTTCTTTTGTTTGTCCTCTTGGGATATATCCTGAGCAATCTATGTGCCAGTTTGTCACTTTGTGGTTTATCTATTGCTGAATAACTCGTGAGAGCTTATTTAAGAACAAAAATATGACAGAATGTAAATTGAGCTTCATTGATAAGAGGACAGTTGAGCAAACCTAACCTCACTCTCTTGTTTGTGCTTCGCTTGATGTAAAACACAAACTTCTTTCTAATGAACTTGTGAGAAACTGAATGTGGTTTATTAGAAGGCAGCTATTGCTATATTTTGTATTGTTTCCCTTTCTGTGTTTATTGTTTAGGTGTCAACCATAGGCATAGATGAGTCTGGTGAGACATGTACAGAGTGTGGCAAAGTGACCAAGAATATGAAAAGGCATATGGAACTGCATCAGCAAAACCGTATGCAGATACCTTGTCCTATCTGTTCAAAGGTTTGTTTCATCTACAGAAGTCATTTGTGATAGATTTTAAAATACAATGGGAGTGAAAATGTTGTAACTGTGCAATGATTGGATGGCATGTTATTATTGGTAAGCCGACATAGGTGTTGTAGTTGTGTGTGCTACAGAAGTGGACAACCTTGATAATATGTTACTGGTGAGGAAACTTTAAACTTTGTATGATGCAGTGTGTGTGCAGCTGATGTGTATGTTACAACCAGGATGATATATCATATTATTTGTAAGGAAATGTTCAACTATAGACAATGTGGTTATGTGTATTGCAGCTGTGTGTATTGATGCTGTTGCTGAAACTGTGTTTATTGTAGTTGTGTATTACATTTGCAATTTTAGAAACTGTAATTATGATTGTTAGAACTGTAGAAGCTGTAGCTCTGATTCTTATAACTGTAGAAGCTGTAGCTATGATTGTTAGAACTGTAGAAGCTGTAGCTATGATTGTTAGAACTGTAGAAGCTGTAACTATGATTGTTAGAACTGTAGAAGCTGTAGCTATGATTGTTATAACTGTAGGAGCTGTAGCTATGATTGTTATAACTGTAGAAGCTGTAGCTATGATTGTTAGAACTGTAGAAGCTGTAGCTATGATTGTTATAACTGTAGGAGCTGTAGCTATGATTGTTAGAACCGTAGAAGCTGTAGCTATGATTGTTAGAACCGTAGAAGCTGTAGCTATGATTGTTATAACTGTTGGAGCTGTAGCTATGATTGTTAGAACTGTAGAAGCTGTAGCTATGATTGTTATAACTGTAGGAGCTGTAGCTATGATTGTTATAACTGTTGGAGCTGTAGCTATGATTGTTAGAACTGTAGAAGCTGTAGCTATGATTGTTATAACTGTAGGCGCTGTAGCTATGATTGTTATAACTGTAGGAGCTGTAGCTATGATTGTTATAACTGTATGAGCTGTAGCTATGATTGTTAGAACTGTAGAAGCTGTAGCTATGATTGTTGGAACTGTAGAAGCTGTAGCTATGATTGTTAGAACTGTAGAAGCTGTAGCTATGATTGTTATAACTATAGAAGCTGTAGCTATGATTGTTAGAACTGTAGAAGCTGTAGCTATGATTGTTGGAACTGTAGAAGCTGTAGCTATGATTGTTAGAACTGTAGAAGCTGTAGCTATGATTGTTAGAACTGTAGAAGCTGTAGCTATGATTGTTAAATGAATTATAGTCACATCCACCATGCCATTTAAAGAATCATTCTTCCTGAACATACTGCTATATTTAAAGCTGTAGCAGTGACTACATAAAGAACATTCTGTGACAGTGACATCCATATTAAAATCAGGCTAATTTTTTTGCACTGTTGCAAGCCAGCAGTTTAGCCTGATTGACATAACCAGTGACCATGGTCCTGCAGGCATTATGTAACCTCCAATAGTCACATAGTGCAACAGCACTTCTCACACATTGTCATTGAATGCATTGCCTCCACATAATCTTTAATGTTTATGTCACAAATTAAATATGCCACTTTCATATGTGTCTAATACAGTATTGGCTTTTTGTTTTGTGCTTTTCTTTTGTAATGTTTTTCATCCACAATTTCAGCATAGACTGTTCACACATTTCATATGGCTATCTAAATTGTGCTCCATATTAAAACAGATCTGCAATAAAACCACAGGGCAACTTAAAAGAGCTTACCAATATGCATGTACACAAATTGTATATAACTTTTTAAATGTTGCAGTATTTGTTTAATATATATTTCAGATGGATAATAATATTTTTTATAAAAAAAAAAAATATTATCCGTAAAATATATTAAAAATGTACGTATAAAAAATATTATTATTATTATTATGAATAGTAATAATAATAATATTTTTTATTGTCTATATGCACACCTTAATAGGAAAAAAATAACAACAAATTAATTACCTTTACCGATGAAGACAAAAATTATTAAAATCACACAAATCGGTCCATCTGTAACTGTCAAAACTTTCATGTTTACTCACAGAAATTATGAAATTACATTTGTACATTTTCAAATCTCACTAGTGATTGTTACCATGAGAGGTAACAAAGTTTAATATGTAACACAACTAAGTATTATTATACAAACACTGATTATTGGCGAACTCAATATTTAGGTGTAATAATAATGTTACAATCATACAAATTTGTCCATCTGTGACTGTCAAACTTTCACTTTTACTTTCAGAAATCATGTTACTACATTGTTACAAACCTCACTACTGACTATATCATGAGTGAAAATTTAAACTTTGTGAGATATATGTCTACATAAATGATAATAATGGAGGGCATGAAAAGCTGAGGCGAATGCAAATTGTGATCTAGCGAAGGCAAACTCCTAACAGCTAAGAAGGATTGGGAGTTTGAGTCTCTCTGTTCTGTTTTGTCAAAGAGATTCAGTTAGTTATTTATTAGTTTTCTTGAGGAGCTTCAAGATTCTTGCCAATAATGCTGATAATGAATAATTGATGATATTTACAACATGTTTGTTCATTAGTGGAGGGATAAGAGTACAGTATCTTTTATCTGACATGCGCAGGTGGTTCTGAAAACAGGCATGAGCTCCCATATGAGGACAGTACATTCTGGCCGCAAGCCCTACAAGTGTCCCCACTGTGACTATGCTTCAGCTTTTAGAGGCAATCTCAACACCCATATCAAGGTGAGTCAACAGAATTTGTTGCTATCATTTCTTCTCTGTAATCACCATCTCAGTTTTGATTAAACCATTGCAACTTTACAAACTTTTCTGATATGACAGATCTTTGGTTTGGCTCATTTCAATTGGAGCACATTTACCTTTGTCTTTCACAATGTTCCAGAATTCATTTTATTTAAGGTTAGTTGATTAGGATTAGAGTAATTAGTTGATTATTTCTTCATGTTCTCTTTTGTAAAGCTGTTTTTTTTTAAATATTTGTATTGTTCATTGTTCCTAATGAAATTATTTTAGTAAAATAATAGACCTCAAATGACAAAATTTGTTTTGCACACATTGCCATGAGTCAGCTTAGATGGCCTCAGCCATGACAGTTCAGATCTTACACCATACAACATTATAATTCAATAGATATTCTGCTATCAAATTATGTTTTATGCATTAAAGCCTTACCAGTGGTGCATCAAATTGTGCTTCTCTGTCGCCACCTCAAAGTGGTAGATGAACCTGTGTGCCCATATCTCCAAGATATGTTCTAGTGTAATGCTACCAATGGATCACCTTAGCCAAACATGTAAAAAGGCTGGGAGCAGTAAAAGTGTGACACAAATATGTTGAAATCGGATGCACTGGGCTGCATGCCTAACCTAACAGTGCAACATAAATCTCACCATGAAGATGTCACAGTTGATAAGAAAGTGATAAGTTTCTCCATGGAGTCCAGAGAGGTAGTGAGAGTACCTGGCCTCCTGCCTCAACAGCGTCCAACCAATGCCAGTGATGGTCACCTTCCTCTGTATTGTGGGGTTAAAGCACAGAGAGGAAGCAAGAGCTATTGACTAAATGTCAACACTAACAAGGAAGGCTTTGTGGCCATCATTGGTACGAGACAAACAAATGGTGAACTCACCAGGCTTGAGGTGACAAGTGCTTTCTTTGAGCTTATTCTATCTATCTATCTATTGACCTTTCGAGCCGTAACCGGCCCATAGGGCGTAGACCAAGATACACCTTCTCCTATATGAATTTTTGTTCTAGCAGTTTTCTTTTAAAGATATTTTATCAAATCTCGCCATCTGTCTCTGTTCTGTGCAAGCAGTTCTATCTCATTGAGGGAGCCGATTCCTGCTGCTCTTGCCTCTCTCATCAATGTTCTTCTCAGTGTCTCCCTGGGTCTTCCTCTTTTTCTTTTACCTGTTGTTTCCCATATGAGGGCTTGCTTTGCTATTCGATTATTATCTCTTCTCATCACATGTCCAACGTATGACCATCGTCTTTTCTTTATTACTGAAGATATTAGTGGTTGATTGGCGATTTCTCTAATTTCCTCGTTTGTTTTGAATTCGTTCCATTCTATACCAAGTATTTTCCTTAGACATTTATTTTCGAATGCGTTCAACTTTGTTTCTATATCTCTTGTTGTTTTCCAGCTTTCACACGCATACGTAAGGGTTGATAGTACATTTGATTTGAATAGCCTAAGTTTTGTGTTTGTGCTAATGAGTTTTGATTTCCACAACTTTTCAAGGCTTCTGAAAGACATTGCTGCTTTAGCCAGTCTGATTCTAATTTCTTTGCTCGTATCCCCTTCTCGATCAATGTGACTTCCAAGATAGATAAAGTGATCGATCTCTTCTACTGGTTTGTTTTCCATGTATATTTTGTCACTTGTTGGAATTAAACTTTTCATGACTTTAGTCTTTTCATGATTGACCTCAAGCCCAATTTTGCTAGCTATTGATGATAGTTCATTTGTGTTTTCCTGCATCGTTTTTATCTGACTGCTGATGAGAACTATGTCATCAGCAAAGTCGAGGTCCTCCAAATGGTCTCCTTGTATCCATTCGATGCCTTTATTACCAGTGCAGCATTTCTTCATTATGAAGTCCATAACAATTCCAAATAACAAGGGCGATAAAATACATCCTTGTTTAACCCCAGTTTCTATTGGGAAACATTCGCTCAGTCCTTCCTCTGTTCGAACTGCACATGTGTAACCATCATACATGTCTTTGATAATATTTATGATTTTTGATGGTAAACCATATTGCTTCAGAATTTTCCACAAAGAATCTTTATGAATACTATCAAATGCTTTTTTGAAGTCGATGAAGTTAAGTACAAAAGGTTTTTGCTTTTCAATGTGTTCCTCAGCTTATTAGTTAGAGCTTGTTAGTTGAGCTTATTAGTGCTGATGAATAGAGAAGAAGATGAACAAATGGTGAACTCACCAGGCTTGAGGTGACAAGTGCTTTCTTTGAACTTATTAGTGCTGATGAATAGAGAAGAAGATGAACAAATGGTGAACTCACCAGGCTTGAGGTGACAAGTGCTTTCTTTGAACTTATTAGTGCTGATGAATAGAGAAGAAGATGAACAAATATTGACTCATTAAAAATGATTCTCATTATCTTCATTGTAGTTGCACACATCTTTGACACTTATTTTATCTCAAAATATTTATTCCTTATTATGTTTTCTATTCCCAAATATTTGTAAACATTGTATATATTATTTATAAACATATCTGTATATATTCACTGACAATAAGGAATGCAACTTTGATCTTCCAAGAAAACAAAATTAGATTTTTTAACACAAATATACCATTTGCTGTCCTGCTTGAAGACATAGGCATGTAACAAAGAATATATTTACTCATAAAAGATGTATATTGGAATGTGTAGCCAATGATTAGAAGAAATATTAAGTACAGACCTGTGTAAGAGAACAAAATTATAGTGAAAACAGTTAACTGTCAATGAAGAGAAAATTGACATGAGGTATTTTTAATGTACCTCATGCACAAAATTAAGTGTCAGGCTAAAAGGTGCTGATATCACGACTTTGCCATAAACTAGCAACACAATGCATCCACATGACAGGTGAATGTTGAAGAAAAAAAAAGAGAAGAGTATATCTCAAAGGAAGCCCCCAAATGGGAACCTGAGGGTAAAAGAAAAAGAGGGCGAAACTCTGAAAAGAACAGTAGAAAGCAACAACAGCAGGTATCAGCTCAGTTGTCAAGGTTTGCCCACAACAGTGATTGACATGTTATTGATGTGTAGTGAGATACGTTCAAGGTCGTCTGCAGTCCAACACTTAAAAACAAAGATCATTGGACAATACGATGTATATGATGTCTTCGTCTCTAAAAGACAATAGATAGATATTTAATATGTTGGATGCCACCTATAATTAACACTGGAAGTCATGGTTGAGAGGATGGTGTATTATGGACAAGAAGTCGGATCCATTCCCCTGACCAAATGGCATTTAGGTTTGGTATCAGAGATTTTGTTCTGGAAGAGAATGAAAGTCTGGCATAATGATGGCTAAAATACACAAAAATGCCCTGATTGTCCCAAAAATATAGGCTGTAGCATTATATTTCCATTGTGCCATATTCAAGTCATGATGTGTTTTTTTTTAATTTATTCTTTTCTTTTATTAACACTAATATGAAAATACTGTTTGGTCTGCCATCCTCAGGGTATGCACTTACACACTCGCCAGTATCTGTGCAATACATGCAAAGCAGCTTTCAAAACACTTGGAGCCCTGATTGGCCACACAAAGCGTGTGCATGAAAACTGGAAATCACCGAACCAGAAAATTTTCATCTGCTCAGTGTGTGAGAAGAGGTTTACCAAGAAATACCACGTTGACCGCCATATGTTGATCCACACGGGAGAGAAGCCACACAAGTGTACGGACTGTGGCAGGTGCTTTAACAACAAGTCCAATCTTATGTCTCACATACAGCTGGTGAGTATGCATATACTATATTTTTCAAATGTAGATTTTAAAATAAGCAATAAGTCCTATAAATTTACTAGAACACACTCTGGGCTCTTCTGGCTGTAGGTATGATATGACTGGACAAAATGTCAGTTTTACAGAATAATTAAAGTAGCCATCATTTCTTAAGAAAGAGTAACCAATATTGCATATCCAGTACATTACAACAGAATAAGACCATATGGTCATTTCATATGTCTCTAGAACAAGACAAAGTAGTACATGATAGGGCATCATAGGAACAGTTTCATAGCATATGATACTAGCCAGATTATTATAGACATATAGATTATAACTTTACATGATTGTAGCTTTAATTCCCACTCTTACCTCTGAAGTCGGAGTAAATCTGCCTGCATGGCGAGGGGCATCCTGTAATGGGATAAAACAGACTTTACACGCAAAATTCAGTCCCACAAAATTGAGTGGGTGGGACTTCGTCAGAGGTCAAAGCTGACGAAAGCGAACGAACAACGATTCCCACACTGTAATAATTTATATCAATGAACCAGGTAAGTAGGAGAATAAATGTAATGGTGCACACCATGAAATCAGAACAATACATCAAATGGAACAGTACATTATTTCAGTAATTAATTATTTATGATAGAGCATGGGCCAACACCAAATTAACACTCAGGGCTAAAATTCAAATTTACCAAAGTTGTGTGCTTAGTACATTTCTATACGGATCAGAAACTTGGACTACCTATGCAGGGCAGGAGAAAAAGTTTCCATGTGCATTACCTTCAAAAGATTATGAACATCAAATGGCAGGATAAAGTAATCAACTCTAATGTCTTACAATGAGCCAAACTCCCATCCATCATGGCAACACTTAGGAGTCGTAGACTAAGATGGCTGGATCATGTAAGAAAAATGCAAACATTCGTATTCCCAAACAAATATTGTATAGCGAACTTAAGGACGAAAAGAGACCAAAGGGCAGACCAGAGCTGAGATATAAGGATGTTTGCAGGACTTCCTTGAGGGAATTCTCTATCAGTGAAACAAACTGGGAAAATCTAGCTGCAAATAGTATCATATAGAGAACAAAAATTAAAAATGACACAGCAACTTTTGAGGCAGTGATGATATCAAATTCAGAAGACTAAAGGTGCAGGAAAAAGGAGACGAGGCCAGGCGCACGAATACATCTTGTTTGTTCTGCGGATGAATCTGTCTGTCCAATATTGACAGATTTAGCCACGAGAGAAGCTGTCCAGAAAATCAGCATAAGACACTAATATTTTTACCAAACTCCTGATTTATCATGATAGCTTGCTACCAACCATCTGTCAAGAATCTAATCGCCATATATATATATATATATATATATATATATATATATATATATATATATATATATATATATATATATATATATTATTTATGCTCTGAGAGAGCAAATACAAATGATAAGGTTAAGTAATAAAATATGGAAGCAGCCTATTTTTGTTAGCACTGTTCATGTAATTACAATCTTTCAACTCAATCTAAAACACATATCTTCAGTAAGCCCTTTCCATTTATTCCTGCTTTAGGTCAACTCTTTTCAATTCTGTTCATATTTTTTCTGTCCATCTTATGTCTGCTTCTAACTATCTTCTCTCCTGTTAATATACTTGTTATTTTATTTATCTGTTATATTTCCTTATTGATTCGAGAACAATGTCAATCCAACAATGCTTTGATCTGATTTTATTTATCTGACTAAATAGATACCAACATTGTCTGTCTGCTTTGAAGTTTGTTTCTGTACTTTCCAGAGCTTATCACAGAGACTACCAGATAATATAAATTGGAAAGTTTTCTAATTAAATGAATTCATGCAATAATAATCCAGCCATGGTGATGTCTCAACTTTTGTCATGAAGATGGGAGGGGAGAGATTTATTATATTAGACATGCTCTCAAAATTAAAGTAGATTTCTCCACCAGACCCTTAATAGAGCACTACATTTCTAAAGAAAAAGAGAATGACTAAATGTGACTTTAGTGAACCATACATAGATGTGGGTTTAATTAATACACAAGACCTGAAAGCAGAGCAACATCTCAGATGTTGAGCAATGATTTTACTCAATGTGCCATGTTTAATCCACACATGATTGAATGGAAAATAAGTTTCTTATACCATCTCAGTTTATGAACAGTCACTTTACAAAAGTCTGTAATTTTCCTCGTTATAATTTATGTTGTTTTCAATGGAGTCACATTTAATTCCTGATATGTCATGAAAGCTGAAGATTCTCACAGCTGACACGATAGTGTGTTTATTAATTTCTTTTGAATCCAATAGCTGAACTACTGGATCAATAACCAAACAACCAACCATTATTTTCCTTTGACTATAATTTCAGGTGCACAAAAAGCTGTCTCCCTACCTGTGTGATATGTGTCATGAGACTTTCAAACGTAAAAAGCTACTTCTGGAGCATATTGGTAAGATTCATGTTGCCCATGGAGAAGCTGCAAAAGCCATGCAGGCCTACATACGCAAGATTGAGGAAGCTGGTGATGATGATGATGAAGAATTAGGACAGCATACGATCACCATTGCTCCTGCAGGCTCATCACATCATGATGCAGAAGATGGGACAACTACAGTCTATGCGCAGGTATACTGCTACAGTTTTCACAGTTCTCATCTATGTTTTTACTTTCCTTTCAAAATTTAAGTTGTCTGTATCAGTTTCTTAGATACACAAGGTAAATATTTGAAGTAAGGTATATATTTGTGGAAGATGTTCAGCTAAATATTCTTAGTTAGATATAGTATCTTGAGGAGAAGAGTATAAAGATCAAAGCTTAAAAACCAGCTAAAACCTTATTGACTTGACTTCAGTTGACAGTCAGTAATTGGTAGCTTACTGTTGATCTATGCAGCTGTAGACTTATAGAAAGTATGAAGCTGCAGTGCTTTTCTATTTACACATTAAATTGTTAGTTTTGATAAGTTTAAAAGAGAGCATTGGTCAACCAATGGTTATTGGTATCATCATACAATGTATCCTGAAATGGTACTAATGTTGACGGTTTGAGTCTTCCCTATTCATAGTGTTTTGGGCACCTTGGAAGTAAGTGTTCAGCAGTTATTTTATTTGTTCCACAGTCACATTCTTCAATGGTTTTGTGTGATGTTGATAAGATGATTCTTTCATCTTGTATAGTTTGTGGTTTGTATAAAATTTTTACTTCTTTGCTGTTGAGCTGGTAGGCCTACTGTGCATCATTATTCTGGTATCCTTGGTGTTTTAAATGATATTACAGCACATCAGTATAATTGTGCTTTGTTAAAATAGTAAGTACATTTATATATTTACTGATGTTCTACATATCTGAAAGTGTTTGTAAATATTTCTGGAAGGTAGTCTTCAGACCAAATTGTTACATTGAATTTGATTGAAAAAGATAAACATTAAATACTGCTGGTTCCAGGTTTCTGATGGAACTTACCAAGCTATGGTCGCAGATGCTACGCAGATGCTGCAAGGTCAGACCTACACTACTCTACAGACTGATGGAGGAGAGGAGACCATAATCATTGTGCAGGCTGCTGATCCCAATGAGGTGACTCATGCCATTGTTGAACAAGATGGCCCTGTCCAGTTTACCATGCAGGCAGCTGGAGACGTAGCATCAGATGGAACTACCAGCTTTATTACAATGTGAAGGTTTGTTGCTTGTTTTATTTTCTCATTTTTTTCTTCAAGTTTAATATATGTAGCCATCTCATTAGATGTAAGATATAATTTGATACATTTTGAATTAAAAAACCAAGAAGTTCAACAACACTGATATGGCCCCTTTGTCTTGTCAGGCGGTCTAGTGGAGGCTATTGTGTATTTTTTTTGTTGAGGTTTTGTTTTTGTCGAACAGCTTCTCTCGTGTTGTAACAATGTTTGACAAGCACACATGGCCACAGAATGAACAACTCAGGCCCACTGATCCACAGGGTTTTCCATCCTTTTTCATGAGTCTTCTCTTCTAAGTTTGGCGTTAGCAGTCTCAAATGATGTTATGACATTCTTTGTATATGCTCTCCATGCTGTGCGATCACTTGCCAGATGTTCCCAGTCATATTCACAGACGGAGAATTATTCAGAGATGATTTACAAATATCTCTATATCGTAGTTTAGGTCTGCCGATTTGTCTTTCTCCATGTATTAGGTCATTATATAGTATTTGCTTGGGGATGCGTTTATCTTCAATTCACTGGACGTGCCCCAGCCATCATAGTCTTCCACATCTGAGCATTGACGTGATTGTTGGGGTCTTAGCACGTTGCAGGACAGTTCAAACAACACTACAACAATAGTTAATAACTAATAGCTGATTGCTTGCAACAGGATCAGTGGCAACAGCAGACTAAGATTCTACACCACTTCCCCACAACATATTCGGAAAAGGACTAACCAATCTGGCCAACTTCTTTTCTTTTCATTTCGTTTTCATGGCTTGTTTTTGGCATGGATTTATTTCCAAAAAGTTCTTGGGTAGCTTGGGAGCTGTTGGTTTCTCCATGTCTCTTGTTTTTCTCTCATTGATTTTCTTTCAAATTAGTCTATGAGAAAATGGTGAGTTATTTAGTTTTAAGTCTCAGATCTTTGTCTGCTTCTGTACCATTTCCACTGTATTTTGGGGTAGATATGTGGCTGTCGTGATGTGTTTGATGGATGTTCTCACTGAAAATTGACTGTTTGAAATGAATGTAATGATAACATTTTGTGATATCATGATGTGTATTAAGTAAAATGTTGGTGCCATTAGACTTTCTTCTGTATGATTCCCTCTCTCAGTGTTACTGACTTTACAGAGATTATGATTATTATTTTTTTTTACTATATTTTTTATTTGTAAAAGTTAATTTCATTTTCTATTTATTTGTCATTATTTCAGATTGTGATGCTGTGAAGTGCCTGGGCACAACTCAGGGTTAGTTTTATGACAGATATGACCATAGTCCAGTAATGTCAATCCTCACAGTCAGCAATATAAGACAGTTTTGATAAATTTGGAGAGACCAAAATGTAATGCCGGTCATTGTATTTCATCTCCTGTTGATTGTTGATACAGTTGGAAAAATTAGTTTAAGTAATTGGGACATGACTGTTGATACGGCTACAAAAATTACATAATTTAAATAGGTACATGATATTATTCCCAAAATCTTGGAGCATGTTGGTGTTTGAATCAGCATTAATTTGCTTATGACTTTAGAGATTTGTTCATGAGTTTTCCATAGAGTAATGTTACATCTAACATTTTCAAAGATATTCAAATTGAACCACATATAATGATCACTCTTGTTTAAAATGAAAATATACAATATCACACAAATAATGCAAGGTATGGTTGCCCTTTTATTATGGAGTAAATTATAGTCTACCAAGTGTGAATGTAGGGGGGGCTATATTCATGTTAATTAAAGGAAAATTGACCGCTGTTTATCGGTAACATATGTAAGTAAAGTAAAGTAAAGTACCCCCGTCACGCCAAGTGGCGTATAGGGAAATATGGTGTTAGTGACCCTATATTTTACAGACCTTCAGCACATGATTTTTGGGGTAATGTGGTCGGTATTACGCCCGTGCTGCTTTACTTTCCCAGAAAAAAATCCGGTACCCATTTAAGGCTGGGTGAACCCGGAGCCGTCGGTTGGGATCGAACCCAAACCCTTGTCCGTAGTAGTCCAGTTCACTAACCACTGAGCTATCGCGGCTCCCACTAATTTTTAGGGAATTAGTAAAACCCAGGTGTCCTCGCCAGGGTACGAACCCCGGCTGTTGCCGTGGTAAGCCAACCGCCTATCGATTGCGCTAACCGGACACCCAACATATGTATATTAACAAATATTTTGTTTCTAGACATGCTTTAACCCATTTGGAACAGTAATTTGATGAATTGTTAATTGATCATTTATATTAATTGACTGAAGTTCGAATGATTCCATTAGATCAGAGGTGGGAACCTTTTGTATAATGGCCAGATCTGAAATACATGAAGATGCTGAGGTTACTGTCACCTGTTGAAATCCTTATACATATTTATAATTTGCATGCACAAGCTACTGCACTGTAGGAATCATATTATTGAGAGAGTGAAAGACAAGTGGGAGTGGAATGATAGAGGCAGATAGGAGGGAGAGAGAACAATTGAACAATTAATTATAAATATTAAATAGAGAGCTTACAGGTTTAATGAGAGGGTTGTGCTTGCAGATTACAGATTAAATGTGGTATACAGAATAAAGAAATAATCTATACTTCCTAGTGTGTATGAAATTCTGTATTCACTTTTCTTTGCGTGATGGTACATTTGTGTAACTAGGTCGTGTCATCTGGTTACTAACTTTCAATGCCTTCCTTATCAAAGTGTACCATCCACCTTCAGGTTTAGAGTGCAGCTATGCTTAGACACTTGTGACATTATATAAGGAGTTCCTACCTGAGATGAGGTGGCATCAATTTGTGTCTCACTTGCCACTCATCATGTCAGCGAATATATGGAATATATATATAAATTTATGGAGGATAAAACATTATAAACAAAGTTTAAACTATCTTATTTTTGACCAGGACGAAGAGATTTTTAATGCACCGATGAAATTTCTGTGAGTAAAAGTACTCTGACAGTTTTTTGTGAATGTTGTACTTTTATTATGTCTGTATTTCGCTCACCACAGTGATTAGTGCCAATATTATATCACAAAATAGTGTGGGATCTTATGTATATCGCAATTTAACTTTCATGTTAACAGTCGAATATACAATTGTTAATGTTAAAATATAGTTTCATGTGACCAGAAGTAAAAGTTTAAAAATGTTATTTAGATTATTGTTTTGCCATTTGTGTTTTAGTAGGCCTAGCCTACATAGGCAACTGCATTTTTATATTATTTGTATTGTTTTCTTATTATCACAGATAGAGATTCTAAACAAAGTAATATCAAGGCCTTATTGTGAGCATAAATGTTGTGATTCACAGCAAAGCTGAATTATCTGCCCCACCCCCAAAAATGTCCAACTTCAGCCCAACATTTGTGAGCATGAGAATTACCTTACCTCTCCTATCTCTAACCAAGTCACAATCTACCTTCACTCAGTTCAATGCTAGCAATATAATTATTTGTATTGGATTAGTGTATTTGGAAGAAATAATCATTATTTTTTGGCCATGTGATGAGAAGAGAACAACTGGAATATATTGTAACAACTGGAAAAATTGAGGGACGAAGAGATAGAGGGAAGCAAAGAGAAAAAATATCAGACAGCTTAAGAGAATGGCTTGGCAGAAGGTCAACAACAGAAATGATACATAACTGTCGAGATCGAGAGTTGTGGAGAGACATGATCACTTATGCCAGCAGGCCCGGTACATGATGATGATGATGATTAGATTAGTCTGTGGTGTCTGTCAAGTATAAAGCAACATCCATGGGTCAGGTTATGTGAATTCTAATTCTACCTGTTTAAAATGTACAATGCTGTGCTTGCCATGTTATTGTCATTTTATCTAATTTACATGCAGGACAAAGACAGGAATTTATCAACTTGTTAAGATTACCCCACCACCACAAATAGTAAATGTTTAGTTTAACCCTAGATTACAAGACCTTAGTAAAAATTACAGCATCAAAACACACATTCTTTAAATAAAATGTGACATTTTGCTATTTTTAAACACCCCTTCCCCCTTTCTCTCTCACACCCTGCGTGTACCTTACTAATTACCCATGTGTCCCATGAGTGTTTCATTTGTTTCCATTGTTGTTGGATTTAAAAAAAAAAAAATTTGATTCCGATTTCGTGAGATGCGATCTCAAATAATGTAACAAAAATTCACCAATTTTCAAGATTTTTTATTTTTCTGTGACCCTGGAAATTTCCTCGGTCTTTTGGGCGACATCAAACAACTATCTGTAACTTGGTAAACACAGCAAATAATGCTGTGAGGTAGCAGAACATATTGATGTACTTAGACATTCTTACTGATAGACATTGTAACATGTCCGACCCCTGAGGTCAAATTCAGCAAATCAACCTGAGACAGGAAATCTGTGTTCCCCGTGTCTACCCTAGTGTAAAAACACAGCTGTGTGTCAAAAAGTTAAAAGAATAAATTATTTTTAGAACTCCTAATGTTACATCTAAGTGGTAGTAATTTTGACTATGGTATTGTAAACATGTCAGTCACAGATTGACACTGTCATCTAGGTTTAATAGGGACACAAGTAATAAATATAAAACAAAAACCTGCAAAACACTAATTACCGAAAACGCACGCCAGAGCAACATGTCCTCTATTTACTGCTGGATTTTCTGACCTACATCGTCCCATCTAAGGGTGTTCAGTGAACAGTTGTGATCTCAGAATTGTCAAATGTACAAAAGGCTGCTGTCACCTAAGAGCCTCATAATCTAACTTTCAAGTCTTCTTTATTAAAATGTACATGTCGTCCGCTGCCTTGACCCCTTATCCTTTTTGGCAATAAATTCAAAGCTACATCACCCTTTTCATTTCACAGAATCATTGAAAGTATAAAAGACTGCTGTCATCTTTTTAAAAAAAAAAGTAGAAAGTCCTGTCGTGCCACATGATGTAGAGGAATATCGTGTTGGTGCCCATATTTTGAATAGACCTTTTGCACATGATTTTTTTATGGTAATGTGATAGGTATTATGCCAATGCTGGTAAACTTTCACATAAAAAAAATCAGGTAGCCATTTTAGGTGTCCCATTATCAAAGACTGATCTTCACAGTCTTGTATGATTGAAGATTTGGCATAACCATTTCCCTTTTGCTGACTCTAAAGCAAATAATTATATTTGAAGGTTGATTTTAAAACAGATTGTTGTCTATGTGTGTTTTCTATTTTCATTCTAATTTATTTTTCAGCCCAGGGACTGGAGTGTATAGTAATTTCTAATTAACATTGCTGAATGGTGAAAATTGCTTGGAGGCCTGTGAGCCACTGTTTGCCAACCCCTACATTAGATAGATAAAAGTTAGTAAGGGTTCCTTCCTTGTCTGAAAGCCTATAAGGACTAGTGTTCGAGCCCATAATTTCAGTGACCAACAGCACATTTTGTAGCTCTCTCCCTACTTTCCAAGATAAAATCTCAAGTACCAACTTTCAAAGGCTTGGTGAACCCCTAGCTGGTGTTGGTCTGACAAAGTTTGCCACAACTGCACTTTTCTGGTCACTAACAAGTGGATGCAATGTTGTAGTAATAATGTGCACTGTGAAATAAAACATTTTGAATTGTGATTATTAAACAAATAATTCTCTTTTGTCAGTCTAAACTTTAAAAAAAAAATCATTTTTAATTAGATATTTTTGTGGTGCAAGCAGTTGTATCTTCATCAAAATTAGTAGAAATTTTGACAGAGACTTTGTCAAATAAAAAATATGTTTAGATAATCTAGTATATTGGCATGAGTAAAAAAAGGTAAAGTACCCCCGTCACACCAAGTGGCATATAGGGAAATATGGTGTTAGTGACCCTATATTTTACAGACCTTCAGCGCATGATTTTTGGGGGTAATGTGGTCGGTATAACGCCCGTGCCACTTTACTTTCCCAGAAAAAAATCAGGTACTCATTTAAGGCTGGGTGAACCCAGAAGCCATCGGTTGGGATGGAACCGTACCCCTTGTCCTTTGTAGTCCAGTTCACTAACCACTGAGCTATCACGGCTCCCATATTGGCATGAAAGACTTCAAAAAGATTTGAGTCCACCAAGAGAACAAACATTGTTTGATGGAGGTGGTCAGGGGAAACACTGTCTATGCCATTTTAGCATTTCGCTTGATATTAATGAGCTCATTAATGACTGAATTGAATGAAAAACAGGTTGCAATTGGATTCAGTTCCATTTGGGAAAGAAATTGTTATCTTAGCTGCCCAGTGTATTGTGTGGTTGATAAATTGTTGGTGTGGGCTGTGGCATACATTAACTAATGAGGTGATTATCTTCAAGTAATTATTTTACAAAAACAAAAAAAACCTTGCGCACAAGAAATATAGAGTTATAATGTATAATGACCAACTTCAGTGAGCATAATGAAGATTCTGGAAGTTTCTAAACTGCTAGTTGTATATGTGTTTATTTCAATGTACTGTCTCATGGACAGTGTACATGTATTTGTTTTAATGTACTTTCTTACGGACAGTGGATTTTATTTTCTTTTAGGAGTTTCAGCTCTGACATCCATAAAGTTTAAATCCTGTAAATTTTTGGCTTAATTGAAGTAGAATTTATTTGAGTACTAGATACATAGTAAGTAAAAGTAAAGAGCCCCGTCATGCCAAGTGGTGTATAGGGAATATGGTGTTAGTGACCATACATTTTACAGACCTTTGGCACTTGATTTTTGGGGTTATGTGGTAGGTATTACGCCCGTGCCACTTTACTTTCCCAGAAAAAAATCCAGTACCCATTAAAGGTTGGGTGAACTGGAAGCCTTTGGTTGGGATCGAACCCTACCTTTGTCCTTTGTAGTCCAGTTCACTAACCACTGAGCTATCGTGGCTCCCACTAGATACATGGAGGTAACTTATCTTTCTGCATAGCATAGTAAACTGATTGCTAAAGAAGGATAAGAACACAGTGTATATTGTGCTGTAGATGGCATATGGGCTGTGCTCTCTGTTCTCTTCAGTTAAGTACATCATTATTTTAGCAAGTATTTTGATTAAATTGTCTCTCTTCTAGACTTTGACCATTTTCAACTAACTGCAAGTCATTGTTTGATTTGAAATTGTTCCTGCTCTACAATGAGGACTGACATGTTTCATTAAACAAGACATTAGGTCTGATTTTGTCTGCCTCAAAATGGAGGCAATTTGTGTCTCATTTTGTTTTGTCAACTTCCCTATCAATAATCCTAACTTAAAAGTGAGCTTTCCAGTAGTTTTGCTACCCCTAGTATAGTATATCTATTGCTGAGGTTATGGGGACACTTTAGTTCCAAAGTGAAGCACAGACTTTTGTTATCAATCACCTTTGTAGATTTATTCAAATATTGTTCTTGATTACTGCAGCTCTGGTCAGCAGTGTCACTGCATATTGCTCTTTCTGGTTGTGTTGTGATTTTGTTTCTTTGGTGTGCCTGTGCTGGTTGAAGTTGTGAAGACTCAAATCTACTTGAACTTAGATTTTTTTTTATTGTGCTAAAAATGTTTACACTAGCCTTGTTCTACATCAATACTGCATTTGTTTATTTATTTTATCATTTTCATTGATTGATTTCATATGTCTCATTGTGTCCCTTCATAATGCATTCTCTGATCTCTGTTATTTGTGTGTTTTATACTGTTACCAGTTTGTGCAGATTTGATGTCTCATGAAAGTGGATAGATTATTGTTATTTGAATGATTCGTTTAGATCAAATTATGTAATCTGAATCACATATCATTTGGATAACACAATATGATTTTAACAGTATGTGATTAAAAAAAAAAGTGCTTATTTTTCTTGCGCATTTTCATGTAGATTGATGGACGATGACAGAGTTCAGACTACATTCTAGATTGACTGACTGACTATACAATTGATTCACTAACTATTTACTTATGTTAATATTTTACATAAATGACTGAATATTTACTTTAGTAAATATTTTACTATAATGATTGAACATTTGCTTCAGTGAATATTTTACATCAGTGACTGAATATTTCCTTGGACAAGTATTTCACGTACATTATTTTGTATTTTACTTGGGATGATATTTGAATAATAGTCATTCTTTCAAGCTTTGGATCTCTTGCAGTTGGCTTGAATTGTTACCATTCAAGATTAATTTCATGTGCATGTCAGTGAGACAATCTAATGTGCAATCTTGTGTTTCACTGAGAAGTCACTATCTCATGTGAGAACTTTTAGCTCTTTGTATAGACACTGTATTGACATTCCTGTAAAATGGCCTGTGTGTGGTATGGACAACAATTAATTGATGTCATGGCTTTGTCTAAGTAAAAAAAATTGGCATGTAATCATTTAAACATGCAGAACTGAGAAAAACTTGGACATGGGGCCTTGTTTTCTATATAACGATGACTACTTTAGTTCTGCCTTCGAGGATAACTCTGCTAGCACTTTGCGATACAAATTATTATATGATGTCTAGCAACAGGGTAGTTGAGATGGCTAAGTAACATCAGTGCTAGTTACTACCTTTATACATGTTGAGCTGGCTAGGTAACATCAGTGGTAGTTGCCACCTTTATACATGTTGAGCTGGCTAGGTAACATCAATGCTAGTTGCCACCTTTATACATGTTGAGCTGGCTAGGTAACATCAGTGCTAGTTACTACCTTTATACATGTTGAGCTGGCTAGGTAACATCAGTGCTAGTTACCACCTTTATACATGTTGAGCTGGCTAGGTAACATCAGTGGTAGTTGCCACCTTTATACATGTTGAGCTGGCTAGGTAACATCAGTGGTAGTTGCCACCTTTATACATGTTGAGCTGGCTAGGTAACATCAGTGCTAGTTACTACCTTTATACATGTTGAGCTGGCTAGGTAACATGTTTATAAATGCTCATTGGCCCTGTTATCATTTTGTAAATCACAAAGTCGTTGACTGTGATAAATCTTTTGTTAATCAGTTCTCAGCTTGCAGAATACCAACATTAGAGATTGATCAGCCTGTCCATAATGAAGCCATTTCCTTAAAGTTCTTCATCAACTATTTGTGACCATGTCACACATTCTGTTGCTATCGGTGGGTGGGTCTAGTGAAGAGCTATCTGTGGCAGAGCATGTTGATTGTTGCTTTTATCAGAAGACACTTTTACAAATGATGAAGTGAACACTAACAGTCATTTTAGATTACTTTTTAAATAGCTTGGATCGAATAGGTTTTTAGTGAGCCTTTCTGTCAGCACAGCCTTTTAAAATGGATGCCAGAGATTTTGTTGGGAAGGTAGGGGCAGTCTGACACAAATATGTATTGTTGGTGGTGGATGAAAAATACTATATTCTCCATAAACTTGAACAAAGCATGGCACTGAAGGCAACCTTTATTTGACATTTACTTATGATAGATTTAAAAAAAAAATTTTTCTAAAAATGTTCCTTTGTTTGCACATCCCCAATGAAAATAGTACTGGCTACGGAATCAACAAGTACTATTGGTGGTTGTGTCACTCTGTACAGTTTAGGAGATATTGTTGTCAATTCCTTCAGCTGAACTTCACACTCATTTTTGTTGTTATTTTTAGTTTGTCATTTATTGCAATGTTTGATTAAAACCATGAAAGTTTTTTTTAAAGAGATTTGTTGTCTTGTCATTTTTTTTGGTTGGAAAAGAATGAAGATTGATGACATCACTGTAATCATCATCATCATGTGCCATATCAGTTGGCATAGGCGATCATGTCCTTCCACAATCTTCTATCTACTGTACGTCATATCAGTTCTGTTGTTGACTGTTTTCCATGCCATAACACCAAGCTATCTAGTATTTTCTCTCTTTGTTGTCCGTGATCTCTTATTTCCCTATATTTTGCCAGTTGTAACCAAGTATTCCAACTTTCCTCTTCTCATGGTGTGCCTGAAAAATCTTGATTGTTTCTTTCTGATGTTTTTAGGAGCTCCCATTTTGTGTTGGCCTCTTTGAGAATTTCTTCATTGGTGTTTTTAGCTGTCTAGGGAACTTTCAACGTTTTTCTGAGAAATCCCATCTCTGTGGCCTCTAATCATCTTAGAGTCACTTTAATAGGTCTCTTAAATATGACAACTAGAAACTGAATCTCGATTGGGTAATGGATGATCTATTTAGCTGTAGTGGAACATCTTGAGAGTTCGTATTCAAGTCCCACATGGAATGAACGGGACAGGCACAGTTTTTGGATTTCATCCAAACTTTGAAAATAGACGCCAGAGATTTGACTCTGAGGAAATAGTTTGGTCTGGGTCACTGACCACATGACCCATAACTGTTTTTGTTGACATTTCATTTATATGTACCCCTTCAAATATTTCCCATAAAATAAAAGAGTAGGGGGTCAGAGGTGTACTGGGGAATGAGATTGTTGGCACTGGAGACAGCCACAAAGAGTCAGGTAAAGGTGTCTAAAGGAGAAAACTACTGCAGTTGTCCAGCAAATCTTTCCGTCTTGTGTTGCCAGTTATTAGTCTCCCCATGTTTTTCCCATTATGACGTCAAAATATGTTCAGCTCTACTACTGCTGTAAAATTCACCCATGTTCTTCAATTTGTCTGTGAGGGTAAACGTGGCTGCATTTTCCTAAAAAAAAAATCTCTTGAAATTAAAAACTAATTTTTGTACAGGCAATGTCAGTGGCACAGTTGGACAGGTATTTAAAAATAATAGTGAAAAGAAAAAAAAGTCACATCCCTGGCGGGATTTGAACCCGCGACCTCTGGATTAGAAGTCCAGCGCACTATCCACTGCGCTACAGGGACTGCTTTTGGTGAGTTGGATCGCATATTGCAGTACAATACGATGATTCTCCCGATAAGATCCAGCAAAGCCTGGGAATTAAGGAAACTATTGTAACAATTGTCACATCAACTGTTTCTATCTATTGTCCTTTCGAGCCGGAGACGGCACATAGGGCAGAACCACAATTTTAAAAACAGAAACCTTGCGTGCCAAAATGTCACATATTGCAGAGATCACTGCTTCCAAAATCTATGGCTCTGTTTCCATAACAAAACTTTTTACGATGACAGCTTGTCAAGCCATCGATCAACCTCCTTAGTCGCCTCTTACGACACGCCTGGAAGGTCACAGTGTCACTATTCTTTACTCCCTCATAACGAGGCCCCGGTAACACACGTGATATTTGTCGTTATCACTGTAAATAATTGTGTGCTGAACATATTACTGTTGCGTTCGTACACAACTTCATCGTTCGCCATTGAACCAAACAAACAAATTAAATGTAACAAGTCCTCAGTTTACACGAACTGCCATCCTATGGCGAGCTGCACAATTCGACTCGTTACATCGGACATGAATTGTGCTACCAACAATAGGGATCCATTATTGATTCAGACTGACTGGCTAGACCAACTAGTCAGATCCAGACCCACAGCGACAAGTCAATTCAAGTCATCTTTCACCATGGGTCATGACGCAGTCAGCGATGAGTCGCTCACGCTTTTAGCTCAATTACAAATCTTGTGACCTGGCGACACATTTTCTGTGATCCTCCTCCTCTTCCTACCCCCCCCCCCCCTTTTCCACCACATTAGATTGGTCGTCAAGTCATTATCTACATTTATTTATCTCTTACTTTGGAGTCCATATATGCCAACGTCTAACAGGCGGCCAGCGACACATAACTGACTGTTTGTGTCAGGATCAGTGGCCCAGAGCTGGCCAAGATTAACTCGCTCTGCCTGAAAAGACTAGTCAGTCTAACCAAGCTAAATGTTTAGATCGAAGAGGGGCCCTACACACGCTGTGCTGGAGCATGTTGGTCGAATGGCATATCATTACAGCTTGATGAAATCAAAACAAAGCGACTACACTTTTTTAACGCCGTTTTGGGTGTCGTAACGTGGAGATTGTTGTCTTGTGAACGCAATGGAGGAAGTTTGCCTTCACCTCGTCCCTATGGCAGTCCTCTAAAGTCACTGACCTTCAATGAATCATTCATCACCCTTCAATCCCTTTTCGTGAGTTTTAGACCACGAACGAGGTACCTCCATACATCTCTATACTTGGGCACTTACCTTATGCTTATTTTTTTTAAATCGAATCTATGAGATTGCCTTGCCCCTCCCCGTGGGCTTCATGACAGTGTATTGCTCTGCTAGCGCAGGTCTTCTAGGTGCTTGTCAAAATCCATCTCCCTTTTTCCTCCTTACCATTCTTTTTCTTTTTCAGCGTTCGCCTGTCTTAGTCATCTTTCTAAATTCTCTCAACGAGCTGTCCATAAATTCATATCTGCATCTTTAGCACAACAAACCCTGTTTATAAACACATTTGTGAATTCTAATATCTTCGATTTTCGATTTTCATTCCTTGCCCAGCCCTGTCCTTCCCCATCTTTTCCTGCTCCATTTGAATCGTTATGTGATGTGCCATAGAATCTAGAAAACTCATTATCACCACCTGAAAGAGGCTGATCAAACAATCTCAGTGGTCTCAGCACTGGACCTAACTAACCAGCCGTCAGTGAGATCTGTTCTAAGTACAAACATCACGTTGCAAATCCGAGTTGGCGACTGCTGGCTTTCAACAATTTATGACAATTAAATCCGATCCACGTTTTTGTAACCGAAAGAAAACATTACGTCAGCACACGCGAACACCCCTTGCCGTGGACTCAACCAATCGGAAATCAATGAACGGACAAAAGTGGCCAACACCGAACAGCTGACTCCGGTCTCTCCCTGCTTGAGCCATCTAAGTCTGGTTACTCAGCCGCCCGTCTGTTTGTGTTTGTATTCGCTTTAAGCGTGATTTCAGAGACTGACAGCCATAAAACAATGACTTGATGACGACATTTATACACAATAGTAATATATGCCAACCGCTTTCGGATGTCTATCGATATGGTAAGTAAAGATTCTTTTTCCTCATTTAGCGAAGAAACAATTGATTTAAATTTGTTACAATTTACATCTTTAAGATCTTATTACTATATCAACATTTGCCTCCTTGATCGGTAAACAGTCGTTCATGGGTTTAAAAACTGTGGTAAGTGTTTTAATATAGTGTTCAGGACACAAATCTATTGTAAAATAGGGCAGAATAATTATTATTATAGAATATATGTTTTGTTAGCAAGACCACAAACGTGTTGCTCAAGTAAAACATGTCAGCCTTTGAGATAACGCATGACACACTCTGACTGAATGAGATTAGATAAACAGTCACGTAACCGCCTGCAGCGAATTCAAATGTTCCTTTATAGCTACAGAAGTGTGTACACCGATATGAATATACTATTTCAGAAGAAAATTCCGCAGCAGCAAAAGTTGTCTCATTCGTATGTGGTCACACATAAAATAAAACAGACACAACCCGAACTAGCAGAATCTTTATTTGACCACTCGACAGATAAATAAGCCACGTGACTTTTATATAACATGCCTTTTGGCGTCCTGTATGCCAACAACAAAGATTTGCATTGCTCGTTCACAGTTAGCAGCTAGCGTCGTATTTCATGATGCCTATTAGACGTACCGTAATTGTTGCTTCTTTTATACGACCACATTTATTTATAATGTTGAATACTTGCATGGTACTTCCCCCATACTTTGATAAAACTACAACGATTTATTATATTGACTACCTCATTATCTCACATGGTGTCACGTAATGTACCGTAAATATGGACTCACAACTCCAAGTCATAGCAATCTAAATTGATTTTACAATGTCGACTACAGACAGGTTTGTGCCCTCTCATATAACCACACCAATCTCTCTCATGACGTTGACTACAGACCTATGACTTCTCACATAACTACATCGATCTCTTTCTTCATGATGTTGAACCTGTCCATGACTTCTCTCATATAACCACACCAATCTCTCTCATGACGTTGACTACAGACCCATGACTTCTCACATAACTACATCGATCTCTCTTCGTGATGTTGACTACCTGTCCATGACTTCTCTCATATAACCACATCAATCTCTTTCTTCACAATGTTGACCATCTGTCCATGACTTCACTCAAATAACTACATCAATCTCTTTTATGATGTTGACTACCTGTCCGTGATATCTCTTAATATAACCTTATCTCTGTCCCATGATGTTGACTACGCGTTCGTGATTTCTCTCAGATTTTCCAGAACCATTTCTCTCATATAGTTAACCTTTTGACTCATATTTCTCTTGCATCACGCTTGTCACTTAGACTGTTCAGGCAAGGCCACGTTATCGTTTTCTGTTTTCCTTTCTGGTATATGAGATTTCCGGAAGTCATGTTTCACTCCACCATGGACACACCTGTTTGACCTACAGGTGGTAAAACAACTACAACAAATGCATGCTCTTTCCGAATATGAAGATGGTTACTTGTTTTTTGAAACAAAGTTGAAAGTACAGTTGGGTGGTTTCCAAGTTTATCAATAGAGTTTATTGAGATCTCTGTGTTATGTGTAGATGCTTGCTCTGCCATCATATCGTCGGCAGTAATGAACAAGAAGTAATAAAAGTTCGTTATGAAGTTATAAATGAATAAACTATATATATATATATATATATATATATATATATATATATATATATATATATATATATATTTAAATCAACGTAATTTAAAACTTAAAGTTTAACAAAATTATATGCGCCCAAATGAATTTAATATAAAACTATTTGCTTATATAATACACTACATTCGCGTACGGCAAAAATAAAAATAAAAACTTCTCAATTTTTTATTTATAAACTGATAGCTCGTAGTGCTACTATTTCTTGACAGTTGAGATACATATGTGCCTAAATTAAAAAAAAAATGCACATAACGTATTTATAAATAGTTAAGGAAGTTCCAGTATTCAGACATAGTTTCACTTTCACTTTCTGACGCTTCTAATTGGCTAGAGCTAAAAATAACCCATGAAACCGCATTAGTGTAGAGGTAGCTTAGCCGTATAATTTTCGCTTCCTGTTTTGAATGTCAAGGTCGTGAATTTCCTCGTTCCGATTGGTGAGAAATGTACCGCTAGGTACCAGAGATTTCATTCACAAACGTTATAGAGGCCAGAGGAAACCTTGCTTCAATAAATGCAAATCAAAACAAATAAATCATATTGTCATACGAAATGTGTAGTATAATATTCGAAAATTTGTAATATAATTATTTTAAAAATAAAATAAATTATCATTTCCATTTGTATTTCGTTAATATGTTCAAGGCTACCGGTGGTAGCTGCGGCAACATAGAGAATACGCCACTGCTTTTAACATGCCCCAAAAATCTAATTTTCTTGTTTGAATTGTGCTTATTAGTTCTCTCTTAATTTTTAGTAGTTTTAAGACTTCATCATTTGTTTTCTGTTCTTTCTATTCAATTCTTCCTATTCTTTTATAAATCCACATTTCAAATGCTTCAATTTCTATTATGTTTTCTTGTCTAATGTCCATGTTTCAGCACCATACATAAATTTTGAGAAGATATAACATTTTGCTTTTCTTAGTTTTAGCCCTGGTTTTATTTGTTTTAATCATCATCATGTGCTATACCGGTTGGCGTAGGTGATCATGTCCCTCCACAATCTTCTATCTACAGTGCATCGTATCAGTTCTGTTGTTGATTGTTTTCCATGCCATGACACCAAGCTATCCAGTATTTTCTCTCTTTGTCGCCCGCGATCTCTCTTTCCTTTTATTTTGCCAGTTGTAACCAAGTATTTCAACATCTACGACACCTTGAATGATCACACCACGACAGTGTCGACTACAAGAACACTGATATTACATGTGAAGCAGAGATATCATAATCGAATGTGTATTGAGGCACATGAACATGTCAACTGTGCTGATCCTACAATCTCTGATGCGTGGACAAGCCTGGGTATGTTCTTGTGTTGACACTACAAACTCTGTGAGAGTGTCAACTTCTGTCATAACGAGTCGTACACCAGAGCCACCAGCTACAAGTTTTTACCACGTCATGGACTGATGCAGAGATACAATGTCTCTCCTTCACATACTCATCGGAAAAAAAAAATAATAATTAAACTGTGTTGTCAGCAACAATAACGACAACAGTATATGTCATGTCAACATCATGTTCACTCAGCTATTATGGTGTTTCGACAACAACGCCGTCATCTTTTTCACATGTGTTACCAATAGCACATCCCAGTGTTTCGTGTGGTTCGGTCATTATCGATTTAGCCTTGATTCTGGACTCATATGAATATCCAATATTGAAAAGAGCCCTGTTCAACAGCTCTTAAACGATGCATCGTGAAAATAACTCTCAGCGGTAGGAAGTCACCGGTGTAACAAATACATCAGGAAACTAGTTCCAAGATAAGAAATGAGGATCTGTGGGGAAAAAAAGTCTATGCTGGTTTTCTGCTAGTGAAAACAGAAAACTATTGGTGATATTTCGTGTGCACCTCAACAATCTAAAGAAAAAAACATATAAAAAACAAAAAATGCAGCATCACTATCTGTATCTCTACCACTCACCCATACGGCATCTGTACAGTGCCTCGTTTAATAGTAGCGACAATTTACATACGAACTACAGCAGCATTCGTCGACCCCATACAGACCCCATACAGACTCCTACTTCTTCATCGGCGTCACACAAACGAGCTACCACATCGAGTGGAGAGTGGTTGTTGTGCGAAACGAAGAAAACTAACACTTGACGATGACGCTTTAGATATTCTTCCATACGATGTCAGACAGATCTATACTGATAATTGGGGAGCCAGAGTTAAAGAAATAGGAGAGCGCCTACATGCACAGTGAGACATTGGTTACATTTAGATACATGTTTTGGTATTTTGGAATGTGATCTACACGTTCCCTGACCATGTAAAGGAATCTTTCAGTGAGATGACTCAACTTTTACAAACACAAACTTATCGACGTCACTCGTAACGCTGTCCGTGAATTTATGGGAGATTACGCCTTCAAACATATATTGTTGTTACTCCCCTGTATCACCATATCAATATTTCCAGTTTTAAAGGATGACCTTAAATATGGGAGGATCTCTTTCGATAGGGGCGACTTTCAGTTATGGGAGACAGATGCCGATTGATTATACTTGGATTACGTGCATCAACATTAGACGACATAGCTAAACCCGGTTTTCATGATGATGGTACACTTTTATGTGGATCATAGTCTTGGACTACCTATGTTGGGAAAGATAACAGGTTATACATTTTAAAAAATGTGTGTTGTCTTTGCAAGCTAACGATCATAATATAATATAGCGGGACAAAGTAACAAACTAACGTCTTGCAGCGAGCCATATTCCCGTCCATCATGAATTACTTAGGAATCAGAGACTACCGTGGGTGGGTCATGTAAAGAATGAATAATGTATTCCCAAACAAATATTGTATGGAAACTTAGAGATGGAACGAACCGACAGACCAAACTAGTGTTGAGATATAAGGATGTTTGCGGGGGAATTTTGTATCAGTGACAGAAACAGAAACTGTGGTTACATATCGTTGCACATGAGAGCAAAAATAAAAAAAATTGGCACAGCGGATTCGAGACAGTGCTGTTATCAAATTCAGAAGCCAGAAGGTGCACAGAAAATAGACAAGGCCAGACACACAAACTGCCTCTTGTTCATTCTGTAGATGGATCTGTATGTCCAGTAATGGCAATTTCAGCCACGTGGGTAGTTTTTCAGTGAATGGAATGAGACAAAAGAACAAACTAGTGTTGAGATATAAGGATGTTTGCAGGGTTTTCTTGAGGGAATTTTTTATCAGTGAAAGAAACAGAAAATGTGGTTGCATATCGTAGCACATGAGAGCAAGACTTAAAAAAAAAAGTGGCACAGCACAATTCGAGACAGTGCTGTTATCAAATTCAGATGACAAAGGGTGAAATAGAAAAGAGACAAGACCAGACACACAGAAATGCCTCTTGTTCATTCTGTAGATGGATCTGTCTGTCCAGTATTGGCAAATTCAGCCACGTGCAACGCTTTTCAATGACACTGCACCCAGTATGAGACACAAATGCTTTACAAAACTACTGACTTATCATGATTGCTTGCTACCATCAGTCACAATATCAAACATACACCATGTCCTCCATCAACTACAAAATACATTAACTATAGAAGATTATTGGAAACGGGTAAATGAAATATGGAAAGAGACATGCGAAGAAATGATGAGCACATGAGAATGCTAGAAAAAGGCATGGATGACAGCAGAGACTCTGGATACAATTAAAGAAAGAAAAGAATAAGAAGGTAGACATAAATAAAAGCCACGACACAGGAAGCTTACACAGAGGTGAATAAAGAAGTGGGAAGATGCATTAAAAGAGATAAGAGGAACTATATAGATGAACTAACTAAAGAGGGGGAGGAAGCCGACTTTCCGTTATGGGAGACAGATACCGATTATTTATACTTGGGTTAGGTACACCTACATTAGACGACATAGATAAACTAGATCTGTAGGATGATGGTACACCTACATTAGACGACATAGATAAACTAGCTCTGTAGGATGATGGTACACCTACACTAGACGACATAGATAAACTAGCTCTGTAGGATGATGGTACACCTACATTAGACGACATAGTTAAACTAGCTCTGTAGGATGATGGTACACCTACATTAGACGACATAGTTAAACTAGCTCTGTAGGATGATGGTACACCTACATTAGACGACATAGTTAAACTAGCTCTGTAGGATGATGGTACACCTACATTAGACGACATAGATAAACTAGCTCTGTAGGATGATGGTACACCTACATTAGACGACATAGTTAAACTAGCTCTGTAGGATGATGGTACACCTACATTAGACGACATAGTTAAACTAGCTCTGTAGGATGATGGTACACCTACATTAGACGACATAGTTAAACTAGCTCTGTAGGATGATGGTACACCTACATTAGACGACATAGTTAAACTAGCTCTGTAGGATGATGGTACACCTACATTTGACGACATAGTTAAACTAGCTCTGTAGGATGATGGTACACCTACATTAGACGACATAGCTAAACTAGCTCTGCAGGATGATGGTACACCTACATTAGACGACATAGATAAACTAGCTCTGTAGGATGATGGTACACCTACATTAGACGACATAGATAAACTAGCTCTGTAGGATGATGGTACACCTACATTAGACGACATAATTAAACTAGCTCTGCAGGATGATGGTACACCTACATTAGACGACATAATTAAACTAGCTCTGTAGGATGATGGTACACCCACATTAGACGACATAATTAAACTAGCTCTGCAGGATGATGATACACCTACATTAGACGACATAATTAAACTAGCTCTGTAGGATGATGGTACACCCACATTAGACGACATAATTAAACTAGCTCTGCAGGATGATGGTACACCTACATTAGACGACATAATTAAACTAGCTCTGTAGGATGATGGTACACCCACATTAGACGACATAATTAAACTAGCTCTGTAGGATGATGGTACACCCACATTAGACGACATAATTAAACTAGCTCTGCAGGATGATGGTACACCTACATTAGACGACATAATTAAACTAGCTCTGTAGGATGATGGTACACCTACATTAGACGACATAATTAAACTAGCTCTGCAGGATGATGGTACACCTACATTAGACGACATAGATAAACTAGCTCTGTAGGATGATGGTACACCTACATTAGACGACATAGATAAACTAGCTCTGTAGGATGATGGTACACCTACATTAGACGACATAGTTAAACTAGCTCTGCAGGATGATGGTACACCTACATTAGACGACATAATTAAACTAGCTCTGTAGGATGATGGTACACCTACATTAGACGACATAGCTAAACTAGCTCTGTAGGATGATGGTACACCTACATTAGACGACATAGTTAAACTAGCTCTGCAGGATGATGGTACACCTACATTAGACGACATAGTTAAACTAGCTCTGCAGGATGATGGTACACCTACATTAGACGACATAGTTAAACTAGCTCTGTAGGATGATGGTACACCTACATTAGACGACATAGATAAACTAGCTCTGCAGGATGATGGTACACTTTTATATGGATCATAATTTTGGACTACCTATGTTGGGAAAAATAACAGGTTATACATTTTTTTAATGTATGTTGTCTTTGTAAAAGAACATCATATAGCGGGATAGAGTAACAAGCTAACGTCTTGCAGTGAGCCACACTCCCGTCCATTATGGTATTACTTAGGAATCGGAGACTACAGTGGGTGAGTCACGCGAGAAGAATGTAAAACAAAAAAAAAATATAAACAAAAAAATGAATGTTCCCTAAAAAATATTGTATGGAAAACTTAGAGATGGAGCGAGACATTAGGGCAGACCAGCGCTGAGATATAAGGATGTTTGCAGGGTTTTCTTGAGGGATTTTTTATCAGTGAAAGAAACAGAAAATATGGCTGAAGATCGTCGCAAATGGAGAGAAAAAAAAATATGGCACAGCATTTTTCGAGATAGTTAAAAAAAAAAAAGTTAAGTACCCCCGTCACGCCAAGTGGCGTATAGGGAAATATGGTGTTAGTGACCCTATATTTTACAGACCTTCAGCACATGATTTTTGGGGTAATGTGGTCGGTATTACGCCCGTGCTGCTTTACTTTCCCAGAAAAAAATCCGGTACCCATTTAAGGCTGGGTGAACCCGATGGCCGTCGGTTGGGATCGAACCCTACCCCTTGTCCTTTGTAGTCCAGTTCACTAACCACTGAGCAATCGCGGCTCCCCGTTTCGAGACAGTGCTGTATCAAATTCAGAAGACAAAAGGCGCAACAGAAAGGAGACACGCCCAGACACACACAAATCCATCTTGCTCATTTTGCAGATTGAACTGTCTGCGCAGGATTCGCAATTTCAGCCACGTGCGATGCTTTTCCGTGAAACAGCACCCAGTATGAGACACAAATGCTCACCAAACTACTGACTTATCATGATTGGTTGCTACAAACCGTCTGTCATGACGTCACTGGTTATGTAGTTTTATTTATTTTTTATCATAAAGCTCACCTTCGATTAACATGAATTACCTGGGCTGTTTAATAAAACATGAGATCGGTGTCCGACATAGATTCATGATGCAGCATAACGTGTCACAGCCTCACACATATATTATATCCGTCTATTTGTCAGTCTATGTTATATTCTTCATCCGATCTTTGAGTTGTTATCATTGACATGTTTATAGTGGCAATGCAGTAAGAAAACTTACCACTACAAATATAAAATGTGATAGACACCTTGTATCCGTATGAATGAGGTGGAGAACGGTAGGGGAAACAATACAAACATATTCCTAGTACTCCCCCCCCCCAATTGACAGCATATGGATGCGAAAACTGAATAATGTGGTCACGTAATATGCCAGACAGACTGGATCTCACCCATAGCTACCTTATTTTTATTAGCGTTTTGATTACGGTGTGCTGATATTGATAACCACTTAATAGTGATGTTACGAACGTGTATGGAAATATTGGGTAGCGATTGATCGATCTACTTAGTCACCACTCTAACCAGTCACTTATCACTACAATATATATTTATACAGCTATTTGCATACTGAATCACACAAACACACAGGCACCTCTCCGCCAATAAACATTACATTTTGTATCAGTCAGCAAAGCTATCAGCTCCTTTTGTTTACTCTCTGAGTAATATGCACATACACACACACGAACACGCACACAGGTTTTTTTGGGCTCTGCTAATAAATATACATGCTCTGTGAATAGTAACTAATAAAACGTATCAGAGAGGCAGCTGACACACATATCTTTCCTCTTAAGATCGTTGGGGTGAACTCTCGATCTCTTGGTACCAGTGGGCACATCTTTCTTATTTCTTAAACATATTGGCTACCTTGTGGCGACTGACCAACGCTATCCATGTGCGCAGGAGTACTGTTGTATTTTAGATCACGTCTCAGCAATCCCCGCGCGGGAAAAAATCTGTACTTGTACAAGCGATGTTCATTGATCCATGTCGTACTCACGGAAGCCTGGGAGAATATAACTGTTCGTTCATGTCGGCAGCAAGATTTGCCATTATATATATATATATATATATATATATATATATATATATATATATATATATATATATATATATACCTGGTTATGGTCCGTATCTATCTTAAATATGGTCCCTTTACGTCCGCAAGGATATAATAAATATTAATTAATTATTATTATAAATATATATGAAATAACTAACGTAACACTAGCCCCTAATATGGTAGTTTCGCTTCCGGAGTGGGCGTGGTCTTAGCCGGACAACATACGCTCGATCCTATTAGCTGTGGAATTTGGCGGGAAACAGCGATGTCCATTACATGACTCATTAACCAATCTACTCAATTATTCTCCAACTACCCCCTTCATGAGCTTAACACCTACCATACTTCTTCTAAGTCCTATACATATATAACATTGCATCAGTCTGCGGCAGGTTCCACCACTCTCCACCATGGAGAAGTGGCGATATTTGACTATATAACTCTTGTACTCATAGGGAACTGGACGTTGTAGGGTCATCCCTACACTTTGTCCAACTAAAAAAGGTAGCTCGAAAACCGCGGCTCTCACTACTATCATGTTTTAAGTCTAGTCCCTTTCTCCAAGACTCTTACCATTTTTCTACGTGGTTCTGTTCTTTGAAATATGTTCAACTCTTCTAATTCCGAAATCTCCTTGAATAACGTTACTACCGCTTTCTTGGGTTCATAATATCACTACTTTCTCATTTACATGCAACTTTTCCTTAAATTGCTACTACTACAATAACTACTACTACAACAACTACTACTACAACAACTACTACAACAACTACTACTACTACAACTACTACTACAACAACTACTACTACAACTACTACTACAACAACTACTACTACAACAACAATTACTGCTACTACTACTACTACTGTTGCTGCTACTGCTACTACACACACTCAGAAAAAAAACCCACAAATCATTAACAACCGAAAAAAGCAGGATCGAACCCGTGCTCCTAAGGGAGCTGAGTTGGCCTTATGCTGTAGCGTTTGGTTCTCGTGGCAAGGCGCTGTGTCGAGGAGTTTCGAGATCGTTCCTGCTTTGGACCATCTCTTGTTCTTTGTTTGTTTCTCTTGTTGGTTATTTGTGATTCTTTTTTCGGAGTGTTGTAAACATACCTCTTCCCACGATATTATTCGCTACTTTATAAACACATTTATGCCTCAAGACATACCTCTTCCCACGATATTATTCGCTACTTTATAAACACATTGATGCCTCAAGACATACCTCTTCCCACGATATTATTCGCTACTTTATAAGCACATTGATGCCTCAAGACATACATCTTCCCACGATATAATTCGCTACTTTATAAGCACATTGATGCCTCAAGACATACCTCTTCCCACGATATTATTCGTTACTTTATAAGCACATTGATGCCTCAAGACATCAAAGAGACCTTTAACTTGTCAACAGAGGAAGTGGAGGTTATCAGGCCAGAGACAGATTCTTTCTGACGGACTGTGATAAGAGCAACGCTTTACAAAGAACACGCAACTAGATGATTGTTAAGTATCCGTCAATTATTTCATGAACAATTGTATCTTGAGTTCGTCTTGCGACACTCCACGGATGAAATTAGCAGGGTTTTGTCAAAGCGGAGATCGCTGGCACCATTGGCAATAATGGGGTTTACAGTAATGATTTTCCATTATTAGCCCTGGGCCCGCATTGAGACTGGAAAATGTAAAACTTTTATAAAGTGAGTTTTATTATACCTCATTTAGTGATGGCCTCCACCATTTTCTGTGCCGATGAAGTTCTAAATTATTTCATTTTTGTCTTTCTTCACTTAACTTTATATAATCTTATATTTTGGATTAAGTAAATTTTTCCCTTTATAAAAACAGTAACACTGCTATACTTCTTCTTTCCGTATTCATTCTCATTTGCCTTTTCAGGGACGAGGGGATATATAATTTTCTATTTTTTTCTTTTTTGCTCTTCTGTTGACCTCTGCTGGTGTTACGTTTCCTAGCGTTTCTAATATTCCGTCAATTCATCTTTTAACGTGGTCGGCCCTTGTGTCTGGTATCTTCACAACGTTTATTGGAGGTCCGTTGTGTTGTGTTTTGACATTTCTGCTGTTTCACGTATTATTTCCAAACCACCATTTTATCTGTTGTTTATTTATGTATTCTATGGTGGGGAGCTTTTTTCTCAGTTCATTTCTGATGTTATCTCTCACGCTGTTTCCTGTCATTCGTCTAACACATTTCATCTCGGTAGTGGTTATTTTTCTTATTGTCCTTGCATCTCGAGTCCAGGACTAGCATTGGTAGCACAACGTTGGTATGAAGATTGTATTGTAGAGTGCCCGTTTTGCCTCTAGAGTTATTTCCTTGTTGGACATTAGTGGTGATAGCTTTAAGATGATTTGACAATCTTTGTTGCATCTTTAATCTATTTCTGCTGTTTGTAAATTGTCGTTTATCACTTAGACTTCTTAGATATTTAAATTCATCGGCTTGTGTTAGCAGTCTGCCGGCTATTGTTATGTTGATGTTATTGTATTTCTCTTTTGCGATATTTGTGACTTCTGTTTTGTCATTGATTTTCGTGTTGTTTTTCAATGCCTGTACAGTTACGTTTTTTAAAGTGTTCTTGTAGGTCTTATACTTTCCATATATCGTCTACAAATAGAAGCTCGTTAATCTCCTCTATCTCCGATGGGTTATCTAACTTACATATGTTGTCCATGTATGTAATGAACAATAGGGAAGATAATACACACCCCTGTTTGACTTCTCGTCTAACTTCGAAGTGGTCTGTGCAGCTGCTGTTGATGTAGAAACTTATTTAGGTTGGTTAGATGTTGGCTTACTCTGTGTATTGCTAGTAGCCCCCATAGTTCTCCGTTTTCTCGGTTGAATGCCTTTTCCTGAAAAATGAAAGCTAAGTACACATTTTGACTGTATTCTATTTGTCTTTTATTCTGGCTGTTTTAGGGTGAATAATGCGTCAGTACATCTATTTTTATTTTCGGAACCCCATTTGAAAATCAGGGAGCCGCGATAGCTCAGTGGTTAGTGAACTGGACTACAAAAGACAAGAGGTAGGGTTCGATCCCAACCGACGGCTTCCGGTTCACCCAGGCTTTAATGGGTACTGGATTTTTTTCTGGGAAAGTAAAGCGGCACGGGCGTAATACCGACCACATTACCCCAAAACCATGTGCCGAAGGTCTGGAAAATTTATGGTCACTAACACCATATTCCATATACGCCACTTGGCGTGACGGGGGTACTTTACTTTTACTTTTTTTACTTTTATTTGAAAATCACCGTAATTTAGTTCTCACATTAGTCTGAGCCTCCTCCCTCCCCCTACGTACAACTTTCCCACATGACTGGTAAAGGAAATGTCTCTATACTGATTGCAGTCTCTCGTGCTACCATTCAAATTGTACGATGATTGCCTGTTGACAGTATTTTGGAGTTTTCGGTTGGTGCCGTGCTGCATTGAATATTTTGTGCAGCCATGTCACTCCTGTTTCTCCTGCTGCTGGTATTATTTCTACTGGTATGTTATCTATCCCCGGTGCTTTATTTCTTGCTGCATATTTGATTAATTCTTTGAGTTTCCCTTTCATGATGTTGGGTTCAGTGTTTGTGCATTCTTGTGAAGTTTTTGTTGTGTTATTTGTAGTTTGTGCCATGTCTTTGAAATATTCTTTCCATCTCTGTTACATATGTTGGTTATTTGATATTGGATGTCCGTCTTTGTCATTTATGATTTTAGTGGGATTGTGGTTTTCTTTTCTCGCTCTTGTTGCTTAGTAGAAGTTTCTTGTGACTGTCTTGAAGTCCCTAGTCATCATTTATCTAACTTCTGCCAAGGTGTATTGGTTAGCTTCTTTGATAAAAATTTTAACTTTTTCCCGGACAAATGCATATTTTTCATATTCTTCTTGGTTCTTCTTCTCCATCCAATCTTTAAATAGTTTCTTCTTTTCTGTAATTACTTCTCTGATTGCGTTGTTCCACCAATTGGTGTACATTGTAATACATGAACAATTAATGGGAACTCCTTGATTTCGCGTGGAGCATGAGATAGGCGACCTGCTGTTGTCACGTCCATCTCAACGGCTCATAGCTGATCAAGGCTCACTTCACCTCACGACAGACCGACTATCAAGGTGAGAATCATTGTGTAACGTAGTCCACGGAGTGATCACGTCTGTTGGTGTAGAAGACTTTGTGATATGCTGAATATAGGCAAGCGTGATCTTTTCCAACAGAACCTCGAACATCAGGGAAGCCAATACAATCGCAACTTCAACTTCCAGTGTGCGAGAGCTAACTGCTCACGTCAACGGTTGTCAATAACTGTCGTTGTTTCGTGTCTAGCAGCAGCAGTGGGAGTGTGTAATTGAGCGTTTTCATGCACGATTAACGAGAGCCGGCGTGGAGTGTTATGAAGCTTGAGATCTGCACACCAGTAGTCAGTACAAAGCTTAAAGCTTTGACTGAATATCGTCAAATACAGAAGACAACAGACAATAGATCTTGTCTTTGTTATAAATCGGTCTCCCAAATTTGTCAGACTTGCTTTGAGGACCGGAAGTAAGGAGTTCAGACACTGCCACTGTTCTGGAGCGGCCAGTTAAAGGTGAATATACTTTCTCTTTCTCCAACTGTTCTGTTTTCTGTCTTTCCCTTATCGATTATTTCATTCTTTCACCTTGTCGAATGTTTGTCAACTTTTTCTAGTTACTGTTTGGAATTCTAATGGTTTTTTCACCCCTCGTTGACTGTTTGATGCCTTTTAATTATTCCATTTCATTTATCCTGTTGGTTTCTTTTAGGCACTTCCTTTTAATTAACGATGTTGTCCTTTCTCCTAGTATCCGTCTACTATCTATTTAATAGCTTTCTTTCTTTTAGACGATTGGTTCATACATTTTTCATTTTGTGTATTTTCCGTATTTCTCTAGTCGCTTGTCTTCTGTCTGCCCATAATTCAACGTTTCCTACCATTCTCTAGCTGGCTGCTTTCTGTTTTTCTCTATTTGAATATTTCCCGCCTTTCTCTTGTTTTGTTTTCTTTATTTTGTTCATTCTTCACTTTAATCATTCAAGAGACAGACACTTTAATGTAACTAAACACTGTTTATTCGGTTTCCACTCCGCGGGCTAAAAAGAAGCCGAGTCATTAATGCGCTGGCATTTCATCTCAATAGTTTAGTGTTCGCATCCCGGAGTGGTCATTTCGCCACCCAGCTATAACTGTTAATGTGTACTTTCGATGTGCAACATGACCCCAAAAATCATGTGCTGAAGGTCTGTAAAAATGATGGTCACTAACACCATATTCCCTATACGTCATTTGACGTGACGGGGGTACTTTACTTATTTATTTATTTTTTTTGATGTGCAACAAACACTTCACACAAACACGTCAGTTAGCGCGTTGAGAGTGCCTTTTCTATACACGGCATGCGGAGAACGTGCAATCATGGTGTTGCATTTAATAATCAGGTGCAAAGTGTGGTTCATGAGATGTCACTGGGTAGACACACACACACAGGGCTCCCACTTTATTATCAAGATATCACATATTTACATTTTCACAGATTTTGTGTCCTTTAGTCAAATCTGATGTGTGGGCATTTATCTTTGTCTACCCCAACCCCAAAACGTATACGGATATATCATTTAACAAATATCGGGATGGTCATACTTTCAACATTTCACTCAACAAATAACGGGATGGTCATAGTTTCAACATTTCACTCAACAAATATCGAGATGGTCATGCTTTCAACATTTCACTCAACAAATAACGGGATGGTCATAGTTTCAACATTTCACTCAACAAATAACGAGATGGTCATAGTTTCAACATTTCACTCAACAAATAACGGATTGATCATACTTTCAACGATCCATCTATAAAAATAGCAGCTTTGTTTGCTCATTAAAAAATAAATTCTGTTCCGTAAAGTTGAGCTGAGAAATCTGAAAGCCAAGTTTAAACTCGGGTTTATCAAACCCAAGAGCGCGTGGAGCGCTTGAGCAATAATTTGGCATTACCTCCCGCCGTCTGAAAACACGACTTCATATTTCTGGGTTTCCGGTAGTGAGTTATTAGCTGAACGTGTATAGAAGCTACATTTTTTGTGCAAAATACGCGTTGCATTTATATAGATGAGATGTATTTGCGATTTTCTGCTTGTAACAGCATTATTACTAGCAGAAATCCTAAAGATCTACAACAATTACTTAATGAAATAAACATGACAAGCAAAAAATATGGATTAGATATAAAAATATCAAACAAACTTAAACTATGATCATAAACAAAGAAAAATATTCAAAACCTACAAGTGGATATCAAAATTGAAGGAATAGACCTGGAGACAGTTTAGAACGACAACTACCTTGGACATACTTTAACCAGTGATGGAAAATGTACAACTGAAATAAACAAAAGAATAGGAATAGCAAAAAGTAATTTTAATGCCATAAAAATACTAATATCAAAACAAATAACACCAGGGCTTATACGAAGAATAGCAAAATGTTCTCAACACTCCTTTATGGTGCAGAAACAGGGACATTAGACAGGAAAACAGAACATAAAATTTAAACCTTTAAAATGTGGATTCATAGAAGAATATGAATAATTGAATGGAAAGAAAAGAAAACACACGATGAAGTCTTAAAACAACTACAAATGAAAAGAGAACTACTAAATACAGTTCAAACAAGACAAATAAGATATTTGGGTTATTTTTATTTAAAAGCCTCAACATCCTACTAAAAGTAATCTAGGAATGGAAAATGCAAGGTAAAAGAGGCAGACCAAGACTAACATGGACGAAAAACAAAAAAAAAAATGGACAAGTCAGTCTATGTCAACCTGCACCATCAAAGCAAGAGACATATCGGAATGATAGCCAACCTTCGATGCGGAGACGGCACATAATATTGATGACTTGGGATTGTCAAGAAAATAAACACATCACCTGCATTCGTTTGCTAGTGCACATCGAAGAGAGTGTCTAACAATGACGAATAAGAGAGTGTCCAACAATGACGAACAAGAGAGTGTTCAACAATGACTAACAAGAGAGTCTAACATTGACAAATAAGAGAGTGTCTAACAATGACGAATAAGAGAGTGTCTAACAATGACAAATAAGAGAGTGTCTAACAATGACGAATAAGAGAGTGTCTAACAATGACGAATAAGAGAGTGTCCAACAATGACGAACAAGAGAGTGTCCAACAATGACTAACAAGAGTGTCTAACATTGACAAATAAGAGAGTGTCTAACAATGACGAATAAGAGAGTGTCTAACAATGACAAATAAGAGAGTGTCTAACAATGACGAATAAGAGAGTGTCAAACAATGACAAATAAGAGAGTGTCTAACAATGACGAATAAGAGAGTGTCTAACAATGACGAATAAGAGAGTGTCTAACAATGACAAATAAGAGAGTGTCTAACAATGACGAATAAGAGAGTGTCTAACAATGACAAATAAGAGAGTGTCTAACAATGACGAACAAGAGAGTGTCCAACAATGACTAACAAGAGTGTCTAACATTGACGAATAAGAGAGTGTCCAACAATGACGAATAAGAGAGTGTCTAACAATGACGAATAAGAGAGTGTCTAACAACAACGAATAAGAATGTCTAACAATGACGAATAAGAGAGTGTCTAACAATGACGAATAAGAGAGTGTCTAACAATGACGAATAAGAGAGTGTCTAACAATGACGAATAAGAGAGTGTCTAACAATGACGAATAAGAGAGTGTCTAACAATGACGAATAAGAGAGTGTCTAACAACAACGAATAAGAATGTCTAACAATGACGAATAAGAGAGTGTCTAACAATGACGAATAAGAGAGTGTCTAACAACGACGAATAAGAGAGTGTCTAACAATGACGAATAGGAGAGTGTCTAACAATGACGAATAAGAGAGTGTCTAACAACAACGAATAAGAGTGTCTAACAACAACGAATAAGAATGTCTAACAATGACGAATAAGAGAGTGTCTAACAACGACGAATAAGAGAGTGTCTAACAACAACGAATAAGAGTGTCTAACAATGACGAATAAGAGAGTGTCTAACAACGACGAATAAGAGTGTCTAACAATGACGAATAAGAGAGTGTCTAACAACAACACCGGATAAGAGTGTCTAACAATGACGAATAAGAGAGTGTCTAACAATGACGAATAAGAGAGTGTCTAACAACAACGAATAAGAATGTCTAACAATGACGAATAAGAGAGTGTCTAACAACAACAACGAATAAGAGTGTCTAACAATGACGAATAAGAGTGTCTAACAACGACGAATAAGAGTGTATAACAATGACGAATAAGAGAGTGTCTAACAATGACGAATAAGAGAGTGTCTAACAACAACGAATAAGAGTGTCTAACAATGGCGAATAAGAAAGTGTCTAACAATGACGAATAAGAGAGTCTTGTGTAATAAAATAACAATCATATATAATCTACCGGCATAATTGCCATACCTTGATGAACATTTCCAGTGATGGGTTTTTGGTTTATAATTATGGTTGATTACGAGAGTGGGACAAACTTCAACCAACCGAATTGCCTCTTGTCGCAATGCCTTCTTTCCTAATTAGGCGTCTGCTCCTTATCCCAGTGCATGCGAAGCGCACTCTGAACTTGAGGTCGAGTCTTGTCTATATCATAAACTTTCTTTTTATATCACAAGACTCATGGGTATATCACGGACCTTCTGGATGTATCAGTAGTCATTTGAATGTATCATGAGTTATCTGGACGGATTAAGAGTCTTCTGTATGTGCCACAAGGCAACTGTATATGCCACGAGACTACCGTATATGCAACGAGGCTACTGTATGTGCCACGAGACTACCGTATATGCAACGAGGCTACTGTATGTGCCACGAGACTACCGTATATGCAACGAGGCTACTGTATGTGCCACGAGACTACTGTATGTGCTACGAAGCTACTGTATGTGCCACGAGACTACTGTATGTGCTACGAGGCTACTGTATGTGCCACGAGACTACTGTATGTGCTACGAAGCTACTGTATGTGCCACGAGACTACTGTATGTGCTACGAAGCTACTGTATGTGCCACGAGACTACTGTATGTGCAACGAGGCTACTGTATGTGCCACGAGACTACTGTATGTGCTACGAAGCTACTGTATGTGCCACGAGACTACTGTATGTGCTACGAAGCTACTGTATGTGCCACGAGACTACTGTATGTGCTACGAAGCTACTGTATGTGCCACGAGACTACCGTATATGCAACGAGGCTACTGTATGTGCCACGAGACTACTGTACGTGCTACGAAGCTACTGTGTGTGCCACGAGGCTACTGTATGTGCCACAAGGTTACTGTATGTGTCACTGGTGTATTTAGACATTACTAGAAGTATCACGAGTCTCCTGGCTATATTTAGAATTAACTATGTGTATTATGATTGTAATATATATATATATAATAATCAGAATATATTGTTACAAATGGGAAAATTTAGGGACGAAGAGAAAGAGGGAAGCAAAGGGAAAAGATACCAGACAGCCTAAGAGAATGGCTTGGCAGAAGGCCAACAACGTAAATGATAAATAACTGTCGAGATCGAAAGTTGTGGAGAGACATGATCACCTACGTCAGCAGGTCCGGTACTTGATGATCATGATATGTGTCATGGGCTTTTTTGTTACGAAATATAGTTTTTTAAATGTGTAACGAATCTTCTGGGATATACCACATGCCTTCTGTATATATCATAGATATATATCGCGAACCTGCTATATGTATCACCGGCTCTGTGCATGTGTTTAGAACTGAATAAATGTACGTTAAGCCTTCTGGTAGGTAAGTCTCAATCAGAGTTTCAAGAAAATAGTATCTGAAACATTTCTCCGCAGACTGATATACTGATCAACGTCAGATTACCTCCTTGCTACACTTGCAAGACCTTGCTATACCTTCAGGACCTTCCTATACCGTCAGGACCTTCCAATACCTTCATAACCTTGTTTTAAATTCAGGACATTGCTACGCTTTCTGGACCTTCTTATACTTTCAGGACCTTGTTCTACCTTCAGGACCTTGTTATACCTTCAGGACCTTGCTATATCCTTCAAGACCTTTCTACATCTAGTGAGATGCGATGACCAGCCCTATCTGGGTATTGAGATCCGATGACTAGCCCTATCTGGGTAGTGAGGTGCGACGACTAGCCCTATCTTGGAAGTGAGATCCGATGACTAGCCCTATCTGGGTAGTGAGATCCGATGACTAGATTTATCTGGGTAGTGAGATCCGATGACTAGATTTATCTGGGTAGTGAGATCCGATGAATAGATTTATCTGGGTAGTGAGATCCGATGACTAGATTTATCTGGGTAGTAAGATCCGATGACTAGATTTATCTGGGTAGTGAGATCCGATGACTAGATTTATCTGGGTAGTGAGATCCGATGACTAGATTTATCTGGCTAGTGAGATCCGATGACTAGCCCTATCTGGGTAGTGAGATCCGATGACTAGATTTATCTGGGTAGTGAGATCCGATGACTAGATTTATCTGGGTAGTGAGATCCGATGACTAGATTTATCTGGGTAGTGAGATCCGATGACTAGCCCTATCTGGGTAGTGAGATCCGATGACTAGATTTATCTGGGTAGTGAGATCCCATGACTAGCCCTATCAGGGTAGTGAGATCCGATGACTAGCCCTATCTGGGTAGTGAGATCCGATGACTAGATTTATCTGGGTAGTGAGATCCGATGACTAGCCCTATCTGGGTAGTGAGATCCGATGACCAGCCCTGTCTGGGTAGTGAGATCCGATGACTAGCCCTATCTGGGTAGTGAGGTGCGATGACTAGCCCTATCTGGGTAGTGAGATCCGATGACCAGCCCTATCTGGGTATTGAGATCCGATGACTAGCCCTACCTGGGTAGTGAGGTGCGATGACTAGCCCTATCTGGGTAGTGAGGTGCGATGACTAGCCCTATCTGGGTAGTGAGATCCGATGACTAGCCCTATCTGGGTAGTGAGATCCGATGACTAGCCCTATCTGGGTAGTGAGGTGCGATGACTAGCCCTATCTGGGTAGTGAGATCCGATGACTAGCCCTATCTGGGTAGTGAAATCCGATGACTAGCCCTATCTGGGTAGTGAGATCCGATGACCAGCCCTATCTGGGTATTGAGATCCGATGACTAGCCCTACCTGGGTAGTGAGGTGCGATGACTAGCCCTATCTTGGAAGTGAGATCCGATGACTAGCCCTATCTGGGTAGTGAGATCCGATGATTAGATTTATCTGGGTAGTGAGATCCGATGACTAGCCCTATCTGGGTAGTGAGATCCGATGACTAGCCCTATCTGGGTAGTGAGATCAGATGACTAGCCCTATCTGGGTAGTGAGGTGCGATGACTAGCCCTATCTGGGTAGTGAGATCCGATGACTAGCCCTATCTGGGTAGTGAGGTGCGATGACTAGCCCTATCTGGGTAGTGAGATCAGATGATTAGCCCTATCTGGGTAGTGAGGTGCGATGACTAGCCCTATCTGGGTAGTGAGATCCGATGACTAGCCCTTTCTGGATAGTGAGATCCGATGACTAGCCCTATCTGGGTAGTGAGATTCGATGACTAGCCCTTTCTGGATAGTGAAATGCGATGACTAGCCCTATCAAATAATAGCGAAAAATAGAAGGTCCTGCACGAGAACCTGTGGCTTTGAAAAGTCAAAAAGGGCAGGCTAAATTGGCCGTAGCGGGGCACCATTGTTCAGAAATTTACCCATGATACCAAGGACGGCAAGCTAAAGAGGCAGAGGAAGCAGCAAATAAAGGGAATATGAAAGAACTGTACAACAGCTCAAGATGAAATTACTTCGGAAGCCATCAAAGTAGATATTAACACCTCTTCAGCCCTATCTGGGTAGTGAGATGCGATGACCAGCTCTATCTGGGTAGTAAGATGCGATGACCAGCCCTATCTGGGTATTGAGATCCGATGACTAGCCCTACCTGGGTAGTGAGGTGCGATGACTAGCCCTATCTTGGAAGTGAGATCCGATGACTAGCCCTATCTGGGTAGTGAGATCAGATGACTAGATTTATCTGGGTAGTGAGATCCGATGACTAGCCCTATCTGGGTAGTGAGATCCGATGACTAGATTTATCTGGGTAGTGAGATCCGATGACTAGCCCTATCTGGGTAGTGAGATCCGATGACTAGCCCTATCTGGGTAGTGAGATCAGATGACTAGCCCTATCTGGGTAGTGAGGTGCGATGACTAGCCCTATCTGGGTAGTGAGATCCGATGACTAGCCCTATCTGGGTAGTGAGATCAGATGACTAGCCCTATCTGGGTAGTGAGATCCGATGACTAGCCCTATCTGGGTAGTGAGGTGCGATGACTAGCCCTATCTGGGTAGTGAGGTGCGATGACTAGCCCTATCTGGGTAGTGAGATCAGATGACTAGCCCTATCTGGCTAGTGAGATCAGATGACTAGCCCTATCTGGGTAGTGAGATCAGATGACTAGCCCTATCTGGGTAGTGAGGTGCGATGACTAGCCCTATCTGGGTAGTGAGATCCGATGACTAGCCCTATCTGGGTAGTGAGATCCGATGACTAGCCCTATCTGGGTAGTGAGATCAGATGACTAGCCCTACCTGGGTAGTGAGGTGCGATGACTAGCCCTATCTGGGTAGTGAGATCCGATGACTAGCCCTATCTGGGTAGTGAGATCCGATGACTAGCCCTTTCTGGATAGTGAGATCCGATGACTAGCCCTATCTGGGTAGTGAGATTCGATGACTAGCCCTTTCTGGATAGTGAAATGCGATGACTAGCCCTATCAAATAATAGCGAAAAATAGAAGGTCCTGCACGAGAACCTGTGGCTTTGAAAAGTCAAAAAGGGCAGGCTAAATTGGCCGTAGCGGGGCACCATTGTTCAGAAATTTACCCATGATACCAAGGACGGCAAGCTAAAGAGGCAGAGGAAGCAGCAAATAAAGGGAATATGAAAGAACTGTACAACAGCTCAAGATGAAATTACTTCGGAAGCCATCAAAGTAGATATTAACACCTCTTCAGCCCTATCTGGGTAGTGAGATGCGATGACCAGCTCTATCTGGGTAGTAAGATGCGATGACCAGCCCTATCTGGGTATTGAGATCCGATGACTAGCCCTACCTGGGTAGTGAGGTGCGATGACTAGCCCTATCTTGGAAGTGAGATCCGATGACTAGCCCTATCTGGGTAGTGAGATCAGATGACTAGATTTATCTGGGTAGTGAGATCCGATGACTAGCCCTATCTGGGTAGTGAGATCCGATGACTAGATTTATCTGGGTAGTGAGATCCGATGACTAGCCCTATCTGGGTAGTGAGATCCGATGACTAGCCCTATCTGGGTAGTGAGATCAGATGACTAGCCCTATCTGGGTAGTGAGGTGCGATGACTAGCCCTATCTGGGTAGTGAGATCCGATGACTAGCCCTATCTGGGTAGTGAGATCAGATGACTAGCCCTATCTGGGTAGTGAGATCCGATGACTAGCCCTATCTGGGTAGTGAGGTGCGATGACTAGCCCTATCTGGGTAGTGAGGTGCGATGACTAGCCCTATCTGGGTAGTGAGATCAGATGACTAGCCCTATCTGGCTAGTGAGATCAGATGACTAGCCCTATCTGGGTAGTGAGATCAGATGACTAGCCCTATCTGGGTAGTGAGGTGCGATGACTAGCCCTATCTGGGTAGTGAGATCCGATGACTAGCCCTATCTGGGTAGTGAGATCCGATGACTAGCCCTATCTGGGTAGTGAGATCAGATGACTAGCCCTACCTGGGTAGTGAGGTGCGATGACTAGCCCTATCTGGGTAGTGAGATCCGATGACTAGCCCTATCTGGGTAGTGAGATCCGATGACTAGCCCTTTCTGGATAGTGAGATCCGATGACTAGCCCTATCTGGGTAGTGAGATTCGATGACTAGCCCTTTCTGGATAGTGAAATGCGATGACTAGCCCTATCAAATAATAGCGAAAAATAGAAGGTCCTGCACGAGAACCTGTGGCTTTGAAAAGTCAAAAAGGGCAGGCTAAATTGGCCGTAGCGGGGCACCATTGTTCAGAATTTACCCATGATACCAAGGACGGCAAGCTAAAGAGGCAGAGGAAGCAGCAAATAAAGGGAATATGAAAGAACTGTACAACAGCTCAAGATGAAATTACTTCGGAAGCCATCAAAGTAGATATTAACACCTCTTCCAAGACGTTACATAATCTATTAGATAAAATTTGGGAGAGGGAAGAAATACCTAAAGACTGGAAAGAAGGTTATATGATCAAACTACCAAAGAAAGGAAGTTTACAGGAGTGCACAAATTATAGGTGAATTATGCTAATATCTCTGTGCCAAGAAAAATATTAAGCAGAATCATTCTGGAGAGACTTAAAGAGGCCATAGATAAACATTTGAGAGATGAACAAGCAGGTTTTAGGAAGAACAGATCATGTGGTGATCAAATAACTACTCTACGTTTAATAGTTGAACAAAGCTTATAACTACAGTCCCCACTTTATATTGGATTCATCGATTACGAAAAGGCATTTGATAGTTTAGACAGAGGAATGCTTTGGAAGTTGCTGAGTCATTACGGAATCCCCGTAAAGTTTATTAACCTGATAAAAACAATGTATGAAGGAATGAAATGTAGTGTGGTGCATGAAGGACAGCTTACAAAAGCATTTGGAATAAGAACAGGAGTAAGGCAGGGATGCCTTCTATCTCCATTTCTCTTTCTACTGGCCATAGATTGGATTATGAAAATAACTCAAAACAACAGAAATGGAAAGTAGTGTTGGTGGCTGTATACGCGTTTAAAGTGCACGCACATGCACCGAAAATGCACCAAAGACAATGGATTTTGCATCGATACCGCACGAAACTGGCACCAAATCCGTGCAAAAGTCCGATAATCGGCTTATTATCTCGGTGGTCGTGCGGTCCGGTAATCGGCTTATCTCGTGGTGTGCTGTGGTGCGTGACCTCATCGGCTTATCTCGTGGTGTGCGGTGGTGCGTGACGGCGTGCGGTCGGCTCTCGCGGGGGTAGCTCGGACAACAGCGGTTCTAAAACTTGTGGGGTCGTCGGATGGCGGGTCATCGCCGGCTATCTCACGCGGGTCTATTGTGGGACAACAGCGGTTCTAAAACTTGGGGCGATGTGCCTTGAATGGTCGTGTGTGTGTTATCGCTACCAACATCATCATGAGCCACCCTCAACAGCATCATCAACCCTTGCAAGTATCAAACCGATTATTAGTGTCTACATTTTTAGTGACACATCATCATGTGCCACCCTCAACAGCATCATCAACATGTACCCTTCATGTCCTATAATCATCATCATCATCATCATGCCACACAAAGTATCAACTAGCGAAATTCTCTCTCTCTCTCTCTTTCTTTCACATTCATGGTAAAGCAAAACAAAATTCGTTCTATATTTCACAGCTTTATTATTAATACAACAAATATACAACACATATTTGAAAATATATATTACTGTCCGGTTGTTGATAATTTTAAGCGTCTGGGTTTCCTCGAAACCGAAGTATCCACGGGGCGAGCAAACGATAAATGATACGGTCGTTTATGTGCTGTCTTGATGAAAAAGGCATGAGAATTCTGTTAAGTTTCGCGTCACGACACTTAAGAAGTATATAATAAACACAATATAGACCGCACGTGTTGCTAAACAAATCTTGCAACACCCGCGGGTTGTAGACGAATGGAACGTGTGAGTTTTTGCTCTATAAAGTTTAAAATATTCACGTGTCTGTGAGGCAAACCGTAGGAATCGAAATACTCACATTCGCCGAGACCGTTGTAAAATAGGGCCACCCAATGCTCACCGGGTTCGTGGGCAGGGTCGGTGTTTAGGACAAAGGCCGCGGTCGCCGTTGGGTCGATGCTGGGCGGTAAGTGGTTTCGTGGAATGACACTAACAAGGGAACAACGTCGAACGAAAATATCCGACATCAAAAGGTTGTAAATCTCCCTCGTGTTCATCTTCTTCTTTCTCTCAAACGGCGAAGTCTGTTAGAATCTGCCTTGTCTTGGACACCTCGAGCACCGAGTCCAACTCGGCGTAGACGATAACTTGTAGGGGAGTAGTTGTGGGAGCGGCAAACTTGAGTTCTATCGACAAGGGTCCGCTTGTGGCTAGCTCAAAATGGGAGCCGTCCAGTAGGCTGGACGAGAGGTCAAAACCAAATAGACAATATCCGTCCTTGAACTCTCTATAATCAACGTTATTCCCAGCGTCTTTACCAATCAAACCCATGGCCAGATTTGTACCGAAAAAAGCTCTCGCGTATTGATTTCGTTCAAAGTCCATAGTTAGAGGCTTTCCCGAGATACATTTCCCGTCGACCGTCAGGTTCATATAAATCAGACCAAAGTGTTGAAAATTGAACGGGTTAGCTGTATAAACACCATTAAACGCACTGGCCGTAATCAGACCTATCACTATACGGGTCGGTGTTTGAGACAAAAATAAATTGTCTTGACTGTGGGAGAACATCCCGCTAGCGATGGAAAATGTCTTGATGGTAACCCTCTTGATCGGGTACCCCGCATTCCCGCTTAAGAGAGCCTTTTCGTGGGCCAGAGAAATCGCGGGGTTTAGCTTAGCTTTCTTGACCACGAGCGCGGCGTAGGTGATAACACTCATATAACCCACAGAGCTATCGTCACCCTTGAGGTTGAACACATCCTTCGAGGGCGTGAGTTTTATCTTTACATCGACTCTGTTTAACATGTAACGTTTTAAAACCCTCATTTTCTTTCAAATCGTCATGGTGGCCAGCTGTGTCTTTGTAGAACAGAGCGGCCGTCAAGTATCCCGTTTTCGCATCCTCCCCGTAATTTAGCGTGGCCTCAAACACTGCTCTAAAAGGATAGGTATTCTCCGACGGTGTAACCAACGTGTTGTTTAGCGATACGTCGACTTGTGAAAATAGACTGTGAAGATAATTTTTGGCCGGTCCTACCTTAGCATCGGGTGGTACACTATCACCATTTGGGAGGGTGATCTTGACCCGCAGATGTAAAAACGTGTTGAAAAGATCTAGATACTCCTCGCTGTTTCCAGAAATGAAAAACTCTATCGGTGCGCTATGCAACAAGGCTGCGATCGGACGAATTTCAATAAACTGGCCAGAGTCTAGAGATGTCTGTGTGGGTGGAACGCTAAATAAATCCAAACCAGAGTGAAGACATTCGCACGATTTGGGGTGAACGAGGGACATTATTAGTCGAAAATATCCTTTGCCACCCTCGTCTTCGTCTTCCTGCTGTTGTGCACCGAATGAAGGGGGAACCGTCTAGCTATCGGTTTTATCCTCTTCGTAACGGGTTCTCCTGGTGGAAGTAACTTCATAACTCGCTTTCTGCTTTGTCGTAAACCACTTCCTGATTGGTTGTTAACACTCAGGTGGTCTACGGCCCCGTGTATCAACCACTGACCGGCCTCCTTAGCTCGTTCTTTGAAAGCTTCACCGACATTTTTCCCGGCTAATGCGTCCTGTGCGACCTGCAGACCGGCCCCCAAGCCTTCTCTGAGCAAGGCCTTACCGCCGGTTTTTTAACCAGGGTAAAATAGCCCTCCCGATTCCACCAAAGAAACTACCGATTTCTCGACCGCTCTGACTTCGACCTCCTATAAACACGGGCATTCCATCACCCGCCTGACAACAGTAAAAGTCTTCGTATAACTCAACATCTCTATGAAGGGGAGTGTGTCTCACCATTATACTAGCTCGAGATGTTTCTTCACTCGAAAGTGTACCGTTAGCACCGACGTCCCGCTGGTGAATGGAATGGTTTTTCCGTGTTCGTTGGCTAAAAGGATTTCCACAGTATCGAAGGAAAATCGACTCAGGGGGACGTAGTGAGGCTTATCGTAGATCTGAAACACCGCGGTGTGATTTCTATTGAGAACAGGCACGCTTCTGAGGAGAGGTACCATCACATCCCCGACGGGTCTTGGGGAAACGAGATCGCAGTAGACGTAGACATTCTTCGCAACACTTTCCAAGTCCATTACGCCCACGCTGAAGATATCGGGAGCCGTGTCTGATATAGAGGTCGTGGGGAAGGTTAACATGTTTTTCAAAGTGTCGCTTATGGTAACACTGACTCCTTTTTCGTAAAGTTTCAAGATGGCTTTATTCACCTCTTTTGCTTAAATGAATTTCATTTTTTTCCCTTTCACACCCTCGTTTGACTCATCCTCCGCTTTTATGATCGACGCATTCAACGCGCCGATGAACGCACCGGGTTTCGTGTATAACCCAGGCTCCAAGGTCACGTTGAGATGAAATCTAGCGTCGCAAATATCGTCGTTAGCGAGAGATTCGTACCGAATCCAGACATCACCCTCTATTACATTGACATAATTTAACGGAAACTGTATCTCCACCAGTGCGATCTCATACTGCGTCGAAATGTTAATGGTCTGAGGGAGTTTAACGAAAAAGTGGCCGGGGTTATTATACTTAAAAAGTTCCGTAGATGCATTGCTGGGCAGGGTGACATAAAAACTCATTTTTTTACTCGTTTCACCGTCGCCTCTCCAAGTTTGGATTCGGTAACATGTAACCCAAACAGCTGCTCAGTAGGGCTATTCACAGTTTTCCCTCATTTGCATCTGGCTTTTCGGTGGTCAGATTAAACAGCGAGACCGCTACAACTGTATATATAACTACCACTTGACAAATAAAGTAGGGGGATAGTTTCCCAAACATCGACCCCCAGCAGCGTGGTTCGCCCTCTCTCCTCACTCCCGAGTTTACGGCTCGCAAATCGGGCTCTCCAAAAGTTACCACTTCTTCTTCTCGCATCTCTAGTTTTTGTATCTGACAATGTCCTTGGACGGTATCCAACTGTTAAATGAGGAATCGTACCCAAACCATTTGACTAAACTCTCTTTTCGCCCAAATGATGTGCAACGCTCGGTTATGATACTCTCGATTCTGTACTCGTGCTTGTCTCCAAATTTTGAATTTCCGGTGTGTAGAATGACCCTTCTATCTCATCACCCTTATCGTCTTTCAACACATATGTAACGGGGTTTGTTTCATTTACTCGACTGATGGAAAACAGTTCCCCGTCCAAGCCGGGGCATAATCCTTTTTAAAATTGGCTCTGCCCATGACCAGTCTAACTCGATCACCGGGCTTATACAGGGGTCTTTCAAATTTAAAGTTGCGTTGCTATTATACAACGTGTTCCATACCTGTTCTTGATTGTCTGCGTTGACGTCGACCGGTGCCATTTTTATACTTCTGTGATACGAATGGTTATAACTTCGAAGTAGGGCGGGTAGGACTCGGACATAAGACAGTTTATTGGATTTCGTGAAATATCGCCACATCCGTTGTTTCAGAGTCCTATTAAGGCGTTCCACCACGGCGGCCTTAATATCTTCGTTCTGCGTAGTGAAAAAGTGAACGTTGTTGTCAACGAGGAATTTCTGAAATGTTCTGTTCAGAAACTCTGACCCCTTATCCGTTTGAAAAGTCGCGGGTTTCCCATCGAGAAATATCTTACCGACGGCTTCCACTAAGGATTTTCCCGTTTTGGTTCGTATCGGTACAGACCACGCGAATTTACTGAAAACGTCCACGCAAGAAACCAAATAGGAATATCCATCGTTGTGTTTTTTCAAATGTCTCAAATCAATTAGGTCTGCCTGATATTGCTGTTGGGGGCCACTCGTTATAATGGGACGCCTTTCAAATCTGCGACGAAGGTTTATGAAGGGTATAGGTATCCTGATGACTCAACCATTGTTTGATCTTTGCGAGTCCCAGTTTGGTGTTACGTTGCAGGGCCGTTGCACCACTATACTCCCCTGGTCGACTAGGGTCAAAGTAATGACGTCTCAATATTTTCTCCACCGTTCCCATTTTGGTGTTGGGATTCCGCTCTTTCTTTTTTTAGGTCTCAGTTTAAACGTGGTTACGCGCGGAGTGGTTTCATTACCTAGCTTTGGGGTTTCCGCTGGTGGTGGTGTCTTGGTCTGCTCTGGTGATACCTCGATTGATGGTGGTGGTGGTAGGGAAGGTGTTTTTTTCTGTTGCCGTGTTGTGTTGAATGAGATCGACCGAGCCCAATGAGCGTCGTTTATACTGCTCCAATCTAGTTAAATATTGATGCAGGGCACGTTGGTACACTCTGGCCTTATCGGCGGGTGCTAAATCATCGCGGAATAGGACACGTTGCATTTCATCATCTAAATCTCTCAAGTTGTTACCGATCGACTCGGGTGGGGTAGTCTGTTTAAGACCCTCGAGGAATCAATGATCCATCAAAATCATTTTTTTGGCCATTGTTACGCACCTAGTACTCCACCGAGAATACTTAATATAGGACGGAGCAAAGCACCTATGAACCCACCGGTTTGTAGAATCTCTCTCCGCCGCTTAAGATTCGGTTTATTTTTAGTGAGAAGTCTCAACTTGTTCTTGTGTCGACGTAGCTCGCACTTCTGTCGCTGAGTGAGTCTAACATTACCTTTTAATATGTTATGACAACACTCGCACAAAAAGTTAATGAGTTTGGGAGAGGCTGTTTTTAATATGGCTCTTAAACCGCTCGGCGAGGCGGCGCGCATACATTTCAACATTTCACCGTGCCGTTTAAGTGCTTCATCACACATGATTCTCTAGTTTGGCACGTAGACGATTTGTCTCTCCCCTGGGAATATTTTTGTTCTCACCCTAAGATTATCAGGTGTGTCCTGACGAAGATCGACCAGCAAATAACCGTGAGGAGGCGCTGTCGCGTCCTTAAAACTATCTTGGAGGTACCCCACCTGTCCTGTGTACATTTGTTTACCAAGATTGATAATTTGACTCCCGTCTCTCGGGTTCTTGAAAAGGACTAAATAGTGCGTATTGAGACTTATGTTTCGATGTTCTTTATTTTTTCAAATAGATTTTGAACAATGTACATCACACTAATATCTCTGTGATGACTACCTTTGGTGAATAATTTTGTTACCCGCTCGTCCGTCTCAGACATCAAGTCATCGATGACGATCAGTCTTCTCTTCTTACCACCTTCCAATTTATCGACGTCTGGTAGACCCTCGATAAATCTCACTGACCCCATAGTCTCGTATATCGGTTGCCATTCCGCATAACACCATATAACTTCCTCCGGTACGGGGACAGCTAACTCGTGAAGGTTCTGTATAAACTTAGGTTTAAACCAGGTTTAGGATAAAATGAGCATACTTGATGAGGGATCACAACAGCTTGGACTGAAAATTAATAGAGATAAGACCAACATTATGAGAAGTAATGCAGTTGTCAATAATCAAATAAAATTAGGAGAAATACCTTTACTAGACGTACAATCTTACATATATCTGGGCAGTAATATAGAGAAAGAGGGAGGAACAGAAAATGATACCAAAATAAGGATATCAAAAGCAAGAGGAGCTTTTGTTGCATTGGGAAACAATGGTTATTATTGGTTATTGGTTATGGAAGGCCTCGGTATCACAGCAAACGAATTAAAATCCATAATTGCTCAACCGCCCGTGCCAGTGGAATCATCCGAATTACTAACTCATATCCCAAACAAAGAAAGGTAACTGTAGTCCCCATCGTAGCAGTCTCAGCACACGCCAAAAGACATAACCGCAACCTACATTTAGAAGGCAACCACAGTTATTATGGAAGTCCAAAGAAATTAGGTGAAATATACAAATAAAAATTGTCAACTCCAACGTTAAGTCAGTCCTATTATGTGGTTGTGAAACATGGAGACAAATAAAATTGACGATCAAGAAGATACAGACTTTCATTAATGGATGCTTACGCAGAATAAAAGGATGGAAATGGCAGGACCAAATCACTAACATAGAATTATGGAAATGTACCAGTCAAAAACCAGTGGATAAAGAGATACAGCGAAGACGATGGTGCTGGATAGGATACACACTGCGGAAGCCAATTGAGAGTATTACACAACAGGCTCTTTTTTGGAATCCCCACGGGAGAAGACAGAGAGGAAGACCAAGGAATTCTTGGAGAAGACAGATAAGCAGAGATGAAGATGATGGGGAAGACATGGAATGATCTTAAAAGAATGGCAAGAAACAGAACGACTTGGAAAGTGTTTGTGAAGACCTCTGCTCCACAGGGAGCTGAAAGGTAGAAGAAGAAGACCAAGGACGGATGTGTCGGCTCAAAAAGCATATATTTCGTGACTTGTCGTAAATCAGCGACACAACGCATTGACACCCATTTAAAGGATGGATGCTAGAGAAGAAGAAAGCTGATGATGGTCAACATTTTGTTAGAGTGTCGCTAATCTGGAGTGGTCCTGGCGTTGTCTCTACATGTACGGAGATTGGTGGGGAGTTAGTAGAGTGGGGAGAAACAGGACGGGGGGGGGGGTGTGGAGAAGTGAAGAGGAAAGACTTTCGTTCGGGCAACACTGATCCTCTCCACCTTTATTGCAGACAAGGAGTGAAGCATTTGTTGGGTCATAGATGATTCATGCTAACTTGTCCAACTCTTGCACTATCAAAACGTTTCATTGACTTGTACTGATGTAGACTCGACGTTTTCTGACGTCGGGTTTGCAGACTACAATATATCACACATTCTGTGGCTTTACACGACGGTTAACTGTCATCAATGCCGGCCCGCATGTTCCCTGGAATTTCTATTGTTAGTTTGACAGCAGCCGGCTTTCCTTCATATGTTCCAGCAGATGGTTCTTTGTAACAAACGCCATAACTGTGGTTGCATTCTTCCTGTAATCTGAGCTGACCTTATTGTCCCTGCAGGTGGTAGCCTCAAAGGCCGTGCGTGCAACGATTTTCTCTTTTCTATTAAAAAAACAAACAGAACGTCCTTGAGAAAGGTCGCAGTTGTTTTTTGTGTATTAATCAGATCAGCCTATCCCCAGTGTGTGGTTACATCCTCAGGTCGGCAGACGAAGTATTGTAGAGATTTGTTGTGTGTCCAAGTTATTTGTTGCTTTCAAATTCTTACAACTTCACATATTTGGATCGTGTTGCATGAAACATTTCAGTGCGTGGTGCATACAACATTACAAACATCTTTTTCAGCGATCAGCTACTGCTATGTGTTTAGACATTTAGACCAGCTTGGGTCACGAACAAGATGGTGCGTTTAAGGTCCTCACCAGTTCCCCATAACTTGTCCCCGACAGTTGTTTCTATGGGCCATATTTGTATCTTCAGATATCGAGAGTGTTGCAGTCCTGTAGGATATGCTTGGAGATATTGAGTGTTGCAGTCCTGTAGGATATGCTTGGAGATATTGAGAGTGTTGCAGTCGTGTAGGATATGCTTGGAGATATTGAGAGTGTTGCAGTCGTGTAGGATATGCTTGGAGATATTGAGAGTGTTGCAGTCCTATAGGATATGCTTGGAGATATTGAGAGTGTTGCAGTCCTGTATAATATGCTTGGAGATATTGAGGGTGTTGCAGTCCTGTAAGATATGCTTGGAGATATTGAGAGTGTTGCAGTCCTGTAGGATATGCTTGGAGATATTGAGAGTGTTGCAGTCCTGTAAGATATGCTTGGAGATATTGAGAGTGTTGCAGTCCTGTAGGATATGCTTGGAGATATTGAGAGTGTTGCAGTCCCTTAGGATATGCTAGGAGATATTGAGGGTGTTGCAGTCCTGTAAGATATGCTTGGAGATATTGAGAGTGTTGCAGTCCTGTAAGATATGCTTGGAGATATTGAGAGTGTTGCAGTCCTGTAAGATATGCTTGGAGATATTGAGAGTGTTGCAGTCCTGTAGGATATGCTTGGAGATATTGAGAGTGTTGTAGTCCTGTAGGATATGCTCTGGAGATTGTCTGGATGCTCTGCAGTCATGACATGCTGCAAAGTCACTGAGACATATCTTGTGTAGGTGTGCTCCAAATCCACAGTTTCATGTTCTGAATCTGAATATGTTGCTCATGTCTGCTGAATATGTTGCTCATGTCTGCTGAATATGTTGCTCATGTCTGCTGAATATGTTGCTCATGTCTGCTGAATATGTTGCTCATGTCTGCTGAATATGTTGAAGATGTCTTGTTCGGGCTCATATTTCCCTTGTAACTCCCTTAATTCTGTTTTCATGGATTGTTTCAGGATTGCCTTTCTTTCTTTGAGCCTCAGGAATTGGTTGGACTGTTGAATGTTCCCACCTACTTTTGCGAGTTCATCTTCTTTTTAGTTTCCAGGCATACCACAGTGTGCTGGTATCCATTGCAGGACTAGTTCTGTCTTTTCTGACAGACAACGTATGTTGTTCTTTATTCACTGAATGAGCCAGCCCTGTTTCTGGCTTACATTGCTTGTATGACTGACCCTGCATCACTGAGGGCGCCACGCTTTGAACGTATGACCACTTGTGCGTTAAGAATTTCTGTGGCTGTGTGGAGTGCCATTGCTTCCGCTCTGAAATGTGTACACTTTTCTCCGGCTGGAAGAGACTATGTTTCTGTCTTTCCACTTGTGTAGGTTATACAGATGCCACTGCCTCCCTTCTTTGATGTTTCGATTGAGGATCCCTCTGTGAATTGAATGCCCGTGCCAATAAATCTCTCGGGTGTTTTTCCTGAAGCATGATAAGTGGTCTCCCCTGGTCTCGGGTTACTCGTGTCTGCAGACAGTTCCTCGAACAGCTAGGGTTGTTTTCGTTTTGTTTTTACAGTTGAACCGTGGTTCGTCTGTGAGAGCTTCACACAGATCTTTCTGTGCTTCCAATATACGTTCTTGTGTGAGAGCTTCACACAGATCTTTCTGTGCTTCCAATATACGTTCTTGTGTGAGAGCTTCACACAGATCTTTCTGTGCTTCCAATACACGTTCCTGTGAGAGAGCTTCACACAGATCTTTCTGTGCTTCCAATATACGTTCTTGTGTGAGAGCTTCACACAGATCTTTCTGTGCTTCCAATACACGTTCCTGTGTGACAGCTTCACACAGATCTTTCTGTGCTTCCAATACACGTTCATGTTACATCAGAAACAATGATGTGCTGTTGATGACATAGAACTATTGCACCAATACCATACCTCCTATACTCTAGAAACGCCAATTTCCCGTCAGGCACGGTTAAGGTGACGGCTGGTTGGAGCTAGACGTCACAGCCTCCATATTACCTATGTGTTCAACTTTAATGTACCTCAAACAACTCTATCGCACAAACTAGATTCTTGTCACAAAATGTTAGATCCGGAAATTCTAGAGATTTGCTGGAGGAAATTATGGGAAAGGCTGTTAATGAACAAAGTTTAGTATTTCCTGATTATTAGTTTTTGTTTCCAATACAAAAAAAAACATAAAAAAAAGAAATAAAAAAACAAAAACACGGAAATGGTAAACAATTCATAAGTGCATCAATAGTTGATTTGTGCACGAATTGCGTGGGAGGTGAATATTGATTGTGGGCTGGTTCCACAAAAATGACCCAGGAACACCCGCATTGTTTAGCACTGTGGAGGGGGGGGGGGAGGAGGGAATGCACAAACAACAACAGGATCAAAAGATAAGGAACACCGGAACAGCCAGAGAGTTGCAGTAAAGCTGGTGTGCAGGGAATGAGGCGAAGCAACGCCAGCTTTACAGGAGAGAACGAAACAACAAAAATGGCATTATGGTTTTCCTCAGAAACAAAAACAAAATTCAGGAGACACAAAACACGAGAAATGTACTAAGACCTATTTAATCATATAAAGATCTAATTAATCATAGACAGAGCTATTTCCATCATATAAAGATCGAACTAAATCATAGACAGATCTATCTCCATCATATAAAGATCTAACTAAATCATAGACAGATCTAACTCCATCATATATAGATCTAACTAAATCATAGACAGATCTATCTCCATCATATAAAGATCTAACTAAATCATAGACAGATCTATCTACATCATATAAAGATCTAACTAAATCATAGACAGATCTATCTCCATCATATAAAGATCTAACTAAATCATAGACAGATCTATCTACATCATATAAAGATCTAACTAAATCATAGACAGATCTATCTACATCATATAAAGATCTAACTAAATCATAGACAGATCTATCTACATCATATAAAGATCTAACTAAATCATAGACAGATCTATCTACATCATATAAAGATCTAACTTAATCATAGACAGATCTATCTACATCATATAAAGATCTAACTAAATCATAGATAGATCTATCTACATCATAGAAAGATCTAACTAAATCATAGACCGATCTATCTACATCATAGAAAGATCTAACTAAATCATAGACCGATCTATCTACATCATATAAAGATCTAACCAAATCATAGATAAATCTAACTAAATCATAGAAAGATCTAACTAAATCATAGAAAGATCTAACTAAATCATAGACAGATCTAACTAAATCATAAACAGATCTAACTAAATGATAGAAAGATCTAACTAAATCATAGACCGATCTATCTACATCATATAAAGATCTAACTAAATCATAGATAAATCTAACTAAATCATAGAAAGATCTAACTAAATCATAGAAAGATCTAACTAAATCATAAACAGATCTAACTAAATCATAGAAAGATCTAACTAAATCATAGACAGATCTAACTAAATCATAGGCAGATCTAACTAAATCATAGAAAGATCTAACTAAATCATAGAAAGATCTAACTAAATCATAGTAATATCTAACTAAATCATAGAAAGACCTAACTAAATCATAGTAAGATCTAACTAAATCATAGACAGATCTAACTAAATCATAGAAAGATCTAACTGAATCATAGGAAGATCTAACTAAATCATAGAAAGATCTAACTAAATCATAAACAGATCTAACTAAATCATAGAAATATCTAACTAAATCATACAAAGATCTAACTAAATCATAGTAAGATCTAACTAAATCATAGAAAGATCTGCTGAAAATGCTGCTGTGCTCTCTCCATAAGCGAGTAATGTAGAATGACTTTATAAATGTTTTTTTCTATGTACATTATTTTATGTACCTTTTATAATATAGTTAGATCTTTTCATTTCTCGTGTTCTTTGCTTCCTGGATTTTTTGTTTTTGTTTCTAAGAAAACCGTTTGTGTGAGTCCGAAATGTGGTCGATCTTTGTTCTGTTCCATCAGTAAAGCTGTCATGGTACACTGTGTTCAACTCATTCCGTGACCACAGACAGACCAAACCATGAATCATGTTCATCTCATTCCGTGACCACAGACAGCCCAAACCATGAATCATGTTCATCTCATTCCGTGACTACAGACAGCCCAACCCAATAATCATGTTCATCTCATTCCGTGACCACAGACAGCCCAAATCATGAATCATGTTCATCTCATTCCGTGACCACAGACAGCCCAAACCAAGAATCGTGTTCACCTCATTCCGTGACCACAGACAGCCCAAACCATGAATCATGTTCATCTCATTCCGTGACCACAGACAGCCCAAACCATGAATCATGTTCATCTCATTCCGTGACCACAGACAGCCCAAGCTAAGAATCGTGTTCATCTCATTCCGTGACTACAGACAGCCCAAACCAAGAATCGTGTTCATCTCATTCCGTGACCACAGACAGCCCAAACCATGAATCATGTTCATCTCATTCCGTGACCACAGACAGCCCAAACCAAGAATCGTGTTCTTTAACACAGCGCCCACACCGCTGGCTTGTTGCTGCTCCCTACACACCATACACGCACGCGTGCACACACTCACGCACACACACACACACTCACACACACACTCACACACACACACACTCACACACACACACACACGAATTGTAATTTGCTGGCATGTCATTTATGCACATCGCCCAATGACTAGTATATTGGGCCAACCTCCCTAATCTAAAATGAATCTATAAACATAACTGTGTTATAAGTTTCCTATTATAAGCCAGTCTATATATAGTCAGGTCAGGTAATTTTACCTGCTACTGTATGCAGTAAACAGTACAACCTGTGGCTGCCCTGCTGCCTTGCAGGTAAGCTCGGGAGAGTAAAAGGCTAAGGGAGGGTACCCCGAAGTAAAACAACCCCACTGCCTTGTGGGTGAGACTTTTTAGTCAAAGGCTAGCAGAGCCAACCGTAAACAAACTGACGGAAGGCAACAGAAAACTACCGTCGTAATTTCTTTGTACAATCATGAATCGCCACAACAATAGAAATAACGACAACAACGTTAAGGGGATTCCAATGGAAAGCCATCGTTCGGCAGGGGACATCATGTGCTACAGATGATACCCGATCGTCATCAAGCTACTGTAAGCAAAAAAAAGATAAAACAAACTCTAAAGATAGGTACTTGGAATGTGAGAACACTCATGCAGAAGGGTAAACTAGAAAACATCATACAGGGTATTAGATAGTGTTGTGTGCTGTCACCAGATTTGTTTAATATTTATAGTGAGATTATTTTAAGATCCATAAGGGACATGCCTGGAATAACAATTGGAGGTCATAATATAAATAATCTAAGGTATGCTGATGATACAGTCTTAATTGCTAAGAGTGAAAATGAGTTACAAGAAATGTTGGACATTATAGTGAAAGAAAGCAAAATAAAGGACTCAGCCTTAATAGCAAAAAGACAGAGGTAATGGTAACAACAAAGAAAAAGACATCACCTCAGTAGAAAATAAAGACAAGTGGAACAATATTAAAACAGGTAAATGAATTTAAATAGTTGGGAACTTTGTTAACCTCAGACGGAAAATGTACAAAAGAGGTGAGATGCAGAATGGCTCAGGCAAAAGCAGCTTTCCAAAAAAATGAGGAAGATACTATGCAATCCATATTTGACAATAGAAACAAGAAAAAGAGTTATTAAATGTTATGTAGAGTCAGTATTAACATGTGGATGCGAATCATGGACAATAGGACAACAGGCAAGAAAATCTCTGGAGTCTGTAGAAATGTGGTTTTACAGAAGAATGTTGAGAATACCATGGACAGCTAAGATGAGTAATGAAGATGTTCTGAGAGAAGTCAAAGCAAAAAGAGAGCTAATTTCCAATATTAGGAAGAAACAATCATCATTTTTTGGCCATGTAATGAGAAGAGAACAACTGGAATATATTGTAACAACTGGAAAAAATTGAGGGACGAAGAGATAAAGGGAAGGAAAGAGAAAAAATAACAGACAGATGAAGAGAATGGCTTGGCAGAAGGTCAACAGCAGAAATGATAAATAGCTGCCGAGATCGAAAATTGTGGAGTGACATGATCACCTACGCCAGTAGGCCCGGTACTTGATGATGATGATTATAAGCCACAATATGGGCTGAAGTTCTTGCATTGTTGATACATAGCAGAGGGCAATTACAATGGGAGTAGCAGTTTCCAGTAGCTTAGACTAACGACAATGATAACAAATAGTTGTGTTTGAGGAAATTTTTGGCTAGTGACCCATAAAGTACATGGGAACAGAAATATCGTATCACATGTCGAAAACATCCTGAATCACATGAAACATGGGAGGCAATCGATAGTCCTCGTTGAATTTACGACTGTTGGTTTACTCTTGACAGTCATGTTCTTGTCAACCTAGTTGTGAAAATGAGCACTACATGTGCACATTTATTCGACCTTTATCGAGAGATATCATCTAGTACTATACATGTCAATGTAGATGACAAGAATTGACGACATTTTTCTGGTTATCACTTCTATTGATGACTTCCTGTCAAGAATTTCTCTTAAACTGTCTACTACATTTTCCTCCTCTCTGCTTCCTTCTATTTCTTCAGCTGTCTGTTTTCCAGCTGTCACAATGTATTCCACCTGTACCCATCTTATTTCACTATTCTCCCGCCCCTAAAAACAATGACAGCAAGCGTAGTGACAGTATCGCATGACAATGAAATATACTGTAATGAGTCAGGGTCCCGGAAATTGCAGACTTTTTTATTTCGTAAAGTTATCCCCGGAAAATAATGACTTTTTGATTTCGTGAAGATGTAAAAAAAGTAAAGTACCCCCGTCACGCCAAGTGGCGTATAGGGAAATATGGTGTTAGTGACCCTATATTTTACAGACCTTCAGCACATGATTTTTGGGGTAATGTGGTCAGTATTACGCCCGTGCTGCTTTACTTTCCAGAAAAAAAATCCGGTACCCATTTCAGGCTGGGTGAACCCGGAAGCCGTCGGTTTGGGATTGAACCCTACCCCTTGTCCTTTGTAGTCCAGTTCACTAACCACTGTGCTATCGCGGCTCCCTTCGTGAAGATGTACCCGGAAATTAATGACTTTTTGATTGCGTAAAGTTGTCCCGGGAAAATAATGACTTTTTGATTGAGTAAAGTTGTCCCCGGAAAATAATGACTTTTTGATTTCGTAAAGTTATCCCCGGAAATTAATGACTTTCTGATTGAGTAAAGTTGTCCCTGGAAAATAATGACTTTTTTGATTGTGTAAAGTTGTCCCCCGAAAATAATGACTTTTTGATTTCGTGAAGATGTACCCGGAAATTAATGACTTTCTGTTTGAGTAAAGTTGTCCCCGAAAATTAATGACTTTCTGATTGAGTAAAGTTGTCCCTGGAAATTATTGACTTTTTTATTTCCTAAAGTTGTCCCCGGAAAATAATAACTTTTTGATTGAGTAAAGTTGTCCCCGGAAATTACTGACGTTTGGATTGTGCTTTCAGCTAGAAAGAATTTGTGAATCCTCGGTGTAGTATTTCAGGGTCTGACGATCATCGACCACATGATAAATGAACGGATTTAGCTTTGTCTCAATGTTAACAGCTTTCACAGACGGATACAACTTATATCTGATAGTGTATTCATGACCACCGACCCCCCCGAGCTTAGACCGAGCCAGAAAATGTACATTTGAACTTCGCTATCTGATACTGCCATCAAGGGTTGGAAGATTTCGATCACTAAAATAACTAGCCCACTGTGTAGTCGTTATTTTAGGTCGAGATAACGACTGTTGTTCTTTTTAGGGGAAGTTTCATTGGATCTAATGCTGCCGGTTCAGGTAAATATTCTGACGTTGTCTAGAGAGTTCTTGCACGTGGTGTGGTTGTTTAACTATTTATCGTCGGTGTTGTGTGTCTGTCACATTTTTCGTGTGTTGTTCTCTTCATTGTCCTTTGATTGATCGTGTTGTAGGTTCGATTGTTTGTAAAAACAAATACTAGGAAGAATACACAGCTACTGGTTTGAGTTGTTGGTATTTTAGAGTAGAGAAAGTATCACATAGGAATGAAATACATTGTACTATTTTAGAGTAGAGAAAGTATCACCTAGGAATGAAATACATTGTACTATTGTGATTGAGTCAGGTCTGTTAATAAGATCATTATCATCATGTGCCATGCCTGTTGGCGTAAGCGATCGTCTCTATCCACAGCATTCGGTCTTTCATATATTTCATGATTTTAGTCGGTAATCTTGTATCATGCCATTTGAATAAGTTATTCAATATTGTTTCACTTGGTTTTCATCTGCTCTTCTTTCCATTCATTTTGTCTGAGGTTATAGTAATCTCAATGCCTTCTTTTCGCATGGCATGTCCAATAAATGTAGATTGTCTTTTCCTAATGATTTGTATATTTTTTACGTTTTTTTTTCTAGCTCGCTTTAAACATTCTTCATTTGTAATTTTTGCTATTCATGGAATTCGTAGCACTCTTCTGATAAACCACATCTCATCTGCCTTTAATATATAATAATATTAATTGTAATAAGTCTGGGCTGTTAGTGAAATATAGTGTAATGAGTATGAACTCTTAATGAAAGTCAGTATAATGAGTATGGGCTCTTAATAATAGTCAGTGTAATGAGTATGGGCTCTTAATAAAAGTCAGTGTAATGAGTATGGGCCCTTAATAAAAGTCAGTATAATGAGTATGAGCTCTTAATAAAAGTCAGTATAATGAGTATCAGCTCTTAATAAAAGTCAGTATAATGAGTATCAGCTCTTAATAAAAGTCAGTGTAATGAGTATGAGCTCTTAATAGAAGTCAGTATAATGAGTATGAGCTCTTAATGAAAGGCAGTGTTATGAGTATGAGCTCTTAATGAAAGTCAGTGTAATGAGTATGAGCTCTTAATAAAAGTCAGTGTAATGAGTATGAGCTTTTAATAAAAGTCAGTGTAATGAGTATGAGCCTTTAATAAAAGTCAGTGTAATGAGTATGAGCTCTTAATAAAAGTCAGTGTAATGAGTATGCGCTCTTAATAAAAGTCAGTGTAATGAGTATGAGCCCTTAATAAAAGTCAGTGTAATGAGTATGAGCCCTTAATAAAAGTCAGTGTAATGAGTATGAGCTCTTAATAAAAGTTAGTATAATGAGTATGAGCTCTTAATAAAAGTCAGTGTAATGAGTATGAGCCCTTAATAGAAGTCAGTATTATGAGTAAGTGCTCTTAATAAAAGTCAGTGTAATGAGTATCAGCTCTTAATACAAGTCAGTATAATGAGTATGAGCTCTTAATGAAAGTCATTTTAATGAGTATGAGCTCTTAATGAAAGTCAGTGTAATGAGTATGAGCTCTTAATAAAAGTCAATGTAATGAGTATGAGCTCTTAATAAAAGTCAGTGTAATGAGTGTGAGCTCTTAATAAAAGTCAGTGTAATGAGTATGAGCTGTTAATACAAGTCAGTGTAATGAGTATGAGCTCTTAATAAAAGTCAGTGTAATGAGTATGAGCTCTTAATAAAAGTCAGTGTAATGAGTATGAGCTGTTAATACAAGTCAGTGTAATGAGTATGAGCTCTTAATAAAAGTCAGTGTAATGAGTATGGGCTCTTAATAAAAGTCAGTGTAATGAGTATGGGCTCTTAATAAAAGTCAGTGTAATGAGTATGGGCTCTTAATAAAAGTCAGTGTAATGAGTATGGGCTCTTAATAAAAGTCAGTGTAATGAGTATGGGCTCTTAATAAAAGTCAATGTAATGAGTATGAGCTCTTAATAAAAGTCAGTGTAATGAGTGTGAGCTCTTAATAAAAGTCAGTGTAATGAGTATGAGCTGTTAATACAAGTCAGTGTAATGAGTATGAGCTCTTAATAAAAGTCAGTGTAATGAGTATGAGCTGTTAATACAAGTCAGTGTTATGAGTATGAGCTCTTAATAAAAGTCATTGTAATGAGTATGGACTCTTAATAAAAGTCAGTGTAATGAGTATGGGCTCTTAATAAAAGTCAGTGTAATGAGTATGGGCTCTTAATAAAAGTCAGTGTAATGAGTATGGGCTCTTAATAAAAGTCAGTGTAATGAGTATGGGCTCTTAATAAAAGTCAGTGTAATGAGTATGGGCTCTTAATAATAGTCAGTTTAATGAGTATGGGCTCTTAATAAAAGTCGGTGTAATGAGTATGGGCTCTTAATAAAAGTCAGTGTAATGAGTATGGGCTCTTAATAATAGTCAGTGTAATGAGTATGGGCTCTTAATAAAAGTCAGTGTAATGAGTATGGGCTCTTAATAAAAGTCAGTGTAATGAGTATGGGCTCTTAATAATAGTCAGTGTAATGAGTATGGGCTCTTAATAAAAGTCAGTGTAATGAGTATGGGCTCTTAATAAAAGTCAGTGTAATGAGTATGGGCTCTTAATAATAGTCAGTGTAATGAGTATGGGCTCTTAATAAAAGTCAGTGTAATGAGTATGGGCTCTTAATAAAAGTCAGTGTAATGAGTATGGGCTCTTAATAAAAGTCAGTGTAATGAGTATGGGCTCTTAATAAAAGTCAGTGTAATGAGTATGGGCTCTTAATAAAAGTCAGTGTAATGAGTATGGGCTCTTAATAAAAGTCAGTGTAATGAGTATGGGCTCTTAATAAAAGTCAGTGTAATGAGTATGGGCTCTTAATAAAAGTCAGTGTAATGAGTATTGGATTTTGAAGCCCACTAATTTGTTAACTGAGGAAATTCTGTGATATTTCTTACCTGCTTTTTTCCCCATGGTTCACATTATAGCCATATTTCAGGTAAAAAGGGTGGGGGGGGGGGATTGGTGTAAATTGGTTCCTGTTAGTGGGAACTACTCCTTTTCTTCACATTTCAACAGTATCTACATTATTTTCTGTCTGGTTTTCCTTTTCTATTATTTTCGATTCGTGTTATTTATTTATTTTTTTTTCTGGGCTTCTCTGTGTCTTGTTTCCATATCTCTGTCTCTCTATTTCAGTGCCTTTTTCTCGTATCCTATCTGTTCCTGGCTATTTAATTTAGTGTTTTGTTTTATATCTATGTGGTTCTAATATTTTAATGGCTATGTTTTCTTTCTTTCTTTCTTTCTTTCTTTCTTTCTTTCTTTCTTTCTTTCTTTCTTTCTTTCTTTCTTTCTTTCTTTCTTTCTTTCTTTCTTTCTTTCTTTTCTTTCTTTCTTTCATTCAATCATTCTTCTTTCTTTCTTCTTTCTTTTCTTCCTCCCTCCCTTCTTTCTTTTTTATTTAATGTTTTGTTTTGCTTTTATGTCTATCTTATTGCCCGGTCTAGATTAGGATAGATAGATAGAGAGAGAGAGAGAGAGAGAGAGAGAGAGAGAGAGAGAGATTGAGCTTTTGGAGAACAAGGGAGAGAGAGTTGTAGAGATGTAATTTATCAGGAAGGCACTAGAATCCCAGTATTTACACAATTCATGCAGTGTGACGTGACATTCGTAGCTGTCAGATCAATGAAACCGCGCATGCGCTCTAGCCTACCTCACCTAGTTAGCATTTTTGCCAAGGGCAGGGCGTCGATATTGATTTCTTCTGGTAGCAATTCGCAGGTCGGGGTGGGGGTGGTGTGAGGTGGCGTCGTGGAGATGTGATTCACTCGAATAATTTCTAGTTCATGCTTCAACACGACTCTCTCCTGTCCACTTCCCAGTACACACTTCATAATGATTTTGTTATGTACATATCTCAGTACACACTTTACAATGATCATTTTATGTACATACCAAATTATGTACTTGATAACGATTTTGCTACGCGCCTATCCCAATGTACGCTTCACAGCGATTATGCTATGTACAAAGCTCAGTACACACTTCACAACGATTATATTGCGTACAAATCCCTGTAAACATTTCACGAAGGTTATTTTACGTACATTTCTCAGTATATGCTTCGCAAAGTTTAGGTTATGTACACATCCCAGTGCGCACTTCACACATATTGTGTTATATACATATACCAGTACACGCTACACGAAGGTGATGTTATGTACATATCCTAGTACACAATACACGAAGGTGATGTTATGTACATATCTCAGTACACACTTCACAAATATTGTGTTATGAACATATCCCAGTACGCGTTACACGAAGGTGATGTTATGTACATATCCCAGTACACGCTACACGAAGGTGATGCTATGTATATATCCCATTACACAGTACACGAAGGTGATGTTATGTACATATCCCAGTACACACTACACGAAGGTGATGTTATGTACATATCCCAGTATACACTACACGAAGGTGATGTTATGTACATATCCCAGTACACGCTACACAAAGGTGATGTTATATACATATCTCAATGCACTTTCAGAAAGCTTGACAAATGACAGTTAAACAGACATTCTAAGCATAAAACAAAGCTTGTCTTCGGATATTTAACTCAACTATATTATCTACCCTTACGTGAAAGCAAACAACCCACGAAAGAAGTTGCATTCGAAACCAAATCTCTAAGACAAAACTTTGTAAACAAAGGAATGACATAAAATATGCGAAGTTAGCCGTGCAATCAAAGAAGTGAATGTTAATGAGAAGGTGGGCATGTCAGCCAAGTGTAGAGAACTAACTAGAACATCACAAAAGAAACTCTCCAATAGTAAACATTGGCCGGGAAAAGGGGGGGAGGGGGAGAAAAGAAAGAGGCAGACCTTAAAATACAATGACAAGAGAGGCAAGCTAACGGGCTTCGGGCTCACATATTGAGATTGAGTCATCGTCATCATGTGTAATACCGATTGGCGTAGGCGATCATGTCCTTCCACAATCTTCTATCTACATATCAGTTCTGTTGTTGACTGTTTTCCATGCCATGACACCAAGCTATCCAGTATTTTCTTTCTTTGTCGTCCGCGATCTCTCTTTCCTTTTATTTTGCCAGTTGTAACCAAGTATTCCAACTTTCCTCTTCTCATGATGTGCCCAAATATTGTTGATTGTTTCTTTCTGATGTTTTTTAGGAGTTCCCTTTTTGTGTTGGCCTCTTTGAGAATTTCTTCATTGGTCTTTTTAGTTGTCCAGGGAACTTAAACATTCTTCTGAGAAATCCCATCTCTGTGGCCACTAATCGTCTTTTCATTTGTTTGTCTACTGTCCATGATTCGGGTCAATAGGTCAGAATACCGATGAACTCTCCTTCTCACTTCTATTGGACATGGATTTGTTGCATAAGATATTTTTCATTTCTGAAATGCTAATTTGGCCCGAGGTATTCTGCTTTTTATTTCTGTGGTGCATCTTCCATATTACTGTATTAACGTTATACTTGAGCGGGACACCCTTTGGCAAGGTGAAGCTCCCGTTAGCCCCCCCCCCCCCATCCTTCCTATATCAGAGTTATGTGAAGCCATTGGAGCAGGTGGTGAATGGTGTGGCAGCAGCCGACAAGTAGTGCCGGTTATGGTCCCCACACCGCGATGGTAGGCAGAGGATCTCATGTATAGAGACAATGGCTGCAATCTCCGGCTAGTACAGTCACTGCCAAGAAGGAAAGGAATGGCAAACTACCTTCTTGTATTGTCTAGAATGATCATATTAAAAATAATAATGAGATTGAGTAGCTAGCTCTTAATAGGGACTTGAGGCGCGGCTCACAGCGAGCACTTTGTGACGGCTTTGGAAGAAAGATTTTGTACTGAAGTTGTGTGTGTATGCGCGCGCGCGAGCTGTCGCAAAAAACAGAGACGAACTTAAGTACTACTTCCCCTACACCAATAAAAAGACAAGTGTAATGAAACAATTGCAATAAGTAGCTGGTTATTTGTTATGTTGGCTAATGAAACAAATAAACGAAGAGGTTAAATAACCTGAGCATTGAAGACAATTGCATTATAAACATCACCTGACAGATGAAATTAAAATACAACAACCAGATCAAACAATACAACGACCACATCAAACAATACAACGACCACATCAAACAATACAACGACCACATCAAACAATATAACGACCACATCAAACAATACGACGACCACATCAAACAATACAGCGACCACGTAAAAAGTCACAATGGGCTAGAAAGAACAATAATGGAAGGCGTGAGTTCATGGAGACAGGGTTAGACAAGAATGAGGTGGTTTCATGACATCAAAGAGACCTTGAATTTGACAACAGAAGTGGGAGATCTGGCTAGAGACATAGATTCTTTGAGACGGACTGTGACGAAAGCAATGTTCTGTGGGAGATCTCGCTAGAAACATAGATTCTTCGATACGGACTATGGTGAGAGCAACGTTCTGTGGGAAATCTGGCTAGAGACAGAGATTCTTTCAGACTGGCTGTGGTGAGAGCCAAGTTCTGTGGGAAATCTGGATAGAAACAGAGATTCTTTGAGACGGACTGTGACGAAAGCAATGTTCTGTGGGAGATCTCGCTAGAAACATAGATTCTTTCAGACTGGCCGTGGTGAGAGCAACGTTCTGTGGGCGATCTGGCTAGAAACAGAGATTCTTTGAGACGGACTATGGTGAGAGCAACGTTCTGTGGGAGATCTGGCTAGAGACAGAGATTCTTTGAGACGGACTGTGGTGAGAGCAACGTTCTGTGGGAGATCTGGCTAGAAACAGAGATTCTTTGAGACGGACTGTGGTGAGAGCAACGTTCTGTAGGAGATCTGGCTAGAAACAGAGATTCTTTGAGACAGACCGTGGTGACAGCAACGTTCTGTGGGAGATCTGGCTAGAAACAGAGATTCTTTGAGACGAACTGTGCTGAGAGCAACGTTCTGTGGGAGATCTGGCTAGAAACAGAGATTCTTTGAGACGGACTGTGGTGAGAGCAACGTTCTGTAGGAGATCTGGCTAGAAACAGAGATTCTTTGAGACGGACTGTGGTGTGGGCAACGTTCTGTGGGAGATCTGGCTAGAAACAGAGATTCTTTCAGACGGACGGTGATGAGAGCAACGTTCTGTGGGCGATCTCGCTATAAACAGAGATTCTTTGAGACGGACTGTGATGAAAGCAACGTTCTGTGGGAGATCTCGCTAGAAACAGAGATTCTTTGAGACGAACTGTGCTGAGAGCAACGTTCTGTGGGAGATCTGGCTAGAAACAGAGATTCTTTGAGACGGACTATGGTGAGAGCAACGTTCTGTGGGAGATCTGGCTAGAAACAGTATTCTTTGAGACGGACTGTGGTGAGAGCAACGTTCTGTGGGGGATCTGGCTAGAAACAGAGATTCTTTGAGACGGACTGTGGTGAGAGGAACGTTCTGTGGGAGATCTGGCTAGAAACAGAGATTCTTTGAGACGGACTGTAGTGAGAGCAACGTTCTGTGGGAGATCTGGCTAGAAACAGAGATTCTTTGAGACGAACTGTGCTGAGAGCAACGTTCTGTATGCGAACTGGCTAGAAACAGAGATTCTTTGAGACGGACTGTGGTGAGAGCAACGTTCTGTAGGAGATCTGGCTAGAAACAGAGATTCTTGAGACAGACCGTGGTGACAGCAACGTTCTGTGGGAGATCTGGCTAGAAACAGAGATTCTTTGAGACGAACTGTGCTGAGAGCAACGTTCTGTGGGAGATCTGGCTAGAAACAGAGATTCTTTGAGACGGACTGTGGTGAGAGCAACGTTCTGTAGGAGATCTGGCTAGAAACAGAGATTCTTTGAGACGAACTGTGCTGAGAGCAACGTTCTGCAAAAGATTATACGACCTGATAATGTTGCCGCTGAGATGGCTATCAGCACATGAGCTAACATTTGGATATGGGCAAAGTGAAATGCATACATTCATTAGATATATGTTGTGTCCCTATATAATCCTCAATCCTGTGCGCTGTTCAACAGTTCCACGTTTTATGTTTTCCCCATTACATGCCAGTAGCGATACATAGTTAGGATAAATAGACACAAACAAATCACAAACTAATGGAAGTACTTTCATTTTTTTTCCCCTAGATCAATATTTCTTTCCCTGTTCGATTTATATTTGCTTGACCATAGTCTGCTATCAGAGAATTTTATTGATATCAAAGGTTGGACATTGCAACATCTGTTTGTCACAAGACGTTACCATCCGCGCGTGCGCACGCACATAGACACACTTGTTGAGTAAATGTTTCTGTCCTTTATAGACTCTGTTGAAGGAGGCAGAAGCTGGGCCTCACCCACTTGGGTCATCACTCAAGTATTTTCCTTTTTTTTAATATTTGAGTCAGCGTGAAAGCTGATGGGAGTTGTGTTTGTTAGAGAAAATGCTGGAAACAATTGACAACGTGGACGGAAGATTAGAGACTTTATTTATTGAGTTGATGTTCTGGTTGTTCTCTCCAACTTGTGGCATAAGATCGGAGACTTCATTTATTGAGTTGATATTCTGGTTGTTCTCTCCAACTCGTGACAGAAGATTGAAGACTTCATTTATTGAGTTGATATTCTGGTTGTTCTCTCCAACTCGTGACAGAAGATTGAAGACTTCATTTATTGAGTTGATATTCTGGTTGTTCTCTCCAACTCGTGACAGAAGATTGAAGACTTCATTTATTGAGTTGATATTCTGGTTGTTCTCTCCAACTCGTGACAGAAGATTGAAGACTTCATTTATTGAGTTGATATTCTGGTTGTTCTCTCCAACTCGTGACAGAAGATTGAAGACTTCATTTATTGAGTTGATATTCTGGTTGTTCTCTCCAACTCGTGACAGACGATTGAAGACTTCATTTATTGAGTTGATATTCTGGTTGTTCTCTCCAACTCGTGACAGAAGATTGAAGACTTCATTTATTGAGTTGATATTCTGGTTGTTCTCTCCAACTTGTGACAGACGATTGAAGACTTCATTTAATGAGTTGATATTCTGGACGTTCTCTCCAACTCGTGACAGAAGATTGAAGACTTCATTTAATGGAGACCAAAAATAATACATTAATAATATTATAGAGGGAAACTTGCGAGGTGAAAGATCAGCGAATAATGTCAGGGCTAGAGGTATGTTTACAACACGCGGGGTAAAACATCACAAATAATTAAGAACAGAAAAAAAACCAAAGAACAATAGACGGTCGAATGTAGGATCGAAGCTTAGGACCGTCTCTTGTTTTTTTTGTGTTGATTATCTGTGATTTTTTTCCCGAGCGTTGTAAAAATACCTCTTCCCCTGAAATGATTCGACTCCTTTTATTGTGTTGATGTTCTCTCCAACTTGTGACAGACGATCGGAGACGCCATTTATTGTGTTGATGTTCTGGATGTTCTCTCCAACTTGTGACAGACGATCGAAGACTCCATTTATTGTGTTGATGTTCTGGATGTTCTCTCCAACTTGTGTATGAAGATAATTACACATCTCTTGGCCAGCACTTGAGTTTGTGTCATCAATTTATTTGATTAACTCTATCGTGTGTGTCCGATTAGACTAGCTATGACATCACTCGCGCACCATCTCAACCAGTCTCGAGTCTTCTGTCTTCCAATCATTGTCTGTACAACCAGGATTAGTAGTCAGACCATTACCGCCATCTCGAGACCGTTGTAACCACTCGTTTCGGCACACAATAATGGTATCAATTTCACTTGTTATCCAATAATCGCCTACTTGTTACAACTTATCACTTTTCGGTCATTTTTAGTTTCCACAAAATCGTGCCAACTATGCTCGTTGTCTGTCTGCTCTCGTTAAATGCTGTCGTAACTCTTCATCTTGGCTGACTCCTCACCTCTCACTTCTCAACAGATATATCCCTAATCATGTGATGAATACTTCCATCTTTTAATTTACTCCTCACCTCTCACTTCTCAACAGATATATCCCTAATCATGTGATGAATACTTCCATCTTTTAATTTACTCCTCACCTCTCACTTCTCAACAGATATATTCCTAATCATGTGATGAATACTTCCATCTTTTAATTTACTCCTCACCTCTCACTTCTCAACAGATATATCCCTAATCATGTGATGAATACTTCCATCTTTTAATTTATTCCTCACCTCTCACTTCTCAACAGATATATCCCTAATCATGTGATGAATACTTCCATCTTTTAATTTACTCCTCACCTCTCACTTCTCAACAGATATATTCCTAATCATGTGATAAATACTTCCATCTTTTAATTTACTCCTCATCTCTCGACCATAAAACCTGGACTCTCTATCACATCCATCAACAGTAAACAATGCTCATTTACTAAGTATCCCTCCATTTTACGGTAGATCTAAGAACATAAGCATATAAATAACGACAACAACGTTAAGGGGGATTCCAATGGAAAACCCTCATTCGGTAGGTGACATGTGCTACAGGTGATACTCGATCGCCATCAAGCTACTGTAAGCAAAATAAAGATAAAACAAACTCTAAAGATAGGTACTTGGAATGTGAGAACACTCATGCAGAAGGGTAAACTAGAAAACATCATACAAGAAATCAAAAGAATGGGTTTACAGTTACTGGAACTTTGGGAAATGAGATACACTGGATCAGGGGAGATCTATTCTGATAAACATAAAATAATCTATTCTGGAGGTACTGAACACCAAAGAGGAGTAGGTATCATCTTGGATGCAGAAAGAGCAAGAACAGTGAAAGGTTTTTACCCAATATCTGACAGAGTCCTTTTAGTGAAATTTAATGGAAAGCCAATAGACATAAATCTTATACAAGTTTATGCACCAACAGCAGATAATCTAAAGGAAACAATTGATAAATTTTACAACGAGTTAAATGAGGCACTTCATAAATGCAAACCACATGAAAACACCACAGTTCTAGGGGATTTTAACGCAAAAGTAGGAAAGGAAAGAGTTGAGGAAGTAGTTGGTCATTATGGCTTAGGCGAGAGGAATTAAAGAGGTGAGAAACTTTTTGACTGGGCAAGAACACACAACATGATGATAGGAAACACCTGGTTTAAGCAACATCCAAGACGTCTGTGGACATGGAAAAGCCCGGGGGACAACGCACGTAATCAAATTGATTATATAATGATAAGCAATAGATTTAGAAACAGTCTGGTGTGTGTGAAAACTAGACCAGGAGCAGATTGCACTATATAGTGATCATGTACCAGTTGTGGGAAAGCTTAGAGTAAAATTAAAAACAACAAAACGAGCCTCAGTTAACATTCAGTTAAATTTAGATTTACTAAAATCAGACAAGTAGCTGCAAGACAAATATAAAATCACAATTCAGAACTGGTACAATGCAATAGAGAAGATACAAAGCATTGATGAACAGTGGGAAATGCTAAAAGAATCAATGCAACAAACTTCAAAAGAGTTCATACCACCAGTGAGGACAATTTCAAGAAAGAAATGGATGACAGATGACATTTTGCAGCTAATGGGTACAAGAAGAAGAAATAAAGATGAGTATAAGAGATTAAATAAAGAAATTGTAGTAAAATGCAATGAAGCAAAAGAAGCATGGCTAAAAGAGAGATGCAACAAGATTGAAATGCAACAAAAAGGAGATGCTAAAGCTATATACAAACAAATTGAGGAATTAATAGGAAGAAAAACGCAATCAAAAACTGGATGTCTAAGATCAAAGGAAGGAGACGTGTTGATTGATCAAGAAAACATAAGGGAACGATGGACAGAATACAATAAAGATCTTTATAATGATGAACGAACGGAAGTAAATAGTAAGGATAATGGAGAAGGACCAGAAATACTCATAGAAGAAGTGGAAGACGCCTTGCGCAATATGAAAGCAGGCAAAACTCCTGGACCAGATAATATAACTAAAGAAGAGATTGAAGCCATGGGTGATTTTGGAATAGAAATAATAACAAAAATATTGAATGATATCTACAGCAGCGGATATATATCAGACGACATGCTCAAATCAATATTCATAGCCCTACCAAAGAAATCGGGTGCGATTAAATGCGATGATCATATCACAATAAGCCTCATGAGTCACATGACTAAGATATTACTAAGAATCATCATGCGAAGAGTGCGAAACAAAATCAGTCCAGAAATTAGCGATGGACAGTGTGGTTTTGTTAGAGATAAAGGAACAAGCAATGCCATTTATATCATAAGATCTTTAGTAGAAAGAACCAAAGAGGTGAGAACAGATCTATACCTATGTTTCATAGATTATACTAAGGCATTTGACAAAGTGAAGCACCAAGAAATAATCAAAATTTTAGAAAGCATAAACGCAGACAGCAAAGATCTAAGAATAATAAAGAACATGTACTGGCAAGAAACAGCGGCCATAAGAACTGGAAACCAATTGGGAATGTTTCAACAAATAAAACAGGGTGTTAGACAAGATTGTGTGCTGTCACCAGATTTGTTTAATATTTATAATGAGATTATTTTAAGATCCATAAGGGGCATGCCTGGAATAACAATTTGAGGTCATAATATAAATAATCTAAGGTATGCTGATGATACAGTCTTAATCGCTAAGAGTGAAAATGAGTTACAAGAAATGTTGGACATTATAGTGAAAGAAAGCAAAAATAAAGGACTCAGCCTTAATAGCAAAAAGACAGAGGTAATGGTAAAAACAAAGAAAAAGATATCACCTCAGTGCAAATAAAGACAAGTGGAACAATATTAAAACAGGTAAATGAATTTAAATATTTGGGAACTTTGTTGACCTCAGACGGAAGATGTACAAAAGAGGTGAGATGCAGAATGGCTCAGGCAAAAGCAGCTTTCCAGAAAATGAGGAAGATACTATGCAATCCATTTTTGACAATAGAAACAAGAAAAAGAGGTCTTAAATGTTATGTAGTGCCAGTCTTAACATATGGATGCGAATCATGGACAACAGACAAGAAAATCTCTGGAGTCTGTAGAAATGTGGTTTTACAGAAGAATGTTGAGAGTACCAAGGACAGCTAAGAAGAGTAATGAAGATGTTCTGAGAGAAGTCAAAGCAAAAAGAGAGCTAATTTCCAATATTAGGAAGAAACAATCATCATTTTTTGGTCATGTAATGAGAAGAGAACAACTGGAATATATTGTAACAACTGGAAAAATTGAGGGACGAAGAGATAGATGGAAGCAAAGAGAAAAAGTAACAGACAGCTTAAGAGAATGGCTTGGCAGAAGGTCAACAACAGAAATGATAAATAGCTGCCGAGATCGAAAGTTGTGGAGAGACATGATCACCTACGCCACTAGGCCCAGTACTTGATGATGATGAAGAACATAAGCGCCCCCCCCCCTCCTCACCCACGAAAATATATTTGTGTGTGGATCCAAATACCTGGTGTTCGTAAAGTCTCGCTACACTTTGTATATAGAACACATCTGAAAAAAATAAGTAAATGACGTCATAAAAAATGTGCTGCACAGTCCATCGCATCGTGAAGCAAAATGCAATGAATGGCTGTCTTCTGCTGGAGTAATTCTTTGCACTCAAAACAGAATGATCTTATCAACGGAAGAAGACTTTTTTTGGTTCAACAAGAGTTTAGAAATGGCGGTCGATACACACGGATGGTTGTTCAAAGATTTATAGCAAGATTTATAGCCAGATTTATAGCCAGATTTATAGCAAGATTTATAGCAAGATTTATAGCCAGATTTCCTGAGAAACAACCTCCTCATCGCGTTACGGTTGGAAATGTGTGAAATAAGTTTCGTGCTGCGGGAAATGTGGAAGACGATCTGGTAGGTCTGATGTGCCTGAAGACAAATATCTAGACATAATCTTATCCAAGACATCATCTATTCAAGTCCAAGCTAGTCCTTAAGGAGAATGTCGAAATTCTATTTCCGATTCTAGTTGTATTTGAAGTCTCCGAAATGAAACGGTAACTGTGGCATGTAGGTGAACATACTCTACTGCGACCCTCGCTAGAATCACCGCTCTGAACCTCCGGTCATCCGCTGTAATCCAAAATCACACTCCAGTGAGAATGACATTACTTGACAGTTCTAAAAACTAATTTTGCTTAGGGAGTCTTTGTAAAACACCTTTAAATCTGGAATCTAGTCGGAAGTATTATTACTTGTTCCATTTGATGAAGCAGGACCATAGTGTTAAACGAGTGGAGAGTATCGTGTCGGGAAGTGTAGAACCTGCAGAAAAGATCATTGCCCGCTATAGGTTGGACCATGCAATTTTAAATTGTTAAGGGAGTAATCCATAGAAAACTGGAGAATCAGATCAACATAGTGACCGCTGGTGTTCGGAGAGGAACAAGAGAGCAGACATTTAATATGGGAGACATTGTAGACAAATGTTGATTACAACGTAAATCTGTTTACATACGTTGTTAACTAGCAAATGGCATTTGACTGCGTAAAACATGAGATATTGTTGGAAATAATGTTAAATACGTGACTCTCACAGCACCTCTTGTAATTATACAAATGCTTGAAATAGACCAGCAAGCAGCTGCGGGCACTGAAATCGATAGATCAAAGTGGTTTGGGAGTCACAGCTGCATCCCATCACCTGTGCTATTGTATCAACATCTTCGAGTGCCGTCTCCGCATCGACGGTTGGCTCCCAAGGAGCACATTCCGCTCTGTCTCTTGCTTTGATGGTGCAAGTTATTGGCTAATTTGTCCATCTAGTGATGTTACTCGTCCATGTTAGTCTCTGCCTCTTTTACCTTGTATTTTCTCTTCCAAGATTACTTTTAGCAGGCTGTTGTGTCTTTTAACATGGCCCAAAAATCTCATTTGTCTTGTTTGAATTGTGTTTAGTATTTCTCTTTTCATTTTTAACTGTTTTAAGACTTTTTTTTCATTTTCATCATTTGTTTTCTTTTCCTTCCATCCAATTCTACCTATTCTTCTATATATCCACATTTCAAAGGATTTAATTCTCTGTTCTGTTTTCTTGTCTAATATCCATGTTTCTTCACCACATAGGAATGTTGAGAAGACATAACATTATGCTATTCTGAGTTTTAGCCCTGGTGTTATTTGTTTTGATGTTAGTATGTTCTTCATGACATTAAAATTACTTTTTGACATTCCTATTTTTTTGTTAATATTTCAGTTGTACATTTTCCATCACTGGTTATAGTATGTCCAAGGTAGTTGTAGTTCTGAACTGTCTCCAGGTCTGTTCCTTCGATTTTTATATCCACTTGTGGTTTTTAAGTATTATCTTTCTTTATGATCATAGTTTTTGTCTTTTTGATATTCATGTCTAATCCATAATTTTTGCTTGTCATGTTTATTTCAATAAGTAATTATTGTAGATCTTTAGGATTTTCTGCTAGTAGTACAGTATCATCAGCATATTTTAGATTATTGATTATCTTTCCATTAATGTTTAGGCCTGGCATCTCTGTGATGCTTTTAAAGATTTGCTAAGTGTATAGATTGAACAAGCTTGATTATAGGATGCATCCTTGTATTACTCCCATTATATATCAATGGGTGTAGAGTTCTCTTTGTTATATCTTATTATTGCTGTTTGCTCCCAGTATAATTTACATATTAGTTGTATGTCTGTGTCATCTAGATGCATATTTTTAAAGCAATCTATAAGATGTTTGTGGTGTATTCTATCAAAAGCTGTGGTGTAGTCTATGAAGGAGGCATATTTGTTTATTTGTTATTCAGCAGGCAGGATTGTTTTCTACTGTGTACTTTTCGATTAATGTCCCACTGTAGTTTATAGCTCCTTTTGTCCCACTGTATATATGCAGAATATTTCTTCTTTTGTCCCACTGTATATATGCAGAATATGTCTTCTTTTGTCCCACTGTGTGTATATGCAGAATATGTCTTCTTTTGTCCCACTGTGTGTATATGCAGAATATGTCTTCTTTTGTCCCACTGTGTGTATATGCATAATATGTCTTCTTTTGTCCCATTGTATGTATATGCATAATATGTCTTCTTTTGTCCCACTGTGTGTATATGCAGAATATGTCTTCTTTTGTCCCACTGTGTGTATATGCATAATATGTCTTCTTTTGTTCCACTTTATATATGCAGATTAGAGCTTCTTTTGTCCCATTGTAGATGTGTAGAAAACATGAGAAATGTCAGAGAACTGACTAACGAACAACCTCATGCAGCCGAAGGCCATACACTACCAGAAATACAATACGCGGATACAATGCTTGTGTATACTCATCAAGTGGCAATGAGAAATTGATAAGATCGGTTCAGTGTGTTTGTGTAAACATCACCGCTGTCTCGATGCAACCAAAGCACAATCTTTAAAGCAGATATCATCATCATTGAGTGCCGTCTCCGCAACGAAGGTTGGCTACCATGGAGCGCCATTTTGCTCTATCTCTTGCTTTGATGGTGCAGGTTGTCATCGGTTGATTTGTCCATCTTTTGATGTTACTCGTCCATGTTAATCTTGGTCTGCCTCTGCCTCTCTTACCTTGTATTTTCCCCTCCAGGATCACTTTCAGTAGGCTGTTGTGTCTTTTAACATGGCCTAAGAATCGCATTTGTCTTGTTCTAATTGTGTTCAGAAGTTCTCTTTTCATTTTTAGTTGTTTTAAGACTTTGTCGTTTGTTTTCTTTTCCTTCCATCCAATTCTACCTATTCTTCTATATATCCACATTTCAAAGGCTTCAATTCTCTGTTCTGTTTTCTTGTCTAATGTCCATGTTTCAGCACCATATAGGAATATTGAGAAGATGTAACATTTTGCTATTCTTAGTTTTAGCTCTGGCGTTATTTGTTTTGATGTTAGTATGTCCTTCATGACATTAAAATTACTTTTTGCCATTCCTATTCTTTTGTTTATTTCAGTTGTACATTTTCCATCACTGGTTATAGTATGTCCAAGGTAGTTGTAGCTCTGAACTGTCTCAAGGTCTATTCCTTCTATTTTGATATCCACTTGTGGGGTTTGAGTATTTTCTTTGTTTATGATCATAGTTTTAGTCTTTTTGATATTCATATCTAGTCCATATTTTTTGCTTGTCGTGTTTATTTCATTAAGTAATTGTTGTAGGTCTTTAGGATTTTCTGCTAGTAGTACAGTATCGTCAGCATATCTTAGGTTATTGATTATCTTTCCATTATTTGTAGGCCTGGCATCTCTATGATGTTTTTAAAGATTTGCTCAGTGTATAGATTGAACAAGCTTGGTGATAGGATGCATCCTTGTCTTACTCCTCTTTTTATATCAATGGGTGTAAAATTATATTTTATTATTGCTGTTTGCTCCCAGTATAGATTGCATATTAGTCGTATATCCATGTCATCTAGATGTATCTCTTTTAGGCATTCTATAAGTTGTTTGTGGTGTACTCTATCAAAAGCTTTGGTGTAGTCTATGAAGCAGGCATATATTGGTTTGTTTACTTCTGTGTATTTTTCGATTAATGTTCTCATGCAGAATATGGCTTCTTTTGTCCCGCTATTTTTCCTAAATCCAAATTGCTGCTCATCTAATTCAGTATTGATTTTATTCTGAATCCTTCCTTGTATAACTTTTAGCAAGATTTTTGTAACATGGCTCATTAGGCTTATTGTTCTAAAGTCACTGCATTCAACTGCACCATTCTTTTTAGGCAATGCAATGAAAGTTGATGTTTTTAGTTCATTTGGTATGTATCCTGTGTGGTATATGTCGTTGCATATGTCTGTAATCACTTCAATGCCAAAATCTTCAAGTGCCTGTATCATCTCTATCTGTATGCTTTCAGGTCCTGCTGCTTTTCCCCTTTTCATTGTTTTTATAGCTTTTTCCACCTCAGATTTTATAACTGGTTTCTTGTCCCTTTGATCATGAAATAGTTCTGTTATATATTCCTGCCATCTATCTATGATATCCTTATTGTCTGTTAGCATTTTTCCTTTTTTGTCTGCAATGCATCCACCTTCTGTGGCTTTTTTATTTTTATTAGTCATTCTCTTTATTTCTGTGTGCATTCCTCTTAGGTCTTGTTTGCTTTCCATAGTTTCTATTTCTCTACATTTTTGGCTGAGCCAGTCTTCTTTTGCCTTTTAAAGCAGATATAACCACTGAAATATGTCTTCTATTTGTCTGTCTATTGCCAATATTCTTTTTAGTGTTTCTCTAGGACCTCGTTTTTCTTTTACCCTCTGGTTCCCATTTGAGGGCCTACTTTGAGATTCTCTTGTTGTCTCTTTTCATCACATGGCCAAAATATGACCACCTTCTTCCTTGATTATAGATGCAGTTGTTGAATGCTATGTTTTACTTTATTTCTGCACTAGAAATAAAGTTATTTATCTGGTATGCGAAGTATTCTCTCCAGGCATTTGTTTTCAAATAATTCGAGTTTATTTTCGATTTCTTTAGTTTTCCAGCTCTCGCAAGCATAAGTAAGGCTGGATTTGATTGGACAATCCCGAGCTTTGTTTTTGTGCTTTCGTTTGCATTTATACCGAGGCCTTCGACTAACAATAACGATTTCCATATTTTATCAAGGTTTCTGAAAGTCGTTGCTGATGTATGTCAGGTAAAGAATCCCCGTCACGCCAAGTGGCGTATAGGGAAAATGGTGTTAGTGACCATAATTTTTACTGAATTAACTTTCTATCTCCTCTCTCTCCTTTCTCTTTTCGACACATGATTTTTGGGGTGGTGTGGTCGTTATTACGCCCGTGCCGCTTTACTTTCCAAGAAAAATAAATTCGGTACCCATTTAAGGCTGGGTGAACCCGGAAGCCGACCTCTTGTTCTTTTTAGTCCAGTTCACTAACCACAGAGCTATGGCGGCTCCCAGTTGATATATGTATTAGTGGATAGATATAACAAATAGTAGACCGTTTTGATAAAGATAATAATAAAATAACAAACGATGAAAACGATGATCAAGAAGATGAAAAGAAGGTTGAACATAGCAATGGATAAATTAGAATAACTGTACAACCTGTGTCAGGGAGCCTGATATAGCAACAAAACTGAGGTCTCTGATAGCCTGTATTTTCTGCTATATCAACATGTGTCTGATAAACATAAGCTGTTGACAGATGTACATCATTGTCTTTGATCGAAAGTGTTCGAGAAGAATACTCAGATTATTGTGTTTGGAGAAAAGAACAAACATCTCAATTATGCAAGAACTTAAATTGTCTGAAAACTGGTTGATAAAGAACATAAAAACAAAGAAAAATATATAATGATCATGTAAAACGACAATATGGCACAGAAGATAATCATGGAGAGCTTAGTTCCAGGTAAACGCGAGAAAGGAAGTTATAGAAGATGCTTGCAAGACATAAGAGACGAGCTAGGAATGGGTGGTGCTGAAGCTGGTGATCTCTTTCAGGAAGAGAAAACTGGAGAACAGCTGTGGAAGAAAGCAGAGCTCCAACAAGGACGTCATTAATGGTGTGTGTGGCTGTTATGTCTGCTACTGTGGTGTGGTATTGTGTATGTTATGCATCTTTGTAGTTAGGACTGCAATTAATGAAACGCAATATATGGTTTTGTAACAGAGGCAATCTGATCATCAGAAGGTCCACGTCGATGAAGCGTTTCGGCCGTTTAGCTTCTTGACACTGTATTGGGGGGGGGGGGCGCAGACCTGCCTGTGTCATGGCGTCGACCTCCTACTGCGTTGAGCCCACAAAGTGTTTGGACATACCGCGGCACTGCATTCCCCTCTCCTCTCCCCCGCCATGTAAAGCCTGTACGAGACTCACTCTTGGCCAGCGCGGCACGTCTCATGGAGCCTACTGCCTACAGCTAGACACTGCCATGAACCTTACACAGTTTGTCATGTTTAAAAAAAAAAAATAATAATAATTAAACAGTTGTAGATGTGTTGTAAGCGTGTCCAGTCACGTGACCTTCTACCTGAAATGTATTTGTATCAATCACTTCCATCAAAAATAGAGAAACCTCTTGTTGTTTATTGTCAACTCTCTAGAATTGTACAACTTCCGGTAAAAATTAGTTGTACAATTTCAAGGCAACATAAGTTACACAACTTCGAGGGAACATTAGTTGTGCAACTTTAAGGGAATATTAGATGTACAGCGTCAAGGGAATATTAGATGCACAATTTCGAGAGAACATTAGTTATACAACGTCGAGGGAACATTAGTTGCACAACTTTGAGGGAATATTAGATGTACAACTTCCAGGGAACATTAGTTTTACAACGTTGAGGAAACATTAGAATTACAACGTCGCGGAAACATTAGATCTACAACTTCGTGGAAACATTAGAAGTACAACTTAGAGGGAACATTAAATGTTGTTGAGAGTTTCTACAGTTTGCTCCATATCTAGTCGTCTGAGTGGAGCCATATATCGATGATCTATCTCTGGACAACTAGGTCTACGTTTAAACAACCTCCAAGAAGTGACAACAGTGAGATGATGTGTACAACCAAGTCTATGATTGAACAAACTCCAAGTAGCGACAACAGTGAGATGATCTGTACAACCAAGTCTATGATTGAACAAACTCCAAGTAGCGACAACAGTGAGATGATCTGTACAACCAAGTCTATGATTGAACAAACTCCAAGTAGCGACAACAGTGAGATGATCTGTACAACCAAGTCTATGATTGAACAAACTCCAAGAAGCAACAACAGTGAGATGATCTGCACAACCAAGTCTATGATTGAACAAACTCCAAGAAGCGACAACAGTGAGATGATCTGTACAACCAAGTCTATGATTGAACAAACTCCAAGTAGCGACAACAGTGAGATGATCTGTACAACCAAGTCTATGATTGAACAAACTCCAAGTAGCGACAACAGTGAGATGATCTGTACAACCAAGTCTATGATTGAACAAACTCCAAGTAGCGACAAAAGTGAGATGATCTGTACAACCAAGTCTATGATTGAACAAACTCCAAGTAGCGACAACAGTGAGATGATCTGTACAACCAAGTCTATGATTGAACAAACTCCAAGTAGCGACAACAGTGAGATGATCTGTACAACCAAGTCTATGATTGAACAAACTCCAAGTAGCGACAACAGTGAGATGATCTGTACAACCAAGTCTATGATTGAACAAACTCCAAGTAGCGACAACAGTGAGATGATCTGTACAACCAAGTCTATGATTGAACAAACTCCAAGTAGCGACAACAGTGAGATGATCTGTACAACTAAGTCTATGGTTGAACAAACTCCAAGTAGCGACAACAGTGAGATGATCTGTACAACCAAGTCTATGATTGAACAAACTCCAAGTAGCGACAACAGTGAGATGATCTGTACAACCAAGTCTATGATTGAACAAACTCCAAGTAGCGACAACAGTGAGATGATCTGTACAACCAAGTCTATGATTGAACAAACTCCAAGTAGCGACAACAGTGAGATGATCTGTACAACCAAGTCTATGATTGAACAAACTCCAAGTAGCGACAACAGTGAGATGATCTGTACAACCAAGTCTATGATTGAACAAACTCCAAGTAGCGACAACTATGAGATGATCTGTACAACCAAGTCTATGATTGAACAAACTCCAAGTAGCGACAACAGTGAGATGATCTGTACAACCAAGTCTATGATTGAACAAACTCCAAGTAGCGACAACAGTGAGATGATCTGTACAACCAAGTCTATGATTGAACAAACTCCAAGTAGCGACAACAGTGAGATGATCTGTACAACCAAGTCTATGATTGAACAAACTCCAAGTAGCGACAACAGTGAGATGATCTGTACAACCAAGTCTATGATTGAACAAACTCCAAGTAGCGACAACAGTGAGATGATCTGTACAACCAAGTCTATGATTGAACAAACTCCAAGTAGCGACAACAGTGAGATGATCTGTACAAAGAAGTGTATGATTGAACAAACTCCAAGTAGCGACAACAGTGAGATAATGTGTACAACCAAGTCTATGATTGAACAAACTCCAAGTAGCGACAACAGTGAGATGATCTGTACAACCAAGTCTATGATTGAACAAACTCCAAGTAGCGACAACAGTGAGATGATCTGTACAACCAAGTCTATGATTGAACAAACTCCAAGTAGTGACAACAGTGAGATGATGTGTACAACCAAGTCTATGATTGAACAAACTCCAAGTAGCGACAACAGTGAGATGATCTGTACAACAGAGTCTATGATTGAACAAACTCCAAGTAGCGACAACAGTGAGGTGATCTGTACAACAAAGTCTATGATTGAACAAACTCCAAGTAGCGACAACAGTGAGATGATCTGTACAACCAAGTCTATGATTGAACAAACTCCAAGTAGTGACAACAGTGAGATGATCTGTACAACCAAGTCTATGATTGAACAAACTCCAAGTAGCGACAACAGTGAGATGATCTGTACAACCAAGTGTATGATTGAACAAACTCCAAGTAGCGACAACAGTGAGATGATGTGTACAACCAAGTCTATGATTGAACAAACTCCAAGTAGCGACAACAGTGAGATGATCTGTACAACCAAGTCTATGATTGAACAAACTCCAAGTAGCGACAACAGTGAGATGATGTGTACAACCAAGTCTATGATTGAACAAACTCCAAGAAGTGACACCAGTGAGATGATCTGTACAACCAAGTCTATGATTGAACAAACTCCAAGAAGTGACAACAGTGAGATGATCTGTACAACCAAGTCTATGATTGGACAAACTCCAAGAAGTGACAACAGTGAGATGATCTGTACAACCAAGTCTATGATTGAACAAACTCCAAGAAGTGACAACAGTGAGATGATCTGTACAACCAAGTCTATGATTGGACAAACTCCAAGAAGTGACAACAGTGAGATGATCTGTACAACCAAGTCTATGCTTGAACAACCTCCAAGAAGTGACACCAGTGAGATGATCTGTACAGCCAAGTCTATGATTGAACAACCTCCAAGAAGTGACAACAGTGAGATGATCTGTACAACCAAGTCTATGATTGAACAAACTCCAAGAAGTGACAACAGTGAGATGATCTGTACAACCAAGTCTATGATTGAACAAACTCCAAGAAGTGACAACAGTGAGATGATGTGTACAACCAAGTCTATGATTGAACAACCTCCAAGAAGTGACACCAGTGAGATGATCTGTACAACCAAGTCTATGATTGAACAAACTCCAAGAAGTGACAACAGTGATATGATCTGTACAACCAAGTCTATGATTGAACAAACTCCAAGTAGCGACAACAGTGAGATGATCTGTACAACCAAGTCTATGATTGAACAAACTCCAAGTAGCGACAACAGTGAGATGATCTGTACAACCAAGTCTATGATTGAACAAACTCCAAGTAGCGACAACAGTGAGATGATCTGAACAACCAAGTCTATGATTGAACAAACTCCAAGTAGCGACAACAGTGAGATGATCTGTACAACCAAGTCTATGATTGAACAAACTCCAAGTAGCGACAACAGTGAGATGATCTGTACAACAGAGTCTATGATTGAACAAACTCCAAGTAGCGACAACAGTGATTTGATCTGTACAACCAAGTCTATGATTGAACAAACTCCAAGTAGCGACAACAGTGAGATGATCTGTACAACCAAGTCTATGATTGAACAAACTCCAAGTAGCGACAACAGTGAGATGATCTGTACAACCAAGTCTATGATTGAACAAACTCCAAGTAGCGACAACAGTGAGATGATCTGTACAAAGAAGTGTATGATTGAACAAACTCCAAGTAGCGACAACAGTGAGATAATGTATACAACCAAGTCTATGATTGAACAAACTCCAAGTAGCGACAACAGTGAGATGATCTGTACAACCAAGTCTATGATTGAACAAACTCCAAGTAGCGACAACAGTGAGATGATCTGTACAACCAAGTCTATGATTGAACAAAACCAAGAAGCGACAACAGTGAGATGATCTGTACAACCAAGTCTATGATTGAACAAACTCCAAGAAGTGACAACAGTGAGATGATCTGTACAACCAAGTCTACGTTTTAACAACCTCCAAGTAGCGACAACAGTGAGATGATTTCTTACTATTTTATTATGATACTTTTTGTTGTTTTTTCTTTTGTTTGAAAGAGGAACGGGAGTAGTATAGTATGTCATTTAGGACCCCTGAATGTTCCTTTGAAGGCACATAAATCGTTATATAAATAGTCTACACGCAGATCGAGGCACAATTTTTGGTGCCGTTTTTCCTTATATGAGAGTCTACCGTTTTTCCTTATATGAGAGTCTACCCGCCCATTTTTTGTTCCGGTCGTGGTGACCTCTCATTGACCTCTCGGTTGACCTCTCGTTGTGAAGGCGTCGAAACGCACCTAATTCCTTATATGAGAGTCTACCCGTACATGGAAGCACATTTTTTCCTTATATGAGAGTCTACCCGCCCATTTTTGTTCCGGTCGTGTTGACCTCTCGGGTGACCTCTCGTGGCGGTGGTGGTGGTGTTGTGGTGACCTCCCGCGGCGATGGTGAAGGGGTGGTGAAGGGGTGGTGGTGGTATCATAACTTTCACATTCTTTGTACTTTCAATGGTGCCGTAACTTTCATAAATCTATTCTTTCTTTATACTCTCAGGCAATAAAAACAGTGACAAGTTTATTTATTGTTTTAAAAACTTCCTTTAGAATTAAAGGTAACAACTTAGGCCGGTACACACGCTACACGAAGGCGCATTACCGAACTTAGTAACTACACGCGAAACACCGCGTTAATTAAGCGAGATCAAAGAGTTACCGGTAGACGCGCAGCCGCGAAGACGCGCAGCAAGGGGCCGCGTTTAACGTTAAGCAAGATCAAAGAATCCGCCACCCGTGAGTACTTACTTCCCGGTAGACGGACCGCGTTTACACCAAAGAATCCGCCTCCCGTGGTGAAATCTCCGTAGCCGGTAAGTGTTCATCAGGAGTGTCATTTATCAGGGGAATTTTACTGGGTGGTTGTTTTAATTTGGGAAATTAACACTGACAAGTTTATTTATTTATTGTTTTATTCGTATATATTGAACAATAGATAATACATGGTTTAGACAAAAATGTATTCTTTAACTAATGTACATTATACACATATTTAATACATAGAAAACAAAGTAGTTTATTTACAATCAGTAATACATGATAGTGTTAAATGGCTAAAGGGGAGGTGGTCACGTTGTCAGAATGGAAGTTTATTTATTTATTGTTTTATTCGTATATATCCCACAATAGATAATACAGGGGTAGACAATAATGTAGTCTTTAACTATTGTACATTATAGACAAGTATAATACATAAGAAACAAAGTAGTTTATTTACAAGAAGTAATACATGATACTGTTAAATTGCTAAAGGGGAGGTGGTCACGTTGTTCAGAATGGACCTGTCACTTGATGGGGTGAGGTAGTACGTTGGAAGTTGTAGTAGTAGGTTAGAAGTTGGCGTGAATTAGAGGTAGTTGGTTGTGGAAGTTGTAGTTGTAGATGTAGTTGGTTGTGGACGTTGTAATTGTAGAGGTAGTTGGTTGTGGACGTTGTAATTGTAGAGGTAGTTGGTTGTGGAAGTTGTAGTTGTAGATGTAGTTGGTTGTGGAAGTTGTAGTTGTAGAGGTAGCTGGTTGTGGAGGTAGTTGGTAGTAGAAGTTGTAGTAGTGAAAGTTGTAGTAGAGCAGGTGACGACGTTCAAATTAACAGACGACGACTTTTATTCGATTGACTCAACAAGCAAAGACCAAAACTTTTCTCCCAAACCCACGAAAGCTTAGACTTTTGAGTTCTATATCTTTAGCACTTCAACGAATAACAGACAACAGTAATGGTGAACCTTACAGATAAGAAAACTTAGTTCCAAACCCCAAATTTTCGTCTCATAACTAAAAAGTTGAACTCAAAACATTAAAAATCTAGGTCCAAAGTCAAAATAGTTAGACACGGTAGGGCAAAAGGGCATATTCTTTCCAACCAATACTCCCTATTCTTCTACACATCTGCATCTCGAAGCCTTCGAATTTATATTCAATGTTTGGCTACTGACTATATTTTGCGCCGATTGCTCAGAGTCGATTCTATATTCAACCACTGAACTCTCTGTCGATGTAGTAGACACGTATGTCATGTCATTGTAACAGTCATGTCAATGTAACAGTCATTTCGTTGTAATAGTCATCTCGTTGTAACAGTCACGTATGTCATGTCATTGTAACAGTCATGTCAATGTAACAGTCATTTCGTTGTAATAGTCATCTCGTTGTAACAGTCACGTATGTCATGTCGTTTTATCAGAGACGTATGGTATGTCGTGATGGATGATGTAGGTTGTCGACTGTGCCATGATGGATGAATGTAGGTTGTCGACTGTGCCATGATGGATGAATGTAGGTCCATGATGGATGAATGTAGGTTGTCGACTGTGCCATGATGGCTGAATGTAGGTTGTCGACTGTGCCATGATGGATGCTGTAGGTTGTCGACTGTGCCATGATGGATGATGTAGGTTGTCGACTGTGCCATGATGGATGAATGTAGGTTGTCAACTGTGCCACGATGGATGAATGTAGGTTGTCGACTGTGCCATGATGGATGACTGTAGGTTGTCGACTGTGCCATGATGGATGAATGTAGGTTGTCGACTGTGCCATGATGCTTGTATGTAGATTGTCTAGTGTCGCATGATGGCTGTTGTAGGTTGTCTAGTGTCGGGATGGCTGAATGTAGGTTCTGTCTAGTGTGTCGTGATGAGTGTATGTAGATTGTCTAGTGTGCCATGATGGTTGTATGTAATTGTCGAGTATGCTCCAACAAATCACCGCGCCATTTAAACTTCCTTGAACGCAATGGACACAGATGTTCACCAGAAGAAACCTCATTATGAGAAACCATCTGGAGAAAATCCAATAACCCTTTCGTCAACCATATTTAACATACCTAGTTTAACTTCATCAAACATCAAGCTCAACAATACTTAAGGAATAATAGAACAAATAAGTATGTGTTAGCACTCGGAAAAATTAACAGACAAACAACAACAGAAAAAAACGAAGAACAATATATGGTCCGAAGTGGGATCGAACCCGTACTCCCTGGCACCGCGCCTTGCCACGAGAGGCCGAACGCTTGGCACACTGCCACTCAGCCAACTAAAAATTGGCTATTGTAGTAGTGTCTTCCACGAAAGGCGCTCTCAATGACTATAGCATAGGGTAACGATCTCAGACCGGAAATAAATTGTATATTTGTACTTTCCTATTAATGCAAGTATCTCCCAGTAGGGCTGAATACTTGTGTTGTAGACAAACATTTATTGGACGAAACAGCACGAATAGTAGTTTCCAGTGGTTATATACTGGTAACAAATAATAATACATAAATATTATTATATGGGGAACTTCCGAGGCGATAATAGGGAATAATAGAACAAATAAGTATGTGTTAGCACTCGGAAAAATTAACAGACAAACAACAACAGAAAAAAACGAAGAACAATATATGGTCCGAAGTGGGATCGAACCCGTACTCCCTGGCACCGCGCCTTGCCACGAGAGGCCGAACGCTTGGCACACTGCCACTCAGCCAACTAAAAATTGGCTATTGTAGTAGTGTCTTCCACGAAAGGCGCTCTCAATGACTATAGCATAGGGTAACGATCTCAGACCGGAAATAAATTGTATATTTGTACTTTCCTATTAATGCAAGTATCTCCCAGTAGGGCTGAATACTTGTGTTGTAGACAAACATTTATTGGACGAAACAGCACGAATAGTAGTTTCCAGTGGTTATATACTGGTAACAAATAATAATACATAAATATTATTATATGGGGAACTTCCGAGGCGATAATAGGGAATAATAGAACAAATAAGTATGTGTTAGCACTCGGAAAAATTAACAGACAAACAACAACAGAAAAAAACGAAGAACAATATATGGTCCGAAGTGGGATCGAACCCGTACTCCCTGGCACCGCGCCTTGCCACGAGAGGCCGAACGCTTGGCACACTGCCACTCAGCCAACTAAAAATTGGCTATTGTAGTAGTGTCTTCCACAAAAGGCGCTCTCAATGACTATAGCATAGGGTAACGATCTCAGACCGGAAATAAATTGTATATTTGTACTTTCCTATTAATGCAAGTATCTCCCAGTAGGGCTGAATACTTGTGTTGTAGACAAACATTTATTGGACGAAACAGCACGAATAATAGTTTCCAGTGGTTATATACTGGTAACAAATAATAATACATAAATATTATTATATGGGGAACTTCCCCATATAATAATATTTATGTATTATTATTTGTTATCAACAATACTTAGCATGCCTACTTTAAAAACATCGATACAATTGAATAACCTTTTATCGATAAGCCTTAACGTACTTTAAGAGAAAATATTCCAACTTACAGTGTAAAATATAATGTCATTCCGATAGACTGAACACTAGTATGAACTTCCTTGAAACAACCAAACTTATAACACGAAAGCCCTGAAGGGTCTAGTTTAAATATAAATTGGTAACAAATGAATACATTATCCAATCAGAGAGTGACTATGCCAACATCGACTGATATCTGGATTAACCATTCAGAAAAGAGCATTAACATTGGAGGCGGAGCAAAGTTATGACTGACATCTGTATTATAACCATTCAGAAAAGAGCATTAACATGGGAGGCGGAGCAAAGAAATGGCTGACATCTGTATTATAACCAGTCAGAAAAGAGCATTACTATGAACGGCAGAGTGATTAACCAATCATAGAAGAGCGTAACTTTGAAAACGGTTCCAGTTCCATCTTAAGGTAAATCAATTGGTCGGGTTCTCAGCGAGGATCGTGGGCGTTTCTGGTCCATAGAATGTGTTTGGATAAACTTATGAAGGAGTTTATGTTCCTGGGGGTTGATATTATTCACACATATGATAAGGCGTGTAAGAAACATTCCAAGTTTTATAAAGCGATGGCTAACCTAGTATATACATGATCGGAGAGAAATGAGCTGTTATTTACTGGAATAATTCAGAGAGTCGGTGGTCATGATATCTACGCCACGTTTGTAACCATCGTTATCGAAATACTTTCAGATCGAATTCGCGATTTCGGTCGTCTTGTTGTTCTATATACCCTCGCCTATCGATTAGTTAAGAATCATGTTAAAGACATGTTCTACTCTGATTCCGACATTTGTGTTTTAGAAACGGACTTTGGTACTTGGACCGGTGGTAGCATCGGAAGAGAATTTGGAGAGTGGTTACTAAAAGAAGGTGGTTTGGAAAATTTTCTAGACCTCTCTAACGAAGAAGCTACAACACTGTGGACTCTACTTCACAACAGCCTTTGGTCTTTAAGAGCTTTACCTAGAAATGTTTATCTGTGAGTTTATATAGTTTCCCTAATAAAAGTTTGGTAACCCCCACAGCATTTGTTACTGCCTTACAATATTGTTTACCAGGTCACGACACCCTCTCGCACAGATGCTGAGGGTTGTCCTGTAGTAGGCCTGCGATTGTAATAAGAATGGTTTGCTCCAGCTTTGAAATCTGAAATTTTCACAAAAAGAGATGGTGTTACTCAGTTCCCCTATAATGGGGATGTTGAGTTACTAAAAATAGATTCTGATCTCTGATGCAATACCTGATTAGTTACTAAAAATAGAATGTGACCTATGATCCAATAACAGAATACTCATTGTACTGGTGACCAATTGAGACTGTATGTACTCATTCACCCAATACTCTCACATCAACATGGAAAAGTAAACTCCCAGTCATAGAAAAGTATGTTGTTACGATAGGTGTGTCAATAACAAGGAATAAAAATCATTAAAGACATCCTAATTAAGTTGTGAAATTTTGGTGGTTGAGAGATAAATCTGAAGATAAGCACATCAAACTATAAGAACAAGGAAACAATCGTATATTACACACTCTTAGAGCCAGTGTTAAGTTAACACGTATTTAGTTAAAATAGAAGGTTATAAATTGAGTAGAGGTAAACTTATACCTTATGGCTCATCTACTTTTTCGAATAAACTCATTAAAATAAAAATAAGTCAAATAAAAACAAACAAATATGATCTTTATATAATGTTTATTTTCACAATAAAACTAGACAACACATGTTACACGTTCAAATATTTATAATTGAACAACGATGCTTTAAATAGTGCAAATATGGATACAATTCATTTGAAAAAGTACACATATAACAACATAGTCATGTGTTTAATGCTTAAATTACAAGTTTACGTGGTCTCCCACGTGGTTTTTTAAATACACAAGGATCGCAAAATTTAACACAATTTTGTTTATTGTTCTTAATAGCATAAGATCCATCAGTTATATTAGTGATCGAACGGGGATCAATTCGTTTGTGAGCTGTGTCTGTGAGAACAGTCGAAAGGTCACTTTGTTGATACTGGAAGTCGTCATAAACGGGAGGAGCAGCGATCGACCACTCACCCTCATTGGTCGTTTGTTCTCTGTCATAGTCTGAGCGAAATGTAGATGCTCCATCAGTGGTTGCTTGTATACTGTCACACTTAGCTGAGAGAATCGTAGACGCATCACCTGTGGCTACTCGTAGTCTGTCACACTCTGAGCGAATCGTAGACTTCAGACCCACTAAAGTCTCAAATTCAGGCTGTGTTAGTGTTATACCGTAACGTGTTGGGAATTTCAACCCGTTTTGCCATCGTATTTTCTAAGATGAATTAAAGTCTTTGCTCGATATCTCGAAACTGAGACAGCCTTCAAACCATTCTTCTGTAGAGGCTTTACATACTCGCCATTACGAGCGGCATAGAAAAAAGCACCATCACAGTCAACATTAACAGCGGAATCACACATATCCATTCTAACGGACTCCGTTCTAAAAAGCACACGACTTGGTAGCAGGGCTCTGACTTTCTGTATGTAGCAGCACTGAGAACGGCTGCCCTTTATAGCCTGTAACAAGGGGGCGTGGCCAGTCTATTTATAGTAACCAATGGAATACGTTCTATTTATAGTAACTAATGCAATACGTCATTGGACGTGATGAGACATGTTCAGAGAGCGGCCATCTTTGATGAATCATGGGAAGTTTGTTCCACGAAGCCGATGTATCCATGGAGTCATCAAAATAAATGATGATCCAGAGGGCGGGGCCTACACTGACAAGTTGGAGACAAACTCGAGTATAGCATGTTATGTTCATTAGAGGGAAGTGTTCTTGTGAACACAGGATTGGGCTTGACAAGTAAAATATCAACTAAACTTTAGTTTCTATTACTTCTGAAATACTTTTTAGAATCTTGGTTCTGTGATCAATAGCTAGGATGGGGGAAATAATTTTGCCACATTCTTGTATACGGTTTATGAAGCGCTCCTTGTCTATAGAAAACTGCTGCCAAGAATAATTGGGTTCGTCATTTTCATCATCGTGGATTGTTAAAACAATCGTTTCTTCACAAAAATGAACCTAGAAGAAACGAGACAATTTAGGTTTAAAAGCCAGCAAAAACTTCTAAATGAAAAACACTTTATAATAAAATATATCTGCACAACTCTGTAGCTGATGTCATTTCTCTTTGTTTCCCTCTGTCTTTTCACCCCTCACGTTTTCAAGTTGGTACAAGTTATTACACCGGTTCTCATTACAAGTCACAACATCCAAGTATTGGATATCTCTTTCACTTCCCACCTAGTAACCTATTGTCCATGAGTCTCTTGGGTAAGTTAAACTTGCTTCTACGTAAAATTTACTCTACTCCACCTCCAGAGGATAACACTTCAAATGATTTACCAGTATTAATATTATTCCACTTGTCTTTTTCTTTGATGTTACAGTTACTTCTTTATGGTATTAAGGATGAGTCCTTTATTTTTTTCGGTTTCCTTTACTATAACGTCAATCATTACTAGCAACTAGTTTGAAAATTTTCATTAAACGTGGAAATTTACTATTTATCATCATCAATAAAGATAATGTCTCTACTAGTTGTGTAATAACCCAGTAATAAAGATAACGAAGAAGAAACAGAGAATATCAAAATCAAAAGGTAAACTCGACTCCAAAGCAATTACTTACCTTGGTAGCTCTATCGTTTAGTGTATCACCTTGCTGGCTGCAAGCGTATTGTTCGTTCCACGTTGCGTTAATTTGTTCAAAATAAATATCATGTTCAAAGATTTGTATATCTCTATTACCAGTCGAGGAGTGGTTGTTAATTATTTCAGTTGGAATCTCCAGTCTTCCAGCTCCCTGATTTTGAGAGCCGGTGATGTAGGTGTCAGAGGTTTCACTAGAGTTTAAAAACCTTTCAAGTATATTTGTCTTTTTGAAAATTGAGTCTAAAGTTAAACCATTATTAAAATTACCACTAGGCCATATTGTCGTGGTTTGCGTGCTCATTGACAAATCACTATCTTCATCACTGTCTTCCTCTTCTGAACTTGAGTTTATTCGAAAAAGTAGATGAGCCATAAGGTATAAGTTTACCTCTACTCAATTTATAACCTTCTATTTTAACTAAATACGTGTTAACTTAACACTGGCTCTAAGAGTGTGTAATATACGATTGTTTCCTTGTTCTTATAGTTTGATGTGCTTATCTTCAGATTTATCTCTCAACCACCAAATTTCACAACTTAATTAGGATGTCTTTAATGATTTTTATTCCTTGTTATTGACACACCTATCGTGACAACATACTTTTCTATGACTGGGAGTTTACTTTTCCATGTTGATGTGAGAGTATTGGGTGAATGAGTACATACAGTCTCAATTGGTCACCAGTACAATGAGTATTCTGTTATTGGATCATAGGTCACATTCTATTTTTAGTAACTAATCAGGTATTGCATCAGAGATCATAATCTATTTTTAGTAACTCAACATCCCCATTATAGGGGAACTGAGTAACACCATCTCTTTTTGTGAAAATTTCAGATTTCAAAGCTGGAGCAAACCATTCTTATTACAATCGCAGGCCTACTACAGGACAACCCTCAGCATCTGTGCGAGAGGGTGTCGTGACCTGGTAAACAATATTGTAAGGCAGTAACAAATGCTTTGGGGTTATCAAACTTTTATTAGGGAAACTATATAAACTCACAGATAAACATTTCTAGGTAAAGCTCTTAAAGACCAAAGGCTGTTGTGAAGTAGAGTCCACAGTGTTGTAGCTTCTTCGTTAGAGAGGTCTAGAAAATTTTCCAAACCACCTTCTTTTAGTAACCACTCTCCAAATTCTCTTCCGATGCTACCACCGGTCCAAGTACCAAAGTCCGTTTCTAAAACACAAATGTCGGAATCAGAGTAGAACATGTCTTTAACATGATTCTTAACTAATCGATAGGCGAGGGTATATAGAACAACAAGACGACCGAAATCGCGAATTCGATCTGAAAGTATTTCGATAACGATGGTTACAAACGTGGCGTAGATATCATGACCACCGACTCTCTGAATTATTCCAGTAAATAACAGCTCATTTCTCTCCGATCATGTATATACTAGGTTAGCCATCGCTTTATAAAACTTGGAATGTTTCTTACACGCCTTATCATATGTGTGAATAATATCAACCCCCAGGAACATAAACTCCTTCATAAGTTTATCCAAACACATTCTATGGACCAGAAACGCCCACGATCCTCGCTGAGAACCCGACCAATTGATTTACCTTAAGATGGAACTGGAACCGTTTTCAAAGTTACGCTCTTCTATGATTGGTTAATCACTCTGCCGTTCATAGTAATGCTCTTTTCTGACTGGTTATAATACAGATGTCAGCCATTTCTTTGCTCCGCCTCCCATGTTAATGCTCTTTTCTGAATGGTTATAATACAGATGTCAGTCATAACTTTGCTCCGCCTCCAATGTTAATGCTCTTTTCTGAATGGTTAATCCAGATATCAGTCGATGTTGGCATAGTCACTCTCTGATTGGATAATGTATTCATTTGTTACCAATTTATATTTAAACTAGACCCTTCAGGGCTTTCGTGTTATAAGTTTGGTTGTTTCAAGGAAGTTCATACTAGTGTTCAGTCTATCGGAATGACATTATATTTTACACTGTAAGTTGGAATATTTTCTCTTAAAGTACGTTAAGGCTTATCGATAAAAGGTTATTCAATTGTATCGATGTTTTTAAAGTAGGCATGCTAAGTATTGTTGAGCTTGATGTTTGATGAAGTTAAACTAGGTATGTTAAATATGGTTGACGAAAGGGTTATTGGATTTTCTCCAGATGGTTTCTCATAATGAGGTTTCTTCTGGTGAACATCTGTGTCCATTGCGTTCAAAGAAGTTTAAATGGCGCGGTGATTTGTTGGAGCATACTCGACAATTACATACAACCATCATGGCACACTAGACAATCTACATACACTCATCACGACACACTAGACAGAACCTACATTCAGCCATCCCGACACTAGACAACCTACAACAGCCATCATGCGACACTAGACAATCTACATACAAGCATCATGGCACAGTCGACAACCTACATTCATCCATCATGGCACAGTCGACAACCTACAGTCATCCATCATGGCACAGTCGACAACCTACATTCATCCATCGTGGCACAGTTGACAACCTACATTCATCCATCATGGCACAGTCGACAACCTACATCATCCATCATGGCACAGTCGACAACCTACAGCATCCATCATGGCACAGTCGACAACCTACATTCAGCCATCATGGCACAGTCGACAACCTACATTCATCCATCATGGACCTACATTCATCCATCATGGCACAGTCGACAACCTACATTCATCCATCATGGCACAGTCGACAACCTACATCATCCATCACGACATACCATACGTCTCTGATAAAACGACATGACATACGTGACTGTTACAACGAGATGACTATTACAACGAAATGACTGTTACATTGACATGACTGTTACAATGACATGACATACGTGACTGTTACAACGAGATGACTATTACAACGAAATGACTGTTACATTGACATGACTGTTACAATGACATGACATACGTGTCTACTACATCGACAGAGAGTTCAGTGGTTGAATATAGAATCGACTCTGAGCAATCGGCGCAAAATATAGTCAGTAGCCAAACATTGAATATAAATTCGAAGGCTTCGAGATGCAGATGTGTAGAAGAATAGGGAGTATTGGTTGGAAAGAATATGCCCTTTTGCCCTACCGTGTCTAACTATTTTGACTTTGGACCTAGATTTTTAATGTTTTGAGTTCAACTTTTTAGTTATGAGACGAAAATTTGGGTTTGGAACTAAGTTTTCTTATCTGTAAGGTTCACCATTACTGTTGTCTGTTATTCGTTGAAGTGCTAAAGATATAGAACTCCAAAGTCTAAGCTTTCGTGGGTTTGGGAGTAAAGTTTTGGTCTTTGCTTGTTGAGTCAATCGAATAAAAGTCGTCGTCTGTTAATTTGAACGTCGTCCCCTGCTCTACTACAACTTTCACTACTACAACTTCTACTACCAACTACCTCCACAACCAGCTACCTCTACAACTACAACTTCCACAACCAACTACATCTACAACTACAACTTCCACAACCAACTACCTCTACAATTACAACGTCCACAACCAACTACCTCTACAATTACAACGTCCACAACCAACTACATCTACAACTACAACTACAACTTCCACAACCAACTACCTCTAATTCACGCCAACTTCTAACCTACTACTACAACTTCCAACGTACTACCTCACCCCATCAAGTGACAGGTCCATTCTGAACAACGTGACCACCTCCCCTTTAGCAATTTAACAGTATCATGTATTACTTCTTGTAAATAAACTACTTTGTTTCTTATGTATTATACTTGTCTATAATGTACAATAGTTAAAGACTACATTATTGTCTACCCCTGTATTATCTATTGTGGGATATATACGAATAAAACAATAAATAAATAAACTTCCATTCTGACAACGTGACCACCTCCCCTTTAGCCATTTAACACTATCATGTATTACTGATTGTAAATAAACTACTTTGTTTTCTATGTATTAAATATGTGTATAATGTACATTAGTTAAAGAATACATTTTTGTCTAAACCATGTATTATCTATTGTTCAATATATACGAATAAAACAATAAATAAATAAACTTGTCAGTGTTAATTTCCCCTAAACATCTCACATTAAAACAACCACCCAGTAAAATTCCCCTGATAAATGACACTCCTGATGAACACTTACCGGCTACGGAGATTTCACCACGGGAGGCGGATTCTTTGATGTAAACGCGGTCCGTCTACCGGGAAGTAAGTACTCACGGGTGGCGGATTCTTTGATCTTGCTTAACGTTAAACGCGGCCCCTTGCTGCGCGTCTTCGCGGCTGCGCGTCTACCGGTAACTCTTTGATCTCGCTTAATTAACGCGGTGTTTCGCGTGTAGTTACTAAGTTCGGTAATGCGCCTTCGTGTAGCGTGTGTACCGGCCTAAGTTGTTACCTTTAATTCTAAAGGAAGTTTTTAAAACAATAAATAAACTTGTCACTGTTTTTATTGCCTGTGAGTATAAAGAAAGAATAGATTTATGAAAGTTACGGCACCATTGAAAGTACAAAGAATGTGAAAGTTATGATACCACCACCACCCCTTCACCACCCCTTCACCATCGCCGCGGGAGGTCACCACAACACCACCACCACCGCCACGAGAGGTCACCCGAGAGGTCAACACGACCGGAACAAAAATGGGCGGGTAGACTCTCATATAAGGAAAAAATGTGCTTCCATGTACGGGTAGACTCTCATATAAGGAATTAGGTGCGTTTCGACGCCTTCACAACGAGAGGTCAACCGAGAGGTCAATGAGAGGTCACCACGACCGGAACAAAAAATGGGCGGGTAGACTCTCATATAAGGAAAAACGGTAGACTCTCATATAAGGAAAAACGGCACCAAAAATTGTGCCTCGATCTGCGTGTAGACTATTTATATAACGATTTATGTGCCTTCAAAGGCACATTCAGGGGTCCTAAATGACATACTATACTACTAACGGGGGCGTTAAAGGACTAATCCCTGAGTGTTACATTTTTCACCTGCAAACGATGTGGTTTTTAATTCATTAGTTAGAACGCAACCATGGACTTCATAATTGTATATAACCAGCACTTACCTCATCTAACAACTGCTAGGGGAGGTTTTCTCCCTGTGTTCACGGAACGTCCTTTAAAAAAAAACCAAAAAAAAAACGCTTCCTAGTTTGGGCACTTTGTCCCTAAACAATGCAACAATAGCCAGTCATTAATTGTAGCCCACAATGTGATTCTGTATTGTTAAAGCAAAGAAATGTGTCCTCATTGAACGCGCCTGCAGATCAATGTTGTTGACTCATCTGATACGTTGGTTTCCCTGGTACTTGTATCTAATGCCATACATTCTATAACTGGGCCAACAAATAAAGCGCTGGCATTCGTAATGACGTTGATTAGAGTTGATGAGATTTTTCATTGAATTGAATTATTTCAAGTTATCCAAGTTTTACGTCCTCGATTGTTACATGTTTCACTCCGTAATCCATAACCTAATCCACTGTGGATCTTGTAACATCATCATCTAGACATCATCAACTTGGGGTACGCACGTTACTAACATTGGTTATACGCTCGCTTTGTCTCTCCCATCTCCCTCCCTTCATTCTCTTCTCTTTCTTTCTCCTCTTATTCTCTCTCCTCTCATTATCTCTCCCCTCATTCTTTTCTCTTTCTCTCTCTCCTCTCATTCTCTCACCTTTTTCTCTCATTTCTCTGTCGCTATACTCACTCTCCTTTCTCCTCCCTCTCTTTTCTCCTTTATATCTCATTTCTCCTCTCTCTCCTCTCCTTTCGCCTCTCTATCTCCTTTCTCCTCTCTCTCTCCTCTCACTTCTCACCTTTCTATCTCCTCTCTCTCCTCTCTCCTTTCTCCTCTCTCTCCTCTCTCCTTTCTCCTCTCTCTCTTACCTCTCCCTCCCTCTCTTTTCTATCTCCTCCTCTCTCTCCATTCTCATCTCCCTCCTCTCTCTTCTCTCTTTTCTCCTCTCTCTCCTTACTCCTTTCTCTCCTTTCTCCTCTCTCTCCTCTCTCTTCTTTCATTTCTATCTCATCTCTCTCCTTTCTCCCCCCTCTCTCTTCTCTTTCCTCTCTCTCTCTCTCTCTCTCTCTCTCTCTCTCTCTCTCTCGATTCTCCTGACATTTATGAGTTCTAAAATTCTAAAATGTTTATCAGTGCTACACTTTGGGATTTTTTTCCCCCAAATTTTGTGTGTGTGTAATTTTTGCACCAAAGTTTCATCACAGACTAAACTTTTAAAGGCAACAATGAATCGCACAGTTTGCAATTTCTGTATGTAACTATCCTTCCTTCCTTCCTTCCTTCCTTCCTTCCTTCCTTCCTTCCTTCCTTCCTTCCTTCCTTCCTTCCTTCCTTCCTTCCTTCCTTCCTTCCTTCCTTCCTTCCTTCCTTCCTTCCTTCCTTCCTTCCTTCCTTCCTTCCTTCCTTCCTTCCTTCCTTCCTTCCTTCCTTCCTTCCTTCCTTCCTTCCTTCCTTCCCTTCCTTTCTTCCCTTCCTCCCTCCCTCTTTTTTTTACAACTGGCAAAATGCAGTGAAAAAGAGATCGCGGACGACAAAAATATAATATTTTAGATAGTTTGATGTCATGGCTTGAATAACATTCCACAGCATAATTGATACGATGCACTGTAGATAGACAATTGTGAAAGGACATGATCGCCTGCGCCAGTCGGTAATGTCACACGATGGATGATGTTACTCGCTGCCCATAGCAGTCTCAACATTCTTGTGTAATGCCCTCTGTTGCCCCCAGCCATTTTCTTGTATGATTTCCAATTGCCCATGCTTATTTCTGTGTGTTCTGTACCCAGTGTTTGACAGTAATGATTGGTACCCAGTGTTTGAGAGTAAAGATTGGTAACTAATGTTTGAGAGTAAAGATTGGTAACTAATGTTTGAGAGTAAAGATTGGTAACTAATGTTTGAGAGTAAAGATTGGTAACTAATGTTTGAGAGTAAAGATTGGTAACTAATGTTTGAGAGTAATGAAAATCCCTATATATAGCGAGGTCTACAACACTGCATGTCTCCCCCCACCACCAACATCTTCCATGCAGGGTCCAAGCCCCAGATACCCGCTCCCAACAAATGTTCTTGTGTCTGTTGCAAGATCCACAACCTGCCTGTGAGTGTTTACGTGACACATCATCCAAAGCTTGGTTACCATAGAACTATAGTTGTCCAACTGTCATCCTTACTCTTCGTTAACTCACACAGGAGGTGGGTCTCTAACTGTTTCCATTTGATGTTTTAAATGTAAGAGGATCTTGCAAGGTATCTAATCAAAGAATGGACACTCCAAATATCAGGGAACATGCAACTAATTGCAGTGCTGCGGTATACGCACGCACGCACACACACACACACAGTAAAGTGCCCCCGTCACGCCAAGTTGCGTAAACGGAATATGGTGTTAGTGACCATACATTTTACAGACCTTCGGCGCATGATTTTTGGGGTAATGTGGTCGGTATTACGCCCGAGCCGCTTTACTTTCCCAGAAAAAAAATCCGGCACCCATTTAAGGCTGGTGAAACCGGAAGACGTCTGTTGTGATCGAACCCTACCCCTTGTCCATTGTAGTTCAGTTCATTAACCACTGAACTGTCGCGGCTCCCATATATATATATATATACTTTAAAATATAAAAGACTTTATACATTTTAAACTTTTTATTCTTCAATTTTTTATCTTCACTTCCACATGATTTTTTCTTTACTTACGATTTGATATCTCTACACTTCACATATCCTTCAACATATGACACATCTCTGTCACATCTCACCATACCATCTCTCATCCGTCTGTCACATCTCACCATACCATCTCTCATCCGTCTGTCACATCTCACCATACCAACTCTCATCCCTCTGTCACATCTCACCATCCATCTCTCATCCGTCTGTCACATCTCACCATACCAACTCTCATCCCTCTGTCACATCTCACCATACCAACTCTCATCCCTCTGTCACATCTCACCATACCAACTCTCATCCCTCTGTCACATCTCACCATACCATCTCTCATCCGTCTGTCACATCTCACCATACCAACTCTCATCCCTCTGTCACATCTCACCATACCAACTCTCATCCCTCTGTCACATCTCACCATACCAACTCTCATCCCTCTGTCACATCTCACCATACCAACTCTCATCCCTCTGTCACATCTCACCATACCAACTCTCATCCCTCTGTCACATCTCACCATACCAACTCTCATCCCTCTGTCACATCTCACCATACCAACTCTCATCCCTCTGTCACATCTCACCATACCAACTCTCATCCCTCTGTCACATCTCACCATACCAACTCTCATCCTCTGTCACATCTCACCATACCATCTCTCATCCCTCTGTCACATCTCACCATACCATCTCTCATCCCTCTGTCACATCTCACCATACCATCTCTCATCCCTCTGTCACATCTCACCATACCATCTCTCATCCGTCTGTCACATCTCACCATACCAACTCTCATCCCTCTGTCACATCTCACCATACCAACTCTCATCCCTCTGTCACATCTCACCATACCAACTCTCATCCCTCTGTCACATCTCACCATACCAACTCTCATCCCTCTGTCACATCTCACCATACCAACTCTCATCCCTCTGTCACATCTCACCATACCATCTCTCATCCCTCTGTCACATCTCACCATACCATCTCTCATCCGTCTGTCACATCTCACCATACCAACTCTCATCCCTCTGTCACATCTCACCATACCAACTCTCATCCCTCTGTCACATCTCACCATACCATCTCTCATCCCTCTGTCCACCTCTCCCTAACTCCATCATCCGACATGCAGCTATAGATATCTGTGCCTCACCGGTTGTTGTCGTTGTCCCCGTCCTCTGAAGGCCACCAGCCGAAACGTCAGTATTTTGTTTGGTTTCCTTCCTTGTAAAGCTGTCACCATACCTTGGAGTGTATACCACACCCCACCACTGGCTCCTTGCTACCAGCTTTACCGCAGCATTGCAATTAGTTGCCTGTCCCCTGATATTTTAAGTGCCCATTCTTTGATTCGATATCCTGCCAGATCCTCTTACACACATGTCCACATATGCTGATATGGGACGATACTTGTCTAATGTTTGTTTCACATGCCATGTCAGTCTACTACAGATATTGCTGCCGTTGTGGTATTTGGCAGAGCCCTGGTGAAGGAGCTGTCGCTACTCTTTACTTTGTTATGACCTATTTGTGTGTGTGTGCGCGTGTGCGTGTACACATGTCATTGTTTCAAGCTAATCTCGAGTTTTCTTGTTTAATTCTGCGTTCACCCGACATGTGTACGTCATCGCCGTTCACAGTTAAGTGGGCATATTGAATGATGACATGGTTCACAGCAAGTTTTAATAATTACACCTTTTGGTCCAATACATCCGACTTCAGCATACCATTTTTGAGTACCGGGTTGTCTTTCCTCTTCGATCGCTAGTTGATTGGCCAGACAGTCCTGTTCCAGATCCATCGTGCGGTGGTGAAGTAGGATCTTTATCAATTCGGATTCACCGATCCTAATGCAAACAGCTAGCAATGAGTCGGTGGCCACTTTCAGCACATGCTCGCTCTGGCATCTCGCCCACATCAGAAACACATTTGAATAGGCGACCGAGCATGTATTTGGGAAAACTCGCGTGCTAAGACACCGATTCAAGTCTCGTACTTTACCTTTAACCATTCTTTTACTATACATTTTGCCAATCTATATTTATATAATTTGTCACTCCACGACTTGCCCATTTGTATGATGTAATGTCAGTTATTATATCGTTTGTATTATGTAAAGTCAGTTACTATACCATTTGTATTATGTAATGCCAGTTATTATATCGTTTGTATTATGTAAAGTCAGTTACTATACCATTTGTATTATGTAATGTCAGTTATTATACCATTTGTATTATGTAATGTCAGCTATTATACCATTTGTATTATGTAATGTCAGTTATTATACCATTTGTATTATGTAATGCCAGTTACTATACCATTTGTATTATGTAATGTCAGTTATTATACCATTTGTATTATGTAATGTCAGTTATTATACCGTTTGTATTATGTAAAGTCAGTTACTATACCATTTATATTATGTAATGTCAGTTACTATACTATTTGTATTATTTGATGTCAGTTACTATACCATTTGTATTATGTAATGTCAGTTACTATACCAATTGTATTATGTAATGTCAGTTACTATACCATTTGTATTATGTAATGTCAGTCACTATACCATTTGTATTATGTAATGTCAGTTACTATACCATTTGTATTATGTAATGTCAGTTACTATACCATTTGTATTATGTAATGTCAGTTACTATACCATTTGTATTATGTAATGTCAGTTACTATACCATTTGTATTATGTAATGTCAGTTACTATACCATTTGTATTATGTAATGTCAGTTACTGTACTATTTGCAAATGATGTCTATTTAATTACATGTATTTCCGTAGCTTTGTATGACAGGACAACAGAATATTCGAAGAGTGTTCAGGGGCTTTGTTTATTGAAGGGAAATACCGAGCTGCATGTGATGGTTGTTGAGGATTGCGGACTAAACACGACAATGGCGAATGAGCATCGGCGCGAATGGCTCTTGTCCTTGTACAAGGACTATCATCATGTGTTGTCGGGAAGCGTTCATTAGACTTCTGGCCTCATTCCTCGTCACACACGGAGAGAGATCTCGGCACTGTATACGAGCTTTGTAGTACCAACGAGGGCTGTTGAGATAATTAGAGAAAGTTTATGTTATTTTGGGGTGTCCGGTTAGCGCAATCGATAGGCGGTTGGCTTACCACGGCAACAGCCGGGGTTCGTAATCCTGGCGAGGACACCTGGGTTTTACTAATTCCCTAAAAATTAGTAGGAGCCGCGATAGCTCAGTGGTTAGTGAACTGGACTACTACGGACAAGGGGTAGGGTTCGATCCCAACTGACGGCTCCGGGTTCACCCAGCCTTAAATGGGTACCGGATTTTTTCTGGGAAAGTAAAAGCAGCACGGGCGTAATACCGACCACATTACCCCAAAAATCATGTGCTGAAGGTCTGTAAAATATAGGGTCACTAACACCATATTTCCCTATACGCCACTTGGCGTGACGGGGGTACTTATTATTTATTTATATTATGTTATTTTACTGATAACAGGCGGAATAAGTGGACAACTGTGATATTAGAGACGGGATATTTGCTAGATCTGAGAGCCAGGAAATGGCTGTCATGGCGGGGGTTTGTTCAATGACATGTAGGATAGAGTCTGTAAAATATTTGGACAGGGAGGAGGGACGAGTCAAGGGGTTAGGGAGTATGGGGAATCACAAAATCATTGTTCCATGAAATGGTAAAGTGAAGACCTAGCAACCACCAACAACGAGGAGAGACATGAAGCATTCTTGTTGGCATTGATAGGCAGCGATACACTAAAGCTGGCATATTTTTATGTTTCAGTTCGTATTCTCTGCAGAAGTCCTTTGGTCGCAACGTCGGGTGGCGTCTATTGCTGTCTTCCTACACCGTAAATATGTAAATGGTGGCGTCTATTGCTGTCTTCCTACACCGTAACTATGTAAATGGTGGCGTCTATTGCTGTCTTCCTACACCGTAAATATGTAAATGGTGGCGTCTATTGCTGTCTTCCTACACCGTAAATATGTAAATGGTGGCGTCTATTGCTGTCTTCTTACACCGTAAATATGTAAATGGTGGCGTCTATTGCTGTCTTCCTACACCGTAAATATGTAAATGGTGGCGTCTATTGCTGTCTTCCTACACCGTAAATATGTAAATCATATCTTAATACGTGCGCTATCGCGCGAGCACACACACACACACAAATATAATTTTTTTATTTTCACATGTTCTTAGTTTCTTCATAACTTTTAATGAGCACAATGCGCACGTTAAAGAACTGTTGACGAAAATAGTAAGCTACTGGCCGGGAAAATGTTGAGAAATACAAATCTGCCAAATTACTTCCTCAGTTTTCAAGGTCTTCGCCGATGCTACAAAGTTCGTGCGTCTGAGGTGACGTCATCTTAATTGCCAGCGTGTTGCGCCTGTACTGACGCTGGGAGAAGTGCTGAAGAGGGTATTTGAGCATTACGGAGTTGTTCGATGTGCACTGAAGAACTGTCGTTGAAACTAAATTAACTTCCTATCTTTTGTTTATCTACGATTTCCCATCTGATGTCTGAGCTGCGATATTCATATCCGTCTATCCTTAACAAAAATGATGATGTTTGTATATCTATAGGAAATCTAAAATGCGACGTACAGTTCTTCTCTTACCATCTTTCTCTACAAAACAATGTTCCGTTCTGATTTCCCCATCATTTGTCAATACATTTTTTTTCTTTCCCATGTTCTTCTTTCCTTCTCATGATCTTTTTCTTTAGCATTGAAGCCTTTTGAGCATGCGAACTTTGTCCTGTATCGGATGGGGTAGGAGCAACATCAAGACACATGATATGCCGGTTGCCAAATCTTGCATCTAAAATCTATGCCTCCTTCATGCTATACGATGTCTAAAATACAAGGCTAGCATCTGTTTTAACATCTTATGTCCAGAATACAAGGTTCCTGTGCTGGCTTTACCGCCATTCCTCTCTCTACTCCCCAACACCAGCCTGCCTTTGTATCGATCCGTCAACGAGGAATTCCCAGCTTGGCCCCCTCATTTCTCGATCTCAGTGCCAGAAATGGTAATGCAGCTGGTAACGTCTCCAACCATTTGTTGAAACTGTGTGGCGCCACTGCATCTCTGATCGATGCTTACAGGTTATCATAATTGTGGATGCCAATATGGCGACAAATACATGGGCGGAGTAATTGTGAATTCATGTGAAGTACATTCAAAATAATAGAGCCTTAATCAGATGATAGACTAATCATGCCTGTCCGATGATCAAAATGGGGCGTGTGGATCCATGGATGTCAGTGTTCGAGCTTTGATGACTGACCCAGCGACGTAATGGTGGGTAAAACATTTTCAGCTTACGTCCATTCTAGTAGATGACACATTACATTTCAGCGTAGATTTCGTTTCGTATGTTAACTACTACATCAAGTACCTTGCCTGCTGACTTAGGTGATCATGTCCCTTCACAACGTTTGTCTCCACAGATGTCTGTTTATAATTAAAGTTGTTAATTTCCTCCAGAACCATTCTCATCAACTGTCTTGTATAATTTTTTCTCTCTATCGCTTCTTCCCTCAGTTTTCCAGCGGTACAATATATTCCAGCTGCTCCTCATGACATAGCCAACAAATATTGGTTTTGGAAACAGTATTTATTTCTTGCTTTGGTCCTTTAATGAACATACTGTTTAATTATTTTAGCTGTCCGTGGCATTCTTCAGTTAAAGCATATTTGTGTTGCCCAATGATAAATTTGACTGATTGTCCATGATTCACATTCATAAGTCTAGATCAGCACAATAAACCATTGAAGAGCTCTTTTCTTATTTTCTTTGGCAAAAAATTGGTTGCATAATAACTCTCTCATTTGTTTGAGCTACACTCACCTCATCACAGTTGTACACTACACCTCATCACTGTTGTACACTACACCTCATCACAGTTGTACACTACACCTCATTACTGTTGTACGCTGCACCTCATTACTGTTGTACGCTGCACCTCATCACAGTTGTACACTACACCTCATCACAGTTGTACACTACACCTCATTACTGTTGTACACTACACCTCATTACTGTTGTACACTACACCTCATCACTGTTGTACACTGCACCACTCGCCTCATTACTGTTGTACAGTACACCTCATTACAGTTGTACACTAGACCTCATTACTGTTGTACAGTACACCTCATTACTGTTGTACACTGCATCTCATCAATGTTGTAGACTACACCACTCACCTCATCACTGTTGTAGACTACACCACTCATCTCATCACTGTTGTAGACTACACACTCATCTCATCACTGTTGTAGACTACACCACTCACCTCATCACTGTTGTAGACTACACCACTCACCTCATCACTGCTGTAGACTACACCACTCACCTCATCACTGTTGTAGACTACACCACTCACCTCATCACTGTTGTAGACTACACCACTCACCTCATCACTGTTGTAGACTACACCACTCACCTCATCACTGTTGTAGACTACACCACTCACCTCATTACTGTTGTAGACTACACCACTCACCTCATCACTGTTGTAGACTACACCACTCACCTCATCACTGTTGTAGACTACACCACTCACCTCATTACTGTTGTAGACTACACCACTCATCTCATCACTGCTGTAGACTACACCACTCACCTCATCACTGTTGTAGACTACACCACTCACCTCATCACTGTTGTAGACTACATCACTCACCTCATTACTGTTGTACACTGCATCTCATCACTGCTGTAGACTACACCACTCACCTCATTACTGTTGTACACTGCATCTCATCACTGCTGTAGACTACACCACTCACCTCATCACTGTTGTAGACGACACCACTCACCTCATCACTGCTGTAGACTACACCACTCACCTCATCACTGTTGTAGACGACACCACTCACCTCATCACTGTTGTGGACTACACCACTCACCTCATCACTGTTGTAGACTACACCACTCACCTCATCACTGTTGTAGACGACACCACTCACCTCATCACTGTTGTAGACGACACCACTCACCTCATCACTGTTGTAGACTACACCACTCACCTCATCACTGTTGTAGGCTACACCACTCACCTCATCACTGTTGTAGACTACACCACTCACCTCATCACTGTTGTAGACGACACACTCACCTCATCACTGTTGTAGACTACACCACTCATCTCATCACTGTTGTAGACGACACCACTCACCTCACCACTGTTGTAGACTACACCACTCATCTCATCACTGTTGTAGACGACACCACTCACCTCATCACTGTTGTACACTGCACCTCATCACTGTTGTAGACTACACCACTCACCTCATTACTGTTGTAGACTACACCACTCACCTCATTACTGTTGTAGACTACACCACTCACCTCATTACTGTTGTAGACTACACACTCACCTCATTACTGTTGTAGACTACACCACTCACCTCATCACTGTTGTAGACTACACCACTCAACTCATTACTGTTGTACACTGCACCTCATCACTGTTGTAGACTACACCACTCACCTCATTACTGTTGTACACTGCACCTCATCACTGTTGTAGACTACACCACTCACCTCATTACTGTTGTACACTGCACCTCATCACTGTTGTAGACTACACCACTCACCTCATTACTGTTGTATACTGCACCTCATCACTGTTGTAGACTACACCACTCACCTCATTACTGTTGTACACTGCACCTCATCACTGTTGTAGACTACACCACTCACCTCATTACTGTTGTACACTGCACCTCATCACTGTTGTAGACTACACCACTCACCTCATTACTGTTGTATACTGCACCTCATCACAGTTGTACGCTGCACCTCATCACTGTTGTACACTACACCTCATCACAGTTGTACGCTGCACCTCATCACAGTTGTACGCTGCACCTCATGACTGTTGTACACTGCACCTCATCACTGTTGTACACTACACCTCATGACAGTTGTACACTGCACCTCATCACTGTTGTACACTACACCTCATCACAGTTGTACGCTGCACCTCATGACTGTTGTACACTGCACCTCATGACTGTTGTACACTGCACCTCATCACAGTTGTACGCTGCACCTCATCACTGTTGTACACTACACCTCATCACAGTTGTACACTACACCTCATGACAGTTGTACACTGCACCTCATGACTGTTGTACACTGCACCTCATCACTGTTGTACACTGCACCTCATGACAGTTGTACACTGCACCTCATGACTGTTGTACACTGCACCTCATCACAGTTGTACGCTGCACCTCATGACTGTTGTACACTACACCTCATCACAGTTGTACACTGCACCTCATCACTGTTGTATACTACACCTCATCACAGTTGTACACTGCACCTCATGACAGTTGTACACTGCACCTCATGACTGTTGTACACTGCACCTCATCACAGTTGTACGCTGCACCTCATGACTGTTGTACACTACACCTCATCACAGTTGTACACTACACCTCATCACAGTTGTACACTGCACCTCATGACTGTTGTACACTGCACCTCATCACTGTTGTACACTGCACCTCATGACAGTTGTTCACTACACCTCATCACAGTTGTACACTGCACCTCATCACTGTTGTACACTACACCTCATCACAGTTGTACACTGCACCTCATGACAGTTGTACACTGCACCTCATGACTGTTGTACACTGCACCTCATCACAGTTGTACGCTGCACCTCATCACTGTTGTACACTACACCTCATCACTGTTGTACACTACACCTCATGACTGTTGTACACTGCACCTCATGACTGTTGTACACTGCACCTCATCACAGTTGTACGCTGCACCTCATGACTGTTGTACACTGCACCTCATCACAGTTGTACACTGCACCTCATGACTGTTGTACACTGCACCTCATCACAGTTGTACGCTGCACCTCATGACTGTTGTACACTGCATCTCATCACAGTTGTACGCTACACCTCATGACTGTTGTACACTGCACCTCATCACTGTTGTACACTACACCTCATCACTGTTGTACACTACACCTCATGACAGTTGTACACTACACCTCATCACTGTTGTACACTACACCTCATCACTGTTGTACACTACACCTCATGACAGTTGTACACTACACCTCATGACAGTTGTACACTACACCTCATGACAGTTGTACACTACACCTCATGACTGTTGTACACTACACCTCATCACTGTTGTACACTACACCTCATCACTGTTGTACACTGCACCTCATGACAGTTGTACACTACACCTCATCACTGTTGTACACTACACCTCATGACAGTTGTACACTACACTTCATCACTGTTGTACACTACACCTCATGACAGTTGTACACTACACCTCATCACTGTTGTACACTGCACCACTCACCTCATCACTGTTGTACACTACACCTCATCACTGTTGTACACTACACCTCATCACTGTTGTACACTGCACCACTCACCTCATCACTGTTGTACACTACACCTCATCACTGTTGTACACTACACCTCATCACTGTTGTACACTACACCTCATCACTGTTGTGCACTGCACCTCATGACTGTTGTACACTGCACCTCATGACTGTTGTACACTGCACCTCATCACTGTTGTACACTACACCTCATCACTGTTGTACACTACACCTCATCACTGTTGTACACTACACCTCATGACTGTTGTACACTACACCTCATCACTGTTGTACACTGCACCTCATGACTGTTGTACACTACACCTCATCACTGTTGTACACTGCACCTCATGACTGTTGTACACTGCACCTCATGACTGTTGTACACTACACCTCATCACTGTTGTACACTGCACCTCATGACTGTTGTACACTACACCTCATCACTGTTGTACACTGCACCTCATGACTGTTGTACACTGCACCTCATGACTGTTGTACACACTACACCTCATCACTGTTGTACACTACACCTCATCACTGTTGTACACTGCACCTCATGACTGTTGTACACTACACCTCATCACTGTTGTACACTACACCTCATCACTGTTGTACACTGCACCACTCACCTCATCACTGTTGTACACTGCACCACTCACCTCATCACTGCTGTACACTACACCTCATGACAGTTGTACGCTGCACCACTCACCTCATCACTGCTGTACACTACACCTCATCACAGTTGTACGCTGCACCTCATCACTGTTGTACACTACACCTCATCACAGTTGTACGCTGCACCTCATCACTGTTGTACACTACACCTCATCACAGTTGTACGCTGCACCTCATCACTGTTGTACACTACACCTCATCACAGTTGTACGCTGCACCTCATCACTGTTGTACACTACACCTCATCACAGTTGTACGCTGCACCACTCACTTCATCACTGCTGTACACTACACCTCATCACAGTTGTACGCTGCACCTCATCACTGCTGTACACTACACCTCATCACAGTTGTACGCTGCACCTCATCACTGTTGTAGACTGCACCACTCACCTCATGACTGTTGTACACTGCACCTCATCACTGTTGTACACTGCACCTCATCACTGTTGTAGACTGCACCACTCACCTCATCACTGTTGTACACTGCACCTCATCACAGTTGTACGCTGCACCTCATCACTGTTGTAGACTGCACCACTCACCTCATCACTGTTGTACACTGCACCTCATCACATTTGTACACTGCACCACTCACCTCATCACTGTTGTACACTGCACCACTCACCTCATCACTGTTGTACACTGCACCACTCACCTCATCACTGTTGTACACTGCACCTCATCACTGTTGTACACTGCACCACTCACCTCATCACTGTTATACACTACACCACTCACCTCATCACTGTTGTACACTGCACCACTCACCTCATCACTGTTGTACACTACACCTCATCACTGTTGTACACTGCACCACTCACCTCATCACTGTTGTACACTGCACCACTCACCTCATCACTGTTGTACACTGCACCACTCACCTCATCACTGTTGTACACTGCACCACTCACCTCATCACTGTTGTACACTGCACCACTCACCTCATCACTGTTGTACACTGCACCACTCACCTCATCACTGTTGTACACTACACCTGATCACTGTTGTACACTGCACCACTCACCTCATCACTGTTGTACACTGCACCTCATCACTGTTGTACACTACACCTCATCACTGTTGTACACTGCACCACTCACCTCATCACTGTTGTACACTACACCTCATCACTGTTGTACACTGCACCTCATTACTGTTGTACACTGCATCACTCACCTCATCACTGTTGTACACTACACCTCATCACTGTTGTACACTGCACCACTCACCTCATCACTGTTGTACACTACACCTCATCACTGTTGTACACTGCACCTCATCACTGTTGTACACTGCACCTCATCACTGTTGTACACTGCACCTCATCACTGTTGTACACTGCACCTCATCACTGTTGTACACTACACCTCATCACTGTTGTACACTACACCTCATCACTGTTGTACACTGCACCTCATCACTGTTGTACACTACACCTCATCACTGTTGTACACTACACCTCATCACTGTTGTACACTACACCTCATCACTGTTGTACACTACACCTCATCACTGTTGTGTACTGCACCTCATCACTGTTGTACACTACACCTCATCACTGTTGTACACTGCACCTCATCACTGTTGTACACTACACCTCTTCACTGTTGTACACTACACCTCATCACTGTTGTACACTGCACCTCATCACTGTTGTACACTACACCTCATCACTGTTGTACACTACACCTCATCACTGTTGTACACTGCACCTCATCACTGTTGTACACTACACCTCATCACTGTTGTACACTACACCTCATGACTGTTGTACACTGCACCTCATCACTGTTGTACACTACACCTCATCACTGTTGTACACTACACCTCATCACTGTTGTACACTACACCTCATCACTGTTGTACACTGCACCACTCACCTCATCACTGTTGTACACTGCACCACTCACCTCATCACTGTTGTACACTGCACCTCATCACTGTTGTACGCTGCACCTCATCACTGTTGTACACTGCACCACTCACCTCATCACTGTTGTACACTGCACCACTCACCTCATCACTGTTGTACACTGCACCTCATCATTGTTGTACACTACACCTCATCACTGTTGTACACTGCACCACTCACCTCATCACTGTTCTACACTGCACCACTCACCTCATCACTGTTGTACACTGCACCACTCACCTCATCACTGTTGTAGACTACACCTCATCACTGTTGTAGACTACACCACTCACCTCATCACTGTTGTAGACTACACCTCATCACTGTTGTAGACTACACCACTCACCTCATCACTGTTGTAGACTACACCTCATCACTGTTGTAGACTACACCACTCACCTCATCACTGTTGTACACTACACCTCATCACTGTTGTAGACTACACCACTCACCTCATTACTGTTGTACACTACACCTCATCACTGTTGTAGACTACACCACTCACCTCATTACTGTTGTACACTACACCTCATCACTGTTGTAGACTACACCACTCACCTCATTACTGTTGTACACTACACCTCATCACTGTTGTAGACTACACCACTCACCTCATTACTGTTGTACACTACACCTCATCACTGTTGTAGACTACACCACTCACCTCATTACTGTTGTACACTACACCTCATCACTGTTGTAGACTACACCACTCACCTCATCACTGTTGTACACTACACCTCATCACTGTTGTACACTACACCTCATCACTGTTGTACACTACACCTCATCACTGTTGTACACTACACCTCATCACTGTTGTAGACTACACCACTCACCTCATCACTGTTGTACACTACACCTCATCACTGTTGTAGACTACACCACTCACCTCATTACTGTTGTACACTACACCTCATCACTGTTGTAGACTACACCACTCACCTCATCACTGTTGTACACTACACCTCATCACTGTTGTACACTACACCTCATCACTGTTGTACACTACACCTCATCACTGTTGTAGACTACACCCACTCACCTCATCACTGTTGTACACTGCACCACTCACCTCATCACTGTTGTACACTGCACCACTCACCTCATCACTGTTGTAGACTACACCACTCACCTCATCACTGTTGTACACTGCACCACTCACCTCATCACTGTTGTACACTGCACCACTCACCTCATCACAGTTGTACACTACACCTCATCACTGTTGTACACTACACCTCATCACTGTTGTACACTGCACCACTCACCTCATCACAGTTGTACACTACACCTCATCACTGTTGTACACTGCACCACTCACCTCATCACTGTTGTACACTGCACCACTCACCTCATCACTGTTGTACACTGCACCACTCACCTCATCACTGTTGTACACTGCACCACTCACCTCATCACTGTTGTACACTACACCTCATCACTGTTGTAGACTACACCTCATCACTGTTGTACACTACACCTCATCACTGTTGTAGACTACACCACTCACCTCATTACTGTTGTACACTACACCTCATCACTGTTGTAGACTACACCACTCACCTCATTACTGTTGTACACTACACCTCATCACTGTTGTAGACTACACCACTCACCTCATTACTGTTGTACACTACACCTCATCACTGTTGTAGACTACACCACTCACCTCATTACTGTTGTACACTACACATCATCACTGTTGTAGACTACACCACTCACCTCATCACTGTTGTACACTACACCTCATCACTGTTGTACACTACACCTCATCACTGTTGTACACTACACCTCATCACTGTTGTAAACTACACCACTCACCTCATCACTGTTGTACACTACACCTCATCACTGTTGTAGACTACACCACTCACCTCATTACTGTTGTACACTACACCTCATCACTGTTGTAGACTACACCACTCACCTCATCACTGTTGTACACTACACCTCATCACTGTTGTACACTACACCTCATCACTGTTGTACACTACACCTCATCACTGTTGTAGACTACACCACTCACCTCATCACTGTTGTACACTGCACCACTCACCTCATCACTGTTGTACACTGCACCACTCACCTCATCACTGTTGTAGACTACACCACTCACCTCATCACTGTTGTAGACTGCACCACTCACCTCATCACTGTTGTACACTGCACCACTCACCTCATCACAGTTGTACACTACACCTCATCACTGTTGTACACTACACCACTCACCTCATCACAGTTGTACACTACACCTCATCACTGTTGTACACTGCACCACTCACCTCATCACTGTTGTACACTGCACCACTCACCTCATCACTGTTGTACACTGCACCACTCACCTCATCACTGTTGTACACTGCACCACTCACCTCATCACTGTTGTACACTACACCTCATCACTGTTGTACACTGCACCACTCACCTCATCACTGTTGTACACTACACCTCATCACTGTTGTACACTGCACCACTCACCTCATCACTGTTGTACACTACACCTCATCACTGTTGTAGACTACACCACTCACCTCATCACTGTTGTACACGGCACCACTCACCCTATCACTGTTGTACACTGCACCACTCACCTCATCACAGTTGTACACTACACCTCATCACAGTTGTACACTACACCTCATCACTGTTGTACACTACACCTCATCACTGTTGTACACTTCCCATTTTTCTCCCGTCTAGTTTACGAGCTTTCACAAGTTCCAGCAGGTACCTTCTAGGTCCACATGACTCCCTACTGAGCTCAGTCTGAAAACTGTTTCCGTCATGATCAATGAATCAAAACTGATCAAGATCCAACATCTCATCTCAGTGGTGAGCCTTGAAACAGACTAACTAGTCCGGCTAAGTGATTAGTGATTGAAAAGGAAGGCAGTTCCTCGCTGAAGTCGGATATTGTGCTGAAAGGCGCCAAAAAAATCATAGCTCGCTGTAAATGATAACACAGCGCTTCCACGCGCATTTGACGTCGTTTGAATGTCGGACGATGAAGGCGGAGAAAGAAATGTCCAGAAATGATGATTGTTTCCACCTGATCCTGGTAATCTGCTGTCTTTACCAAGATCTCTTTTAGAACGTACTCGTTACTATTTCCATCTGGCTATGGTTTTCTTTGAACATATTCCCGGTAAAATCCCAGGTTTTATTTCCATAAAATAAGACTGGTATACGATTATAAATACAACTGGTATACGATTATAAATACAACTGGTATACGATTATAAATACAACTGGTATACGATTATAAATACAACTGGTATACGATTATAAATACAACTGGTATACGATTATAAATACAACTGGTATACGATTATAAATACAACTGGTATACGATTATAAATACAACTTAATTAAAACGGATCGATACTGGTCATAAAAAGTGAAAGTTCAGATCTTTGGTGATGATGATAGAATGTCTGAATTTTGGTGATGATAATAGAATGTCTGAGTTTTGGTGATTTGGTAGAATGTCTGAGTTTTGGTGATTTGGTAGAATGTCTTTGTTTTGGTGATGGTGATGGAATGTCTGAGTTTTGGTGATGGTGATGGAATGTCAATGAGACGACATGTGCCCTAGACCTTTAGACACTAGAAGTTGATGTTGCAGTAACGTTTCTGGTTTCCCGAGTTCTTCAGGAGAATGCAAAGCCTGGCCACCCTTGAGCTACTGCAATACAAAGTCTTTTATATCAGGTACCCCGTCAGTGCGGGGGCTGACAATTAGTTTTATTGTGCAACACCGAGGACATATCCCATTTAAACAATTCATTTGTCACCTCTTTTGATATGCCAGCATTTCTTTCTGAGACACTGAGCCGATCACCTTGATATACAAGCATTTCTTTCTGAGACACTGAACCGATCACCTTGATATGCAAGCATTTCTTTCTGAGACACTGAACCGATCACCTTGATATACAAACATTTCTTTCTGAGACATTGACCCGATCACCTTGATATACAAACATTTCTTTCTGAGACATTGACCCGATCACCTTGATATACAAACATTTCTTTCTGAGACATTGACCCGATCACTTTTATATGCGGGCATTTCTTTCTGAGACATTGACCCGATCACCTTGATATGCCAACATTTCTTTCTGAGACACTGAACCAATCACCATGATATGCCAACATTTCTTTCTGAGACATTGACCCGATCACCTTGATATGCCAACATTTCTTTCTGAGACACTGAACCAATCACCTTGATATACAAGCATTTCTTTCTGAGACACTGAACCAATCACCTTGATATACAAGCATTTCTTTCTGAGACAATGAACCAATCACCTTGATATACAAGCATTTCTTTCTGAGACACTGAACCGATCACCTTGATATGCCAACATTTCTTTCTGAGACATTGACCCGATCACCTTGATATGCGAGCATTTCTTTCTCAGACATTGACCCGATCACCTTGATATGCCAGCATTTCTTTCTGAGACACTGAACCAAGCACCTTGATATGCCAGCATTTCTTTCTGAGACATTGATCCGATCACCTTGATATGCCAACATTTCTTTCTGAGACATTGACCCGATCACCTTGATATGCCAACATTTCTTTCTGAAACATTGACCCGATCACCTTGATATGCCAACATTTCTTTCTGAGACATTGATCCGATCACCTTGATATGCCAGCATTTCTTTCTGAGACACTGAACCGATCACCTTGATATACAAGCATTTCTTTCTGAGACACTGAACCAATCACCTTGATATGCCAGCATTTCTTTCTGAGACACTGACCCGATCACCATGATATGCCAGCATTTCTTTCTGAGACACTGAACCAATCACCTTGATATGCCAGCATTTTTTTCTGAGACATTGATCCGATCACCTTGATATGCCAGCATTTCTTTCTGAGACATTGATCCGATCACCTTGATATGCCAGCATTTCTTTCTGAGACACTGAACCGATCACCTTGATATGCCAGCATTTCTTTCTGAGACACTGAACCAATCACCTTGATATGCCAACATTTCTTTCTGAGACACTGACCCGATCACCATGATATGCCAGCATTTTTTTCTGAGACATTGATCCGATCACCTTGATATGCCAGCATTTCTTTCTGAGACATTGATCCGATCACCTTGATATGCCAGCATTTCTTTCTGAGACACTGAACCGATCACCTTGATATGCCAGCATTTCTTTCTGAGACATTGATCCGATCACCTTGTTATGCCAACATTTCTTTCTGAGACATTGACCCGATCACCTTGATATGCCAACATTTCTTTCTGAGACATTGACCCGATCACCTTGATATGCCAACATTTCTTTCTGAGACATTGATCCGATCACCTTGATATGCCAGCATTTCTTTCTGAGACATTGATCCGATCACCTTGATATGCCAGCATTTCTTTCTGAGACATTGATCCGATCACCTTGATATGCCAGCATTTCTTTCTGAGACATTGATCCGATCACCTTGATATGCCAGCATTTCTTTCTGAGACATTGATCCGATCACCTTGATATGCCAGCATTTCTTTCTGAGACATTGATCCGATCACCTTGATATGCCAGCACTTCTTTCTGAGACATTAACCCGATCACACTGAAATGCCATTTTTATAGTACTTGTTTCAGAGACTTCAACCGATCACATTGGAATGCAAGCACTTCTTTCTGAGACTTCGACCCGATCACCTTGAGTTAGATCTCACCTCAGTACTCTCAAGACAACCAGGACGCGTTGTCAGTTCTTAAAGGTGAAACGAAAAGTATTCATAATGGTAGTTCCTTTTGATTGCTGATTATATGCACTCTTTATGCATCCCTTCACTTCGTCATCCCATACTCGTGCCACGAATGTCCACGTTGTTAGGTGTGCAATTGTCCAGTCTTCAGTCACTTGGTCCAAGTCTCTGACTTGGGGGGTGTGTGATGTCCGCACTTGACATCACCAAAAGGTATTTGAAGCGTTCATAGCCTCTCATTTGCCAGGCTCAGTGGATGTCGGATGACAAAACTCTCTGTTTTGACAAAATCCTCTCTGGTTTTGATGGACTAAATTCAACTCCACTGGGCCACTGTGTCCAAGGCCACACCTACACGTGGTCCCTCTGTTATCGCAAAGTTGGTCTTGGGCGCGACCGAGTTCCCAGTGGTATAACTGGGTCGGGAGGAGGTGAGCCCCTATAGATGCAGGGCTAGAGCCAACCAACATGTGGTATACGCCATTGCCCTCATCTAATCACCCTCACTCTCCCTTGAGTGAGTGTCTTGTCTTCTATCTTATTACTATTTCTATAGGAACCCCCTGTGGACAGGGTGAGAGCTTCAGCGAAACCGCCTCGAGACCATCTACTGACATACTTGAAGACAAATGACTCTAGTACTGACAAGGAGTCCATCATGTTCCCTTCAACAGTCCTGTAGTACATCGCACAGACACAAGTGACCCAGGACGTGACGATCCTCTGTCGATACATTTGGCCCCCATGAGATACGCCTGAATGAACGGAGTAAGTGCCAGTGACAGTAGGTGGCGGGGAATGGGCTGTTGTGAATCCTGCTTGAATACAGGGCCTAGAAAGTGAACAAATGGATGGATGATATGTCAGCAGAGACAGAGACACAATACATGCCATGGATGGAATTGAGGCGAGGATTTGCAAAACCTTCACCCTGGGGTAGGAAGATAGCCCACAGGTCCCCCAGTTTTAACAATGCCATGTACAACAAGAATATAAATCAATACGAGCTCGGACGCCGCCTCGGTCAACAAGGTCCGCGCCAGACAGTGAGCGACCAGGCTGGACTGTGCGATAAATTAGCTACTGGAAGAAACACAAACAACTCATATAATAACCAGAAACCTCGGATCCAACAAAGTTCAATATATAAATATTTTAATGGAAGAAAGAGCACGAAGATTGGTCAGAGAGAAAAAACAAATAAATTAAACATACTACAACTTAATATTTCAGGCCTCAAAAACAAGAAAACAGAACTAACCAAAATCATGTACAAATACCAGATCCATATTGTCCTACTGCAGGAAACACTACACAAGAACATAGACACACATATAACAGGTTACACCAGCTATCCATGTAAGTGCACCAACAACTGCAGGGGTATAATCACCTACATCAAAAACAATATACAGGGAGATGTAGTTCCACTAAATAATGCAGAACTAACAGATGTTCAGAAAGCCACAATTTGGTTTGCATCCAGCAAATATAATATTTATAATGTTTACAACCCACCAGGCACAAATTGTAACATAACAGAACTTGATCAAGTCAACTACCATAGAACTATCTTGGCTGGAGATTTTAATGGACATTCAACACAATGGGGATATTCTAACTCAAATCCCACAGGAAAATACATAGAAGATCTTTGCCAATCAACTAATCTTACAATCATGCAGGACACAGAATCAACACCAACTCTCCTACATAGAGCTCATCTCTCCCTTAGTAGACCTGATCTGACCATTTGCTCTGCTGATCTCATAAGCTACTGCCACATTGAAGTTATTGATGACATAGGTAGTGATCACAGACCCATAGTCACCATAGTAGACACAAAAACAACAAAAATCCAAACAAAACAGAGAACGAGATGGAATTTCAAGAAAGCTGACTGGAAGCTATATCAAGAAAAATCCGACCAACTCCTGAACAATCTGACAGACAACAGCGTAGAAAAATTAAACGAGATGTTCACACAAATAATACTCAACACTGCAGAACAAACTATACCTAAAGGATGTAGAACACAATATCGACCATTTTGGAACACAGAACTGGAGACAGCAGTATCAGAAAGAAAGAAAGCCAGAACAATACTTGAGCAGAACCCAACTTTGAATAATAAAATAAGCTATAACAAGGCTAGTGCTAAGGTCAAACTAGTTACTAAAAAAGCAAAGAAAGAGAAATGGCAAGAAACATGCAGTAAACTCGATCTGCGACATGAAGGAAATAAAGCCTGGAGACTTATGTAACATTTGTCTGGTGATAAAAGAGAACCAAATCCTAAACCAATCAAATTTAATAATGAAATCATCAGCTCTAAAAAAAATATAGTTAAAAAATGTAATAGTTACTTTGCTTCAGTCAACAGAGCGAACAAACTTACAGATAGCGATAAAATTCAGCTACATAATTAAAAATTAATTGAAAGAGCCCCAATAACAAATGCTGCAATATTTGAAGAAGATTTTAACATGAGGGAACTAGAAAAGGCATTAAGAAAATTAAAATGTAGAAAATCTCCAGGCCCTGACAAGGTACACAATGAGATGATAAAGCATCTCGGCAAGTCAGGGAAAGAAACATTACTCAGACTGATCAACAAGTCATGGAAAGAAAGCAAGATTCCCAAGACATGGAGAAATGCCTATATAGTGCCATTGCTCAAAAGAACAAGCCTCCAGATGACCCCGGAAGCTATCGTCCTCTATCCTTAACATCAAGCATAGGTAAAATAGCTGAGAGTATGGTCAATAGCAGACTATATTGGTATCTGGAAACCTCTAATACTCTGTGCTACGAACAAGCTGGTTTCAGGGCAGGCAATAACATAGAAGACCAAATCCTCAGGTTAATACAACAGGTCCAAGATGGATTTCAGAAGAGACAACATACTCTAGCCATCCTAGTAGACCTGCAGCAGGCTTATGATAGAGTCTGGCGTAAGGGGCTTTTATTGAAGATGAGAGATGCCGGAATACATGGGAAACTGTACAAATGGGTCAAATATTTCCTAGTTGACAGAACAATACAAACTAAATTAAATGAATCCATTTCAGACAAAGAGGTGCTAGAAGAAGGATTACCACAGGGATCACCACTCAGTTGTACCCTTTTTTTGATATATATCAATGATCTGACCAAAACCTTGATAAATAAAAAAGCTCTCTATGCGGATGATCTGGTCATGTGGAGCACTAACGAAAATATTAGAACAGCTGAAGCACAACTAAACAAAGACCTGAGATACCTAGAAGAACACTGTAATACCTGGAAAATAAAAATAAATGTACAGAAAACAGTATATACAGTATTTACTAGAAGTAACAAAATAGCTAAGGCAAACATCAAACTCAATCTCCAACACAATAGTCTTCAAAAGAGGTACACCCTACATACTTAGGAATACAACTAGACCGGCAACTGAACCTGAAGAAACACGTAGAGAATCTCGCTAAGAAAGCAACACAGAGACTTCAACTAATGAAAAGGCTTTCCAGCACCTTATGGGGAGCAGATAAAGAAACACTTAGAAATCTCTATCTGGGATATGTTCGCTCTGCTTTGGATCATGGTAGCTCGCTCCTAGTGACATGCAGCAAACAACTAACATGGCACTGGACAAGATACAAAATAATGCATTACGACTCATCAGCGGTGCAATGAGGTCCACTCCAGTTGCAGCCTGCGAAATCCACTGCAATGTGGAACCTTTAGAGTTGAGGAGAAACAAAGCCGCTATGGTTCTCTATGAAAGACAAAAAAGAATGGAGAAGGATCACCCTAACAGAAAATTAGTAGATACATGGACTCCAAAACAAAGAATTAAACAGGTGTCAGTATTACAACATGTTAGAAATATACAAAAGAAATTCCATCTACCTGAAAAACGACTACAAACATCAAGAGTCATCAAAGAAATGCCACCAAGTACGAATTATAAAAGAACCTGAAATAAATGTAGAGATATGTAACAGAACAGGTAAAAAAGCAGACCCAGTATCAGTAACACTAGCAGCAAGGAAAACAATAGATACTTATCCAGATGACTGGATACATATAAACACAGATGGTGCAGCCACTAACGCTACTTCAAAAGCTGGATATGGAATACTAATACATTATCCAGATGGAACAACAGAAGAAATTTGTGGCCCTTGTGGTGAAGTCTGTAACAATTATGAAGCAGAAATAACAGCTATTGAAACAGCAATTTATCATTTAAATACGATTTTCGATACCACACTATCGTAGAAAACAAACAGTCATATTTACTGATTCCAAATATATGGCGCTCTGCAAGCACTGGAAAACAACACGAACAAAACAGAACTCACACAGCTTATCATAGACACAGACAAACTCATTGAAACACATAACATAAGATTGGTAATGCAATGGATCCCAGGACACTCAAATATACCAGGAAATGATAAGGCAGATACATTAGCTAAGAGAGGATCCAAACAGACACAGATACATACATCCATCACACTGGACACAGCCAAACAAGTCATAAAATCCAACAGTAAGGAGGAGTGGCTGAATGGATGGGCCTTAGGGAAAACAGGGAGAGAGCTTTTTAAATATATTGCAAGACCAAATCCACAAGACAACATCAACAACCTAACAAGAAGAGACCAAACCACCATCTTCAGACTGAGAACAGGACATGTTATGCTAAATAACCACATTAATAGAATACAACAAAACCATACCCCAGTATGTCCACTCTGTAATCACCCACAAGAAACTGTAGAACACCACCTGTTTCAATGTCCAGAGCTCACTGACATTAGAACAACAATACTTCCTCAAAGACCCTCCAAATGGAATACTCTGTACGGAACAACAGCAGAAATTAAAAATACCTGCAGATATTATTACATGGCATTGGGCCGAAGGGCATCAGCTCAAAGGTTACTGGATCCATAACAACAACAACAACAACACCTCTCTGACTTTTAAAAACATTCGTCTCGAATATCTTTCTGTCATTGTAAATGTTATCTGTCGTAATGAGTACCAATTATGTCGTTTCTCATACTAAATGTCGAATGTTCACAATGGTGTCCTTTCTCATACTTAATGTCAAATGTTCATAATGCTATCGTTTCCCATACTTAATGTCAAATGTTCATAATGCTGTCGTTTCACATACTTAATGTCAAATGTTCATAATGCTGTCGTTTCACATACTTAATGTCAAATGTTCATAATGCTGTCGTTTCCCATACTTAATGTCAAATGTTCACAATAGTGCTGTTTCTCATACTTAATGTCAAATCTTCACAATAGTGCCGTATCTCATACTTAATGTCAAATGTTCACAATAGTGCCGTTTCTCATACTTAATGTCAAATCTTCACAATAGTGCCGTTTCTCATACTTAATGTCAAATGTTCACAATAGTGCCGTTTCACATACTTACTGTCAAATGTTCACAATAGTGCCGTTTCTCATACTAAATGTCAAATCTTCACAGTTATTTCTTTTGTTCATGATGATTTCCATGCGATAATAATGAATCACATTTGTTTATGATTAATGATCTCTATACACAGCCAGCGTTTTTATGTTGCATATCTTTTATCATAATCAATCGCGTTTGTTATTATTGTTATCACTTGTCATAAATGATGCGTTTTGTTGACAGTGACAGCAATGCGTCTCCATCATAAATGATGCGTTTTGTTCACAGTGACAGCAATGTGTCTCCATCATAAATGATGCGTTTTGTTCACAGTGACAGCAATGTGTCTCCATCATAAATGATGCGTTTTGTTCACAGTGACAGCAATGTGTCTCCATCATAAATGATGCGTTTTGTTCACAGTGACAACAATGCGTCTCCATCATAAATGATGCGTTTTGTTCACAGTGACAGCAATGCGTCTCCATCATAAATGTAATTTGTTATTGGTGAATGTCTTTTGTTGGAAACACATATCTTTTGTTCTGTGTTGTTTGTTTATTACTTTAGTTCATGTTATTTGTTCACATTCAGTGCTGTCAATTGCATGTGCATTTAAAGTTAACATTTCAAACCTCTTATTGCTGTTGACTCCTAAATGTCCAGGCAGTAAGAGATCTGTACAAGATCTTGATGTCCATATTCTATCAGCTCATGCATCAGTCACCCATTGCTAACCTTCTGAAATAAGATGAAAGAAAACATTTCCATGTCAGATAACATATTTGTATCAGGGTCTACTGTAACCCAAACAGTGCCCCAGCGTAACCTCATTGTATTTATGTATCGGCAGCTTTCGGGGGACAGTAATTATTATCTCTTTATCGCCAAAGCGGGGAAATTCTTCAAATAAAAATAGAAATGCAGTGGTGTATTAAATATTCTCATGATTGGTTATAAAGGACAAGTTCATTGTTCGCACATGACACACTTCACGTATTTTAACAAGTTTTTTTTGTGTTTTTGTGCATGTTTGAAGTTCTGACAGAAAATAGATGGCTGTAGAAGCAGAGGTAGACAAAGGAAGTTTTCTTTACTCTCTCTAATGAGGCCTGACTTTTACTTGATGCGTGTCTCGTTGTTACATTCAGGAGCGTGGGCACGAGCCTTACAGTGAGTGCCCACCAAAGAGCCATTGTTTTGAGGGTTCGACTTTTTCTCAGCTTGTGGTGAGCGTGAGGGCAGTGTAAGTCGTAGCGGCTCGCTTCTCAGTGGGAGGAACAGTTTGAATTACGTCATTCGGTGTTTAGCGCTGAATACAGAATGGTTAGTTCTGTAGCATGAAACAGCAATAATAAAATATAACAAAGAGAACTCTACACCCAATGATATAAAAAAAGAAATAAGACAAAGATGCATCCTATCACCAAGCTTGTTCAATCTATACACTGAGCACATTTTGAAAAACATCACAGAGATGCCAGGCCTCACAAACAGTAAGCAAGAAAATCGATTAGTTCGAAACAAAATGCTACAGACAAATCCTGTAGATACCTTGGATAATGAAGAAGAACAATGATGAGACATGAAATAAGAGAATTGGCTTATAAACACATTCTATTTAGGGAATGTTTACGTCACAAGTCAGAGCGGACTGGAAAGGACAATAATGTGCCTGGTTCCTGGGCGACCCGTAAGCGGGAGGCCAACAAGAAGGTGGTTTCCAGACATCAAGGAGAACTTGAACATGACAACAGAAGAAGTGTAGAGTATGGCTAGAGACAGGTTCTCTATGGCTAGAGACAGGTTCTCTCAGACGGGCTGTGGTGAATGCAACGTTCTCTAAAGGATATTCAACCTGATGGTGTCTTCTGATATTCTTTGATTGCCCTGCCCTCCCCCCCCCCCCCCCCCCCGCCTCCCTGATTTGACAAGATGGTGTCTTCTGATATTCTTTGATCCCCCACCGCTTTTCTCACTGTGTCCTAGTGTTTGATTTCTCTTGTTCTCTTCAGGCCAACTTAAGATGAGGGACCACGCCCCCTCCCCATCCCCGCACACAGAGAATGTGATGCACCTGCACTTTTTCGTTTGGTCAGCTTAACGCCAGAGCCGTTTTCTTTCACAGAAACCCATGTCAGCATGTAAGGCTGGATGAAACTAAAAGCTAATAGACCTGGATGGACCCCTACGTCTTTTTCTCAGTGCACAAACTTATGACGGTTCTCAGTGCACAAACTTATGACGGTTCTCAGTGCACAAACTTATGACGGTTCTCAGTGCACAAACTTATGACGGTTCTCAGTGCACAAACTTATGACGGTTCTCAGATAATTATCATGTCAACATTCTTGTCTTTTTTTTCCTTAAATTGGGCAGTGAAAATATTCCTCTACTCAAACAAGCCTGATGATTAGTGTTCGTCCTTTTTAAATTGCCTCATTATTCTAGTTTAAGTGAGGCTGAACACAGGCAGCAGCTGCCACAGCCATTCGATCTTATTTAAACCACGCTCAGTCTTCAGGTGTCAGTTCAACCTGACATTCGGACTACAAGAGTTTGTGTGACGTTTTCCGTCTTATTTTATTATTTTATGCCAGAACTAACAATGTTCCTAGCGGGTGAATGTTGAACTAACAATGTTCCTAGCGGGTGAATGTTGAACTAACAATGTTCCTAGCGGGTGAATGTTGAACTAACAATGTTCCTAGCGGGTGAATGTTGAACTAACAATGTTCCTAGCGGGTGAATGTTGAAAACAAAAAAGTTGCTGCCCCCCTCCCCAACCGCTTTTACTTGCAGACTGTGATTCGTCGGCATGTGGTCTGTAGTATGAGCTTTCTGTAGTTGAGATGACATGCCTGGTTGGCTCGGCCAGATCTCAACATCGCCGTTCAGTCGTTGATGTGTACTAATATTTCTTATCGGTACTTTCGTTATGAACACCTTAGATGATTGTCCTGTAGTCTGAACCATACTGCAGTGATTACCATTGTGTACTGAATTAGCCATCACTGACATTGTAACTTCTCGTAACCAGGGTTGAATATTGTTTGTCAGCTGCTGGTCAAATAGCGTGAGATTGTTCTCAATTATATGATAGATCTCTACTTGTATCGATTCCCCACCCCCCTTTTACACACATACACACACACACTCTCTCTCTCTCTCACACTTTCACACTCACACACACACTACACACACACTACACTACACATTACACGCACACCAACACACACACACACTACACTACACATTACACGCACACCAACACACATACACACACACACTACACTACACATTACACGCACACCAACACACACACACACACCAACACACGCACACCAACACACACACACGCACACGCACACCTCTATATCTTATTTGTTCTATTTTAGAAAGTCTGTATTCCCACAAAACGTTTAACCGAACTGAAATTATGTCATGGTTCGTTTAAAACGATGATAAGTTTGAAGGAATCATATCTATGGTCACTTTATACTGACAAGAGAATGTGTAGATCGTTGCTGTCAGGCAGCTTAGAGCACTTAGCCTTGTTGCATGTGTGCTGCAAACTTCTGACAGAGTTGAACAGATCAATGTTCTTCTTTTCAACGTCTGCTCTACTTTAGCGAGGGAGCAGCGATAGCTCAGTGGTTAGTGAACTGGACTACAAAGCCCAATCGACGGCTTTCGGGTTCACCCAGCCTTAAATGGGTGCCGGATTTTTCTGTGAAAGTAAAGCGGCGCGGACGTAATACCGACCACATTACCCCAAAAATCATGTGCCGAAGGTCTGTAAAATTTATGGTCACTAACACCATATTCCCTATACACCACTTGGTGTGACGGGGGTACTTGACTTACTTTACTTTCTACTTTAGCGGCTTTATGTTACGTCTGTTATCACTTGCTACCGAAACCGGCTTTTCTTTAATCGGTTTGACCACAAAACGCTCTCCCCCGTCAAGAGCATACCAACAGTTTCCAGAGCTATCCTGTATGAACTCACACGAACTGTGCACTAGACTCACGAACAACAACCGTATTGTGTAGGCACCTTCAGCCTAATAACAGAGATCAGCAGAGGAGCGCGTCAGGTAGGCGTATCACAACAATTAGGCGCCACACAGACGCACACACACACATACACACACACCCGACTGACATATTTCATTTAATTTCTCACACACTGAACGTCACAAGAAACGTCACAATAAACGTACTTCTGTTAAAATTTCTTGCAAATATCTTAATTGATGTTATTATTATTTGACCGACTGATAGTTCTACAGACCGACTGATTGATCTACAGACCGACTGATTGATCTACCGACCGACTGATTGATCTACCGATTTATTGATTTATCGATGGACTAATTGATGTAATGACCAACTGATTGATCTACCGATTGACTGATTGATCTAAGGACCGACTAATTGATCTACAGACCGACTGATTCATCTACGATTGATTGATCAAACGAGCGACTGATTTATGTAATGATCGACTGACTGATTGATCTACCGAAAGACTGATTGATCTAACGACCGACTGATTGATCTAACGACCGACTGATTGATGTAACGATCGACTGATTGATCTACCAACCGACTGATTGAGCAGTTGACATACTCATCGACTAGCTGATCGACAGATTGCTATACTGATCGATCGAACTATAAGAATTCTTGATCTTAATCCATCTAGCGGCGCTAGATGTTGCCTAGCGCTAGTGTGTTTCACCACCCATCACTATTCTGGGCGCGATGTCCTATCTTATCTAATGTCCTATTTTATCTGCCTACTTTACTTGTATCATCTTGTATCCTGATGTTTCCTATATAAGAGCATGTTTTGAAATTGTGTTTTGTCTCTTCTCAATACATGTTCGACATATATCTCTCTTCTCTTCCTAAAAAGAGATCGTTGGTTGCATTGCCATTTCTCTTATCTCTCTCTTAGTCTTTAATTCATCCCATTGTACACAGAATATCCTAATGCATTTGTCTTCACAAACGTTTACTTTTTCGTCTCAATCTCTTTGTTGTTCTCCAGTGTTCGCATGCGTAGGTAAGACTTGATGATAGATTTGAGATGAATATTCTAAGCTTAGTTTTCCCACTGCTTAGTATTTTATTTCCATATTTATCAAGGTTTTAAACATTTGTTGCCTATTTTGCTATCCTGCTTCTGATCTATATTACTACCAGGATATACATAGTCGTCTATTTTTTTTCCAGTGCTTTACATTTTGTAGATATATATTGCCCTCTGGTGTATTTTTATTATTCATTATCTTTGTTATATCTGTTGATTTCAAGTGCTTTTATTTCTGCCATCGAGATGATAGGGTATCTGATATTTTGTGCTTGATATTGTCACTTAGGAGCACTATACAAAAGTCGAGTAAAGATCCCCTGCCCTGCTAGGCGTATGGGGACATATGGTGTTCGTGACCATGTTCTTCTGTGACCAGGCACAGTTTTGGCTGATGTGGTCGGTATCACGCCAGGCCGCCTTGACTTCCCAAAAAGAATATCTGGTTCCCATTTTTAGAGGCTTGGTGAAGCCAGAGCCTTGTAGGTCTGAAAATAAATCCATTACTTCTGGGGATAGAACTCAGACGCTTCTGATGAGGAAGCGAGCACACTAACCACTCAGCCACCGAGGCGAGCACACTAACCACTCAGCCAACGAGGCGAGCACACTAACCACTCAGCCACCGAGGCGAGCACACTAACGACTCAGCCAACGAGGCGAGCACACTAACCACTCAGCCACCGAGGCGAGCACACTAACGACTCAGCCAACGAGGCGAGCACACTAACCACTCAGCCAACGAGGCGAGCACACTAACGACTCAGCCAACGAGGCGAGCACACTAACCACTCAGCCAACGAGGCGAGCACACTAACGACTCAGCCAACGAGGCGAGCACACTAACCACTCAGCCAACGAGGCGAGCACACTAACCACTCAGCCAACGAGGCGAGCACTAACCACTCAGCCAACGAGGCGAGCACACTAACCACTCAGCCAACGAGGCGAGCACACTAACCACTCAGCCAACGAGGCGAGCACACTAACCACTCAGCCAACGAGGCGAGCACACTAACCACTCAGCCAACGAGGCGAGCACACTAACCACTCAGCCAACGACGCTCCCACGAGCCGGCACAATCGTCGTCGGCACAATCAAGATCTTTGTACAAGAATTATCGATAATTTTTTTAAAATGTTGAATTAGCTTAAATAAAAAGCACGTCCTTGTAAATGTAATAGAGTTATTGAACACTGTCACACTCGCCCATTGGTGATGGTGGTCAGTAGAAGGTGGCTGTCTCCGTTCCATGAACAATCGTAAATAAAGGAAGGTTTCTCACACACACACAAACCACACACACTACACATCAGTAGTGATATATGGTATTTACAAGCGTGGAATCTACGGCCAACCGAAGATTTTTCCTTATATATTTAGTCTAGCCAAAGAATTTTTTTTTTCTGTATGAGAGTCTACATTTTTTCCGGCCGGGGTGACCTCTCGTCGTGACATCTCATTAACCTCTCGTCAAAGGGGGACTGGGATGGGTGACCTGTTATCTCTCGTCGTGATGTTTCGTGAAGGTGAATGGGATGGGCGGGGGTGAAATGTATCATCGGGTGGACATAACTTTTGTACTTTCAAAACAAGCTAATGCAAGATAACTTTTAATGTATACCTAAAATTTCTTTGCATCTAAAGGTAACAACTTACTCAGTAATTGTCCGTAACACTTACACATGCCTATGTATGTACACGAAGGCGCGTTAATGACTTTTGCAGTTGCCCGCCAAAACGGAACCAACGCCTACAGAAACACACACGGGCTGCATTAATGACTTTAACAGGTACTCCGCCAAAGACCCCGTTTCTCTGTGAAATTTTTCGCTTGAGTAGCTTATACTAGCATAGTCGTCTACATGGGCTGCGCTAATGAGTTTAACACCCGAACGGCAGACGGACATTAAAGGATAAATTGAGCGCCTGGTCATCGAATGACCATGGTCGTACTAATGAGTTTATCAGCTGATCAGTAAAGACCCGTTACTAGACGAAATTTAATGGATGAGCACCTACACACCAGTCTCTGAGAGACTGATCACAGGGCCACGCTAATGAGTTTATCAGCTGTCTAGTGTTGTGGCGTTGTTTTAGAGAGACGGTAAATTAATGTACCATGATATTATTTTAGTGTAGCTATATCAGAGGTGTAACTTTCATGAGTAGTATTTTATATTAGTGTGGTTTTGACAGGGGGACATAAGTAGCTTTCATGGCTAGTAGAGTTAGGACTTGGCATGTACTAGAATTCCATCCTTCCCTCCATTGTAACTTGTAGTTGAAGTAGTAGTAGTCGTTGTTGTTGTTATTGTAGTAGTAGTTGTAGTAGTAGTAGTAGTAGTAGCAGTAGTAGTGGATACTGTAGTGGTAGTTGTAAAATTAGCATGACTTTCGTTTAGTAGAGTTATGACAGAGGCGTAACTTTCATGAGTAGTAGAGTTAGGAGTTGGAGTGTATTAGAATTTTACGGAAGTGATCGAGTTTACATCTGATCCATCTAGTGACCACGGTCGTCTTCCTTCCTTGTAGCCATGATTGGTAATACATTCGTTTAGTGGGGCTTATGACAGGGGCGTGACTTTTTCGTGTGTAGTAGAGATATGACAGAGACTTGCAGTTATTTTTATTTATGACAACTTTATTGTAGTCCTAAAATGTCTTTGAAACTAATGGTAACATACAACTTACTCAGTGCTTGAGCAACTAATGACCAAAGTCGTGCTTAACAGGTGGCCGGTAATGAAATTTCAGGGGCGTAATCTACTTGAGGGGTTCTGGGATTAACTTTTTGGACTTTGCAACTAAGTATTTTGCTGAATTGAACAGCGGAATGGTAGAATGGAATTTATGTGGAAATACACACTAGTCTAGACCATCCACATCATCGAGTTTCAGCGACAACACCAACTATGTCGACAAGAAGTATTCAGATGACGCCTAAACGGCGACATTAAAGAAGAAAAAAATAGGAAAAGACCAGGGGCAAAAGTTCCGTGGTGAAGGCCAGGGGTAACGTCATAACCATCAAACGGGGGGAGAAGACCTAGAGAACACACCTTGGTATCGATCGAATTTAGTGAGCTTGAATGATGGAAGGGCATCCTGAATCACTACTCGAACAAGGGACTCTGATAGTGTCATAGACCTGACACTGGTGTCTTCTACCTTTGTATTGGTTTGCAAGTTGTCTGTACTAGGATTCTACGAAAGTTATCACTATCCATGTATCTTCGTAATTGAGAACGGCATAAATAGAAATACTTTCGTTTAGTGGGGGTTATGACAGGGGCGAAACTTTCATGCGTATTTTAGGAGCCGTGGTCACTAGATGGATCAGATGTAAACTCGAGCACTTCCGTGAAATTCTAATACACTCCAACTCCTAACTCTACTACTCATGAAAATTACGCCTCTGTCATAACTATACTAAACGAAAGTCATGCTAGTTATACAACTACCACTACAACGCCCACTACTACTACTACTACAGCTACAACAACAACAATAACAACTACTAGTACTACTACTACTACTTCAACTACAAGTTACAATGGAGGGAAGGTTGGTATTCTAGTACATGCCAAGTCCTAACTCTACTAGCCATGAAAGCTACTCACGTCCTCCTGTCAAAACCACACTAATATAAAATACTAACATGAAAGTTACACCTCTGATATAGCCACACTAAAATAATATTCTGGTGCATTAATTTACCGTCTCTCTAAAACAACGCCACAACACTAGACAGCTGATAAACTCATTAACGTGGCCCTGTGGTCAGTCTCTCAGAGACTGGTGTGTAGGTGCTCATCCGTTAAATTTCGTCTAGTAACGGGTCTTTACTGATCAGCTGATAAACTCATTAGTACGACCATGGTCATTCGATGACCAAGCGCTCAATTTATCCTTTAATGTCCGTCTGCCGTTCGGTTGTTAAACTCATTAGCGCAGCTTATGTAGACGACTATGCTGGTATAAGCTACTCAAGCGAAAAATTTCACAAAGAAACGGGGTCTTTGACGGAGTACCTGTTAAAGTCATTAATGCAGCCCGCGTGTGTTTCTGTAGGCGTTGGTTGCGCTTTGGCGAGCAACTGCTAAAGTCATTAACGCGCCTTCGTGTACATACATAGGCATATGTAAGTGTTACGGACAATTACTGAGTAAGTTGTTACCTTTAGATGCAGAAAAAATTTAGGTATACATTAAAAGTTGTCTTGCATAAGCCTGTTAGCAAGGTTAACATGAACTTGTTGATCTGGCAGGTTAGTTGGCAAGGTTAACATGAACTTGTTGATCTGGGTTGTTAGTTGGCAAGGTTAACATGAACTTGCTGATCTGGGAGGTCAGTTGGCAAGGTTAACATGAACTTGTTGATCTGGGAGGTTAGTTGGCAAGGTTAACATGAACTTGCTGATCTGGGTTGTTAGTTGGCAATGTTAACATGAGCTTGTTGATCTGGGAGGTTAGTTGGCAATGTTAACATGAGCTTGTTGATCTGGGAGGTTAGTTGGCAAGGTTAACATGAACTTGCTGATCTGGGTTGTTAGTTGGCAAGGTTAACATGAGCTTTTTGATCTGGGAGGTTAGTTGGCAAGGTTAACATGAACTTGCTGATCTGGGAGGTTAGTTGGCAAGGTTAACTTGAACTTGCTGATCTGGGAGGTCAGTTGGCAAAGTTAACATGAACTTGCTGATCTGGGAGGTAAGTTGGCAAGGTTAACATGAGCTTGCTGATCTGGGTGGTCCTGCGGCAAGGTTAGTAATTCAAAGCTCACCAAGACCGCTCTGAGTGTTGTAGGAAAAGTCCACAAAACATAGGATTAGCTAATGAGATGATTGTCGTGGGGTTCTTAGTGATGTTCATTTGATTGCTCTTTGTTGTTATACTTGACGTTGCAGCACTGTGGATAGACTCATTTGTTTTCAGTCACTTTCATCGGATCAGCAGAGTGTATGTGCACAGATGAGTTGACTGGTTGTACACGCTGAGCTCGCCTGTAGCGAAAGTTGCTGATGTGAAAGGTTGATCTCACTGGGTCAAATAAGTTCCATCCGCTTCAGCAAGCGCGAGACAAACGGGAGAGCCCAGCCACTTATTGGTCGTTCAAATGTTTCTCCATCGAAGTCAGATGACAGGAAGATCTTTATACAGAGCTTTGTACCTGAGATGAGTCTGGGCATCAGAAGTAGAACTACCCTTCTCCTCTTCCCCGCGGAATCTTTATTCTTGTGAATTTGTGTTTACACTACAAGAACTAACCAGAAATCTATTCCACAAGGACAGCGAACAATTCGTGAACAATTAGATCATGGAAGGGTAAAAAAAAAAGTAGTTCTTCAGTCAAATATTGAAAATAACCTGACAGTAGTACTAAAGACATGTTGAATTAAGCTAGTGAAAAAAGAGATCGTTCGTTCGTTCGCTTTCGTCAGCTTTGACCTCTGACGAAGTCCCACCCACTCAATTTGTGGGACTGAATTTTGCGTGTAAAGTCTGTTTTTATCCCATTACAGGATGCCCCTCGCCATGCAGGCAGATTTACTCCGACTTCAGAGGTACTAATTTTTAGGGAATTAGTAAAACCCAGGTGTCCTCGCCAGGGTACGAACCCCGGCTGTTGCCGTGGTAAGCCAACCGTCTATCGATTGCGCTAACCGGACACCCAAAAAAGAGATAAAAGATAGGCATAATTCCAGCAACTGAATACATAGAACCAGATCAATAGAAGCGACTCGTCTTTCTGTTTAATATGTTGGGCATAGGAAACTGAGTGCCGCAGAAGAGCATGTAAGTGGCAAAACATAACATGATTTGGTTGCGAGATAAGAGAGAAAGAACGAAATATGATACAAGTAATCAACAAACACCACGAGAACAGCAGATCCAAAGCTGGTTTTGTAAAAGATGGATTTATGAATAAGAACAATATAAAACAACAGCAGGAAAGGTCATCAGAAGTAAATAGCCCTAACTACATCGCCCCACAACGAAGACAGAAAAGGTGCACGGGAAGAAAGAAAAGAAAATAAGAACCCAGAAAGTGTAGTCTCTCTGACTACGTCATGTCATGAGATGGGGAATCTAGAAAAGTCGTTTGGAATCGTCTCCTGAGCCGTCGTTAGGGCTGCACGGTAGTCGACCTTGTCAACGCGCTTTGGGCGACTTTGTCGAGAGCTGTGACATGTGGTAGAGCGGATATGGGGGAAATTCCAACTGCAGCAAAACCAATTTTATGAGCGGAATAGAATGTGCAAATATTGTGACAGTAGGAAAATAGACAGAGAGAGAGGCAGAGGATGAAGCGTCAAAAAATAGTTGCAAATTGGAGAAAGATGAAGAGTATAATCAATAAGTAACGTCACTGACGTGCTATTTGGAGAGACGTGATCATCAAAGGTCGTGATCATGGCACCTAATGATGATTAATACAATTGTGCACACACAATAACAACAAATGTACCTCTGTGTAGAGACCTCAGGAATTGTTGCAACTGCGCCTGTCCACCTCCTAAGATGTCACTTTCACGAGTATGTTTGTTCTGGCCAAAAAGATGGAAATCCCGGTTTGTATGCTTGTTTATTATCTATATCTAATGGAAATACCAAGCAAGATTAACCTAACTTAGAATACCCAAACTCAAGCATATTATCAACACTTGCCTACACATGTGAAAGCTGGAACACATCAACAGAGGTTGAGAAAACACGAAACACGTTTGAAGACAAATGCCTAAGGAAAGGAGGCAGTAAGGGAGACTACCAGTTGCAGTCAAACTGGTGAGCGATAAGGGAGATTACAAGTTACTGTCTAGCTGACGAGCGGTAAGGGAGATTACAATTTGCAGTCAAACTGGCGAGTGGTTAGGGAGATTACAATTTGCAGTCACACTGGTGAGTGGTTAGGGAGATTACAAGTTACAGTCACACTGGCGAGTGGTTAGGGAGATTACAAGCTGCATTAAAAAATGGTTTTATTTTATAACTTTGTCTTTTATAAGGGGGGGGGGGGGGTCGTGGTAGAGCGATGGCAGGTGAACGGGTTTACTGAGGCCTGGATGTTGGGATCCATCCCGATCGACGTCTTATTGGTTGATACAAACTTAAATTGGTATAGGAATTGTTATAGAAAAAGAACGACGTAGCTGGCGTAGTACTGTCCACTCACAACATGTGTCGATGGTTACAAATGTACACATTACTAACACCATATCTCTCTCCTCCTCCCTCTTCAGGAATTGTAATTATACGGAGCTGCGATAAAGCAGGTTTAACCGATAACATAATAAAACGAGTCAAGTGTCGTATGGTTACAGCAATCATCATCTTGTGCCGTATCAACATCAAAGATTGGCTACCATGGATCGCCATTTCACTGGATCACTTGCCTCCATGGTACTCGGGTCTTCCTGTCTATTCTTGATGATATCGGTCCACTTTAGTCTTTGTCAGCCTCTAGCTCGTTTATCTTTTCAGCTCCAGAATGACTTTCATTGAGTCTCTCTTTATATATCAACATTTCACTTGTCTTGATCTTGTTATTAACTAATTTTTTTCGAGCTATTGCTAATCTTCATTTTGTTTTTGTCTTCCTCTGTCCATCTAATACTTTCTATACTTTTATGATCCGTGTAAAAGATGACACACAAAAAAAACCGTATTTAGGTCTTGAGGATTTTGAGCCGTCCTGACTGTACAACTGTAACCGACCTACATGTACAACTGTAACCGGATATCCCCTACATGTCACGTTCTACACGTTACACGGTTCTTTCTTTTTCTCTGTCATTTTAAAAAGTCACTACATTAGATAATCCCCAGTGCGGTATAAAAAAAATAACGGACAGGAAAGACACTGGGGACAAATGTAAACAGGTAAAACAGACACTGGGGACAAATGTAAACAGGTAAAACAGGTTAATCGCTTGCACAAAAATATAGTTGGATTACATGTACAAATATACTTGTAAAAATTACGGCAGGATTCAGGTTAATTCTGATTTTGTTTGGATGTAGTTTGAAGATTGTAAACAAATATTTACTTTTTTGTTCAGTGAAATCTTAAATAAATCAAAGATATGTTTGCCCGACAAAACACATTGAGTTATCCGACAAAACATATTGAGTTACCGACAAAGACATTGAGTTACCCGACAAAACACATTGAGTTACCCGACAAAACACATTGAGTTACCGACAAAGCACATTGAGTTACCCGACAAAACACATTGAATTACCGACAAAACACATTGAGTTACCCGACAAAACACATTGAGTTACCCGACAAAACACATTGAGTTACCCGACAAAACACATTGAGTTAGCGATAAAGCACATTGAGTTACCGATAAAGCACATTGAGTTACCCGACAAAACACATTGAGTTAGCGATAAAGCACATTGAGTTACCGATAAAGCACATTGAGTTACCTGATAAAGCACATTGAGTTACCCGACAAAACACATTGAGTTAGCGATAAAGCACATTGAGTTACCCGACAAAACACATTGAGTTACCTGATAAAGTACATTGAGTTACCTGATAAAGCACATTGAGTTACCGATAAAGCACATTGAGTTACCGATAAAGCACATTGAGTTACCCGACAAAACACATTGAGTTACCGATAAAGCACATTGAGTTACCCGACAAAACACATTGAGTTACCTGATAAAGCACATTGAGTTACCCGACAAAACACATTGAGTTACCTGATAAAGCACATTGAGTTACCCAACAAAACACATTGAGTTACCTGATAAAGCACATTGAGTTACCCAACAAAACACATTGAGTTAGCCGACAAAACACCTTAATGCATGTTGTTGCCTGTCACGACACATTCAGGTGCCCGTCACGACACATTCATTTGCCCATTACAACGAGCCCTAGGTAGATTCCACCGTAACTCATTTTGTAACTCGTCACGGGACGCACAGATGCCCGTCACAAACAACACTAATCCATAATCATACCTTGTAGGTGACGGACACACCTAAGACAGACTTCCGTAGCACCGTGGCAACCAGTTATTGACTGGTTATGCTATTTCCGGCGTCGATTGACCTGCCATATAGAATGTTTGTACAGGGCTCGGATGATAAGACTACGATTATTCTGTCGCTGTAACCTGCAGGACGTGTTCACGTGTGGCATCGTGTGTACGTGTACACGCCCCTATGTGAAGTATAGTTTAGCACGAGATAAATGACCATATCCTGAGGTGTTCTGAGGAAAGCATGTTTGAAGAAGCAAATAACACAGTGAAGAGTATACTTCATCATTATCATGTGCCATACGGTTGGTGTAGACGATCCATGTTCTTCCACAATCATGCATCGTATCAGTTCTGTTGTTGGCTGTTTTCCACGCCACGACACCAAACTATCCAGTATCTTATCTCTTTCTCGCCCGCGAGATCTCCGTTTCCCTGTATTTTGCCAGTTGTAGCCAAGTACATCAGCTTTCATCCTCTCATGATGTGTCTACAAATGCAGTCTGTTTCTTTCTGATGTCTTTTTTAGGTGTTCTCTCTTTGTGTTGGCCTCTTTGAGAATGTCCTCATTGGCCTTTTTAGCTGTCGAGGGAACTCTCAACATTCTTCCGAGAAATCCTATCTCTAAGAAGGTACACTGAATAGTTGTCTCAAGTCATCAAGATAGGACAGCGAGAAAGAAGAAATGCACATTTATATAGAGACCTTTGTTTCTTGAGAATTATTGCAGCGACAGTGTTTTCAACACGGAATAGGGCAACTTCGATACCAGTCTACAGTTAAAAGATAAAGTTATCAGATAGAAAAGTCTTGTCCAACATTGAGAATAAAGTGAACCAAATAACCAACTTACAGCAAAAAAAAAAAAAAACAACTAAATTTATAACGATGAATACTTCTTTCTACCTATATCTGAGACGCGAATCTGAAAGAAATTATTGATCAACTCAAAGTTGACGATATCTCCCTACGTCCAGATATGATACAGGTCCAGATATGATACAGGTCCAGATATGATACAGGTCCAGATATGATACAGGTCCAGATATGATACAGGTAATAACCTCATGAATCATCTCTGTTCATCAGATGTTTGGTATGATTATAGCAGATGTTCAGCTGACATTGTGTCTATGCTTCGGTCACATTCATCGGAGGTCCCTATCCATTGGGTGTTACTTCAATCTGTTGTGGCTGTTCGGAGTCTAACTATTGTTTCTTGTTACCTCCTGAGCTCATAGTACGCATCATTTTTCTGGTAGCCCTGATGTTTTGTGTTCTATTTGTCCATATATCTGTTCTTGACAAACCTCTTTGACTCTACATGGGCTGACCTTGTATCTGGTTGGAGTATTCAACAAAAGAGTAATATATCTATCAGTGCCAACACACGCTACAAGCTCCACACATGCTACAAGCTCCACACATGCTACAAGCTCCACACATGCTACAAGCTCCACACATGCTACAAGCTCCACACATGCTACAAGCTCCACACACGCTACTAGCTCCACACACGCTACAAGCTCCACACGTGCTACAAGCTCCACACATGCTACAAGCTCCACACATGCTACAAGCTCCACACACGCTAAAAGCTCCACACGTGCTACAAGCTCCACACATGCTACAAGCTCCACACACGCTACAAGCTCCACACACGCTACAAGCTCCACACTCGCTACAAGCTCCACACATGCTACAAGCTCCACACACGCTACAAGCTCCACACATGATCTTTAACAGCGCAGGAGAAAGGATAGTCGCAAACTCAAACAGCGTTTTCTTCAATGAGTAATTAATTTGTCGAGCAAATGATGCATTGTAAAAAATCAGCTAAATAAGGTGGTAAAACCGGCCCCATTAGGGCCTCGGAGACTGCGTGGATCGGCTCCATTAGGACCACCGTGATTACGTGGACCGGCTCCATTAGAACCACCTTGATTACATGGACCGGCCCAAATAGGCCGTCGGAGAATTCGTGGACCGGCAACATTAGGGCCTCGGAGACTGCGTGGATCGACTCCATTAGGACCGCTGTGACTACGTGGACCGGCTCCATTAGGACCGCTGTGACTACGTGGACCGGCTCCATTAGGACGACCGTGACTACGTGGACCGGCTCCATTAGGACGACCGTGACTACGTGGACCGGGGCAAATAGGCCGTCGGAGACTTCGTGGACCGATCACAATAGGGCTTCGGAGACTTCGTGGACCGGCCCCATTAGGGCCTCGGTGACTGCGTGGACCGGCCCCATTATGGCCTCACTGACTTCGTGGACCGGCCCCATTAGGGCCTAACTTACTTCGTGGATCGGCCTTATTAGGGACTAACTTACATCGTGGATCGGCCCCATTAGGGCCTCGGTGACTGCGTGCCCTTACTACATGATTATAAGGATCAAGGTTACATTTCCAGAAGTGGCGGGTTTTTTGTTTAATTTACTGAAGAACTGTCCACCCAGTTTCTACAAATGTACATATATGTTTCTGTGTAGTGAAAGCGGCCTGGCATAATGCCGACCACAAATGTACATATATGTTTCTGTGTAGTGAAAGCGGCCTGGCATAATGCCGACCACAAATGTACTTATATGTTTCTGTGTAGTGAAAGCGGCCTGGCATAATGCCGACCACAAATGTACATATATGTTTCTGTGTAGTGAAAGCGGCCTGGCATAATGCCGACCACAAATGTACATATATGTTTCTGTGTAGTGAAAGCGGCCTGGCATAATGCCGACCACAAATGTACATATATGTTTCTGTGTAGTGAAAGCGGCCTGGCATAATGCCGACCACAAATGTACTTATATGTTTCTGTGTAGTGAAAGCGGCCTGGCATAATGCCGACCACAAATGTACATATATGTTTCTGTGTAGTGAAAGCGGCCTGGCATAATGCCGACCACAAATGTACATATATGTTTCTGTGTAGTGAAAGCGGCCTGGCATAATGCCGACCACAAATGTACATATATGTTTCTGTGTAGTGAAAGCGGCCTGGCATAATGCCGACCACAAATGTACATATATGTTTCTGTGTAGTGAAAGCGGCCTGGCATAATGCCGACCACAAATGTACATATATGTTTCTGTGTAGTGAAAGCGGCCTGGCATAATGCCGACCACAAATGTACATATATGTTTCTGTGTAGTGAAAGCGGCCTGGTATAATGCCGACCACAAATGTACATATATGTTTCTGTGTAGTGAAAGCGGTCTGGCATAATGCCGACCACAAATGTACATATATGTTTCTGTGTAGTGAAAGCGGCCTGGTATTATGCCGACCACAAATGTACATATATGTTTCTCATTAGTGAAAGCGGTCTGGCATAATGCCGACCACAAATGTACATATATGTTTCTGTGTAGTGAAAGCGGTCTGGCATAATGCCGACCACAAATGTACATATATGTTTCTCATTAGTGAAAGCGGTCTGGCATAATGCCGACCACAAATGTACATATATGTTTCTCATTAGTGAAAGCGGTCTGGCATAATGCCGACCACAAATGTACATATATGTTTCTGTGTAGTGAAAGCGGCCTGGTATTATGCCGACCACAAATGTACATATATGTTTCTCATTAGTGAAAGCGGTCTGGCATAATGCCGACCACAAATGTACATATATGTTTCTGTGTAGTGAAAGCAGTCTGGCATAATGCCGACCACAAATGTACATATATGTTTCTGTGTAGTGAAAGCGGCCTGGTATTATGCCGACCACAAATGTACTTATATGTTTCTGTGTAGTGAAAGCGGCCTGGCATAATGCCGACCACAAATGTACATATATGGTTCTGTTTAGTAACAGCGATCTGGTGATACATTCAGACCCCTCATTTCTTACAGCTCACCTGGTGATACATTCAGACCCTTCATTTCTTACAGCTCGTCTAGTGATACATTCAGACCCCTCATTTCTTACAGCTCGCCTGGTGATACATTCAGACCCCTCATTTCTTACAGCTCGTCTGGTGATACATTCAGACCCCTCATTTCTTACAGCTCGCCTGGTGATACATTCAGATCCTTCATTTCTTACAGCTCGTCTGGTGATACATTCAGATCCTTCATTTCTTACAGCTCGTCTGGTGATACATTCAGACCCCTCATTTCTTACAGCTCGCCTGGTGATACATTCAGATCCTTCATTTCTTACAGCTCGCCTGGTGATACATTCAGATCCTTCATTTCTTACAGCTCGCCTGGTGATACATTCAGACCCGTCATTTCTTACAGCTCGCCTGGTGATACATTCAGACCCCTAATTTCTTACAGCTCGCCTGGTGATACATTCAGACCCCTAATTTCTTACAGCTCGTCTAGTGATACATTCAGATCCTTCATTTCTTACAGCTCGTCTGGTGATACATTCAGACCCTAATTTCTTACAGCTCGCCTGGTGATACATTCAGACCCCTCATTTCTTACAGCTCGCTTGGTGATACGCTAAGAGCCCTCATTTCTTACAGCTCGCCTGGTGATACATTCAGACCCCTCATTTCTTACAGCTCGCTTGGTGATACGTTAAGACCCCTTATTTCTTACAGCTCGCCTGGTGATACATTCAGACCCCTCATTTCTTAAAACTCGCCTGGTGATACATTCAGACCCCTCATTTCTTACAGCTCGCCTGGTGATACATTCAGACCCCTCATTTCTTACAACTCGTTGGTGATACATTCAGACCCGTCATTTCTTACATATCGCCTGGTGATACATTCAGACCCCTCATTTCTTACAGCTCGCTTGGTGATACGTTAAGACCCCTCATTTCTTACAGCTCGCTTGGTGATACGTTAAGACCCCTCATTTCTTACAGCTCGCCTGGTGATACATTCAGACCCCTCATTTCTTACAGCTCGTCTGGTGATACATTCAGACCCCTCATTTCTTACAGCTCGTCTGGTGATACATTCAGACCCTTTCATTTCTTACAGCTCGTCTGGAGATACATTCAGACCCCTCATTTCTTACAGCTCGTCCGGTGATACATTCAGACCCCTCATTTCTTACAGCTCGTCTGGTGATACATTCAGACCACTCATTTCTTACAGCTCGCCTGGTGATACATTCAGACCCGTCATTTCTTACAGCTCGCATGGTGATACGTTCAGACCCCTCATTTCTTACAGCTCGCCTGGTGATACATTCAGACCCCTCATTTCTTACAGCTCACCTTGTGATACATTCAGACCCCTCATTTCTTACAGCTCACCTTGTGATACATTCAGACCCCTCATTTCTTACAGCTCGCCTGGTGATACATTCAGACCCCTCATTTCTTACAGCTCACCTTGTGATACATTCAGACCCCTCATTTCTTACAGCTCGCCTGGTGATACATTCAGACCCCTCATTTCTTACAGCTCACCTTGTGATACATTCAGACCCCTCATTTCTTACAGCTCGCCTGGTGATACATTCAGACCCCTCATTATTCAGATCACCTGGTGACAACCCTCAAAATATTCTCGGCAAACCAAATTATCAACATAAACGGATATGGTGACCGCTTGTGCAAATAAGAAACATGTTGATTTTTTGTTTATCTACTTGTTTGTTTGCTGCCTTGCTTGTTTATTTTTCATATTCGTTGCTGGAACCGTTTGTCCGATATAGGTTGGGTGAATGACTGGAGTTCGATCGACCATATAAGGAGGCAGAGGCTCCACAGCACCAGAGCTGGAAGTTGTCAGCGACCCACAGCTGATGGCTTGCGCTAGGATCGGTGAACCAAAACCATCCAAACCCTGCTCCACCTCTCCGTGGTGCCTCCAGTAACAGACTAACCTGTCTAGTCTGGCCATGCGTGCAGGGATCGAAGAGGGAAGACAACCCGGTACTCAAAAATATCGTGCTGAAGTCGGATGTGTGGGCCGAAAGGCGCAAATATAACAGTTATACTGCAAACCACAACACAACGCAGACACGTCCACTACGTCCTTGTTAGGGCGGATGATGAAGAGGAATATTCTAGTCTACCACGATATTCTAGTCTACCACGATACTCTAGTCTACCACGATACTCTAGTCTACCACGATACTCTAGTCTACCACGATACTCTAGTCTACCACGATACTCTAGTCTACCACGATACTCTAGTCTACCACGATACTCTACTTCAAACCACGATACTCTAGTCTACCACGATACTCTAGTCTACCACGATACTCTAGTCTACCACGATACTCTAGTCTACCACGATACTCTAGTATATCACGATACTCTAGTCTACCACGATACTCTAGTCTACCACGATACTCTAGTCTACCACGATACTCTAGTCTATCACGATACTCTAATCTACCACGATACGCTAGTCTACCGCGATACTCTAGTCTACCTAGATACTCTAGTCTACCACGATACTCTAGTCTACTACGATACTCTAGTCTACTACGATACTCTAGTCTACCACGATACTCTAGTCTACCACGATACTCTAGTCTACCATGATTCTCTAGTCTACCACGATACTCTAGTCTACCACGATACTCTAGTCTACCACGATACTCTAGTCTACCACGATATTCTAGTCTACCACGATACTCTAGTCTACCACGATACTCTAGTCTACCACGATACTCTAGTCTACCACGATACTCTAGTCTACCACGATACTCTAGAATACTTTAGTCATCGGGCGATCGCAACCAACCAACAAACCAACCAGATACTGAGAACGCATCATGAACCAATCACAAGAGTTGTTATCAAGTGAAATAGTGAAATCAGAGACAATGTCGATAGAGAATCTGACAGATAATAGCGCATTTAATGATACGCAGTTTGGCACAGACTTGGGGCATGCAGCAAAGAATGACCACGGACAGATAGATAATTGTGTTATTTGTCCAGCTAGAAAAAGTGTTGACTGCTTTCCTAGCTGTTTACGCGACAAACAACAAGAAGAGTTATTGATTGAGGATCTGATTGATTGCGTAATGACCATGGCGTTGTTGGTAAATATGAACTCTGACCTCAATTACCTCCACTTCACGCCCATAATGTTCCCAAAATATGCACTTTAGTCTCAGCGCTCCGTAACGCTCGTTCAGTGTGAGATCTCTATGCGAGGTCTCAAACGATCGATAACGCCCGGCGCTGGAGCTCACATCGGACAGCATGGGCAGGGGACAGGCCAGCTTACATGGACACATTGATGCAGGGGAGATGTACCTTTCTCTCGTTGCTGCTGTTCCAATATTGACAATGACAATTGTTGCCTTTAGTAGCTGCACGGGATTAGATCATTCCATGTGCCGCCGTCGAATCTAATTTTAGCATTTGCAAATCTCCAACGATGTTTGCCTCTTGCGTTCTCCGCTGTCTTGTCTCTTTATCTTAGTACCACAATCACTGTACTAGGATTTTATCTTGTCTCTTTATCTTAGTACCACACTCACTGTACTAGGATTTTATCTTGTCTCTTTATCTTAGTACCACAATCACTGTACTAGGATTTTATCTTGTCTCTTTATCTTAGTACCACAATCACTGTACTAGGATTTTATCTTGTCTCTTTATCTTAGTACCACAGTCATTATACTTGAACGTTGCCGTGGCCTGTACCTTTGTACCACAATCATTATACTTGAACGTTGCCTTGTCTCTTTATCTTAGTACCACAATCATTATACTTGGACATTGCCGTGTTACCTCCTTTATCTTAGTACCACAATCACTGTACTGGGATTTTATCTTGTCTCTTTATCTTAGTACCACAATCACTGTACTAGGTTTTTATCTTGTCTCTTTATCTTAGTACCACAATCACTGTACTGGGATTTTATCTTGTCTCTTTATCTTAGTACCACAATCACTGTACTGGGATTTTATCTTGTCTCTTTATCTTAGTACCACAATCACTGTACTGGGATTTTATCTTGTCTCTTTATCTTAGTACCACAATCACTGTACTGGGATTTTATCTTGTCTCTTTATCTTAGTACCACAATCACTGTACTAGGATTTTATCTTGTCTCTTTATCTTAGTACCACAATCACTGTACTAGGATTTTATCTTGTCTCTTTATCTTAGTACCACAATCACTGTACTAGGATTTTATCTTGTCTCTTTATCTTAGTACCACAATCACTGTACTAGGATTTTATCTTGTCTCTTTATCTTAGTACCACAGTCATTATACTTGAACGTTGCCGTGGCCTGTACCTTTGTACCACAATCATTATACTTGAACGTTGCCTTGTCTCTTTATCTTAGTACCACAATCATTATACTTGGACATTGCCGTGTTACCTCCTTTATCTTAGTACCACAATCATTACACTAGGACATTGTCGTGTTACCTCCTTTATCTTAGTACCACAATCATTATACTTGGACATTGCCGTGTTACCTCCTTTATCTTAGTACCACAATCATTATACTAGGACATTGCCGTGTTACCTCCTTTATCTTAGTACCACAATCATTATACTTGGACATTGTCGTGTTACATCCTTTATCTTAGTACCACAATCATTATACTAGGACATTGCCGTGTTACCTCCTTTATCTTAGTACCACAATCATTATACTAGGACATTGTCGTGTTACCTCCTTTATCTTAGTACCACAATCATTATACTTGGACATTGCCGTGTTACCTCCTTTATCTTAGTACCACAATCATTATACTAGGACATTGCCGTGTTACCTCCTTTATCTTAGTACCACAATCATTATACTTGGACATTGTCGTGTTACCTCCTTTATCTTAGTACCACAATCATTATACTTGGACATTGCCGTGTTACCTCCTTTATCTTAGTACCACAATCATTATACTAGGACATTGCCGTGTTACCTCCTTTATCTTAGTACCACAATCATTATACTTGGACATTGCCGTGTTACCTCCTTTATCTTAGTACCACAATCATTATACTTGGACATTGTCGTGTTACCTCCTTTATCTTAGTACCACAATCATTATACTTGGACATTGCCGTGTTACATCCTTTATCTTAGTGCCACAATCATTATACTTGGACATTGCCGTGTTACATCCTTTATCTTAGTGCCACAATCATTATACTTGGACATTGCCGTTTTACATCCTTTATCTTAGTGCCACAATCATTATACTTGGACATTGCCGTGTTACCTCCTTTATCTTAGTGCCACAATCATTATACTTGGACATTGCCGTGTTACCTCCTTTATCTTAGTGCCACAATCATTATACTTGGACATTGCCGTGTTACATCCTTTATCTTAGTGCCACAATCATTATACTTGGACATTGCCGTGTTACCTCCTTTATCTCAGTGCCACAATCATTATACTTGGACATTGCCGTGTTACCTCCTTTATCTCAGTGCCACAATCATTATACTTGGACATTGCCGTGTTACCTCCTTTATCTTAGTGCCACAATCATTATACTTGGACGATGCTGTGGCCTGTACCTGTGTCAGTATCTTCTCGCACATCCATCCATCGTTTGACTTTCAACTCATCCATTCTTTGACATCACAATATCGTGACCAAAAGAACCAACGAGGACATTGATGTTTGTAGGACAGACATGGGCTATGAAGTGCTAGTAGCTCACAGCTTAATAATGGCTTCTGTGTTGAAGTCAAATCGAATCAAGTCCTAGAAGATCCGAGCGCAGTTAACAAACCTCAGTAGCACCAGTCAGCGAAAAGGGGGTGGGGTGAAGAAGAGGGGTGGGGGGTGGGGTGACCAGGCTAATTTTCAGAAAAAAAAATTGGTAATGGAAATGGTAAGAATTAATCCCTCCCCTGGAAGTTTTGACCACATTTTCCCCATACGTCTCCGACATGACTAGGTATTTGATTTCACCGACTGGGGATCACGCTATATCAAGCAGCTGAAGACATTGCATGTAACAAAGTCAGTCTACGGAGATTATAGCGATAATGAAAACAGAAGGTTGGGGAAAAACATGATCACTTGTGCCAGCAGTCATGGCACTTAGTCAAGACGATGTGCCCACAGAGGATAACCGCGGTATTATCACTTTGTAGCATTTGATCAGTCTCTTTGGTAAAGTCGAGCACTTTCGCGTGGCTGTTCCCGAAAGATCTTATTATTGACATACTATCCCTCAATGTGAATATTTACATAGTATCTCTAGTTTGGATACTGACAGTGCATCCCTCAGTGTGAATACTGACATAGTATCTCTAGATGTGGATACTGACATTGCATTCCTCAATGTGAATACTGACATACTATCTCAAGATGTCGCCCGTGCGCTGCCGGGGCCCGAAAGGAGAGTAAAGAATAGTGGCGCTGTACCCTACCAGGCATGTTCGTAAGAGGCGAGAAAGGAGGGTTGGGGAATGGGACAGGCTATCCCATACTGTAAAAAAAAAATAAGCCGAAAAAACTTCACAAACATGGACAAGTCAAAGAGAGAAAAAGTAAATCCGCCATCCAGGAAAGAGAAGGGCTCTCTGTCTAAGAGACGTATGACGCAATCCGGAGAAAGCCGTAAGGAGTCCGGGTTGACGAATCACCCTTTGTCTACCAGGAAATCCTCCAGAATTGGCACCTGGAATGTACGTACCCTAAACGAACAGGGAAAAGCTGCTCAGGTAGCAGCAGAAATGACAAACTACAAGATAGATATTCTGGGAATGTAAGAAACAAGATGGCTAGGAATGGGTAAAATAAAACTAAATACAGGAGAGATGATTTTATCATCAGGACACCAGGAACCTGGAGCACAACATAGTGAAGGCGTAACTATAATGATATCAAGGAATGCACAGAAGACACTAATAGAATGGGAAGCAGTAGGACCGAGACTAATGAGAGCAACATTTAAAACAACAAAAAACAAAATAAAATTACACATTATCCAATGCTATGCACCAACCAACGATAAGGATGATTTAGTTAAAGATGATTTCTATAAACAGCTACAATGTCAGATGGATGCAAGACGAGCCAAGGATATTATAATCTTGATGGGAGACATAAATGCTAAAGTAGGATCAGACAACAGAGGCTTCGAAGAGATTATGGGAAAACATGGACTTGGAGATATAAACGAGAATGGAGAGATATTTGTGAATTTCTGTGCCCTTAATCAAGTGAGCCTAGGAGGAACAATATTCCAACATAAAAGAATACACAAAGCTACATGGGTGTCACCAGATCATAGAACGAAAAATCAAATTGATCGCATATGTATTAATAATAAGTTAAGTCACCCTTACAGGATGTAAAAGTATATAGAGGGGCAGGTGTAGCTTCTGGTCATCATCTTCTGTTAGCCAAACTTAAAATTAAATTACAAAGGTATACTACAGCGAATAAGGGTAGAAAGTATTTCAATGTAGGGTTTCTTAAAGAACAAGGAATTAAAGAAAAATTCGCAGTCACAATATCAAACAAATACCAAGTCCTCCAACAACTAGGAAATACAATAAATATAGAAGATCATTGGAAACAGGTAAATGATATATGGAAAGAGACATGAGAAGAAACACTAGGGAAAAGAGAACGCCAGAATAAGGCATGGATGACAGCAGAGACCCTGGATAAAATTAAAGAAAGAAGGAACAAGAAAGCAGACATAAATAAAAGCAAAACGTGAAGTAATAAAGCCAAGACACAGGAAGCTTACACAGAAGTGAACAAAGAAGGGAGAAGATGCATTAAAAGGGATAAGAGGAAATATATAGATGAACTAGCTAAAGAGGCAGAAGAAACAGCAAATAAAGGGAATATGAAAGAACTGTACAACAGCACAAAGAAATTAAATGGAAAATACAAACAGATCAATGCCTTTATTAAAGATAAGAAAGCAAATCTGCTTAGTAATGTAAGGGAACAAATGGAGAGGTGGAAAGAGCATTTTGAAGAACTTTTGAACAGACCTGGCTCAAATAATCCTTAGATATACTACCAACAGAAGAAGAGTTACAAGTTAGCTGTGGAAAACCAAGTAAAGAAGAGATAATGAAAGCAATCAAACTATTAAAAAATGGAAAAGCCACAGGACCAGATGAAATTCCTTCAGAAGCCATCAAAGCAGATATTAACACCTCTACCAAGATGTTACATAATCTACTAGATAAAATTTGGGAGAGGGAAGAAATACCTAAAGACTGGAAAGAAGGTTATATGATCAAACTACCAAAGAAAGGAAGTTTACAGGAGTGCACAAATTATAGGGGAATTATGCTACTATCAGTGCAGGAAAAATATTAAGCAGAATCATTCTGGAGACACTAAAAGAGGCCATAGAGAAACATATAAGAGATGAACAAGCAGGTTTTAACCTGTGCTCCACTGGGAGCTAAAAAGGTTGAAGATCTCAAGATGTGGATACTGAAATTGCATCTCTCAATGTGAATACTAACATAACATCCTTCAATGTGAATACTGACATAACATCCTTCAATGTGAATACTGACATATAATCCTTCAATGTGAATACTGACATAACATCCTTCAATGTGAATACTGACATAACATCCTTCAATGTGAATACTGACATAACATCCTTCAATGTGAATACTGACATAGCATCCTTCAATGTGAATACTGACATAGCATCCTTCAATGTGAATACTGACATAAGATCCTTCAATGTGAATACTAACATAACATCCTTCAATGTGAATACTAACATAACATCTCTCAATGTGAATACTGACTTAACATCCTTCAATGTGAATACTGACATAAAATCATTCAATGTGAATACTGACATAGCAGCTCTCAATGTGAATACTGACATAGCATCCTTCAATGTGAATACTGACATAGCATCCTTCAATGTGAATACTGACATAACATCCTTCAATGTGAATACTGACATAACATCCTTCAATGTGAATACTGACATAGCATCCTTCAATGTGAAAACTAACATAACATCCTTCAATGTGAATACTGACATAACATCCTTCAATGTGAATACTAACATAACATCCTTCAATGTGAATACTGACATAGCATCCTTCAATGTGAATACTGACATAGCATCCCTCAATGTGAATACTAACATAACATCCTTCAATGTGAATACTGACATAACATCCTTCAATGCGAATACTGACATAACATCCTGCAATGTGAATACTGACATAGCATCCTTCAATGTGAATACTGACATAGCATCCCTCAATGTGAATACTAACATAACATCCTTCAATGTGAATACTGACATAACATCCTTCAATGTGAATACTGACATAACATCCTTCAATGTGAATACTGACATAACATCCTTCAATGTGAATACTGACATAGCATCCCTCAGTGTGGATACTGACATAACATCCTTCAATGTGAATACTAACATAACATCTCTCAATGTGAATACTAACATAACATCCTTCAATGTGAATACTGACATAGCATCCTTCAATGTGAATACTGACATAGCATCCTTCAATGTGAATACTGACATAGCATCCTTCAATGTGAATACTGACATAGCATCCTTCAATGTGTTTACTGGCATAGCACCCTTCAATGTGAATACTAACATAGCATCCTTCAATGTGAATACTGACATAGCACCCCTCAATGTGGATACTGAAATTGCATCTCTCAATGTGGATACTAACATAGCATCCCTCAATGTGGATACTGACATAGCATCCCTCAATGTGGATACTGACATAGCATCCTTCAATGTGAATACTGACATAGCATCCCTCAATGTGGATACTGACATAACATCCTTCAATGTAGATACCGACATAGCATCCTTCAATGTAGATACCGACATAGCATCCTTCAATGTGGATACCGACATAGCATCCTTCAATGTAGATACCGACATAGCATCCTTCAATGTGGATACTGACATAGCATCCTACAATATGAATACTGACACAGCATCCTTGGATGTGAATTCTGACATAGCATCTCTCAATGTGAATACTGACATAGCATCTCTCAATGTGAATACTGACATAGCATCCCTCGATGTGGATATTGACATAGCATCTTTAAATGTAGATACTGACATAGCATCTTTAAATGTGGATACTGACATAGCATCTCTAAATGCGGATACTGATATATCACCTTTAAATGTGGATACTGACATAGCATCTCTAAATGCGGATACTGACATAGCACCTTTAAATGTGGATACTGACATAGCACCTCTAGATGTGGATACTGACATAACATCTTTATATGTGGATACTGACATAGCACCTCTAGATATGGATACTGACATAGCACCTCTATATGTGGATACTGACATAGCACCTCTAGATGTGGATACTGACATAGCACCTCTAGATGTGGATACTGACATAGCACCTCTATATGTGGATACTGACATAGCACCTCTATATGTGGATACTGACATAGCACCTCTATATGTAGATACTGACATAGCACGTCTAGATGTGGATACTGACATAGCACCTCTATATGTGGATACTGACATAGCACCTCTATATGTAGATACTGACATAGCACGTCTAGATGTGGATACTGATATAGCACCTCTATATGTGGATACTGACATAGCATCTCTAAATGCGGATACTGACATAACATCTTTATATGTGGATACTGACATAGCACCTCTAGCTATGGATACTGACATAGTACCTCTAAATACGGATTAGCTGATATGTTCTCTTAAACACCAGTGTTTATGCTTATGTGTTGCTGTAAATTCTTTACTTTGTTACTTTGTCTGTAATTATGTCCACTGTGTTTTCTTGCCGTGTAACGAAAATCTTGCTAAAAGTTTTATACCGAATGATTGAGAATAAAATCAATATTGAATTGGAAGAACAACAATATATGTATTATTATAGGTATTCCAACGTTTGCTGCCAGCAGTGATCATTCATCTGCGGGGAACGCTACTCTCTTCGTGAAAACTCGTGTCTTGGATAAAAAGAAGATTCGAAGCCAACGTAACTCGATTTTCTACATAATTATTACTCCAGATAACTCTAAATGTCAACAGATTATATTTTAGGAAATGATATGTCTTATTTTGTTGCGTGATTAATCTTTAAAACATGTAATCCTTTTCATTGGTGCATTCATCTTTTTTTTTTTTTTACCACTAATATATTTCTGTTTCTTTGTTACTATCGACTTTTTGCTAATGCCGTTTTCTTCTTATTGTGAAAGAATCGTATAAATATAAAATGTATTAACACAAGTTTTGCCGCTTTAATATGAGGGAAAGTTAAACAAAGATATTATTGCCAATGTATTAACACAAGTTTTGTCGCTTTAATATGAGGAAAAGTTAAGCAAAGATATTATTGCCAATGTATTAATACAAGTTTTGTCGCTTTAATATGAGGGAAAGTTAAACAAAGATATTATTGCCAATGTATTAACACAAGTTTTGTCGCTTTAATATGAGGGAAAGTTAAACAAAGATATTATTGCCAATGTATTACTGTATTAGTATTTTACCTTCTTTTTTTTTTTTTTTTTTTTTGGGGGGGATGTATTATTATATAGCCCGTTTTGGTACTCTCCGCCCCGAAAGGATTAAACTGTTTTCACTCCTTTCTTTAAACACTGGTCTCCTCTTCCATTCTTTTCTGTGTCCTATCTTTACTCCTCCATGCTTTATATATATATATTACCTCTCCATCTCTTTTTCCCCCTTGCAACCCCTGTCTCCTATCTTATTTTTGTCTTTCCATATTTCCTCATTTTCATCGTACCCTATGGGACCCCACCGTTGATCCATCTTGGTGAGAGCCTTTCTAATGCTTCACTGTTTGGCTCCTTTTGGGCCACTGACATCCTACCTGCCCTATTGTCGTGTAACTAACAGGCAAGTAAATTCTGGCCACCCTTTTTGTCTGTTATTTTCAATTTTTAGATCAGTTTTTTACTTTCAAGTTTATTTTTGTCTTAGAATAATATTTGCTTATGGTGTTGATCTGTGTATCATTATTTGTTTTGTACCTGATAAAGGCCTTTTGCCGAAATGTTGTAGTTTGTCTCGTCTTTCTACTTGTTTAGCTGCTCGATACAATTTTGTGTTGATGTTAAAGGTCTAGTGTAAGCGTTTCCAGTTTACAGGTCTAGTGTGAACGTTTCCAGTTTACAGGTCTAGTGTAAGCGTTTCTAGTTTACAGGTCTAGTGTAAGCGTTTCCAGTTTACAGGTCTAGTGTAAGCGTTTCCAGTTTACAGGTCTAGTGTAAGCGTTTCCAGTTTATAGGTCTAGTGTAAGCATTTCCAGTTTATATGTGTAGTGTAAGCGTTTCCAGTTTACACGTGTAGTGTAAGCGTGTCCAGTTTACATTTGTAATGTCCTTCATAAAATAAACTTTCACCGAAAAATGCTCAAAACGATCCAATTTGGCGGCTATTTGATCTTGTCCTGCAGGTAAATTAAAAAAAAAACCAATTGATATGTCATCAGATGACAATCTTTTAGAAATAACAATTGTTTGAACTGTGATATCAAAGTAAATGTTCGCTCCGTCGAATTGTGAACTAAATAGTGGGATTGAAGAGTAAATGTCAACAGTAATTTGTGACAGATGAAAAGGATTTTTGGTACCAAAATAAATGTTTTAATTAAAAAAAAAAAACATAATTTAGCAGTAAAGAAAAGAACCTTTTTTTACTGCACACACACACACAGAGAGAGAGAGAGAGAGAGAGAGAGAGAGAGAGAGAGAGAGATAGATAGATAGATAGAAATAGATAGAGAGAGAGAGAGAGAGCTCAGGAAGAAAACACCAACTGCAATAGTTTCGTTGTCTGTAAAGTTTAAACTCATTTCTCTCTCTCTCTCTCTCTCATTCACACACACACGCTCTCTCTCATTTCCTCTCTCTCTCTCTCATTTCCTCTCTCTCTCTCTCTCATTTCCTCTCTCTCTCATTTCCTCTCTCTCTCTCGTCCTCCCTCCTCCAATAGACCTTGTTTGCAAGATGAAGGTCACAATGAATCATTTATTTCTGTTCCGGCTGTAACCCCTCGCGTGTGTGTGTACATAAACCACAGCCTATCAAAATGATCATGATAACCTTACAGCAACACGTCACGCTGTAGAGGTGTGACCGCGCATCATTTATAGATATGTGGCCAGTGCTCATCCCTGGTTTATGAATTCCACCCCCACCCCCAATGTAACGAGCTAGAGACTCATATTTTTCCTTTCTCTGCTGCTGAACCGATTGTAGAAGATGTTCGTGGACTCAACAGTTCCAGTTGCATGGTTTGTGGAGTGGATGATTTGTTGAGTGGATGATTTGTTGAGTGGATGATTTGTTTGAGTGGATGATTTGTTGAGTGGATGAGTTGTTGAGTGGATGGTTTGTGGAGTGGATGATTTGTGGAGTGGATGATTTGTGGAGTGGATGGTTTGTTGAGTGGATGGTTTGTTGAGTGGATGATTTGTTGAGTGGATGATTTGTTGAGTGGATGGTTTGTTGTGTGGATGGTTTGTTGAGTGGATGGTTTGTTGAGTGGATGGTTTGTGGAGTGGATGATTTGTGGAGTGGATGGTTTGTTGAGTGGATGGTTTGTTGAGTGGGTGGTTTGTGGAGTGGGTGGTTTGTTGAGTGGGTGGTTTGTTGAGTGGATGATTTGTTGAGTGGATGATTTGTTGAGTGGATGATTTGTGGAGTGGATGATTTGTGGAGTGGATGGTTTGTTGAGTGGATGGTTTGTTGAGTGGATGATTTGTTGAGTGGATGGTTTGTGGAGTGGATGGTTTGTGGAGTGGATGGTTTGTTGAGTGGATGGTTTGTTGAGTGGATGGTTTGTTGAGTGGATGGTTTGTGGAGTGGATGGTTTGTGGAGTGGATGGTTTGTGGAGTGGATGGTTTGTGGAGTGGATGGTTTGTGGAGTGGATGGTTTGTGGAGTGGATGGTTTGTGGAGTGGACGGTTTGTGGAGTGGACGGTTTGTTGAGTGGACGGTTTGTTGAGTGGACGGTCTGTGGAGTGGACGGTCTGTGGAGTGGATGGGTTGTGCAGTGGAATGTTTGTTTGTGGAGTGGATGGTCTATGGAGTGGATCGTTTGTGGACTGGATCGTCTGTTGAGTGAAACCGAAATGTGACCACTCACACATCCGATGTAGATGGTGCTATAACAAGATGTTACTTACAATCAACATTAACAAACCTTGGTGCTATAAGAAGATGTTACTTACAATCAACATTAACAAACCTTGGTGCTATAACAAGATGTTACTTACAATCAACATTAACAAACCATGGTGCTATAAAGTGTGCGGTTAAGATTGTGAATTGTCACTGATATAGTCAGTCTGTAGATGGAACTGTTCTCACTGATATAGTCAGTCTGTAGATGGAACTGTCATCACTGATATAGTCAGTCTGTAGATGGAACTATCCTCACTGATATAGTCAGTCTGTAGATGGAACTGTCCTCACTGATATAGTCAGTCTGTAGATGGAACTGTTCTCACTGATATAGTCAGTCTGTAGACGGAACTGTTCTCACTTGTGTAGTCAGTCTGTAGACGGAACTGTTCTCATTGATATAGTCAGTCTGTAGATGGAACTGTCCTCACTGATATAGTCAGTCTGTAGACGGAACTGTTCTCACTGATATAGTCAGTCTGTAGACGGAAGTGTTCTCACCGATATAGTCAGTCTGTAGACGGAACTGTTCTCACTGATATAGTCAGTCTGTAGATGGAACTGTTCTCACTGATATAGTCAGTCTGTAGACGGAACTGTTCTCACTTGTGTAGTCAGTCTGTAGACGGAACTGTTCTCATTTATATAGTCAGTCTGTATATGGAACTGTCCTCACTGATATAGTCAGTCTGTAGATGGAACTGTTCTCACTGATATAGTCAGTCTGTAGACGGAAGTGTTCTCACTGATATAGTCAGTCTGTAGACGGAACTGTTCTCACTGATATAGTCAGTCTGTAGACGGAACTGTTCTCACTGATATAGTTAGTCTGTAGATGGAACTGTTCTCACTGATATAGTCAGTCTGTATATGGAACTATCCTCACTGATATAGTCAGTCTGTAGATGGAACTCTTATCACTGTTATAGTCAGCATGTAGAGGGAACTGTTCTCACTGATATAGTCAGTCTGTAGATGGAACTGTTCTCACTGATATAGTCATTCTGTAGATGGAACTATCCTCACTGATATAGTCAGTCTGTAGATGGAACTGTCATCACTGTTATAGTCAACATGTAGAGGGAACTGTTCTCACTGATATAGTCAATCTTTAGACGGAACTGTTCTCACTGATATAGTCAGTCTGTAGATGGAACTGTTCTCACTGTTATAGTCAGCATGTAGAGGGAACTATCCTCACTGTTATAGTCAGCATGTATAGGAAACTATCCTCACTGTTATAGTCAGCATGTAGAGGGAACTATCCTCACTGATATAGTCAGCATGTAGAGGGATCTATCCTCACTGATATAGTCAGCACGTAGAGGGAACTATCCTCACTGTTATAGTAATCATGTAGAGGGAACTATCCTCACTGTTATAGTCAGCATGTAGAGGGAACTATCCTCACTGATATAGTCAGCATGTAGAGGGAACTATCCTCACTGATATAGTCATCATGTAGACGGAACTATCCTTACTGATATAGTCAGCATGTAGAGGGAACTATCCTCATTGATATAGTCAGCATGTAGAGGGAACTATCCTCACTGATATAGTCAGCATGTAGAGGGAACTATCCTCACTGTTATAGTGAGCACGTAGAGGGAACTATCCTCACTGATATAGTCAGCATGTAGAGGGAACTATCCTCACTGATATTGTCAGCACGTAGAGGGAACTATCCGCACTGATATAGTCAGCACGTAGAGGGAACTATCCTCACTGATATAGTCAGCACGTAGAGGGAACTATCCTCACTGATATAGTCAGCACGTAGAGGGAACTATCCTCACTGATATAGTCAGCACGTAGAGGGAACTGTCCTCACTGATATAGTCAGCACGTAGAGGGAACTATCCTCACTGATATAGTCAGCACGTAGAGGGAACTATCCTCACTGATATAGTCAGCATGTAGAGGGAACTATCCTCACTGACAATCGAGTCTGTTTGGAGGAGAGAATACATGAAAGGATACTGTTGGGGAGATTCACTGCCTCTGCTCGTCCAGGACTTGGATCTATGCCCTCATGTCTCTGTGAATAGTTTGGCCTCAGTCTGGAGACTTGTTCGCACAGACTTCATTAGAATCTGGCATCTGTGACCACATATCTGAAGTTGCTTTTATTGATCGCCACTCTCGTCCTCAACTAATTAATCAAATAGTTGTCCGGAACATCCAGAACGATAGAATGCCAGCAGAATGTGTTTAATAAAGAGACAGAGAAGCGTGGAGATATGAAGTAAGAGTATAATAATATACTATAGTATGGAAGGGGATAGAGAGAAAAATGGGGAGGGGAGGTGTTGATGATATGAATACTGCAAGAACAAGATACATAGGAAATATAAGGGGAAAGGGGAGGGGGGGGGGGGTTGGTAAATTAAGTAAAAAGTATGCAATTACAATTCAGAAGGTACATTAATAGAGAAGATCAAAACAAGACAACAAACGTGGAACAGAAATCTAAAGTACAACGACCGTGAGAATCGGTCACTCTAAAAACCATGGACTACGTGTAGGCTGGAGAGTCTAGTCACATCCCTGACTCGATGGTTGTGTTCCTTGACTGCAGTCACAAATCTCTGTCACTGGCCTTGTTGTTGCTGCTGTCGGATTGTTTTCCTTATTGTCTCATTATTGGCAGCCAGAAGCAGGTGATACCTTGTCTAGAAGTTCGTCTTCAAATCACACCTTGCGGTCACAAAAGCAACCGTAGTTAGAGATCGGTTCACGTGTCTGTGTGCGCGTATGCGTACGTGTGTGCGCGAGCGCATGCGCAAACGTATGCGCGAGTGCGATTTCAACTGCTATCACTATCAGCGGGAGGTCTAGTGGGTGGGGCATATCATGTTCTAGTTGAGCGAACGATGGTTCAATTCCTGCTACAGTTTTTGCCCTTTATCCAGGTTTAAATTAAAATGGTGACATGTACACCACGTGGATAATGTCATAAATGATGTGCTTCTTTGTTATATCATAGTGTGTGTTAATATTCCCTGTACTTGAGTACCTTCTAGCCGGAAGTATTCTCTAGCGGAAGCCACTGTGTGTCCCCTGATGGGGTTCTATGATGTTTATAAATAGAATAGAAATGGCTGGCATTTATTTTCTCCTTCTGGCATCCACCTGACGACTACTGCATGGTTCTCTTCGCCATCCGCTCTTATCAAGAACATTCAGTGGTTGTAGATCTCTTGTGCTTGGAAACAAAACTCTGATATTTTAGCTTTTTGACACACTTCATTGTGACGTTGTTGCACCGGGCTGCCCTCCCCCCCCCCCCCCCCCCCCCTCGATCCTGTCACAGTAAGGATCATACACTGCTTCATCTGTTACTAGGGACCACTTTGAAGGGGTAGAGTAGGATCTGCATAATCTAGTTCACCGGTCCTGGCACAATCAGCTATAAGTCGCTGATCACTTTCAGCCCTGGTACTGGCATGCGTCTTCGCCTTGAAATATGTGACTAGTTTTAACTTAATTGGCAAGAGGGGTATTGTGACCAGATTAACTATTGTTTCGAAATGAAATTTAGAAATTCAATGACATTGTGCGGCCGTTAGTACTTTGTGTGCGGCCTTTTAGTACTTTGTGTGCGGCCTTTTAGTACTTTGTGTGCGGCCTTTTAGTACTTTGTGTGCGGCCGTTAGTACTTTTGATATTTTATTACGAGTTTCAGGGACTTTACTAAAGAAAGAGGAGCTTATACTATAAATATAGGATGAGACGATCGCATTGAGCACAGATGATAGTTGCTTCAGGTCAAGGACTATCTTGTCAGCAATGACTGAAAGAGGCTACCAATCTGCCTGTGATGTTAGTGGCTAATATGTTGTAAAGCTGTCTAGAGTTTATGTTGTAAAGAAGCTGTCTACAGAGTTTATGTTGTAAAGCTGTCTACAGAGTTTATGTTGTAAAGCTGTCTACAGAGTTTATGTTGTAAAGCTGTCTACAGAGTTTATGTTGTAAAGCTGTCTACAGAGTTTATGTTGTAAAGCTGTCTACAGAGTTATGTTGTAAAGCTGTCTACAGAGTTTATGTTGTAAAGCTGTCTACAGAGTTCTATCTATCTATCTTCGTTCGCCTGAAGTAGTGTCTATATCTGCAATGTCGTTTCCTGTATAAATTCTGTCTTTTGTAATTCTTGCAGTGGCCCATATAGTTTTGTCGGTAGTGTTGTATCTATGGCCAATGTATTTTCCTCAGTCTACTATATTCAGTGCAGTCTTGAAGTATGTGTTCAGCAGTCTGGTGCGCCTGTCCACATGTACAAGTAGTTGGGGTGCCGATCTTGAATTTTGTATACATGTACATGTGACTATGGAGTCGATTGTGTCCTGTTCTGAGGCGTATAATGATAACATGTTCATATCTATTCATATTATGAAAGGCATCCTGATTTGGGGCTTGTGGTCTTCTGATTGATTTGATTATCTGTTTCTTATGATGGTATGTAACCGGTGTATCTAGTTGTATGCCTGTTGAACCATCCTTTGCCAACTGATCTGCTTTCTCATTTCCTGGTATTCTACAGTGAGATGGGATCCACTGCAGGGCAACCCTGTGGTACTTGCAGAGTTCAGTCAATAAGGTCTGCGGATGTGGTAATTTTCTGGATTGTAGTGCCTGGAGTATTGATCTTGCATCTGTCAAAAACACTGCAGGCTGCGGGCTAAGATTACTGTTCAGCAGTTTTTCGATTGCCAACTTTATTGCTTGTATTTCTGCATCATAATTGTGACAGTATTTCCCTGTTGCTATTTTATTCATATCCCTAGTGTTATTTGGGTACTCTATATATGCACCTGCTCCCCCATTCTTTACTGCATTCTGTGCTGATCCATCTGTGTACACACGAATCCATAGGTCTTGTGGGTATTCTTCATCCAGGAAACTGAGAGTTATTGTTTTTCGCTGTAGACTATCTTGTTCCTCTTTGCCAACTATTCCTTTCACTTCTGTCCGTATTTGTATTGATAATCCTGATTCCTCTGTCCAGGGAGTCTGTTCTGGTATGGGCAGTAGGGGGTTAACAACTCTTGGCATGTCTGGTGTTTGTCTACTAAGCACGCTTAGCTTGGTGGATAAAACTGCTCCTCTTAAGTCGTCCCAATGCAAGATATTGGAATCGGTCCTTCATTGGATGTCTCGGCATGCAAGCAAATTTTTCTGCCTGTATCAGCACCTTTGTGTCCCTCCGTTCTCTCAGTGCTGGTATCCTCCACAATTTCTCCATCTCCAATATTGGTGTTGATTTCTTCGCTCCTGTGATGACCCTAAATGCCTGGTTTTGTACTTTGCCCAGTTCTTGCAGGTGGTGTTTGATGCTGAGCACCATGCGGATGATCCATATTCTAAATGTGGGCGTATACTCTGTTGGTAAACTTTACTGAGTATTTTCCCACTCACACCTCACGTGGTTCCACACAGCTTTATTAGAATAGCCAATTTCCTCCTTGCTTTTTGGGTTGCCTTATTTATCTGCTGTTTCCAAGATAGTTTATTATCAAATGTAACTCCGAGATACTTAGCTTGTATGTCTTCTTTCACAGGCTCATTGTTTATGTAGATGGCTCCTGATTTTTGTTTTGGGGAGAGAGTGAAAAATGTAGTACTGCATTTGTCTGTATCGATGCTGATACACCATCTATTTGTCCATGAATTCAGTGCATTCATAGCTCTTTGTAACAATTTGGAGGCCACCGTTGCATACTCCTCTGTGCACCACATTACCAAGTCATCTGCATACATTGCCACTTTGATGCCATGTGGTAGTTCAGTAACTAGGTCATTGATGTAGATCAGAAAAAGTGTTGGAGATAGTACCCCTCCTTGTGGAACGCCCTGGCGCAGTAAGACCTTCTTACTCTTAAGACCATCCAGTTGCACTCTGGCTCTCCTGTTATGCAGGTATGCTTTGACCCATGCGTACATCCTACCATTTACTCCATAATTTCTCAGTTTCTTCAAAAGCCCTTCCTTCCATACCTTATCAAATGCTTTCTTTAGGTCTATCCATGCTGCTAGTACCAGTTTCTTTTCTTGAAATGCATCCTCAATTTCCTGGGAAAGATAGGTTGCCTGATCTTCGGTAGAGTAACACTGTCTAAAGCCTGCTTGTTGTGGGACAAGGAGATTTTCACTTTCGAGGTACCACTGTAGTCTGAAATTGATTATACGTTCCATTGTTTTACACAAACAGCTTGTAAGGCTGATTGGTCTATAGCTGGATGTCATTGAACCATCTTTTCCTGGCTTTAGTAATTGTATCATAATTGCTTCTCTCCATGCCTGTGGCACTCTACCTGTGATCCAGCAAATGTAGATCTGCAGTAGTTTTGATGTAGCTGTAGCTCCCAAGTTCTTAATCATTTCATTGGACACTCCATCACTGCCTGGTGACTTTTTCATTTTTAATTTGAATATTGCCATCTCTAGCTCTCTTTGTGTAATGGGTATTTCCGTGATTTCATGTGCGGTCTCTTGTTGTCTTGCATTTTGTTGTTTTAAACGGGTCTCTTGTCGTTTTTCTAGGCTAATTGCAATATTATTGTCATTTGCAAAGGAGTCTGCAAAGTAATTTGCTGCATGTTTACCTGTTAGAATGTTTCCATCCTTCTTTAGTGTAATTTTGGTGTTCCTTTCTGTACCCTCATCATTCAGCTGTTTTACAAGCTTCCACACTTTTCTTGTGTCTCGTTCAATATTCAAGGACTCTTTCTCTTTCCAGCTTCTCCGTCTGGCTTGTAGTTTAGCCCGTTGAAATTTGGCTTTAGCATGCTGGTAGTTGTTGTGGTGTTCCTGGCAGGGGTTATTTTCATGTCATTGTGCAGTTGCTCTAGTTCACTACTCCAGTAACTGTCTACAGAGTTTATCTTGAAAAGGTTGGGTGGGAGAATCGCGGTACCATGGTGGTTTGGTATTCTTAAACAGAAGTACCCCATTTAGATTGCCCAATGCCGTCACTAATCACGCAGAAGTACCACAGATGGAATGTTCCATGCAGTCACTAATCAATCAGAAATGCACCATTTGGAATGCCCCATGCCGTCACTACTCAAACAGAAGTACCACAGATGGAATGCCCCATGCAGTTAGATGTAACAATTTGGAGGCCACCAGTTTGGTAAATTCTGTTAAAAAGTTGAAATAACTACTAAGCTATGAAGAACTTCCTTTCATAACCGCACATAAACTGTAACAGCCATCTGTATAGTAATCTGTTGATGAAGTGTGTTGAAAGTGTGTAATCTCGAGTTACCGACGTGCGCGCATGTGTATGTGTGCAGGCACGAGCGGATTTTCTGTCCCAGATTCTGGCGACTGTCTGTTATTCCCTCTTTGACTGGGGAACGCATTGTTTTGTCGGGTCAAGGTAGCGCTGATCAGACTGTGTGTTGTCATGGACGTGTCGAGTGAGACGGCAGGTGAAGAATGGGGACAGATGAAGATTCGCTTTCAGGGTTGGCTTAAGGGAGGTTTGGATGAGGTTTGGGGGAAGGATAATCCCATTAGGTCCTGACTTAAGGGAAGAGCAATTGAGGGGGGGGGGGGGGGGTAATCCCATTAGGTCCTGACTTAAGGGAAGAGCGGTTGATGAGTTGGGGGGGGGGGGAATAATCTCTTACAGCTCTGACTTAAGGGGAGAGCGGTTGATGAGGGGGGGAGGAATAGTCTCTTGCATCTCTGACTTAAAGGGAGAGCAGTTGATGTGTGGGGGGGGGGGGGATAATCTCTTACAGCTCTGACTTAAGGGGAGAGCGGTTGATGAGTTGGGGGGGGTGATAATCCCATTCTGCCCTGACTTAAGCTGTGGCATCCCTTTAGCTGATGAAGGTTAGGATTACACACTGACCAATCTCCCACCTCCCCACTCCCTCCCTCCCCCCGCCAACACACACCTTTTCCTTGTGTACAGTCCCCATCTCTCTCGTCCCCCACCTGAAATAATTTTGTCAAAAGTTATTAAACCTGTGGGGTGTTGATGTCACGTGTGTTTAAACGTGAGGGTTTATTCTTCTGAGCCAGAGACCCACAGCCGACCGGTATGTCTTATTCCTCCACGTTGTATGGTTTATTCCTCCACGTTGTATAGTTATTCTTCCATGTTGTATGGTTTATTCCTCCACGTTGTATAGTTTATTCCTCCACGTTGTATAGTTTATTCCTCCACGTTGTATGGTTTATTCTTCCATGTTGTATGGTTTATTCCTCCACGTTGTATGGTTTATTCTTCAATGTTGTATGGTTTGTTCCTCCACGTTGTATGGTTTGTTCCTCCACGTTGTATGGTTTATTCCTCCACGTTGTATGGTTTATTCTTCCATGTTGTATGGTTTGGCCCCCACGTTGTATGGTTTATTCTTCCAAGTTGTATGGTTTGTTCCTCCACGTTGTATGGTTTATTCTTCCATGTTGTACGTTTGCTCCTCCACGTTGTATGGTTTATTCTTCCATGTTGTATGGTTTGTTCCTCCACCTTGTATGGTTTGTTCCTCCACGTTGTATGGTTTATTCCTCCACGTTGTATGGTTTGTCGCCGCTCTTTTACGTAAAGGATATCCCTGCTATTATTCATCTCTGCATCTGTTGTTCTCTCCCTGATTTTTGTTCAGCCTCGTTTTCGTTTATACCATCAGCATGGCCACTGCATGGCTGTTTTTGTCAGTTGTTTTATCATTGAATTAGGGCTGTATCCATTAACTTTCCTGTCTACCAACACAGGAACATCTCAGTATTGTGCGTGAACATCGTAGCACCAGCTAGGATCATTTATTAAAAGCTGGCTAATTATTGTCAAAGACGGATTATCGTGCAAGTTTGGTCCGGCAGGCAATATTCAACTGAAATCTTTTCGATTTTTTAGCTGTCAAAAGTTCTTTACTTGCTGAACTTGAACACGAGTCCTCATGATCGTCGTCCGTATCCGATAGGACTGGTCCTACCTACGTGGAGAGTACCTACAGAAAATCAAATCGTTGCAAATGTTCCAACCGAGCACAGTATCCCACTTACAAGAGAGATTTTCTGCCTGTTATCTCCCCTTGTGTGTATCTGCTCTTGCTGGGTACATCGGTGTGTGCAGATTGTTGACATGTGCTATAAAAACAATAGTGGGGACGAAGATATTAATGTGCTATAAAAACAATAGTGGGAACGAAGATATTAATGAGCTATAAAAACAATAGTGGGAACGAAGATATTAATGAGCTATAAAAACAATAGTGGGAATGAAGATATTAATGTGCTATAAAAACAATAGTGGGAATGCAGACATTAATGTGCTATAAAAACAATAGTGGGAACGAAGATATTAATGAGCTATAAAAACAATAGTGGGAATGAAGATATTAATGAGCTATAAAAACAATAGTGGGAATGAAGATATTAATGAGCTATAAAAACAATAGTGGGAACGAAGATATTAATGAGCTATAAAAACAATAGTGGGAACGAAGATATTAATGAGCTATAAAAACAATAGTGGGAATGCAGACATTAATGAGCTATAAAAACAATAGTGGGAATGCAGACATTAATGTGCTATAAAAACAATAGTGGGAACGAAGATATTAATGAGCTATAAAAACAATAGTGGGAATGAAGATATTAATGTGCTATAAAAACAATAGTGGGAACGAAGATATTAATGAGTTATAAAAACAATAGTGGGAATGAAGATATTAATGAACTATAAAAACAATAGTGGGAATGCAGACATTAATGTGCTATAAAAAACAATAGTGGGAAGGAAGATATTAATGAGCTATAAAACAATAGTGGGAACGAAGATATTAATGCGCTATAAAAACAATAGTGGTAACGAAGACATTAATGAGCTATAAAAGCAATAGTGGTAACGAAGACATTAATGAGCTATAAAAACAATAGTGGGAACGAAGATATTAATGAGCTATGAAAACAATAGTGGGAATGAAGACATTAATGAGCTATAAAACAATAGTGGGACTAAAGACATTAATGAGCTACAAAAGCAATTGTGGGACTGAAGACATTAATGGGCTATAAAAACAATAGTGGGACTGAAGACATTAATGAGCTATAAAACAATAGTGGGACTAAAGACATTAATGAGCTATAAAACAATAGTGGTACTAAAGACATTAATGAGCTATAAAAGCAATTGTGGGACTGAAGACATTAATGAGCTATAAAAACAATAGTGGGACTAAAGACATTAATGAGCTATAAAAACAATAGTAGGAACGACGATATTAATGAGCCATAAAAACAATAGTGGGATCGAATACATTAATTATCTATAAAACACATTAGTGGGAATGAAGACATTAATGAGCTATAAAAACAATAGTGGGAACGAAGATATTAATGAGCTATAAAACAATAGTGGGATCGAATACATTAATGAGCTATAAAAACAATAGTGGAACTGAAGAATTTAATGAGCTATAAAAACAATAGTGGTAACGAAGACATTAATGAGCTATAAAAACAATAGTGGTAACGAAGACATTAATGAGCTATAAAAACAATAGTGGAACTGAAGAATTTAATGAGCTATAAAAACAATAGTGGGAACGAATACATTAATGAGCTATAAAAACAATAGTGGAACTGAAGAATTTAATGAGCTTTAAAATCAATATGTAGACTCTCTTCTCTAGTTACTGACTGTCTGTCGTGTAGACTCTCTTCTCTAGTTACTGACTGTCTGTCGTGTAGACTCTCTTCTCTAGTTACTCACTATCTGTCATGTAGACTCTCTTCTCTAGTTACTGACTGTCTGTCGTGTAGACTCTCTTCTCTAGTTACTCACTGTCTGTCATGTAGGCTCTCTTCTCTAGTTACTGACTGTCTGTCGTGTAGACTCTCTTCTCTAGTTATTCTCTGTCTGTCATGTGGACTCTCTTCTCTAGTTACTCACTGTTTGTCGTGAAGACTCTCTTCTCTACTTACTCATAGTTTGTCGTGTAGACTATCTTCTCTTTGTTACTCATAGTCTGTCTTGCAGACTCTTTTCTCTGGTTACTCACCGTCTGTCATGTAGGCTCTCTTCTGTAATTACTCATAGTATGTCGTGTAGACTTTCTTCTCTAATTACTCATAGTATGTCGTGTAGACTCTCTTCTCTAATTACTCATAGTATGTCGTGTAGACTCTCTTCTCTAATTACTCATAGTATGTCGTGTAGACTCTCTTCTCTAATTACTCATAGCCTGTCGTGTAGACTCTCTTATCTAATTACTCATAGCATGTCGTGTAGACTCTCTTCTCTAATTACTCATAGCCTGTCGTGTAGACTCTCTTCTCTAATTACTCATAGTATGTCGTGTAGACTCTCTTCTTTAATTACTCATAGTATGTCGTGTAGACTCTCTTCTCTAATTACTCATTGCCTGTCGTGTAGACTCTCTTATCTAATTACTCATAGTATGTCGTGTAGACTCTCTTCTCTAATTACTCATAGTATGTCGTGTAGACTCTCTTCTCTAATTACTCATAGTATGTCGTGTAGACTCTCTTATCTAATTACTCATAGCCTGTCGTGTAGAATCTCTTCTCTAATTACTCATAGTATGTCGTGTAGACTCTCTTCTCTAATTACTCATAGTATGTCGTGTAGACTCTCTTCTCTAATTACTCATAGCCTGTCGTGTAGAATCTCTTCTCTATTTACTCATAGTATGTCGTGTAGACTCTCTTCTCTAGTTACTCATAGTCTGTCGTGTAGACTCTCTTCTCTAGTTATCTATAGTCGGTCGTGCAGACTTTCTTCTCGTTACCCAAAGTCTGTCGTGTAGACTCTCTTCTCTAGTTACCCATAGTCTGTCGTGTAGAATCTCTTCTCTGGTTACCCATAGTCTGTCGTGCAGAATCTCTTCTCTAGTTACCCATAGTCTGTCGTGCAGAATCTCTTCTCTGGTTACCCATAGTCTGTCTGGTAGAATCTCTTCTCTAGTTACCCATAGTCTGTCGTGTAGAATCTCTTCTATAATTACCCATAGTCTGTCGTGTAGAATCTCTTCTCTAGTTACCCATAGTCTGTCGTGTAGAATCTCTTCTCTAGTTACCCATAGTCTGTCGTGTAGAATCTCTTCTCTAGTTACCCATAGTCTGTCGTGTAGAATCTCTTCTCTAGTTACCCATAGTCTGTCGTGTAGAATCTCTTCTCTAGTTACCCATAGTCTGTCGTGTAGGCTCGCTTCTCAGTGAATCCCGAAGCTGTGTCATCTCGAACCACACTTTGGGTAATTGAAGTAAAAACGCCTTATATCTTTCTGTCAACTGCACAGATCATATTGCCTCCGGTATCTGGATCTATATTTCTCGCCGACAGATACCAGAAATATTATAAATGCTTTTACAGTTTAAACATTATTTTTATTGCAGTTAATTTACTGCTTCCTCCATAAAAATTGTCATCTGTTATCAACAGAGATAGAACATTCTTTGTGAACGCTTGTGAACTGGGTTTCTCTGTTTCCTTTATTTATTTGATAACCAGAATACAAGGATTGTAACTGGAATTTCATTCGTGACATTAGCTGTACTTGTCAAGGTCACCTATTCGGAGATTTAAAAACATGAATGGGCGGATCTTAGGAAGCCAGAGATGAGATAGTTACTGACGCAAGCAGTGTACGCCACCGCAAGCATAACGGAACAGTGATGCACTCTTGGCGGTTTATGTGTAATATGATTTCTTCCCGCCAGCATTTGGACGGTTGGTGTGGGTGTGATTAATCTGGGTCCTTATGACTCGCATGTTGATTATTTTTGAGCTGGCCTGGAAATGGAAGGATGGGACGGGATGGAGAAAGAAAGTGAAGAGAGAACAGAATAGAAACGTTCCGATAATCTGTTGACTGTCTAGTGCAAGGTCGGTTTCTGTCCAGATTCTGTGCATTCTCCTGCAAAGTTAGTTTTTGTGAAGAATCTGCTTCTGCTGCTACGATCATGACGTCATTCGGAATAGGATTCCTGATTCTCCTATAAACTCTACTGTCGTGATTGCACATTATGGTTGACATTTTAAGGTAGTAGGTGTGAGTCACACACATTATAGTTGACATTCTAAGGTAGTAGGTATGAGTCACACACATTATAGTTGATATTCTAAGGTAGTAGGTATGGGCCACACACACATTATAGTTGACATTCTAAGGTAGTAGGTATGAGTCACACACATTATAGTTGACATTCTAAGGTAGTAGGTGTGGACCACACACATTATGGCTGACATTCTAAGGTAGTAGGTGTGGACCACACACATTATAGTTGACATTCTAAGGTAGTAGGTGTGGACCACACACATTATAGTTCACATACTAAGGTAGTAGGTGTGGACCACACACATTATGGCTGACATTCTAAGGTAGTAGGTGTGGACCACACACATTATAGTTGACATTCTAAGGTAGTAGGTATGAGTCACAAACATTATGGTTGACATTCTAAGGTAGTAGGTGTGGGCCACACACATTATAGTTAACTTTCTAAGGTAGTAGGTATGGGCCACACACATTACACTTGACATTCTAAGGTAGTAGGTATGGACCACACACATTATAGTTGACATTCTAAGTTAGTAGCTATGGGCCACACACATTACAGTTGACATTCTAAGGTAGCAGGTGTGGGCCACACACATTATACTTGACATTCTAAGGTAGTAGGTATGGGCCACACACATTATAGTTGACATTCTAAGGTAGTAGGTATGGGCCACACACATTATAGTTGACATTCTGTGGTAGTAGGTGCGGGCCACACACATTATAGTTGACATTCTAAGGTAGTATGTATGGGCCACACACATAATAGTTGACATTCTATGGTAGTAGGTGTGGACCACACACATTATAGTTGACATTCTATGGTAGTAGGTATGGACCACACACATTATAGTTGACATTCTATGGTAGTAGCTATGAACCACACACATTATAGTTGACATTCTATGGTAGTAGGTATGGACCACACACATTATAGTTGACATTCTATGGTAGTAGCTATGAACCACACACATTATAGTTGACATTCTATGGTAGTAGCTATGGGCCACACACATTATAGTTGACATTCTAAGGTAGTATGTATGGGCCACACACATAATAGTTGACATTCTATGGTAGTAGCTATGGGCCACACACATTACAGTTGACATTCTAATGTGTGTGGTTTGGGCCACGCACATTACACTTGACATTCTAAGGTCGGAGTTGTGGGTCACACACATTACAGTTCATATACCGAGGTAGTTGGTGTAGGCCACACACATTTTCATTATCTGTACACTGGAGGGAAGTCTTGTAGGGTGTGTTTTGTTGCCAAATCTGCCAGTGTACAATAGCAAAGACTGGTGGTACCTATTCTGAGTTTGAAGTACACGAAGTGCCTCATTCTGTTACAGGCTGTGCATGATAATGCAGTATTTCCTTGGGAGTTGATCATATTATTCCCTACCAATGTATTTTGAGTGGTCCTGTTCCCACTTTGAATAGTATTGCCTTTTGATGATGGATTTAACTTCTTAATAACAGACCAGAAGGTCTTCTTGTAGTAGTTTCGTCCCTTCTTTGTCTAGTTTATCTGTGCTCATTTCGTTTTATATTGCAATGAGGTTGTACCCATTGAATCCCAACCCTCTGGGCATTGTGGTACAGCAGGACTAGGGGTAAAAGATTCGATTAAATATTCCGCGAATTTGCAATCTCGTGTAAAGTTTGTTTTGTAAAGATTCTATCCGACTTCGTGTAATTGTAGGCAAACGCAACTCAGTAGTAGAGTTTGTCGTGCAGAATCTCTTCTCTCGTTACCCGTAGTTTGTCGTGCTACTCAGTATAAGAGACTCAGTGAATCCGGAAGCCGTGTCATTTCGAAATACACTCTCATAGTTTTCAGGAATTGAAGGTAAAAGCTCCTTATACCTTTAGTGGCGACTTCGCAATATTAAATTTCCATGTTCTGCCTCAAAATGGCACTTCTCTAAAGTGAGTAATCGGTACCAAAAGTTGAAAAAACACACACACACAGCGAAAAGTCCCATAATAAAAGATCAGAGGACAATTTCTAAAACTGGTGGCAGAGATTGGATACAACGTTAGAATGTATGTTCATTTCATAGCTTTGACAGGAGTGAGATCAAGAATCTTCTAGAGGGATACCTTCTGCCATTTATACAGTCTTGTTCCCAGAGTGGTGCATATTTGAAGGTGACAATGGCCCAATGACATCACCAAATGATGGGCTACAAGAGATGAATATGACAATGACCCCAACGACATCACCAAATCATGGGCTACAAAAGATGAATGTGACAATGACCCAATATCACCAAATCATGGGCTACAAGAGATGAATGTGACAGTGACCCAATGACATCACCAAATCATGGGCTACAAGAGATGAATGTGACAATGACCCAATGACTTCACCAAATCATGGGCTACAAGAGATGAATGTGGCAATGACCCAATGACATCAACAAATCATGGGCTACAAGAGATGAATGTGACAGTGACCCAATGACATTACCAAATCATGAACTACAAGAGATGAATGTGATAGTAACCCAATGACATTACCAAATCATGGGCTACAAAAGATGAATGTGATAGTAACCCAATGACATCACCAAATCATGGGCTACAAGTGATGAATGTAGCAGTGACCGAATGACATCACCAAATCATGGGCTACAAGAGATGAATGTAACAGTGACCCAATGACTTCACCAAATCATGGGCTACAAGAGATGAATGTAACAGTGACCAAATGACATCACCAAATCATGGGCTACAAGAGATGAATGTAACAGTACTGGAGTGGCCCAGTGACCTAAACTCCAATGAAAACGTTTGGGCACTATTCGCGAATTATGTTAAAATGAGTGCACTCGTTGAACAGCTCAGGAAAGTAGCCGAAGAATGCTGGGACAGTCTGACTCACAACTACAGACACTTGTGAGAAGTTTGCCTCGCTGCTTACAGGCTTGCCTGACATTGTACTGAAACCGCTGTTAATTAAATAGGGGAGGCATCCATCACCATCTGTGCACAGAGCTTTTCCTATTATTAGCTTCTATCTGTGTGATGTTTTACCAAAATATGACTATCATTTCCTTGTTGTAATGTAGTGTCTCGACCCAGGCGAGCCCACCATAGAGTGTCATGAAGCTAAAGGGCTGAAACTCTTGCTGAACAAGTGGAGCTACTTCTGATGGTCAAATTGCCTCCTTCTGCCGAGCTCTGTATAAGGAGTTTCCTATTATTTATGCGTTTAATTATATACATTACATAATCACATAATTGCTCTCCATTTTCTGAGTGAAAGATATAAAATGAAAGAATCGTACATTGACTATCACGAACTATATAATGAATATGGAGCCGCGATAGCTCAGTGGTTAGTGAACTGGACTACAAAGGACAAGAGGTAGGGTTCGATCCCAACCGACGGTTTCCGGGTCACCCATTCTTAAATGGGTACCTGTTTTTTTCAGGGAAAGTAAAGCGGCACGGGCGTATTACCGACCACATTACCCCAAAAATCATGTGCCGAGGGTCTGTAAAATTTATAGTCACTAACACCATATTCCCTTTTCGCCAACTGGCGTGACGGGGTACTTTATTTTTACTTACTATATAATGAATATGAGTAGATAACTGGGCCCACATGACATTCACATGAATGATACCAGCAGTTCCGTAACTGAAGTAGCTGGGAAACGTTGAAGGGAAGCAACTAACGAAATGGTTGATCAATGTTGCCCTCATTTCTCTAACATGAAAACAACAGCGTGTGGACAAATGGTAAATATATATGGTCTTGTCTCTTTTGTTTAATGTGCATGCTCGTGCCTATTTAATGCAAACAAGAGAAAGATTACAACAAGAAAGATGATTGTTCTCGCTGAATCTGATGCATGCAGTATGCAATGGGTCGCTGAATCTGATGCATGCAGTATACAATGGGTCGCTGAATGGGAGTCTTGGCGTCCAATTTGGTCTTATCTGTGTATCGATTTTTTTTTTTTTTTTTTGGGGGGGGGGGGGGTGCGGCATGGCATAGTTCTGACGTAATGACCCAGAAATGTACAGATCGTTAAAAAAATATGGACTAGAACTATATATACTAGACGTGACACTGTATGCGTTGCTTTCGTTATTTCTGGAAAAATAGGAAAATAATAACAGTGATGAAGTGCGCTGCCCACTTGACTCAAAAAATGCTAACTTCTGATATAGATTTCCAAGGGGACCTACCTGTGTAGAGGTCAATCGAATGTATAGAACACGGTGGTCTGTGTTATCTATCATTGGTCATCAAACCCCGAGTCCTGTAGTTTGTGTCTCTCCCATTATGTGCCCGTAGCACGTACCGCAAGCATGGGGTTGACAAATGTGTAACCTTAGCTCTGATTGAGAAAATATCACTCGACATTGGTAAAGGATGGGTGTACTCATGAAGTCAATGCTTCAGTCTAATTCTTAGACTGACTAGAAATTGTACCGTCTCCAAATTCGGTTTAATAAACTTTGAGGTAAATTCTCCGTTGTGACCGTCTGTCATTAGGTTGCTCGATTGGAATGTAGGGTCTGTCATGAAGTTGGTCTAGTGGAATACTGGGTCTGCCATGAAGTTGGTCTAGTGGAATACTGGGTCTGCCATGAAGTTGGTCTAGTGGAATACTGGGTCTGTCATAAGGTTGGTCTAGTGGAATACTGGGTCTGTCATGAAGTTGGTCTAGTGGAATACTGGGTCTGCCATGAAGTTATCTAGTGGAATACTGAGTCGGTCCTAAAGTTGGTCTAGTGTAATACGGGTCTGCCATGAAGTTGGTCTAGTGGAATATTGGGTCTGTCATGAAGTTAGCCTAGTGGAATACTGGGTCAGCCATGAAGTTGGTCTAGTGGAATACTGGGTCTGCAATGAAGTTGGTCTAGTGGAATACTGGGTCTGCAATGAAGTTGGTGTAGTGGAATACTGGGTCTGTCATGAAGTTGGTCTAGTGGAATATTGGGTTTATAATGAAGTTGGTCTAGTGTAGTACTGTTCTAGTGCAGTACTGTTCTAGTGTAGTACTGTTCTAGTGCAGTAATGTTCTAGTGTAGTACTGTTCTAGTGTCGTTATGTTGCTCTAGTGGGTTTATGTTGCTAGGCTTGTCTGTTAAAATATTTGATCTATCGATTTTTTAAGACTGCAGGGAGAATACATTTGTTATGTTGCTGATCTAGACTCACTTTTGTCTTTTCTGTTGTGTCAATTTGCCTTGCCGTCTCTATCTTCATCGTTATTGTATTACGAATCTGATCTAGTGATTTGGAGTAGACCGCATCTCTCCCCCCCCCCCCCCAATGACTGCATTTTAAGTCTTTCGTCTTGTATCAGTTTGTTTACAATGCTGTCCCCATCTTCGTCTGTATTCACGTAGGGTCTGTGTGCTTGTCTGTTTTTTGTGTCTCCAAAGCTCAAAGACACAATGTTTGTTGATTGCCTGGAATGTTGTTCTTCATGGCTTCCTATTTCCGTCTGTCGCCCATTTTGCCAGGCACGGGTTCTCACTTGCTAGTTTGGGGCACAGTTTCTCCACCAATGCTTATAATTTCATTGTTTAGACGTTATTTACTTTCATAGTGTAGTCATTTGTTTATATTGTCACTTGGTGAATTTGTTTATTATGAAAGTTTCATTATGTATTGTATGGTTTTGTTCATTTATAGTCATGGGTCACTTTTTGTTAGTTACTCAATTTTGATACATTTTTAGTTTCATAATTAGATAGTTATATCTTCTATGATACTTTTGTAAATTCATAAATTGATAGTCTGGTAGTTTCGTTTAATAGTTTGTATTTGTTTGTTGGTCCTGTAGTTTGGTAACTCCAAAGGTGGACATTTTTGATAGTTTGTGTCTGTTCGGTCTAGCTTCATAGGCTTTTAGCTTACAGGTGACGTCAGAGTAAGTGTGGCTAGTCTGATTTCAAATAATTCATGGCGGGTATCCAAACCTCTCACGTGGGACACCTGCCGAGGAATCCTGGTTACCTTGAACTAGGCCTAGTTCTTATTTCGCTGCCACGGTTACACAGTCATGCCTCCTTTCAGACTCCTGAGCTTATCACAATATGTTTCAAAACGAGACCGTGCACCGTTAGACTAACTTACCCTGCACTCAGGTATCAACAGGTGTTACTGGCAGCCAGGTGAAGAAAAGGAAATAAATGTCCGCTTATTTTATACAGCCACCAGTTGAATTCTTATTGTGCTTACTGGACTGTGTAGCTGTGTCTCAGGTGTGTTTTTAGTGCCGGCGTGTGGATTACGTTACACGGTAAGGAAGAATATTGTTCAGGATTGGTCATACACACACACACACACCTAGTGTACGCTCTTGTCTATTCCGCGCTGCTGTTTACTTGTCGAATTCTGTTTCATTTGTTTACTTTCATTTATATATTAATATATAGGTTATTTGTTAACATTCTAGGTTATTTGTTAACGTTCAACTGATGAACAGCGGGTTCTCTGGTATAAAGAATACTGCACTGGACAACATGACTACGTACTACGTGTGTAATTGACGATGTGTTTACTGACTGAAACACAAACGTTATTTACAGAATTGTCCTCATCGCTTATTGTGCTGTACTGAATGTGGCGGACAGTAGGAAAGTCTGATCCACTCTTTAGATGATTTCTTTTGAAGTCCTCAGTTCCCTGTCTCTTCACTTTGTGATGTGTGTTAATTACTTCGAATGGCTACTCAATCATAATGATCATGCATGCCATACATGTTGGCGTAGGCGATCATGTCCTTCCTCAATTGGCTGTCCATAGTACATCGTATCAGTTCTGTTGTTCATTGTTTTCCGTGCCATGACACCAAGCTATCCAGTATCCTCGCTCTTTGTCGCCCGCGATCTCTCTTTCCCTGTATATTGCCAGTTGTAACCAAGTATTCCAACATTTAATCAAGAAATGCACGACTTTAGTTCCAGGAAATCGCTGGTAATACACAGTCCTGGCCATGCGCCTTATCAGAACTGTTATACAATTGTCGTTAGAAAGAATGTGAAAGATCGGTATAGGAAGGGTTCACTGTTTCATGATGTACCCGAAAAAATACCGATTGTTTCTTTATGATGTTTCTTATGAACTCCCTTTTTGTGTTGGCCTCTTTGAGAATTTCCTCGTTGGCCTTTTTAGCTGTTCAGGGAACTTTCAGTCTTCTTCTTAGAAACCCCATCCCTATGGTCTCTAGTCGTCTTTTCATTTGTTTGTCTGCTACCCACGATTCACTTCCATATGTCAGAATTTGTTCTATATAGCACCGATGAACCTCTTTCTCATTTCCATTGAGATAGATTTGTTGCATAAGATGTTTTTCATTTTCTGAAATGCTATTTTGGCCTGAGCTATATTTTATTTCTGTGGTGCATCTTCCATCTGATGTTATTATTGTGCCTAAGTACTTGACGCGTTGCACTTGTTTCAGATTTATCCTGTTTATTTTTATTTTGCACAGTGGTGAAGATTGATTCTTTGATATGGCCATTAATTCTGTTTTGTTACTATTCAGACAGAAACCATTCTTGTTGATTTCCTTCACTATTATGTCTACCATTTCTTGTAGTTCATTCTCCGTCTCTGCTATTAGGACTGTGTCATCCACATATCGCAAATTGTTTACGTTGTGACCGTTGACTTCAATTCATTTTTTCTCGATTACTGATCTCATATTTAAATATTTCATTATATCTTAATATTATATATATACACACACACAAAACAGAATTCTAGTTGAATACTGGGTCTGTCATGAGGTTGGTCTCTCTCTCAATATATATATATATATATATATATATATATATAGAGAGAGAGAGAGAGAGAGAGAGTACCAAGATGATGTCTATTATTTAATAATTGTTAAAAGACATCAAAATCAGAATTGTTTGTATGATTGATAAAATTCGTCAGAACCAGGATTATTTCTCTGATATTACTATTTTGTCATCTATATGCAATCGCTTCTTCAAATTCATAATTATTTGTTTCTGTTGCCTCAGGATCTGCTTCTTTTATGGTTTTAATTATGTTGTTAATTATCTCTGGCGTCTTTATGTTTGCTTCAATTACCAGTTTTGTTTGTATGTGTGTCTATGCCACGTCAAATTTCATTCTTTTTCCTTTCCATTTTGAATGATACTTTGTCAATGGCAGTTTCTTATATCCAGTTCATTTATATTACGTTATTGTCAGTTTATTCTTCCGATTTCTTTCGTATTGAATTTCCTCTTTGATACTCCTGTCTTTCTGTTCCCTTGATTGATTTTTGTTCTTGGTCATTTCTGAAAACTTTCTCACATTTCTCTTTGGTTATTCATTTGCTACATCACGCTGTAGACTTGTTCCAACCAGTTTTAAAATAAAGTCAGTGGATGTAATTGGTTAGAGAATGAACCAGGCCTTTTCACAGGGCACTCAGACACTTTCAGCAGACGCATTCACTATCAAATTACAGGAAAATTAGTCAATGTACAATTACGACTGATATTCCCCATTTAATGTTGACTAAAATCTCATAATTACACGTTGATATTCCCCATTTAATGTTGACTAAAATCTCATAATTACACGTTGATATTCCCCATTTAATGTGGGCTAAAATCTCATAATTACAGTAGGATGTTGCAGCATGTCGTATTTGTTGCAAGTAGCGGCAACGTAAATTATCTGCCATAACCTGTGCGACAAATTTGAACATTGGCGGTGGGGGGAATGTTGAGTGTATGAGAATGACTTCAAAGATTGCAACTGACTATGTCACTTTAGGCTTAACAATTCTCTATCACAAAGAGTGGGCGGGTTGTAGCAAGGCTGGCTGTGTGGATATGACATGAAACACAAGTTTGTCGCAGCTTTATGATATCAACGGTTGATATGATATGACCCCACACGGTTAGCAAGATACTTTCTTTATTGTCTCTCTACAACTGCCTGTCTACAGGTGATTTATCAACACTGTAAATATAGTATGCTATCGAATGAATGTGTTTGACGCATTTTGGTTTGTTCCGTTGTAAGGATTGTAAGCCCAGTGTCAATGACTTTGTTCATGATTTCATTCCAGTCAAGATGGAGAATAATCACTTATAATTATGGAATTTCAGTCAACGTTAAATGGGGTTAAAAATCCTGAGTCTTACACGTCGTGGCGACTGCTTGACCAAGCGGCCTTTATCCCTCTGGTTCATTCGTTGCCCCCCTCCCTCCCCCGACATACACCAGCAATGGTACTATGTGTCGTAAAGATAGTTAAATGGGGAATATCAACGTGTAATTATGATATTTTAGTCAACATTAAATGGGAATATCAACCTGTAATTATGATATTTTAGTCAACATTAAATGGGGAATATCAACCTGTAATTATGATATTTTAGTCAACATTAAATGGGGAATATCAACCTGTAATTATGATATTTTAGTCAACATTAAATGGGGAATATCAACGTGTAATTATGATATTTTAGTCAACATTAAATGGGGAATATCAGCGTGTAATTATGATATTTTAGTCAACATTAAATGGGGAATATCAACGTGTAATTATGATATTTTAGTCAACATTAAATGGGGAATATCAACCTGTAATTATGATATTTTAGTCAACATTAAATGGGGAATATCAACGTGTAATTATGATATTTTTGTCAACATTAAATAGGGAATATCAACCTGTAAATATGATATTTTAGTCAACATTAAATGGGGGATAGCAACGTGTAATTATGAGATTTTAGTCAACAATAAATGTGGAATAACAACGTGTAATTATGATATTTTAGTCCACATTAAATTGGGAATATCAACGTGTAATTATGAGATTTTAGTCAACATTAATGGGGGATAGCAACATTTAATTATGAGATTTTAGTCAACATTAAATGGGGGATATCAACGTGTAATTATGAGATTTTAGTCAACATTAAATGGGGGATAGCAACATGTAATTATGAGATTTTAGTCAACATTGAATGGGGGATAGCAATGTGTAATTATGAGATTTTAGTCAACATTAAATGTGGAATATCAACCTGTAATTATGAGATTTTACATTAAATAGGGAATATCAACCTGTAATATGATATTTTAGTCAACATTAAATGGGGGATAGCAACGTGTAATTATGAGATTTTAGTCAACAATAAATGTGGAATAACAACGTGTAATTATGATATTTTAGTCCACATTAAATGGGGAATATCAACGTGTAATTATGATATTTTAGTCAACATTAAATGGGGAATATCAACGTGTAATTATGATATTTTAGTCAACATTAAATGGGGAATATCAGCGTGTAATTATGATATTTTAGTCAACATTAAATGGGGAATATCAACGTGTAATTATGATATTTTAGTCAACATTAAATGGGGAATATCAACCTGTAATTATGATATTTTAGTCAACATAAATGGGGAATATCAACGTGTAATTATGATATTTTTGTCAACATTAAATAGGGAATATCAACCTGTAAATATGATATTTTAGTCAACATTAAATGGGGGATAGCAACGTGTAATTATGCGATTTTAGTCAACAATAAATGTGGAATAACAACGTGTAATTATGATATTTTTAGTCCACATTAAATTGGAATATCAACGTGTAATTATGAGATTTTAGTCAACATTAAATGGGGGATAGCAACATTTAATTATGAGATTTTAGTCAACATTAAATGGGGAATATCAACGTGTAATTATGAGATTTTAGTCAACATTAAATGGGGGATAGCAACATGTAATTATGAGATTTTAGTCAACATTAAATGGGGGATAGCAATGTGTAATTATGAGATTTTAGTCAACATTAAATGTGGAATATCAACCTGTAATTATGAGATTTTACATTAAATAGGGAATATCACCTGTAAATATGATATTTTAGTCAACATTAAATGGGGATAGCAACGTGTAATTATGAGATTTTAGTCAACAATAAATGTGGAATAACAACGTGTAATTATGATATTTTAGTCCACATTAAATGGGGAATATCAACGTGTAATTATGAGATTTTAGTCAACATTAAATGGGGGATAGCAACATGTAATTATGATATTTTAGTCAACAATAAATGTGGAATAGCAACATGTAATTATGATATTTTAGTCCACATTAAATGGGGATGGCAACGTGTAATTATGAGATTTTAGTCATTAAATGGGGGATAGCAATGTGTAATTATGATATTTTTGTCAACATTAAATGGGGAATATCAACGTGTAATTATGAGATTTTAGTCAACATTAAATGGGGAATATCAACGTGTAATTATGATATTTTAGTCAACATAAAATGGGGGATAGCAACATGTAATTATGAGATTTTAGTAAACATTAAATGGGGAATATCAGCCTGTAAATATTATATTTTGTTCAACATTAAATGGGGAATATCAACGTGTAATTATGAGATTTTAGTCAACATTCAATGGGGAATATCAACGTGTAATTATGATATTTTAGTCAACATTAAATGGGGGATAGCAACATGTAATTATGAGATTTTAGTCAACATTAAATGGGGAATATCAGCCTGTAAATATGAGATTTTAGTCAACATTAAATGGGGAATATCAACTTGTAATTATGAGGTTTCAACCGACATCATAATATAGAGAATTATCAAATTATGACATTTCAGATCACGTAAGATTGGAAAGCATGTAAAAAACAATACTTTTATTATTTAAACCCACAGAAGATTGGAAACTAAAAAAAATATTGTCTGGTCTCAATCAACACAAGATGGTGAGTTATTTATTGACCATTGATTGTTACACTTGGAAGGATGTATATACAGAATGAAGCAATGGAAGAAAGAGATCCTGAAATCGCCCATCAGTTGGGACGTTCACGCTGGTGAGGCTGTTGTATACGATGTCTGTGTGAAGTGGGTTGATATCGGTACAGGGATTTGCTGACGGAATGAGAAAAATAAAGTAATGGCCGGGTAAATGGAAGGTTGGGTTTATGTTAACTACCTTTGTCTTAAGATTTCGTGGAACAATTGGAAGGTTATATTTAACTACTTTTGTCTTAAGATTTCGCTGAACAAATGGAGAGTTATATGTTAAATACCTTTGTCATTAGACTCAGCTGAACAACTGGAGGGTTATATGTTAAATACCTTTGTCATTAGACTCAGCTGAACAACTGGAGGGTTATATGTTAAATACCTTTGTCATTAGACTCAGCTGAACAACTGGAGGGTTATATGTTAAATACCTTTGTCATTAGACTAGGGTGACCATTTTTTCCCATTGTTTTCGGGGACATTTGTCATAGTTTTTACATTTCAGAGGATTTTTTTGCTTATTTCTGAGACTGTCCCACAAAATCGGGGACGAACGATATATATATATATATAACTAACTCAAAAGACTAAACTCTTAATATATCAAACTTGTGTGCTTAGCACACTACTATATGGATCCGAAACCTGGACAACATACTCAAACCAGGAAAAAAGACTAAATGTCTTCCACATGCGATGTCTCCGCAAAATAATGCACATCAAATGGCAGGACAAAATAACCAACTTAACTGTCCTGCAACGTGCTAAGACCCTAACAATCATGTCGATGCTCAGAAGTCGAAGGCTAAGATGACTGGGGCATGTCCAACGGATGGAAGAAAAACGCATTCCTAGGCAAATACTATATGGCGAGCTAAACACGGAAAACGACAAATCGGCAGACCTAAACTACGATATAGAGATATCTGCAAATCATCTCTGAAAGACTTCTCCATCTGTGAAAACGACTGGCAACATCTGGCAAGTGATCGCACATCATGGAGAGCACGTATAAGGAACGGTATAACAACATTTGAGACTGTGCTAAGACAGGACTTAGAAGAGAAGAGACTCATGAAAAAGGATGGTAAACCCTGTGGACCAGCGAGCCTGACCTGTTCATTATGTGACCGCGTGTGTTTGTCAAACATTGGTAGAATTAGCCACGAGAGAAGCTGTTCGGCAAAAACAATACCTAAAAAAAATACGCAATAGCCTCCACTAGACCGTCTGACAAGACGAAAAGGGCCATATATATATATATATATATATATATATATATATATATATATATATATATATATATATATATATATATGTGTGTGTGTGTGTGTGTATATACATATATATATTTATTTATATATATTTATAATATGTGTGGTGGGTGTGTGACTGTGTGTGCGCAAGAAATTTTGTAGATGCAAAAAAAAAAAAAAAGATAACTTTAAATTTCATAATAACTGTGTTTATTTGCTGTTTGATTTTATTTTGTTAATATTCACGGTACTTTTGCGGATCACGCACTTAATGAAATTACAATAGCTAGTTTTGTTTCTCAATAACAAAAAAAGTTTAAAATTTAAAAAATTAAACAACATATAGATATCAATTGCAGTAATAAGTAATGTTTACAGTACCTTATTTATACTGAAGAGGTTGTTGCCTCGGCGTGGTACTTGCTTTTTGAGTGTATCTTTCTCAAGATCTCATGATTTGGAGCAAGTTTTTCACTGAAGCTTTCACACGATAAATTAATGTTAGTTTTTACTGTTAACATGGCTTGCACCGTGCTCACATTAATCCGTGATTTCTCTTCGACCATACGTAGTTCATTTTAGAAAATAGTATTTCTACGGATGCATTGCAGCCAGGTAAGCATATAACAAATTCAAGAATTCTCTTCACATTAGCATGTGGTGCATTATTTTTTTTCAAGTACCTGAGTACTTCATTCCATTTTCTACATGGGGGCTTGTTACTGAACCACTCACATTCTTTTTGCAACAGATGGTCTCGCAAATAAGTAAATTCATCAAAGAGCTCATCACGATTGACGTTTACAACTTCATGACACTTTGAAGATATCTGTTCTACTGAATTATCAAAATGTTTCCTTTCAGGCACATTATCCAAGAGAAGGCAGTTCAGTTGTGACAAGTCCTCATTGTGCTTGTTCCAAGACTACAAGTAATGTACAGCAGTATTATAGAATTCTTTACTTATTTGGAAATACCTTTCCATTTGGATGTCACCACTTTCTACTAAATCAGTTAGCAAACTCTTTACCATGTGTGGGATGAAATTTTCATCACGTCGAGTTTCTAATTTTATAATGAGATTGTTCACAGCTAGTGCCGATTCTGTTGCACTCTTGTCGTTGCCTTAATTGTTTCATGGAAGAGTGATGCGTGAGAATGAGCAAAGCTAAGCCAAAGCTCTGATTCACTGTTTTCGAAGAATTGTTTCAATATTGTAGGGCAGTGTGTTTCTGACAAGAAGAAAGATCTCAGTGATTGGTACAGTTTCAATATTCTTTCCAAGGCTGGAAGTAATGACAGCCACCTTATATTCGAATAACCTAATAATTGCTTAAACTCCTGTCCAGCAAATTCACAGAAGTCTTTTAGGCGTTCTACACGAACCGTGTAAATGTGAAAGTATCCAAATATTTTTGTTACAATCACTTCCATATCCATAGGCATGGAATCAAACGCTGTTTTTGCACAATTGTGAATTATGTGTGCGTTGCAACCAAGACCCATTATGTGTCTGTTTAACTTGGACTTTATTTTAGTTATGACATTATCTCTCCCTTTCCTCAACAAGCCTCCAAAGTTTGTATTTGTATTGTCTGCTGAGAGTCCAACAATCTTTTTGTTTAAGTCAAAATTATCAATTGCTTTCAACAATTGTTCAGATATTATGTCGGACGATTCTCCTGGGATATCTATGAAAGCAATCAGTTTGGTCTTTACTGGAGTTTCCAGCTCATAAGCCTGAAAATAACGACTAAAATAGGAAGTAGCTTAACATGTTTATGATTAGATGTATCCCAAGACAATGTTACGAAGCTGACATATTTGAGGTCATTTTTTAGTTCATCAATAGCCCAACGAGCAAAAACATTGGTAATTATGGATTCACACTTTGTTCTTGCACAGGAAAATTGTTTCGTTAAAATTTCTTGTGTAGAATTGTTGTACAATCCATACTGCGGAAACTATGATTATGAAGTACAGTATGATATGCGAAGGTTCCTTCATGAACAGCTAGAGTGTATTCATCTTTTGAGGGTTCTGTTTTACAAAAATAATTTGTCACACACCGAGACTGAGACTTACAAAGCAGCGCATCCTTATGCTTTTTTTGCCTGTAGATGATCAGTTATTGATGTCCTTCCACCACTTGCTATAGAAAAATTTGAACTACATATATTACATTTCACTAACGTTCCATCCTCTAAAATTGCTTGTATAATAAATGTAAATTCAGCTTTCAGTGAATCACTAAAATGACACTTACGTTTTTTGGAAAGCATTGTTTTTATGCAACAGACGTCCACTGATCACAAATAGAAAACACGACTGCACTGTACTGTCATTACACTCGGACTGATTTGAAAATTGGCCGGGAAAGATACTTTGGCGGGAGATGTCCGGAAAGGCAGGGGTGGGGGGAGAGAGAGAGAGAGAGTGTCTGCTTTCTTTTTAAAATTGAACCCATCCCAATAGAGGTCAGTGGCTAGAATAGAAGTGACTCATCACCGCGCTTCAAGAGTTCAAAGAGGTCTCTCCGACACACCGCGTCCAAGTCTTCTCTTTTATCTTCCTGCTAATGCCGCTCAGTCTGGGATAAAGAAATACAACTCAGTAACGTCCTGAGTCCTAGTGATTATTCTAAAAGAGGGCCGATTCCGTGTATGAACATTTATTTATTCACTGAAATCGGGGACAAATTTCTTTCGGGGACAACTTCTACACTTCGGGGACTGTCCCCGAGAATCGGGTACGAATGGTCACCCTACATTAGACTCCGCTGAACAACTGGAGGGTTATATGTTTAAATACCTTTGTCATTAGATAGACTCCGCTGAACAATTGGAGGGTTATATGTTAAATACATTTGTCACTAGACTTCGCTTAACAAATGCATGGTGAGAGCTTACAGTCTAGCCCTGAAGGTCATTGAAGAAGACCGCTTTACGGCAAGACTAACAAGATAAATGAGACCTGCCAAGGTTAATTGTTGGAGACTAAATCGGTGGATAGAAACTGAGGGCGTGAAATTAGATAGATACAATGCTGCAACAGAAAAGACAGATCAGTAGAAGTTGGTATAAGTAGCCAGCTACAGGAACCATCAGACCGCATTCTTTGCTTGACCTATTGGGAAGTAATGGAAATCGTGGCGCTAAGTGTAGCCATACAGGTTATTTTACGAGTCATCAAACGAACGTCTTTGAACTGGACTACAAAGTACAAGAGCTCGGGTTCGGTTCTGATCGACAGTTTCCGGGTCACCCAGCCTTAAATGGCTACCGAATTTTTTCTGGGAAATTAAAGCGCCATGGGCGTAATACCGACCACATTAGCCCTAAAATAATAAATCTAAGATCTATAAACAAATGATGGTCACTAACAACATGTTCCCTACCCGCCACTTGGCATGACGGGGCTCTTTACTACTAACTTTTACAAGCCGTTGGCGTGAGGAAGGAAAAAAAGGGGGCTTGAATAAAGGCTACATTACCTAGCCATGGATTGTTCAATCTAAAGTATTCCTATGTTTTGTTCACGATTCTAGTGACTCTCACATAACAAACCCTGGAAAGATTTTCCTCTTGCCTTTATCATTTTATTTGCAAACAACAGAAAATGTGAGATATGGAAGTCCTGCGTGGTTTAAGTTGTTGGCTGTGTACGATGTGTGTCAGATGTGTGTACGATGTGTGCCAGATGTGTGTCAGATGGCTATGGAGAACCACTTGCCCCAAACAATGTCGTCATCGCATGAGATGTTGTCTCTAATGGCTTCTCACAAAGTTGACTTTCACTTAAAACGTCCGTTTTTCTTCGTGTCAGGTTGCTCTTGACGTCTGCCACTTCTCTGATAAGAGACTACAGTGTCACTGACTAACTCGTGATAACTTTTAATCTCTTCTATCTATTGTGTTCGCTATTTCTTTTGACGTAATTTATTGCCATATTTATCTGTCTTCATTGGCATTCAATAGGGCATTACCATGGATATATAAAAACATACCTACAACAATATAGCCAAGACAATTATTGTTAAGCCTAATGTGATAAGTGTCCAACTGTGTGAGTGTTATTCTTTTATTAACATAATTTACTTACACACACTTTTAAGCTTCAACACACATTTACATTAGTTTTTTTTCTGTATGTGTTTTATTTTCTAATTAAGCTGTTGACGAACACGTCCCATCAACTATTTTGTCTGTTGTTGTTGTGTTGTCAAACTGTTATGACCGTCATACGTTTTAATCAACCCTAACTTTGAGACTGCGAATTCTTTCCTTTGTCCGCAATCAAATATCACATTCCGTATAAACGTCTCACATGCCATATATGAATAGATCTGTGCACTATAGAGGGCGCTGTATTACGTTCAAGTGTATACAACTTCCGTCTTGGCAGTCACCGCCGATAGATCTGAAGTCTATTTGATATCTGTCCTTTATTCTCTTTTTCTGCTTGATTACTTATCTGTGGACCTTTTTTTCGTCGCCAAAAAACCTTATTTCATGGTGGGAGATCTGTTTCGCCGCTCGAGAGCTGTACGTTCACACGATCACCTTCAGGGGTGTCCCTCTTGTGTTCGAATTACTGACCTGGTTTATATTGTGACAATAGTGTTTTGGCGATATATGACGAATTGTTATTCGTGTTGGTTCTTGTCTTTTTTATGTCGTTATATGGGATTGGCAAGTGGTAAGTGCAAGGAGTTGAAGAAAAGCGCAACTCTACTTCAACTAAATCCACGCTCAGCTTCTGCTACATCACATATGCTTTTTTTTCTGCGTTCACCCGACGATTACTCTTCGTTGTCGTCCTTAAAAGGTCGTTACATTGGCGTAGATGCTTTGTGTTGCTGTTTGCAACAAGTTGAGATGTTTGCGCCCAACACCTCCGTCGTCAGCTCGGCATATTTGTGTACCTGGTTCCATCTCTCCTTCGCCTGCTCGCTTTATCCAGATCGGTTCGTCTGTTTCCAGTGGCACCTCGGGGGGAGGGGCGGGGTGTGATGATTTTCATCAGTTGTTGCCTTTGATCTTGATACAAGCGGTCAGCCATGAGTCGCTAACCGCTATCAGCCCAGATGCTGTGAGCGGCTTGTTCATTCACCCAGTAATTACGTTTGAAAATGATGTAATAATTTGTTACGTAATAGTAATAATAATGTGTTTTGCACTAGTGCGTGTGTGTGAGCATAGTGACAGAAAAAATATGAACAAAGATAAACAATGAAGCTTAAAAGAACACAAAAGACACGGACACACGCGCTTGCACCCACAAACACACATACAAAAGATTAACTGCTGAGGGCAAGAGGCTAAATTTGAAAGGTTCTTATTTTCCTCAACCACGTGGTCCCACCATGTTTTATTTTCTCTGAACCACGTGGTCCCACTATGTTTTATTTTCCATCAACCACGTGGTCCCACCATGTTTTATTTTCCCTCAACCACGTGGTCCTACCATGTTTTATTTTCCCCCAACCACGTGGTCCCACCATGTTTTATTTTCCCTCAACCACGTGGTCCCACCATGTTTTATTTTCCCTCAACCACGTGGTCCCACCATGTTTTATTTTCCCTCAACCACGTGGTCCCACCATGTTTTATTTTCCCTCAACCACGTGGTCCCACCATGTTTTATTTTCCCTCAACCACGTGGTCCCCGACTAGGCCCGGACTGGGAACTTCTTTCTGCCCCGGCACCTACAACATGTTTCTGGTGGTGGAAGAGAAGATATGGTGGTGGAAGAGAAGATATGGTGGTGGAAAAGATCTGGTGATGGAAGAGAAGATCTGGTGGTGGAAAAGAAGATCTGGTGGTGGAAAGAAGATCTGGTGGTGGAAAAGAAGATCTGGTGGTGGAAAAGAAGATCTGGTGGTGGAAGAGAAGATCTGGTGGTGGAAAAGAAGATCTGGTGGTGGAAGAGAAGATCTGGTGGTGGAAAAGAAGATCTGGTGGTGGAAGAGAAGATCTGGTGGTGGAAAAGAAGATCTGGTGGTGGAAGAGAAGATCTGGTGGTGGAAAAGAAGATCTGGTGGTGGAAGAGAAGATCTGGTGGGGGAAGAGAAGATCTGGTGGGGGAAGAGAAGATCTGGTGGTGGAAGAGAAGATCTGGTGGTGGAAGAGAAGATCTGGTGGTGGAAGAGAAGATCTGGTGGTGGAAAAGAGATGTTTGTGTGTGTGTGTGCGTGCGTGCGTGCGTGCGCGCGTGTGTGTGTGTGTGTGTGTGGCGTTTGGTATTTGTGTCGTCGGGCAAGTGCACAGTTCAGATTCATGTTGTTTTATGACAAGTCACAAGTTATCTGGAATCTGTTACTTCACATGTGAAGCTTTAGTACGCGACCAATTTGACCAACCTTGGCTTCACTGCATGCTGGAGACCATCTTGTGTTAGACACATCGGACGTCTCCGAACCTGCCGACTAGAAAACGTTGACAATGTTCTGTTGTCTTCATCGAACCGAGCGAATATTGGATGTTCAAGCAACAATCGTTGACTATAATCAGACCCCACTGGCTATATTCAGTCCCCACTGTCTTTATTCAGACCCCACTGGCTATATTCAGTCCCCACTGGCTATAATCAGATCCCTCTGGCTATATTCAGACCCCTTTAGCTATATTAAGTCCCCACTGGCTATATTCAGATCCCTCTGGCTATATTAAGTCCCCACTGGCTATATTTAGATCCCTTTGGCTATATTCAGACCCCACTGGCTACATTCAGATTTTCTTCCAACAATCAACTATAATGAGACTGTCGCCGAAGGGTGCTTGACCTGGCATGTGTTTATGCAATCATTTATTGTCAGTACAATTTGCACTATTGTGTTTCCCTCTTATTACCTAACCTTTTCTCTTCATTCCTTTGTTTTCTTTGAACTCTTATAGTTTCTTGATCTTTCTCTGTTACATTAGTTCTTTCTTATTACAATTATTGCCTTTTATCATCTCTCTCCATCTATTTTATTTTCTGACCTTCTCTTTAACTGCGGTTGTTTCTTTCTCTAATCCAGTCCCCCCCCCCCTTTTCACCATATATATTCTCCCCCCCCCACCATATATATTCCCCACTGTTCTAGCCTTTCTTTCATCGTGTCACATGACACAACTGTAAACAACAACTTCTGGCCCCACGAGGCCTCCCAGCGCGCGAGCACCCCCCCCCCCCCCCACACACACACACACAAAGGCTGTCGCCATATCTTTACCATTGACATCTTCCGTCTCCCTCAGATCTAGTCGATTTGTTCCCTTCGCCAAGCACTGTCGTGTTCACTTAATTCACCTACTCCACTCCCTAATGCCCACGTGATCAGGGACTCCAAATTTAGAAGACATATTTCTTGAACTGGTAACAACTTTCACCGTCCTCCCTTTAACACCGTCTTAGTCCTGCCCGTTTGTGTCGTACATCCATACGAATAATAAGTCCTTTCTCATTTCTAACAAGTGTCGTTTGGCGACGGGGATTTGAAACCAAAATAGTGAACAACTCGTTGTCAACATGTGTACTTTCCCCCTCGTCTTTCCCTCGTTACTTACTGAAATCTTTTGAATGCGAGAAGTAATTGTACCGGTTGAATGCCTATAGCAAAGTGTGGGTTTAAGCCGTGTGTTGCGTGCTGTTTTATTTCACTCGTGAGTCTATGGTTAAATCATGGAGATCGGTGGCGTCAAGTAACGAGGTGATGTAGAGGGCACCAGGAGACCGGAACAAACACTGTCATGCTGAGGGTCCCCGTGGAGAAGATTTTACTTTGCTGGTTGCCATGTTTGAAGTTACAGCACGCATTGAGTTCTTTATTGCACTTTTTGTAGCTATCGTGAAGTTTTTATGTTCAATCTATCTATCTATTCACCTTTCGAACCGTAGCCGGCCCACAGGGCATAGACTCAGATACTCTTTCTTTTATGTCCAATACTGAATGTTATTTGTCTGTCATTGGCTTTTGTTGTTGCAGTCTCAGTTTGTTGCCGCTACTACTTGTCCAAGCTGTTGAACTTTAACTTGCAAGAATAATGGGGAGGGGCTAATATGGTGCAGGGAGGAGGAAGCGTGTTAAATCATCCTATTGCGGATAGGGGTTGGTTAGTACAACATATGGGATGGGGGTTGTTAATACAACATATGGGATGGGGGTTGTTAATACAACATATGGGATGGGATGGGGGTTGTTAATACAACATATGGGATGGGATGGGGCTGTTAATACAACATATGGGATGGGATGGGGGTTGTTAATACAACATGTGGGATGGGGGTTGTTAATACAACATATGGGATGGGGGTTGTTAATACAACATAGGAGATACGATGGGGTTGTTAATGCAACATTAGTGGATGGGATGGGGGTTGTTAATAAAACATAGGGAATGGGATGGGAGTTGTTAATACAACATGGGAGTTATTAATACAATATATGGGATGGGATGGGAGTTAATACAACATGGGAGTTGTTAATACAATATATGGGATAGGATGGGGGTTGTTAATACATGGGAGTTGTTAATACAATATATGGGATGGGATGGGAGTTGTTAATACAACATGGGGGTTGTTAATACAACATAGGGGATGGGATGGGGGTTGTTAGTACAACATGGGAGTTGTTAATACAATATATGGGATGGGATGGGATGGGGTTGTTAATACAACATGGGAGTTGTTAATACAATATATGGGATGGGATGGGAGTTGTTAATACAACATGGGGGTTGTTAATACAACATAGGGGATGGGATGGGGGTTGTTAATACAACATAGGGGATAGGATGGGGGATGTTAATACAATATAGGGGATGGGATGGGGGTTGTTAATACAACATAGGGGATGGGATGGGGTTGTTAATACAACACAGGGGATGGGATGGGATGGGGTTGTTAATACAACATAGGGGATGGGATGGGGGTTTTTAATACAACATATGGGATGGGATGGGGGTTGTTAATACAACATAGGGGATGGGATGGGGGTTGTTAATACAACATGGGAGTTGTTAATACAACATGGGAGTTGTGAATACAACATCATGGGGGTTGTTAATACAATATATGGGATGGGATGGGGGTTGTTAATACAACATGGGAGTTGTTATTACAATATATGGGATGGGAGTTGTTAATACAACATGGGGGTTGTTAATACAACATATGGGATGGGATGGGGGTTGTTAATACAACATAAGGGATGGGATGGGGGTTGTTAATACAACATAGGATATGGGATGGGGGTTGTTAATGCAACATAGGGGATGGGATGGGGGTTGTTAATGCAACATAGGGGATGGGGTGGGGGTTGTTAATACAACATAGGGGATGGGATGGGGGTTGTTAATACAACATAGGGGATGGGGTGGGAGCTGTTAATACAACATAGGGGATGGGATGGGGGTTTTTAATACAACATAAGGGATGGGATGGGGTTGTTAATACAACATAGGGGATGGGATGGGGGTTGTTAATACAACATAGGGGATGGGATGGGGGTTGTTAATACAACACAGGAGATGGGATGGGATGGGGGTTGTTAATACAACATAGGGGATGGGATGGGGGTCGTTAATACAACATAGGGGATGGGATGGGGGTCGTTAATACAACATAGGAGATGGGATGGGGGTTGTTAATACAACATAGGAGATGGGATGGGGGTTGTTAATACAACATAGGAGATGGGATGGGGGTTGTTAATACAACATAGGAGATGGGATGGGGGTTGTTAATACAACATAGGAGATGGGATGGGGTTATTAATACAACATAGGAGATGGGATGGGGGTTGTTAATACAACATAGGAGATGGGATCTAGAACAGAGCCAAGGAAATGGTTGCTAAGACGTTATGTTGGATTTCTTAGTACACGTTAATCACTTACAATGTGGAGAGAAAGAATAAGCTTGTTAATTCATCACAGGAAAGAGGAGAAACTAGAAGGGTTGTTAACAATTGTTCTGTGGCGTGCAAGGTTGCTAATACATTACGGAAGAGGGTTGGAAAGGTAGGGGGTTGGTATGAGTTTTTAAACGAAATTATAGAATGGCCAGTGGGATTGTTGAGAGTTGTTTGGTAAAATATCATAGGCGAAGCCGAGATTGTTTAATAAAACATCCTAGTTGGGGTTAGTGGGATGAAATGTTCGATAAAACATCATTGAAAAGGTTAATGGGCCGAGATGTTTGATAAAACATCCTAGATGGTGTTAATTGGTTGAGGCGTTTGATAAAACATTGTAGAAGAGGTTAGTGGGATGAAATGTCTGATAAAACATCCTAGATGGTGTTAGTTGGATGAGGTGTTTGATAAAACATTGTAGAAGAGGTTAGTGGGATGAAATGTCTGATAAAACATCCTAGATGGTGTTAGTTGGATGAGGTGTTTGATAAAACATCCTAGATGGTGTTAGTTGGATGAGGTGTTTGATAAAACATCCTAGATGGGGTTAGTGGGATGATAAAACATCATGGAAAAGGTTAATGGGCCGATGTGCTTCATTAAACTAAACTCTCCAATATAGAGTAGAGTACGTCCACACAGGAGTGGCCCCAACCTCAACTTTTGTTACATCGACTCAGGTCTGAGGTACTTATTCTTGTACTAGAAAGCCACCACTTAGAACATCAATATTCTTTTGGTCCTCTTCTCTTTCCACTTTCTTTATTTGTCCTTCGTTGTCGCTGGCAGATATAGTTATCGTTTATTGCTTGCTCCTAGTTAGTCTTTTCCGCTGTTACGTTTCTATGTGCTTCTGGTTTTCTTGATCTCTTTCGATGGCATTATCTTGTGGTCTCGTTTCAAAGCGTTTGTGAGTGTTTGTATTTTGTAACGTGCCCAGCTAGTTGAGGACATAACTGCACTTTTTGTCCATTGTTGTACGTATCGTTTCATTAAGTGAAGAGACAGTTTGATCACGTGATACCTAAATACCTTATTAGAAGTACAATGTAGATCGTGTAGAAGTTATGTCAAAGTTGACTTCGTTTTATGTATATTTTATATGTACAATATATTTCCTATCATGGTTATTTTATTGACAATTTATGATAAACAAGCACACAGATAAGTCCAGGGAATCTGAGGATCGGATGTCAGAGGATGAAAATCGTTGATCAAGCATGCAGTGGATACTCGCGCTTTACGTTGATAGTATGTTGTCAGTATGTTGTCGAGTAGCTGGCTCCCGTTGGTTCTATCTCTTGTACAACTATTGTTAGTGACGTGGCTCATATTGGCTGTGGTTATTGTATTGTCAATGAGTGGGAAGCTGGTGGTTGATCATCTAATTCTTTGTTTTCATTTCTTCTCCTCAGGCTTCTCAGGTGGAAGGGAAGAAGAGACGATCGTTTCTTCCAGCTCCTAGAAAGTCTAGTGGGTTATCGCCGACGTCACCACAATCGCCCTACCCTCCTAGTGTATCTCCTCAACCGCTGCCGAAAGCAGATCCTCCGCCCTACGCTGGAACGGCGGCTTTGATTAGTTCATGCTCTGCGGCTCTCCCATCGGCTAGTGAAAGTAGAGAGCAGTCGAAAATAAGTCCTCAGAGTTCACAACATCTAGTTTCAACGAAAGGCAAAAAACAAGCCGATGAGCTCAGCTTCGGAGTTGGACTGCGTGTGGGGGCAAAAGTGAAGATCGGCGGAATCAAACCTGGAATTTTACGATATCTAGGCACGACTCACTTAGCACCAGGGATTTTCTGTGGTATTGAGTTGGTAGATGCTGACGGCAACCATGACGGGGAAGTAAATGGGCATCGATACTTTTATTGTGCACACAATCACGGCATTTTCGCTCCCAAAGAAAAAGTTTGTCTGGACAGCTTCAGCTCCCTGGGAAGACTAGCCTCAGATGCTGACGTCTGCTACAGCAGCACAGAGAGTCTCAATGAGAGAACGCTCAAAGCTTTCAAGAGTTTTGAGGAAGGAGAGCTTGAAGCGGTCGACTGCACTAAGCTCAGCCCAATTCTCAGCCCGCCTGACGTCAGACCCGCACGGAATGACTCGTTTGTGCCTCCAGCTGGATGTCCACGACAGACTGACAAACCTAACATTTCAGGCTGTGTTGCAGAATTAAGGAAGTCTTTCGAGTCACAAGAGCCTGACGAAGTGACAAGAAGGAAATCGTTGTCAGGACTTCCTAAATCTTCCAAACCTGGATTGGCTTCAGTGTCGTCGTCGTCACATTCCAAGCTGCCAACTTTCTCACGTACTTACAAGTTCGGAGATGGCTATATGTTCAACCAGCGCTCAACCAGCGCTATCAACGACGTGCTCGCACCACCGCTAGAAGCAGCCTCTAAAAGCCAAAACCTTTTAGCTGGTATTGATTCCGATAAAGAACGCCCGAAAGATCTTCTCCTCGCCACAGAACAAACAGCACCAGATCTATAGAGGACCTAGAAGAAGATGGGTTTGTGCGAGACACATTAAGTACAGGCGTAAAAAAACAACTCCGGACAGACAGTCGGCAGTACTTGAACTTTACGTTTGATGAAGATGAGCTCATCCAATCACTCGACACAGATGATAGTGAACCTGACAACAATATTCATGTCAAAGACTTGAACGATACTTATGTTCATGTTACAAATCCCCTTTATTGCGATGACCCAGTCGTTACACCCGGTGAATCTTCAGTTGACAGTTATCTGACGTCACGATCAACAAGGGCAATTGAAGTGTGCCCTCGCGAGAATTTCATGAAAATTGAGACTGGGACTGTGGTGCTAAGAGCGGATGTCCAATATATGACGTGTGCGCCTGCGCCCAGTGAAGGTTCCCCAGCCATTCGATCAGACAGCTATACTATATCATCGGCGGAGGTAGTTCAAACTTTGGATATGAATGCTTCAAGTTCTGAGACAGAAGAAGATGGTGTTGGCTTGTCCGTAACTCGCTCGATTTCAGAGAGCGAACTTCCGTCGCATCTACTGCCGCATGTTGATAATGGAGAATCATGTTTCGTTACCTGCGATGAGGACACACATTTTGTTGGTGGCTGTACCACTACCAGTAGCGACGGAAGTGACGATAATTTGAACCGAACTCAGACTCTTGATGTCCAAAAGCTTGAAAATCAGAGTATCTCGCGCGATCATGGCGGAAGTTCTGTCAACCAGTCACAGAGTTACACCATTTGCAGCAATGATCCAGAGGGCAAGCGTGACAGCTCCAAAAGGGAAAGGGAGAATTCCGTCGTGACGTCACATAGCTACATTATCTCAAAGTCTGATTCAGCAGCCTCGTCTCCTTGCAGAAAGTTTAGGAAAATCTCCACTGGCAGTTCCGCGACCGAAGGTGGTGATTCTTCCTCCAGCGGGACCGAACCAAAAACGGATTCCTCGGGAGAAAACAAGGGGGATAACCTGGACGATAGTTCTACCGGAGCTTCCCCGGAAGTGTCACAAGCACTAGAATGGGATTACGGACAAGAGTTCGATGGAAAAATCCCTCTAAGCCAGCAGGATAATGCCATGACAACATCTACCAGTACCGGTACATCCGAGTCTTTAAGCGACGTGTTGAGGGACATATCTGAACAGAGCGATGGCTTGTTTGAGGGCGATGCTCCTTCCAGTCTGATGGAAGATTCCGACCAGTTTGAAAATCCGGACAACGAGTTTGAAAACATCGACAGTATAGAGGATTTCCCCATATTTGGCAAAGACTCCATCACGATCATGACCGACTCTGGAATCTCTGACAAAGACTTTGATTTCTGTCCAAATAAATCCTCGTCCTCCACTGTCTGTGGAAACTCTTCTGACGAGTGTTCCCGGGAGGATGACGCGTCATCTCATACCACGACCAGAGCTATCAGCTCCGACTCCTCCCAGGAGACACTGGCCGCTGAGTATGTGGCCGACACTCCGGGATCGGTTGAGGACAAAGACTTTCTTTCTGACGATATGTGCCCAACAATCTGCACTGGAGATTCTAAGGATGCCAGTAGAAGGGATTCATTTGATGATGGTGACTCAAATTCGCCGGCGTCCGTTGTGTCTGTAGAAGATGCTAGAATGATGCAGGACAGGACGTTGGTGTGTGAGGACCTAAGCGATGACAACGATCGTAACTGCTCAAGTCACGAGGATGTGTCAAGTTCTACAGATTCCAGTGTCGTGATCAGAGCGGACAAAGCGCTCGCTCCTTCTAGCAGGTCTCCGGTGGAGAAACAATTGATCGCTCACACCGACTTCGAGAATAGCTCTTACGACAGCGACGGTCGCGTACTGAACAGAAGGGATCGGCCTGTGTCTTTGCTGTCCACTACAAGCGCTGATACAGGTAAAATTATGCTTGATTCCCCCCCCCCCCCTTTTTTTTTTCTTGTGTCATTTTCTGTTAGTTGAAACTGATTATTTAGCCAGATTTTCTGGAGACCAGCTGTCGTCTTCTTCAAATAAAAATAGAAATACATGTAATAACACTTAGATATAAAACATAGAAATAACACTTATAGCACTTAGAAATAACACTTAGATATAAAACATAGAAATAACACTTATAACACTTAGAAATAACACTTAAAAATAAAACTTAAAAATAGCACAGCTGATAAAATTGAAAACAAGGCAATATCTGGCAATATCTAAAAATGCAACAGACGCAGTTCCTTCCATGTCCTGGCCAGGTTAACGCCTACTTAACATGAGATAATAGAGAAAGAGTAGCAGGAGGCGTCAAGTAAACACAGCGGCTGCTCTACAACTGTACATGACAACCAATCGGAGAAGCTTGAAACGGATATCCCCGCTCAGAGGTCAGCAGGGAAAGATGGCGTAGCAGAAGACATAGCCGACACTTGCTTGTAGGAGTTGTCCACATCTAGGGGATGTTTGATGGGAGTCGTGAAGTGTCTGCTGCATTGATGACAACGATGTCCCTAATGTTAATTTGCCCTGGATGTTGTGCTGACTTGTAAGGTGATCACTTCAAGATTTCGTTGGAACTCCTTACTCAGTGCCCAACCCTCAGCAACCATGCTTGCTTCGCTGCACCGAACGGCAGTTTTCTTCCAAGCACGATCAATGCTACACTCTTTTAGTGACACTCTAAAGTGTGGTGACACTCTAGAGTGTGCCACTGAATCGTTTATTTTGTTACCCTTTCATTTTCTGCCATCTTGCTGGTCACCTTGAAATAAATCGCGTGGTTAATCTGGCCTGCGAGCCCAGCACATGTTATCTCACGGGGTGGAGTGTTGCTTGCCATGTGTCAGCATATTTTAATCTGGCAGCATGGTCTGCCATCATATCTACACCAGTGTCCGTATCCAATACAATATATGCAGAAGTGAACCAGTTTCTTAATTTGGGAAAAAAGAAGGGAAAAAAGGGGGGGGGTTGGTATAGAATCCCCATTACTGGAACTTGAAAATCCTAACACTCATCAAACGCTTCCACAGGCGCGCGCCATCTGCATTAACTAAGACTGGCTACCAGGGAACCTACTCTTACGTTTGTCACTATAACCAACTTTCCAGCCAATCTCTTACATTATTATTTTTCCTGATACTTTCTTTTCTAGGATGACTTGCAGTTGTTAGGTATATTTATTTGTCCATGATATTTGCGTGTTTTTCCATTCTTCTCTAAATCCACCACATTTTTGGGATATTCTTTTCTTTTAGTGTCGCATTCGTAGACCATGATTTTGTGATCATTATTTCTGGCTCGTTCACAGAGACACTCGCCACTGCTGCTCGTGGACTGAAGACCAGAGACTATCTCCATAGATGATACTATCTCCATAGATGATACTATCTCCATAGATGATACTATCTCCATAGATGATACTATCTCCATAGATGATACTATCTCCAGATATGATACTATCTCCATAGATGAGACTATCTCCATAGATGAGACTATCTCCATAGATGATACTATCTCCATAGATGATACTATCTCCATAGATGATACTATCTCCATAGATGATACTATCTCCATAGATGATACTATCTCCAGATATGATACTATCTCCATAGATGAGACTATCTCCATAGATGAGACTATCTCCATAGATGATACTATCTCCGTAGATGAGACTATCTCCATAGATGATACTATCTCCATAGATGATACTATCTCCATAGATGAGACTATCTCCATAGATGATACTATCTCCATAGATGATACTATCTCCATAGATGAGGCTATCTCCGTAGATGATACTATTTCCGTAGATGATACTATTTCCATAGATGATACTATCTCCATAGATGAGACTATCTCCATAGATGAGACTATCTCCGTAGATGATACTATCTCCGTAGATGATACTATCTCCATAGATGCTACTATCTCCATAGATCGGTTGATGGTAGCTGCGCGTCAAACATGTTCTGCTGAAGACTTCTATTTTCTGTACTCTTCAATTCTTGCCTAGGGATAATACACTGAAAATAGACACATCGTCTCCAAGCTGTTAGAAGTCGATCAGTCTCGTTTTTGCTGAAAATAGTTGTTTTGTATAATACAAAAAAAATACTTCCATGCATGCGAAATCTTTCAAATATGAACACATACATAAGATATTATTTCTGCAAGTAAACGATAAACGAAATGACTCACTCACTGACTGTCTTGCGTAACGTACTGTTTGCTGACTAACTGTTTAGATGATTGGCTGACTTGTTACTCATTGGTTAGACGATTGGTTTGACTGACTGTTTAGATGATTTGCTACCAACTGGTTCGATGATTTGCTGACTTATTGGTTAAGATTATTGTCTGACTTATTACTCATTGTTAGATGATTGGTTTGACTGACTAACTGACTGTTAGATAATTGGTTGACTTACTGACTGACTTACTGAATGGCTGTTAGATGATTGGCTGACTTACTGACTGACTGTTAGATGATTGGCTGACTTACTGTTAGATGATTGGCTGACTTACTGAATGACTGTTAGATGATTGGCTGACTTACTGACTGACTGTTAGATGATGGCTGACTTACTGACCCACTGTTAGATGATTGGCTGACTTACTGACTGACTGTTAGATGATTGGCTGACTTACTGACCACTGTTAGATGATTGGCTGACTTACTGACCCACTGTTAGATGATTGGCTGACTTACTGAATGACTGTTAGATGATTGGCTGACTTACTGAATGACTGTTGATGATTGGCTGACTTACTGACCCACTGTTAGATGATTGGCTGACTTACTGACCCACTGTTAGATGATTGGCTGACTTACTGAATGACTGTTAGATGATTGGCTGACTTACTGACCCACTGTTAGATGATTGGCTGACTTACTGACCCACTGTTAGATGATTGGCTGACTTACTGAATGACTGTTTAATGATTGGCTGACTTACTGACCC